>OY987315.1:26889613-28386118 GCA_963920655.1 Geranium rotundifolium | reverse complement strand
ATTGTTAGTGATATCATCAGCAACCCAAAAGTTCCTTGCGTAAAAATCATCGTGGTGTCAACAAATCCAACTTTGTATCTAAAGAAACGACAGAGCTTCCAGATATGTAGCATCGTAAGTCACGGGTACGATTTCTAATTTTTTATTTCTCTAATTTACGTTGGTGTGAGTTTTGACAAGCATTGTGCATTATTCTCAAATTCTTGCAGAATTGTGAAATTGAAGAAAAAATTGTATCCTTAACAAGGATTTGAAATAATAATTTTTTTTGAAGTTATTTGGAAAAGTAAAATTGAAATTTGGACAGTGCTTGAAAATATTCTCTTACTGTTGTGCTTAAATGAGTTTAATCATAAATTCATTAAATTGTTGTATAAATTTACAAAAGATGTTGTTGATGATTTTGTGCCATCAGCGCACGGGTGGGTTAAAGAGAGATTTTAATTTTCTCGATATAGTTTTGGGGTGTTGTTAAACGAGAGAACGAGATGTGTTGGAGATAAATGGGTTTAGAAATTTGAAACTAATTTAGATAGTATGGTCATTTTATTTAAAATTTAACTAAATAATTCTTTTGTAGATCATGTAAATATTAGGTAACATATATTTGTGATTGGTAATTATCCACATCTCACCGTGATACTTAGTATATTAAAGTAAAATGATCCGTCAATATATGTATATCTGAAGACAAAAGAATAGGAAAAGAGTGGGCTCAATCGGTGCACCAAATTTGGCCACCACTCAATAAATGACTATATTTTCCTATTCCCTCTCTCTCCCTACAAATACTGAATTGCATGAAGTGAGATAGAATAGAACTAATCAATCTCTCTTTCTCTCTCTTACAGACACTCAACAACACAACCAAGGAAAGGGCTTGTAAAAAAGATTGAAGATATTGGATGATGATGATGACGACTTGGTGTTTTGGGGTGTTGGTTGTGACCCTTATCATTATTTTGATGAACAAGAACAAGAACAGCTCAAATTGCGGTGCAAGTGCAAGAAGATCAAATATTCCAAAGGGAAGCTTAGGTTGGCCTTTGATTGGAGAGACTCTAGATTTCATTGCTTGTGGCTATACTTCTCAACCTGTCTCCTTCATGGACAAGCGCAGAAACCGGTCAGCCTCTCTCTCACCATATATATATATATACCAATTCTTGTTTCTTTTCAACATTCATTTTTATTGAATTCTTAATTATGCTATGATTCTTAATAGATATATATCTTCAATCTGCTTGACCAGCAACATATATAATGAAATAATAAATATTTATTTTGATTCTCCGTTTGGTAATTATTAAAGAATGTTGATTTTTTACTTCTTAATAAAGATTCGAGCATTAGATAGAAATTTGATGATAGAGATTCGAATCACGAGGACATCGTAAAATTTAGTTTTAGATAGATTAGGCATGCAGTTTTTTATTTGAATTGGAGAGTTACAATAAAGCAAAATACAATTAAATGCGTTCATATCAATATTCTACCGTAATTAATTTTAAATACTTGATTTACTTAATCAATGTTATGTTCCAATTAAATTTAAATTTCATTAATGATCACCGGCCACTACTCCACGTTTTGGTCAAACCTTTAATTATTACACTCCACTAATCTTTTCAGAACTCTCTTTAGGTCTGTTATTATAATCATATTAATTCCTCCCATTACATGTACTAATTATTAACTTTTCAATCTTCAAAGAAAAGCAGCATATTGTCTCGTAAGTAATTAATTCCAAGACCAGTACGTTTTTCAAGTTTCGCAACTTTTTGCTTCCCAACATATTTTGAACCCTAACATATTTAAATGCATTTCATGGTTTTGATTTGATCATCTTAATAGGATCATAAACCAGACAGCTCAAATTCAATAATTTAAATATTCTGTCTAAATTTGTCATCATTAAAGAAACGAGTACATATGTTTACAAATTAACTTGTTGCATTTTTATTTGATTAATATATATTATATTTAATATCAGTTAAAAATCAATAAATATTTATAATAAATTGAACCGAGTATAGATGTTGTTTCTGTCGCAGCCTTAATCGTAAAACAATTTTTTGCACTTAATTACAACAACCATAATCAGTATTTACATTTCTATTTACCATTAAAGCGGAGTGAAAAAGGCAGTAGAAAAGGGGTCAGAGTAGACTAGGTACTCATTGCGTGTGCAGGCATATGAAATTTGTTGTCATTAAACAAGAGTCAAATTCAAATACAAGGTTAAAATTAAACAAATGGGTCGGGTTTGAACATCCACTCGCAAGTGAACCTGATGTTAGATTACTGTTTTTTTTAAACTGTACGTATCGATGTTCGGTTTTTCGGACATGGATTTGTTCCTTTCGTGTTTGGATTTATATGGAGTGTGATTTCAAAAAAAACTAATAAAATTTTATATAATATCAATTAAAATTCAATAACATTCATAATAAATTGAACCGGGTATAGATGTTGTTTTTTTCCCGAACCAAATTTGAACTTAACTCTTTAAACTAAAGTAAAACAATCTTTCTGTAGACCAGCAGATAATATATTGTAGTATGTATGAAACAATTTAACCTCACAACATTTCTTATAATTTTCATGCAATAACTAACTAAGGAGCCCATTTTATTAGAATGTATTTAATTATTACGACAATACAGATACGGGAAGGTGTTCAAGACCCACATTCTGGGAACTCCGATCATCGTATCGACGGACGCAGAGGTGAACAAGGTTGTCCTCCAGAACCACGGCCTGGCGTTCGTCCCGGCGTACCCAAAATCCATCACCGAGCTGCTCGGGAAGTCGTCGATCCTCCAAATCAACGGCGGACTCCACAAGAGGCTCCACTCCCTCATCGCCGCCTTCCTCCGCGCCCCGACCCTCAAGGCCCGCATCACCCGCCACATCCGCCGACGTGTCATCCTCTCATTGGCCACTTGGACTGATCACAACCCTCTCGTTTACGTTCAACAAGAAACCAACAAGGTTCGCCTTCTGTCTCTCTGTCTGTCCAAACCTCGTTTACATTATTAGGCTTAATCAATAATGACTCGACATGTCAGTATTAGTTATCATGTTACCCAAACTTGACATCTCATCTTTTGTTTCAGGACCACTTGTCCTACATTAAATGATGTGTTAGATTATTAGTTGCCCAAGTTGCATGATGTACATTAAGAATCCCATAACATGTTAGTAGATAAAAATTCTATGACTTTTAACTATTGGGATTGGGAACATTCTTTAACATTTTAAGAGAGTTTAATTTGAGGCATATATATACGAAAGAGAATTAGATGATAAAAAAACATGGGTTATCCTGATCATCTTATATCATATTATACTATTAACTCAGTTAAAATCTCAAGCTAGTTAACATTGGAATGACTAATTATAGTTTTATACTGATCTCACGAGCAATATATAAGTCGTTGGTCAAAACCCAAGATCTTATACCATACATATGTAACAATTAGATCATTCAAACTGATAGATAAATATTTTAAAATATTTATTAAGTGGTGATAAGATTCACATAATTTACCAAATGCAGATACCTATTTATTATTCTTTTGATTCAGATTGCATTTGAAGTATTGGTTAAAGTGTTGATGAGCATTGATCCCGGGGAAGACTTCAACTATCTAAAGGTAGAGTTCGAAGAATTCATCAAAGGGTTGATTTGCTTACCAATCAAACTTCCCGGCACGCGATTATATAAATCTTTGAAGGTATTATTTACACTAAAGTACATATATATACACGCAAATTACTATTTGAACGAGTTAGTCGGATGAGGTTGGTTGATGGATTGGGGTTTTCGATTGGTGAAGTGCAGGCGAAGGAGAAGTTGATGAAGATGGTGAAGAAGATTGTGGAGGAAAGGAAGATGGGTATGGAGAAATCGGATAACGAAGGAGCTGTTAATGATGTCGTGGATGCACTGCTGCGTGATAATGGTGACTCAAATCATCTTCCATTGGACTTCATTAGTAGCAATATCATAGAGATGATGATCCCTGGAGAGGAGACTGTCCCCATGGCCATGACTCTTGCTGTCAAGTTTCTTACGGATTCTCCACTTGCCTTGAACCTCTTAAGGGTACGTACATAAATATAGTTTCTTACCGATTCTCCACTTGCTTACAATGAATTTGTTATTAATGTTGCATGTTTAAAAGAAGTAAACTTTATCACATCCTTGCGAGTAAAAAGCTCATACGATATTTCACGTAACACATTATATGGTTGGTAATCGCAAATCTATATATTCGTCTACATGAAGTGAAGTATTAAAGTCTCACGTTCGAGGTACAATGATCATATATAACCATCGTATAAACATTTTGAGATATCATTGATCAGTTTGGGTTTTTAGTTGAGATATCCATTAATCGGTTTGGGTTTTTAGTTGAATTGGTTAAGACGGTAACAATGCCCAAGTGAAATAATTTATATTATGAATTAAAAGGCTATGGAAGTAAATAATGAGGCATGCTTGTGGTTGTGAGCCATGGAAGAGGAAAGAAGTTTCACCTAGGAGGCACCCCTACAAAGTGAATACCCCAAAATGACAGTAAGGTCACTCTCACAACTTGTCCCCATTTTTGCTTTCCCTCTCCAAATTTATGACATGTCGGTGAAGAAAAAGGTTAAAAATCGTGCCTTTTGTACGCAAAGTACCTTTGCCATATTTACGTAAAGAATTGATGGAATTGCCACCATCCCACTCTTCATATAGTACAATAATGCCCTCCCTCTTCCTGTATATATATGTGTGTGTATGGAAATTGATCAATTATGTGGTGTGATGATGACATGCAGGAGGAGAACATGAAGTTGAAGCAACATAAGATTGATTCCTGTACAGATTATGCTTGGACTGACTATATGTCCTTGTCCTTTACTCAAAATGTGAGGCACACTTTGAAAACTGTTCAAACAACCTACAATCATTGCTACTTATCTGCTAATAATGCCTAATTTCATTGTTAGGTGATTAGTGAAACTCTTAGAATGGCAAACATCATCAATGGAGTTTGGAGGAAAGCACTTAAAGATGTAGAAATCAAAGGTCAGGATCAAACACATCTATCGGTACCAAAGAGAAAGATTAATCGGTTTGTTATACACGGGACGATGTTTGTGTTTGCGTTTGCAGGTCACGTGATCCCAAAGGGATGGTGTGTTTTGGCATCTTTCATCTCTGTTCACATGGACCAAGAGAATTATGACAACCCATATCAGTTTGATCCTTTTCGATGGGAGGTACAATTAACTAACACTTGACTCGTCACCTATCTACTGATTGATACCTTGTGTATGACTTTGGCGTTGATTTATTAGGGGAAGACGGAGGGTGGCGCGAGCTTCACGCCATTTGGAGGGGGACAGAGGCTGTGTCCAGGCTTGGAATTCTCAAGGCTGGAGATCTCAATCTTCCTCCATCATCTTGTCACAACCTACAGGTAAAAAATAGCATCTCATGATTGATACAATGATGATTATCAACAATTAAGACGGATAATCCGATGATGTTAATCATATGACATGGTTGGGACAAAGACACGTAGACTTGACAAAATGCATGTGCAGATGGGTAGCGGAAGAGGATGAGATAGTGCACTTTCCGACAGTGAAGATGAGGAGGAAGCTGCCCATCATAGTCACTCCCCTCGGCACGAATTGACTACACCGCACCCCCATGGGGCCGTAGAATATATACATGGGGACACTCAGATCAATATTATTGTAATATATGTTGGGGTTGGTTTAAGGGTCACTATCTTATTTGTTTTTGTTACTCAATCATAGTTAGGGGACCGTAGGGTAGGGGACCTCCGCCGTTAGGTTGCTATCAGAGTGAATGTATTGATAAGTCTTCGTCTACTAAGATCTTTTTTTGCTTCCGGTGAAAACAACATTTGCATTGGCGTTTTGCATCTCCGAGAGGTTGCTGCTTTTGTGATTCACTAGCCGGCGATGCCCTCTTATAATGGAGTTTCTGACGGATATGGCGGTGAGCCATAACTTTCTCCCATTTAATCAACTTGCCGTTTGATAGAGAATAGGAGATACCAATCATTCAATATGTAACTCTGTTTAACTATAAGCATGAGATAAATAAAACTGTACAATACGACAAGTCTTAGAAAGTTTAGAGCTAAATTAGGATTCACTCCTTTTAAGTTTACCAGAGTTCATCAGGCAACCTAATTGAGTAGGGAGGGAAACTCTATCGATACTGCAATTTATACTTTTAGTTTCTAAAGCAAGCTAGAACATACATTTTCAATGTGCCAAATAACCACATCCCCAAATTGAGGCTAACTTCCATTTCGATCCAACAGATAGGAAGGACAAGATGATTCACTTAAGGAAATGAAGTATATTCTAAAATTTGATATGCATCAAGGAAATGAACACACATTTTCAATGTGCCAAATAACCACATCCCTAAATTGAGGCTAACTTCCATTTCGATCCAACAGATAGGAAGGACAAGATGATTCACTCAAGGAAATGAAGTATATTCTAAAATTTGATATGCAACAAGTGAAAAGCATCACTAACATCTGAAAGGCGAAAACCAGCAGCGAATGATCAAGCCATCTATCTAAATCCTCAATATTTTATCCACATAACGAGCATGCGAGAAATTTAAGGAACTGCACATACTACATAGCCAGGCATGTGATTTCAATGATTGAAAAAATATTCTTTGAAAAATATAACACTTCAACTCAATTATTTGAAAGGTAAAGAGTAAACTCACGTACAACTCTTCCAGCCACTGTTTCCAATTTTTTGTACACTTCCTCCCTCCAGGCTCCAGCTGCTGTTTTTCTGCTAATCTTCCAGCCCATGCTCTTTCCTTTGCAACTTTAGCCAATAATCTTCTTCTTGATATCCTCCCACAGCTGATCTATCTGTTTCTGCATCCTGGCCTGGCATGCTCAAAATCCAGCTCACATTAAACAAGTGGCTACAACTTTAGTATAAGCTAGTGCATACAGGAATATTGTACAAGTTGGCACGCCATATGAAAAAAAATTATAAACTTATATGTTCTACACACTCAATCCATGTATACTAAACTTTTCTCACAAGCTTTATATATTTTTCTCTTTTAGAAACAGATAATACCCAATCCAATAAGGGTCCCAATATTCGTCCCCAAATTTATGCCCACTATTCGTAATCAAAATTTTGAATCCCTCAACTTTCCTTACTTCAGATGACCTAAAATGCATGTGTAGATAATAATGTATAAGTTGAAAAGCTTACGTAGTGTGCCATTTCTTTAAGAAGACATTTTTAGATGTAGGGAAGTGAAATGTTGGTTTTAATGTGCACTGTTGCAAATGCTTTTGATGCTACTTTAGCGTATACAGTAAAGACAAACAGAGATGTCTTTCAAATATAAGCACCATGACCTAGGAACTCATAAGAACTCTACTAGGATGACAATGAATAAACCAGAAAGCTTTTTGGTTTATGAACATTTTCAAGGAGCATATTGTAGCTTATGAAAATATGTTTATTTCTAAAATATGAAAAATATTCCTTCAGGAAATGGGATCAACTGCTAAAAACATCCCTTCACGTTTCTTTTTTGTTTTTCTGAAAGACAAATTTCTTTAATATTGGAAACTATAAATACAGCCGTTATGGGCATCCTAGTTTTTACAAATATTGGAGCTCTTATCATATCTAATACTCCCCATTCGCTTTGTTCTAGACGTAGAACTAATTTTATTACAAAAACCTTTTTGGAAATGTAGGCAACATTTATCTACTAATCAGTTGACAAGCATGGTGTTTTTTAAAGGAATATCTAGTTAGGTCATAAATGAAGAAAAAGGGCATAAGTTTTTGAGGATTACATTAATAAACTAATCGCGAGGAGTATGCATCCATATTTCTATTCTTGGTTCTTGTTTACTCTGCTTAAACATACAGGCGGTGAAATTTTGAGAAGCATCGTAGAGATGCATGGTAAATGAATAAATCTGATCAACATTGTGCCCATACTTTTAAAGTTAGACATTCTAATCAAAACGGTTGTCTCAATTTTCACCGCAGCCAAAATTACAAGTTGCTACTGTTTGTTTTCTTTTGGCAGAAATTTTTTACACCCTTCATAAACAATTAAACATATAATGAAATTGAATACTCAATTATTCATTGCAATACAGATAAATCAACAACCCAAAATGCATCAGTGCTGTCAAACACATTCATCAAAAACACTTGACCACTTGCTAAATGACTATATTATTGCTTATCGAAAAAATTGACTATATTTCTCAAAGTGTAATTTTTAACAGATGGTTCTTGATTATTCAAACTTGATCGCACAAATTAGAATCATAACCCAAACTAAATCAAACAAATTGGCACACCCCATATTTCCATGAGGTAAATGTAAGCGAATTAATAGCAAACAATCTCTTCAAAAGACCATAAACAGTGTATTGAATTAGAAACTCACCATTATAAATTCACTGCGCTGTGTCATGTGCTTCTTCTGGTTCCTCCTCAAATTGTTCATCATCGTATTGGCCATAATTATGAATTAAATCATCAGAAAAATCAGTTTCAGAAATGCAGAGAGACCTCGTTCTTGTCGGAAACGCATCTCTTGGGAAACCGAAGAGATTCGAAGCAGGTGGGAACATGATATGGTTCCCAAACCCCAAACCTATCTCTCTCTCTCTCTCTTGAGTGCGACGAGACGACGAAGAAACCAACACTTGGCGAGTGCATGGCCCGGCCCAGTTAATTGGGCTTCTTGCCATTTGGGCTGTCACTACACGAGCATAAAAGTGTCCTTCACTTAACTCATACACAGGCACACCCAACATGGGATGCAATCCGCTAGAAACCGTTTTTCAAATAGGTACAAAGGGACCACTGCCATCTATTGGATGCAATCTCATCAATGGCTGTCAATATTAAACAATTTCAGCTCAAGCTTAATTTAAGAAACATGAAAAGGGCATAATAGTCATTCTGCGTCATGAATTGTGCGTTGGATCTCCGAATATTCTGCGATCTTTTGGCGATTTCTTCGATCGATTGATCACAATCAATGAACATCGGTTACACAATTTAGAACCTTTCAGTTTGTCCATCGATCAGTTCTGTATCCAAAAGTAATATCAGAATCTATCGATCGATCGATGGATTCTGATATTATAATCCATCAATCGATGGATAATTCAATTCTGATTGATCGATTAATCGTCTCTAAAATTTTAATTTAATTCTGGTTGATCGATTCATCGTCTCTAAAACTGTAATCCATTGATCGATTCGGTTCTGATTAAAAGTTAGTGATTAATCGACCAATCAACTGTATATTTCTGATAAACAAAAATCTGAAGGCCTTTCATATACAAGAAGCCCGGAACAAGTAAGGACTCAATCTGTTCATAACCTGAAAGGCTTTCAGATACACGAGGGGTCACCTCGTGTGACGAGGGTTTCGTGTATTTTTCTATAGGAAAACACTAATACCCGTCGGAGGAGTGGTGTGACTACGGGTCCCGTCGTGTGACGAGGGTTTTCTGTTATATGAAAGGCTTTCAGTTTGTCAGTCAAAATTCTGACATCAAAAAAATTTGTAGGCGTATCATATACAAGAAGCCTGGAACAAGTAAGGACTAAATTTGTTCATAATATGAAAGGCTTTCAGATACACGAGGGGTACCCTCGTGTGACGAGGGTTTCGTGTGTTTTTCTATAGGAAAACACTAATACCCGTCGGGGGAGTGTGGTGTGACGAGGGGTCCCCTCTTGTGACGAGAGTTTTCTGTTATATGAAAGGCTTTCAGTTTGTCAGTCAAAATTCTGACATCAGAAAAATCTGTAGGCCTATCAGATGACAGAGAAATCTGAAGGTTTTTCATATACAAGAAGCCCGGAACAAGTAAGAACTCAATCTGTTCATAATCTGAAAGGTTTTCATGTCCTTGTTCATAATCTGAAAGGCTTTCAGATACACGAGGGGTACCCTCGTGTGACAAGGGTTTCGTGTATTTTTCTATATGAAAACACTAATACCCGTCAGGGGAGTGGTGTGGCGAGGGGTCCCCTCGTGTGACGAGGTTTTTCTGTTATATGAAAGGTTTTCAGTTTGTCAGTCAAAACTTTTGTATCAGAAAAATCTCAATACCTTTCAGATACAAGAAGCCCAAAACAAGTAAGGACTCAATTTGTTAATTATCTGAAAGGCTTTCATGTCTCTGTTCATAATCTGAAAGGCTTTCAGATACACGAGGGGGGCCCTCGTGTGACGAGGGTTTCGTGTGTTTTTCTATAGGAAAACACCAATACCCGTCGGGGGAGTGTGGTGTGACGAGGGGTCCCCTCGTGTGACGAGAGTTTTCTGTTATATGAAAGGCTTTCAGTTTGTCAGTCAAAATTCTGACATCAGAAAAATCTGTAGGCCTATCAGATGGCAGAGAAATCTGAATGCCTTTCATATACAAGAAGCCCGGAACAAGTAAGGACTCAATCTGTTCATAATTTGAAAGGCTTTCATGTCCTTGTTCATAATCTGAAAGGCTTCCAGATACACGAGGGGTCCCCTCGTGTGACGAGAGTTTTCTGTTATATGAAAGGCTTTCAGTTTGTCAGTCAAAATTTTTGTATCAGAAAAATCTGAATACCTTTCAGATACAAGAAGCCCAGAACAAGTAAGGACTCAATTTGTTCATAATCTGAAAGGCTTTCATGTCCCTGTTCATAATCTGAAAGGCTTTCAGATACACGAGGGGGCACCTCGTGTGAGGAGGGTTTCCTGTGTTTTTCTATAGGAAAACACTATAAGAACATAAACATGGAAACAATATAATACCTCTCCTTCAGGGTCAGTTGAACACGCACCAATTGTTTTTGTAATAAATCTTGGCAGAATTTCACCATCGCCAAATCCTCCGTCTTTAATTTCTTTCTTCAGTCTTTGCTTCACCTTTTCTTTGGTTCAGCTAATAAATGTTGGAAGTGCACGTGGCACATCAATTCCCTCACACGAGACTCGATCGAGATAAACAACTAAGCAACAAACAAAAAACACACAAAAATGGTTATACATAAATGTCATATATTATTAAACGAGGAGAGGAGTTTACAAGGAAATTAAGTGAGTTGTAAAAGTTAAAATAACATACCGTCAAGAAAGTGATCGGCCCGTAGAACCAACTACCCTTACTGTTGGCTCGGGCGACCCAATCCTTTTTATTCATGTTCAAACTCTTAATAACGACAGCACACCAATTAAATTGTTTCACACAATCCACATCAGCTATTGCTTCGAAATAGTACTTGTTCAAGTAATTACTGGGACGAAAATCAATCATCAGTGTACATAAAGCAACCAAGAAATTATGCTTGAATTTTTTGCCGCCACGCTTCTGGGTCTTCATGTGCTCGATAACTACACTTGGAGTTATCTCCCAAGTACTTGTCATAAATCGTTCCCTCCATTTCAAAAGAGAAGGAGTTACTCCGCCATCAGGTGTGATAGAAATCTTTCGTTTCCCACGTGGTATACCGAGGGTGAGAGCCACATCTTCCTCGGTTATTGGCAGTTTCCGGCCATCTTTAAACATAATGCAACCCAAATTCGAATTATAATTGTCCACAAGCCAATATCCAAGCGGACCATATGTACGATCCAAGGCAAGTTTCAGTATATTCCCAAACCCAATATCAATAACAGCCTACTTCTGCTCCTCACTGAATCCGCTAATAGCAATGTATAACTGAAATGGGGATGATCGAGTGTCAATCCTTTTCAACTGTACTTCAGGTTTTTTCTTCTTCACTAGCTTGACATTCTTTCTTCTAGTTTTTTTGTCTTACAAACAGTTTTCTTCTGCCTATCATCAATTTTCATGTCCTTTGGTTCAACAGCCTCTATTACAGTAGCTAGAGTACCATCATCGACACTTGTACCTCTAATCTGTTCCGCATCTTTCTGGAGTTTTTCCTTTTTAACTACTTCACTGATTAGTAGGTTGTCATCAGAATCTGAAGATTCATCTACTAAAACTAGTCTTGTATCAACTTCATCTACACATGAAACCAAAAATTCGTAGTTGAGACAAAATTCTGAATGGCTTTCATAAAACAGCAAACTTCAAACAGAATTCTGAATGACTTTCATAGTTGAGACAAAATTCAAGCAATTGAAATATGAAGTTAAAGATTGAAGAAAAATAGTCAAAAAACTCATGAAACGCAGATATGTTGGTTCAAACTAAATCAGAAAGTTAAACCTAAAATTCGAAACAGATAACACCTAAATGAAGACCTAAATAATATCTAAAACAAGTCATAGGGGACACAAACTTGTTTAATTGCAGCTAAATTAACTACATTACACTAAATACATAGGACGATCAACTAGGGTTTAGTAACTCAAAACAACTTCAATTTTTACACGATTTCCTCTTCTTCGGAATGTTCATCGACATATCACACTTTCTTTGGCCGGTCATTGATGATCCTTGTTTCTTCATTCTGGTTCGCTGACTGGTTTTTAAGTTAGGGCTGTTGATGGCCAGAGAGAAAAGAGAATGAGATCAACAACGAGAGGGAAGCTGATTTGGGGAAAAGCTTCTTCAGGCCCTTTAAAACCAATATTGGACTCAATTTTGAAGTAATATTAGAATTACTTTAAAACCATGTAAAATAGACATAATTACAATTCGTGCCACCGCTAAATCGTGTGGCCATAATTAAACCATATATGTAAACTGTTCGATCTGTCTTGATTGTGTGGTCATGATTAAACCATATGTAAATATAAATACAGTCCATGTCAACGTTTAAATTATGAAATCAAAATCATTCAGGTAAGCTCGAGCTGTTCGTTCTAGGTATACATCGACAGAAATCGAGCTGATCAACAACGATCAAATTAATCTCCTCCATCATGTCAAGTTCATCTCCACAAACGACTAGTGAAAATAATCTGTCAACAATCACCAATCAAAGTATTTTAGCTCACAGAGATTGAATACAGGAAACGATTACGAATCAAAATCAAGCAGCATCATCAAGCTCGAATCTGAAAATAATCTTCGATCAAAACGGTGAGCTCAACATCTCAGACATATATCTTGTGTAATTTGAAATTTTGATTAATGAATTTTTTTGATTCATACACACATGATTACAAAATATTTGAAAATCATTATTCATAGTTTTGAAGGCTGAGCAATTAACAGGTTTTAGGTCATATGAGAGGCCTTCAGATTTATGTGATCATATTTTGAATAATATGAAAGGGTTTCAAATGTGTATGTTTGCCTATGTGATGAATAACATATATGTTGCAAGTGGTTCTGCTTGTATGAAAGGTCTTCATATTTATGTGACATGTTTCCATCGATATGAGAGGCCTTCAGATTTATGTGATCATGTTTTGAATAATATGAAATGACTTCAAATGTGTATGTTTGCCTATGTGATGAATAACATATATGTTGCAAGTGGTTCTGCTTGTATGAAAGGCCTTCAAATTTATGTGACATGTTTCCATCGATATGAAAGGCCTCCATATTCAACTAAACATGTTTTGAATAATATGAAAAGGCTTCAAATGTGTATGTTTGCCTATGTGATGAATAACATATATGTTGCAAGTGGTTCTGTTTGTATGAAAGGTCTTCAAATTTATGTGACATGTTTCCATCGATATGAGAGGCCTTCAAATTTATGTGATCATGTTTTGAATAATATGAAAGGGCTTCAAATGTGTGTGTTTGCCTATGTGATGAATAACATATATGTTGCAAGTGGTTCTGCTTGTATGACAGGCCTTCAAATTTATGTGACATGTTTCCATCGATATGAAAGGCCTCCATATTCAACTGAACATGTTTTGAATAATATGAAAAAGCTTCAAATGTGTATGTTTGCCTTTGTGATGAATAACATATATGTTGCAAGTAGTTCTGCTTGTATGAAAAGCCTTCAAATTTATGTGACATGTTTCCATCGATATGAAAGGCCTCCATATTCAACTGAACATGTTTTGAATAATATGAAAGGGCTTCAAATGTGTATGTTTGCCTCTGTGATGAATAAGATATATGTTGCAAGTGTTCTGCTTGTATGTAAGGTGAGTTATGTGAACATGTTTCCATCGATATGAAAGGCTTTCAGATTTACATGTTCCCTTTTGCTGATGAATAATGTAGGTGTTGGAACTAGTTTTTATTGTTTACTAGTATCAGATTCCTAAAATATACATTTTACTTGATCATGTGTTAGAGTTGGATGACAATAATGCATACAAGACAGATTGGTTGCATGGAGACTCTAAAACTCATCGACCGATTTTTCAAGACTCTTAAACGTACAAAGGATTTGGTATTCACGGACCTGAAATCGGGAATTAATTTCTATGAACAATATGCAAGAGCTTGTGGTTTTGTTTCACGTCGTGGCACACAAAAAAAATCGCGTAATGGAATTTCGCTCAAGTATGTCTTCTGTGCTAAAGAAGGAGATATTATTCAAAAAGATTATCAACAGAACGAAGAGCATGTTGGAAAACAGAAACGCATGTGTGTCACAACAAGTTTCGGATGCAAGGCTATCATAGTTTTCAAATTAACAAGCAACAAGCATTATCTGATTTCGAAATTCAACGAAGATCATAATCATCCACTCTACTCACAACTCCACTATGAGTATCTGCGGTCAAACAGAAATATGACAAAAGAGCACAAAGAATTTGTTCTCTTATGTGGTAAAGCGACAGTTGGACCAACGAAAGCGCACTTTGTGTTTACCATCATGGTAGGTGGATCAGAGCATGTGGGTGCCATTGTTAGGGACTTCCTCAATTTCCAGTGAGAACTGAAGGTGTATGTTAATGGGAGTGATGTCAAGATGGTCATCAATGACTTTTACAAGGAGAAAGAAATTGACAATGACTTTTATTTTGAATTTGAACAAGACGAGAACAATCGACTTACACGACTGTTCTAGATAGATGGAGTCTCGAAGAGAAAATATCAGCGATATGGTGATTGTGTATCATTCGTAACTACTTATTCGACAAACCGGTGAGTCTATATGCTCACATCTCTATCCCTCTATTCGTTTGTTTGGATGTTAGTTATATGAAAGGTCTTCACATTTGAAAAATATGCTTGATTTGTGCGAAACAGATTTGTGAGTACCTTGATCTGAATCGATTGAAAATTTATACCCTTTATTCTCATGAAATTGTTTCCAAAAAAACTATTTCAATCTAGTTCTTCAATGCTTTGACAGGTTTTCAATTATCTGAAAGGTCTTCAAATTTTAAAAATATTTCTATTGTTTCACTGGTTTGTTAGTTTTCAGTTATATGAAAGGCCTTCCACACTTTGAAAATATGTGTGATTTGTGTGATTCTGATTTTGATTAATTTCGAATTCTTTTTATCAAGGTATTCACTTGTGTTCTGTCCATTCACGGGAATAGACAACCATGAGATGAGCATAACATTTGGTGTCGGGTTCCTAACCAATGAAGATATTCCTTCATTTGTATGGTTGTTCAACTGTTTCAAGAGAGCAGTTAAAGGTAAACAGCCATTGTGCATTATCACAGACCAAGCTTCAGCAATAAAGAATGCACTTGCCCAAGTGTTCCCCGACTCAAGGCACAGATTATGCATGTGGCATATCATGCAAAGGGTAACACAAAATGTAAGTATGAAGAAAATAATTTTTTTTAATTATGTTCATAGTCTATGTTTCTATATACAATTTTCACTTTCGGAAAAAGTTGAAGATAATATTATCTTGTTAATACAAGTTCAACGACATATGCCAAATTCAGCAGAATTTCTGAGAAAACTCCGCTCCATTGTGTGGTCGAGTAAACTAAATACGGAAGAGTTTGACACCTGTTGGAAATCACTAATGAAAGAGTGTTCTGCTGAAACTATAAAACATCTTGAAGGTTTGTTTGATTTGCGTAGATTGTGGATACCAGCATATTTCAGAGATTGGCCGATGGGGATGTTAATGCGTACTACATCACGTTCTGAAAGCGAGAACAGTACATTTGGATGTGACAGACACAAAGTTTTAAGTCTGTTTCAGTTCATGGGAGAATACAATACTATTGTCAAGAAACAGAGAAGTGCACATATGAAGACAGTCACACAGTATGCAACAAATGCACGTCCGAGTGAGAACGCATTTTGTCTCTTGGAGACACATGCTTGAAATGTTTTCAGCCGAAAATTTTTCTATAAGGTAAAAGAATATATAATGGACGGCATTTTCGGTTACGGAATAAAGGATACTATCAAGAGACAACATTGCAATGTATACATAGTTTTTGGCGAACTTGTAGATAAGTCAGAGTATGAGGTGAGCATAGATTTGGAGACCAATCATTGCCTATGCCCTTGCAAAAAGTTTGAAGGATGGGTACTAATTTGTCCACACATATTTGCAGCTCTTAATTCTACAAATGTAAAGGAGATCCCACGTTCATTAATATCTGAGTGTTGGTGTAGGGAGACACCAGAATCACTAGCATTGGGGGAATATGGTGGCGTCTCGAAGCACACAAACAAGAATGAAGGCATTATTTATATTGAGATCTGGACAGCTCTTCACACGGTACTAGGAAACCCAACAACAACATACGCACAACGGGAATCAATTCTACAAGCAATAAAAAGCCATCATAACGTTGCAAGTACAAGTTCAGCTTCTTCATCCAATTCTACAAGAATTTCAATAGAAGAAATATCAGATATTCCTAAACCCCAGTGGTGAAAGTACTTATTCCAAATGTTTGCAAGAATAGAGGACATGTTGTACGGGTAATGAGTGAAAGAGAGAAGGCAATAACAAAGGCAATGAAGAAAAAAGACAATCACCGGAGATGTGGATATTGTAAGGAAGTTGGAGAACACAATTCAACAACTTGTGGCAAACGTAAGAGGGATGTGCAAAGGGAAATGCTGCAAGGAACTCTTAATTAGAAGTTTGAGTAATAAATTGTTTCATACTTTAGATACTAGAGATGTTATTGGTATTTAGTATGAGCAAGAAAATTATTTCCAAGTGTTATATTCTTCTGAACACAATATAAGAAAATTAAGAGTTTGATGTCTATTTTTTCACAGCATATTATATTTACAAGTATGCCTGGTGCAAAATATGATAGGTTTTCTGATCAACCTTTGTTTCACACATTTCCAAAATCTGAAGGCCTTTCAGATACAAGACGGCCAGACAAAAATAAGGGACCCAATGTGCTAAAAATGTGAAGTCCTTTCATATACCAGAAGAATGTGAACATATCTGTTCAAAATCTGAAAGCCTTTCAGATACAAGATGACCAGACAAAAATAAGGGACCTAGTGTGCTAAAAATGTGAAGTCCTTTTATATACCAGAAGAATGTGAACATATATGTTCAAAATCTGAAGGCCTTTCAGATACAAGACGACCAGACAAAAATAAGGGACCCAGTGTGCTAAAAATGTGAAGGTCTTTCATATACCAGAAGAATGTGAACAGATCTGTTCAAAATCTGAAGTCCTTTCAGATACAAGACGACCTGACAAAAATAAGGGACCCAGTGTGCTCAAAATGTGAAGGCCTTTCATAAGAGGAATTCACGAGAATCAGACATGTTTCATTATTTGTAAGCCCTTCATATAACTACAAGTAAAACAAAACAGTAGATATTACATTAGAACAAGATTTCTGAAACACACTTGAAAACAATGAATTCACCAGCTAATCATCACAACATGTTTCATGCCATAAAAATTACATATTATAGAAATGACATAGTAGAAAAAATATATAATTCGTGTCACATTATTTTGCGTCTCGGAGAAATGATGGAGGTATATATTTTCTTATATAAATGCTTTAAGTCGATGGTGAATCTTTTGCCTATTCCATTGTAAAAGCTTTCAGCATCATCTATAACCTTTTTGCACTCAATATTTTGATCCCAAGTCAACAGCTTGAAGCAAAATCGCACACGTAGAATATTAAGCTGAGCTTCTCGCTGTGAAAAAAATACATGTTATTAGTAATAGTTTCCGATGTCCATTAACCATTTTAATGTGTATATGAGAAAATAAATTGAAAAATAGACATACATCCAATTTGTTTGTAGCCAATGATGCTTTCCACTCTAAATTGCCCATGTAGTTCTCTATCACCCACATTGCAAATATTCCACAATTGTCGAAGTTTTCTGAGAACGCCCAAGGGATGTTCAATGACACTGGTTGTATATCTTCAAAACATTTCGACACTCTTGGACTATACATTTTCAAATATACCACAATAACTTTGCACTGCAGGATGTAATAAAAAAGCATTAGTTATAAAACAAAGTAAAATAAAAAAGAAATAAATTGTTTATGTATTTACCATTCTTAAAGGTGATTGTTTGTATCGTTCAGAATCATTCTCTTCTGAAAACATGTTATCAATTATGCGTATAACACGTTTCTTCAATTCAAAGCATAACACCCACACATGGTTATTATTACACACAGGAACCATAATCTATAGGAAACAAAGTACAACAACATACAAACATCAGAAGTAGATAAAAATTGTGCAGTGTGATTTAAAATAATTATCATTAAAACATATACATTAAAGAGTTTGATACTGACCACAGAAGCGTTCATTGATTGTTTATTCAAATTAAAGAACGCAAATGAACGTCTTACAACCCGTGCATGATCCCATGCATCTTCACAAATATTTTTCTGCAAAAGAATACAACTAAGTTAGACATCTAATATTCATTCCCAATATAAAAAAATTTAAACAAACACTAGCTAGTGAAATTGTACTTACGGTACAGTCTGGGCAAGAAAAATTCTCTTCGGAGCATATGGGTCTCCATAATGCTCATCATAGTTCAAGTACCTCGCTCACATGTTTATAATATTTGTATCAGCACAAACACCTGACTGTAGAGTTCTTAGACTGGATAATGACAGGGTGTCTCACTCATATGATTAACCACAACAGATTTCCTGCAACATATCATGTTTTATTATTACTGTTGTTAAACAATTTAACACACAAGTAATAAAACATATATTTTTTATTTATATACTTACTCTAAGTTAAGTTCACTGCTATTCTGATTAAATACCCACTCATACAGTAGCTTCTCATAAGACTTCAGTGCACTGATGATGTCAGTGTTGCGTTCACGATATGGAGACAAAACACAGCAGCTTGAGATGTTACTCTCTTCTCTAGTATTGGTTGTTCACTGCAAACATTCAATGTGGCAGCACATTTATATGCTGAAGTTGTAGCACTGTCATGTAATTTTTGTCCATTATCATCTTCTTCTTCGGGTATAAGGTCCTCACCTAATGCAGAGCATAATTTCCCAATAGGTGTAGAAATGTTTGCTCCGGAATTAAGCTCCTTGAGTCCAATCGCAGCTGCTTGCTCATTTTTATTATGTGCGATTCCAAGACTAAAAGACGGAAAATCAGATGTATCAAAGTGGTCAGCGTCAACGTCATGACCTTCATCGGTAACTGGTTCTAATGTTTGTTGTGAACAGACAATGTCTCCTGCACTCTTACAGCTATCCATCACATTTAAATTTTCTGTTTTCTGAATATCCTTCACAACACTATCAATTACTGCATCGATCTCCACATTTTCTTCAACATCTGAAACACTTGTTGAACATCCTGTTCTATGACCTCATCAGTTTGGTCAGCAATTGAAATAGGAGAATGATGAGTACCTTCTTTCAGAGAAGAAAGTAGTACATGACAAGCTTGTTGAACTGTATCTTCAACAACAAGATCTACAAAACCATCTTTCTTCCTAGTTTGAACAATGCCCTCCAATCATGAAAATGAGCCCATCCCTGAACTATTACATATCTGGCTTCTAACATGATTTGGATCATCTTCTGATTCACTACTTTTATTTCCCTTATGACATTCTGAATGTAGACATCAGTTAGAGTCAAGAAGATAAGCAGAACAAGAGTTCAATTGAAACAAATCAAAACAATGTATTTATCAAATTCTCACACGGATCAGACAAATTTGTAAAATCTGAAAGGTATTCATATAACACCAAACTTATGAAAGCAGTGAAGGACAACATTTCAAAGTTTGAAAGGCATTTCATATAAATGAGAACCCGTCAACGCATTGAAGAACCAACCATTCACATACACCAAATACATTTCATGACAATACAAACAAGGAGAAAATGAACAGAAAAGCTTAACAAAAAGCTTATAAAGATTGCTTGAAAATGCAAACAAAAAAAATCAGTCAATACCTTCTCTTGCGAAACATCTTCAACCTCAACAAGTTGATCCATACCAAGTCTAGGAAAAATTGCGCCATTTCCAAATCCTCCACTTTCAGCTTCTGTCTTGAGTCTTGAGTCTTTTCTTGGCAATGTCAGATTCTCATCCAGTGATGCTTGACAATACACGAGGGACTTGATAGTTCTCATAATAGACTCGATCGAGATAGAACAGCTAACAAAAAATAAACTGAAGTATGTAAAAACCGGAACTACATTTCAATATTCATAATATTTTGTAAAAACCAAACATTCAAATGAATCTGAAATATCATACCGTCAAGAAATTGATTGGACCATAATACCAACTACCATTGTTTATGGCTCGGGCAACCCAATCTTCCTTGTTTCTATTCAAACTCCCTATCACGACAGCACACCAATTGAATTTTTTTGACGCGCTCAACATTAGCTATTGCTTCAAAATATAATTGGTTGATGTAGCTACTTGGACGAAAATCAATCATGTAGCTACAAAGGACAACCAAAAAATTCTGTTTGAATAACTTGCCGCCACCCGTCTGGGTCTCCATTTGTTCGAAAACTTTACTTGGAGTTATACAGGCTTTATGCGTAAAAAATTGAGCCCTCCATTCCATAAGTAAATCAGTTGTTTGGTCATTTAGTAGCATAGGAATTTTTTCTTCACCACGTGGTATACCGAGGGTGGAAACCACGTCTTCCTCTGTTATTTCAAGTTTTCCGCCATCTTCAAAAATAATCGCCTTTAGTTTTGAATCGTAATTATTAACTAGCCAATATCCAAGTGGACCAAAAGTCCGATCCAACCCCAGTTCCAGTATACCCCCAAACCCCATGTCAATCACATCTTGCTTCTGCTTCTCACTGAATACTAAAATAACATAATGTAACTTATCCGGGGATGATCGAGTGTCGAGTCTGTCCAAACGCGGTTGAGGGATTTTCTTCTTCCCTTTCTTTACATTCTTCTTCTTAATCTGTTTGGCTCTACCACTACTTCTCTTTTGCCTGTCATCAACCTCCATCTCCTCTGGTTCCACAATATCAGGTACAGTAACAATAGTACCAGTAGTGGCACTGGTACCTTCCCCCTTCTCAATATGTTCATCAATGTTTTGTATTCTTGCCTTTTTAATTACTGCACTGATTACTAGATTGTCTTCGGAATCCAACGATTCTTCAGTCACAACAGGCCTTGAATCTACACACAGAATCACGAAAATTCAACAAATCGAGCTACATATCATCATTTCAAACTACAACTTGTTAAATCGAACAATGAAATGCAAATGTACTTGTTCAAATTAAATCAGTAATTACTTGTGTAAAGCTCGAAATTGACTATAAATCACGAATCCTACAAAATCACGAACTAGGGTTCAGTAAAATTGATTTATTAGCTATCAATGCTTACCGGCTTTCCTCTTTCGGCGCACTTCCAACATGTTGTCAGAACTCCTTCCAAGATTATTAGATCCTCCGCGATTCTTCATTCTTTGATGAATTATTTAGTTTGAATTCGCTCTGAATGTCGTCTCTGGAAATCGCAACTAAGAGAGCACAGTGAACGCCAATATGCACAAGTTGAATACCTGACTCATTTCCAAAACAACGCTAAATATCGTTAATAGCCCCCACAAGTTGGAGAATATTACAAAACAATGCCACTGACTACTCGTTCAAAACATATGAAAGCCTTTCACATTCTACTCGTTCAAAACATATGAAAGCCTTTCACATTCTACTCGTTCAAAACATTGCATCAGGTTTTCTGTGATACATTATATGAAACTCAAATGTAATGATTAACAAAAGAATAAGAACAAGGTATCCATCCAAAAATCAAACCCATAAGGCAAATTTGTAAAATCTGTAGGCCTTTCATATAAAGAAATTATTGACTGCAACAGGATTTCTGTAATACATTTTCGAAATTTGAAGGTCATTCATATAACATAAAAATTGTCAAATTAAGGGACAACAACATTGTATCAGGTTTTCTATAATACATTATATGAAACTCAAATGTAATAATTAACAAAAGAATAAGAACAAGATATCTATCCAAATATGACAGCAAGGTATAACATAAGAACATAAAATCTGTAGGTCAGTCACACAAATTTGTGAATTCTGTAGGCCTTTCATATAACATGAAAAAATGGTCAAAGCAAAGGAGGACAACACTGCAGCAGGTTTTCTTTAATACATTTTATAAAATTCAAATTATCACCAAGGTATTTATCAAAATCTCACAAGAATACAACATATTTTCAATATCTGAAGGTCATTCATATAACTGACAAACAGTAAATGCATTGAAGAACAAGGAATTCACACATGAAAGAGTCTCTTTTGCAACAGCCAAAGCAGAAATAACAGAGGGTGTCCTAAAATACGCATCATTATAAAAATCCTTCATCACATCTGTCCTTGCGATTTTTATCCTCTGCCGATCTATTCTCGTGATGCTGTGATTTATGTCCACAAAACGAAACATCAACTTGGGACAACAGTCCAACAAGCTCTTAAACATGTTCCGCAACTTTTTTCCTCACACATTTGATTTCTTCAATCAGATTCTGAATACATAAATGACCAAAATATGAAAAGATGTAAAACTGAATCAAACTCCACACAAAAACATGTATCCAAATATAATATGAATACCTTTCATATAACTGAAATCCAACAAACACTTATAAAACCATGAACACTATATATGAAAGGCTTTAATAAAACGGGAAAACAAACAAACAAATGGAGAAGTACATTTCAACGGATTCTACCAAACACACTTCAAATCATAACCGAATCAGAGCATGTAAAACTGAATCAAAGGCTATCAAACATGTATCCAAATATAATATGAACACCTTTCATATAACTGAAATCTAACAAACACTTATAAAACCATGAACACTGTATATGAAAGGTTCTCATAAAACTGGAAAACAAACAAACAAATGGAAGACCATGCATCGCTATTTCAATTCATTAGCAAATCAGTCTCACGAATCATACATATTTAAAAATATGAAGACCTTTCAGACGACAACTGAACAACATAGGAAGAAAAACATTCAAACAATTCTTCTAAAACAATAAATGATATAAAATTCACACTGTAGTAGACAAAATAAAATCCTTACGTTTATCGCAACATCTCTTGACTTGTGAATTGTGCATGTCTATTGGGATCTCAACCCTCTCCAATATCAAAGAACCCTTTCTAAATCCCCCTTGTTTCAGCTCCTCTCTCACACGATTCTTTGCAACCTCGTCAGTCCATCCAGTAATGGTTGGAAATATACGTGGTACACAAACATTCTCCTGAAAATCAACTCGATTCAAGTAAAAAAGCTGAGACAAAACAAATAATACTATGTCAATTACATTTATTTCATAAATATGAAAGCCTTTCAGATACACAAAAACCTATCAAAACAAAAAAGAAAAACTTACCGTCAAAAATATGAGTGGACCATAATATCTGCGTTTAACATTCTTTAGTTGAGAGTTCCAAATGTAGCTATTTCTTCTCAAACTTTCTAGTATAGGAGAACACCAATTGAAGTCCTTAATGACTTCAACATCTGCTATAGCTCCAAAGTATGACATGTTGGGATAACTACTTGACCCAAAATCTATAAAACTTGTGCAAAACATGACGAGAAAGTTCTGATTAAACAAAATACCCCCTTCCTTCTGCCTTTCCATGGCGTCATAGACATATGAACAGTTTTGCTGAACTGTGACCTCCACAACTGAAGAGCATCACCTTCCTTATGACCCGAAATAGAGCGATGACCACGAGGTATACCAAGGGTACACTGAATATCTTCTTCTTCAATCAGTAAATCACGGTTACCATCCAGTTTAATTGTTGCAAACTGAGGATTAAGATTCTCCACAATCCAGTACCCAAGAGCACCTTGAGTACGACTTAATCCAAGCTGTAAAATCCCTTCAAAACCCATCTCCTTAATATCACTCCTCTGCTTATCACTAAAAACATTCATGCTGCAGAAAAGACCTCTCGGAGACGAACGCATGTCTATACACTCAACAATTGGTTTTTATTTTATAGCACAAGACTTCTTCATGCTCTGTTTAGGTTTCACAATAGGCTTCTCTGTTCTAGGCTTCTTTGTTCTACACTTGTTTGTTGTCTCTTTTGGGGGTAAGGCATCCACATTACATTCTTCTGTAGAAATCGGAAAAGGAAAACGAACATATGCTCCAATATTTCTCCTCTTCTTCATAACAAAATCAATGGTTTGGTTGTCATCAGAATCAGAATCAACTTCACATACACAAAATATCATTAACAAATATGAAAGTCATTTCATTATACCTTAACAAATATTTAACAGGGACATACACATACAAATTTCACACAAGAACCAAAAGAGTTCCAAGCATATGAAAGGCTTTCATATAACGAAAAACCTATCAAACCAAGCAATAATGACACTGAAAAAGGTTTACTGTAAACACATTTCATGTTTATGTACCAAAAACAGTTCACAACGACACATTTAAACAAATCAATCGATTTCCAAACACATGAAAGGGTTTCATATAAAGAAAAAACTTATCAAACCAAGCAATAATGACATTGAAATAGGTTTTCTTTAAACACATTGAATGTTTCTATATCAAAAACAGTTCACAGCGGCACATTTAAAAAAATCAAGCGAGTTCCAAACATATGAAAGGCTTTCATATAACGCAAAAACCTATCAAACCTAGCCATAATGACACTGAAACAGATTTTCTGTAAACACATTTCATGTTTATATACCAAAAACAGTTTACAGCGACCCATTTACACAAATCAAGCGATTTCCAAACAAATTAAATGCTTTCGTATAACGCAAAAACCTATCAAACCAAACCATAATGACACTGAAACAGATTTTCTGTAGACATATTTCATGTTTATATACCAAAAACAGTTCACAGCGACCCATTTACACAATATGAACACCGTTCAGTTAAATAAACTCCAATCAAATTAAGCAATAATTACTTGTCTTCTTCTTCTCAATGCTACGAGCCTCCTTCAACTTCCTCTTCTGCGATAGTTTGGTCATCACTGCAACAGAATCAATGACACGCTACAGAGATCTAGGTTTTCCAAAATCGCAACCTCTCGCAAAGCTCCAAATCGACGAGAGAGAGAGAGAGAGAGAGAGAGAGAGAGAGAGAGAGAGAGGTATTTTTCTTGAAAACTAAATGAATAGTAAAGGTTATTTTAGTCTTTTCATTTAATTTAAAAATAATTATTTACTTATGAAGGGTATTTTAGTCTTTTCACACGTTAAAAAAGTTAGAAACTAACGGAAATGGACGGAATAAGTAATAATAAGAAAAATAAAATTTTTGGGTATTCACCCTAACACAAAAATTTCTAAGTGTAGTCATGCGATAATATGACATACTCAGGTGTAGTCATCTGAAATTATCCTATTGTTTATTTCATGGGTTTTGGATCGTTTGGTTGATCACTATTTGCTTTAATCATTCATCATTATTATCATCTTCCCGTTATCACCTAATCAAAACCACCCAATTAGCGACATCATATACTCCGTTGACTATTTCTTAGAAACAATTCGTGGTTCCACACTGTCTAATTGTATCTATTTGATGCATATATGCAAGTGCTAATAATTTGCTTAGTAAGCGAAATATTCTTAATCCCATTTTTTAATTAATTAATTGTTGCTACTCTAACTGTATATGATGATCAACTACAATCCTTCATATTAGTTGCTAGGAAGCATTTTTTGAAACAGCAATTTGAGTACAAAGTTAAAAGAATGGGTCTCCTTAAGTGGACCCACAGTTCAACATGGATTAAACTCAAGGGAGAGTAAAAGTAGAAATGTCCGATTCAAATAAAGTTTACGTTGATAGTAATGAATGAAAGGAAAGTTGAGTTCCATGTGATGGGAAAATAGAAAAGTAGTCACATTTACATTTCTTAAGTTACTTTAAAACCTAATTAAAATACAATACTTTCTCTCTCTTCCTTTATCTGTGGTCGGGGTTTTACTTTATTTAAATACTTTGTAACTACAAAAGTATATGAAATTCAAAATTGTTAATTAAATTAGCCCGGACTTAAAATTTTCAAAACTCACGTAACAATTTGATTAGGCCAACCCACTCTAGCCCGCTAGAATTAGCTCTCGCACGATGGGATCCAATATTTTTGAATCGGGGGCGCTAAACCGGCTCATGCTCTCCCTACTGTCACCTGCAAAAATGCGCTTTTAATGATCAACAACCTAAGGCCATCGTAGAAAACTTATTTGTCCTTCAATTGTCTAACACCCCATAATTTGGCCTTATATGAAGAAAATGTGCACAATTTATAGAGTCTCATCGAAGAGAGACAGCTACACCGGACTGCATTATTGGAGACGACCTTCTTGTCCAAATAACATAAATTTATAAATTAATAGAATGAAATTTTGATAATATAATTGTCATTTTATATAGGGAAAACTACACATAACTACACCCAACTAAAGGCAAAAGACACATAACTATCCCCATCTTTCAAACTGAACACCTAGCTACACCTAAAAATTGAAATGGACACTTAACCCCTACCGTTAAATTTTCTGTTAAAATTTTAAGTAAAAAGACGAAAATGCCCTTGGTCAGACTTTAAATTTTCAAATCATACCATTTCTGAGTTTTGGTGTGTTTTTTCGATCAAACTTCTCCACAACCACCGTTTTTGGTCGGAGACGATCGGAGAAGTCGGTCGGAGATGAGGCCGGCGAGGAACACGGTGGTTGTGGAGAAGCTTGATCGAAAAAACACACAAAAACTCAGAAATTGCATGATTTGAAAATTTAAAGTCTGACCAAGGGCATTTTCGTCCTATTACTTAAAATTTTAACAGAAAATCTAACGGTAGGGGTTAAGTGTCCATTTGCAATCTCTGGGTGTAGCTATGTGTCCAGTTTGAAAGATGAGGATAGCTATGTGTCTTTTGACCTTAGTTGAGTGTAGCTATGTGTAGTTTACCCTTTTACATATTCCTAATAAAAGATTTAAGGGTGCTAATGAAAATGAGAAAAAACAAAAATAAGGATACCATAAAAAAGAAAATAATAATTAGATGAATAATTTTAATCTGGGTAGTAAAATGTCATTTTTCTAAAATTAATTATGTAGATATTTTCAATATAATCTACAATATTGACACTGCCACTTAGTGTATTAATTAGGAAGATTGTCTGCCAACCCAAGAGACCTGATCTGGTGTATTAAATAAACAGTAATTAAACATCCTTTTTATATTTTTAATACTACTTATTTCAACATATAAATCAATTATACGCCTCTTTCCATCTAAATTTACCAATGATAAACCTTATTTTCACAGAACTAATCCAACTTATTCTAACTTTTTCTCGAATTACTTATTTCTTTATAGGGAAATGGACACTTTTGTGCACCTAAATATACACTTTTGACACTTCCATACCCTAAATTTTTTTTTTCTCTTTTTTCCATACCCGAATTTTATTTTGGGACAACTGGCCTTTTATTTACCAAAAATGGCCCTAAATTTTTGTTCATTTCATGAGTATTTGGTTCAATTCATGGGTATTTTGGTTCAATTCATTTGTATTTTGGGAAAATGGTCTAGAATTACCCTGAATTTTGGTTTAATTAATGAGTATTTTGGGTATTTTGGAATTGTTGTCCCAAAATGAAATTCAGGTATAGAAAAAAGAAAAAAAAAGTTAGGATATGAAAGTTTCAAAAGTGTATATTTAGGTGCACAAAAGTGTCATTTTCCCTTTTTATATGTATTGATTGACAATGTATTAATGTTGTTTTACTTGTAATAATTTTGGCCAAAAACAGTAAAATTGTCAAAAAAAGAAGAAGCGTGATTTCTGTCTTCTTATAAATTTTTTTAGGCTGGCCCCAAAATAAATAAGGCTCAATATGTCAAGTTGGGTTGGGTAAAATAGAATGTTTAAAATTTCTTTACCTTGTCTGATTGGTTATGGTTAATTTTTTTACTAATTTTTTATTAATCTCTGACTAATTCCTTCTAGACCATACTGGTATAGTCTTTCTCCCACACATTTGAACCAGTTCAATTTTAGAGCTAGTTAACCTACATTTTTGGGTTCTTTCGAGGTTCTTCCCCCACTGCCATTTTTTTTCATTAGTAACGGCGTATGCAAATACACCGTTACAGACCAAATATACGCCGTTACAATTTGTAACGGCGTACAAATTGCCGTTATCCCATACGTCGTTACAAAAGCGCCGTTACAAATTGTAACGGCGTACACAGGACGCCGCTACACCAACACGACGTCGTTTTGGCGAGCCGTTAACGGCGTAACCGTCGTTGACGCCGTTAATTTTGTAACGGCGTATTATTAAAATAATATTTTTAAACCCACTTTGTAACGGCGTACCCTATATAATACGCCGTTACAATTTTTTATTTTTTGCAGAATAAAATTAAAATCCAAATCCAAATCCAAATCTAAATAAATAAAAATTACAATTGTTTAAATAAAAATGACATAAATTAAACTACGATGGTGGAGCACCAAAGTTGGAGAACATGTTCGGGTCGTAGGGGGGCAGAGAAGGATTGGCTATTCGCATCTGCTCGTACATCTATTGAAAGCTTCTTTGTTGAGCTTCCAAGTTTCTTTCTTGAGCTTCGAACCTCTCATCTTGCCGCGCAATATGCTCTGTCGCCTGGCTGAGCCTAGTTTGCATATCTTCGAACTCCTCTGCAGACACACCGCTAGAGGACTGGCCACGTTTTCTAGGTCTGGCCTGTACTTGGTAATCATCTCCAAATCCCCGAATTTTGCGTCCTCGGGGGAATTGGGCATCTAATCGTCCCGCGGCAAGCTTGAGGTCGTGACAATGCTGATTCGCTAGCATCATCACTTCAGTCTCCTCCGCTTCGGTCATCCTTCTTAAGTTTTCGTGCTGGTCTGTATTGGCCGGGTCCTGCCTCCAATCCAGCAACGCCCTCTTAAGGTATATCTGTATGAAAATAAAATATGAAATTAATGAAAAATTAATAAAGTAGAAAAATAAATAAATAAATATTAAAATAACCTGTATAAAAACTTACGCGTTTCGGCTTGTTGTCCTCCTCCTGTAACAGTTCCGCCTCAGAAGCATCCTGTTCCAGTTCCCGATTAACCAAAAGCAAATTCTCAATCTTGGCGGAGATATTTGTATTTCCCGACTCTTCTCTCTCCGTCCAAAGAGTCCGATATGATTTCCGGCCGGATCGATGGTTAATCTTGTTGCCGCTCAAGCGTATTTCACTCATATGTTGTCCAATACTACCTACACCCTAGACATTGAAATGATTACATAATTAGAATTAGAATTAGATAAATGTTTCATACAAAGTGTATGAAAGTAAGAAAATACCTCGTTATCGTCAAAGTGTTTGACGAGCCACCGCCGTTGTGCTTTTTTCCCTCTAAATATGTTGGGAATGTCATTGCGGTTCAGATAGTCAGGCGAGACGTACAGTTTGTACCATGCCTTCATATTTGATTTCCGCTCTTTATAAGCGGACCACGCCGTCTCGCGAATCCACTTTTTGAGTGGATCTGAATCCGCCGGCAATTCATAGTACCGCTGTCATAAATAAATACATATTTGTAAATATCCAAGTTATTTAAATCCGGGTGATAAATTTAGAAAGTTTTGAAATTACCCGAATTTTTCTCCAAAATCTACGGTACTCGGAAATTACACGAATTTTTCTCCAAAACCTACCATATGTTTCATCTTCAAAATAGTCCAGGCCTCGTTGATTCCGGAGGGGGAAAATACTCCACGGACGCTGTAAGTCCGCGTCCCAAAACAATCCCAAAGGCCCCCCGTTCTTGGATATTGCCTCTTCTTCCAAGTCGAGGCACACGTCTTGTTTTGGATCGACGTCCTTCCCGGCCATCCAGCTCTTGGTATTCAAGCAATTCGGCCGCAGCTTGAAGTCGAAGTACAGCTCCTTATCCGGTGTCTCATCCCACTCTAGGGAAACAAATCCGTATTCGTTCAACGGCGGACTAGGCGTAGAGGATGCTCCTACATTCGAGGGTTCGCAACCCGTGAATGTAGGCGGCACAACCTGGTAGCCCCAACCGAAATCGGGGGTTGGCTGAGTCGGCTGTGGAGGTAAGGGAGTGTAGCAATCCCCACGATCAGGGGACTCCCCACCAACAGGCGGCGACGGAGGCGGTGTGTCGAGCGCCGATTGCTCGTAAGTCAAGAAGAACTTCGGGTCCATTAACTCATGCCTCGGTGCCCGAGCATGAGACTTCTTCTGTCGTTGGTTTGAATCGCTTGACGAGGAGGCCATTATATATAAAGACGATTTAAAATTTATTAATCGTCAAAAAAATAATTTTGAATATTACAAATTACCGAAAAAGCCCCTAAGGGGCATTTCCGTAAAAATTACCGAAATGCCTTAAAGGCATTTCCTTCATCATTACGGAAACGCCCTTAGGGGCACTTTTTAAAAAATTACCGAAAAAGCCCCTCGGGGCGTTTTCGGTGGAAATTACCAAAATGCCCTTAGGGGCATTTCCTTCAAAATTACGGAAATGCCCTTAAAAGCATTTTTTTAAAAATTACCGAAAATGCCCAGGGCATTTTTTTAAAAAATTCCGAAAACGCCCTTACGGTGAAAATTACCGAAATTACCTTACGGGCATTTTTTTAAAAATTGTGGAAAATGCCCCTAGGGGCGTTTTCGGTAAAAATTACGGAAATGCCCTTAGGGGCATTTTCGTACAAATTACCATAATGCAATCGAACATATTCAAATTCAAATTTACATATTCATATTGAAATCTAATTTACATATTCAAACTACATATTCAATCTAATTTACAAATCCTACAAATTTTATAATTTTACCAAATTTAAATTAACATATTCAATAAAACTAACAAATCTAACATATTTAACATAAATTATAATTTAACATACAATTTAATTAATATACAAACTAATTAATAATTTAACCCTAAATAAATGAGAGTTCAAAATACTTACCTGATCTGGAAGAGGAAACGGCGACGGAGACAGAGGTGGATGGCCGGAAAACTTGAAGGTAGAGAGGCAGAGAGGCAGTGAGTGAGGGAGAGGCAGAAGAGATCAGAAGAAAAGAGGCAGAGAGCGAGGAGGAAGAAGAAGAGGGGTTGGGTCATTATATACCCAACTTTTGTAACGGCGTATCTACCAAAAATACGCCGTTACAAAATCCCCAACGGGCAAAAATCTCAACGGGAAGATTTTTGACCGTTACCCAACGGATTAAACTTAGTAACGGCGTATAGTGAAGATACGCCGTTACAAAAAAATTAGTAACGGCGTATCCTCCCTATACGTCATTACTAATTTTTTGCCCGGGGAAATGAAAATTTTGGCGCGAAATTGAAATTTCCGCCAAAATTTCAATTCCCGCTCAATTTGTAACGGCGTATCTGACCAATACGCCGTTACTATTTCAAACCCTAAATTAATATTTTATTCGGTTAGAACGATCGTGATTGATCGGGAGTGTTCCCGTGGTTTGATTTTTCTGAAATTTGAAGTATATCACTTCAATGACATTTCCAACATGTTTAACGGTTTGGATTATTATAAAAACATTGAATTGAACTAAACGTTCAATGGAGTTAGCGTTTAGGGTATAGTTTAGGGTTTCCCAATCTATACCCTAAACTCACGCTTTCACCGAAAGTGATTAGTGTCTAAAATCATGTTTTAATCCAACTGTACAGATTGAAGTGTAATACTGTTGTCGCTCATATGCCAAATTTGTAGTCAAAATTTCACACGTATAAACCTCGATCTAAACTGATCACCCGTAAACACATCCGTAAGTAATGGTCAAACCTCCGTTCATGTCATTTCCTTCATGATTTTCGTTACGAGGTTTTCAATTTTAGGTAACATATATGATATGTAGGTAGTGTACAATGTTTATTCCCAATTCGGTAGTCATTTAGTATATGAAACGGGAAGTCAATACCGAAGTCAAGCGTTGAAGTCAACAATCTTGACTTTTTCATGGTCAAGATTGTTGACCATTAGTAACGGCGTATTCTTCTATAATACGCCGTTACTAATCCTCAGACTTGGAAATTTTTTTCCAAGGGCTTGTTTTCATGGTAGAAGCTTGTTTTTGTGGTTTTTTCTCCTAAATTTTGTTTTTCAAAAAACCGAATTCACAAGTTATTTAATTCTGAAAAATGATGAATGCGTGGAAGTGTTTACGGAAATGAACTAATTTATTGATAGTCGGTTAAATGCCGTTAAATACATATTTCTCTAACTATCTAAGTTGGCCGAATCGTAATCTTCATGCCCTTCCATATTATCTTCGTCCTCGTTGTCTTCGTCCTCATTGTGTCCGTCCTCGTTGTATCCGTCCTCGTTGTCTTCGTCCTCTGAATCAGCTGTAGAGACAGGCCGTGGATTTTGGTGTAAGTATCTCAAGTCGATCCTTACACCACCCGGTCGCACCATGTCAATTCGATCTTCTTGGTACGGTTCATCTACTTCGAACTCCGGCTCTTCATCACCTGCACGAGCTAAAGTGATCGGTTTGTAGTGACCTCTATTAGAGACAACGTTGACAACCTTCCACGAAGTCGCAAAGTTCGCCACATTCGGGTCGTTGATGTAGTACACCTGTTTCGCCTGTATAGCAAGGCAAAACGGGTTTTGTTTATGACAATCCGTGGAAGTGTTTACGGAAATGAAATCATTGTCGTCCTTCCTCACGGTTTGTTCGTCGTACCACCGACACTTGAACAAAACGACTGGCATGCTTTCAGAATAGGTTAGGACAACGACGTCCATAAGAACACCGTAGTAACATATTCCGTTTGCTTCAATCATGACCCCTGAATTTTGATTTCTCCGGCTTTGGTCGATTCGCAACGTTAAGAATTTCACACAATTCACAGTACACTGTGAATAAATCGCCGAAGAACGAGGACCTGCAGATAGTAGTATCAACTCTCGTTGTTCCCCTCGACCGGCAATCTGCATATTAAATTCTAATATTAGTTGCAGTAATTAAGCTGTATGAATTGTAACATAAGAGATATATTGTACTTACAACTTTTCCCCACTCAAACATGAATGACATAACTCGGTCCTTTAGAGATTTTCTAGGGAATCTTTGAACGAATCCTGCTCGATGTGATTCTACGTACTTATCTGCTTCGTCACAATTCTCAACAACAGTCCAATTCGCCCAGAACATCTCGGATACGCTCAATTTCTCGTTTCGCACCACGCTTTTTACTTGTACATGTGGGGAAACAACTGATAAGTAGAAACCTAGAGCTGGACTAACAAATGTTTCCCTGGCTGAAGTGACGCGGTTTAGGTACATCTGAGTGAAGGTGCCAAACTCGTGCATCAAGTACTGTTGGGCTATACAACCTTCTGGATATCGAGGGTTTCGCACACTTTTCTTGTACACGCCAAGTTGCATACATTCAAAATATGAATGTTAATGTGATATTCGATTATACATTTCAATGGTAATTGGAAATGAAATTACCGAAGAGAAGGATCATACCGTTCAATTGGAAACATTCAAGTGAAATGAACTGGACCGGTCCGCATAACTTGATCTGGTAGGTGTAGTAGCAGGTGAACCATAATGGTACCATATTGATGGAGGGAAGATAGTTTCCAACTTACAGACTAAAACCACCATATCTTCGTGCAATTTTTTAGTGTTTTCTTCGTCGGCTCCCTTGTGCACAACACCTAGAACACCCTGCCGAGGTCTGCTAATGCTTCTGCCACATGAGTCGGAACGTACTTCCGAATGACAAGGGGGAAGATGCGTTGGATAAGCATGTGACAATCGTGGGTCTTAAGTTCGAGAAACTTTTTCTCATCAAGATTGACCTTGATCTTCAAACTTCCCGCATATCCGGAGGGGAACTTCACTGCTCGGATATGCTCAAGTACGGCCTTCCGGTGTACACCCTTGACCCCATAAGGCGCATCAGGGAGCTCCCCGTCCTGGCCCACCCATTGGTCTTGGCGCACATTCTGTTCCTCGTACGTTCTCCTCGCTTTCTCGTCATCTTTAGTCTTCCCTGCTAGTCCGAGAACTGTACCTATGACGTTGTCGCACACATTCTTTTCTATATGCATTAAATCCAACGCATGTCTCACTCTGTGAGTTTTCCAATAGGGCAGCTGCCAGAAAATGCTTTCATAAGACCAACAGATAGCTAAACCAGTTCGTTTATTGTGCTTCGGGTGTAGACTAGGCTCGAGGTAAGTATGACGCCTAATAGCCTTCAGTATGGCAGTCCCTGAATACCGCTTAGGCCTTCTATGAGTCTCGATCTGCCCGTTAAATGCCTCCGGGACAAAGCGCAGTGGGTGCTTCGGAGGTAACCACCTACGCGCACCTTGGTAAGATATTCTTGAGTTACTGCATGAAGAGTCGATGTTGTCCAAACATAAGGGACATGCATTATAGCCTTTAGTGGTCAAGCCACCCAACATTCCCAAACCCGGAAAGTCACTGATTGTCCACATCACAGTAGCCCGCATTATGAACGGCTCTTTCTTGAAAGCATCCCACGTGACAACTCCGTTCGTCCACAATTGTTTCAACTCATCAATCAATGGACGCATAAAGTTATTCAAACATTTACCAGGTGATTTTGGACCTGATACCAACATGGTGAGGATGTTATACTCCTTCCGCATAGCCATCGAGGGCGGAAAATTCAACGGGACAGCAACTACAGGCCAGAAACTGTAACTCGCAGCATTAGGCCCAAATGGAGAAAACCCGTCGGATGACAAGGCCAGCCGCACGTTTCGGACTTCTTCCGAAAATTGAGGATATTTCTTGTGAAACTAAATCCAATCAGCACCGTCCGATGGATGTACTAATAAGTCATCGTCCTCCTTCTCCCGCTCACCGTGCCATCGCATCCACTCAGCGTCTCTTCCGCAAGATATAACCGTTGAAGTCGAGGAGTCAATGGGAAGTACCATAACGTCTTCTTCGGAACTAATTTTTTCCCTTCCATAGTAAGCCGTGGTTCTTTACAAACTCCACATTTTTCCAGAGCAGAGAACTCTTTGTAATACAAAGTGCATCCGTACAAACATGCGTCGTATTTCACGTGTGGCATTTCGATGGCTTTCATTATCTTTTTCGCAGCTGCGTAGCTAGATGGAAACGAATTAGGTTGTGGTAACATACGACATTGCTCTTTCGCGACCTGGGTAAAAGCCGCGTCTGACATCCCGGTGCTCTGTTTGATACACAACATCTTTAACATCGCTTCCAAAGAAGTATCCTCACTAGTGACAGCGCTTGTGGTTTTGTACAACGGCTGTTGTGACTCCGTCACCAACCGGTTGTACGCCGTCATCTTCGCTTCAGCAAGTCTGGCCTCGACTTCGGTCACCGAACTTATCTCCAATTGTGGGTCCTCGTCCTCGTCCTCGTCGTTCTTGCCTTCATCTTCGTCAATCCTTACATCTCTACATGGATCTACATCATTCACGAACTGATGCACCGGATCGACGTACTCTGGAGTGTGCGCCGACGTCGAACAAGGGGGATTATGCGAACTTGACGGGAAACTCATATCTATATTTCGGCTCGAACTAGGCCCTCTAGCTTCGCCGTGATGGATCCACACATTGTACGATGTAAGAAAACCTTTCTTCAATACATGATCGCAAATGGTGTCCATATTGTGCCAAGAATAATTACAACATCTAGTGCATGGACACTTGAAACGTCCCACGCCATCTGTTTGCGCGTTTCGTCTCGCAAATTTGACGAAACTGCTTAATCCGTTCATCCACTCCTCACTCATCTTACGGGATGTTATCCACCCACGATCCATTCGATATATTATACAAATAACTACGGTTAATAATCAATTAGAATTGACTATATTTATCAACTATAACAACAATTAAATTATTTAATTATTATCATTATAACAACAAAATTAATGGAATAATCTACGTGCATTTAACCTAAATTAATAAAATACATTACATAATGCATTATTAATAAAAAAAAATGTACGTACCTGCTAATATGGAGAATGATGATATGAACTGTAGTATTTTGAGAGAGAGTTGTCGAAAAATGGAGATGATATTACGGAAATGCCCTTGTCGGGAAATATAAAGTTGGAGAGAATTGGGAGAAATATGTGGGGAGAATAGGAGAAGGTTCTGTGAAGATTTATACATTGATTTTGTAACGGCGTATTTAGGTAAATACGCCGTTACTAATTAACGATACCACAACGACAGAACGGTAACATAACGGGAAGAACTTGTAACGGCGTATTTACCTACATACGCCGTTACAAAATAGAAAGAGTAACGGCGTATGCTTCATGTATACGCCGTTACTATAGAAAAATCTGATAGTGCCCGTTTTTTGAAGTAATTCTCCCGATCTCTCAGGCCCGGTTTGTATTTTATGTTTTATGTATTTTAATATTATTGTCGATCAAAGAAAAAAAAACCTCTTCGTCGTGCTAGTGCCTAGTATTTTTTTAAACATACTAAAAACCCATACCCGCTCAGATCTAGTTGACCCCAACTCGTTATGACTCGCGACAACCGGGTTATGTGTATACTGGCGATTCGTATCTCTAACATGTTCCTTGGAGTTGAATTCAATGATCAGTGTCTAAATTATATGGTTATTTCATAAATAAATTGAAAAAACAGGTTTCTCATTATTGTTTGTTGCAGGAAATCTAACAGAGAATTTGCCACTGTGAAGACAGTACTTGTGGTTGTGGCTGATTATCTTAATATTTTCCTCGCCTGCCACTGCCAGAGTGTATGTGCAACACGTGTCATTCAGTGGTCCCGATCTTGACAGCAACCCGACCCGCTCTATTTGGCTGGTGCGGGTCCACGAAAGCGTCGGTGCACGTGACGTACATAATTGCACATTTGGACTAAACCCAAACGCACCGTCAATCAAATATCTCGGCCACTACTAACAGACCCGTTAACTTCAACGGTCATGAATTTGTCATCATTCTGCTTCCGTCAACGTCGGTGCAAACGATCCATGCCCCTACATATACCCACTATTTTCAATCTTATTTTTTTTCATTATCGTCTCAATATAATATATCATGCTAAATCATAACATATTTAATTTAATTAGTTCATTAAGTTGATAATTAATAATTGTCTCATGATAAATCATACGACAACACATATATTTCAATATGGGTCATTTTTTTTTAGGGAAAAACGAATTTAATGAAAATTAGTAACTAACCTAATATAAAGTTGGACAGCTAAACCTACAAATGGTAGGACATACTTTTTACCATAATCTCATGTACTGTTAGTTAAAATAAATTTAGCCAATTCGTGAGCCATTTGATACCGAGCAAAAAAAGACAAACAAATATTTCGATAGTGAATAGTACGCAACACCCTTCGCTAATGATTCCACCAAAGTTGTTCAACTCAACCCGTCTAACATCATGTAAAGTCACGGCCTCCATCTCATACAAATGGAGAAATCACGTGATCCCGATGTAGAATGCTTTAATCAGGAATCCATGATAATCATGGAGACTAATCGACTCGAACCAGTTAGCATCAAACAGAGTCACGACCTCCACCTCATACGGATGGAGAAACCCCATGATCTTGCTACAGACCGCCTTAAACCAGGTTCCTCAATCAACCCTGCAATCAATACGGGAATCACGAATCTTTAAAAATTCAAATCTTCTAAGCTCATTGGGCTTATCTGGGTCCACCCATTGACACTAGAGATCCTCCGTTTCCTCCCAGTACCAATCCCAATGGGACACCCAGGTGACAGATTGAAGCCTAAAAAGTCAAGACCCTCTAGTTCGGTATTCTTGCATGAATCTGCCCACCAATGACAGAGAACTCTGGTTGCCTCCCAATATCGATCTACCAACCAACCAAAACCAGACCTACCTCCGATAAGTCATGTCCCAATTTGTCCGCCTTGATCACTTCATTCCTGCACCCAACTGTTCGCTGAACCTTCTCTGACCAAAGTCCCGCCGGATCACGGAAGAGATTTTGAATATGGGTCATTGATATTGATGAATAATATATATAAGTGTTTTCTTAACTTTTAATTTATTTTATTTGAATATAAGAAATGTGAGAATATTTTGGAAGTGGAGAATGCGATACGTGGAGGTGAGGGGAATAATAATTAAAATGGGAAAAGATATATGGTAGGAAATATATGGTAGGTATGGTAGGGTCTCCAATACCAAATTAATTTGTTCGTCTTCTTTAGGCATGGCTGTCTGTGTGTACGGACAAGAGTCCATTACACAAAAAAAAAAAAATCTTCCATCTCCTATGCAAAGCAGGCACCAACTTTAATTAATTTTATAATAAAAAATAAATATTATGGGGATACATTATATTGAGAGAGTTAAATTGATAGTAGAGAATGGAGATATATAATGCTTTATTTGCACCCAAAAAATAAAATAAAAGGTCCATTCCCATTCCCACGGTTGTGTTGTATGTTACCATGCAATCATGGGTGTGAATGTGGCATCGGATACATAAATACAACGTGTTAAAGCTATTTGGTTTGGTATAGGAGGAACTTTCCCGACCAAATCACATGCTTCTTTAATCTTACCACTAACCTTATTCTACCAAATCTAACCTAACCTAACCAACAACTGGTTGAGTGTGATTCAGGTTTTGTGTAACATAATTAGATTCAATGGGTTTCCAAGAAACACATGTACTCACGGTTCACGTAAAATTCAATATAATGCTTGCGGGTTATATAATAAGGTCAAGTGGTTTTAAAGGGAGTATATAAATGGATGTATTGTTGGACATTTTTGGAAACAAGTAATAATATTGATATTTAAAGTAAAATTTTGTATATTTTAATACTCCGAAGTTTTATTATGGCCTTTTCGTAGTTTTATCGGGTCTATTACGTTTTATCAGTTTACACTTATTTTCTACCGAATTCATCTGTTTCTACTGTGCATATATACTCACAAAATGAAAATACTTATGAACATCAATTAGTACAAAATTAAATAGAACTGAATTGTATTCTTCTCTTTAAATAATATATACGTGCATGATTTGCGTTGATTAAAAATACCAATGCTAATTAACAAAATAGATCTTGAATGCACATTCCTGTATTGGGTTGAAGTACACTAGCTAGCTAGTTGACAAATTGAAAGCCTTGTCAGTCAGGGTTGACTCCACACTTATGATCTATCAGCAAGATAATATAAGATGGCCCAAAGAGTTGTTATGGTTGATTCAATTTAATGCCATTTGTTTATTTTCATTTCCTTCTCTTAATTGTGCCCTTCACTTTGGTATTCAACCATTCGATCTAAATTCCTCCACTCATGATCATCATTTTCAATAAAGAAAAAGAAAAAAAGTAGCTATTATTGAGTTTTAGTCAAATCAGCATATCCATCCCCTTTTATACACATTGCTATGTCCATTTGATTTTTTTATATGCTTAGGATTAATTCTTGTAGATGGAAATTCCTAGCATCGCTAGCTAGACTCAATGGAAATGTACTGGATTGAGATGGAGAGTTACAAAATTCTTGTTTAGGGATTGAAGAAGAAGATCAGATTGGAGTGTGAACATGAAAATGCCTTGGCTCCCTTGCCATTAATTCGTACACAAACATGACACTTGAGTGATCACTATAAAATTATATGCATCATATAACAAGGATGCGAAGTGGCCAACTGATTATTAGGTTTAAAAAAGAAAGTCCCCCGAAATCAGCGGAAATCAAGAAGTGGGTGAGCAAGGCCACGTTACAGGCATAAATTAAATGGAGTGAGGCTGAGGCTGAGCCCTTCTCCTATGTCTCCGCCACCAAACATGAATCGAAACTAAAATAACAAATCTTATTTAACCAAAACAACACTATTAGCTGAAGACCCGCATTGCCACAGTGGCCAGTGTACCCTCTGTTGGGGTATGTAATAACGTGAAATAATTCTCTAGTAAAAGTAATCAAGAGAAATAAAAAACAATCACATAAGAACACAATAATTTACGTGGTTCAACAATTTGCCTAGTGAATAATTGTGGCACACTACTCTCTTATTGTTGCTCTCACCTAGTGAATAATTGTGGGATCACAAACATATGTATTTATGATAGAAAAAACGAAGAGAATTAAGAAAGACCTAAAATTCTTAATTCTTTGTATATTAGAAAACCTATTATAAATCCTTGTATAATAAAAATACTTTCCTAATTCATTATACTAGTGCAATTAGGAAATTGTGGTTTTTCTAAATAATTAGGAAAGTCTCCATAAACCCAACACCCTCTGCCTTAACCTCGACCAAGGTTCGAGGGCGAGCGGGGTTTCGTGGGGAAGTGGGTGAGAGTTAGTAGATTTAGGTGGGTGGGCCCGAGTGGTAGTTGCTGATGTATATACCAAAAAAACAACAATATTAGCTCCTTTTAGGATTACAATATAAAATTTAATATTACATACATGATAACCAAAAACGAATGAAACAATTTCGATCAAACCTAAACATGATGAGAGTCATTCATTTCGACTATCACCGTCACTTCAATAACACGTGACAAACTAGATGATAGAAATATGTTAATAAAAGATTTGTGTTGTATTCAATGATTTAATAGACGTAAAGATATATTTCACCCTTTTGAATGTGTATAATTTATGTTAAAAACCTTTTGATTTTTTACATTAATTTTAATTGATTCAACAACACTTCTGGTTATGATAAAAATTACAGATAAATAATCAATTCTTTTCAATTGTACTAATCTAAAATTCGACAAGTTATTGTTCTTTATTCACCATTCTCTTCAAAATTCTTAGTTTTCAAAAACCATTTTATTGTGTGTTTCTAATGATATGAAACGACCCAAGTTAAAGTCCGTTGAGCTAGAAATTTGCTGTACGGCTCTAATTCAAAGTCGTATATTGGGGGGAGAGTAGTTGATTCCAACACTCGATGAAGAGCGCATACACACTTTTAAAAAAATGTTCAACATGCATTCGACTAAAAATGTGATGTTAATTTGAGAAAACAAAAAATTATGCGACTTATTTGTGATTATCATCTACATTTAAGTAAATATCCAAAACTAACACTGAGCGATGTCACTACGGAGATCTACACTAGTTGCATTTTTATAATCCAAAAAAGTGACATCAGTACGAAAGACTAAATATTCAAATTTGTGTAATGATTTTTATGCGTCAAAATTATTCTCATTTTGAGTGAAGTAAAACGAGTTATTCTAAAGTAAGAAAGCAGTTATATAAGAGATGAGTATGGTCGCTTCAAAAACTAATTGAGAGGGATAAATTATTTAGATACTCTTCGAAACCAAGGTGATGTTCTTGATCAAAGTAAAATTAACCATGAGATCTGAACTTAGGTAAGGAAGATATATGCCCGAAACATGTTTTCATTTACATGAAAAACATAACAATTAAAGAATATCATGTCTATTGGTCACCTAGTACAATTGACACGTCTTTAGAAAAAGAGAGGTTCAAAGGTATTTTTGTATAAAATTTAGGGAAAATGACAGTTTATCAATACTTAATAGTTAATTCCTACTTTAATATACTCACTATTTTTTCTTCATTATTTGGTACCCTAACTTCATTTTTTTTCATTTATTTTAGTGCCGTTAATTCCTACCGTTAAAATCATATAAAATAACAAATTTATCCCCAAATTTTCATTAAATTTATACCTTTAAGGCAAGTGGGTTGTCTTCTATGATACATTCCATCGAGAGTCCCTCTCTTCACCTATACTTCATTTCTTCAACGAGACTCACTCTCTGCGATTGTTGTATGTTTGTTTCTCAAAACTCAAAACAAACCAAAACCCCAAACCCCATTAAAAAACGTAAACCCCAAAATCTCAAAACCAAATAAAAATTTTGAACCCCAAAATTCTCAAACCCCAAAACAAACCAAAATTTTAAAACAAAAAACAAACCAACAATAATAGGAGAGCTAGAGTACATACATAAATAGGGAGTCTTGACGAAGTGTAGCACCAGAGACAACTCACTTGCCCTAATGATATAAATTTAATAAAAATTCAGGGATAAAATTTTCATGTTATATATACTTAACGGTAGGATTTAAGAGCACTAACGCAATCAGTTAAGATAGTACAATGAGAATTAATTATAGTTAGTTGTAGTAAACTATTATTTTTTCTAAATTTTATTACTATGACATGTCGAGTGTCCTTTCATTATTTTAATTTTTTGTTATCTTTGTTAGTATAAAAAAATCTAATTAGTCCTTGATGTGGTGCGATTCAAGGAGGCATTTATGCAGAAGCTAGAGCACCCGAAGTTAGTGTAAAAGTGTTAGATTTCGTCAAAAAGACTAGTGTTTTCCATGCGGGAACGATGTTTTGAGCAACACACATAGCTGGGCAAAGATGTACGTCGAATTTCGACCATCGGATGTCATCTGGAAGGTCAAAATCGCGTTTTTATAAGTTTTGGGTACTTTTTGCAATTTTTAATAATTGCTTTCTTTTATTTTCCAGCAAGTTAGACTTTCTCTTTCAGTTATTTGTGTTTCTTTATTTAAGTACCCTCAGACGTTTTTGTTATTCAGTTATTGATAAATTTATAAAATTTGAGGTTTTTTTCTCAATATTTATCATCGTCGGTATTCTTATGAATCAATAAACTTTGGATGAATTGCGTCGTCGTGATGATGATACTGTCACAAACGAGAATCCTTTCGCCGGTTACCAGAATTGCTCACCCGAACGCCCTACATATTGGTGGGAATAGGGTTTCAAGGTGGACATTCCACAATTCAATGACAGTCTTAAACCATAAGAGTTCATAGATTGGCTATCACATGTTGAAGAAATTCTGGATTTCAAGGAGGTTTTAGAAGGACGTCATGTTTCCCTTGTGACGATCCGTTTATAGGGTCGTGCACAGGCATTGTGGCAACAATTGAAGCATATGCGTGTTCGCCATGGTAAGGACAAGATTTTGAGTTAGGGTAAATTCAAGAATCATATTAGGACTGCGTTTTGCCCTATAATTTTGATCGGGATTTATACTTGCGATTCCAGAATCTTCGCCATGGCCCCCATTTTGTGGATCAGTATTCCACCGATTTCTACACCTATCTGGCTTGTGTTGATCTCAACGAGTCCACTCTTCAGAGTTGGTTTCTCGTTATATTGGTGGCTCGTGTCTCCAATTACAGGATGTTCTAAATATGTTTGATCTATTAATTGTCGCTGAAGCACAACAACGTGCTTTACAGGCTGAAAAACAGTTAGCCAGGCATGGAACCACAGACTTCCGGCAACCAGCAAATTCGACTAGTGGCATGGGTTCTTCGTCACTGCCCGCTCGGGAAAGCCCTGCCCAACCCACCCCGCGGTGGTTTTGCACCCCCCCTCACACACACACACAGGGACGTACTGGTGGTTTGCGCTACTTTAATTGCGGCGAGGTGGGTCATCGCCAGGCAGATTGTCGGAATCCAAAATTTGCTAATCGTGGCCTTTTTGCCGAGACTTGTGAATCTGAATCTGCCATTCTTAGAGATTCGACCCCGATTTATAATGATTATGTCGTCACAGATGCAGAGGAGTATGTTTCCGGTGATGTTGGTCCTCTTTTGATGCTCCGTCGATCCTGCTGAACGCCTCGTGGGATAATTGGCTCAAGTTCATCAGGCAACTTATGACCATTTGGTTACAGCTACGACCAAGTACATGTAGATGGCTGATCAGAAACGTCGTGATGTGGAGTTCGATGTCGTTGACTTTGTGTGGGCTATACTCGCTGAGGATCGCTTTCCTACTCATGAATATAGCAAGCTTGATGTTGAGAAGATTGGTCCTGTCAAGATTGTGGCGAAGATCAATCCTAATACCTATCGTTTGCGCCTTCCAGACCATGTTTGTGCATCTAATGTCTTTGTTGTAAAGCACCTTATTTCTTTCACAGGTGATTCTTCTTCTGATGAGAATGACACAGTTCCAGATTCGAGGCCGAATCTTCTCGACCCCGGAGAGAATGATGCGGTGCGATTCGAGAAAGCCTTTATGCAGAAGTTAGAGCACCCGAAGTTAGTGCAGAAGTGTCAGATTTCAACAAAAGTCTAGTGTTTAATAGTTGTTTCCTTTTATTTTCCAACAAGTTAGTGTTTTCTTTTTAATTATTTATGTTATTTTAATTAATTCGTATCGCATATTTGTAATTTTTCATATGATTGTATAATATCTAAGCAAAACATCTTAAAATCGATAAGGCTCGTTGTTTACAACTTTGTCAGACTTGTTAGATTTTTCAAAGATCGTATTAAGGTTAGGAAGAGAAAAATTACGTTCAAGGTGAAGGTCAAGGAAAAACTGTCTCATTCTATACTCGATATATTAATAAATATTTAATTTAAAATTTAATAGTATTTGAATTGGTTTAGGAAAGAGCATTTTGTGTACTGTACCTAAGACAATCATTATGGTTTATGCGCGCATTTTCGATTCTAGCAAACGCATCTATATTTGATGTAGCTAGCGACAATGTGCTGTCTTGCCTATTTTAATTACCGTTATAATTTTTTACCGCGAAAAAAGACCGCCAATTACACTGCCTCTGCCAGTTTGTGGGGCCACCTTCTCTTGGACACTTGTGAGTGGTCATCAAATAAATACCCTCTCTCTCTCTTCACTCTCCTCCACACCACAGACCTGTGATTGTGAGCTGTGTGTGTCAGCCTCCACTCTCACCGACACCCACCTCCTCCTCTCTCCGTACATACCCGCATTACCCACTTCTCCATTCTCAACCTCTAGCTCAGAAGCAAATTGAACTTCTTATTTGCAGATGCTACTGAAGATGGAAACCAGGTTGTTTTTGGTGGCTGGGTTGGTTCTGCTTCTGGGCTCTCACCTGATTCACTGCGATGTCACCTACGACAGGAAGGCCTTGCTCATCAATGGCCACAGGAGGATCCTCTTCTCTGGCTCCATACATTACCCTAGAAGCACTCCTGATGTGAGCCCTCTTCTGGGTCTTGTTCAATTTTCACATTTCTTCTGATTTTTCCTAATTTGGTTGCCAAATGGGTTTTTGTTTAGATGTGGCAAGATCTGATTCAGAAGGCAAAAGATGGAGGTCTGGATGTTATTGAGACCTATGTTTTCTGGAATGTCCATGAGCCTTCTCCTGGCAATGTACTTCCTCTGTGCTATTGCATTTTCTTCTCTTCTCTCTTCAATTTTTGTGGGGATTTTCTTGTTTACCAGTTTTCTCTTTCTGGGCTCTCAGTACAATTTTGAAGGGAGATATGATCTCGTGAGGTTCATGAAGACAATTCAGAGGGCTGGACTATATGCTCAACTTCGCATTGGACCTTATGTTTGTGCTGAGTGGAATTTTGGGTACCCATTCATTTCTGCTTCTCTGTAGATCTGATTGCATTTCTATCAGATTGATGGGTTTTGCCCTTTTCTCTTCAATTTCAATCTCAAAAAGTAACTTAGGGTTTGATGATGTTAATGGGTTTCAATTCTGATGTTCTGATTTTTTTATGGGCAGAGGCTTTCCTGTTTGGCTCAAGTATGTCCCAGGCATCAGCTTCAGAACAGACAATGAGCCTTTCAAGGTCTGTTTCTATTGCCATCTACCATGATATTTTTTTAATTATCTGAATTGCATATTAAGCTACATGGGAAATTTTACTGCAAAGAGGAACACATTATTTGCTTTGGTTTTGACACACATGAGAATTTATTTATTATCATACTTGTTGAGGTTATGTTTATTGTGCTTGGATTGTGATTTTTTATTTCTTTTCTAAATGACTTTGCTTAACATTCAATCTACATGTGGTGTAGAGGGCAATGCAAGGGTTCACTGAGAAGATTGTGAATTTGATGAAGAGTGAGAGTTTGTTTGAATCCCAGGGAGGCCCCATCATCCTCTCTCAGGTACAGATTTTAAGTTACTTGATATCTCAACCCTTTGGTATTTGCTAAAGGCATGTTGTGTTTAAACTGTTTCCGCAGCTTCTTAGTAATGATGAAACTAGCATATAACTTGGTTGTGCAGATTGAGAATGAGTATGGTGCACAGAGCAAGTTATATGGAGCTGATGGCTATAACTACATGACATGGGCAGCTAATATGGCTGTCAAATTGGGAACAGGAGTACCGTGGGTAATGTGCAAGGAAGATGATGCCCCCGATCCAGTGGTGAGCATTCTTATCACTATCTGCATGTTTTGATTTTGCATTGAATGAAAGCCTGAATCACCAAAGAGTTAGTTTGAGCTAAAAAGAAGACAGTAGTTTTCCTTCTAAACCTCATTAATCTTGTGCTACTGGACCAATTTGTGAAACTTTGCTTTGTTGTAATGCTGCAGATAAACACGTGCAATGGTTTCTACTGTGATGCTTTCACGCCCAACAAACCATACAAGCCAACTATGTGGACAGAAGCCTGGAGTGGCTGGTATGTTCATTTATACACTATAGTTTTTTAAACCGTAATTTCCAGTCAGTTGAAAAATTGAAAGTTCTCTTTCTCTTTTTAATTTATGCTCACTTTCCGTTCTCTTTGTAATATTGGAAGGTTCACTGAGTTTGGTGGCCCAATTCACCAACGACCAGTTCAGGATTTGGCATTTGCAGTTGCTAAATTCATACAAAAAGGAGGATCATTAATTAATTACTACATGGTTAGTTCTTTTATTCCAAGTATTATTTCACATTTATAGAAAAATCAGGATATTGAAGCCTCTTTTGTTGACTTTGGGTGTGTGTGTAAATAGTACCATGGCGGGACCAATTTTGGGCGCACAGCTGGGGGCCCTTTCCTCACAACCAGCTATGACTATGATGCTCCAATTGATGAATATGGTGAGAACAGAATCTTCCATGGCTATTCCTTAGCAGTTCATAACTCACAGATTGTTCCATTTATTGCCATAAAATCAAATTTGAAGGAGGTTCGAGCGTTCTTGTAGATGCATTGAGTCGCATATTGATATTGATATTGATCTTGTTTTCGTCTTTTATGACCTGGCATCTAATTAACTGTATTTTGGCAATATAAGTAATCGCTTCAATGATATTATTTGATAGGTTTGGTTAGGCAGCCAAAGTATGGTCATCTGAAGGAGCTTCATAAGACAATTAAGATGTGTGAACGAGCTTTAGTCTCAGCGGATCCCATTGTCACTTCATTGGGGAACTTTCAACAGGTCTGCTTTTATACTCAAAACTGTTAGATATATTATATTGGTTATTAATATATGGGCCGAGGCCCACTACACTTTGTATCTCTACCTAAACCCTAGCCGTCATAATTTATGTAAACCCTTGCTTATCAAGCCTATATATAGAGACATTTGTATTCTATTGTAATCATCAAGTATTCAATAATAAACTCTTTCATGGTATCAGAGGTTTAGGTCGATCTTGGTTAAGCTTTTTCGTTGCGTATGACTTTGCCCACTCGTTAATCATGATTTAGCGGGTGGGCGAGGTAATATATTTTTTTTCTCACCATTTATTCTATTTTATTTTTAATCCCTTCATATTGTCCTCTCTTTCAAAAAAAAAAAATCACTCTCCCTAATCACTTTCACAATTTTCTTGCTCAATTAATTTTCTCTCTATCTCTTATTATCTTGATCTCGATATTCTATCTCCACTTATTTTCTTATTGTTTTGCACCGTCTTAGTTGCTTGAAAATTATTTCGCACTGACGTAGTTGCCTACAAGTTTGGTGGTATATCTTAAAACCATCTTTTGCACCGTTCCTATGAGATGTAGTTGCCGCACCGTCATTATATGACGTAGTTAATCACTTCCCCCCCCCCCCCTTCATGTTCCCTCTTTTCCTTTCTAGTTATTTTTATTTTCTCTATCTCTATCATCCTCTCTTATTAATCTCTCTAAATTCTTTTCTAAATTCTCACCACCCAAAGTTATTTTCTAAATTTTCATTCCCTTCTCATCAAATCTATCTAGTTTGTAGATATGGTTACCAAAAACTTTCCTACTACTCTCTTTGAAGACTTTTGCTCCAGTCAAAGCATACGGCCTCCTCCTGCTTCGACTGCGGGGGAGTGTTAGATATATTATATTGGTTATTAATATATGGGCCGAGGCCCACTACACTTTGTATCTCTACCTAAACCCTAGCCGTCATAGCTTATGTAAACCCTTGCTTATCAAGCCTATATATAGAGGCATTTGTATTCTATTGTAATCATCAAATATTCAATAATAAACTCTTTCAAAAACAACTCTACCTTTGAATGCCACTTAAACCAATTATTACTTGCTAGAGAAAACAAAGTTCTACTGAATTAAAATTGTTCACTGACTTTTGATGGTGTATCTATTTTCCAGGCTCATGTCTATACCTCAGAATCAGGAGATTGTGCAGCTTTTCTCTCAAACTACGATACCAAGTCAACTGCTAGAGTGATGTTCAATAACATGCACTACAGCTTGCCCCCATGGTCCATCAGCATCCTTCCTGATTGCAGAAATGTTGTCTTCAACACCGCTAAAGTAAGACTTTTAAACGACAGGATTATTTCTGCAATCAGTAACCCTCATCATGACATCACGGAGTCCACATTTCTGTTGAGAATTTCCAGGAGAATAAGCAATTTTATACCATTTTTTTAGGTTGGAGTTCAAACGTCACAATTGGAAATGTTGCCTGTGAACTCTGGTACGCTTTCATGGGAGAGTTATGATGAAGATCTTTCCTCTCTTGATGACAGTTCGACATTCACAGCACCTGGTCTGTTGGAGCAGATAAACGTTACCAGGGACGCTAGTGATTATCTGTGGTACAGAACTAGGTGAGAGTCATATCTTGCTAAGTTAACTCAAATTTTTCCTCTAATCATACCTCTGGTATTCTATATTGGCATCCCATGGCATGCATTTACAACTCATTTTTACTATTACACTATCTTAATCATTATTAAAAGACCCATCATCTCACATCTGCATATTTCTGAGCGTGTTCTCAATTTTGAATCCTTACATACTTTCCAACTTGAATTAGGAAGCTTAAACAATACTCGAATATCAGTTTATAACTTTCTCTCCCATGTGCATCATGTGACTTAACTGCATTCATATTGGTCAAGCTAAGCTAAGGAATTAGAAAGATATAACAAACATGTTATATTAATTGCTTGCTATATCCTTTTGTGCTTACAGTGTCCATATCGGTTCGACTGAATCCTTCCTGCGGGGAGGTGAACTACCGACTCTTATTATTCAATCATCAGGCCATGCTGTGCATGTTTTCATCAATGGGAAACTTTCAGGTACATTCCAAGATTGAGTTCGTAATTCTGGATTGCCATTCTAGCTTACTCGTCACATAAACGAACTTAACGTGATTGTTATAGGTTCGGCCTTCGGGACAAGACAGAACCGGCGATTTACATATACTGGCAAGGTCAATCTGCATGCTGGGAAAAACAGAATTTCACTACTGAGTGTTGCTGTTGGGTTGCCGGTTAGTCCCAAAATCTTGCTCTGGCTAGTCATTACAATTTAGCTTGTCACATCCCAACAAATCTTTTGTTAATTGCCTGGGAATTATTTTTCTGAGATAAGTCGTAGGGTAAAACATTTATCATCAAAAGCTGGTATATATAGGCCAGGTTATGCAAGAGCCAAATACCTGTAAGTTCAAAGTATATAAGGAACTGTGACGGGATGTGCTCCCTAGTTTATAAGTTTGGCTATGGTCATAAATGCTTACCTACATTACTGTTATATAAACATCACAACAGTCAGAGCTTTTGGAGCTTTAAAACACACGTTTAGCTCAAAATACTAGGCTTCATCTTATTTTATAGCTAACGAAAAACTTCTGATGGTGTTTGCTGAAGAATGTTGGCGGACATTTCGAGTCCTGGAACACAGGAATCCTAGGACCAGTTGCACTGCATGGACTTGACCAAGGAAAAAGGGATTTGTCTTGGCAGCAGTGGACGTACCAGGTTCAGAATTCTGTCAAATAGTTTTGTATTATTCTATCGATGCCAAGAAATTTCGCCTCATGCTTTGTCATATAAACAGGTTGGGCTGAAAGGAGAGGCCATGAATCTCATCTCTCCAGATGCTATATCGTCTGTTGAGTGGATGCAAGGATCTTTAGCAGCACAGAAACAGCAGCCATTGACATGGCATAAGGTATGAATGGTGTAAAGATGAACATTCCCCAAAATGTACTATATGCTTAAACATTACATCGTAAATTGTGCAGGCTTATTTCAACACACCTGAAGGGAACGAGCCACTGGCTTTGGACATGGAGGGCATGGGAAAAGGCCAAATATGGATTAATGGGCAGAGCATTGGGAGATACTGGACTGCCTATGCTAACGGTAATTGCAACGGATGCAGTTATACTGGCTCGTTTAGGCCTACAAAGTGTCAGCTTGGTTGTGGCCATCCAACACAGAAATGGTACATGTCCTAAGATGGGAATTGATGTTAGAATTGTGTATATTATGGAAGAAAGACCTTGTAGTTGACAGCAAAGTTTCTTTGTCAGGTACCACGTCCCACGATCTTGGTTGAAGCCAACTCAAAATCTATTGGTTATATTTGAGGAACTTGGAGGGAACCCCTCAGGAATTTCTCTCGTGAAGAGATCTGTAGGCAGCGTTTGTGCTGAGGTATCCGAATTCCACCCAACTTTGAAGAATTGGCATATAGAAAGTTACGGGGAACCAGAAGAGCTCCATAGGCCCAAGGTTCACCTGCGGTGTAGTCAGGGGCAGTCCATTGCCTCCATTAAATTTGCAAGCTTTGGAACTCCTTTGGGAACTTGTGGGAGCTATCAGCAAGGAACTTGCCATGCTCCTACCTCATACGCCATCTTAGAGAGGGTACATACTACATATATAACATCATTATCATTTTCTTGCATTTTGTCAATTTCTAATTCAGTACAATCTCTCCTAACAGAAGTGTGTCGGGAAGCAGAGGTGCGCGGTCACCATATCAAATAGTAACTTTGGGCAGGACCCGTGTCCAAATGTACTGAAGCGGCTGACCGTTGAAGCCGTTTGTGCTCCTGAAACAAGGGGTTGATTAGGTGGAGAAAGAGGTAGATAAAATTACTTGGTAACATATGCACTTGATGATTTGACTGTTACACACTCCCAGCAAGAGAAACAAGGGATGAAGAAGAATAAAGTAATGGTACAGAGAGGCTTTTCAGTTATTAGGGCAATTGTGTTTTGTTAAAGTTAAGTGAGATTCAGAATGAAGTAAAATAGTAATTTGGTAGATAGGTAAGTTTGTTAATTGCCAGGGTCCTGCAATTTGGGACACTAGGTGAGCTTGAAACCCCAGTACCCTGCCTTTTAGTCCAATTTGGGCACTGGTTAAGTTGAGTCATTGATGTGTGATTTTATTTGTTATTTGTGTCTTGTGAGGAAAATGAATCAACCCCATGATCATGATCTGAATTCATGTTGGGACAGAACAAACATTGTATTTCATTTTGTGCAGTCATGAAATTTGATGAGCGATCTTCTCTAATTTGCTTGTGATTCTCCAGTGTCGGAAAAATGATGGATTTGAAATCAAATCTCTAAAACATATACCCAAATGATGGTGGTTGCACTTAGTTTCCTGCCCAAACCGATTGAGATGGAAAAGAAAGAAGCCAATGGCATCAATTGAAAATTTGATCCACAATCAAGAGCATTTTTGTCATTTTACATTAAAATTTAACTGAAATATAATCATATTTTCACACAAAATGAATATTTACTGACCTTAAAATACATTTTTTAACTTATGTATACTTATATGTAAATGGTGTCAACTTAAATGTATTTATTTGAGATTAACCCCCGAATTTATCCGCTCTTCAAACATATTCATTATATGGTTCTATCATCAAATGTTTTGGTACACTAGTCAAGGACGATGTTAACAATAATAAAGGTATTGTTGAATTGATATCTGTCTAATGGGATTGTTAAAATATATATAGGCTGCATGTAACTAGGGTTACAATACGAATAGACAACCTATTGTTTATAGGAAATATATAAGGTAAATATATATACAATTAACACACCCCCTCAAGCTTAAGGTGGTCTCAACAAATTAAGCTTGGAAACTAGAGTATTGAACTGTCCAGGAATCAGGGGCTTGGTAAAGATATCAGTAGTCTGATCTTCTGAAGAGACGGCACAGAGAGTGATAGTGCCCTGATTGAGGTGATGGCGAACAAAATGACAGCCATTTTCTATATGTTTGGTGCGTTCATGGAAAACATCATTATGAGCGATCTGGATACCACTTCGATTATCACAACGAATAGAAGTAGCTGAGCTGTGAACAACACCCATGTCATTAAGCAACCAACGTAGCCAGAGGAGTTCATAGGTAGTATCAGCAAGAGCCCGATATTCTGCCTCTGTACTAGAGCGGGCAACAGTCGTCTGCTTCTTACTTCTCCAAGAGATCAGGGATGTGCCAAGAAAGAAGCAGTATCCTGTAGTAGAACGTCGGTCAGTAGGATCACCAGCCCAATCTGCATCGGAGAATGCATGTAATACCATGGGTGCTTCACACGAGAAGTAAAGCCCATGAGATAGAGTGCCTCGCACATATCATAGAATTCGAAGAACGGCCTCATAATGTGTAGTACGTGGTGCACACATAAATTGACTTACTACGTGTACTGCATATACAATATCTGGACGTGTAACAGTCAAATAGACAAGACTACCAACAAGTTGTCGATAAAGGGTAGCATCCGGAAGAAGCTTTCCGTCAGAGGGTGTCAACTTCTCTTTTGCCTCAATGGGAGTGGAGGCGACTTTACTATCAGATAAGCCTGCCCGAGAAATAAGATCAGCTGCATATTTTGTTTGAGACAAGTAATAACCAGACGACACTGACGAGATTTCTAATCCAAGAAAATATGTGAGTGTACCAAGATCCTTCATCTCAAATTGCTTACTGAGATGACTTTTAAGGTCGGAGATCCCAGAGCTATCATCTCCGGTGATGATCATGTCACCCACATATAGAAGAAGCAAAATATGGTCACGAGTAGTCTTTTTGACGAATAAAGCAGTATCATGAGGACTAGAGGTGAAACCAAGATCGATCATCTTCCCACTGAACTTTGAAAACCATGCCCTTGGAGCTTGCTTAAGTCCATACAGAGCCTTTTTCAAGCGACAAACTGTGTTCGGGGGATGATTATATCCAGGTGGAGGCTGCATATATACTTCCTCGGTTAAATCTTCATTAAGAAACACATTTTTGACGTCCATCTGAAAAAGGTTCCACTTTCGTCCGGCTGCAACTGCCAATAAACTACGAACAGATGTAAGTCTATAAACTGGAGCAAATGTCACCTCATAATCAATCCCATATTTCTGAGAAAATCCTCTTGCAACAAGACGAGCCTTGTAACGCTCAACATTACCATCGGCCTTTGTCTTCACTTTATACACCCATTTGCAACTCACCACAGACTTATCCTTAGGTAAATGTACGAGATCCCAAGTATGAGTTTTCTCAAGAGCCTGAAGTTCCTCAGTCATTGCTTGCTGCCATAAAGGATTAATGCATGCCTCTCGATATGTACGAGGTTCATAGACAGACATGACAGTGGAAGCGACTCGGGAAAAATTGGGTAATGTTACCTGATAGTCTTGAAGATGAGATGGAGGGTGTGTCTGACGGTGAGGACGGGATGAAATTACAGGATATGCTGGCGGAACATGATCTATGAGAGGAGCCGATGGAATGTCCGAGGTGCCGGCATCTGGAAGCTCAAGAGGAAGTTCCAAAACATCATCAGGGAATAAATCTATGTCAGGATTGGCGAAAAAAGGTGTAGATGGAGATACATGAAATTCGGACATGGATGAGAACATCTTGTGTTCCCAAAAAGTGACGTGGCGAGATATGCGGAGACGTTTAGATAGAGGATCCCAACAACGATATCCCTTATGTTCAATCCCATACCCAACAAAACAACAAAGACGAGCACGAGGTTCTAGTTTATTTCGTTCATGAGGTTGTAAGTGGAGAAAACAGACACATCCAAAGACACGAAGAAGATTATAGGAAGGTGACTGACCATAAAGGCAATCATAAGGGGTTTTGTTCACTATGACTGGAGATGGAACCCTATTGATAGTGTAGACTGCTGTGAGAGCAGCCTCTCCCCAAAAACGTTCAGGACATGCTGCAGAGATGATTAAAGCACGCGCAGTATTAAGAATGTGGCGATGTTTATGTTCTACTCGACCATTTTGCTGAGAGGTTCCCGGACACGATCTCTGCATGACAGTGCCATGAGAGGCAAGAAGATTCAAGAAAGATGTCTCTTTGAATTCAGTACCATTATCAGTACGAAATACCTTAATTATTTTTGAAAGCTGGGTCTGAATCATGCTAACGAATTGAGAATACACTTTGTTAAGATCAGATTTGTTGTTCATTAAATAGATCCAAGTGAAACGAGTATGATCATCAACAAAAATGACAAAATAACGAGCACCCCCCATAGACGGAGTAGGAGATAGACCCCATAAATCAGAATGAATAAGATCGAAGGATTTAGCTGACGTAGAATTATTATTTGAAAAAGGTAACATATGATGTTTGGCTAACTGACAAGAAACACAATCACTTAGTTTACTGGAAGTAGAACCTAATAAGCCACGAGAGACTAAACTACGCAAAGGCTGAGAAGAAACATGACCAAGGCGTGCATGCCAGACATCTGCAGGGACAACAACAACACACTGAGATGAAGATGATGATGGAACATGTAAGTCTGTGAGCTCGAACAAGCGACCCGTCTTACAGCCTGTCCCGTAGATTTGTCCCGTCAGTGGATCCTGCACAGAGACAGAAGAGGCAATGCCAGAAAATATTACATCAAGACCCAAATCACACAACTGGCCGACAGATACAAGATTAAGAGATAGTTTGGGAACAAGCAATGTGTCTGGAAGAGAGAACTGTGAAGTAGACACAGTGCCAGAGTGTGATGCAGAGATGATAGAACTATCAGCAGTATGAATGGTAGGTGAATGTTTAATTGGTTTAATATCAAAAAACGATGATGAGTATGGACTCATATGATTAAAGCATGCAGAATCCATATACCAAGGGTTCGAAGTACCTGACATGACCGATGGGGATGATTTTCATAATGGGAAGCGATTAATGCTTGTCGGAGAGCTTGGAGATCAACCTTACTGAGTAGAGTGGTCATATTAAGAGAATCAGTAGATGTACTAGGAGAATCTGAGGGGGCAGCAGCAACAACATTAGACCTTGTTTGAGACATAGGGTTTTGAACACCATGCCATTCTTTTTCTTTGGAGCGCAAAATCGGGCATTCTGATTTCCAATGGCCAGTTTGTTTGCAATAATTACACCGTTTCTTCTTTGAGGAATGATACGTTTGAGAAGAATTCATATTCTTCTCGTGACTAGGACTTGCATTAATGGTGGAAAAAACTGTATCAACAGGACGATGAGATAACATACCCCCGTAAGACGAGTCTCTTCAGATATGAGTTCAGAGACAACTGCTTCAAGGATGGGAAAAGGATCTCTATGTAGTAAGGAGCTGCGAACAGCCTCAAATTCAGAGTGGAGAGCCTAGAGAAATTGCATAACCCTGAGACGATCCTGATAATCAGCAAAAACAGTGGAATCAGCAGAGTCTGTCCATTTCGGTTCAGATGCAGCTAATTGATCCCAAATAGCCCGCATTTGAGATAAGAATTCAGAAATAGATTGTCCAGAGTCTTGTCTTAACAGATGAAGACGACCAAGAAGTTGGTGAAAGAGATCACCACGGGTTCCAAACGATGAATATCATGCAGCGGACTTTATGTAACCGTGGTGATCGAAACTTGCTTAGATCTTAATGCAATTTCAACATGTTATAAATATAAATATAAATATGATATTTACCTCTCTTAATCGATGAAAACAAAAGTGTAGTGTTTCTCTATCAAGTCCACACAAGCACCACAACCGAAGAGATTTTTCACTCACAAATTTGCTAGAATTTTTTTTTGAGAGTAAACAAGACAACAATGGTGGATGAGAGGGAGAGGATTTTCGGCAATGAGGGGGAGAGAATGAGGGAGGAAGTTGCTGAAAAATAATTGAGGATAAAAGGAAGCTATTATGTGATTTTAATTTGAAATTAAATTGAATTTCAAAATTAAAATTGCATTATCTATCCCTTATACTCTCTTATTTGCATTTGTTCCCACTCATGTCTTAAATCCCTAAATGGGCTTTAAGCCCGTTTAACTAAAACCCAAATTAAACCCATTAACTTGAGTTCTAATTTCGGTTTAGACAAAACGGCTCAATTTCCTCGAATTGATTTCTTCAACCGTCTGGTTAAAACCTTAGGCCAGAAAACTACTGAATTGTTCTCAATTCTCATCCATAATTGTTGTCATGTATCGTGCTTAATGCGTGTGACCCTCTAGGCTCACGAATAATTGGCAGACTGGTAAAATTACTATTTTACCCTTTCCATCATAAGTGGCCTCTAGCAAGACATTATGATTATCCAATATTCGTGATTATCGATTATTCGACTTAACCTGTTATCGTACATGTCACTGTCCTTTTATCAAACCGATATTCAGAATGATCAATAGGCATAGAATGGTCATCCTAATTTATCAATCACTGTTTCTTGATATCTGAGATGACTGAAAACTGATACTAAGGTATCACCTGCATGGCCATGCTCTTTCTTCAGTCATACTCATCAAGTGGCCTAAACGGATATCTTTCTCATACCAAAGTATGAGTGATAAATCCCTCAGACGCCTTTCGAGTTCACTAGTGCAGTAAATGCCAAAGCCAATCGAAGCCGTTATAGTTACCCTTTTACAGATAACGTTAGACTAGGTCAAACTTAGATATTCGTTACATAGTGTACACAAAGACTCCTTGGTCTTAGTATATAATGACAAGTTACGATATGTGAGTATCTCATGACTGGATCTATGCAACATACTCACAATCGGGTTGTCCGATATCATCGACCTGATGATATCTATGTTATAACTCCGGCACATACTTTGCCATGATCAGTAGAGCGTGATCACAAGGAGTTAGTCTCATACTGATCGCTTCAGAAGAAGCTTAGCTGATCAGGGACATTAGCGAATGCAATTCTTTCTGATCTATAGTTCTACTATAAGTGGTTACACACATTATGACATAGATCAAATCACATTAGATATATTACTACAACACATTAGTAATATTATGCCTTTTATTATGTAGAATAATGATGTCTGTTACAATATAGATTGAAGAATTATTTTGGACTAGGGCATAAACCTAACAATCTCCCACTTGCCCCTAGTTCCAACCTAAGTTCCAATCTACCCCCATAGACTTCACGTGCGCCTCATGCTTAGGCTGCGGTAAAGCCTTTGTCAGGGGATCAGCAACATTGTCATCAGTCGGTACATAAGTAATCTCCACATCACCGTTATCAATATATTCTCTGATAATGTGATACTTCCTCTGTATGTGTTTAGTTCTGTTGTGGAATCTAGGCTCTTGAGCTAATGCTATGGCCCCAGTGTTGTCACACAACAAGCTTACCGGATCAGATGATCGAGGCATTACATCTAATCAGGTTAGAAAGCTTCTAACCCATACGACTTCCTTAGCTGCTTCTGTTGCAGCTATGTATTCAGCCTCTGTTGTAGAATCGGCAGTTGTGGCTTCCTTGAAGCTCTTCCAGCTGAATGCTCCGCCATTTAACACGAATACAAATCCTGCTTGTGATTTGAAGTCATCAGGATCTGTCTGAAAGCTAGCATCAACGTATCCTTTGACTGCTAGTTCTCCATCCTTCCCACCATACACTAGGAATGCGTCTTTAGTTCTCCTTAGATACTTAAGGATACTCTTGACAGCAGTCCAGTGCTCCTGGCCTGGGTTAGATTGATATCTGCTGGTACAGCTTAACGCGAACGAGACGTCTGGTCTCGTGCAAATCATAGCATACATGATGGATCCCACAGCCGAAGCATATGGGATCTTACTCATTTTGCTTAGCTCATCAGGAGTCTTAGGACTCTGTTGTTTGCTAAGCTTAATGCCATGCCGCATGGGTAGGTATCCCTTCTTAGAATCAAGCATTGAGAATCTTCTCAACACCTTATCTATGTAAGTGCTCTGACTTAGGCCCAATATTCTCTTGGGTCGATCTCTGTAGATCTATATGCCCAGAATGAAAGCAGCATCACCTAAGTCCTTCATCGAGAAGTATTTCCCTAACCAAGCATTAACTTCAAGCAAGGTTGGGATGTCATTCCCGATAATCAGTATGTCATCGACATATAGCACTAGGAATAGTATTTTACTCCCACTCGCTTTCTTATATACGCAAGGCTCACTTTCGTTTTTGAAAAAACCGAATTCCCTTACGGCTTCATCAAAACGAATGTTCCAACTCCGTGAAGCTTGCTTTAATCCATAAATGGACCTAAGCAACTTACAAATCTTTCCGGGATTCTCTGGATCAACAAAACCCTCGGGATGTGTCATATACACATCCTCTTTTAAGTTCCCGTTAAGGAAGGCGGTTTTGACGTCCATCTGCCATATCTCATAGTCGTAGTATGCTGCTATGGCTAGAATGATCCGGATAGACTTGGCCATAGCCACAGGTGAAAAAGTCTCGTCATAATCGATACCTTCGATTTGGCGATAACCTTTCGCAACTAGTCTAGCTTTATAGGTCTGAGGTTTTTCTTCCATGTCGGTCTTAATTTTATAGACCCATTTGCAACCGATGGGTTTTATCCCAGGGGTTTGATCCACCAAGTGCCAGATTTGGTTGTCGGACATGGATTTCATTTCCTCATTCATGGCGTTCTGCCATTTTTCGGAGTCTTGACTGGCCAAAGCTTGTCTGTAGGTTTCTGGATCATCCTGATCCACCAACATCAAGTCATTTCCTTCAGTGGCTAGGAAGCCATACCTGATAGGAGCTTGACGAGATCTCTCAGACCTTCTTGGACCATCTGGAATGGGTGTCGGGATTGGTTCTTGATCAATGACCTCTTCTGGCTCCTGTATTTCTACATTCGGCATAGTAGGTTGCTCCGTATCTTCTTGAATTTCTTCAAGATGCACGACACTCCCACTAGCTCTTTTGGAAATAAATTCATTTTCCAAAAATACCCCTCCTCGAGCAACAATAACTTTGTTCTCGCTGGGTTTGTAGAAATAGTACCCCCTTGTTTCTTTGGGGTACCCCACAAAGACACATTTGTCTGATTTGGGTTCGGGCTTATCGCCTAGCAAACGCTTGACGTAAGCTTCGCATCCCCAAATCTTAAGGAAAGCTAATAAGGGTTTCTTCCCGTTCCATACTTCGTATGAAGTGCTTTCCATTGCCTTTGTAGGAGCCCGATTCAATATGAATGCGACCATTTCTAAGGCATAGCCCCAGAAGGAGATAGGGAGGTCAGCCTGACTGATCATTGATCGAACCATGTCAAGCAAGGTCCGATTTCTCCGTTCGGATACATCATTCATTTGAGGTGTTCCAGGCGGAGTCAATTCAGAGATGATCCCACACTCCTTTAAATGACTGTGAAAATCTTGGTCCAAGTACTCACCGCCTCGGTCAGATCGAAGCGCCTTTATACTTTTACCAAGCTGGTTCTGTGCTTCGTTTTGGAACTCTTTGAACTTGTCAAAGGTTTCCGATTTATGTCTCATAAGATAAACATACCCATATCTACTAAAGGCAACTTTATGGTTGGACCAATATTTGCTCTGATACCATGTTAACAATAACAAAGGTATTGTTGAATTGATATCTGTCTAATGAGATTGTTACAATATATATAGGCTGCAGGTAACTAGGGTTATAATACGAATAGGCAACCTATTGTTTATAGGAAATATATAAGGTAAATATATATACAATTAACAGACGAATATATGGAGACATTTTTTCTAATATTTTATTTTAAATCAAAGATTCATGATCTATTTTATAAGAATTTTGAGATATCCATTTATTAGGTTGAACTTGCACATCTTTTATGAATTCGGAACAAAAGTGTTGCTTATTACTTATCAAGCTATATATTTCATAATATGAGTTTCTTTATTTGGCTTTGATCTATTTTTTATATAAAAAGCTCTTTATTTGTATTCTCACGTCAAAGTATCAACAATATTATTTCGATTTATCAAGTTAGACAAAAGTGTTTAAAAAATGGCAAAGTTAAAATATGTTTTAACTTATAACTGGATCAACATGAGATGTGATTTTGAAATGCTAAAACTCGACCTAGATTAATATGAAATATGTTTTCATAATCTAGAATATGAGATCTTTCCAACGGTATATCAAGACCTCTAAACGGTCAAGAGATGAATGAGAAATTGAAACTCAAAGATGGCCACTTGAAATAGTGTTGATAAAAATTAGTTGTGCTAAAAATTTGGGGGCCAGAAGCCCGCTGCCACATTTTTGCTGATGCCCAAAAACGAATTCTCATCAAAATTTTCCATTTGTAAATTAGGAATAATACTTTCCATTGTAATTGAGAAATAAATATTTTTCATTGTAATTAAGAAATAAATATTTTCCAAATTAGTAAATTTGAGAATAAATATTTTTCTCAAATTGTGAAATCAAAAATAATATTCTGCAACTTGCACTGTGGAAATAAAGAAATATTTTTGGAATATTTGTATTAAAGAAATAAATATTTTTATTCAAAAATAAAGTATTTACGTGATATTTTCAAGTGTAAAATATTTCTAAAATAATTGTTATTTGAAAATAAGTGTGGTCAAATTATGAAATTAATTGGTAAATTCTCTTGAAAAGTAGAATTATACTTATTCTCCAAGAAAAGAAAATTAGTAAGATTTTAATTCCTATTGCTTTTAAGTTTCAGATTCTTTGAACTTATAAATATGTAGCTATTGAAGAGAGTAGAGACAAAGACACATTGGAAGACACATCGAGACACAACATCAAACCATATCCGAGCTCACCTTTCTCTATAGTTCGCTCCTTACCGATTATTTAAAGCGGACTAACATGCATCGACGAAATTCTCTTCCACCGTGTTCATCTGTCCGATCCCGAATGTCAGGTCAAGTAATATTATTATATTTGTATTGTAATATTCAGTAATAAAGTATTTATTCTAATATGTTCATCTTGTTCGATTTTATTTAATTATTGCATTTGAAATTCTGATTCGTAGCCGAGTCAAGAAGTCGAATACAAAGTCGTAACTTTTGTATCGACTACTTGCCTAAATTGCAGACCGCAGTTTAAATAATAACCAAGCAATATGAACAATACCAGCGATGATTACCCAGTTCGGTGCAACGTCACCTACGTCTGGGGGCACTTTGCCAGTGGAAAGGTTTTCACTATATGGTAGTCAATAGTACAACTTTAAGCACCAACTAGCTATCACACAAGCTATTGTCCTAAGCTACTATAGATCTCACCGTGAACAACCTCGACCAAGGTCCTCTTCCCCTGTCTTTGAGATCCTCTCAATTCCACCCTTCGAGCAAGCGCCTATGCTCGGTGTCGTAGTCTTCTTTGACGGATTTGTGAATCTTCAATCACAAACACAAGAACCCTAATCGATCAAACACTCTATCTTCGCGAATTGATGTCTAATCGAAGCAAAGCCGTTCTAGCAAACTAATCAGCCTCTCAACACGCCAATGGTGCACGGTTAAGAGCTCTGAGAAATCTAGCGAATTATGAACAAGAACGGACGAGCTGCTAATGGGGAAGCCCAAGCTTTTTATAGCAGCTCTACGTTCCTAATCTTTCTCGGATTAGGAATAGGAAGTCTCAGACTGCCTAAACGAATTAGGCAAGCAGAGTTGCCGCCTTTGCTAACGTGTTAGTGACATCTGGAAGTTGCCTGGCATATTGACGTCATTCTCTTGCATTCCAAGTCTTTCAGTTGTTATGCCGTCTTTCTTCTTTCGTTGCAAGCAACTCTAAATAGTAAAGCTTCAGACCTTTCCTAATCTGGAGCGTAATCAGTCGCTCCACATGTCGTGTAACATGTTGCACTGACTTCTTACATTTGCGCTAAAAAATTATGCCAACACTTAAACGTAGCAACACCATTGTTGAATATATGATCTAATAATAAAGCATGTGACGATCGTCACATCCAATGGGTAGCGATCTTGTCCTCTCTATTTTTTTGTTCTCTTGGGTTTCCAAAGTCTGTTTTGCGTCGGGTCTTGCTCTTTGTGTGTGACCATGTAGGCTCACGAGTCATTGGCAAATGGCCCAAAATTCCAATTCAGTCCATTCATTATAAGTGGTCTCTAGTAAGACATTATGACTCCCCAATGATCATGATGATAGGTGATTCGATTTAATCTTTTTGTTGTAACTATCCCAATCCCTTTGTCACTAGATATCTTTGTTTGAGCATAAGTCATAGAACTATCATCCTTATTACGTTCAAACCTGTTTCTTGGTCTCGAGATGATTTGAGAATGATATCTCCAATTATCATTGGTGCGGCCGCACACTCTCTCAATCAGTCTCATCAAGTGGCCTAAACAAATATCGTTCCCACTAGTCGTAAGGGACATATCCCTTGGCCGTCAACTGCAATCCCTCATATGATTCGTCACAAAGACAATCATACCTCTTTTGTAGCCAGTTCCAGACAACGTAGATGAGCATGTCAAACTATGTGAGTTTGTCATATAAGAATCCACGAAAACTCCAAGATCTGTAAAGATTCAATGATATTATGACAACTGAGTATGTTAATGACTGGATCTATGTCCCTTACTCAGGTCGGGTCATCCAAAATCACCTCCAAGTGACATCTATGATCTGACTTGGTAGTCCATACCTATGATCAGTAGAGCGTGATCAAGAGTCATACTCATACTGGCCGCTTTGTAACTATTTGACCGTGGACATGTCAAGTATAATTTTGTGCGTATCTAATGGTTCTACTATCAGTGATGACACACTCGATAACATTAGACAAAATTATGGTTGACTTACTACCACAACACAATGATAATAATAATGTCGTTTTATTGCTATTAACAAAAGATAAAACGTTTGCATAACTATTAGGGTAGGGCACATTTCCTACAATGTCTTCACAGATTCGAGATCTGATGTTGCACGAATCCTGACCTAGAGGTAAATGGGTTTACTCCCTCGAGCGTCTGTGTAGCATCCGGAGGGTTTAGGTTGTTTAGTTGTTGATGTTTATCGTTTTGGTAGTTGTTAGTGTATTCAACGAATTGGTTGTGTTGGTTTGTTTTTGGGAAGTGATCCCCTGAGCTTGGGCCTCTTGGATGTGTTCGTTTATGTCTCGTTTTTAAGCAATGTTTTTTTGGTGCTCGGTCTTTGAGAGAGTGGTTTGTACCTCCTTTGATGATTTTAATAACTGATCTTAGTTTTTGATTTAAATAAAACATACAGTCATCTTGTTTTTGGAAATTTAATTTATTAAACATGAATTTTTTTTTGTTCCTTTTCTGAGTAGATTTCCAAAATCCGAACTAAATTTAAAATATGAAAAGTTGAAAATATAGTTTTCACCTCATGCCGATGAGACACTGAGCCTTGCCTAATTAACATGCCCATACATACATAAGCAATGCCCATTCTTCACTTTGAATCAAACCATGTGTCACTCAATAATCCAACATTTTGGTGCAACATGTACACTTGACTCATCTCAAAACACTCTTCACCTTCAATTCTCCCCAATCACTCCATTATGCACCCATCCATTCACTTCTATGCTAAATTGACGTGCATTTCTAAAATGAAGGATCTTTGTACATGTTTGATATAAGTAACTCAAAAACTACAATTGGATCAGACTCTTGAAGCAGTAAGTACCAATGAGGAACCAGCCAATGAGGACAAAAGCAAAAGCCGCCAAATAAGTCAGGAACTTCATGCCGCCAAATGCAAGCCCGAGACTGAGTATTATGCCAAACGGTAAGAATGAGAGTACAATGGATGTTTTGCTCACCCACCGAGCCTTGAAGAAAATCAGAAGTGCAAGGTTCACTACATTCCACCCGCCAGAGCGAAAGCCCAACCTGTTGAGATTGTTCGCTACGAAGGAGTGGCAGTTGCATGTAAGAAGACTGTAAGACCTGTGTTGGAATTCCTGCGTGCTTTTTCGTAGCACGCCATCCCACGTTAATATGTCCTTATCCGGTCCGTTATGACTGTATTGGCCCTCTCTTTTGAGTGTCGATGGAAGACAGGAAATGCAGCACTGTCGGTGAACAAATTAAGTCAGAGAAACATAAACTAAGCCAGGGGAATGCTGCTACTATATTCTTAATGTTTATACAATCATCAGAAGATCTCAGCTTGTGAAAATTATGGCTACATGGGGCACAATGGAATGCTACTAAATTACCTTTCACTCTGTTTGGTGCAATAGTATAAAGAAAAAATATGCAACATCCAAACCTATGGAAGAATGATCTCATACCTTGTCTTTGCTTATTTGGAGGTAGCGAGTGACAGCCCCAAATGCAAAATTGTCAACGCAAACATAATTAGGCCCTGCAAAGTCTAAAATCACACCATCCTCTCTGCATATACCAATGTGACCAATAAAAGGAATCAGCCATGAAATGACAGGAAGGGTTGTCCACACTATGCAGCATGGGAACCTAGCACTTTTGGGATCAATTGGCAAAGTTTCTGCCACACTTTCTTCAATCATCAACTGGCTCTCACTATCTGGAATGACCTCCATTTCCAATTTGTTTACTGCTAAATAATCTCAATCAATCAGAATTTTGGAAAATTTCATATTGGATCAATAAAGAAGAGAAAAGGCTCTGCAAAATGAATGTTAATTCTGTCACACTTACAAATGGGAAAACAGTTTGCAATAGGATTGTGGCAGTGCATCAAAGTTGGTGCAATGACACTAAGAGCAGTAGTTTTACACAAACAAAAACACGTAAGTTTGTAGATGTGTGAAATTACGTCATTTTAGTTGTCATTGCTTCAATTGGATGAATTGATATTCCAGACCCATCAACCTATTTCTCATATGTCCTTCAAAACTCGAATAATGACTTATAGGTTCACTTTATCAAGACAAACAAGAAGAAATTACAACCCTCAGCTCTTTCCAACAACTACAGATATTTGCGCGATACAATATGTCATAGTTGACAACAGATATTACCTATGACTGTCCAACAACAATGATATACAAATATCCTATGTAGGACTAACAGTGGAAGGATTAGAAATGACTGTCAATCTATTCAATTTCTAGATTATCCATAAGCTGATATATTAATTAGTGCACTAGACATATAAAAGTGGAGTGTTGCCATTGTCCAACACTGAAACTATGTTCCTCTTCAGAATATCCAATCCATTCAAACATGTCGTTGATTTGTTAACAGTGCAATTTCACAACTTTGATAAATAATTTTGATAAAGTGAAGACATGCAGGGATACCAACAAGCAGAACTAATGGGTGATGCAGGACGTATAATATGTTAAGAACGAATTACAAGCACCATCAAATACTGAATTTTTTCATGATTTGGAGCAATGTAGTGAAAATTCAAAGCGAAAGACTGTTTTTTTATATTTAATAGCAATATTTAGTAATAAACCTAGGGTCTGGTCCACTAACAATCCCAAGTAAGCATTTTGAATAGGATTAAAAAGAAAAGGCAGAACTTTGGTCCCTATATGTATTTTTGCATATACTATACAATTACATAGGATATCTAAACAGCTAAACTCCCACATTACAGATACAGAAACTCATCCATGGCAGCTGAAGAGTTCGGTTTCCTAACTACCCAAAAAAGAATCTCTTCATACAAAGGTGAATACACTGCAACTAGTTCCAACATGCTTTGAGACTTGAGGACAATTGCAGGCAGTTCAGGTACCAAACTTAAGGTCTTAATGTTCATGTTTACAAATGAGTACCCTATACACAAGTGAGTTGTGAGTTGAAGCTACTAGTGCCCTTGAAGTTTCAGATAGTAATTTCTTTTCGTTCACAAAGGCAATAGAAGACAACCCAACTCCTTAAAAACTTTGAACCCATCATTTTCCCAACATAACTGCACATCATCAATGAAAAATACCAGAATGTGAAAATGGGAAATTTTTATCCCACATGACAGAACAAAATAATCACAGGCATGCGCATCAAGAATCATTGCCAATTGAGATGTCTGGGTAAAGCCAAAAATTAAACATGAATAGAAGATTAGGCAAGATAATAGAGTAACAGATCTACAAAACCTAATTTTCATATCCAATTTAGATTCGCATTTACAGAAGATCGCAGCTCCATGAATGCAAAATCAGAGTAATAAACATACGGATATAGGAAGAGGGTCTGAATCAGGTACCGTGAAATGGGTAAGAGAAGACCCCAACGCGGATCAGAGCAATCGTTGAAGAAGCCGTGGAGTTTCCGCAAGTCACTGGTTAGAACGATCGTTTAAGTGCATAGCTTTACATTTCGAAAAAAATAAAATAAGATCATAACAAAATTCACCGAAATTTAACGAATTGTATGTGTATGCTCCTAGAAAAAACTTTTATTTATTGTATTTGGTTTAATCATGATCCTAAATAATATTTAAAGAATCAGTTTGAGTGTGGCCTGGTTTAGGCTAGGTGGAGGTGAGCAAAAATGTCCTGACAATTCGGCCCAACTCGTGAATTCGGACCAACCTGTCCATTCATAGTCCCAACCTGGAGTGACCCGGGCCGGGAATGGGCACCATATAAAAATCACAGGCCGGGTTGCAGACATGAAGTGGGGTGTCCGGACTAACCCGACCCAACCCGGCCTAATGTACTTAACTAACTAACTAACTAAACACACTAAGTTTTTTAGCAAACAAGTCTGAAAAACACAATTTCCATATAAACTGCTCTGAATGTTATTGACAATATGTTTATATGACATTGAAGTATTAATTTTGCAATTTGTTTTGTGTACATAATTTACTTTTGCAATAAGTTTTTGTGTACAATATGTTATTTTTTAATGTTATGGACGGACTGGACTAACCTGGAACTCATCCGGGCTCAATGATAGCATTTGTGCCATAGGTTCCAATTGGAATAGTCTGTAAATGTCTGTAAAAGTTTGTCATCGTTTGTAATGAATAAAACGGCTTTGTATTACTTATGTGTTGAAGTAATACGTTAAGCATGATCTGATTTATGACCACTAAAGTAGTAGAACCATAAATCAGTACGGATCACACTTAACGAGTCCCTGGTCAATATACGCTTCAATTGAAGCGACCAGTACAAAGATGGTTCTCAATGATGTAGTTTTGCTTGTCATAGGGATGTGGGATCCCGAAATCATATCATAGATATCATGAGGTGATTGATATCGGACGACCCACTTTGAATAGTGTTTCGTAGATTAAGCCATGAACATATTCAAATGCAATAGCTTGTCACGATATCCTTAGACCAAGGAGTCTTTGTGATCGCTATGCAATGTACGTGCGGCTTTAACATGCGCCTAACGCTTTCTGTAACAGGATTGCAATAACGGGCATGATTGGGTGGCGGAACGGATTGCATGAGTTACACGAAAGACGGCTAAGGGATTTATCCCTCATACTACGGTATGGGAAAGATATCCGTTAAAGGCCTCTTGATCGAGAATGACTAAGAGAAAGAGCATGGCCATGCCAGTGATACGGGTTATCAGTTCTCAGCCATCTCACATATCAAGTAACAATGATTGATTAAACAAGGATGACGACTCTATGCATTGTGATCAATCGGGATGTCTAGAGATAATAGGATAGTGACTTGTACGCACAAGTTTAAGTCGAATCATCGATCATCATGCACCTTGGGTAATCATAATGTCTTACTAGAAACCACTTATGATGGATCGGGCAAGAGAGATCTCTTGCGCCGATCTGCCAACGGTGGCATGAGCCTGGAGAGGGTCACACACATACAAGACGGATAACTTGAGACAAGGAAACCATAACGTATCTTGAGGAGCAATACATGGACAAAACTGAAGGTTTTGGGCCATGGGTTCGGTTTGAGAGAATAATTAGCGAATCGAGAAAACTGAGTTTTTTCGTCGATGTCGCGTCGGATTTTGTTTGATAAGTAACGACAAATAGGGTCGGGCGATTTTTGGACATGGCACGAAACCACATGGGCGAGCCCATTGGGCTCGGCCCATGAGGTCACGTGGCCGGCCCAACAAGGGCCCATTTCGGGCCCAATAAGCCCAACATGGCCGGCCACTTTGGTGGGCCCAAAGGTGGGGGCCACAACACACCATGCTTAGTTGGTGATTGTTGATTAAGAGGTGAGTGATTTAAGGGGTATGGGTAATGACACCTTTAAGCCCATACCAATCACCTTTTGACCCATGCTTATGAGATTAATGAAGTAGAGAAAGATCAAATAATGAATTACACAACTCTCATCAATTCCTCTTGCTCTCTCTTCTTGCTCTCTTGTTCTTCACTTAATTGTTCTAGTAGGCTTTAAGTGAAGGATCTTAAGGATCATCCTCTTGGTGTGGACTTGCTCTAGAGAAGAAGATCATATAGTTCTTCTTTCTTGATTCAACAAAGACCAAAAGCAAAAACGGAGAAACTGTCCAGATTGTCCAGTTCCCGCAACCAACATTGCGTGAGCCATAACTGCTTCGTCCGAGCTCCGATTAACCTGCAACTGGCGGCGTTATAAAGATAAGTCAAAGGGCTACAACTTTTGTGAAATACTGATTTTCCAAAAGAGCTCTGGTTTGGGAGATACAAGGCCGAGAAGCTGACTGGTCCGCAGAGTCTGTCCAGCGAGATGGGAAAAATGTTTTGCTCCAGACGGAGGTCTTCTCGTTCGAACTGGGTTCCGAGCAAAAAACAAAAGATGTAGAGAATTGGCTGAGGTTTAATCTCCAAAAAGAACAGAAGTAATTGGAGATCTTTATCTTGAGATATGTAGCTTCAAAGTCTCGGTTTTCTGTTGGGCAGATTCTGGTAAAACCCAAAAACTCGAATTCCTAAGGATCTAACTTGGTAGTCGATCTTGCGCAGGTTAGGGGCGGTTTATAGGTTGCTTCCGCTGCCATGAACGTGATTAGGATGCCCCGGAACCCAACACTCAACCCGCCAACTTGTCCAGCGGACATCACTCTTCAGGGGCCGGGAATGGACATGAAAATAGTCAACCCGCTAAGTCCGGGTTAGATCCAAAAATAAGCCATGGACTGTCCAACCCAACCCTACTCACCCCTAATGCCAAGGTTCGAAGCTTAGCACGATGTTTGGGTAAAGTGAGTTTCACGATAAATAGAAAAAGTGATGTAATACGAAATAAAAAAAATTAATATTTAAGAATAATATATATTTTATAAATGTTTTTTCTTCAGCTTAGCTAATTGTAAGTCCCTTTAGAATATTTTTTTTAAAAAATATAAAAAGTCAACAATATCCTTAACTGATCATCTAATTCTTAAAAGATATGTCATATCTTTCCCTCTTTGCTATTTTCTTACTCATGTGTTTACCATTTTCTCACTCAGTTCCACAATTTTCTTCTTCTTTTCAATCCTTGCATTCACTCCTCTCCCAATCGTGAAACAATTGATTCTCCTCCGACTCCGATTCAGAATTTCACTCGAGCGAGTGATGGCGTCTAGATTCGCGTTCCCGGTGAGTCCCAAATCACCTCATCTGGTAGAGAGGGTTGTTTTCAAGTTCACAGTGAGCCCCGAATCGCAAGCAATCATGACGGTGGAGGAAGACATGACCAAGGTTGCGAGCTTCAACGCCAAGAATAATTGTGTGTTTTAAAAGAAAAGAGGGAAACACACACATATTAGAACCTCTAATATGAGTTCTAACATGTGTTGATTTTAGGACTCGATCTATCATTTTAAAAATATAGTACAACATTCATAGCAACAACACCCATCTTATCACCTTAAAAATTAACCTATTTTTTCTAAATTACAACCTCAAAAATTAGCCCAGGGATAATCTCACCTAGGTACAACTAATTTGACATATTTTTCACATAACTACAGCTAAAGTAATTTTTTCATCTCTGGAATGCGTTGAGTTTGCTTGTTCTTACTCGACTACAATCAGTTAACTTTTCAGTTAATTTTAAACGTGAATTGACTAAAATAGCCTTATAGACATTTAAATTTTCAAATGACGCCCTTTGCCTTTTATTCCCTTTCTCCTCTCTCTCTCCTCTCCTATCCTCTCCTTTGTTTGACCTCAATCCCTCTCTCCACTGTTTCAAGTCCCGAAGCTTCGTTTATGTCGCCAACTTTGGCCAAAACTGTTGGTCTTTGGGGGATCTCATACATATCAGCGGAAGTGATATAATAAAAATTTTAACCCCGAATGTTAGCAAGAATCTACTACATGTTTAAGCCTAATTGATGGAAGGGTTAGATCTTCAATTTACCTTTTGTAGATATGGCTTTACGCAACCTTTGAGAGTGAACAAGTTCTTCACGAATCGATCGAAAGCGTCTCCTTTGGAATGCGCTCTCTACCGGTATCCACACGAACAAGTTTTGATCGAAGTTTGACGAAGAACAACTGACTAGAATTTTTTTCTCAATTCAGATCTAATCAGATGATGATCAGATATGGAGTATTTGGGTGGAGTTGTTAATGTTACGAATATTGCATTAGGGTTTCATGAAACCGAAGCAACACACACACACACACACACACACACACACACTTATATATATAGGGTGTAGGGATTTTATTCCTAAAATCCTACTTATTCATGAATTCCGAATTCATAATTTTCCCCAAAATTCGTGCACATTAATTCCCAATGGCCTAATACAAATCTGATTTGTTTTAGGAAATCGGAAACTGAATAGTGTCGTCGCGACAGACCCGCCACGGGGTCGTGGCTGATTCAGCCGCCCCGTGGCCACTTGGCTGTCCTGTGGCCAACTTTTTCCTCGCTTCTGTGGCCACATGGGTTAGTCCGTGACCAACTATTGGTCACGGTCCCCTTGTGGTCACGTGTCCTATTTTCCACTTGCACTCCCAATGCTTCGAGTTTGCTCTTTGTGTGTGACCATGTAGGCTCATGATTACATTAGAAAATGGCCCTAATCTCTATTCGGTCGATTCATCATAAGTGGTCTCTAGTAAGACAATATTATTACCCAATGGTTATGATGATCGGATGATTCGATTTAACCTTTTGTTGCAGTTATCACAATCCCTTTGTCACTAGACATCATGTTTGAACATAAGGCATAGAGATGTCACCCTTATATATTCAAACCTGTTTCTTGATTTCGAGATGACTGAATATGATGACTCTTCATTACATGGCGGCCGCACACTTTATCTCAGTCATTCTCATCAAGAGGCCTAAACGGATATCGTTCCCACTAGTACGTGAGGGACAAATCCCTTGACCGTCACATGTATTCCTCATATGATCTGTTGCATGACCAATCATACATCTATTGTAGCTAGTTACAGATAAGGTAGATAAGTATGTCAAACTATGAGAGTTGCCATACAGGAATCCACAGAGACTCCAAAGTTTATAAGGATTCAATGATTCTACGACAACTGAGAATACTCATGAATTAATTTATGACACACTTCTCAGATTGGGTCGTCCAACATCATTTATCCCCCGAAATGATATCTATGATTTAGGCTTAGTAACGCTTTACACATGACTAGTAGAGCGTGATCATTAACCATCCTCATATTAGTCGCTTTATATATGAGTACATACGTATAGTTTAATGACCAAGGACCTGTTAAGCATTACTTCCATTTGCAATGTCAATTGCACTGTCTAAGTGTTCTATTATCAGTGATGACACACCTGATGACCTTAGGCGAAATAATGATTAACTTATTATCATAACACAATGAATAATAAAAGTGCCAATTTATTACTAATAGAAGATAAAACGTTTACACATGAAAACTGATTGGGTTAGGGAACATATCTTTCAAAAACTCCACCGGAAACCCGATCGAAGAATATGGGTTTTCTCAAGGAAGAGAAATCAAAGAGGGTCGTACGAGACGTGAAGTCCCCATTCTTCGTGGCCTTCATGGTTGCCTATCTCATGCTTTTCTCTGCTCCATCTCCTCCTCGTTATCACTGACACTCTCATCCCTTCTTCTTTGATTAAATTATGCTTTAATTTGTTTTCTTTTGGATATATATTTTTTATTTTTGTGATTTGGGTTTTTTTTCACTTGTGATGTTGGGGCAATAACCCAGATGATGAAATTTTGAAAAATTGTTACTTCGTTGTTATAAATCAAATAAAATTGATGATATATTCAAGTTAATTAAAAATTAGGAATCTTGTTTTCATCTGTGTATTTGCGTCGTGGTTTGATTTTGGAGAGAACAACGGGCAGGGGCAATCGATGGCGATTCGTGGTTCCGGCAACGTCAGGTTGAGGAGCTGCAGGGGTTGAGAGAAGCCAAAGATCAAGGCTTGTTATGATGAATTTGAAACTCTTTACAATGAACTAAATCCATGAAAAAACATATTTGAGATTTTTTGTTGAGGGAAGGAGTCGGAGATGAGGAGAGAAAGAGAGAGGCACAAGAGGAGGAGTGAAATCGTGGCCTTGTGCATTAGTTTATTGGGTGGAGCTTTACTGAATGATTTAAAGAGAGAAGTGGTTGTTGCATTTGATTTTCTGTATGGACTTTCGGTATTTTTTGAGTTACTCAGTGGCACTCAAACTTGGGTTTGGTCAAAACCCCCAAAAAATAAAAACTTTCATAGATTAATCTTAGTTGAGATTGCTTTCAAAGTTTATAATGATGTTCTATACTAAATAGCCACAACTCATGGGATTGAAGGTTGGAACTTGGTTGGGTCTCACCTGGTCAATACTAAAGAGGGGAGAGAGAGAGAGAGAGAGAGAGAGAGAGAGAGAGAGAGAGAGAGAGAGAGAGAGAGAGAGAGAGAGAGAGAGCAGCCGAAATAATGGGAGAGAGGAGAAAAGGGCAAAATTTGAAAATTTAAATGTCTATCAAGAGTATTTTAGTCATTTCACATTAAAAATTAACTGAAAAGTTTAACAGATTATAGTTGAGTGAGAATAACCAAACTCAACGCACCTCATAGATGAAAAAATAATTTATCTGTAGTTATGTGAGAATCGTGTCAAACTAGCTGTACCTAGGTGATATCTGCATTACAAACAAACATGAGAGGAAGTAGTTGCAAAGGAGGGGCGCGTTAAAGAGAAGTAGAGGTGTCCACGGGTTGGATCTTCACCACCCGACTGGAAAACCGACCCACCCACCTGTTCATATACGAGTGGTGTCTTGGAGACCCGGACCACAAAACCGATTATAGGCAAAATTATCACCCGATCAGATGGTGGTTGAGTCGGGTGGGAGATCCGACTATCCGACTAACCGAATACTATGGTCTTGAAGAAAAGCCCCATTGTTTTCGGGCCTTCAAGGCTTACAATCATAAAAACTGATTTGGTTTAAGCCCCATAATTTTATCTTTCATTTCATTTAATGATTTCTCTATTGCAAATTTTCATTGTCAATAATTATTCATTTTTTCTCTGGCTGATTTATATTATATTTTGGTTCCAAATTTATGAATTTTCTTTTTGGGTGTTAATCGGATACAAATCCATGTTTTCGCTACAAATCTTAGAATGCTTGGTGTCCATCCGATCACAATTTCGACAGTCACGATTCACGAAAAATTGAAATGTCAAGTCAAAATAATTTATTGCTTATTAAGGAACAATATGACATTTTGCGTGGTCAGAAAGGCAATATTGTTAAATCCTAATGATTCTTGAGTCACCAAATTAAATTAGAACGTGATTTCTGGCAATTCGTAAATCCTTGTTGACCGTTGACTCACTAAATCCAATTGGATGTGTGACTTTCGGTTATGATGTTAATCATCTCACTAAGCATAATTAGATGAATTCTTCTGCAAAGGAAACACTAACTCTAGCCATTGATTGTGTTTGGTTGGGCTTGGTTGTTTATTCAATGGTTTATTGTAGATTGTAGTTACGACGTTTTTGGTGATTGGCTTTTTTTTTTGTAAGGAACTAAGAAAAGATGTCATCAAGAATGTCGAAACATCGTATGTGACATCTTGTATGACTTTGTTAGCGACATCTCGGCTAACATCATACTCGACGGAAATTAGGAAAGTCCCTACTCTTCATAAATTACGACTACAATTAGGACTTGTGAAAGTTCCAGCGCGTCTCCAATTCTGGAAAGAAGAAAGACGGTGATAAAGAGGAAACCCATTAGGGTTAGTACTCATACTCGATTGCTATAAAAGCTTAGGCTACCCCCTTAGCAATCGTGTGGTTCTTTTATTGTTTCCTAGAAATAATTTACAAAGCTCTTAGACGTGAATGTTTGCGGGCTGGGAGGTTGTAGATTGTGCTAAAGATATTGTGTATCACCGTAACTATTGAGAGTTAGGTGATTGAGGGTTTACTGATCGCGTGAGTGAAGACTGGACGCAACCACAACGTTCAACGACAACTTGAACCGACAGAGCAAGGCGATTGCTCGACGAGTGGAATCAAGACGGTGTCTTGGATTCATGGGGAGACCCTGAGATAGGTTGCACGTGTAACAGTAGCATAAATTATAGATCTTGTGATGATCATAGGTACTTGTATGTTTTGACGTACTACTGATAGTGAAACCTTTCCACTAGGTTGAGATCCCCCAGACGTAAGTGACGTTACACCAAAATGGGTAAACAATTTGCCGTGTCGTTGTTTATTACGTTTTGATATTTACTGTCCTGCTTCATCTACGCAAGTTGTCATACACTGTGTTATAGCATTATACATAACATTGTGTGTGACATCTTGCACAACTACCTGATCAAAATTTCAATTGGTATCAGAGGGGGCACCTACAGCTTTAGGTGAGTTCCTAATAAAAAATTTTGATCATCAATATGGACAATACCAGAGAAGGAGGATCCATCAACCGACCACCAGTTCTAGATGGAAGTAACTATAGCTATTGGAAGGCTTGCATGTGTGCCTTCATGAAGTCCCTTGACAATAAAACATGGAAGGCTGTGATCAATGGCTGGAATGCCCCACAACTCAGTGATAGTGATGGTAATCCTATCGGCCCAAAACCAGAAAAAGACTGGATTGATAACGAAGACGAGGAATCACTGGGAAAATCTCGAGCTCTGAATGCTATCTTCAATGGTGTTGAAAAGAACGTATTCAGACTAATCAACACATGCACGACTGCCAAATCCGCATGGGATATCCTGGCTGCTGCATATGAAGGAACAACCAAGGTTTGAGAACAAAAGATGCAATACTTGACAACCAACTTTGAAGCTCTTGTCATGAAAGAGGACGAATCAATCGCTGAATTCAACGTTCGAATTCGAGATCTATCCAATGAATCCTAATCTCTGGGCGAACCAATGTCTGATGAAAAACTGGTTAGAAAAAGCCTGCATGCTCTTAGCCCTAAATTTAAGATGAAGATCACCGCAATTGAGGAAGTTCATGACCTTAAGATCTTAAAATTTGATGAACTGATGGGATCCCTAATGACTTATGAGCTATCTCTGCCCAATATTGACAAAAGTAAAAAAAGACTTGCCTTCAAAAGCTCAACACACAAGCAACCAAAATATGAGAATTCTGACTCTGACGAAAACATCGATGCTACAATGGCCCTTCTCACAACAAATTACAACAAAGTCATGAGAAGATTCAGTCGAATGGGCGGAAGGAACGGTACAACAGATGCCAGAAACAAAACTATACAGAAAACTCTGACAGGAGGAAGTCCTGACAAACCTAACAGAAGCGGAGAAGAAAACAACAAGAACAAAGGACCTCAGTGTCATGAATGTGAAGGATTTGGTCATCTTCGCAGGGAATGTCCAAACTTCCTCAAACGACAAAACGAGGATATAATGCTACCTTATCAGATGATGACAATGAAGATAGTGGTTCTGAGGAGGTAATCAATTTTGTTGCATTCACTACTACCACTTCTTTATGTAACATTGATAACTCGGCTAATATCAATGATGATCTCCATCATCCAACTCCGAACGAGAATTGGACTAAGGAGCAACTGGTCGAGGCATACAAAAGCTTACATGCCAGATGGGTCAAGGAAACTCTGATCCTTGATCAACAAGGAGAACGGATCATCATTCTTACCAACACGAAATTGCCAGACTTAATGGAGAAATTAGTCTTATGACTAAATCAGTGAAGATGATGAATCCTAGCACAGAAAGCCATGACAAAATCCTATCAGTAGGAAAGCAGTCCAAATATATGACAGGACTAGGGTACACACATAAGACCTCCTCATCAGCACTCACAAAGTTTGTCCCACAACAAGCCATGGCTGACAAGAAACTACAAGATGACACGACACATCCTACGGGAAAGCCTTCAACAAATGTTGTAACATCTCCTAAAACATGTTCTTGTCAATCAAATGCCTAAAGACATCCTCCACGTAGACATCGATATTCAAGAATTTCAACGTATCAATATCAGTGGATATGTCATTACTGTGGTCGAAGGGGTCACATCAGACCATTCTGCTTTTAACTCAATGGGAAGAAGCAAGCTCAGTTACCACAAAATCAAAGGAGATATCAAGGTCATCTCTCGACTCCTCAGAAAACATCCCGCCTTGAATGGAGACCAAAGAATCTAGTCTATCGAGCTAATGTTGCATACACCTCCTTGAGTACTTCAACCAACAAGGACTGGTATCTTGATAGTGGATGTTCTCGACACATGACAGGTACTCCTGAGTTTCTATCCAATCTCAAATTATATACAAACTGCTATGTTACTTTTGGAGATTGGATTCGAGCTCGAATCATTGATAAAGGACTACTCAAGCATCCAGGAGCTTCTTGCCTAACTGAAGCATTACTTGTAGAAGGACTCAAGGCAAATTTAATTAGCACCAGCTAGATTTGTGATCTGGGTTCAGAAGTTAAATTTACAAAAGAAGCTTGTATAGTAAAGAATATCGATCAAGTCACTATCCTACAAGGAATCCGCTCAATGGATAATTGTTACATCTGGTCGCCCGATTCACATATCAAAGGGACAAAGTGTCTTGTCTCCAAAGCAGAAGAAAACAAACTTTGGCATAGAAAGCTTGGACATCTAAATCTTAGGAGCATGCAGAAGGCAATCTCAGAGAAGGCCATTACTGGAATTCCAAACCTGAAAATTGTGGAAGGAAAGATCTGCGGAGAATGCCAGATTGGAAAGAAAACAAAGATGTCACACAAGAAGCTGTAGCATATCACCACCTCACGAGTACTTGAACTAATACACGTTGACCTCATGGGGCCATTGCAAGTTGAAAGCCTTGGAGGAAAGTGCTACGTATTTGTGTGTGTAGACGATTATTCAAGATACACATAAGTTGATTTGCCTCGTGACAAATCGGATACCTTTTCAATCTTCAAGACTATGCATCAAGGTCCAACGAGAAAAAGGGGAGACAATTGGCAAAATAATTCATCTTCGCAGTGATCATGGTCGAGAGTTCGAAAACAGTAAATTTGCAGCACCAAACAGAAGGGATAGCCTATGAGTTCTCAGCACCAATCACCCCCCCCCCCCAACAGAATGACATTGTTGAGCGCAAAAACAGGACTCTACAGGAGATGGCTAGAGTTATGATGCTAGCCAAGGACATACCAACTCACTTCTGGGCAGAAGCACTTAACACTGCTTGCCATATCCACAATCGAGTCACTCTCCGACCAGGTATGTTAGTAACTCATTATGAAATATGGAGGGGGAGAAAGCCTAATGTTAAGTACTTCCATATCTTTGGGTCCACCTGTTATGTTCTGGCTGATAGAGAACCTCGTTGGAAACTTGATCCAAAGAGTGATGAAGGCATCTTCCTTGGCTACTCAAGGAATAGTCGTGCGTTCCGGGTCTTCAACCAACGAACCAAGACTACGATGGAATCAATCAATGTTATTGTTGATGATGACTTTGAAGATGCCCCAGAAGATGCAACAGACGAAGAAGAAGTCCTAACTGGAGTTTATCCCAACAATGTCAGGAAGGATGCTACTACTGATGTCAGTGAAGATGCTAGCAGCAAGTCAGAAGACAATGATGCTAGTACAAGTGTCAATAACGATAAGGCAGTTCCTGAAGCCAGCAACAAAAACCCCTCACGAAGAATCCAGGCTAATCATCCTGTCTCTGGGGTAATTGGAGATCTAAATGAAGGCATACAGACTCGGACAAAAGCTCCCGTAAATTACAACGAGATGATAGGAAAAATATGCTTCGTCTCAAAGATTGAACCTAAGAATGTCAACGAAGCCATCAACAATGGGTATTGGGTCAATGCTATGCAAGAGGAACTGATTCAATTTGAGAAGAAAACAGGTATGGGATCTAGTGCCCAAGCCAAGTGAAGGAAATGTGTAACGCCCCAAAATCCGGTTTCCCGAATTAAAGTCGTTACCCGAAGAATTAAAAACCTTTGAAATAACACGATGCGATATAATTATGAAATAACTCGAGCGTCCTCAAATTACAACATAACTATCCTCGCACGAGGCCATCACATTTCGATTTAGGCGTCCCTAGTTCAAAATGGGATTGCACGAGTCAAATAAAGAAACCTGTTTACAACAAATACATCAATACCATTTCTCCTTTTAAAATCTGTATTAAACCAACAAGTAACGCGTACAAAAGTGAGGCACGACATGGCCAGACAATCAAATATTTACACCAAAATATTTTAGACAAGTTGCGATACAGAAATATACATGGCAAATGACTCAGACCAGAGTCTACAAAAGTCAACAACAACAAGAATACACAGTGCGTCGACACGACACATCCCCAAAAGCTCCCACCAAAAGCGTACTCAGGATCACCAACCTGCACAACTACAAGTAGGGGTGAACACGCTACCCAGAGACTAAAACAAACAGCAAGGATGAGAAAAACATACATGTAAGCACAAAGAAGTCAGTAAAGTACGAATCACAACACTTCCACTACTCATCCACCAACCACGTCACAACTCCCGAGGTAACCGATTACGACCGGCGAGGGGTACCACCTTTGGTCGGTTCAACCTCCGAACGGGAATCGATTATGGCCAGGAGGGGTACCGCTCCTGCCTCGATTGCCCATCCAAACACAACCACACAATTGAGGTAACCGATCACGGCCAAGGGGTACCAACCTTGACTCGGTTCAACCCCCGAATGGAAATTGATCACGGCCAGGAGGGGTACCGCCCCTGACTCGATTATCCATCCAACCACACCGCCATACAATTGAGGTAACCGATCACGGCCAAGGGGTACCACCCTTGACTCGGTTCAACCTCCTAATGGAAATCGATCATGGCCAGGAGGGGTACCGCTCCTGACTCGATTATCCATCCAACCACACAGCCTCCCATCACCTTTCCACCCTTCCACATCACAACACCCTTACCAACCACACCCCAACACCCTTCGATACATTCACAGAAAACAAACCAAGTGCAAGAAACTAGTTTACAGAGAGGCATTTACATCCACACGAATAAGACAAATGCGAGACGGAATAAGTCATCGTCTGAAAAGCAATAATATAACCATGCACAAGTAGGTGCTCACAAGCAGTTCAAGTTTGATACTCAACTAATTCACAGAGAGGCATTTATATCAACACATCAACATGCTATTTAATTCACAACATCGAGCAAAAGGTGTTCAAACATTTCATTTTATCTCAACTAAATACTCAAATAAATTCAATCAATGCATCAAGAGAATGAGTCTAGGTAAGCTATGTCCCCTTACCTCAAATTTTCCAACGTAAGCTCCTAAGATTTTCGCGACGCCAAGCTATGCCTTTCCTTTCCCGCGGTCGTCAAAGGAATCTAAAAGTTTTAATAACTAACCGAAATCCGGATTTTCACGAAATTAAACCCAAGTGCCACCCCGACAAGTATCGCTCACTCCAACACTTCTTAATTAACCTAAGTTGTCAAAATGGGCCCGGAACGGCCCATTTTGCCCGTGAAGTCGAATCTGCCCGGTTGTGTGAACTTGTCCCTCGGAACTCCGAAAATTCCCAAATTTGTGTCTAAATTCCTAATTATATTTGAGAGGACCAACGCAATTGACAGAATCGAATTCCGACACCTGAGCGATTTAATCGCGTAATTTAAAGTTTCGACACACATTTTCCAATTTTCGTAATTCAAATCCAAAAATCACCAAGGGTGCCAACTATCGATTCGAGGGTTACCCGAAACCTCCCGAAACTCACAAACCCGAATTCCGGGCTCGTGGGACCACCCGGGCCACTCACGGCCCGAGAGGCCCAAACGGCCCACGGTCGCCATAGGCTGCCACGGACAGCCATGGCAGGGGCTGGCCACTGCCGGACCACCTCCGGCGCGCCACCACCCTGGCCGGAGCTCCGGTGACCGGCCGGATCTCCGGCGAACCCTCCGGCCGCCGGAAAATTCTAAAAACGTCCCAAAATGCTCCAAAACACCCCTACAACTCCAATCCATCATCATTTCACTCATTTCTCATTAAACCCACAACTCAAACTCATCACGATGAGAAAAAGTGAGTTGCTTACCGGAGCCAATGATGTGAGGAACCCGAATACGCAAGAAAATGGTCGATCACGCGGCCGGATCGTCGGGAAATCGCCAAAATCTCTTCGCCTCTTTTTCCTTCTTCTTCTCTTTGCCAAGCACCCCTCTCTCTCTCCTTTTCTTTGCTTCTACCAATTGTGGCTCCCCCTCCCCCTCTTTATCACTTAAACTATATTAATTAAACACTAAACTAATTAAATATTCCAATTTCCAATTTTTTTTAAATCTAAATTAACACATTTAAACTTAACCACTCATAAAGTCTCCCCCCCTCTAGAATCATGCCATGTGTAAAGTAGGGGGGGGGTCCCACAATCCACTTTTGTCATTTCGGACCCGAAATCGTCAGAAACGGACACGTTTTTCGAAACTGTCGGAACTGTGACGTTTCGCTAAATTTTAGCTTCCATATGAACCTAATATCCATAACATTACAATTTCAACTTAAAATGGCTCAAATAGTACTCTTTGGTGACTCTCGGGTAAAAATTTGGTCAAATCGCGAATTTTTTAATTTTTATCCATTTTTCACAAAATTGACCCAAATTGACCGGGAGCGGTCCTTACAAAATGTCATAGGCACAAAATGGATCTTCAAAAATAAATCCGATGAGCTTGGAAACATCACTCGCAATACAGCAAGGTTAGTAGCTCAAGGGTACACTCAAATTGGAGGGAGTAGACTTCGATGAGACCTTTGCTCCTGTAGCAAGGCTTGAAGCTATCCGACTCCTACTAGGGATATCATGCCATCTACAGATCAAGTTTTACCAGATGGATGTCAGAAGTGCATTCCTGAATGGAGATCTCAAGGAAGAAGTTTATGTGTCACAACGTAAGGGATTTGTTGATCCTTACTCCTCGGATCATGTGTATAAACTCAAGAAGGCTCTCTATGGATTGAAACAACTCCAAGGGCTTGGTATGAAAGACTCACAAAATTTCTGATTCAAGGTGGGTACACTAGAGGGGGAGTCGACAAAACTCTATTTGTGAAGAATAAGGACGGAAATCTGATAATTGCCCAAATATATCTCGATGACATTGTCTTTGGAGGGATATGAAGAAATATGGTAGAGCAATTTATCCAACAAATGCAATCAGAATTCGAGATGAGCATGGTTGGAGAGCTTACCTACTTTCTAGGGTTTCAAATCAAATAGCTAAAAGGCAGCATCTTCATCTCTCAAAACAAATATGCAAAAAATATTGTCAAGAAATTTGGGCTAGAGAAAGCTTCACATAAACGTACACCTGCAGCTACACATATCAAGCTAACTAAAGATGATACATGAGAGGCCGTCGACCAACACCTGTATAGAAGCATCATTGGTAATCTTCTCTACCTTACTGCCAGTCGACCTGATATTGCCTACTCTGTGGGAGTATGTGCACGATATCAAGCTAATCCTAAGGTTAGTCATCTATCCCAAGCTAAAAGAATTATAAGAAATATCTCTGGGACTACAGACTTGGGTTTATTATACTCATTCGACACATCCTCTACCCTAGATGGAAACACAACAGATAGGAAGAACACATTTGGAGGATGCTTCTTCCTTGGCAATAACCTCATATCATGGTTTAGTAAAATGCAAAATTGTGTTGTCTTGTCCATTGCTGAATCAGAGTATATCGCTGCTGGGAGTAGCTGCACTCAATTGCTATGGATGAAGCAAATGTTAGTCGAATATAATGTCAGACAAGATGCCATGACTTTGTATTGTGATAATGTCAGTGCAATCAACATCTCAAAAAATCCGTTGCAACACAGCAAAACCAAACATATTGACATTAGACACCACTTCATCCGCGAGTTAGTCGAAGACAAGAAGATCGTCTTAGAGCATATCCATATAGAGAAGCAACTAGCTGACATCTTCACCAAGCCATTAGATGCAGTCAGATTCGAGTACCTCCGGTCGTCACTCGGACTTTGCACCATCAGCAAATAAAAGAAGTTGCTAAACGGTTGAGAGGAGTTAGTTGGTACCTCTTCATGAACCGGTCCAAAATCCCAACACATGCATTGGGTCAAGTATACCAAAAGCCCAATCTAAGATAAAAAAGGAAAGGTCGCGAGATACGATCTGCCACCTACAGATTTGATTCTCTTTTCAAAAAAACCTAGTCTGCCTCAGTTTGTTATTTTGCTCCCATCTCTCAACTCTTGCGCAAAACACTATTGCCCTTGGCAAAAATAATGAAAACCAGGAGCAATCTGGCGCCGAAGAAAGCCACTGACGCACGGAAAACCAAATCAAAGAAGACCGAGGAGAAGAGCCCCAAAAAATAGCAAACCTGGCACCAACAAATATGGGGTACGAATCAAAGGACTGAAGCCAAAGAAGGATGCCGATGGTTCCTCTAGAGAAATCTCACCGGAAGAAGCACCAACACCTATCTTCTCCCGAGTTCCCAAGAAAACTCGAACCGGAAGCTCGGCATTCACGATGACCAAACTGACAGGCCCACAACGAGGGGCTGACATTGGCCACGAAAGTCAAGAGGGCTCCATGCAAATCATCCCTGCACCAGTTTTTGCAATCTTTCCAGGTATCGATTCTTCTGTCGTGTTGAATACTGATACATCTAGGAACAGTAACTTGTTAGAGTCACTACTGGAAAATCAATACCCTCCTTGCGAAGGATTGGTTGAGGATTTGATAAACACTGAAGGGGAAAAGGATGATTTGACCCCGGTCAGTCATGGGTTAGAGAGGATCGCAGAAGGAGTGGGTGGAGAAGAAGTTGCGAAAGATGTCGCTCCTGTACCCACAGAAGAAGATGTAGAAGAAGTTGCTGACTTTGAAGAAGCTGGGGAAGAAACTAGTGACAAGAGTAATTCTGATAAGGAGGAGACCAGAGACGAAGATATTGGTCTAGAAGGAGTTGAGGAGGAAAACAACCCTGCAAATGATGCAGGATTTGCCAATGGTACTGCTATTACAGACGGTGTAGCAGACGTTGTAACTGTTGCTGCCACAGAGTCTGTTCTTGAAGACGCCCCAGAAAAAGTCATGGAAGAAGCGCCTCTGGTTGTCAGAGGAGATACCACAGAGGATGCCACTGAAACAACACACACAGTGCTCTCGTCCCTGAAGAAGAAAGTATTAGAAGAACATGAAAGTCTTGTAGTAATGGTAGGAAAACTTAAGGAAAACAAAAGAGGAAGGATTTGAAGAATGCCGAAGGCCCCAACAACAAGAAGAAGGTGTCTGCAAAGGACAAAGGAAAGAAGGTTGTCTCCGAAAGAAGTCTTGTTGATGAAGAAAGTGATGATGATATAGAGGCAGTAACCATTAAAGAAGCGAAGAAGGTAGTGAGTCAAAAGCAGGCCAAGAACACTCCAAGTGTTCCATTTGACAATGTGTCATTTCATTCGACTGGTGCAACTCGGTGGGAGTTTGTGTTCCTAAGTACAGCCTATCCCGAGAAAACTTTGTCCTCGGAGATCCTTGGACTAGAAGCCATCATCAAGCTTCTACAAAAGGCGGAACTCATGAAGACTGTCACCGACATAGGTAATCACTATCCTCTGTTGGTTAAAGAGTTTATTGCAAGCTTGCCTGCTGGTTTTGGTTCTCCGGATGATTCGGACTGTGAGAAGGTCTATGTCAGAGGCTTACACTTCAACATCTCCTCCAACATTATAAATACCTTCCTGGGGAGGAAGTGTGTCCGCTCTGCACCACCACCCGATCTGAACAAATTTCTCAAATAGATAACGGGTGATAAGAGCAGAGTATGGCCTACAAAAGGAACCGTGGCGGCCTCGGATCTCACCTCAAAATACTCCATACTATTCCGTATTGAAGTAGCAAATTGGGCACCTTCCACACATGCATCCTCCATCAAACCAGAGCTGGCAGTTCTCATCTTCCAAATAGGTACTGGTTCCACACTTGATTTTGGCCAATTTGTTATTGACCACCTTGTTAGACATGCCAGATCACAAGCTGTGAAGATACCTATTTGTTTTCCCTCGCTCATATCTGAGCTACTAGTGCACCAACACCCTGGTGTGTTGAAATCAACCGATAAGGCGGGAAAGCGCGAAGGAATGAGTGTGGTGAGCCACAAGTTGTTCGAGGGCAAACATGCTTCTGATCTTGTCAGGAGAGAAGTCAAACCAACTAAGGCGACAACCAGTTGAGCTATAGTGCTGCCCCTCCAACAAAAACTACAAGAAGAGATGCAATAATGCTCGAGAGAGAGATAGCTGTGCTCGACGAGGACATCATCAACCTGAATATGGTGCTGAAGCACCTGTCCCAGCGTAGATTTCACTCTGCTAACCTGCTGAAGACGATGCCTCCTCAAAACTCTGACAACAATGGTTTCTCCTCCCTACCAAACTCTAATGAAGAAACTACCAAAGATGCCTCTGCCAATACTACCGAAGAAGATACTGCTAATTCCAACAGCAGTTTTGTTTGAATTTTAAGTACTATATGGATTCTCTAAAAACTGAACGACTTTTTATTTTGTATTTGCTCCGAACATGTTTCATACATATTCTCGACTGCTGATCGAGAATGTGTGTGAGTTAAGTTTGTGTTTTATTATTTCCTGTCCTATTATTCGAATTTTTCTTTAAGTTTGGCTCTTTTTGAGCCAGCAAGGGGGAGTAAGACCGATCGACGCACGAACAAGACTTGACGACGACTGCCGATCGGTACAAGAAAAGCTGACGACAAATGCGATGCATAATGCGACGAAGAATGCTGACCTTAAAAATAGCCAAAGGGGGAGATTGTAGTTACGATGTTTTTGGTGATTGGCTTATTTTTAAGGAACTAAGAAAAGATGTCATGAAGAATGTCGAAACATCGTATGCGACATCTTGTATGACTTTAGTAGCGACATCTTGGCTAAGGAGGAAACTACAATTAGAACTTGTGAAAGTTCCAGTGCGTTTCCAGTTCTGGAAAGAAGAAAGACGGTGATAAGGAGGAAACTCATTAGGGTTAGTACTCATACTCGATTGCTATAAAAGCTTAGTCTACCCCCTTAGCAATCGTGTGGTTCTTTTATTGTTTCCTAGCAATAATTTTCAAAGCTCTTAGACGTGAAGGTTTGCGGGCTGAGAGGTTGTAGATTATGGTAAAGATATTGTGTATCACCGTAACTATTGAGAGTTAGGTGATTGAGGGTTTACTAGATCGCGTGAGTGAAGACTGCACGCAACTTCAACGTTCAACGACAACTTGAACTGAAAGAGCAAGGCGATTGCTCGAAGAGTGGAATCAAGACAGTGTCTTGGATTCAGGGGGAGACCATGAGATAGGTTGCACGTGTAATAGTAGCATAAAGTATAGATCTTGTGATGATCATAGGTACTTGTATGTTTTGACGTATTACTGATAGTGAAACCTTTCCACTAGGCTGAGATCCCCCAAACGTAGGTGACGTTGCACCGAACTGGGTAAACAATTTATTGTGTCGTTGTTTATTACGTTTTGATATTTACTGTCCTGCTTCATCTACGCAAGTTGTCATACACTGTTTTATAGCATTATACATAATATTGTGTGTGGCATCTTGCACAACTACTTGATCAAAATTTCTGAGATTAATAGTAATGTGTTTTTTATGGTTTTGTTTCATTTGATTGTAGGTAGTTAAAGAGAAAAAAAACTGAAATTCTGATAAGCTAGTCGCGCAAGATGCCACACACAATGTTACACAGAATGCTATAACGTTGTGTCTGACTTCTTGCGTAGATTAATGCAGGACAGTAACTATAAAGCTATAAGTAATGACACAGCAGATTGTTTACCCAGTTCGGTGCAACGTCACCTACGTCTGGGGGCTCTCAGCCTAGTGGAAAGATTTCACTTATCAGTAATCCGTCAGAACATACAAGTACCTGTGATCCCTCCTAGATCTATACTTTATGCTACGTCTTACAGTGCAATCTATCTCAGGGTCTCCCCCTGAATCCAAGAACGTCTTGATTCTACTCTTCGAGCAATCGCCTTGCTCTGTCGTCTTCAAGTCTTCTTCAAGCTTGGTGGTTGCGTGCAGTCTTCAACTCACGACTTCAGTAAACCCTCAATCACCTAACTCTCTATAGTTATGTGATGCACAATGTCCTAAGCTCAATCTGCAATTTCTCAGCCCGCAAACCTTCACGTCTAAGAACCTTGCAAATTGTTGCTAGGAAACAAATAAAGAACCACACAATTGCTAAGGGGGTAGCCTAAGCTTTTATAGCAATTGTGGATGAGTACTAACCCTAAAGGGTTTCCTATTAATCACCGTCTTTCTTCTTTTCAGATTAGGAGTCGTTCTGTACTTTCCTAATCGTTTTCTTGCTGCACTGCCGAACCTGCACGTTCCTGATTTCTGTCGATCAGGATGCTTGCCGAGATGCCGTCAACAATGTCACACAAGATGTCGTAGAAGATGTTTCGACATTCTTTGTAACATGTTTCTTCAGTTCCTTCAAAATTAGCCAATCTCGAAAAACGTTGTAACTACAATCTCCCCCTTTGGCTATTTTTAAGGACAGCATTCTTCGTCGTATTCTGCGTTGCATTCGTCGTCTCGTTGATCGGCAGTGTCGTCGCGCAGTGTCGTCGCGCGTATCGTCGCGTCTTGTGTCTTCGCGTCGTCTCTATCTTCCTTTCTTGTATCGTCGTGATCGCGCGCGTTATCTTACTTAAACTTAAACTTACTCCCCCTTGCTGGCTCAAAAAGAGCCAAACTATAAACAAATATTGTAACAAGTCCGGGAAATAAGCAAAATAAATCCAAACATAACTCACACTTGCTCTCGATCAGCTGTCGAGAGAAAGCGTGATACATTGTTCACAAAATATTACAAACCATAAAAGTTGTTCAGTAGTTCAAGAGTCAGAGAATTTCATAAAACTTTTAAATAGAGCTGCTGTTGGAACTTGCAGTCTCTGTTACTTATGTGGAGGCTTCTTGGGTAGCATCTTCTGGATCATTTGTGTGATCATCGTCAGAGCCTGGAGGAGACATGGAGTGCAGTAGGTTGGCGCAGTGAGTTCGGCGCTGCGAGAGGTGCTTTAGAGCAGTCTTTAAGTTTGCAATGTCTTCATCAAGCACAGCAATTTCCCGTTCGAGCATGACGGAATCCCTACTGGAGGTCCTGGTGAGAGGGATGGCACTTGTGGCTCTACTGGTCTTTGCCATGGCTTCCGGCCTGACAAGATCAGGAGCATGCCTTCCTTCAAACAACTTGTGGCTCACCACAATTACTCCTCCTCTTTTCCCCACCTTATCCGACGTTTTCAACACGCCAGGGTGTTGATGCACGAGTAATTCAGAGATAAGGGATGGAAAGGCTATGGGAATTTTCACAGCAAGAGATCTAGCATGGCGAACAAGATGATCAATCACAAATTGTCCAAAGTCAAGTTTAGATCCAGTACCTATTTGGTAGATAAGGATTGCTAGCTCAGGTTTGATCGATGATGCGTGGGTTGAGGGCGCCCAGTTTGCAACTCCAATCCGGAAGAGAATGGAGTATTTGGAAGTTAGATCTGAAGTTGCCGCTGTCCCTTTGGATGGCCATGTTCCGCTCTTATCTCCGGTGATTTCTCGGAGGACTTTGCTTAGATCGGGTGGTGGCACAGATAGAACCCTCTTCCTTCCCAGGAATTCATTGATGATGTCGGAGGTGATGTCAAAGCGGATGCCTCTGACATATACTTTATCAAACTCGGGAGCATCTGGGGTACCAAATGTGTCAGGCAAGTTGGCAATGAATTCTTTTACCAGGAGGGGATAGTGGTTGCCAATGTCGGAGACGGTTCTCATCAATTCCGCCTTCTCTAGGAGTTGTATAATGGCCTTTAGCCCAAGCAACTCCGACGACAATGTCTTCTCTGGGTACGCCGTTCTCTGAAATACAAACTCCCACCTCTTTGCTCCTTCTGCTGAGTGAAACGACACATTGTCGTAAGTTACACTCATGGTGTTCTTGGCCGTCTTCAGGGCCTTCTTCTTCTTTCCTTCCTCAGCAGGGACTTCTTCAACGTCATCATCAGATGATTCATCTATCAAATTCCTTATTGCGATCACTATCTTCCCCTTTTCTTTGACATGCGACTTTTTCCTTTTGTTGCTGGGACCTCCAGCTTCCTTAACCTCCTTTCTTTTCCTTGTTTCTTTTAGTTTTCCAACCATAACAGCCAAACTTTCAGTTTCTTCTAGAACCTTTTTCTTCAGGGACGATAGGACTGTGTGTGCCGTCTCCGCGGCTTCTTCCATGACATCTTCTCTGGCATCCAGAGGGTTTTCTTCTGTGTTGTTGGTGGTGGCATCCTTGTTCTTCTCAGCTTCTTCCAGATCGGTCTCTTCGTTTCTGGTTTCTTCTTTCTCTTCTTCTTTTTCCTCGGCTTCTTCCGAGTCAGCTATTTCTTCCTCTTCTACAACTTTTTCAGTGGCTTTTGGTATGACATCTGTTCCATCTTCTTCTCCTCCTTCTCCTTCCGCAATGCGTTCCAGCCCATGACTGACCGGAGTCAGATCCTCCTTTTCTCCTTCCGGACGTATCAGTTCTTCTACCACACCTTCTTGAGGTGGGTCCTGGTTTTCCAGTAGTGATTCTAGCAAATCACTGTTTCTAGAGGTATCGGCAGAGAAATCGTTACCTGTTGGTGTTGGGACTGCGACGATTTTCATGGAGGCTTCTCGGTTTTCCTGGCCAAGATCATTCTCTCTTACTGGCCCAGTTAGGTCAGACATTGAGAATGCAGCACTTCCGGTCCGGGACTTCTTGGGAACTCGAGCAAAAACTGATATTGGGCCTTTCTCTGGTGAAGCCTCTTTGGGAATTTCTTCTGACTTCTTCAGGGTTTTTGGCCCTTTGATTCGCACTCCATGCTTGTTTGTCTTCGCTTTACTGCTTCTGGAGCCTTTTGCTTCAGCTTTCTTTGAAGCGGTGGCTTCTTTTGGGGCTACTGTGCTTCTAGTTTTCACCATTGTTGTTTGAGAGATTTGCAGAGAGTGAATGGTGAGGGAGATGAGAGCGAGCACAGAGAGGAGGCAGACTAGGTTTTTGAAAAACAAAAACGATTCAAATCTTTTTAGCGTCTGAGGGTATCTTTCCTTTTCTTTTATATGGGCTTTTGATATGCTTGGCCCAATGACATTCGTTGGATTTTAGACCGGTTCATGAAGAGGTACCAACAACTCCTCTCAACCGTTTCTGCAACTTCTTATTGTTCACTGATGGTGCACAGACCGAGTGATGATCTGAGATCCTCGAATCTGCTTACATCAAGTGCTTTTGTGAAAATATCAGCAAGTTGCTTCTCTGTGGGAATGTGCTCTAGGATGATCTTCTTGTCTTCGACCAATTCTCGAATGAAGTGGTGTCTAATATCAATGTGTTTGGTCTTGCTGTGTTGGACAGGGTTTTTGGAGATGTTGATAGCACTGACATTATCACAATACAAAGTCATGGCATCCTGTCTGACATTGTATTCGACTAACATCTGTTTCATCCAAAGTAGTTGTGTGCAGCTACTCCCAGCAGCTATATACTCCGATTCGGCAGTGGAAAGGGCAACACAGTTTTGCTTCTTACTAAACCATGATATGAGGTTGTTGCCAAGGAAGAAGCATCCTCCAGATGTGCTTTTCCTATCCGATGTGTTCCCAGCCCAATCGGCATCACAATACCCCACCAAGGTAGAGGATGTGTCGAATGAATATAATAAACCCAAGTTTGTAGTCCCAGAGATATATCTAATAATTCTTTTGGCTTGGGATAGATGACTAACCTTAGGATTAGCTTGATATCGTGCACATACTCCGACAGAGTAGGCAATATCTGGTCGACTTGCGGTGAGGTAGAGGAGACTACCGATGATGCTCCTGTATAGGTGTTGGTCGACGGCTTCTCCTGGATCATCTTTAGTTAGCTTGACATGTGTAGCTGCTGGTGTCCTTTTATGTGAGGCTTTCTCTAGCCCAAACTTCTTGACAATATTCTTCGCATATTTGCTCTGAGATACGAAGATGCTATCCTTTTGTTGTTTGATTTGGAAGCCTAGAAAATAAGTAAGCTCTCCCACCATGCTCATCTCGAATTCTGATTGCATCTGTTGAATAAATATCTCTACCATCTTGCTTGACATCCCTCCAAAGACAATGTCATCAACATAGATTTGAGCTATCATCATATTCACGTCTTCGTTCTTCACAAATAGGGTCTTGTCGACTCCCCCTCTAGTGTAGCCACTTTGGATGAGAAATTTTGTGAGCCTTTCATACCAAGCCCTTGGTGCTTGTTTCAACCCATAAAGAGCTTTCTTGAGTTTATACACATAATCAAGATAGTGAGGATCAACAAATCCTTTAGGTTGTGACACATATACCTCTTCGTTGAGATCCCCATTCAAGAACGCACTTTTTACATCCATCTGGTAGAGCTTTATCTGTAGATGGCATGATATCCCTAGCAGGAGACGGATTGCTTCAAGTCTTGCAACAGGAGCAAAGGTCTCATCGAAATCGACACCCTCAATTTGAGTATACCCTTGAGCAACTAACCTGGCTTTGTTGCGAGTGATGTTGCCAAGCTCATCTGATTTGTTTTTGAAGATCCATTTAGTGCCTATGATGTTTCCTTCACTTGGTTTGGGCACCAGTTCCCATACCTGATTTTTCTCAAATTGAATAAGCTCTTCTTGCATAGCATTGACCCAATACTCATCATTGATGGCTTCATTGACGTTTTTGGGTTCTGTCTTTGAGACGAAGTAAATATTTCCGATCATCTCGTTATAATCTTCAGGAGCTTTTGACCGAGTCCGTATACCTTCATTCAGGTTTCCAATAACACCTTAGATAGGATGGTTAGTCTGGACTCTTCGTGAGGGATTCTTGTTGCTGGTTTCAGGAACTACTTCGTCATTGGCGGCATCATCTTCTGTTTTGCTGCTAGCATCTTCTCTGACATTTGGAGTAGCATTCTTCCTGACATTGTTGGGCGGATAGGCTCCGTCTTCGTCCGTCGCATCTTCTGAGGCATCTTTGCAGTCATCGTCAACAACAACATTGATTGATTCCATCATGGTCTTGGTTCGTTTGTTGAAGACTCGGTATGCACGACTATTCCTTGAATAGCCAAGGAAGATGCCTTCATCGCTTTTTGGGTCAAGCTTTTGGCGAGGCTCTCTATCCGCCAGTATATAACAAGTGGAGCCAAAGATATGGAAGTACTTAACATTGGGCTTTCTCCCCCTCCATATTTCATAATGAGTTACTGACATACCTGGTCGGAGAGTGACTCGATTGTGGATATGGCAAGCAGTGTTAAGTGCTTCTGCCCAGAAGTGAGTTGGTATGTCTTTAGCCAGCATCATAACTCTCGCCATCTCCTGTAGAGTCCTGTTCTTGCGCTCAACAATGCCATTCTGTTGAGGAGTGATTGGTGCTGAGAATTCATGCGCTATCCATTCTGAGTTGCAGAAATCTACAAACTTGCTGTTTTCGAACTCTCGACCATGATCACTACGAAGGCGGATGATTTTGCCAATTGTCTCTCCTTTTTCTCGTTGGACTTGGATGCATAGGTTCTTGAATATCGAGAAAGTGTCTGATTTGTCACGAGGGAAGTCAACCCAAGTATATCGTGAGTAATCATCTACACACACAAAGACATATCGTTTTCCTCCAAGACTTTCAACTTGCATTGGTCCCATGAGGTCAACATGTATCAGCTCAAGTACTCGAGAGGTGGTGATATGCTGAAGCTTCTTGTGTGACATCTTGGTTTGCTTTCCAATCTGACATTCTCCGCAGATCTTTCCTTCAACTATTTTTAGGTTTGGGATTCCAGTGATAGCCTGCTCTGAGATTGCCTTTTGCATACTTCTAAGGTTTAGATGTCCAAGCTTTCGATGCCATAGTTTGGTTTCTTCTGCTTTGGAGACAAGGCACTTGGTTGCTTCGGTATGTGTCTCGGGAGACCAGATATAGCAATTGTCTGTCGAGCGAACTCCTTGTAGAATAGTGACCTGATCGATGTTGTTAACTATATAGGCTTCTTTAGTGAATTTCACTACCAGATCCTGATCACAGATCTGACTGATGCTAATCAGGTTTGCTTCAAGTCCTTCTACAAGTAATGCTTCAGTCAGACAGGTGGCTTCTGGATGCTTGAGCACTCCTTTTCCAATGATTCGAGCTCGGATCCCATCTCCAAATGTAACAAAGCAGTTTGTATATAATTTAAGATTGGAGAGAAACTCTGGAGTACCTGTTATGTGTCGAGAGCATCCACTGTCGAGATACCAGTCCTTGTTCGTTGAAGCACTTAATGATGTATATGCAACATTAGCTTGATAGGTCAGGTTCTTAGGTCTCCATTCAAGGCGAGTTGTCTTCGGAGGAGATGGGAGATGTCTTTGATATTTCTGAGCTTGCTTCTTCTTAAGAAGTTGAAAACAAAAAGGTCTGATATGACCTGGTTGACCACAGTAATGACATATCCATTGATATTGATAAGCTGGTCTTCTGTAGCTTTGTTGTCTGCGTGGAGGATGTCTTCTGACAGTTTCTTGACATGAACAGGTTGTAGACGATGTTATGGCTTTTGTTGTAGGTCGTCCTGTAGGATGAGTTGGGGCATCCTGTTGTTTCTTGTCAGCCAAGGCTTGTTATGGACTGTTTTCCCACTGATAAAATCTTGTCAAGGCTTTCTGTGCTCGGATTCATCATCTTTACCAATTTAGTCATGAGACTAATTTCTCCATTAAGTCTGGTGATTTCTTGTTTCAGCTCCTCGATCGTCTCCAGAAATCTAGACTTGTCGTTGGTAAGACTAATGATCCTTTCGCCTTGTTGATCAAGTATCAGAGTTTCCTTGATCCATCTGGTGTGCAAGCCTTTGTATGCCTCGACTAGTTGCTCTTTAGTCCAATTCTCATTTGGAGTTGGATCATTATTGATGTCGACAGCATTATCAGCATTACATGTAGGAGTAGTAGTAAATGCAACAAAGTTGCTCACCTCTTCAGATCCACTATCTTCATTGTCATCATCTGATAGAGTGGCATTGTATCCTCGTTTTTGTTGTTTGAGGAAATTTGGACATTCTCTACGGAGGTGGCCGAAACCTTCACATTCATGACATTGAAGTCCTTTGTTTTTGTTTTCTTCCCCACTCCTGTTTGGTCTGTCAAGACTACCTCCAGCTTGAGCTTTTTGTGGAGCATTGTTTCTGGCATTTGCCGTGACATTCCGTCCACCCATTCGACTAAATCTTCTCATGGCTTTGTTGTATTTTTTTGTGAGAAGGGCCATTGTAGCCTCGATGTCTTCATCAGAATCCGAATCCTCAGGCTCTGGTTGCTTGTGTGTTGAGCTCTTGAAGGCAACTCCTTTGTTCCTTTTTGTCAATGTTGGGTAGAGACAACTCATAGGTCATTAGAGACCCCATCAGCTCATCAAATTTCAAGACCTTGAGGTCATGAACTTCTTCAATTGCTGTGATTTTCATCTTGAACCTAGGGCTAAGAGCACGTAGGGTTTTTCTTACCAATTTTTCATCAGACATTGGTTCCCCCAGAGAATAGGATTCATTGGCTAGATTACGAATGCGAACATTGAAATCGGCAATTGATTCATCTTCCTTCATGATGAGGGCTTCGAAGTTGGTTGTCAGGTATTGCAGTTTCTGTTCTCGAACCTTAGTTGTTCCTTCATATGCTACGGCCAGGATGTCCCATGCTGATTTGGCAGTTGTGCATGTGTTGATTAGTCTGAACACGTTCTTGTCAACACCGTTGAAGATAGCATTCAGAGCTCGAGAATTTCCCAGTGATTCTTCATCTTCATCATCGGTCCAGTCTTTTTCTGGTTTTGGGCCGATAGGATTGCCATCACTGTCACTGAGTTGTGGTGCATTCCAACCATTGAGTACAGCCTTCCATGTCTTGTTGTCTAGTGACTTCATAAAGGCACACATTCGAGCCTTTCAATAGCCATAATTGCTTCCATCTAGAACAGGTGGTCGATTTATGGATCCTCCTTCTCTAGTATTGTCCATCTTTGATCAAAATATTTGTTTAGGAACTCACCTAAAGCTATAGGTGCCCCCTCTGATACCAATTGAAATTTTGATCAGCTAGTCGCGCAAGATGCCACACACAATGTTACACAGAATGCTATAACGTTGTGTCTGACTTCTTGCGTAGACAATGCAGGACAGTAAATATAAAGCTATAAGTAATGACACAGCAGATTGTTTACCCAGTTAGGTGCAACGTCACCTACGTCTGGGGGCTCTCAGCCTAGTGGAAAGATTTCACTTATCAGTAATCCGTCAGAACATACAAGTACCTGTGATCCCTCCTAGATCTATACTTTATGCTACGTCTTACAGTGCAATCTATCTCAGGGTCTCCCCCTGAATCCAAGAACGTCTTGATTCCACTCTTCGAGCAATCGTCTTGCTCTGTCGTCTTCAAGTCTTCTTCAAGCTTGGTGGTTGCGTGCAGTCTTCAACTCACGACTTCAGTAAACCCTCAATCACCTAACTCTCTATAGTTATGTGATGCACAATGTCCTAAGCTCAATTTGCAATTTCTCAGCCCGCAAACCTTCACGTCTAAGAACCTTGCAAATTGTTGCTAGGAAACAAATAAAGAACCACACAATTGCTAAGGGGGTAGCCTAAGCTTTTATAGCAATCGTGGATGAGTACTAACCCTAAAGGGTTTCCTATTAATCACCGTCTTTCTTCTTTTCAGATTAGGAGTCGTTCTGTACTTTCCTAATCGTTTTCTTGCTGCACTGCCGAACCTGCACGTTCCTGATTTCTGTCGATCAGGATGCTTGCCGAGATGCCGTCAACAATGTCACACAAGATGTCGTAGAAGATGTTTCGACATTCTTTGTAACATGTTTCTTCAGTTCCTTCAAAATTAGCCAATCTCGAAAAACGTCGTAACTACAAAAACAATTCTAGGTTCTTATTTCATACGAAAGTGTTGCATCATTGGAGTTTAATCGGGTATAAATGCTATATTCGTGTACAAATATAAGAATATAATGTGGCCATCCGATCTACAGATCTACGGTGTTCATTCAATGCCATTTTTAATGACACACATTGTAAATATTAGCATTTGGAGGCACAAAAAACATTAAATCAATGGACACGAGGGCAGTATAGTATTTTTGTATTATGAGGAAATAGATTCGATTCTTAATCACTTGATTCTCGCTGATTACCAACACAAAATACTCTTTCCTTTTAACTTATTTTCAAACCCTAATCTTTACTCTCACAAAATTGTCAGTCATTGTTAACCATAATAACATGATGGCACCTACTCTGGCCTCTTCACCATCGTCCAGGAAAGTTGTGGAATCGTATTGGAGGTCTCGGATGGTCGACGCGGTGACCTCTGATGAGGACAAGGTGGCTCCGGTTTACAATCGCTATTCGACGTTTGGCGGATTTGGGACTGCTCTCAATGATTTTGAGATTAATGTGCTATGGATTTTTCGATTTTTGTACTGATTGTGTTTTGCGGATTGTGAATTTTTCGTTTTGGTGCTATGTATGCTATTTGATTTTTGTAATTTTCGATTTGGTTCTCGATTCTTATATTGTTGAGATGCATGTGATTCTTATATGTGTTTTACAATTTGAGATTTGGTTTTGTTTGATGTTCTCAATTCCAGATTATGCATCATTCCATTACTCCATGGTCATATGACATGTTTTAATGTTATTTGAACTTCATTCCATCACTCCATTTTGTGATTCCATTGTTTCAAATGTTCCATTGTTCCATTTTGGAATAGGTACTTAATTACAATACATGATTTCATTCCAGATGACATGTTCTATTTGTCTATTGTATGGTAGTCATAGTGTACAAATGGAACAATAGAATTATGTGATTTTGTTCATTATGGAATCAATGAATCATTTGAATCAGTTTATGAATGAAATGGTTACATGGAATTACCATTTGAACATGAGATTATGTGCAAATTCCATGATTCCATTTGCACATAATCCTATGATTCCATTTTAATTCTTAAGTCGATTCAAATGACTATAATTATGTACTTGTATCCGCATGTCATGATTCCATTTTGCACGGCGTCGCATAATTCCACGATTCCATTTCATTCATAAGTTGATTCAAATGATTCTTTCATTCCACTTTTCACAAAATCACATAATTCTATTACTTGATTTTGTACTTATTTCCTATGTCTCATTAAGTAGTAGAGTTTCTTAATTTTTGGTAATATTTTTTTGAATATTTCTTTCAAATTCAAATTCCTAGAATCGTGCTAATTAATTTCTCAATTTCCTATTTAATGCATTTCATTGATTATCAGAATCAAACACAATGACCATTATACCCTTTTTATTGATTTAATGAATTTTTAACTAATGAAATCATAGTAAAATATGGATCATTAATTGATTACACCTAATAGATGTAATTTATTCTATTTGTATTTAATCAACCATTTGTAGTGGAGTGCATCCCTTCATCATTATCTCCAACGTTTCATCACATGCACATGATGAAACATTCAATCATCTTATCATATTGAACTTTTGTTTCATTCTAATTTCATCACAAGTTTTCAGTTCACTAAAACGTGTCATGAAAATAAACACGAAGACATTTTCAAATTATTTCATCAATACTGACATTTTCTTTCATCATGATCTATTTGATTTTAATCATACATTTTGATATTTAATCCCGCCGATAAAGTCTCATTGGTGCTCATGTTTTTCATTTGCAAATGTTTGATTTACTGTACCATTCGTTTCATTAAGTCATTTTTGTAATATTTCATTTGTACATATCTTATGTTCAAATTCTTTAATATAGTCTAAATTCAACTTGTAATCAAACAGACTATAGAAATTTATTTATAACACACGAATTTGTATGCAGAAACATCAGGACATAAAACAACATTTTTTGTGCAACAATGGAATGATAGAAAAAAAAACAAGTATTAGATCCTGATTATTCATTACCCTCAAGTAACCGTTGTAGACACCATCTTGAATACCATATCAAACACCTCCGTCACCAGCTTCTGAACCCTTCAATCTCATATTACTCCAAAGTTTCATCATTTTCTTCCGAATCCCGGACGTTGTCATCAGAACTTTCCGAATCAGTTTCCCCAGGTGCTATGAATTGGTTGTTTTGTGATATGCTTTATGAAGTTTTAGTTTCATTATATAGATACACTCTGTTGCTACGTTTAAGTGTTGGCATAATTTTTAGCGTAAAAGTAAGAAGTCAGTGCAACATGTTACAAGACATGTGGAGCGACTCATTACGCTCCAGATTAGGAAAGTCTGAAGCTTTCCTATTTAGAGTTGCTTGGAGCGAAAGAAGAATGACGTCACAACAACTGAAAGACTTGGAGCGCAAGAGAATGACGTCAACAGACCAGGCAACTTCCAGCTGTCATTAACACATCAGCAAAGGCGGCAACTCTGCTTGCCTAATTTATTTAGGAAGTTTGAGACTTCCTATTCCTAATCCGAGAAAGATTAGGAATCTAGAGCTGCTATAAAAAGCTTGTGCTTCCCCATTAGCAGCTCGTCCGTTCTTGTTCTATATTTGCTAAATTTCTCAGAGCTCTTAACCGTGCACCATTGGGGAGTTGAGAGGCTGATTAGTTTGCTAGAACGGCTTTGCTTCGATTAAACATCAAGTCGCGAATATTGAGTGTTTGATCGATTAGGGTTCTTGTGTTCGTGATTGAAGATTCACAAATCTGTCAAAGAAGACTACGACACCGAGCATAGGCGCTTGCTCGAAGGGTGAAATTGAGAGGATCTCAAAGACAGGGGGAGAAGACCTTGGTCGAGGTTGTTCACGGTGAGATCTATAGCAGCTTAGGACAATAGCTTGTGTGATAGCTAGTTGGTGCTTGAAGTTGTACTATTGACTACCATATAGTGAAAACCTTTCCACTGGCAAAGTGCCCCCAGACGTAGGTGACGTTACACCGAACTAGGTAATCATCTCTGGTGCCGTTCTTATTGTTTGGTTATTGTTTAAACTACGGTCTGCAATTTAAGCAAGTAGTCGACACACAAGTTACGACTTTGTGTTTGACTACTTGACTCGGATACGAATCAGAATTTCAATTGGTATCAGAGGAGGCACCTTACCTCTTAGGTGATTTTCCTCCCAAAAAATTCTGAGTAGCTAATATGGACTCAAAGGAAGGAGGATCTGTCAATCGACCACCGGTGCTCGACGGAACAAAATATGGGTACTGGAAAGCACAGATGTGTGCCTTTTTGAAGTCTCTCGACAGAAAAACCTGGAAGGCTGTCATCAATGGATGGGAAGAACCTCACTATGCTGATGCTCAAGGAAATCAAACTAGCATTAAACCAGAAAAAGAGTGGAGCGCGGAAGAAGATGAAGCCGCCCTAGGTAATTCTCGTGCACTCAATGCTATATTTAATGGAGTAGACAAGAATGTGTTTCGAGTTATCAACACGTGCACAAGTGCCAAAATTGCTTGGGACACTCTTGCTGTTGCTTATGAGGGTACATCCAAAGTCAGAGAGCAAAAGTTACAGTACCTCACGACCAACTTTGAGGCCCTTACCATGAATGAAGAGGAAACTATAGCTGAGTTTAATGTTCGTATTAAGGATCTAGCCAATGAATCATATTCACTTGGCAAGCCTATGACCGATGAAGATTTAGTCAGAAAAACACTGAGAGCCCTAAGTCCAAGATTCAAGATGAAGATCACTGCCATAGAAGAAGTTCATGGCTTGAAAACGCTTAAGTTTGATGAACTCATGGGATCTCTTATGAACTTCGAGCTCTCTCTACCACTTATCGAGAAGAAGCATAAAGGTGTGGCATTCAAAAGTTCTACCCAAAAGCAGAAACAATTGGCTCACTGTGACTCGGATAGTGAAATTGATGAGACTATCGCTATGCTGGCCAAAAACTACAATAAAGTCATGAGGAGATTTAACCAGATGACAGGAAAGAATGTCACCCGAGAAGTCAGAGACAAGCCTCAACACAAATTTCAGAAGCTCGTAAGCATTAATAACGATGGTAGACGTGGTGAACGATCAGGAAAAGAAAAAAGAGTCCAGTGCTTCGAATGTGAGGGGTATGGGCATATGCAGAAAGAATGTCCTAACTTCTTAAAGAAACAGAAGAAGGGATTCAATGCCTCTCTAACAGACGATGAAGAAGAAGAAGACAATGACTCTGAGCATACAAGCAACTATGTTGCCTTCACTGTTACCACAACAAATCCACCATCTGAGATTGCAAAGAAGTATGACTCTGATGATGAACTATCCGATGAGACTCTCAACAACACATACAACGAATGGTATGTCAAGTGGCTTGAAGACTCTCAAGTGATCGAAAAACAGAATGCTCTTTTTTTTCCCTTAATGAAGACAAGTCACGACTTCTTGAAACTACTGTTGATCTCAAAAAGGAAGTGGCTTGATTAAAAAGCGAGTTAGACGAAGTCACCAAGTCTGTAAAGATGATGAATCCAAGCACCAACACTCTAGATCAAATCCTCTCGATCGGAAAACCAGCTAGAAATATGGAAGGCCTTGGATATTCGAAAGAAGCGTCATCATCACATACCGTCTTCGTTCCTCAGAAGATTGTCACCCACAAGTCTCGTCAGATGTCTCCGACCTTCACGCCTGATCAAACGACCATAAAGTCGCATACCCTGGTCACTCCGAGGACTAAGAACAAGAGACATAACTGGGTATGTCACCACTGTGGACGAAAAGGTCACATTCGACCTTTCTGCTATCGCCTATATGGAAGGAACGTCGTCAAACAAAGGACCACTATCAAGAAAGCTCAACCACGTAAGGAATGGCGAGTCAAGGAGGTAAACTATCAAGCAAATATTGATAGCATTTTGTGCTCTAGTCCAATTGCTAGTAGCCTGTAAATGTCTATGTACATTATCATCGTTTGTAATATATATAAAAAACGGCTTTGTATTACTTATGTGTTGAAGTAATATGTTAAGCATGATCTGATTTATGACCACTAAAGTAGTAGAACCATAAATCTGTACGGATCACACTTAACGAGTCCTTGGTCAATATATGCTTCCATAGAAGCGACCAGTATGAGGATGGTTCTCAATGACGTAGTTCTACTTGTCATAGGGATGAGGGATCCCGGAATCATATCATAGATATCATGAGGTGATTGATAGTGGACGACCCGCTTTGAATAGTGTTTTCATAGACTAAGCCATAAACATATTCAAATGCGATAGCTTGTCACGATATCCTTAAACCAAAGAGTTTTTGTGATCGCTATGCAATGTACGTGCGGCTTTAACTTGCGCCTAATGCTTTCCGTAAAGGGATTGCAATAACGGGCATGATTGGGTGGCGGAACGGGTTGCATGAGTGACACGAAAGACGGCTAAGGGATTTATCCCTCATACTACGGTATGGGAAAGATATCCGTTAAAGGCCTCTTGATCGAGAATGACTAAGAGTAAGAGCATGGTCATGCCAATGATACGGGTTATCAGTTCTCAACCATCTCACATATCAAGTAACAATGATTGATTGAACAAGGGTGACGACTCTATGCCTTGTGATCAATCGGGATATCTAGAGATAATAGGATAGTGACTTGTACGCACAATGTTAAGTCGAATCATCGATCATCATGCACCTTGGGTAATCATAACGTCTTACTAGAGGCCCCTTATGATGGATCGGGCAAGAGAGATCTTTTGCGCCAATCTGCCAACGCTGGCATGAGCCTGGAGGGTCACACACATTCAAGACGGATAACTTGAGACAAGGAAACCTTAACGTTTCTTGAGGAGCTATGCATGGACAAAACTGAAGGTTTTGGACCATGGGTTCGGTTTGAGAGAATAATTAGCGAATCGAGAAAACTGAGTATTTTCGTCGATGTCGCGTCGGACTTTGTTTGATAAGTAACGACAAAAAGGGTCGGGCAACTTTTGGACACGGCACGAAACCACATGGGCGAGCCCATTGGGCTCGGCCCATGAGGTCACGTGACCGGCCCAACAAGGGCCCATTATGGGCCCAATAAGCCCAATATGGCTGGCCACATTGGTGGGTCCAAGGGTGGGGGCCACACAACACCATGCTTGGTTGGTGATTGTGGATTAAGAGGTGAGTGATTTAAGGGGCATGGGTAATGACACTTTAAGCCCATACCAATCACTTTTATACCCATGCTTGTGAGTTGGATGATATAGGGGAAATATCTAATATTGATTCATTACACAAAATATCAAACAACTCTCACAAGCTCTCTCTCTCTCTCATAGTGGCCGGCCACACAACATCTCTCCTCTCATCTTGCTCTCTTGTTCTTCATTTAATTGTTCTAGTAGGAAATTAAGTGAAGGATCTTCAAGATCATCCCCTTGGTGTGGACTTGCTCTAGAGGAGAAGATCCGAAAGTTCTTCTTTATCGATTCAACAAAGACTTAAAGGTAAATTTCTTGTGGAATAGATTTTGCCTTGGGATTTAACGGTTCATGTTCTTGGACAAGGTTTGGAGTTGATTTTGTTAAACGCTTCCGCTATCTCGATGATCTAGAACGTTCCCAAACCCTACAGTGGTATCAGAGCGTGGTTAACCCTCTTAATCTTTGTCTTGTTGAACTTGTTTTTGTTTTATGATTAGTTACGTGCCTTATTTGTTTTATGAGCTATCCCATGATCCGTTTGCAATGTTTGCACAGATAAAGGATATGTTCAAAGAGAAAGTACGTATTGAAAAATACACTGTTCTCTGAGAACTCATTGCCTGCAAGATGTCAGCAGGCAGCTCCGTAGGTCCACACGTCCTACGCATGAAGGGATATCTCGATCATATGACTAGTCTCGGAATGACTATGGAGAAAGAGATGGCTGCGGATTTTATTCTACAATCCCTTCCTCATGCATATGGTGGATTCGTCATGAACTATCACATGCATGACATGGACAAGACCGCATCGGAGTTGCGCAACATGTTAGTGACTGCCGAGAAGAGCATAAGGGGCAGTTCGCCCAAAAGTGTTCTTATGGTCAAGAAGGGATCCAGCTTCAAAGCTGGTGGTGGCAAGGGTAAAGGCCCAATGCACCTGGCAGGATAGATCCGACGACCATTTGTTCCTAAACCTTCCATACCCGTGAAGGTCAAGGGGAAGGCAAAGGAGTCGGTCTGTTTCTACTGTCAAAAGCCTGGTCATTGGAAGAAAGACTGCCAGCAGCTAAAGTAGGATCAGAAGAAGGGCGGTGGGGCCACTACTTCGTCAGGTATTCCATTAGAGCTAAATTTTTCTACTATAAATGAATGGGTACAAGACACTGGAGCTGAGTCTCATGTCTGTGCGGATGTGCAGGTGTTGCATAGTAGAAGAGATATGGGGGAAAGCGAGGTGGACCTTAGAGTTGGGAACAACGTGAGAGTTACCGCAACTGCCGTGGGTTCTGTTAACCTTGTTTTGCCCAGTGGGCTTGTAATTGAACTTTCTGATGAGTTTTGCGTACCTGCTTTCAGCAGGAATATTATATCGATATCTCTTCTTGAAAAAAAGGTTATTATTCTAATATTAAAAACGGGTTTTTTAATATTATGCGCAAAAACATCTTTTATGGAAATGCTCACACTGTAGGAGGTTTATACATATTGAATATGCAAAACTCGAGATCCAACATGCTCTATAATATAAATGCTAAAAGGTTTAAAGCTAATGATTTAGACCAAACTCTAATCTGGCATTGTCGTCTAGGTCACATAAATGAGAAACGCATCTCAGCGCTTCATAAGCGTGGACTTCTAAGTCAATTCGAATTCCAAACGATTGATAGACACGAAGCTTGTTTAATGGGCAAGATGACTAAAGCACCCTTCACTGGTTTAGGTGAGAGGGCAGGTGATCTATTGGGTCTAATACATTCAGACGTATGTGGACACATGAGTACACCAGCAAAGGTGGTTTAGGCTACTTTATCACATTTACTGATGATTTCAGTAGATATGATTATGTCTATCTCATGAGAGATAAGTCCGAAGCTTTTGATAAATTGAAGGAGTTTAGGACTGAAGTAGAAAACCAACTCGGAAAGAGTATCAAGGCACTCCGTTCTGATCAGGGTGGAGAATACTTATCGGAGGAGTTTCTTAGTCATCTTACTGAAAGTGGAATACTATCTCAGTGGACTCCGCCAGGAACACCGCAACTCAATGGTGTGTCCGAGCGAAGGAATCGGACATTGTTGGATATGGTTCGATCGATGTTAAGTCTCACTGATCTCCCAATCTCCTTCTGGGGTTATGCTCTACAAACGGCCGCATTCATAATAAACAGGGCTCCGTCGAAAGCAGTGGAAGGGACATCATTCGAGAAATGGTACGGGAAGGAACCCGTTTTGTCCTTCCTAAAAATCTGGGGTTGCGAGGCTTATGTAAAACGGTTGCTTGCAACCAAGCTCGAACCGAGATCAGATAAGTGCACTTTCGTCGGATATTCAAAAGAAACAAAAGGATACTACTTCTACAAACCGAGCGAAAATAAAGTTTTTGTCGCTCGAGGTGGGACATTCTTGGAAAAGGAATTTATTTTCAAGACAGTCAGTGGGAGGGCTGTTTATCTTGATGAAGTTCTAGATGAGATGGTCACTCGGGAACCACTGGACGACCCACTAGAAGAAGTAGAGCCAGAAGTGGTCGTTGAGCAAGAACCAATAGCTACAATTAATGAGGACGGTCCGAGGCGGTCTGAAAGGATAAGTCATGCACCTGTCAGATACGGTTTCCTAGTAACTGGAGGTGATGATATAGTGTTAGTGGACAATGATCCAGCCACCTTTCAAGAGGCCTTGGACGGTCCGACCCTGTCCGTCTTAATTCCACTCTTCGAGCAATCGCCTTGCTCTGTCGGTTCAAGTCTTCGTTGAACTTGGTGGTTGCGTGCAGTCTTCACTCACGTGATCAACAAACCCTCAATCACCTAACTCTTAATAGTTATGTGATGCACAATATCCTTAGCTCAATCTGCAATCTCTCAGCCCGCACACCTTCACGTCTAAGAGCCTTGCAAATTATCGCTAGGAAACAAATAAAGAACCACACAATTGCTAAGGGGGTAGCCTAAGCTTTTATAGCAATCGAGGATGAGTACTAACCCTAATGGGTTTCCTCTTAATCACCGTCTTTCTTCTTTCCAGAATCGGAGTCGTTCTGGAATTTCCTAACCGTCTTCGAACTTTTCTGCCGAAGCTGTACTTTCCTGATTTCTGTCGATCAGGATGTTTGCCGAGACGCCATCAGCAATGTTACACAAGATGTCGCAGAAGATGCTTTGACATTCCTTGAAATATGTTCTTCAGTTCCTTTAAAAATCAGCCAATCTTTAAAACCGTCGTAACTACAATCTCCCCCTTTGGCTATTTTTAAGGACAACATTCTTCTTCGCATTCTGCGTCGCATTTGTTGTTGATTCACACGATCGGCAGTCATCAAGTCGCGTCTCGTAACGTCTTTTCCGCATAGTGTGTGTGTCACTAATCGTATCATCGTGTCTTCGTGTCATCGTGCGTCGTCTCTTATCTATCTTACTCCCCCTTGCTGGCTCAAAAAGAGCCCAAATTTAACCAAATATTTGTAACAAACAGGGTAATAAGAAACAAACACAAACTTAACTCACACATACTCCCGATCAGCAGTCGAGGGTAAGTGTGAAACAGTGTTCAACAAAGATTACAAAATAAAGTTGTTCAGTTGTTCGGAAATTTGAAAGTTCTTAAAATCAAACAGAGCTGCTGCTGGAACTAGCAGTCTCTTCTTCAGTAGCGTCAGTGGAGGCATCTTGAGTAGATTCTTCTGGAGCATTTGGTAGAGAGGTGGTGTCATCATCTTTGGAGCCTGGAGGGGACATGGACTTCAGCAGGTTGGCACAATGTGATCTTCGCTCGGAGAGATGCTTCAGAGTTGTCTTGAGGTTGACGATGTCTTTGTCCAGTACATCTATCTCTCTTTCAAGCATGATTGCATCCCTGCTGGTGGTTTTGGTTGGAAGGGCGACACTTGTGGCTCGACTGGTCGTTGCCTTGGCTTCTGGCCTGACAAGATCAGGAGCATGCTTACCCTCGAACAACTTGTGGCTTACCACAATCAGTCCTCCGCGTTTGCCAACCTTATTTGTTGTTTTCAACACTCCGGGGTGTAGATGTACAAGTAGCTTAGAGATAAGGGAGGGAAAGGCAATATGTATCTTTACAACAAGTGATCTGGCATGTCGGATAAGATGATCAATAACAAATTGCCCAAAATCAAGTGTAGACCCAATACCTATTTGGAAGATGAGTATCGCTAGTTTTGGTTTGATGGAGGATGCGTGTGTGGAGGGAGCCCAATTTGCTACTCCGATACGAAAGAGAATGGAGTATTTGGATGTGAGGTCCGAGGCTGCCACAGTGCCCTTGGTAGGCCACATTCTGCTTTTGTCTCCGGTAATCTCCTTGAGGACCTTGTTCAGGTCAGGTGGAGGTACAGACCGAACATGCTTTCTCCCCAGGAAGGTATCAATGATGTCAGAGGAAATGTTGAAATGAAGGCCTCTGACATATACCTTCTCACAATCCGGATCATCCGGAGTACCAAACCCAGTAGGCAAGTTAGCAATAAATTCCTTGACCAAGAGAGGATAGTGGTTACCAATGTTTGTGACGGTCTTCATTAGCTCTGCCTGATCCAGAAGCTGAACGATGGCTTCTAGTCCCAGTAGCACTTCTGGGCTGAGGCTCTGAATACGGCTTGTCATATTCATAATAGAGTGACCCTCCGCCCTGGAACATCGCTCACTCTTTATGAAATATGGAGGGGGAGAAAGCCTAATGTCAAATATTTTCATGTCTTTGGATCGATATGCTACATACTTGCATATAGGGAACCTCGACGCAAACTTGATCCTAAAAGCGATGAAGGCAACTTCCTTGGCTATTCCAGAAATAGTCGGGCTTTTCGTGTATTCAACAAACGCACCCGGTTTATCATGGAATCCATCAATTTAGTGATTGATGATACTTATGAGCAACCCAGTGACGATGAGGAAGAAGTACTAAATCTCTCAGGAGAAGTCAGGCCAGATGTCAGAACCGAAGATCGCAACAAAGAATCTGAAGTCGAAAGCCAAAACATCTCTGACAAAGAGGCACCCCCCATCACAGAACAGAGAGCTCCGTCCAGAAGAATTCAGAAGAATCACCCATCCCAGGATGTGATAGGAGACATCAATGAAGGAGTGCGGACTCGATAGAAGGCACCTATAAACTACAAAGAGATGATAGGTAACATTTGCTTTGTCTCAAAAGTTGAACCAAAGAATATACAAGAAGCCATCAATGATGAGTACTGGGTCTGCGCCATGCAAGAAGAATTGGTTCAATTTGCAAGGAATGAAGTCTGGGAACTAGTACCCAAGCCAGACAATGTCAATGTTATTGGAACAAAGTGGATATTTAAAAACAAGACTGTCGAGCAAGGAAATATCACTCGAAACAAAGCAAGACTAGTTGCACAAGGGTACACACAAGTAGAAGGAGTTGACTTCGAAGAAACTTTTGCTCCAGTAGCCAGACTGGAAGCCATCCGACTTCTTCTCGGCATAGCATGCCATCTGCGGTTCAAACTCTACCAGATGGATGTAAAGAGTGCTTTTCTCAATGGAAATTAAAACAAAAAAGTCTATGTTGCTCAACCAAAGGGATTTGAAGATCATGACTCTCCTTATCATGTCTACAAACTAAAGAAAGCTCTCTATGGCCTCAAACAAGCGCCACGAGCATGGTATGAACATCTTACCCAATTCCTAGTACATAATGGCTATATTCGAGGGGGAGTAGACAAAAAACTCTTTGTCAAAAAGGAAGGAAGTGACATCATGATTGCCCAAATATATGTCGATGATATCGTATTTGGAGGGATGTCAGACAAGATGGTGGAACGTTTCGTACAACATACGCAGTCCGAATTTGAGATGAGTATGGTTGGAGAGCTCACATACTTCTTAGTGTTCCAGATCAAACAGATGAAAGATGGAATATTTATCTCCCAAAGTAAATATGCAAAGAATATTGTGAAGAAATTCGGGTTGGAAAAGGCTTCACATAAAAGAACCCCCATTGCCACTCATGTCAAATGCACAAAGGACGATCTTGTAGAACCAGTTGATCAAAGCCTCTATCGAAGCATTATTGGAAGTCTTCTCTATCTCACAACAAGTCGACCCGACATTGCTTTCTCAGTAGGTGTCTGTGCTCGATATCAAGCCAATCCAAAAGCTAGTCACTTAACTCATGCCAAGAGGATAATAAGGTACATCTCGGGAACCTATGAATTGGGTTTGCTATATTCTTTTGATACCTCTCCCACTCTTGTTGGATACTGTGATGCTGACTGGGCGTGAAGCACACTAGATCGAAGAAGTACCTCTGGAGGTTGTTTCTATCTGGGGAACAATCTTGTGTCTTGGTTCAGCAAAAAGCAAAATTGTATTGCTCTGTCTACAGCTGAATCCGAGTATATTGCAGCTGGAAGTAGCTGTACTCAGCTTCTATGGATGAAACAGATGTTGGCAGAGTATGGGGTCAAACAAGAAGTCATGACTTTGTTCTGCGACAACATTAGTGCAATCAATATCTCGAAGAATCCAGTTCAACACAGCAAAACCAAGCATATTGATATCAGGCATCTCTTTATTCGAGAGCTTGTAGAAGACAAGAAGATAAAACTCGAATACCTACCTACTGAGAAACAAATCGCTGATATCTTCACAAAGGCGTTAGATGCTAACAGGTTTGAAAGTCTGAGGTCATCCCTTGGACTTTGCTGCCTTGAGTAACCAGAAGTCAAGAAAGAAGAGAGGGAGCTTTTTGCTGATTTTACTCTCTCTCTATCATGACCAACAAGGGTCCACAAAATCAAACCGGGCCCAATTCTTTTATCATAAGCCCAGTTGAAATTTGTTTTAAAAATTCAAAAAAGGGAAAAAGGAATGATTGTAATCTAACAACCAACCAATCAGCACTCAATCCTTTCGACTTCCGCGCAGAAAAGTTCTGCACACCCCTTCCACCTTCCCAAAACCGCTAGGGCACCACAAAACCAAAATCAATCTGCACCTGTAGCTGTTGCTTCTTTCCTCCAAAACAACTCCGATCAAGCCCCTCCTCAAATGGTCGGAATCAGAAGCGGACGAGTTCCTTCTGCCTCCAAGAAACTGCGAACCAATATGAGGGCAAAAATGATCGCCAGAAAGTTATCAGCTTCAAAATCTTCCACAAACAAACACAGAGTAAAGATTCGAGGAGGAAATACCTCAGGGGAGGGTTCGGCAAGACCTCAGGGAGCAACGACCCCGTCTCCAACTATCACACCAGTAGAGGCAACTCCCGCCGTTGAGAAGGACAACATATTATCCAAAGCTGCTAACCTAGAAGAGGAAGGCTCTCACTCTACTCAGACGCCTCTACAAGGTAACCCTATTGACCCTTCTGAAGTAGACCCAGTAGATAAGAATCTGTCTGAAGAAGCTCTAGGAACCCCCGTTCCTGAGATCTATGATGCTAGCTGTGAGGATCGATCTAGCCCCCAAAATCAACGCCTGCACCAGAGAAGTCCCCACTAAACGAAGCCATGCAAAAAGCCGACAGTTCTCTTGTCGCTCCGGATAGTGGTTCAGCGCTGAATGAAGTTAAGGTAGTCATACTAGAAGTCTCCCAACCTTTGGACGATCTTGTCAACACAGAAGAAACTAATACGGCCAAAACCGTGGACGAAGAAGTCACACGAGAGGACAGAACGCCTCTGAAAGAATCTGTGCCCAAAGGGCTTAAGAAAAGAAAACAACCAACAAGAAAGATGATTGATGAAGAAGAAGAAGAACCACCCGTGTAGAGGAGATTAACTCCGAAAAGGAAAGCTACAGAGAATGGAGGAGCATCTGCTCCTAAACCAGTAAAGAAGTTAAGAAAGAAGTCATCCACTTCAGTAACAACCCCTGCTCCAGAAGAAGAAGAGTCAGAAGAAGAGGAGGAAACTCGTGCCTTACCCCACGAGTGAAGAAGTCTATGGGAGGTCTGAAACTCCCCAAAAACGTCCCAAAAGCCCCAACAGACAATGTCTCATTTCATTCAGTAGACAATACTGTCAAGTGGCAATACGTATACCAGCGCAACATCTACCCAGAAAGAGAGCTCTCTAGAGAAGCTCAAGGAATGAATGCAGTCGTGGAACTCCTCCGTGGCTCAGGCCTGACCAACACGGTCATCAACATCGGACCATTCTACCCCTCTTTGGTCAAGGAGTTCATCGTTAATCTCTCGAGTGAGTTTAATGATCCAGAAGACGCTGAGTATAAGAAGGTCTTTGTTCGGGGAGAATGCTTTGAGATATCTGCCTCCACAATCAATGCTTATTTAGGCAGAGCAGCCCCAGAAGTCACTCCTGACGCCCCACACTTGAACAAAGTGGCTTTTGAGATCACTGGAGGAAGGAAAAAGGTCTGGCCCTTCAAAGATACCATTGTGGCTGCAGAACTAACGGCCAAGTATTCCATTCTATACCGATTTGGCCTGGAAAACTAGGCACCTTCCACTCACGGGTCTAGCATCAAAACAGAGCTAGCAAAGCTTATCTACCAGATGTGTTTCCAGCCCAATCCGCATCACAATACCCCACTAGGGTAGAAGATGTGTCGAATGAGTATAATAAACCCAAGTTTGTAGTCCCAGAGACATACCTTATAATTCTTTTAGCTTGGGATAGGTGACTAACCTTAGGATTTTCTTGATATCTAGCACATACTCCTACCGAGTATGCAATATCTGGTTGACTTGCAGTAAGGTAGAGAAGACTACCGATGATGCTTCTGTATAGGTGTTGGTCGACGGCTTCTCCTGGATCATCTTTAGTTAGCTTGATTTGTGTAGCTGCAGGTGTCCTTTTATGTGAGGCTTTCTCTAGCCCAAACTTCTTGACAATATTCTTCGCATATTTGCTCTGAGATATGAAGATGCTATCTTTTAGCTGTTTGATTTGGAAGCCTAGAAACTAGGTAAGCTCTCCCACCATGCTCATCTCGAATTCTGATTGCATCTGTTGAATAAATATCTCTACCATCTTGCTTGACATCCCTCCAAAGACAATGTCATCGACATATATTTGAGCTATCATCAAATTCCCGTCCTCATTCTTCACAAATAGAGTCTTGTCGACTCCCCCTCTAGTGTAGCCGCTTTGAATCAGGAATTTTGTGAGCCTTTCATACCAAGCCCTTGGTGCTTGTTTCAACCCATAGAGAGCCTTCTTGAGTTTATACACATGATCAGGATAGTGAGGATCAATAAATCTTTTGGGTTGTGACACATATACTTCTTCATTGAGGTCCCCATTCAGGAATGCACTTTTGACATCCATCTGGTAGAGCTTTATCTGTAGATGGCAAGATATTCCTAGTAGGAGACGGATTGCTTCACGTCTTGCTACAGGAGCAAAGGTCTCATCGAAGTCGACTCCCTCAATTTGAGTATACCCTTGAGCAACTAACCTGGCTTTGTTGCGAGTGATGTTGCCAAGCTCATCGGACTTGCTTTTAAAAATCCATTTTGTGCCAATGATATTTCCTTCACTTGGTTTGGGCACAAATTCCCACACCTGGTTCTTCTAAAACTGAATTAGTTCCTCTTGCATAGCATTGACCCAATACTCATCATTGATGGCTTCATTGATATTTTTGGGTTCAGTCTTTGAAACAAAGCAAATATTGCCTATCACCTCGTTGAAGTCTTCAGGAGTTTTTGATCGAGTCTGTATGCCTTCATTCAGGTCTCCAATTACTCCAGAGATAGGATGATTTGTCTGGATTCTTCGCGAGGGATTCTTGTTACTAGTTTCAGGGACAATTCCATCGTTATCGACATTTTGACTAGCATATTCGTTTTCTGATTTGCTGCTAGCATCTTCTCTAACATCAGTAATAGCATCCTTCCTAACATTTTTGGGAGGATAGACTCCGTCTTCGTCTGTCGCATCTTCTGAGGCATCTTCACAGTCATCATCAACAACAACATTGATTGATTCCATCATGGTCTTGGTTCGTTTGTTGAAGACTCGGTACGCGCGACTATTCTTTGAGTAGCCAAGGAAGATGCCTTCATCACTATTCCTGTTTGAGCTTTTTGTGGAGCTTTGTTTCTGGCATTTGTTGTGACATTTTGTCCACCCATTCGACTGAATCTTCTCATGACTTTGTTGTAATTTTTTGTGAGAAGGGCCATTGTAGCATCGATGTCTTCGTCAGAATCAGATTCCTCAGGATCTGGTTGCTTGTGGGTTGAGCTTTTGAAAGCAACTCCTTTGTTCCTTTTGTCGATGTTAGGCAGAGACAACTCATAGGTCATTAGAGACCCCATCAGCTCATCAAATTTTAAGATCTTGAGGTCATGAACTTCCTCAATTGCAGTGATCTTCATCTTAAACCTAGGGCTAAGAGCACGCAGAGTTTTTCTTACTAATTTTTCATCAGACATTGGTTCTCCCAGAGAGTAGGATTCATTGGCTAGATCACGAATACGAACACTGAATTCAGCAATTGATTCGTCCTCTTTCATGACAAGGGCATCGAAGTTTGTTGTTAAGTATTGCAGTTTTTGTTCTCTAACCTTGGTTGTTCCTTCATATGCAACTGCAAGGATGTCCCATGCGGATTTGGCAGTTGTGCATGTGTTGATTAGTCTGAATACGTTCTTGTCAACACCGTTGAAGATAGCATTCAAAGCTCGAGAATTTCCCAGTGATTCTTCGTCTTCATCATCAGTCCAGTCTTTTTCTGGTTTTGGACCGATAGGGTTTCCATCATTGTCACTGAGTTGTGGAGCATTCCAACCATTGATCACAGCCTTCCATGTTTTGTTGTCAAGTGACTTCATGAAGGCACACATTCGAGCCTTCCAATAACCGTAGTTACTTCCATCTAGAACATGTGGTCGATAGATGGATCCTCCTTCTCTGGTATTGTCCATCTTGATCAAAATATTTGTTTAGAAATTCACCAAAAGCTGTAGGTGCCTCCTCTAATACCAATTGAAATTTTGATCAATCTAGTCGTGCAAGATGTCACAGACAATGTTACGTGTGAAGCTACAACACTGTGTATGACTTCTTGAGTAGATAACGCATGACAGAAATATAAAGCTATAAACAATGACACAACAGATTGTTTACCCAGTTCGGTGCAACGTCACCTACGTCTGGGGGCTCTCAGCAGTGCAATCTATCTCAGGGTCTCCCTCTGAATCCAAGACTCCGTCTTGATTCCACTCTTCGAGCAATCGCCTTGCTCTGTCAGTTCAAGTCTTCGTACAACTTGGTGGATGCGTGCAGTCTTCACTCACGCGATCAGTAAACCCTCAATCACCTAACTCTCAATAGTTATGTGATGCACAATATCCTAAGCTCAATCTGCAATTTCTCAGCCCGCAAACCTTCACGTCTAAGAACCTTGCAAATTGTTGCTAGGAAACAAATCAGCCAATCTTCAGCAAATTGTTGCTAGGAAACATGTTTCTTCAGTTCCTTTAAAAATCAGCCAATCTGTAAAACCGTCGTAACTACAAAACCCATTAAATTGAGTTCTAATTTCGGTTTAGATAAATCAGTTTAATTTCCCCGAATTGATTTCTTCAACCGTCTGGTTAAAACCTTAGGCAAGATTACTACCGAATTGTTTTCAATTTGATTATATTGAAAACCTGATTCTCCCAATTTCCATCCATGATTATTTGTCATGTATCGTGCTTAATGCGTGTGACCCTCACGAACAGTTGGCAGACTGGTAAAATTACTATTTTACCCTTTCCATCATAAGTGGTCTCTAGCAAGACATTATGATTACCCAATGTTTGTGATTATCGATTATTCGACTTAACCTGTTATCGTACATATCACTGTCCTTTTATCAAAGAGATATCCAAATTGATCAATAGGCATAGAATCGTCATCCTAATTTATCAATCACTGTTTCTTGATATCCGAGATGACTGAAAACTGATACTAAGGTATCACCTGCACGGCCGTGCTATTCCTTCAGTCATACTCATCAAGTGGCCTAAACGGATATCTTTCTCATACCGGAGTATGAGTGATAAATCCCTCAGACGTCTTTCGAGTTCACCAATGTAATTCATAACCAAGCCAATCACAACCGTTATGGCTACCCTTTTACAGGTAACGTTAGACTAGGTCAAACTTGGAGATTCATTACGCAGTGCACACAAAGACTCCTTCTTCTTAGGATATAATGACGAGCTACGATCTGTGAGTATCTCATGACGGTATGTATGTTGCATACTCACAATCGGGTTGTCCGATATCATCGACCTGATGATATCTATGATATAAATCCAGCACATACTTTTCCATGATCAGTAGAGCGTGATCACAAGGAGTTGGTCTCATACTGATCGCTTCATAAAGAAGCTTAGCTAATCAGGGACTAATCAAATGTAATTCTTTCTGATCTATAATTCTACTATTAGAGGTTACACATGTAATGACATAGATGTAATTACATTCGATATATTACTACAACACATTAGTAATATATGCCGATTTATTTATTCGGAAAAAGGATAAAACATTACATATGTAAATCACTTTTATATTGGGCTGGGGCATAACTCTAACAATCTCCCACTTGCCTCTATATGTATCTGGAAGTGTTTGCAACATAAAATCCGCAGCCATTTCCACCTGATTATCAAAACCGAGTCTGGTTAGATGTTCCTAAAGACATTAAATCTTCGTGACATGGGGACTAACAGGGCTCCAGCCCTAAGTTTGCAGGAGTTAAGTTCTATGAAAGTATCATATCTTTCGACACGAGCTTTCTCCTTCAACATTTCCTTGAACTCTGCCTTACAGGTATGAGGGTCATCTGAAACGTTCCTGAACTGCTTCTGCAACTCTGGCATCCTAATGCCCACCATAATGCATGACACATTGATTTGGTTACTAAGTAACTTTGATAAGTATCCTTAGTGCCCTAGCGGCGTTCAGCGGTGGCTCAGCAGGAGGTTCCTTGGTAAGGATATACTACTTGCGTTCATGCTTGAGTACAAGCCTCAAGTTTCTATTCCAATCTGAGTAATTCATTCTCTTGAGTCTGTCATCAATCTGGACTCTCAGTGCGCTATTACTCTTTTGTGTTGTGTTTGCCTTTTAGTTCTACATGGTAAAATTAATTAAAATTCAAGTTGGAGATTTAGTTATAAAACACTTGTCTGATTCTAATATTAGAATCTGAACCAGGATCCTATCATACCCTCAATTGAAGTGAACGGAGGCTCACTGCTCCAATTGAAAGCATCAAGGTAGGAATACATCCATCTACAAGAGCATGTAGTTCTTCGCTAGGGTTTGTACTGTAAGTACGTGGCACACCCTATACTGATACCCTAGGTCAGCCCTAGCTGACAATCGTAGACAAGTCTACCAAGCTTGAACTATGAACAGAACTAATGTGGCTACTACGCGGAGGCGCACGCACCCATATAGAACTGCCCATCTCATCCAGACTTCTCCTCTATGAATGTTACGCGGAGGCGTACCGACATCCATAGGCTCAAAGCCCTTTTGAGTGCCCAAACTTGGATGGTATCACACTTGACTTATAAAAGTCTGATTGCATATCGATACAATCTTAATATGGATTCATCAATTGCAAATCCATGCAAAGATGATCCCTTAGCAGGTTACATGCAAGTCTGATTAGATACCGGTTTTTAATCTTTGCATGTGGGTGATAGCAAATCATACATGAACTTGTATATTAAACTATCATACATTCATACATACAAATGTAACGGTAAATTCATGCATAACTAAGCCCATCTTAAGTTCCTAAGAATCTAGCAATACTGATCCTAAAGACTTGGTCTTCAAGATCCAGACTTGCTCAATTCTTGTGAACTCCCACTGGCTTCAAGCCTCCTCCAAATTTCGAGTCTTCCTCTTGACTTGCTTCTTACGTCGGTCTTCGTGATTACAAATTTAAATAAAATAAATAAATACAAATCACGACACGCAGGCCGTATTTACTACAACCCAAAATTAAGCAACACGCAGGTTGCAAAACCGAAATTAAAATGCAAGTCTAGAGGGCTTAGCTATGGATCATGTGGAAAACATCATGTTATCAAAGATCATGTGAACACTCAACATGCTTATTAAACAAGAAAATTTTCCAAATTTTATCTTTCTTAAGTGTGGAAAAAAAATCCGGTTTATCGAAACCGGACGGTTTAACTTAATAATTGAATTTTGAACCGGTTCTCGCTGGTTTATCAAAACCGAACCACATCTGAAAATTAAATTTTAAGGGCTTCAAATTATTCTCACGAACTGGCCGGTTTAGCTCGAATCTGGTCGAGCCGAACCGGCCCAACCGAGGTCGCCCGCGGAGGCAACCACGGTGGCCCGCGAGGGCTGCCATGGTCGCCCCTAGGGCAGACCCTGGTCGCCTGCGAGGCAACCATGGTGGCCCGCGAGTGCATCAATGGTCGCCCGCGTGGGCAGGCCGTGGTCGCCCGCGAGGGCTGCCATGGTCGCATGTAGGCGACCTGGTCGGCCCTTGGTGTCGACCATGGTCTACCCTAGGGCATTCCATGGTCTAGCAAGGGTCTCAACCCGGGTTAGCCATGGCTCGGCCATGGCTAACCCGAAAAAGCCCAAAAAAAATTAGTTTCCAATTTTTCAAAATCAATTAAATCTGAATTTTTTTTTAATTTACATGCATACTCAAGTGATGAACACATAAACAAAATAAAAATTCTAGAATTAAACATGTTGAATAAAATTCATAACAACCATGCTCTGATACAACTGAAAGAGATAACCATGGGTTCCAAACGTTAATTTCATGCAGCGGAGCCTTATGTAACCATGGTGATCGAAAGAGACGAAGATCTTAATGAAAAATTCAGCATGTTCTTAAGCTTTTTCAATTTTAAAATTACCCTTGTCAATCGATTAAAACACAATGTAGTGTTTCTCTATTGAGTCCACACAAGCACAACAACCACGAATCGGTTTTCTCTCACACACTTGCTATTGAATGTTTTAAGAATTATGTGACAAAAACAATGGAGGAATGGTGATGAGAGGGTCGGCCAAGTGAGGAGGAATTAGTGGGGAAGTTGCCGAAATAGTTAGAGAAAATAAGGGGAGATATTTTACAATTAATTTGAAATCTTAATTGAATTTCAAAATCAATTAATTGCATATCTTACCCTCTTAAACTCTTATTTGCACTTTTCCCCATTCATCACTTAAAACCCTAAATGGGATTTAAACCCGTTTAACTAAAACCCAAATTAAACCCATTAAATTGAGTTCTAATTTTGGTTTAGATAAATCGGTTTAATTTCCTCGAATTGATTTCTTCAACCGTCTGGTTAAAACCTTAGCCGAGATAACTACCGAATCGTTTTCAATTTGACTATATTGAAAACATGATTCTCCCAATTTCCATCCATGATTATTTGTCATGTATCGTGCTTAATGCGTGTGACCCTCTAGGCTCACGAACAGTTGGTAGACTGGTAAAATTACTATTTTACCCTTTCCATCATAAGTGGTCTCTAGCAAGACATTATGATTACCCAATGTTCGTGATTATCGATTATTCGACTTAACCTGTTATCGTACATGTCACTGTCATTTTATCAAAGAGATATCCAGATTGATCAATAGGCATAGAATCATCATCCTAATTTATCAATCACTGTTTCTTGATATCCGAGATGACTGAAAACTGATACTAAGGTATCACCTGCACGGCCGTGCTATTTCTTCAGTCATACTCATCAAGTGACCTAAACAGATATCTTTCTCATACCGGAGTATGAGTGATAAATCCCTCAGACGTCTTTCGAGTTCACCAATGTAATTCATAACCATGCCAATCACAGCCGTTATGGCTACCCTTTTACAGGTAACGTTAGATTAGGTCAAACTTGGAGATTCATTACACAGTGTACACAAAGACTCCTTGGTCTTAAGATATAATGACAAGCTACGATCTGTGAGTATCTCATGATGGTATCTATGTTGCATACTCACAATCGGGTTGTCCGATATCATCGACCTAATGATATCTATGATATAACTCCGGCACATACTTTTCCATGATCAGTAGAGCATGATCACAAGGAGTTGGTCTCATACTGATCGCTTCATAAAGAAGCTTAGCTGATCAATGACTCATCAAATTTAAATCTTTCTGAGCTACAGTTCTACCATTAGTGGTTACACATGTAATGACATAGATCAAATTACATTCGATGTATTACCACAACACATTAGTAATATATGCCGATATATTTATTCGGAAAGATTATAAAACATTACATCTGTAGATCACTTTTATATTGGGCTGGGACATAACTCTAACATGATCTACCAAATGCTTTCTTGAATAGGAAACAACACATGGTTGATCTTTCTTATGAACCTGATTTCAATGATAAACTAATTCCTACAAAAACTCGTCAAATTCACATGAATGCTGCTATGGAACGATTATGTAGACAAGAAATTCAAGATCTTGAACATAAGGGATTAATTACAAAATCTAGATCTTCTTGGTCATGTGTTGCTTTTTATGTTAACAGACCTCTAAGATAGAACGTGGCACTCCTAGGTTGGTAATCAATTACAAACCTTTGAATGTTGCCCTTAAGTGGATTCGTTATCCGATTCCAAATAAAAAAGATTTGATACAAAAACTATACTCATCTTTTGTGTTTTAAAAGTTCGATTTAAAATCAGGATTTTGGCAAATACAAATTGATCCTAAAGACATATATAAAACCGATTTTACCGTCCCGTTTGGACAATATGAATGGAATGTCATGCCATATGGATTAAAAAATGCCCCTTTAGAATTTCAAAGAATTATGAATGACAAATTTAATCCTTACTTCGACTTTTGCATAGTCTATATTGATGATGTGCTTATCTTTTCATTATCTGTAGAACAACACGTAAAACTTCTCAAAACGTTATTCTTTGCGATAAAGAAAAGTGATCTAGTCGTATCAGCGAAGAAAATATCCATTTTCAAAACTAATATCTGCTTCTTAGGACATAAATATCATGCGGTAACATAACCTCAATTGAATGATCACTACATTTTGCATACAAATTTCATGACAAAACCCAACTGCAAAATTTCTTGGTAGTTTGAATTATGTTTTAGATTTTTTCCCAAATGTTAATAGGCTAGCAAAAAAATTGCATAATAGGTTAAGAAAATACCTGAACCCTAGACCAAAGAACATACAAAAACTGTCCAAAAAATTAAAAAGCGGGTCCTCACCATGCCGATCCCAACCTCCCTAAGATAGTCGAAATAGATGCAGTGATATATGATACATAGGTATTTTAAAACAGAACATGGGTGGGAAAGAGTCTGTCATAGCATATACTTCTTGTCATTGGAATGATACACAAGTAAATTACCCCACTATCAAAAAAGAGATTTTAAGTATTGTTTTGTGCATTTCAAAGTTTCAGTCTGATCTCCTAAACAAAAAAGTTTCAGTACAAAAGGATGTTCAAAAAATTGATTCAAAACAAATTTTTGCTCGATGGCAAGCTATTTTGAGTGTTTTTGATGTTGCTTTAAAGTAGTTGGAGAAAATAGGGTGATATTTTCAAAAGACTTTGAAAGCTGAATAACTTTTTCTTCAGTTTTAATTGTAAACTCATTTTTATAGAGATTTAATCTATTTGTTTTGTAGATCTGAGTTTTGTGAACTTTTGGGACATCACAACTGTTCAGGTTTTGTTCAAAATCTTCAATAATGATTTCTTCACTACTGATAACAGTTTTAATATAAGTAGTAGAGGAAGATGAAATTGAAGAGCTCCTACATAAAATAGAGACCATAGTAGAAAGTTTTTTGAAAAAAACTGAGTTACACAAGTGCAAGAAGGGGAAGTATGTTAATGCATGTGTTGCTACAATGGTTAAATCTTTAGCGGACTTGCTGCCTAAGTTAGGTCTTACGGCCGACACAACTACCACAAAACGACTCACAACAAAAGCAAAATGCCTACTCACGCTTAAGATGCAATTAATTTAAATTCAATTAATCATTACCAACTCTTATGCCTCTGATACCAGGATGTAGACATGAGCATATAAAGTATTATATATAAATAAGATAAGAGAACAAACAATAAAAATAACTAAAATATAACTAAAATAAAGAAAATAGAACTAATAATTAGGCATGAAAAGAAATAAAATAAAAATTGACGATAAATATAAACAACAATATAGGCGGTAGAACAGGCCAATTAATTAACATGTAAGGAAAATAAATAAAGAGCAAAGAATATGAATAAGTACATGATTTATTTCATAGGAAAATAACACTTACGTATGTTGTTATGATATTGATTGGCTTATTTTTTAGGCGATGGGAAAGATGTCAAGCATCTGTTCAAGCAAAATGTTAAGAGTTATGTGACAACATCTTACTCGATATCTTGTGCATCGCAATATTAAAAAGTTTCCCCAAATATGAAGATTGACTGCAATTGAGAATCTTGAAAATCTCTAGCTATATTCAAGACATTTGGAAAGTCTTGATTGTGTTATGATTCTGGAAAGATACTTACCGTGATAGAGACTCTGAAAGATATTCAGCGATAAGGAATAAGGAAACCTAAATCGATTAGGTTAAGGAAACCATAATTCGTTTTAGGTTTATTTTGTAGCTGCTATAAAAGTTGAGGCTCCACCTTTAGTAGGGTAGGCATTTTTGTTGAATACACAGAGCTCTTGGACATGAAGGTTTGGCGGGTCGAGAGGTTGTGTGTTCTATGAATAATATTGTGTATCACTACAATAATCGAAAGATCGAAAGTAAGTGATTGAGAGATTTCTTTGTATGTGTGATTGAAGATTCACGTTCAAGCTCAAGCAACAACTTGAGACATCCGAGCAAGGAGAGTGCTCGTAGAGTGGAACCAAGACGGGGTATTGGATTCAGAGGGAGTTCCTGAGATAGGTTTGCACTTGTAATAATAGCATAGGTTAGTGATATGGTGATGATAATCGATACTTGTATGTTGTGACTTATTACTTCATAGTGAAACCTTTCCACTGGCAGAGTGCCCCCAGACGTAGGTGAGATTGCACCGAACTGGGTAAACATATCGTGTGTCGTTGTAAACTGTTTTTGTATTGTTTTTTTTCCGTATCTGCTTACTGACGAGTTGTTAAGAACATTGTCTTGACATTGTTCGTGACATCTTGTATGACTCAACTAATAAGAATTTCAAATGGTATCAGAGGAGGCATTTGTAGCTTTAGGTGAGATCCTAGGCGAAAAGTTTTGATTTTCAGATATGGATAATTCCAGAGAAGGAGGATCCTTCAATCGTCCTCCCATTCTGGATGGAAACAACTATGGGTACTGGAAAGCTCGTATGTGCAACTTCTTGAAGTCTCTTGACAACAAGACATGGAAGGCTGTAATAAATGGATGGAATGCCCCAGACTATCAAGATGCTGAAGGTAATGTTACATGTCCTAAACCTGACAAAGATTGGACTGACACCGAAGACGAGAAAGCTCTAGGTAATCAAACACTTAATGCTATCTTTAACGGCGAGGATGAAAACGTGTTTAGATTGATCAACACTTGTACTACTGCCCAAAGTGCATGGGACATTCTAATAGTAGTCTATGAGGGAACTACCAAGGTTCGAGAATAATAACTCCAGTATTTAACCACAAACTTTGAAGCTCTCATTATGAGAGAAGATGAAACTGTGTCTGAATTCAACGTGCGAATTCGTGATTTTGCAAACAAATCCCATTCTCTCGGCGAATCTATGACTGATGAAAAACTCATGAGAAAGACTCTAAGAGCTTTGAGTCTAAGATTTAAAATGAAGATTATTGCCATCAAATAAGTTTCCGATCTAAAAAACCTTAAATTTGATGAACTAATGGGGTCTAGTATGACTTATGAGCTATCTCTTCCATGTGCTGACAAGAAAAACAAAGGAGTAGCCTTCAAGAGCACCGTTCAAAAGCAAGCACAGCAGGCATGTTCTGATTCCGATGATGACATTGATGCAACCATAGCTTTGCTAGCAAAAAACTACAACCGAGTTATGAAGCGATTCAATCGAATGTCTGGGGAAAATGTCACACCAGATGTCAAGAATAAAGTTCCGCAAAAAACTCAAAAAGGTGAAAACTTCGATAGGACCAACAAAGGTGGTGAAGCAAACAATGAAAGTAGAAGAGTACAATGTCATGAATGTGAAAGGTTCGAGAATTATCAAAAAGAATGTTCAAATTACCTAGGGAAACAGAAAAGAGGCTATAATGCTACCTCATCTCATGAGGAAACCGAGGATAGTGAAACAGAGGAGATAAGTAATGTTGTAGCATTCACTACTTCTACTTCGTCTAGTAAACCTGATCATCTTGATAATGTGTTAATGAGAAACAAGACATGTCACTTGATGATGAATGGATTGATTACAAGCTAAACAAAGCATATTGCGTCCTCTACACCAAGTGGATTGAGGAGTCCCATATCCTAGACAAACAGGCTGCACAGATTATTAATCTCACTGATGATAAGTCTAGATTGCTTGAGACCATTGTTGAGTTAAAGCGTGAAGTCACCCGATTGAATGGAGAAATATATCAAATGACCAAATCAATTAAAATGATGAATCCGAGGACAAAAAGCCTCGATCAAATTCTCACAATAGGTAAGCAGGTCAGAGACACAAAGGGACTTGGCTATACACAGAATGTCTCAACATCTCAAACCAAGTTTGTTCCGCAACAAGTCCCAACTGAAGAGACGAAACATCTTACGCAACATCCTGGGCCTGGTACGGCGAAAGATGTTACGACATCTCGTTTGACATGTGTCTGCCAAATACCAACTATGGTTCCAAAGCATAATCGCCAATCAGACAGGATATCTGCCAATAAACCACATTGGATTTGTCATTACTGTGGACAGAGAGGTCATAGACCATTCTACTATCATCTTTATGGAAAGAGATTATTTCCACCTCCACACTCACAAAGAACAACACGAAGTCGCTCTCAACCTAGTGTCTAGAAACCAAGATGGCTGGAATGGAGGGTAAAAGGCAAATCATACCAGACCAACATTGCCTATACCTCTGTGCGTGCCTCGACTAACACAAATTGGTACTTTGATAGCGGATGTTCACGTCACATGACAGGTACACGTGATTTTCATACAAACATCAAACCATATACAAACTGTCATGTAACTTTTGGTGATGGGATAAGGGCTCGTATCGTCGGTCTAGGACAACCCAGGCTTCATAGAGTGTCTTTCTTAACAGAAGCATTACTCGTCGAGGGACTTAAAGCAAACCTTATAAACATAAGCAAGCTATGTGATCTGGATTTACATGTTAAGTTCACGCGAGAAAATTGCGTGGTGAGGAATGAAGAACAGTATGAGGTCATGCAAGGGAAAGATCACAGGATAACTGCTATCTCTAGTCTCTAGACACAAGCACCCAAAGCTCCAAATGCCTAATCACCAAGGCTGAAGAAACCAAACTATGGCATCGAAAACTCGCACATTTAAATCTCTGAAGCATGCAAAAGGCCATAGTTGGGGTTCCAAACTTAAAAATTTAGGAAGGGAAAATTTGTGGAGAATGTCGAATAGAAAACAAATAAATATGTCGCATAAGAAGGTGCAACATATTACCACTATGCGGGTGCAACATATTACCACTGTGCGGGTACTGGAACTTCTACATGTAGATCTCATGGGACCAATGCAGGTTGAAAGTCTTGGAGGAAAGAAATATGTATTTTCTTTATGTAAGAAGGTTCACAGGGAAAAAGGGGAGAGTATTGTGGAAAGAAAGAATCAAACCCTTCAAGAGATGGCCAGGGCATTGATGGTAGCCAAAGACAGTAGAGTTACTCTTCTTCCATGTACTACTATTACACTCTATGAGATATGGAGGGGGAGGTAGCCAAATGTTAAGTACTTTAATGTCTTTGGCCCAACATGCTATATCCTGGCTGATCGAAAACCTCGTCGCAAGGTTGATCTCAAAAGTTCTAGTGGTACTGATGTCAGGTATGATGCAAACGCTGCCCCCAAAATTATGCTCGACATGAAAGATGACAGTGAAAATCTCATTGACATTGGTCTCGACAAAGACAGACCTATTCTATTTCAGATGGATGTCAAAACTCTCTATAGACTCAAGCAAGCCTCTTGTGCATGTTATGAAAACGCTGGAGTTGATAAAACCTTGTTCATAAAAAATGAGGAGAGAAATCTTATGGTTGCTCAACTTTATGTCGATGACCTTATATTTGGGGGAATGTCAGACAACATGGTGGATCTATGTGTGCGGCATATACAATCTGAGATCAAGATAAGCATGATAGGAGAGCTAAAAAAAATTTTGGATTTCCAGATCAAACAGACGAGAGATAGTATATTTAACCCTCAAAGTAAATATGCTAAACGCAAAGTGAAAAAACTTGACTTAGAAAACTCTTCTCACAAGCGAACTCCAACTGCCATCCAGGTCAAGATCACAAAAGATGAGCAAGCTAATCCTAAAGGAAGCCATCTATCTCAAGCTAAAAGTACAGTGAGGTACACTTCAGGAACTTCTGATGTTGACTATTTATACACATTAAATACCTCTTCTATGCTGGGTGGATACTGTGATGAAAACTGGGCAAAAAGTACTACTGATAGGAAAAGTACTTCTAGAGGATGTGTTTATCTGGGAAAAAACCTTATTTCATGGTTTAGCAAGAAACAGAATTACATAGCTTTGTCTACAGTCGAATCCGAATACAATAATACAGGGAGTAGTTTCACGGAGGTGCTCTAGATGAATCAATTTCTTGCCGAATGTGATGTCGGACATGATGTCGTGACATTATTCTGTCACAATATAAGTGCAATAAATTTTCTAATAAACCGGTTCAACTCAGCAAGACCAAGCACATCGATATACGAAATCATTTTATTCGGAATTTTGTTGAAAACAAGAATACCAAACTAGAGTACAACTACACTGAGCAACAACTAGCAGACATATTCACCAAAACTTTGAATGCAAATCGATTTGAAAGCCTTAGATCCCCTCTAGGGCTCTACGTAGATGATCAATAAGAGCATTGAATGGTGGAGGGGAGTTTTTCTGATTCGTCTCCTCCTCTCTGGACCGAAAGGTATCTAAACCGAATCTGGGCCCAAGCAAAACCAAGGCCCATCTGTGAATAAGGTTGCATGGCGAAAAATCAGCCCGCTCCTTGTATGTTGCAGTCTCTCGTACTCCCAAATAAATTCATGAAGTAAATCCACTCTCTATACTAATAATGGTTAGCGCCCAAAGCGGCTTAAGCATTGTCAGATCAGCTCGCAAACAAACGCCTAAGATGAAGAAGAAAACTGCCCAAAAGAAGGTACTGGTCCTAGAAGCTCCGCGGGGAACAAAAGAGCTGAAGTTGAGGCTATCACTAAGGAAACTCGTGTTGAGTCAAATCCATGTCCAACGAGTAAATGTAACACTGAATCTCTTATGCCATCTTAATACATGAAAACAATCACTAGAGACTCAAGTGTGTTAGAGTCCCCTTTTGATTGACAAGAAATCTCTACTCAGGGTGTCATTAGAGAAACCCTAGGTCATACACCATATGTGAAGAAAGATGTTCCAATATCTTCGACTCCGATTATCATAATTCAGTCTCTATATGAGGCTTAAGGATCCCCTCTTAAAAAGGAAGATGATGATGGAGAAGAAGAAGAAGAAGAAGACTTTAGAAGAAAAAAAATTGTTAAGAAAGAAGTTATGACAAATTCCAATGTCAATAGCGCATCGGGCGACGAAGAAGCAGAAGATGGGGTGGTCATGGAAGACACTCATACTGAATCGACTCTATGTGCAACAGGTCAAGGTAACTCTAACTCCCCTATTCCATCTGAGTATGTTGATGAAACCCTAGAAATAAGGGTGTTCTAGAATCCTCTACTGCTGAATCAGAATATATAGCTGTTGGGAGTAGTTGCACACAACTCCTTTGGATGAAGCATATGCTACCCGAATATAATGTTGGACAGGATGTCATGATGTTATACTATGACAATATTAGTGATATCAACATCACGAAGAATATTTTCCAACATATGTATGCTAGAAAATATGCTCTCAGAGAAGAAGTATATGTCCCTCTCTCGCCTCCAACCTCTCCTACGCCAGGTATGGCCACAAGTCCAATCGATGAAGAAAGAGGGAGAAGGAGGTTAAGGACAACTTTAAGAAGAATGTGGAGGCAGTTGTTGTAGAAGACGAAACGACCCCGGTAAGTCAGGGTCTCGAGAAACTTTTCGAAGAGGATGTTCATACAAATGAGGGACATGTTGTTAAAGAAAATGTTACTGAGAATGTTACTAGTTGTGCTGTTGTTAATGGAACAGAAAATGTTGCTAATGTTGCTGATGTTGCTGAAACCCTTGAGAAAGTTGGATGATGGTATGGTATGGATGATGGTTCTGTGGAAGTCGAGAAGACTTGTAAAATAGAGACCAGTGAGAAAGTTGTTGCTGAGAAAGTCAAAATTGCGCCTGCAAGAGATGCAGAAGATGTTGAAGAAGAAGTTTCAGCAGATACTGCAACTGTGGTCCCTGAAGATGTTGCGGCTGATGTTGCACATGATGACTTAACATCCTTGAAAAGTAAAGTACTCATCGATGAATAAGTGAGCCTAGCTGTGTTGTTAGAAGAAGAGAAGCAGAAGAGAAAAAGGAAGACTGAGTTGCAAAAAGAGGTTGGAGCTCCTAGTAAGAAGAAGAAGGTGATCCGCAGGAGATCACTCTAAGAAGGATAAGGGGAAGAAGCCCATGCTCACCACCAGAAAGCTCCTGGATGAGGAGAGTGAAGAGGAAGAGGATGAAGCGCTGTTCACCTGCGCCAAGGAGATCAAGTATGTTGCTAGTCAGAAACTGGCCAGGAGTGTGCCCAGTGTTCCCATCGACAATTTGTCAATCCATATAGTTGAAAGGAACCAACAGATGAAAGCTCGTTTACCATCGGGCGTGTTTCCCAGAAAAAGGCAGAAATGACAATCCTCATTTATCAAATAGGTACGGGCTCTTCTCTTGATTTTGGACAGATTGTTATTGATCACTTTGGGCGACATGCTAGATCATTTGCGGTCAAACTTCCTATTGGTTTTGCTTTCCTTATCTCTAGTATCCTCCTCCACCTACATCCAACAATCCTGAGGAGTATTGATAAAGTGAGGACGAAACCCGGTGTCATTATGATCAGCCACGAGCTGGTTGAGGGAAACCATGCACTGAATCTTGTGAGGAAGAATGTCGAGACCACTGTCAGGGGGAATGTCGAGACGACTGGAACATCATCCAGTCGCTCTGTGAGGTATGGTCCCATGTCTGCCGCAATCCACAATGATGTTACCGTAGAGATGAAGAAGAAAATTTACACGATCGACGGTGATATTGCCAATCTGCAGAATGCCATCAAAAACCGGGCCAAACGGAAGAAAATATGTGAAGGTCTGATCGATAAACTGCCTTTTCTTAGAGCGAATATTTCAGATGAGTAGATTCCCATCCTTGAAGTAACTGAGGAAGAAGAAGACTCCTCCAGCACCGAGGTATCCTGCAATGATGTTGAAGAAGCCTCAAGCAGCGATGGTTCTTAACTCATGTGTGTCTGCTTTCTCTCTCCCCTGGAAGTTCTTTGTGCCAATAGCTTTTGTCTCTTTTCGAGGAAACTAGGGGGAGACATGTGTTAAGGAAAATTAATAAACCACCAAGGCTATATGGAAGGAGGAACAAGCGGAACGCCAGCTACATGAAGTGAAGTTCTTGCCTAAAACAATGGACAAAGAGGGAAATTGTTATTACGATATTTATTGAATTATTTTTTAGGCGATGGGAAAGATGTCGAGCATGTGGTCAAGCAAAATTTCAAGAGTTATATCACAACATCTTGCTCGACATCTTGTAAGTCGCAATATTAAAAAGTTTCCCTAAATATGAAGATTGACTGCGATTGAGAATCTGGAAAATCTCTAGCTATATTCAAGACGTTTGGAAAGTCTTGATTGTGTTATGATTCTGGAAAGATACTTGCCGTGATAGAGAATCTGAATAGATATTCTACGATAAAGAATAAGGAAACCTAAATTGATTAGTTTAAGGAAACCCTAATTCGTTCTAGGTTTATTTTGTAGCTGTTATAAAAGCTGAGGCTCCACCTTTAGTAGGGTTGGCATTTTTGTTGAATATATAGAGCTCTTGGACGTGAAGTTTTGGAGAGCCGAGAGGTTGTGTGTTCTATGAAGAACATTGTGTATCACTACAATAATCGAAAGATCTAAAGTAAGTGATTGAGGGTTTTCTTTGTATGCATGATTGAAGATTCACGTTCAAGATCAAACAACGACTTGAGACATCTGAGCAAGGAGAGTGCTCGTAGAGTGGAACCAAGATGGGGTCTTGGATTCAAAGGGAGTCCCGGAGATACGTTTGCACTTGTAATAGTAGCATAAGGTAGTGATATGTGTGATGATCATCGATATTTGTATGTTGTGACTTATTACTTCATAGTAAAACCTTTCCACTGAGAGAGTGCCCCCAGACGTAGGTGAGATTGCACCGAACTGGGTAAACATATCGTGTGTCGTTGTTTACTATTTTTGTATTGTTTTTGTCCGTATCTACTTACTGACGAGTTGTTAAGAACATTGTCTTGATATTGTTTGTGACATCTTTTCTGACTCAACTAATCATAATTTCAACATAAATTAAAGTTTTGGAGTGGAAAACTTGAAAATTTTAAAGATTTAGAAGAAATTCAAAGATATACTAGGAAGGAGAGAAAGTCTTGCATAAAAAATGATGTGTCTTCCTCTTGAAATGGAGTCCCTTTTTATAGCCAAATATCAGCTCTTGTTAGCTCACGGGAGGAGTATTTTTCATGATGGCTTCAAGACTCCAAATGCTCACCAATATGCAAAGGCCACTTCAGTAGTGAAGAAATCACTATTGAAGATTTTGAACAAAACCTGAACAGTTGGGATGTCCTAAAAGTTCACACCACTCAGATCTACAAAAAAATAGATTAAATCTCTTTAAAAATGATTTTACAATTAAAACTGAAGAAAGAGATATTCAACTTTCAAAACCTTTTGAAAATATCATCCTATTTTTTCCAACTACTTTAAACCAACATCAAAACAAGGTCTATCGATACATACACATTGGTTAGCGGACCACCACTTTATAGGGATGGAGCCTCACGGTTATGAATAAAGGTCCAAGAGAGGACCCAAGGGAGAAAGAAATGGATAGAGAAGAGGCACAAAGGGGGGAACCTGGCTTGTTCGGAAGTAGGATTATAGTTTTTTTGAAAGGCTCCATTACATTAGAGAAAAGATATTCGTCAGAGGAACCAAAGAATCTCGACCATTGGGCAAACCAGTTAGGAAGTTTTGTTAGGTCAATAGACTTGTTGTTATTGAAGTAAATCAACCATAAATGAGAAAATGTGGAATTTTGAATATAGAAGGTGTTGTACCACACATCCATGTAAAATAAGAGTACATGCAACAACAAGGGATGGTCGTTTTGAAGGAAGAGGGGAAGGATGTGCGAGTTGAAAGAAAAGCAATCCTTTATGCTTACATTTTTTTCGATTTTTACAGTAGAATATGAGGGGGGGGGACGAATTATTTTTGAAAAAGTGTTTGAACTCTGTGTTTTTTATTTTGACATTGAGTTCATTCGAGGAGCTCCTTAGCATGTGAGGTGATAATTTTGTTGAGTTTGTGGAGACTTTCCTATTTATTCAGGGAAACCACAATTTCCTATTTGCATTAGGATAATGAATTAGAAAAGAATTCCTAATTTGCAAGGAATTAGGAATTCTAGATCTTTCTTAATTCCCCTTAGTTTTTCACTATAAATACATGTACTTGTAACCCCATAATTATTCATGAGTTGAGAGCAATAATAAGAGAGTAGTGTGGTCGTGGACGTAGGCAATTTGCCGAACCACGTAAATCCTTGTGTTCTTGTGTGATTGTTCTTTATTTCTCTTGGTTACATTTGCTAGAGAATTATTCCACGTTGTTATATACCCCAACAACTGGTATCATAGCCCAGGTTCGTGGCAAGTGGGAGCAAAGGTAGAAGAATGGAAAGTTCGAATCAACAAGTTTGACGGAAGGGATTTTGGATTCTGAAAGATGCAAATAGAGGACTATTTGTACCATAAAAGGCTACATGAATCTTTTTTAGAGACCAAACCGGAGAAGACAAGTCCGAGCGACTGGACGTTGCTAGATCGACAGGCTTGAAAGGGATACCCATGGGTTCCAAACAATAATTTCATGCAGCGGAGCGTAATTGAACCATTGGAATCAAAATAAAACTTGAATCTTAATGAGAAATTCAGCATGTTATAAAACTTTAGTAATCTAAAAATTTACCTTGTTAATCAATTAAAACACAAAGGAGTGTTTCTCTATCAAGTTCACACAAGCACAACAACCACGGTTGGTTTTCTCTCACACGCTTGCTAATGAATATGAGAAGAATTGAACAAAAAAAGCTATGGAGGAATGATGAAGAAGGTCGGCAGTGAGAGAGGGGTTAGGGGGAGAGATTGCCGAAAAAATGAGCTAAAAGGGGAAGGAAAATATTGTGTAATTATTGTGTAATTATCACAAAAAATCTGATTTTAAAATTCAAATAAATAATTACACATCTTACCCCTTTAAACTCATAATTGCACTCTTGCCCTATTCATGAATTAAAACCCTGAACGGGCTTGAAGCACGTTTAACTAAATCCAAATAAAAACCCATATAATTGAGTTCTAATTATGGTTTAGCTAAACCGGTTCAATTTCCACAACTCGATTCCTTCAACCGTCTGGTTAAAACCTAGGCCAGAAATCAACCGAATCGTTTTCAATTTGACTTAATTGAAAATTGGATTCTCCCAATTTCCATCCATGCTTACTTGTCATGTATTGTGCTTAATGCTTGTGACCCTCTAGGCTCACGACCAGTTCGCATACTGGTAAAATTACTATTTTACCCTTTCCATCATAAGTGGTCTCTAGCAAGACATTATGATTACCCTAACCAAGCTTTAACCTCAAGCAAGGTTTGGATGTCATTCCCGTTGATTAAAATGTCATCGACATATAGCATTAGGAATACAATATTACTCCTACTCGCTTTCTTATATACGCAAGGTTCACTTTCTTTTTTGATAAAACCGAATTCCATAAATGGATCTAAGCAGCTCACAAATCTTTCCGGGATTCTCTTGATCAACAAAACCCTCAGGTTGTGTCATATACACATCCTCTTTTAAGTTCCCGTTAAGGAAGGCGGTTTTAACATCCACCTGCCATATCTCATAGTCGTAGTATGTTGCTATGGCTAGAATCATCCGGATAAATTTGACCATAGCTACTGGTGAAAAAGTCTCGTCATAATCGATACCTTCAATCTGGCGATAACCTTTCGCAACCAGTCTAGCTTTATAGGTCTGAGGTTTTCCATCCATGTCGGTCTTAAGTTTATAGACCCATTTGCAAACGATGGGTTTTATTCCAGGGGTTTGATCCACCAAGCACCAGACTTGGTTGTCAGACATGGATTTCATTTCCTCATTCATGGCGTTCTGCCATTTTTCGGAGTCTGGACTGGCCAAAGCTTGTCTGTAGGTTTCTGGATCATCCCGATCCACCAATATCAAGTCATTTCCTTCAGTGGCTAGAAAGCCATATCCGATAGGAGCTGGACGAGATCTCTTAGACCTTCTTAGACCCTCTGAAATAGGTGTGGGGATTGGTTCTTGATCCATGACTTCTTCTGGCTCCTGTATTTCTACATCCGACATAGTGGGTCGTTCCGTATCTTCTTGAATTTCTTCAAGATGCACGACACTCCCACTATCACTTTTGGAAATAAATTCATTTTCCAAAAATACCCCTCCTCGAGCAACAAAAACTTTGTTCTCGCTAGGTTTGTAGAAATAGTACCCACTTGTTTCCTTGGGGTACCCCACAAAGACACACTTATCTGATTTGGGTTCGAGCTTATCGCCTAGCAGACGCTTGACGTAAGCTCCACATCCCCAAATCTTAAGGAAAGCTAATAAGGGTTTCTTCCCGTTCCATACTTCGTATGAAGTGCTTTTCATTGCCTTTGTTGGAGCCCGATTCAAAATGAATGCGGCCGTCTCTAGGGCATAGCCCCAGAAGGAGATAGGGAGTTCAGCCTGACTCATCATTAATCGAACCATGTCAAGCAAGGTCCGATTTCTCCGTTCGGATACACCATTCATTTGAGGTGTTCCAGGCGCAGTCAATTCAGAGAGGATCCTACACTCCTTTAAATGACTGTGAAATTCATGGTCCAAGTACTCATCACCTTGGTCAGATCGAAGCGCCTTTATACTTTTACCAAGCTGGTTTTGTGCTTCGTTCTGGAATTCTTTGAACTTGTCAAAGGTTTCCGATTAATGTCTCTCATAAGATAGACATACCCGTATCTAATGAAGTCATCAGTAAATGTATCGAAGTAGTGAAAACCACTTATGGCCTGAGTGCTCATAGGTCCACACACATCGGAATGTATGAGACCTACTAAGTCACTAGCCCTATCACCTAAACCGGCAAAAGGTGACTTTGTCATTTTGCCCATAAGGCATGACTCGCATCTCTCAATTGAAGTGATTTCAAACGGACTTAGAAGTCCACACTTGTGAAGTGTTGAGATGCGTTTCTGGCCTATATGGCCTAAACGGCAGTGTCATATCACAGTCTGGTTTAAATCATCGGATTTAACCCTTTTGTTACTTATATTATAAATTGAGCTAGTGTCAGTGTTTTGAATATTAAGAATATATAAACCACCAACCAACGAAGCATTACAATAAATATATTATTCTTAAAAATATTGAAAATTTCATTATCAATAGAAAAACAATATCTTTCCTTGTCTAGCAAGGAAACTGAAATAATATTCCTGCGAAACGCAAGTACACAATGAACATTGTTTAATCATAAAACCATCCCACTGGGCAAACTTAAACTAATGTTTCCTACTGCAGTTGTTAAGACTTGATTGCCGTCACCAACTCGTAGGTCTGCCTCGCCCCTGCCCCCTTCTCTTCTACTTCCCAGAGCCTGCACATTAACACAAATGTGAGATTCTGCACCGGTATCAAGTACCCAAGAATCTGAAGTAGATAAACTGAGATTGAGCTCAATAACAAAAATACCTAGTCTTGAAGATGTGGAAGATCCACTCTTCCTAAGAAACTGCTTGTGTTTCTTACAATCCTTCTTCCAGTGCCCCTGTCCTTGGCAATAGAAGCAGACGACATCTTTCTTAGGATTCTCAACAGCCTTTGGAGCTGCTAGACCCTTAGGTTGTTGAATCTTCCCCGCTAGGTGCATAGGGGCCTTATTCTTGCCCAGGTTAGCTTTCTTGAAGCTCACTTGCTTGTTGACCATAAGAACCTCTTTGGACTTGCCCTTGAGATTCTTTTCAGCAGTCACGAGCATACCATGAAGCTCTGTCACAGTCTTATCCATGTCATGCATATTGTAATTTCCAACGAAATCACGATATGTCTCTGGAAGTGAATGCAGCACAAAGTCTGCAGACATTTCCTTATCCACAGGATGATCGAGTCTGGTCAAGTGTTCCAAAAGACGTTTTATCTTAAGGACATGGGGACTGACAGGAGCTCCAGTCTTCAGCTGGCAAGGCATCAGTTCACTGAAAGTGTCATATCTTTCGACACGCACTTTCTCTTTGAACATTTTCTCGATCTCTGCCATTAAGGCCTTGGGATCATCAGAAATGTCCAAGAACGGCTTTTGCAAGTCAGGCACCATACCGCCCATCATGATGCACTGCACGTCGATCTGGTCGCTAAGGAATTTCTGGTAGGTATCCCTTAGCGCCCTTGTGGCGTTCAGTGCAGGCTCAGTAGGTGGTTCCTGGGTAAGGATATAATCCTTACGTTCATGCTTGAGAACGAGTCTCAAGTTCTGGTCCCAATCGAGGAAGTTTACGCCGTTAAGCTTATCCTTCTCGATTTGTGTTTGCCATTTATATCTACACAGTAAACAAAATTTTAATCAGTATTAATTAAAATTGAAGTTGGAGATTTAGTTATAAAACACTTTCTGATTCTAACTTTAGAATCTGAACCAGGATCCTATCATACTCTCAATTGAAGTGAACGGAGGCTCACTGCTCCAATTGAGAGTATCAAGGTAGAAATACATCCATCTATAAGAGCATGTAGTTCTTGGCTAGGGTTCGTACTGTAAGTACGTGGCACACCCTATATTGATACCCTAGGTCAGCCCTAGCTGACAATCGTAGACAAGTCTACCAAGCTTGACCTATGGATAGAACTAATGTGGCTACTACGCGGAGGCGCACGCACCCACACAGAACTACCCATCTCATCCAGACTTCTCCTCTATGATTGTTAGGCGGAGGCGTACCGACATTCATAGGGTCAAAGCCCTTTTGAGTGCCCAAACTTGGATGGTATCACGCTTGACTTGTAATTACTTGCGTTTAAGTGAATTATAATAATCTGATTGTATATCAATACAATCTTAATCTGGAATCATCAATTGCAAATTTATGCAAAAATGATCCCTTAGCAGGTTACATGCAAGTATGATTAAATACCGGTTTGTAATCTTTGCATGTGGGTGATAGCAAATCATACATAAACTTGTATATTAAACTATCATACATTCATACATTCATACATATAAATGTAACGGTAAATTATGCATAACTAAGCCCATCTTAAGTTCCTAAGAATCTAGCAAAACTGATCCTAAAGACTAGGTCTTCAAGGTCCAGACTTGCTCCATTCTTGTGGACTCCTACTGTCTTCGAGCCTCCTCCAAATTTCAAGTCTTCCGCTTGACTTGCTTCTTGCATCGGTCTTCGTGATTACAAATTTAAATAAAATAAAATAAAAAAAATTACAAATCACGACACGCATGTCGTATTTACTACAACCCAAAACTTAGCAACACGCAGGTTGCAAAACCGAAATTAAAATACAAATCTAGAGGGCTTAGCTATACATCATGTGGAAAACATCATGTTATCAAAGATCATGTGATCACTCAGCATGCTTATCAAACAACAAAATTTTTAAAATTTTATCTTTCTTAAGTCTGGAAAAATTCCGGTTTATCGAAGCCGGACGATTTAATTTATTAATTGAATTTTGAACCGGCTCTCACTGGTTTATCGAAACCGAACCAAATCAGAAAAATAAAATTTTATGGATTTAAAAAATTCTCGCGAACCGGCCTAACCGAGGTCGCCAACGGAGGCAACCACGGTGGCCCGCGAGGGCTGCCGTGGTCGCCCCTAGGGCAGACACTGGTTGCCCGCGAGGGCTGCCATGGTCGGCCGCGGCAGCGACCATAGTGGCCCTCGAGGGCTGCCATGGTCGCCCGTAGGCAACCTGGCCGGCCCTTGGTGCCGACCATGATCTGCCATAGGCCATTCCATGGTCCACCAAGTGTCTCGACCCTGGTTAGCCATGGCTCGGCCATAGCTAACCCGAAACGGCCCCAAAAAATTAATTTTGTAATTTTTCAAAATCAATTAAATCTGAACTTTTTTTCAATATCATGCATATTCAAATGATGAACACAAGAACATAAAAAAAATTCTAGATTTATACACAATGAATTAATCTTATAACAACCATGCTCTAATACCACTGAAAGGGATTCCCATGGGTTCTAAACAATAATTTCATGCAGCGGAGCGTAATTGAACCAAGGGAATCAAAATAAAACTTGAATCTTACTGAGAAATTTAGCATGTTATGAAACTTTTGTAATCTGAAAATTTACCTTGTTAATCGATTAAAACACAAAAGAGTGTTTCTCTATCGAGTCCACACAAGCACAACAACCACAGTTGGTTTTCTCTCACACACTTGCTAATGAATAAGAGAAGAATTGAACAAAAAAAAATCTACGGAGAAATGATGAATACGGTCGGCAATGAGAGAGGGGTTAGGGGGAGAGATTGCTGAAAAAATGAGCTAAAAGAGGAAGGAAAATATTGTGTGATTATTGTGTAAATATCACAAAAATTTGATTTTAAAATTCAAATAAATAATTACACATCTTACCCCTTTAAACTCATAATTGCACTCTTTCCCCATTCATGAATTAAAACCCTAAATGGGCTTCAAGCCCGTTCAACTAAATCCAAATTAAAACCCGTATAATTGAGTTCTAATTATGATTTAGCTAAACCGATTCAATTTCCCCAACTCGATTTCTTCAACCGTCTAGTTAAAAACCTAGGCTAGAAATCAACCGAATCATTTTCAATTTGATTAAACTGAAAACCGGATTCTCCCAATTTGCATCCATGCTTATTTGTCACGTATTGTACTTAATGCGTGTGACCCTTTAGGCTCACGACCCGTTGGCAGACTGGTAAAATTACTATTTTACCCTTTCCATCATAAGTGGTCTCGAGCAAGACATTATGATTACCCATGAGCGTGATTATCGATTATTTGACTTAACTTGTTATCGTACATCTCACCGTCCTTTTATCAAACCGATATCCAGATTGATCAATAGGTATAGAATCATCATCCTAATTTATCAATCACTATTTCTTGATATTTGAGATGACTGAAAACTGATACTAAGGTATCACCTGCACGGCCGTGCTATTCCTTCAGTCATACTCATCAAGTGGCCTAAACGGATATCTTTCTCATATTGGAGTATGAGTGATAAATCCCTCATACGCCTTTCGTGTTCACAAATGCAATCAATATCCAAGCCAAGCCGTTATAGCTACCCTTTTACAGGTAACGTTAGACTAGGTTAAACTTAGGTATTCGTTACACACTGTACATAAAGACTCTTTGGTCTTAGGATATAATGACAAGCTACGATCTGTGAGTATCTCATGACTGGATCTATGTTGCATACTCACAATTGGGTTGTCCGATTTCATCGACCTGATGATATCTATGATATAACTCCGGCACGTACTTTGCCGTGATCAGTAGAGCATGATCACAAGGAGTTAGTCTCATACTGATCGCTTCTGAAGAATGTTAGCTGATCAGGGACTTATCGAATGCAATTCTTTCTGATCTATAGTTCTACTATAAGTGGTTATACACATAATGATATAGATAAAATCACATTAGATATACTATTACAACACATTAGTAATGTAATGCCTTATATTATATCGAAAAATGATGTACGTTACAATATAGATTGAGGAATTACATTGGACTAGGGCATAATCCTAACAAGGCTTTGAGAGCGGTGAGATTGACATTGGCAAATAATATTGCATACAACGTCATGAAGGAGACAACTACTTACGGACTCTTTAAGGCACTATCAAATATGTATGAAAAGTCATCTACATCAAACAAGGTATATATGATTTGTCAATTGGTTAATACGAAGATGAGGGAATACGCTAGTGTTACTGATCATGTGAACGAATTGAATACGATATTATCGAGATTAGTGTATGTGGATATTAAATTCGATGATAAGGTACAAATTTTGTTGTTACTATTTTTGTTGCCTGAAAGTTGGTCAAGGACCGTTACAGCAGTTAGTAGCTCAACTGGAACTACTAAGCTATCGTTCGAAGGAGAAAGGTACTTGATTGTCAGGGACGATATCCAGAGAAGGAATCAAGGAGAATCGTCAGACTCTATGTTGAATGTGAAAGAGAGTGGTAGGATGTCTGAAAGGGGAAAGAGTAAGGAGCGAGGGAGATCAAAGTCTAGACAGCGAGGAACAGACGCTACTTGTTGGAATTGCCAACAACTGGTCACTTCAAGTATTAGTGCTCAAACCTAAAGAAGGAAAGCAAGTAGGACAACTCAGTGAATGCAATAGAGGAATTTGAAGATGATGCTTTGATATGTTGTGTAGAGAGTCTGGATGAATCATAGACCATAGATTCAGGTGCTTCTTTTCACACTACCCCTTCCAAGGACGTGTTAGTGAACTTCAGATCTATAAAAGGAGTAGTTCATCTAGCGAATGATGAGATGGTGAAAATTATGGGCATTGGAGATGTGAATCTCAAGACTTCCATGGGTACGATTTAGACGTTGAAGGATGTCAGGTATATCCCCACCATAAAGAGAATGTTAATCTCGGTGTGTCGTTCAGACAGTTTGGATACACGATAACCTTTGGAGACGGACAATGGAAGGTGTCAAAGGGGAATTTAGTTATTGCTCGTGGTTGGAAGAGAGGAACTTTGTTCATGGCGAAGATGCCAGTGGAGAGAGTTAATGCAATTACTGATGGGCCCGATCATTCAACTCTATGGAACCAAACATTTGGGCATAAGAGGGGTAAAAGAATGAAGGTGTTAGCTTGGAAAAAGAAGATTCCAGAACTGAAGAATGTGGAAGTTAATTTTTGTGAACCAGATGTGTTCAGAAAACGGAAACAAGTAAGCTTCACGGAGTCAGGGAAGTCTTCAAAGGGTGGAAAACTAGAAACGGTACATCCAGATGTGCATAGACCTACAAAGGTTTACTCGACAAGAAGAGGTCAAGTAAGGGGAGTAAAGAAAGGTTCAAGACCACCCGAAGGGTTCTCTCCATCACCAAATTATTTGTTGTTGGCAGAGAGTAACGAGTCCGTTGTCACACAAAGACAGATCAGATGGATGATTCATTTAAGTTGGAGTTAACCAAGAACAAAGAGAAGAAATCTCTTAAGAATAGAGACCTGAAATGCAAGTTGGGAAATAACTTGTATGGTCTAAAACAATCAATTAAGTACCAAGACCTAGTGTGCAAGCTGGGAAATAACTTGTGTGGTCTGAAGAAATCAGTTGAGAATGAAGACATGGTTTGCAAGCTGGGAAATAGCTTGGATGATCTGAAGCAAGCACCAAAGGAGTGGTACTTGAAGAAAATCCTTGTATCAATGAATCGTGAAGATGTATTGATTAAGGTAGCTACAACTGATAAGAAAGCCCTTGAGTCAGAGAATCGAGCAGATAAGCTGACTAAGGTCATCACAACTGAGAAGTTGAAGCTATGTATAGCTTCAGCCGGCCTTCACGGTTAGTGAAGAGAAGGCGCCACACTAGCTCTAGAGCTTATTGCGGAGATCGTTAGGCGTGTTACTGGAGATACATGATTGAGGGTGAAGACGCGTGTAGACAGTCTCTAAGTGGGAGATTGTTGAGTTTGAGGAGACTTTCCTATTTATTTAGGGAAACCACAATTTCCTAATTGCATTAGGGTAATGAATTAGAAAAGAATTTCTAATGTGCAAGGAATTGGGAATTCTAGATCTTTCTTAATTTCCCTTAGTTTTTCACTATAAATACATGTACTTGTAACCCCATAATTATTCATGAGTTGAGAGCAATAATAAGAGAGTAGTGTGGTCGTAGACGTAGGCAATTTGCCGAACCACGTAAACCCTTGTGTTTTTGTGTGATTGTTCTTTATTTCTCTTGGTTACTTTTGCTAGAGAATTGTTCCACGTTGTTATATACCCCAACAATCGCTCGAACTTATCTTCTCCGGTTTGTGTATGTGGGCTTTCCTTGTGGTGTGCTCCTCCTTGGTAAGGTTCGGCTCTCCCTAACAGATTTATCATACATTCTAAATGTCAAATAAAACATGCATTCATATACTACCAAAGCATATGACCTTAGTATGCATTTCTAAAATACATTAATGCACAAAATAATTGCCCTTGTCTAATCTGGTTCTTAGGGAGAGAACCGGTTGGTCACCCTATGTGGTTTAACAAGAACTAAACCTATAGACTATCTCCAATTCTAATTGGTTCACCATTCGCCTTAGCCCCCTTCCGATTCACTGTCCTCCGCTCGGTCCAATTAAAAAGCATACACGGTTATAGACTGGAATTAAAATAAATTACAAGACTGAAAGTTAAATAGTGGCTACGAAGAACGCAAAATTAATTACAACCAAACTAGCGGTTCAAAAACCGCAAATCATGCAATTAAGAAATGGTCTAGAGCTCTTATTTTGTGCCACGTCAAGCAAATAAAACACTCGTGCATGTTGTCAATCAATATGTTATGAATCAATCATGCAAATTTCCGTTTTTATCTTGCCTAAGGATTATTGATCCAGTTTATCGAAACCGGACCGGTTAAAATCGGTTTATCGAAACCCTTCAATATGTAACTTCCAACAGAGAGGTCGCCATGGGGTCCGCCACAAGGCAGTGGTCATATAGTGGTCACGCTCCGTGGCCTGTGACAAGAAACTTGCCACGCCCCGGAGCCATGGGTTGGCCCACGGTCCCGTGGCCATCAATGGTCACTCACCATGTCCCGTGACCGCCTAATGGTCACTCCCGTGGCTAGACATCCGCCATGAACCCGTAGCCAATGGCCACAGTCCGTGGCGATCGTCTTCTCCGTTTTCCAGAAAATTACCATATGCGTTTTTGAATCAGAAAAACATGCAATAATTATTTCTACGTTAATCCCATCATACAAATGAAATAATAACATTAAATCTAGCATGGAAACAGCATCTGATACCACTGCTGTGAATTATGGGGTCCAAATCAAGTGCAGCAGAAGCAAAAATAAAATACCATAACCATAACTATGTCCTAGATCATGCAAATTACTAGATCAACCATTTTCGAGGATTCCGAAAATATACCTTCGAAGATCTGGCTTTCTTAACCCTTGTAAGACATGTTCTTGATCGAATCACCAATGAAGGCGTTACCCACCCTCTATTGGTATCCACACAGGCACACCTTACTTCGAAGCACGAAAACTCGATTCTTCTCTCTGTGAGTTATGGATGTAGAGAAACTAATATCGCATAACTGTGTTCCCACTCTCTTAAAATTAGAAAATGCTTATATAGGTTTAGGGTTCGATTTCGCGAAAAGCTGTTTCAGTGAAACTTTAGCGTTTCGACTCGCCACAGACCCCGTCACAGGGCCGTGGCCAATCTTAGCCACACCGTGGCCCTTTTATGGTGCCACGGCCCGTGTCAAATTCTTCATGGCCAATTACTTGAACACGGTCCTGTGTTCAACCTAGCCACGGTCAACCTATCTTCAACCACGTTCTAGCCATGGTTTTGCCACATACCTGTGGCCAATGGCCACGTTCCTTGGCCCTTTGCGTTTTGTCTCTTTTCACCCATATACTCTCCCACTAGCTTCGGGTCGTGTCTTTTGTGTGTGGCCCCATAGACTCATGACTCGGTTGGCAGATAGACTTGAAATTCCATTTCAACCTATCCATCATAAGTGGCCTCTAGCAAGACATTATAATTACCCAACGAGCATGATGATCGATTGATTCGACTTAACCATATTTCGTCTATGTCATTGTCCTTTTATCGCTAATATTCTGATTGATCATAAGGCATAGAGCTACCATCCTTATTTAATCAATCACTGTTTCTTGATATGTGAGATGACTGAAAAATGATACTCGTATCATCTGCATGGCCATGCGTTTTCTTTCAGTCATACTCATCAAGTGGCCTAAACGGATATCATTCCCATGCCTAAGTATGAGGGATAAATCCCTTAGCCGTCTTTCGTATCACTCGTGAAACCCATCTTCGAGCCAACTGAAATTCTGAACCCTAGCCGAGTCAAGAAGTCGAACACAAAGTCGTAACTTGTGTAACGACTACTTGCCTAAGAACGTAAACCGTAAGTAAAACGGTAAACAGATAATAACGACGCCAGAGATGATTACCCAGTTCGGTGACTCCGCACCTACGTCTGGGGGCACTTTGCCAGTGGAAAGGTTTTCACTATTAGGTAGTCAATAGTACAACTTCAAGCACCAACTAGCTATCACACAAGCTATTGTCCTAAGCAACTATAGATCTCACCGTGAACAACCTCGACCAAGGGCCTCTCCCCCTGTCTTTGAGATCCTCTCAATTCCACCCTTCGAGCAAGCCTATGCTCGGTGTCGTTGTCTTCTTTGACGAAATTGTGAATCTCCAATCACAAACAAAAACTCTAACCGATCCAAACACTTAGTCTTCACGACTTAATGTTTGATCGGAGCAAAGACCCGTTCTAGCGAATCTTAATCAGCCTCTCAACACGCCGATGGTGCACGGTTAAGAGCTCTGAGAAATCTTGCAATTGTTAGAACAAGAACGGATGATCTGCTAATGGGAAGCTCAAGGCTTTTTATAACAGCTCACATTCCTAATCCTTCTCGGACCAGGAACAGGAAAGTCAGGCAAGTTGTTGCCGCCTTCCACGACAGCTGGAAGTCGTCTTGCCTGTTCGGACTTCCTGAATAAATCAGGCAAGTAGAGTTGCCGCCTATTGCTGACGTGTTACTGCTAGCTGGAAGTCGCCTGACTTGTCGACGTCACTCTCTTGCGCTTCAAGTCTTCGTGGCGCCTTTCTTCTTTTGCTCCAAGTTTCGTCGAAATATGAAAGTTTCAGATCTTTCCTAATCTGGACCGTAACAAGTCCCTCCACATGTCATGTAACATGTTGCACGACTTCTTTCTTTTGCGCTAAAAAATTATGCCAACAATTAAACGTACCAACAATCTCCCCCTTTGGCAATTTTTTAGGCAAACACCTTTTTAAGCACATCGCCATCTTGTGGCAGTTATGCACAGCAAGTGATTTATCTTGAGGCAGTTACGCACAGCAAGTGATGTGACTTATTTACTCCAAGCAGGCACATCGTCGTCACCTTGAGACAGTTACGCACACAGCAAGTTATGTGACTTCTCATGCGACTTCTTGTGCGTCTTTCTGGTGTATCTTCTGGAGCGGCTTCTAGAACAACTTCTGGAGCGGCGACTTCTATGCACAACTTTCAACGCGACTTCTGGCGTAGCCTATCTATATCTCCCCCTGTTTGTCTAACAATATTGCCAAAGGCAATCATATAATGAAATTCGACTAAACAGCAGGGTAAAAACCAGCTCACACCATGAGCAAAATAAACAGCTCAAACATGAGCAAATATCCAAAAATAAAAAGTCATAGTGTGCGGAAAATAACTCGGACATACCCCCAGGATTTAAGAGTGTTTGGAACAAAATTATCATAGCAAATTCAGAGAAATGCTTAAAACGACGTGGAGTCGTCAACATCATCTTCAGCAGCAGGAGCAGAGCGGAGGTCATCGAGAAGAGCTTCACAGGCGACTTTGCGGGTTGATAGCATCGCAATTGACTTCTCCAGATCATCGATCATCTCCAACAATTCTTCCTTCATCCTAGTGCCAAGTGGTCCTGAAGGTCGAGAGCTTGAACCAGCTCCTGGTGCTTTGGCCATATGAGGTGCGAGGTCCTTCAATTGCTTGCCTTCGAAGTTCTTGAGGCTGATAGCTAGGGACAGTGGCTTCTTACCCGGAACATCCGTCTCTCGGACAATGTGAGGACATTGTTGGAGAAGGAGACCGGTGATCAATGAAGGAAACCCGATAGGAAGTTTGACAGCACATGATTTGGCGTGCTTGACTAGATGTTCAATGACATAAGCGCCAAAATCAAGAGAAGATTGCGTACCTATTTGGTATATGAGTTTAGCCAATTCGGTTTTGATGCTTGACCCGTGTGTAGAAGGGGCCCAATTTGCCAGGCCAATGCGGTAGAGTATTGAGTATTTGGCAGTTAGCTCACTGGCCGCAATGGTGTCTTTGACGGGCCAGACCTTCTTTCGTCCTCCAGTGATCTCGGCCGCCACTTTGTTCAAGTGCGGGACTTCCGGAATGACTTCTGGGTCTTCTCTGCCAAGATAGGCATTGATGGTTGAGGCAGATATTTCGAAGCATTCTCCCTGAACGAACACCTTTCTATATTCAGCGTCTTCTAGATCATCAAACTCGCTTGAAAGGTTGACAATAAACTCTTTGACCAATGCTGGGTAGAATGGCCCAATGTTTATGACCGTATTGGTCAGGCCTGCTCTTCGGAGAAGTTCCACGATCGAGTTTATCCCCTGCGCCTCTGTGGAAAGCTCTCTTTCTGAATAGATCTTGCGCTGGTATACATACAGCCACTTAACCGCATTGTCTACAGAGTGGAAGGAGACATTATCTGTAGGAGCTTTAGGCACATTCTTGGGGAGTTTCTGCCCTCCCATTGCCTTTTTGACCCGTGGTAGCACAATCTGGGTGTCTTCTTCTTCAGATTCCTCTTCTTCTGGAGCAGATGTTGCTGCAGAAGTTAGTGACTTCCTTCTAGACTTCTTCGGCTGTTTAGAAGCAGATGCTCCTCCTTTTTCAGTTGTTTTCCTCTTTGGGGTCAATCTCCTCGGTATTTGAGGTTCTTCTTCTTCATCGACCAATCTTCTTGTTGGTAGCTTCCTTCTCTCAGCCCTTTTGGGCACAGCTTCTTCTTTTTTCATGGTCTCAGTGTTGACTGTGTCTTCGATATTAACAAGTTCCTCTATAGGTCGAGTGACTTCTGGAATAGCTTCCATATTTTCATTAAACCCTGAATCACTGTCCGGGGCGACATGGGAACTTCCTTCTTTCTGCAAGTCCTCGTTTAGAGGAGATTTATCTGGTGCTTGTGTCGACTTAGAGGGGCTGGATTGGTCCTTGGTGCTAGTGCCTTGACTTTCAGGAACAAGGGTTTCTAGACCCTCTACAGGCAGGCTTACTTCTACCGTGTTTTCTTCAGAGAGGATAGCATATTTACCTTGTGTTGGAGCCGGAGTAGAAAGAGAGGCTTCCTCTTCTTTGTTCGCAGATTCGGTTTGAGCGTCGTCCTTCTCAACGACGGGAGTTGTGTCTACTGGTGTGATAGCTGGAGGTGAACTTGTTACTCCTTGAGGTGCTGCCGAACTTTCTCCTGAGATTTTTCCTCCTCGAATCCTTACTCCATGCTTGTTTGTCGAGGATTTTTAGGCTGACAATTTTCGAGCGATCATCTTTACCCGCATCTTTGCTCGTAATTTGAAAGCAGATGGTATGCGCCCGCTTCTTGTTCCAACCATTTGCTCGATCGGTTTTGGTTTTGAAAAAAAGAGCAAAATCTTTCAGTCGCAGATTTGTTTTAGCCTTCTCTAGGTGCCCTAGCAGTTTTGGGAAGATGGAGAGGATTGTGCAGGCTTTTTCTGCAGAAGTTGAAGGGGGTTGAGAGCTGATTGGATTGTCGTCAGTTTTTCAATCATTCCCCTTTTTGAATTTTTAAACAAATAATTCCACCTGGGCTTCTGATAATGAGATTTGGGCCCAGCTAGATTTTGTGGACCCTGGATGGTCCAGATAGAGAGAGAGAGTAAAAATCCACTCAAAAGCTCTCCCTCTTCTTGCTTGACTTCTGGTTACTCCAGACAGCAAAGTCCAAGGGATGATCTCAGACTTTCAAACCTGTTAGCATCTAATGCTTTTGTAAAGATGTCTGCGACTTGTTTCTCAGTGGGTAGGTACTCAAGCTTTATTTTCTTGTCTTCTACTAGCTCTCGAATAAAGTGATGCCTGATGTCGATATGCTTTGTTTTGCTGTGTTGGACTGGATTCTTCGAGATGTTGATTGCACTGATGTTGACACAGAACAAAGTCATGACTTCTTGCTTGACTCCATACTCTGCCAACATTTTTTTCATCCAAAGGAGCTGAGTACAGCTACTTCCGGCTGCAATATATTCGGACTCAGCAGTAGACAAAGCAATACAATTCTGCTTTTTGCTGAACCAGGATACAAGATTATTCCCCAGGTAGAAACAACCTCCAGAGGTACTTCTTCGATCTGGTGTGCTTCCCGCCCAGTCAGCATCACAATATCCAACAAGAGTAGGAGATGTATCAAAGGAATATAGCAAACCCAATTCAGAAGTTCCCGAGATGTACCTTATGATCCTCTTGGCATGAGCTAAGTGACTGACTTTTGCATTGGCTTGATATCGAGCACAGACTCCCACGGAGTAAGCGATGTCAGGTCGACTTGTTGTTAGATAGAAAAGACTTCCTATTATGCTTCGATAAAGGCTTTGATCAACTGATTCTCCCATCTCGTCCTTTGTGCATTTGTCATGTGTGACAATAGGAGTTCTCTTGTGTAAGGCCTTTTCTAACCCGAACTTCTTGACAATGTTCTTTGCGTATTTGCTTTGGGAGATAAATATTCCATCTAACATCTGCTTGATCTGGAAGCCTAGGAAGTATGTGAGCTCACCGACCATACTCATCTCAAATTCCGACTGCATATGTTGGATGAAAAGTTCCACCATCTTGTCTGACTTTCCTCCAAATACAATGTCGTCGACATATATTTGAGTAATCATGATGTCCCTTCCTTCCTTTTTCACAAAGAGAGTTTTGTCTACTCCCCCTCGAATATAGCCATTTTTTCAAGGAATTGGGTAAGACGTTCATACCATGCTCGTGGAGCTTGTTTGAGTCTGTAGAGGGCTTTCTTTAGCTTGTAGACATGGTGCGGAGAGTCATGATCTTCAAATCCCTTTGGTTGAGCCACATAGACTTCTTCGTTGAGATTTCCATAAAGGAAGGCACTCTTTACATCCAATTGATAGAGTTTGAAACGCAGATGACATGCGATGCCGAAAAGAAGTCGTATGGCTTCCAGTCTGGCTACCGGAGCAAAAGTTTCTTCAAAGTCGACTCCTTCGACTTGTGAGTATCCTTAAGCCACCAGTCTCGCTTTGTTTCGAGTGATGTTCCCTTGCTCGTCAGACTTGTTTTTGAATATCCACTTTGTCCCGATGATATTGACATTGTCAGACTTGGGTACTAGTTCCCAGACTTCATTCCTTGCAAATTGAACCAATTCTTCTTGCATGGCGTAGACCCAGTACTCATCATTGATGGCCTCTTGTATATTCTTTGGTTCAATTTTGGAAATAAAGAAAACGTTACCTATCATCTCTTTGTAGTCAAGAGATGCCTTTTGTCGAGTTCGAACTCCTTCATTAATGTCTCCAATCACATCCTGGGGTGGATGATTCTTCTGAATTCTTCTTGATGGAGCTCTTTGCCTTATAGGAGATGCCTCTTTATCTGGGATGATTGGGCTTTCGTCTTCAGACTCTTTGTTGCGCTCATTGCCTTTGACTTCTGGTCTGACTTCTCCTCTGACTTCTGGTCTGACTTCTGGTCTGACTTCTGGTCTGACGTCTCCTGAGAGAATTAGGACTTCTTCGTCCTCTTCACTGGGTTACTCGTTACTGTCGTCGATCACGACATTGATGGATTCCATGATAATCCGGGTGCGTTTGTTGAATACACGAAAAGCCCGACTATTCTCGGAGTAACGGAGGAAGATGCCTTCATTGCTCTTAGGATCAAGTTTGCGTCAAGGTTCCCTATCTGCAAGTATGTAGCAGATCGATCCAAAGACATGGAAATATTTGACATTCGGCTTTCTCCCCCTCCATATTTCATAAAGAGTGAGCGAAGTTCCAGGGCGGAGGGTCACTCTATTATGAATATGGCACGCCGTATTAAAAGCTTCAGCCCAGAAGTGCTGCGGGATGTCTTTGGCTAACATCATGACTCTTGCCATTTCTTGAAGAGTGCGATTTTTTCTTTCAGCGATCCCGTTTTGCTGAGGAGTGATGGGAGCAGAAAATTTGTGTGCAATTCCTTCAGCATCACAAAAGTTTGCGAAGCTGATGTTTTCAAACTCCTTTCCATGATCACTCCGAAGTCGGATGACTTTTCCAATGACTTCTCCTTTTTCTCGTTGAACTCTCCGACATAGGGCTTCAAAGACTGAGAAGGTGTCTGACTTTTCTCGAATAAAGTCTACCCAGGTGTACCTCGAGAAGTCGTCTACGCAGACAAATATGTACTTCTTCCCTCCTAGACTTTCTACTTGCATAGGTCCCATAAGGTCAACATGAAGAAGTTCTAGAACACGAGAAGTAGTAAGATGTTGTACCTTCTTGTGTGACGTCTTGACTTGTTTCCCGATCTGGCATTCTCCACAGATTTTTCCTTCAATGATCTTGAGGTTGGGAATTCCAATGATCGCCTTTTCAGAGAGAATCTTTTGCATGCTCCTCAAATTGATGTGACCAAGTTTTTGATGCCATAGCTTTGTCTCTTGAGCTTTGGACAGTAGGCACTTGGTTGGCAAAGTTGTGGTTGTTGGGGACCGTAGATAACAATTATCAAGGGACCTGTGGCCTGTCATGACTTCCTTCTGTTGTTCGTCTTTAACCGAGCACTTGTCACGAGTGAAGTGGACATCCAGATTTAAATCGCATATTTGACTTATGCTGATGAGATTTGCTGTGAGGTCTTCTACTAGTAGAGCTTCTTTCAGACATGGTGAGTTGGGAAGGTTGAGTTTTCCTTTCCCGAGCACTCTAGCTTTTACTCCATCTCCAAAAGTGACGAAACTATTTGTGCAAGGTATTAAAGTGACCAAGAATGAGCTATTACCCGTCATATGTCGAGAGGATCCACTATCAAAGTACCAATCGTTGTTGGTCGAAGCCTTTAGAGCGGTGTACGCGATATTAGCTCGATAGTTTACCTCCTTAACTCGCCATTCCTTACGTGGTTGTGCTTTCTTGTTGGTGGTCCTTTTCTTGACAGAGCTCCTCCCATATAGCTGATAGCAGAAAGGTCGAATATGCCCTCTTCGTCCACAATGGTGACATACCCAGTCATGTCTTTTGTTCTGCGTCTTTGAAGCCGCCATGGTAAGAGGTTGTTTGGTTGTTTGGTCAGCTGTGAAGTTAGAAGACTTCTGTCGCGACTTCTGGAGGACAACCTTCTGAGGGACGAAGACGGTGTGCGATGATGAGGCTTCTTTCGAATATCCAAGACCTTCCATATTCCTAGCTGGTTTCCCGATCGAAAGTATTTGGTCAAGAGTGTCAGTGCTTGGATTCATCATCTTCACTGACTTGGTGACATGCTCTAACTCTCCTTTTAGTCGAGCCACTTCCTTTTTGAGATCAACAGTCGTCTCGAGAAGTCTTGACTTGTCTTCATTAAGAGTAAGGATGAGAGCATTCTGTTTTTCGATTACCTGAGAATCTTCAAGTCACTTGACATACCATTCGTTGTAAGCATTGTTGAGGATCTCATCGGATAGCTCATCATCAGAGTCATAATTCTTTAAGCTTTCAGCAGGTTGATCTATTGTGGAGGAAGTGAAAGCAACATAGTTGCTTGTATGCTTAAGGTCACTGTCTTCCTCATCTTCATCGTCAGTTAGAGAGGCATTGAATCCCTTCTTTTGTTTCTTTTAGAAGTTGGGACATTCCTTCTGCATGTGTCCATACCCTTCACATTCAAAGCACTGAACTCCTTTACCTGATCGTTCTCCTCGTCTACCATCGTTAGTTTTGCTTTCGAGCTTCTGAAACTTGTGCTGCGGCTTGTCTCTGACTTCTCGGGTGACGTTCCTCCCTGTCATCTGGCTGAATTTTTTCATGACTTTGTTGTAGTTTTTGGCCAGCATGGCGATAGTTTCCTCAATGTCACTATCCGAATCAGAGTGCGTTGAGTTCTTCTGCTTTTGAGTAGAACTTTTGAAAGCCACACCTTTGTGTTTCTTCTCGATAAGAGGTAGGGAGAGCTCGAAAGTCATTAGAGATCCCATGAGCTCATCAAACTTCAGTGTCTTTAAGTCATGGACTTCTTCTATAGCGGTGATCTTCATCTTGAATCTGGGGCTTAGGGCTCTCAGCGTTTTTCGGACCAAATCTTCATCGGTCATAGGCTTGCCAAGTGATTATGATTCGTTGGCCAGATCCTTGATGCGCACATTAAACTCCACAATAGTTTCGTCTTCATTCATGGTCAGGGCCTCGAAGTTGGTCGTGAGGTACTGTAACTTCTGCTCTTTGACTTTGGAAGTACCCTCATAAGCAACCGCGAGAGTGTCCCAGGCAATTTTGGCACTTGTGCATGTGTTGATGAGTCGAAACACATTCTTGTCTACTCTATTAAAAATAGCATTGAGTGCACGAGAATTACCTAGGGCGGCTTCATCTTCTTCTGCGCTCCACTCCTTTTCTGGTTTGATGCTCGTTTGATTTCCATGAGCATCAGCATAGTAAGGTTCCTCCCATCCATTGATGACAGACTTCCAGGTTTTGCTGGCGAGGGACTTCAAGAAGGCACACATCTGAGCTTTCCAGTACCCATAGTTTGTTCCGTCAAGAACTGGTGGTCGATTTACTGAACCTCCTTCCTTTGAGTCCATAGTGGCTATTCAGAAATTTTGCAGGAAAATCACCTAAAAGCAAAGGTGCCTCCTCTGATACCAATTGAAATTCTGAACCCTTGCCGAGTCAAGAAGTCGAACTCAAAGTTGTAACTTGTGTAACGACTACTTGCCTAAGAACGTAAACCGTAAGTAAAACAGTAAACAGATAATAACGACACCAGAGATGATTACCCAGTTCGGTGACTCCGCACCTACGTATGGGGGCACTTTGCCAGTGGAAAGGTTTTCACTATTAGGTAGTCAATAGTACAACTTCAAGCACCAACTAGCTATCACACAAGCTATTGTCCTAAGCTACTATAGATCTCACCGTGAACAACCTTGACCAAGGGCCTCTCCCCCTGTCTTTGAGATCCTCTCAATTCCACCCTTCGAGCAAGCCTATGCTCGGTGTCGTTGTCTTCTTTGACGGAGTTGTGAATCTTCAATCAAAAAACAAAAACTCTAACCGATCCAAACACTTAGTCTTCGCGACTTAATGTTTGATTGGAGCAAAGACCCGTTCTAGTGAATCTTAATCAGCCTCTCAACACGCCGATGGTGCACGGTTAAGAGCTCTGAGAAATCTTGCAATTGTTAGAACAAGAATGGATGATCTGCTAATGGGAAGCTCAAGGCTTTTATAGCAGCTCCCATTCCTAATCCTTCTCGGACCAAGAACAGGAAAGTCAGGCAAGTTGTTGCCGCCTTCCAAGACAGCTGGAAGTCGTCTTGCCTATTCTGACTTCCTGAATAAATCAGGCAAGTAGAGTTGCCACCTATTGCTGACGTGTTACTGCTAGCTGGAAGTCGCCTGACTTGTCGACGTCACTCTCCTGCGCTTCAAGTCTTCGTGGCGCCTTTCTTCTTTTGCTCCAACTTTCGTCGAAATAGGAAAGCTTCAGATCTTTCCTAATCTGGACCGTAACAAGTCCCTCCACATGTCATGTAACATGTTGCACGACTTCTTTCTTTTGCGCTAAAAAATTATGCCAACAATTAAACGTAGCAACACCAACCATTGCTGTTATGGCTATCCTGTTACAGATAACGTTAGACATATGTCAAACTCGAATGTTGACTTCATAGCCATCACAGAGACTCCTTGGTCTAAGGATATAATGACAAACCACATCAACTGAATATCTACATGACTGGATCTATGTCGCATATTCAGGCCGGTTCATCCAATATCATTTCCCAAATGACATCTATGATTCGACTCTGGCAATCCCATTGTCAATGATCAGTAGAGTGTGATAATAAAGAGTCTTCCTCATACTGGTCGCTTCTAATGAAGCTTACTTGACCAAGGACTCGTTATATGTGATTCGTACAATCTATAAATCTACTATTCATGATGATACACTCAATGATATAGATTAAATCACATACAACTTATTAGTACAACACATCATTAATAAAATGTCGATTTTATTTCATTCCATCAATCGATAAAGTTATTACATAAATAGAAACTTTACATTGGGCTAGGGCATAATTCCTACAGTCTCCCACTTGCCCCTAGTGCCAATTCAAGTTCCAGTTTATACCCATAGATACAACATGACCCTCATGTTTAGGCTGTGATAGAGCCTTCGTCAGTGGGTCGACTGTATTATCATTTGTCGGAATGTAGCTAATCTTCACATCACCTTGGTTAATGATCTCCCTTATGAGGTGATACTTCCTGGGTACATGCTTGGATTTGTTGTGTGATCTTGGCTCTTTAGCTCGTGCTATGGTCCCGGTGTTGTCACAAAACAAGCTCACTGGATCATACGGGGTTTTAATTACGCCTAATCCAGCCATGAACTTCTTAATTCATACAGCCTCTTTAGCTGCTTCTGAGGCATCTATGGACTCAGCTTCCGTTGTAGAATTGGTTGTCATATCCTGCTTGCTGCTTTTCTAGCTGAAGGCACCACCATTCAACACAAACACATAACCTGTATGACTCTTAAAGTCACCAGGATCAATCTAGAAGCTAGCGTCAACATAACCTTTGACGACTAATTCCTCATATACGCCCCCATACACTAGGAATGTGTCCTTAGTTCTCCTTAAATATTTGAGGATAGCCTTGACGGCAGTCTAGTGTTCCTCACCGGGGTTAGACAGAAAACGACTGGTACGACTAAGGGCGAACGAGACGTCTGGTCTCGTGCATAACATCGCATACATGATGGATCCTATAGGTGAAGCATATGAGATCCCTTTCATGCGGCTTAGCTCATCAGGTGTCGTAGGACTCTTAGTCTTGCTGAGCTTGATGCCATGACGCATGGGTAAGAATCCTTTCTTGGAATCAATCATTGAGAACTTTCTTAACACTTTGTCCATATAGGTGCTTTGACTTAGCCCCAAGATCCTCTTGATTCTATCTCTATATATCTTGATCTGCAAGATATAAGCAGCATTACCTAAGTCTTTCATTGCGAAACACTTTCCCAACCAAACTTTAGTTTCTCGAATGTTGGGATGTCGTTTCCAATGAGTAATATGTCATCGACTTATAGCACCAGGAAGACAATCTTACTCCCACTCACCTTCTTATACACGAAAGGCTTATCTTCATTTTTGACAGAGGCGAATTCCTTAACAACTTCATCAAAACAAAGATTCCAACTCTGAGATGATTGCTTTAACCCATATATGAATCTTTGCAGCTTACATATCCTTTCTTTATTCTTCGGATCAACAAAACCCTCAGGCTAAGACATGCATACATCCTCAGTGAGATTTCCATTAAGGAATCGGTTTTGACATCCATCTGTCATATCTCATAATCATAATATGTAGCTATGGCCAGAAGAATACGGATATATTTGACCATCGCTACTAGAGAAAAAGTCTCTTCATAATCAATTCCTTGAATTTGACGATAACCTTTTGCGACCAGACACGCTTTATAGGTCTAAGGCTTGCAATCCATATAAGTCTTCACCTTGAAGATCCTTTTACAACCAATGGTTTTTACACCATGGGTCGGATCAACCAAGCTCCACACTTGGTTATCTGACATGAATTGCATTTACTCCCTCATGGATCCCAGGCATTTCTCGGAGTCAGACCCGGCCACGGCTTCCTGAAAGGTCTCTAGATCATCCGTATCCACAACTTCCAAATCATTACCTTCAGTTACAATAAAACCATATCTGACAGGTGGGAGACTTGATCTTTTAGATCACCTTTGACCTTCCGGAGTATTTGCAAGAATTGGTTCTGCCTCTACAACCAGCTCAGGCTCCAGTACTTCTACATTTTCAGTGTTGGGTTCCTAAATTACTTCAGGCTGTAATGTATCATCCCAAATTTCTTCGAGATGTACAGTACTCCCATTGACTTTTTTGGAAATGAACTCCCTTTCCAAAAATACCCCACGTCGAGCAACAAAAACTTTGTTCTCGCTAGGTTTATAAAAGTAGTATCCCCTCGTTTCCTTAGGATACCCAATGAAAATGCATTTGTCAGATTTGGGTTCGAGGTTATCGGTAAGCAAACGCTTGACATAAGCTTCACAACCCTAAATCTTGAGGAATGACATCATGGGATCCTTCCCATGCCATATTTTATATGGTGTCCCTTCTACTGCTTTCGTCGGAGCCCTATTCAAAATAAACGTGGCTCTTTCTATAGCATAACCCCAGAAAGAAATTGGGAGATCGGTGTTACTCAGCATGGATCGAACCATGTTAAAAATGGTTTGATTGCTCCGTTCAAACACACCATTTAACTGTGGTGTTCCGGGCGGAGTCCATTCAGAGATGATTCCACAACCCGTTAAATGATCAAGAAACTCTTGGTTTAAGTATTCTCCACCTCGGTCTAATCGAAGTGCTTTAATACTCGTCCCTAGTTGGTTCTGTACTTTATTCCTAAACTCTTTTAACTTGTCAAAATCTTCGGATTTATGTTTCAGCAAGTAAACGTAACCATATCTACTGAAATCATCAACAAATGTGATAAAGTACGAGAACCCCCTTCTCGCTTGTGTACTCATGGGTCCACATACATAGGAATGTATTAAACCCAATAGGTCACTCGCCATTTCACTTCTACCTGTGAAAGGCGTTTTCGTCATCTTGCCCATTAAACAAGCTTCGCATCTATCAATCGAATGGAATTCGAACAGACCTAAAAGTCCACACTTTTGAAGTGTTGATATGCGACTCTCGTTTATGTGCCCTAAACAACAATGCCAGATGAGAGTTTGGTTTAAATCATCAGATTTAATCCTCTTATTATTAACATTATAAACTCCTAAGGAAAAAGGTCATTTTGATAATGTATAATTGATAATGTCATTTTGATAATGTAAACATAAAATAAATTAAAATGTATTTTGGTTATTTTTAAATAATTTTGAATGTATAAATGAAAAAAAAAATTAATGATGTTATTGACGAAACTAAAAAAAGTATTTTATATAAGCTACAAAATTAAAAAAAAATTTGTTTAAGCGTACGTAGATGCAAAAGTAATTTCAGCGGATGTATATTTCAGGGGTCATTGGAGCTTGTCATACCTTGCCAAATGTGTTTTTTATATGACTAGAACTAAAGTTTTTTTTTTAATTTCATAGGTCACCTAAATCAAATTATTTATTTCAATTCTACACTCTGTAACCGATGTTTTGTGAAATGTCGATTTTGCCTCTATTGAATAATAAATTTTACTAAAAATTCAAGGACAATTTAGTCTTTTCAAATAAAGAAACTTAAAACTTTGAAAATAAATTTTCAAAATTACAGTTTTTCCTTCTTCTTTACGTTCTCTCTCCCCCTCTCTCTCTCTCTTTTACGAACACATACCTCGCCATAACAGTCTTCTATTCCTAATCGACCTCCTCGTGGGCGGGCGACCTACTCTGTCAGAGCCAACTTCTAAATTTCCGATTCAAATTTCTTATTCACATTTTTTGTTCCGTAACTAGTACACTATGAGTGGTGCTTACATAGTGGTAAATCAATTTTCAAACCTCAACCCACATTCAGAGTCGTCGTGTCAGAGAAGTTGCACAAAACCAAAGTGTCGCGCTTGATGGAGAAAAGAGAAACAACGGTGTCAAGGTTGTCGTGGTCGAAAAAAGATTTGAGGAAATGAAAACAAGGGACTATGATTTAGTTGAGGCTTCTTTTGAGGACGGATAGGTCGTTGATGACCATGTGAACAAGGTCGTAGCTGGAGATGTCGTTTTTTTGAAAGGAAATAGAGCTTGGGCTTGAAAGTTCTAAGAGGGTTGTAGGAGAGGTAGAGAAAGAGTGGAGAATAAGAAGTTGTCTGAGGGGCCAAATCATCATCCCACAAAAATGAGTTACGTAGTGTAGAACGGTGATAAAATGTTTTGTTTATTTGGCCTACAAAATTTAAAACAAGTATTAGATATAGTTAAATAAAAAAATATTTTCAGTCAGGTGTACCGGAGTGGCAATTACCCATGTGTTTAATTCCAATTATTTCTATAATAATTGTGCTAGTGACTTCACTTACAAATAATGATTTAGGCCCCCCAATATGCCATGGTCGGATCAGGTAAGTATAGATACTTTGGATGGGAGTAGAAGATAAAGAGTTGAGCTCTTTTAGTTGAAAATGGAATGGTTTAACATCTATTATTTAATGTGTCGTTGAAGTATTCATGTTCCCAAAGTTTACACCAACACATGTTAATATGTGGTTTGGCTGTAGGATATTCAGAGAATTGTTCCTTTCAACTCATTCTTCAACAAATTGTAATAAATGTGAGAAAGGAACCAAATGACAAAATGCTGGTTACAATCTTAGAAACTGGAATTTGGTTTTAGTTACATTCAGGAAGTTGAAATTTGTGCAGTAAATAACGATTTCCATCCACTTGATAGGCACTCATAAATCAATCACTCTGTTTGTTAGTTTTCTTGGAGCCTTATTCGTTATTCCATACAATACAAATTCATCTCCCTGTTGCAGTTTTATCCTCTTATCAATTAATTGAGACTGCCCATCATTTATTTATGTACGTCAAAGTTTCTTTTCCCAAGAATAAATGTACATATTGTTTGATAAAAAGTCAAACACATTAATGTTCACACATATTTTGGGCCCATTAAGATTCATATATTCAATTTGTAACTAGACTAACGACCCATTATCAATGATCAGCCTAAGCTTGGCTCACCAGTTGCCCATGTTCTCTCTCTTATTTCAAATCTAAGGATCCAGACTCAGCACAATGTATTTAGTTGAGAAAAATTTAAAGGTAGTTCATTAAAAGAATGATGTATTATTAAAAAAATGACCCGGGATGGTAGAGGAAATGCCATACAAAAAGGGGTTGGTTAGTGTTGTTGAGTATGTGAAGTGATGATGTTTTAGTTAAGAGTGAAGTGAAAACTGCTACTTGTCTGCAGTTGAGGAAGAAAGTGGAATCGAAGAGGTAATAGTGGAAGGTGCAGAGCAACTGAAAATGATATCTCTGACCAGAAAAAACCCCAATTAAGAATAGTGTGAGAGGCCAAACACAGCCTCATGTAGCCCCACATATGCAATTTGAATTGTTAGCAAAAGAAGCAACTAGTGTGCATAGCTTAAACCTTTTTGTAGCTACAATCTCAAACACATTACTCTTCATTTGGACCACCCTAATAAGCTATGTGCTCATAAATCAAATGATGCCCACAACCTCACAAAACCCGTGGCAATGGCATGCAACAAAGAGAAAGCAACATATACGGTATATATAGATTCCTTAATTACTTGTGTATATACATATTGTTGGCCTCACCCTATATTATCCTACTACTTCCTCTTAATTAATTCAATGCAACAATACCACTACCCTATGCTCTTTTCTTTGCCCTAATGCATGCCATAACAACCCTATCTTTCTCTCTCCCTCTCACCTTCTTTACTTTTCAAATTTCTTCTACCTAGCTTTTTCTACTTTTCTCCTATTATTAGGGTATCTAATATAATACATGATTTTTATAATTTAACATAAACTAATTAATTCTCGAACGTATAACATGCAAAATCTTCTATTCAAGATGCATCTGTATAAAACTAAGGTTTGCGTTAAATTAACCAGAAATCCAGAAACTGAGTTTGCTAGTGAAAAGAATTTTAGAATATAAAGTTCTACTTGATATGAACAACAAATAGTGGCGTCTAAATATTAAATTGACATGGTTAATGACTATGTACATTAGTATATCTGATTTCAATTGAAGAAGACACTTTGTCAACAGCAAGTGTGAGAGAGAGTGAAGAAAAGCTTTGAATTCAATTCAATTATATATGAATATATGAGTAACTATAGAAGAAATTATCTTCCGGGTATATTTGAACCCATTCTTTATATACAAAAAAAGTAGTTGACCGCATGCATGTGGACTTGTTCTCTCATTTCTGGGCATGCCAAACCAACCAACAATGATATGATGTTTTTGGACTCAACTCATGTCATGTTATATGCACATACACTTGTTTGTAATTTCAAGCACCTGATTATTATCATATATGAATCTTAATAACACACTAAATATAGTAATTAATCATGAATTATAATATTTACTGACTCCTGAGTAGGGTTTTGGAGTGAGCTGACACTTGATGTTTGTGTGCATGAAATGAAATGGGATTATATATTCTAGGGTTAAGAAATGTAGAAATATAAATAAGGAAATGGTGATATAATTCACATCAGAGACACAGAGACCCTGAAAAGTGGCCTCAGTTTCTACTTTTTCTGTATCGGGAAGGGGAGAGATCATTCTCTCCCATATTTCTAGCTCTCTGTCTCCCTCTTTTGTCTTTGTTTTTTTCTTTTTCATGACACAATCCATAATTATGCACATTAATAAATAACACCATCACTAGGTCTAGGCATATAATAAAAGCTCTAACTTTTATATATCACATGTTCAAACACAAAATTATAACGATTATTTGCCTCCATTAATTCATGATTTGTCAACTTAATCAACAATTTCCACTACTTGTGTTTTTTGTTTTTTGCTTGGCAAAGGCGGGAATCGTGTTAACGAGCCAAACAAATATCTCCTAAGAGAATTCTACTACTAGTGTTGATAGATTCAGAATAATCTTGCAAACTACTGTGTACATAAACCAAATGTGACTATAGTTACGCATATGAAGATTTCAAATACATCTTTTTTTTGCTCAGCCAAGAAAATGGATTTATTTTAAAAAGTAGCAGAGTAGCTCAAGCTTTCAAGGAAGAAACCAGAGCAGGAGATTACAAATGTGTAAACAGAAATTGAAATTGAAAAGAGAACTGAAGTGCTGCAAGCAGATATCGGCAGAGGAAAGAAAAAGATAGTTCTTCAAGCTATTCCAGCAGCCGCCGATTTGATCTTTCTGATGACAATATTTGGGTGAGGGAAGTTGAAGTTATATATAAATTTGTTCCTGGTCAGCCACAAATTTCAGAGTATCAATCTAAAGAGGGGATTCCAGGCAGAAGCTTGACTTCGATCAGTGATGAGACTAGGCCAGAGCGCTATGAGAGACTTGATTTTTTTGGGGAATATGCAATATATGTTGTATCCAGAGAGAAAATAGAAAATGTGCCCCCATTTATCGCGAACCCAGAAGTAGTGAAGGAGGACATGTTCAGAGGATTCAAAAACATCGGAGCAGAATTGGCACATGTTCTTGGCGATGGAGATAGGTAACCCTTTCGAGGCAAGGAAGTCACTGGTAGGTATGGCTTCGTGGGTAGAAAGCCAGCAAAAACACTGGATCTTTGGGAGCCAAATCAGTTTTGGCCATGCAACTGATGGAGGCTCTACTTCTTGAATCAAGTTGTACATGGGTTTGACTGAGTAGTTTCTCTCGTTATGGATCCATGTTAGTTTGTCTGCATTCACTATATTTAGGCAGAAAAGTAGGATCAGAGCCAAAAGATCAGTGAAGGCCTCGAGGTTTCTTCCTGTAAGCTGGCGCGATAACGGGATCGACCAAGTGCTTTGTTCCCAACAATTAAAAAAAGAGACCTCCGGATTGGACGCCAGAGCATATAATCGAGGGAAGCGAGAGGCCAGAGTAAAATTGCCCACCCAATTATCCGTCCAGAATTTAATCAAAAGTCTAGATCCTAATTTCCATTGTAGGCCAATCGCCCCAATTAAGTTACAGAACCTAGGTTCGTAATTGAGTTTAAATAGGTGTTGAAGCAGCGATGAACCTGCTTAGGGCCTGACACTGAAGAGATCTCATTTATCTAATGCTCAATTGTATTTTTCACAGATAACTGATTTTCAGAGAGATTTGGATTCAGTGGCAAAACGCCACCATCACTTGCCTAGTAAGCAATTATTAATCGATTCAAACCTTCAGATGCCCAAATCTCCTTAAGATTTTGGCAGACATATCATATCCCAATTGACTTTGTAGATAGCTCTTTTTCTAAGGATTAGACGATCAAAGGAATTTTTTCTAGATGTAACACATTTATATCTTTACCTCTGAGACTTCACCATAACCACAATCGAGCAGAAGAAACAAACTTGACGGTATTCCATACTTTAGTGAATTGCTTGCTATACAAATTATGTTTTATATATTCACCTTTATATAATTGAAGTTTATTTAACCCTACATTTTCCCGTTAATTGACTTTTTTTTGAAATTTTTTCGCCTTAATTGATGATAATATATTATTAATAATTGTTCTGAAGATATATACTAAGATAATCAAGTTTATATATAACAAATATAGATGGATAATTAATTGTGATACAAACCTAATAAAATTACACTCAGATTGTTTCTTTTAGTATGTGTGTGTATAGAGATAACAAGCATGCATGTATATTGTCAAGTTCGCTGCTGAATTTACCTAGAAAACATATTTCATGACACAAGTAGATCCATACCGACCCTTTAATTTGTGTGTGAAACTAACCCTCCATATATATATAGCTAGCTAGCGCCTAGGTCACAGCTCTATGTATATATATGGTTGCCGTTTCACCTTGTATGTGATTGTGATGACACTTTTATTCACAACTTGGCTTTATAAGTTGACTCCCATCCCCATGTGATGCCACTTCAACCAACCACAACTCTAACCCTAGTAAACTTATATATAGATCCTAAGTATATAAGCTTGTAAATTAGGTTGCTTAAATATCAACTCACCTAGAACCTAAAAGCTCAAGTTAATTGTACCTAAAGTCTCGGATTTATACATCAAGTATATGAACAAATCCACATTTGATCAAACTGAATAAATTAACCTAATTCCAATAAACATAATTGATGAGAATGTATCACTTGAGTTATTATGATCACATGAAATGAAGCAAAAGAGATGTGATTGTACATGTACATATATATATATATAAATAATGGTATAATTCATGCATGGCTGAGCTGTAGTGCCCATACGGACATGAAAAAGAGAAAGAGTGACAAGTTATATATAAGGTTATTTTTGCGTTTTGTCCAAACCAATACGGAAACCAATTTCGGTAACACCGAAATAAAAATAAATAGAAACAATTATATAGATGGAGAATCCAATAGTCGGTATAAGTTATACAATAAATATGCATATAGAAAATTATATATATCTCAGTTCAGCAAATACCCAAAACCTTTGGATTCAGAGAAATTAAAGAGAGAATATTTTGCAAGAAAAAGAATTATAATGAGGTAGCACTAGCTAGCTAGCAATATCTAAAACAATTTACTCCATTAATCTTGCGCATTTTCCAATTGGGAATATTGTTGGTGCATGTCCATGGAGGTGGGTATAAATATTGTTGTAAGAGGTGAGAAAATGATGATGAAGATGATCATGATCTTTGGTGTTGGTGGAAGAAATGCGTACCGGAGGGCAAGGGTGGGATGTGGAAGGGGTTGATGGACGATGGATCCATGAGAGCGGCACTAGCACTTGTAGTAGTAGTAGTAGTAGTCATGTAATTAGTATTATTATTGTAATTGGGGTCTGGACCTTGATCATACAGAATTCCCTTGAACACATGTCCTCCAATGTTCACGCTTGTCTGGTACGCCACCTGCTGCTCCTCCTCCTCCTCCTCGTCTACCGCTGCCACTCTCACGCACCGGAACACCGCCGTCGCCTTCACCTCCGCCGGAAAATTCCCTATATTTCACACACACATATATATAATTATAATAATAATAATAATACAGCATGGAATGGAATTGATAGTGGGTGGGAAAGGGAGAGGAACAGTAAGTTGTATGTGAGGGTTACTCGCAAACAGGAAAAAGGAAGAAACAGAAAAAGCTGCTTCTCCCACATCACACGCAATCGATCCATCCATCGATATGATTTTTGTTGCGTATTGTCTGTCTGATTTTTATTTGCAAGGAATATATTGAAACTGAGAGTACCTGATGACATGGAGTTGGAGTTGGAGTTGGGAAAGTGGGAAGGGGCAACAACAACATTAACATTGTCTGTTTGGGTGTGGGTGTGGGTGTTGGGGGCTTTGTGGCGCTCTCGGCGCTTGGCCGCTGGGACCCACGTGCTCTTCACGTGCGTCTGGCAGTCCATCCCTCGGCTCTTGCAGCACGTCCTGCACCGCCTGTGCACGCACTCCTTCTTCGCCTGGTTCCCACAATCCTCACAGCTCACTCCTCCACAACCTGACGACCCTTCACCCCGGACCATCACAGCCCCAGATCTGTCATCGAATAACCCACCCTCCTGCTGCTGCTGCCATACCTCGAATCCCTTGCTGACGTCATCGTTACGGTACCAGAAGCAGCTGTCTTGTGGTGGAGGAATTTCGGTGGGTGGGTTGTTACTCCTTCCTAGTGAGAAGAAACCAGCCATGACAAACCAAAACCAAAACCCATAATCAGAAAGTGGTCACCCAATAATTATGAGAAAGAGCAGTATAGTGTTGTTGTTGTTGTTTAGAGTAGAGAATGAGAAATAAGGGGTGCTACTGCTACTGTTAGGGAGCATTTAAGACAAAACAAGGATATAGCGATGAGCGAGTGATCTCTGCAACGCCGCCACGCCCTCTGCGTCTCACTTAATTTATGTCTCCCAACCCATATCTATATCTCCACTCTCTCTCCTTTCTCTCCTTTCTCTTTCTCTTTCTCTTTCTCTTATTATTATTTCCTCTCTCTCTCTCTCTTCAATTCGATTTCGCCTTGTTTGATCGATCGCTTTCTTCTTCTTCTTCTATTCTTCAATTCTCCCTTGTAAATGTGAATGTCCACATCGATCTTACCAATTACTTTCATCAATTCTAACTCCTCAATTCTTCATCCGACGGTCTCTTCCTCTGCCACGTCCTCCACCCCCAACTCTTTCCTCTTACTCCAACTTAATCCCAATTCCCCTTCCAAAAACCCAACATAATTTCCTCCTAAATCAATTACATCTCTATTTCAAATCAAATTATACCTCTGTAAAAAACAACAATATTCAATGCAACCACAGTATATATTCATTGCAGCTTAATTAATATTATTTGGATTGCTTACATATGAATATATGTAACTAAAACTAGTCAGATTTACGTCAAGAAGATTAGAGATTTATTAATAACTCAACATATTTATAAATCTATACATGCATTTTCATTTTCATTTTCTTTTAATTCTAACTTGTTTTATTTATAAAAGAATAAAATATCATATATTTAATAATATAATAAACTATCCCACATTTAGACATTGAGTAGTAATAGTTTTAACCACTTGACTCGTGGGTTGTAAAACTGGGTTGTACATATCGGGTAGGGTTCCGCAACTAAAAGTTTAAGCATATTAATTAGGCTTGTTCCAACTCTTTATATACACCTTTTTTATTTTATATTATTTTTATGGTAAAATTTTACATTCTCAACATTGACTTATATCAATATTTGTACAAATGAGTTCTTAGTTTTGCATTAGGTGAAACATTTGATTTTGAGCAATCCTCTATATTTATTTTTTAAACCAAAGAGAGAGATATTACTCCAAATCCAACGTTACAGCAGATTGTAGTACGTACGTATAAAATTAATTAATGACAACATATTAATATTTTATGACACTCTCTCAACAATAAACTCAGAAACTCTTCACTGCTTGTGTCCCCTTTAAGACATAGCTATTCAAATATATTAGTTGAAGTGAATGTAAATTCCTTAGAAAGAAGGTGTCTTACATGATATTATATATGTCCAACCACTTCGATTATATAGGACTGATCACTTTATTATTGGGATCTAAAACAAGATCACTTCACTTCTTAATTTGAATTTTCTAAACAGTAGGATTGAAATTTTAAATAAGTTTGATAAATGTCACAATTTGAATATTATAAACAACCTATAGTACTACGAAAAAAAGTGAATTCAAAATAACTCTTTAATTCAAGATAAAAATCGCATACAAAGAACCTCATCCAATCAAAAGGTGCGAAAACAAAAAGAAACATGCAATATATTTTAATTGGTTTCTCTTTTTTTGTGTTCTTACTTTGTTTCAAGACAAAAATGCATATCATACACTATCCAAGGATACCTAGTGCAATGAAACATTTTGGTACGGCCAAGTTATGTGCAGCTGTAAAGCAAATTCTATGTCGCCACCGTTCTAACATATTATAGAAATAATGTGAGTAAACTATTCGTGTAAATTATATCATTAGTAACTAGCACTACTGAAAACTACTTTCAAGTCGGCGTGACTCTGATCCTACTGAGCAGGAGCTTCGATCTCGACAACTTGGTTGTCACAGTGCAAGTTTAGTCGTGAATGATCCTACCTGACGCGATATTCCATCAATATCTTGCCTGCTTGGTGAACAATTATGAGCAAGATTTTCAAAATCTCGCCGGTAACTACTTGGCGAGATATTGACCAATATCTCGCCGAGTAGGCTGGCCATAATTTGGTCAAAATATAGCCCAATTATGCAGTTTCCTCGTTACCAATTAAACATGTAAAATATCGCAATTCAACTAAATTCTAAATTGCAATTTGCAGCGATCCAAAACAGTTAATTATCGTCTTCTATCACCAAAAAGTCAAACAAAAAAGGTATGATTACAACGTCAACATAAGAAACTCATCAACCTACGGGAGTTGGCCCAGCCGTTTCGTCTTCAACGTCTTCTTCGACGTCTTCTTCAACTTCTTGCTCGGGGGCGGCTGTTCGTCGGCTAGTGCTGGAGGCTGATGTTGGTCCGAAGCCACTCTGTTAAATTATATTCACATTAGGGTTGATGCTCACGAGTGCTAACCCATCTATATTAGATTTCCTTTTCTCATATATATTAGAGTTTCCTATTCTATTCCTATTACCTTTTTAATAAAGGTCTCTTCTAATTCTTAATACACGCATCAATAATAAATCTCTCATTATTCATATCATGGTATTAGAGTCATAATCGATCATTGGTTAAATCCTTACGCATATTTCACTTCGCCCACTCATCGATGATTCGTAATATTGACGGGGTGGGTGAGACAATTCAATCTCTATCTCAATCTGAATCTCTAACCTCTCGCTTCCACAAATAATCAACTCAACAATCTCTCCCGTAACCAATCTCGTAGCCACCAAGTTTTCCCGCAAGTCGGACCACGGAAAATCTTGCAATCAACCCAAATCTTGCAAACACCACACACTGGTCAATAGCTCTCTCTCTCTCTGGAATTGGAAATCACTCTCACCAACGACTCTACCAAAGCCACATACCTCCATCACCATCAACATCAATCTATCAACAACCAATCAAATCCAAAAACACCATTATCAATCAACCACAATCGGTCTCAACACCCATGAGCAAGATTTCAACATTAAGCTTGATAGTGGCGCATGATCAAATTGGGTTCGCATCAATCGCAGCAACCAAATCGGGTTCGTCTCAATTCGCGCATCTCTACTGTCGTCAACTTGAGCCTCGGGTTCTCTCGGCCATCCAAACACTATCGAACTACACCACACGAGCCTCGGCTCTTCTCAGACCGTCGCCGTCGAACCAGATCAATTCATCAATCAAAAAATCTCGTAAGCCGGAAATCCCGTAATTCGGACATCTCGTAATCCAGACACCGCATGTGAGAGAAGTTTAGAGCATTGACGGAATCCAGCATCCGCCATCTGCACTCACCATCTACCATCAACCATATGCTCTCGCCATCAGCCATCATCGGGTAGATGTTACCTCGTCATCAGCTATCAAACATCTGGCATCATTGGGCATTTATTATCTCGCCATCAGCTATCAGGCATTTGGCATCATTGGGCATCTACTATCTTGCAATCAGCCATCAAGCATCTGACATCATTGGGCATCGGCTATCTCGTCATCAGGCATATGGCAATCATTGTGCATCTGTTATCTTGCCATCAGGCATCAGGCATCTAGCAATCATTGGGAATTTGCTATCTCGGTATCAGCCATAAGCATCTGGCATCATCGGGAAGCTGCTATCTCACCATCTGCCATCAGGCATCATCGGGCATCAGCAGGCATCATCGGGCATTATGCATCATTCAGCACATACGGGCATCAGGCATCGGCCGTGAGCGGCGCACATTCTTCATCCTCAATTCTCGCCGCATCACCTCGACAACATTCTCGACAGCCTCAGCCCTCGCCACAACTCATTGAGGGGGGTTGTTAAATTATATTCATATTAGGGTTAATGCCCATTAGGGTTAACCCATCTATATTATTCCTTTTCTCTCATATATTAGGGTTTCCTATTCTATTCCTATTACCTCTATAAATAAAGGTCTCTTCTAATTAATAATACACACATCAATAATAAATCTCTCATTATTCATATCATGGTATTATAGCCATAATCGATAATTTGTTAAACTTTTACGCATATTTCACTTTGCCCACTCGTCGATGATTTGTGATTCTGACGAGTGGGCGAGGCAATTCAATCTCTATCTCATTTTGGATCTCTAACCTCTCGCTTCTGCAAATAATCAACTCAACAATCTCTCCCGTAACCAATCTCGTAGCCACCAAGTTTTCTCGTAAGTCGAACCACGGAAAATCTTGCAATCAACCAAAATCTTGTAAACACCACACACTGGTCAATAGGTCTCTCTCTCTCTGGAATTGGAAATCACCCTCACCAACCACTCTACCATAGCAACAACATACCTCCATCACCATCAACACCAATCTATCAACCACCAATCAAATTTAACATCACCATTACCAATCAACCACAATCGGTCTCAACACCCACGAGCAAGATCATCATTAAGCTTGAGGGTGGCGCGTGACCAAATTGGGTTCGTATCAAACGCAGCAACCAAATCGGGTTCGTCTCAATCCGCGCATCTCTATTGTCGTTAACTCGAGCCTCGGGTTCTCTCGGACATCCAAACACCATCGAACTACACCACAGGAGCCTCGGTTCTTCTCGAACCGTCACCGTCGAACCAGATCGGCCATCTTCTCAAAGTCCCATCACTGGTAACGTCCTTGTCGGACAAACCTCGGCAATCCGACAACAACCTCGGCAATCTCGTCTCACTCTCAAGCCTAACTGGTCACGTCCTCATCATAGCTACCCCGACATCACAAACCCACTCTTCTCACGAAGCAATCCGATCAACTCAAAAAAATTCCGTAAGCCGAAAATCTTGTAATTCAGACATCCCATAATCCAGACACTGCATGTGAGAGGAGTTTAAAGCATTTAAGGAATCCAGCATACGCCATCTGCCATCAGCCATCTACTCTCGCCATCTACCATCAGCCATATGCTCTCGCTATCAGCCATTAGGCATCTGGCATCATCAGCCAGCTGTTACCTCGCCATCAGCCATCAACCATCTAGCATCATTGAGCATTTTCTATCTCGCTATCAGCCATCATGCATCTGGCATCATTGGGCATCTACTATCTCGCCATCAGCCATCAGACATCTGACATCATTGGACATCTGCTATCTCGCCATAAGCCATCAGGCATCTAGCAATCATTGGGCATCTGCTATCTCGCCATCAGCCATCAGGCATTTGGCAATCATTGGGCATTTGTTATCTCGCCATCAGCCATCATACATCTGGTATCATCAGGCAGCTGCTATCTCGCCATCTGCCATCAAGCATCATCGGGCATCATGCATCATTCAGCACATACGGGCATCAGGTATCCGCCATCGGTCGTGAGCGGCGCACATTCTCCATCCTCAACTCTCGCCACATCACCTCGACAACATTTTCGGCAACCGCAACTCTCGCCACAACTCAATATTATCAAGTTTCAAACAATTCTTGTTTCACCGCATTGAGTTTGAGGGGGGCTGTTAAATTATATTCACATTAGGGTTAATGCCCATTAGGGTTAACCCATCTATATTAGGTTTTCTTGTCTCTCAAATATTATGGTTTTATATTCTATTCATATTACCCCTAGAAATAAAGGTCTATTGTAATTTACAATACGCACATTAATAATAAATCTCTCATTATTTCTATCACACTCCTAGCATGATAGTCAGCTGCGTCACCGTCGGAGTCGGAGTCGGAGTCGGAGTCAGGATGGGTGTCGGAGTCGGAGTCACGACCAAGCTCGGGGCCCAAATCGAAAGCGGCATCCGCATATTACCCGAATATTATCCTGAATACTGGCGTGAACCTCGGCCTTAAGTCGAGCATCGATCTCGATCTTAAGCCGAGCCTCGACCCCGACCTTAATCCAAGCTTCCGTCTGAGCATGCTGATCATCAAAACGACGGTTCAGCGCAGCTATCTCCTCTTCTGCAGCGGTCTATAATTGACATATCTACGTACAATACAATACAATACAATACAATACAATACAATACAATACAATACAATACGTGATAGTTATTATATGCATATGTATTACTACACGTAATTAAAGCCAAATATCCATACAAAAAAGTACGATTTTGAACCAAAGGGAAAATCGAAATCCCACATCAATGTACTAATTCAGAGCTAGCTTATTCACCAAAAATATACTAATTCAGAGCATGGTTCACCAAAATTTCACTAATTCATAGCCTAGTTCACCAAAATTTCATTAATTCATAGCCTAAATCACAAAAATTCATAGCAATGTCACAGCTAAATCGAAATATCACAGCAAAATTAAAATTTCATAGCAAATCGAAAACCCAAACTAACCCACAAATTTGGAGATCGACCAACGGGGACGACAAGACTAGAGACGACGAGCTTGATGACGTTTGAGAGGAGCTCGACAACCGGACTAGTAATCTTCGATTTTGTATGCACTCAAAATGTTCAGAACCTTTTCTCGGCGAGATATTGCGCAATGTTTCATCGGGAAAGGTTATGACCGTTGATAGTCAGCATCCGACCGTTGATGGTCAACAAACTATTTACCGGCGATATATTGCAATATATCGTCGGGTTGGCGTCATTGACCGTCAACGGTCGGATGTTGACCATCAACGGTCATAACCTTTTCCGGCGAGATATTGCAAAATATCTCGCTGGGAATGGATATGACCGTTGAAGGTCATTATCCGACCGTAGACCAGTGAAACCAGCTCAACGAGATTTTGATTATCTCGCCGACTTGGTGTAACCAACCCGGCGAGACTTATCAATATCTCATCGGGAAAAACCATATTCTAAGTAGTATAACGTGATCTATATTATTGATTATTACTATTTGGTCAAATGATACAACAACACATGTTCCTCAAAGATAAATATAAAGGGTAGTTATGTCTTGCAACTCGGTACTATTCAATACTCGTAGGTTACAACCTCAACTTTTAAGTGTGTGGTTTATAAAGCATCTCCAATGTTGCTCCTTACATTTAAATTAACATAGAGAGTGATTTGCAATGGTATTAGAGTAGAGAGCCACTTTTTCATGTTCAACTTCAATAATGTTCTCTATATTTATACTACATATATTATTTTATTAATACTTCATACTCTCTATTTACAAAAAGTTTGTACGAGAGAGAACGAAGTAAGATAAAGCGAACTAAAAATTAATAAAGTAATAGGATAAATGATGTGGTGAGCTCCCTACATATATAGAGACATAAAAAAAATGTTGAGAGCTCTCTATTGTAGTAAGTCATGTATAGGCCTTATTGGAGTCTATTTTTCACTCATTACAATAGCTTCAATCTTTACATAATTTTTTATATATTAAAATGAGCCACGTTGGAAATGCTCTAACTCTTTCGTTTTGACTTGATGCACTTACTATTAAATTTGATGAAATTAATTAATTTCAGAGTCAAGTTGTTCCTTAACTCGTGCATATAATATTAGGCATGATTTGAATGTAGATCATGGCTTATTAGTTGCTTGTTTATAGGTATAGTTGTTGCTTCTTGTGGTATTTAAGCCACTTAGATTCTCATTTGTAGGAGGACATAATTAACAAATATTTTGTGGTATAGTTCTCGCCCAAAGCAGAACAATTTCCTAGTTCTTTTGTTATTAAGTTGGTTATTGATTGGGACCTATCATTGATATCAAAGCCTGGTTAATTACAATCATTATCCCTTTAAATATTTAATTTTTTTGGCACATACCACAGTAACATTTGTGATAAAATTATACAATTTTAATGTGAAATCTATACTAAAGTGATATTACGAGTTAGAGTTGCTCTAAGGAACTTGACTTTAAAATCCGGACAAGTACTAAGAGACAGATCCATACACATCTCAGATGCGTGCAATAAATGTAGGGTAGTTCAGTAATATACCATGCATCAAATCCTACCCTAATCGACTAAACCGAGTAATGAGAGTGGTTTTCGAGGGCATTAAGTATAGTTTATTGAGGTAGAGAGATTTGGGCAATGAAAATGAGGCGAATTTATCGATATAATAAGTTAATCATGTCTCTATGTGGTTGTGGCATCTTCTGGAACATCGCGCCTCCTCCTCCACAATTTTATGTAATACGCAGTTTTTAATTACAATTATTCATGAATTTAGGGATGATCACCCCTCAAAACCGAACCGAACCGATGGTGGTCGGTTGACCAATTTTTTGAACCAAAATCGAAACCTAGCAATTTGATCGGTTCGGTTCAACCGACCAATCTGGGCGGGTCGGTAGGTCGGTTCCCAAATACAAATCGATTATGTTCTGGGTCATTGGTTTGGGCCAATTTTGGGTCCAATTACAAGCTCAAGTTGGAAACCTATCAAATTTAATTTCTATGTAAAACAGAGGCAACATTGTTACAATTTTTCTTCATTCATATTTTTAGGGGAAAAATCATTGGCAGAGTGCCAATGATGAAAAAACTCCAACTATTCTAATCAGAATCATCCAAATCAAAACCAAAACACCAACATAAAAGTTCAAGAACAACACAAACATGAAAATAAACTGAGTTTTTAGCAATAAATATGGAAAAATTTCTTCATCTTCAAGATTTTAACTTCAAGCTTGTTTTTCATGACTTAATCTTCACCGGAACATGTGAGGAACACCTTCACTGTCTGCAGATTGGGCCAATTCTGCAAAAAATAGAATAAACCCTAATTAATAGCAACATATTTAATACAAGCAATGAAGCAAACTAATAGCAGAACAAATGCAAAGTAATAGCAGAACAGATTCAAACTAAGCAAACTAATAGCATAACTAAATACCAGAAAATAATCAAACTAAGTTACCTTTTCAAGTGAATCTTGTTTCAACATCTCCTCTTCAAAAATTGTAACAGAATATGGTGACAATTTGAACTAGTCTTGCGTACAAATCAAAGCCTGCTTTACAAGAGGACTTAACTTAGATCTGAAATCACTAATCACCCCCTCCTGTGCTGAAAGTTGATTCAGATGAGACAATAGAGACGGGAATTGAGAAAATGTCACAAGCCATTCCGAAGATTACGGGAAACATGTGGGAATTTTGACTCCACCACCCTAAAACATCAAAATTTGCATCGTCATTCTCAGGTTCCTCCTTCAAATACCTCACCAACTCAGACTTAACTTTCCCTTCCTGTTGGCTTGACCTCAACTTCTTAAAATTTTCACGACTCACACCAAGCACTGCAAAATCAGTCAAGGGGGCAGTACCAGTAGGTTCCACTGCAAACTCGTTGTTACTGCAGCTGCTATGGCCATACAACTTGTCATTTTGATCAAACATTTCATCAAGCAACTCTTTCACAATTACTTCAATCACATAAACACTATTAGCTGAATAAATCCGCCTCACAATGAACATCACAAAGTTTAGTTTATGTCGTGAATCAAAAACAGGAGCTAAAAATATGAGCATGTTCATCTTCACTTTATCTGAAAACTTGAGCTTAGTGATAATAGATTTTGGATCAAGGGTAATTTCAAAATATTTATCAAATTTGAGTCGCATCTTATTACCCATGTTTAACATGTCCAGATTGTCACTAGACTGATCACTTGAAATTATGTGATACATATCACTAATATCTGCAAGTACAAGGTTAGTTGTGACATATTTTAATCCAGAAACTTTCATTATCATGTCGTAAAACATACCCAAAAATGTCATGAAAGAATTGAGCTCAACCAAGTCAGTATCAGTGATCATACCAAGCATTTCAGAACCATCCTTTCTAGGCTTTCTTTCCATTTCCATTCTCAAACTACTGTAAACCAGATCATACCTCTCAAAGACGCGCTCCATAGCACATGCAAATTTTATCATCAGATAAGTCGAGTTCCATCTTGTTGGAATATCAAGACTCAACAATTTCTTTGATGTAATACCAACCCGTGTCACATAATCCTTAAACCTGGAAGTCTAGCTGGAGATATTTTAATATAGGGAACATCAAATCAAATTCTATCAATAGAAACATTAAGCATACTTATACCATCAGAGACAATCAAATTCAAAATATGAGCAATGCATCTCATATGCATAAACTGCCCTCTAAGCACATTTGTTCCCAACAATTCCATTCTTCGACTTAAAAAAGGTACTGCCAGATCATTAGCAGAAGCATTATCAACTGTCAAAGTGCAAAGTTGACTAATACCCCAAGCTTGTAAACAAGCCTCAATTGCCCTTCCTATGTCATCTCCCTTGTGACTGACAATCGGACAAAAGTTAAGAACCTTCTTATGCAAAACAAAGTGATCATCAATTAAGTGTGCAGTCTAAACCATGTAGTTCATGCCTTGATTAGAGGTTCAAGTATCTGTAGTAAGTGAAACCCTACGGCTAACAGATGCAAAATAATCGAACAATTTATTCTTCTCAGCTTGATACATTTTGAACACATCCATAGTGCTTGTTGTTCTAGAGGGAATTTGAAATTAGGACAAATTGTTGCCACAAAATTTCTAAACCCTTCACACTCCAAAACAATCATTTATATAAAGCAGCACAAAAAGCAGATTGATCAAAATGTCAGGGAAGTAATTGACCATCTACCCCATTTTCAGTTATGGTTGATCGAAAAGTGAGTTGTTGCTGCCCACTAATTACTGCAATATTTTCATGATTTTTCTCACAAATCTTCTAGTGATAATTCAAATTGGTTGTCCCATTTCTCTTAGGTTTGGCAGACAATATTTTTTTCACAGTGCAAAATGGATCCATGCTTTAGACACTCTACGAGTTGAAGCATATTGTTTACCTTAGGATGCAGTAGGTGCTGCATCCCCACCAACGACCCCAATACCGCTTGCATTTCCACTTCCAGATTGATTAGGTCCTGGTCCTCCATCACTGTTGCCTCCTCCACTTCAATCAATGGCCTTCCTCGGAGCAGAAGACGAAGCGATATGTCGCGCACGAGTGGAGAAGACGAGGCAATCTGCACGACTGATGAGTCACATGGTCACGCCAGCACTAAATGAGTTTTGCTGGTTGGGGATATGTGGTATCATCTGGGCGTGTATCTCAAATAAATGAATGGTCCATATGATACCACGTCACTAACACGAGGCAGGTCGGTTTTGTCGGTTAACCGACGGTTCCTACATTTTATTACCGACACCCGACCCGCTCACCCATCCGTTTTGTAAAAACCGAACCGAACGGAACCGAGAGCTTTCGTTTCAGTGCCCAGAACCGACGGTTTGGGTCGGTGTCGGTCGGCTCATTCGGGTCTGAATTTTTCTGCACATCCCTACATGAATTGTTGTGGCCCTTTTTTATTATTTCCCTTTGTTCTTGTTATTTTTAAGGTGATGTACACATTTAAGGTTGAGAGATATAAAAATTCAATTCAAATCTAGGAAGCGATAATCAATACAATTAGGATTAGGAACGCTACTGACCCAAAATTTCAACGGTATGAGGCTCTATAGCAGAGATCGTTAATCCGTACAGTTTCCCACTTTTACAGGCAAGGAGGCAAGTGCATGTCGGCGCGTGGTTGTACATGCAATCATTTAAAGAAGCCAAACAACCATATGATTTTATTTGTGTTGGATGAGATGGCGACTAAATTGAACGGTTATAGATCACTCGGGTACCCATGATATTTATTATTTAATGTGGAAAACTCAAAATGCTCACTCTGATAATTACAATTCACCGTATTTAAGTTTATTCATTTCCATCACCATGAGTTAGTCTAGTGAATTAGGATATAAATACAATTTGGCTCTTCGAGCTCAGTTTGAGTTATGTGTTTTAACTTTAACAGTTTTAACTTTCATTAAATATAACATAATTTGTAGCTAAAAGTCCAAAATTTTATCATTATATAATTTTCAAATAATACAACTATTCAATAAATATGAAAAATCAATTTTTCTTCAAGGTATATTTTAAATAACAAATTTAAAGAATAAAAACTTAAAATCTCTTGTCAAATGATCCATCTCTCTTATAAACTTCTTTTATAGAGAAGAAAAATACTAAGATTTCGGCTAAAACTCGATATTGCGAATCTGATGAAGCAGAAATATAAACCACAAATTATATGTTTCAAATTCCTTGTCAAACAAAAATATAAAGGAAAAACTGCAAAATTAACGCTCTATAATTAGAAATTTTTACAAGTCTTTAACTGTTATTGTTATTTTCTTAACTATTTGACAACTTCAAATTTGGTTCAGAAAAGATGGAAAGAGATAAATTATTCTAAATACCCTAGATAATTAATTTAAACTCTTTCTCATGTGCAAAAGTTTCATTTTAGCATATGTATTTTACAAATATATAATTTATCTTGTATTATCAATTATAATTTCACGATACATGTTTTGTTATCAAGTAAATGTGTTTTAACTTATTTTTTGTCTAAGTAAACACTTAATTTTATTTAGCACATGTATTCTCACAGTCACATGTCTCATTATTTAATATACATATTTTTTTTCGGGGGTTGAAGAACAGGTATGCTAATTATAATCTATACAATGAATAGATATAGTAATTATAAAGTTAGTGAAAGACACTTTTTTTTGAAGTTATACTAAAAGATACTTGTTTATTATAATGATGTACCACAAAATTATATTATACATTTTGTTGTATACAAGGAGTCTAGTTGTATACAACACATCTTGTGATGTAAATTCAAAATGGTAATTCTATTTTCTCTCTTATATGATTAATATTTATGAAAAAATGTAAATTAAAAAACTGGGGTGAAGGGAGAGAATTAAATAAGATGTCATTGTCAGCCTTTTAACTAATACAACCAGCTGTTTTACTATACAATACAGTAATTAAGATTTCTACAGGAAAAGTTGAAATCTAAAATTTATAATACATGTTATACTATTATTTATTATCTTTTTAGCAAGCTGATAAATCTGATAGGTCCATCCTATAATTTATATAATGAACAGTAACAGAGTGTGTAGATGTGTCCATTAATGTCAGAGTACAGCTTGATGAAACAACAGAAAAGACATGCTCTATAGTACTTAGCATGTTCTGCATATCTTCCACGCATCGCAGATTGATCCAATACATAAAACTATGTTATGACTTGGAGAAAACATACACTGATGTAAAAGGAGAGTATAAAGAGAAATATATGTATTATAATAATTAATTGAAAAAGAAATTATGATTTACAATTTAGTATAAAAATGAAAGAGCATATTTTACAATTTTAAATAATATATTTATACATGGAAAACTCCACATAACTCCTATGTATTTTGCAACATTTTCACTAAACTATCCAAAAAGAAAGTTGTTTTGTAGAAGCTCTAAATTTTCCTAATGTTTCACTTCACCCAACAACGTTAAGTTGCTGGCAAAAATTCGAAATTGCCCTCTTGGCGAAAAAAGCCGTCAGCTCATTTTGAGAGGACGATTGAGAGAGGAAGTGGAATCGTCGAGCAGAGAGAAGGAGAAAAGCGCCGGAGAATGTAAAATCGTCGACAAAATTGATGATTTGGGAGGAAAGCTGCTTGTCAATCCGGAGGAGAGAGGGAAGCGTTGAGGGATGATTTGCCAACGACCAGATCGGGAAATTCACGTCAACGACTTCGTTTTCCGATGATAGGAGCGCGAACGAGGACTGATCCAGAGAAGGGGCTTTCCGATCTTAGAGAGCTGCTGATTGAGCCGCACCAATATCGCTTGTGCCGCTCAAATCTATCAAACAGCTTTCCCCCAAAAATCGATTTTCAAGAGAGCACTTGTTCATCTAAATCTCTATTACTGAGAATAAAAATAAAATCAAAATCAGCATCAAACAATTGAGCTCTCATCAAATCAAAATTTACATCGAAATCAATAACAATCAATTGAATTGCAAAATCGGAGCAAGCGATCAAGCAATTAACAATATAAATTCGCCAGTGAACATGTCTCATGGTGGCAACATCTTCGTGGTACATAATAGAGTCAACCTTCTACCAAACATAGTACAAGAACCCGTCGACCTTCGATGGCCCCAAATACACGGCTCCATCGAGTCAATTCGGCCGGAGAATCCCGACCTCCGTGGACCGACACTTTTGGCTCGAATCGAGAATGTAGAAGAAGGATGTCCCCTTTGTTCCAATCCATGTCATAATTGAGCTCCTCGAGCCACTTCTGGATGATGTTGAAGTTTCTTCTCTTGGGCTAGTCGTACCAGAGATCGATTACCTTCCGTCTTCTAATCAAGTTCATGAGGAGGATCGAGTGGAACTGCTCCGGCCTCGGGGTTGGAGTTGGAGTAGGAGTCGTCGCCGAGACGGTTGTGAAGAAGATGTTGATGAGAGTGAGAATCTCTGATGGAGACGAGCCATTTTTGGGGTGTGGAGGTTTTTGTGTCAATAACTATAAAAGAATTTCTACCATTTTCACAAAAATTAACACCTGAGTGATAGTTATGTGGTCGACTATTGACCAAAAATTAACATCGTTGAGGTGAAGTGAAACGTTAGCCAAGTTTAGGGGCTCGACAAAATGACTTCTTCTTATATAGGGGTTAAGTTAAATTGTTGCAAAATACAGGGAAGGTATGTAGAGTTTTTCTTAATATATTTTAGTACAATTTAGGATTTTCTTTATATAACATCTTTGTCTTCGATTCAACAAAATCGTAAAATTTGGATTTTCTTTTTTATTCTCAAATACACGTCCCTCTTGGCTCAGAAATTTATAAATTATCGGCGTAAATTTCTACCCGAGATTTGCTCATGCCCCCATTAAACATACTAATAAAAACGTTATTTAAGATAATTAAAAGAGTTTTTATTCCAGTGGTAAAGATGTGATTATAATCCCCTATCCTGGCTAACGTGGGTTTTTTTGTAATGTTGTTTTGGCCTTTTAAACTCTGTTTATTTGTTGATCATCATTTAATTTACGATTGTTCATTTAGTTCATATTTTCTTTTTATTTATTTTGGTAAAATATTTTATTAAATTTTATTAAATTTAACTACATTTTATGATTTTTTCATTATAATCAATTAACTAAAATGTTTTTATTTACTTATCATTACAAATTTGTAAATTGTCTGAGAAAAGTTATGCTGAGATTAGGAAATTATTGATTAACATTGATGCTGAAATCATTATGGATCGTTTTCAAAATATGACATGCCGTAAAATGGAACTACCGCATCGTCACTTCATTAGATTTAGTGTCCGAAAATAGCTATAGAAAAATCACATATTAATAAATTTTCTTTGTATAACAACACGTTGCATAGATTCAAAGCATGAAAATCTAGAAAATAAGATAGAAGAGGACACGAAGGAATCGAAAATAAGATTATAGAGAAATATTTTGGGCCTAAGAAAATGTAGCGAGCTTCGGCCCCTAAATTTTCTCCAGAACTCATTTTTCTCAACAACATCATTTCAAGTAGCTATCTTTAAAGTTCAATTTCTCATTTATCTCTTGTCTATTTAGAGCTCGTGATATACCGTTGAAAAGATCTCATATCTTAGATGATGGGAATGCACTTCACATTAATAAAGGTCGAGTCTTAGCGTTCTAAAATCACAGTTCGGGTTGACCTAATCATAAGTTAAAAACATATTTTAAGTTTTGCCAAATTTCAGGAGTTTTGGGTGGCTAGTTCTATAGGACGGGTTGCCTACGAGGAAACGTTTAGCCTTTAGAGGGGTAATCCCGATTGGGCTCCGGCTATGTACTTTTTATGGCAGGAGGGAGGAGTTTAGTGAGCATCTTATGCTCTCATGTCGCTGGTCTCAGGAATTCTAGTGAGAGATTCAGAGGTGGTGTGGGTGTAGTACATTAGTTCCCAGACGGTCCACGAGCTATTCATGTGTTGGAGTTCCCGAGTCTCTGAGCGGGGAGTTAGAAGAGCTTGGAGCATATTGGTGACCATGGGATTCTGGTACGTCTAGGTTACCATAAACTACTGGAGTTTGGGGGCAGCGAAGATGCCGATCGATGTGCTTAGGTCGTTGCAGATGTACTCATACTCCTTGATGCCGGCGCACGAGGGGCGTGAGATTCAAGATTGGACGGGGGTGCGAGCGCTGCCGGGTTGGTGCGCAAACCCGAGAGCGGTTCTGGATTCTCTTGTGAGTTACACTTTTGTTTCATTCTTTTCTATGTTTTTGGGTTTTTCTTCCATTCTTTTTGTACATTTTCCCCGTCATTTATAAAGTTGTAATATTAATAAAAAAAAACTTTTTTCGAACAATCTCCCACATGAATGAAATTTAACGTGTAAGAATTTCGACATGGTGATTATTCTCTACAGTCGATATCTGCATAGGATATGTAGGCTACCGCATTTGAACCTTCCTTTTGAAAGATATATGCCATAGTACAATCACATTTTATGAGTAAACGTTTTATCTTCTATTAGTAATAAATTGGCACTTTTATTATTCATTGTGTTATGATAATATGCTGAGCATAATCTAGCCTAAGGTCATCACGTGTTAATCGCTGATAGTAGAACCTTTAGACACGACAATCGATATTGCTTTAGAATTATACTTAGCAGGTCCTGGTCAATAAGCTACACATATGCCATCATATATAAAGCGACCAGTATGAGGATGGTTGATGATCACGCTCTACTGATCATGTGTATAGAGTTACTAAGCCAGAATCATAAATATCATTTCGGGGGAGGAATGATATTTGGACGACCCGACATGAGAAATGTTTCATAGATTAAGTCATGAGCATTCTCAGTTGTCGTAGTATCATTGAATCTTTATAGATTTTGGACTCTCTATGGATTCCTATATGACTACTCTCATAGTTTGACATACTCTTCTACATTTTCTGTAAATGGTTACAATAGAGATATGATTGGTTATGCGGCGGGCTATATTAGGAATACAGTTGACGGTTAAGGGATTTGTCCCTCGCATAGCAGTGGGAACGATATCCGTTTAGGTCTCTTGATGAGAATGACTAAAATAGAGTGTGTGGCCACGCCAGTGATAAAGAGTTATCGTATTTAGTCATCTCGAGATCAAGAAACATGTTTGAATATATAGGGGTGACTTTTCTATACGTTATGTCCAAACAAGATATCTAGTGACAAAAAGATTGTGATAGCTGCAACAAAAGGTTAAATAAAATCACCGATCATCGTGATCATTGGGTAATCATAATGTCTTACTAGAGACCACTTATGATGAATGGACCGAATAGAGATTGAGGCCATTTGCCAATGTAATCATGAGCCTACTGGGTCATACACAAAGAGCAAGCCCGAAGCCAAATGGACCAACAAGGCCCAAGGAGAAAAGAAGGAGTTAACGACCCATCGCCACCCAGAGGGAGTGGCGATCATCACAAGGGTTGTGGCAATCGCCATATATGATGTGGCGATGGCCACATGCCTCTGGGCAGTTTTCCTATTTCGGTTTGAATCATTAATCTGAAACCTAAAAAGGAAAGAGGCAAGTGGAAGCACGAAATTTTGGGGTAATTTCTGAATTAGGAATTCTAAATTAAATAGGACTTATTAGAAATAAGATCCTAACCCCAAAAGCCTATAAATATGTTGCTTCGGTTTCATGAAACCCTAATGCGAGATTCACATAATTATCAACTCCACCACAAACTTCAGATCTGATTATTGTCTAATTAGATATGATTTGAGGAAAATAATTCTAGTAGATTATTCTTCTTCAATGTTCGATCAAGACTTGTTCGTGTGAATACCGGTAGAGAGCACATCTGGAATGTAACGCCCCAAGATCCGTCTCTCCGAATCTTAGTCGTCACGCGATAAAATACAAGTATCGATAATACATATACGAAGATACATATACGAAATAGTTATGAAACACCTCGAGCGTCCTCGAGTGTATCATAACTATACTCGCACAAAGTCAACACCTTTATTTTAGGCGTCCCTAACTTAAAGGTGATTGCACAAGTAAGTAAACCAGTTCTAAAACAATTCCATCAAAACATCCTTTGAAAATGAAGCAAGTAACTCATAAATAAATACCATAAGGGTGAGGCATAACGCCACCTCACCGAGTGTTTTACAAAATAAAGTAATAAACCGGATAATGAAAAGCAGTAACAAAACAGGTTACGACTCAACAGAGTCTACAACAGCCGACCAAACACCACTGGCAAAGACACGTCGACACGACACGCCCCCAAGCTCCCAGTCAAAAGATCTAAACGCATCCATAACCTGCACAAGTTGTAGGGGTGAACACGCTACCTCCAAGACTCAAACATCGCACATACACAAGATGATAACAATGCAAAAGTAGTTGTATAACATAATTAACTACACCCTAGGGTAACCGATTTCAGACCAGGGAATCCACCCTTGCCTCGGTTCACCCTCCCTTAGGTAAAGGTAACCGATCTCGATTAAGGGAGTCCACCCTCAACTCGATTCACCTTACACCTAAATAAAGGCAACCGATCACAACTAAGGGAGTCCACCCTCAGCTCGGTTGACCTTTCTCACAAAGATAAAGGTAACCGATCTCGATCAAGGGAATCCACCCTCAACTCGGTTTACCTTACACCTAAATAAAGGTAACCGATCACAACTAAGGGAGTCCACCCTCAGCTCGGTTGACCCTTACCACAAATAAAGGTAACCGATCTCGATCAAGGGAATCCACCCTCAACTCGGTTTACCTTACACACCACCTGTAACACAAGTATCACACCATACTCATGCAGAAAACATACTAGGTGCAAGACGGAATAAATCATCGTCTGAAAAGCAAATAATATAATACCTGACACAATCCCGTGCATACAATCAGTTCAGAGTTATACTAAACTAATTCACCCAACATTATCATGCAAATCTCACTATTCGCATATAATCACACCAAGCATATTCACGCCACACCCATAGTGCCAAATCATGCTCACACGTATATATATACACACATATATAATCAAACAAAGGCATCAAGCCATATAGTCTAGGTAGCTATGTCCCCCTACCTTAGGAAAGCTCCACGTACGCTCCTAGCCTCCCGCTCGAGCTATTCACGCCTTGCCTTTCCCGTGAGCGTCAATATCAACTAATAATTATATTCAATAATTAAAAACTCAAACAGACTCCGAAACGAATGCAATAAATTTACAAGTGTACTCCAACAAGTTCCTAACACTTGGACAAACTTCAAATTAATCAAAGTAGCCAAAATGGGTCCGGAATGACCCATTTTCCCCGAAACACCCAATCTGCCCGGAAACGAGTTTTTGAACCTCGGGACTCCGAAAATTACGAAACTTGTTTCTAAACTCCTCATTTAATATTCTAAGATAATTGCAATTAACGGAATCGAATTCCGACACCCGAGCGTTAAAATACTTCAATTAAAGTTATTGGTGGAAAAACCGTCTTTCACAATTTAAATCCGGAAATTATCAAATACGCAAGTTATCGACTCGGGGGTCACCCGGGACCACCCGAACTCACAAAACCCGAGCCCCGGGCTCGTGGGCCCCACACAAGCCACCACATTAATTCTCGGGAAACAAAATCGAGCTACGGGATTTACTTCGAATCTGTCCAGAGACAGATTCGGCAGAACAGTCCACTTCCCGGACATGCAGCTCCAAATCCGTAGCTCGTCTGGAAAACACGTAAACATGAAAGTTGAAGCTCTGCCAGTCCTCTACAAACTTCATGTTTTGCTTGGAACCAAGTTCGAAAGGGAACGGCTCCGTCCGGAGCAAAAAAGATTGTCCGTCCGGCTGGACAGATTCAGCGGTTCAGTCACTTCCCGGGCTTCTAGCTCCCAAACCGTTGCTCCTTTGGAAAAACTCACAAGTTGAAGGTTGAAGCACTTCGAGTCAGCGTTCCATGGCCACCGGAATCAGCCACCAACGTGGCCGGAGCTTCGGCGACCCTCCGGTCACCGGAATTTGTTCAAATTTGTCTTAAAACATGCCTAATCATCTCTAGTGTCTAACTAAACTTAAAACAACACATTTCTACTTAAAACCCACGAACCAAACTACTCCAAATCGAAAAGAGAACTATACCTCTTGTAGTCCTCGATGCTGGGATTCCGAATACGAAGAAATCTCGAAGAAACGACGGACGGATTGACGGGAAATCCTCCTTGCTTGGCCGGACCCTCCTTCTCCTTCCCTCTTTCTCTTTCTCTCTCTTTCTCTTTCTCTCTCCTTCTTTCTTCTCTTCTCTTCTCCCTCTCTTTCTCTTGGTTGTTCTCGGATGAAATGGGAGCTCCCCCTCCTTATAACAACACATTTTATTTAATTAATTACTTAATTAAATAAAATGAAAACCCAAAAATCAACCCTTTTTCCTCTTTCCCAACATCACCAAACCCCACACACAACAAGTCACTTCCTTGTCCCCTTGATACCTAACCCATCAATCACATCGGTCACCTTTTCCACCAATCGAAAACGGATCAGATTTCCCAAAATCGGACGTTTCGGACCCTGAACGGGCACTTTTATCGAGATTTCAGCAAAATCTCCCGAGTGACTTAAAATGGGCTAACTAAGAATACTGCATCGACCGTTTTGCGATTCAGGATTTAACGAGTCCAGAATCGCCCAACACGTCCTCGGTTGACTTTTCAGGCAAAAAGTCAACCTAAGTCAACTTTCCCCGAATGGGTCACGAAGTGGTCTTTAGTCGCCCTGAACTTAGCTTGGTCGAAAATAACGTCATCTCATGTCCAAAACAACTCTCGGGGTCAGGTTCAGACTCGATCTGGTCACTATTCAAAAAATTTGAATTTTCCTAGATTTTAGTCTAACTGCCCGGGAGAGGTCCTTACAACCATCCCCCTTAAAGGAATTTCGTCCGCGAAATTAAACAGAGTTAAGGACGTACCGCAATTCTCGAAGAGTCGGGGATACCTGGCGTGAATCTCGTCCGCCCGCTCCCACGTCGACTCCCCCTCCCCGTGATGCTGCCACAACACTCGCACTAACGGGATGGTCTTGCCTCTTAGCACCTGATCGCGAGAGTCCAAGATCCGAACTGGCCGTTCCTCATAAGTCGCATCCGTAGTCAACTCTAGCTCAGCCCAAGCTATCACGTGTGACGGGTCGTTGTGGTACTTCCTCAGCATGGATACATGGAAAACGTTATGCACTGCCGCAAGGGATGGTGGCAAAGCAAGCCGGTAAGCCACTGCTCCCACTCTGGAAATGATCTCGAAGGGCCCAATGTACCTCGGCGACAACTTCCCGTCGCTCCTTGCCTTCTTGAACCTGATCAGCCCCTTCTTCGGGCTAACCTTCAAGAAGACATGGTCGCCCACTTCGAACTCAAGCGGTCGACGCCTCCTGTCCGCGTAACACTTCTGTCTGCTCTGCGCCGTCTTCAACCGTTCTCGGATCAGGGCTACCTTCTCGGTAGTCTCCCTAACCAGATCAGGTCCTAACAGGCTCTTGTCGCCCACCTCCGCCCAACAGACGGGTGAACGACACGGCCTACCATACAACGCCTCGAAAGGTGCCATCTGAATGCTGGCCTGGTAGCTGTTGTTGTAGGCGAACTCTGCTAGTGGCAAGTGATCCTCCCACGCTCCATGGAAGTCCAGAATACATGCCCGGAGCATGTCCTCTAGGATCTGGATCACTCGCTCTGACTGACCATCAGTCTGCGGGTGGTAAGCGGTACTCAGCCGAATATTCGTCCCCATAGCGCCCTGAAGGCTGTCCCAGAATCGCGATGTAAAGCGAGGGTCTCGGTCCGACACTATCGACACCGGCACCCCGTGTAGTCTGACTATCTCGCGCACATACAGCCTGCTCAGCTTGTCCACTGGGTCCGTCATCTTCATAGGCAGGAAGTGAGCGGACTTCGTCAGTTTGTCAACCACTACCCAAACAGCATCATTGCCCCTCGCAGACCTCTGCAAACCGCACACGAAGTCCATGGTGATATGCTCCCATTTCCACTCAGCGATCTCTAGTGGCTGTAGCGGACCTGCTGGTCTCTGGTGCTCGATCTTCACCTGCTGACAAGTAAGGCATCTCGCCACAAATTCCGCTATCTCGCGCTTCATCCCGCTCCACCAGAAGTGGCGTTTGATGTCGTGGTACATCTTAGTCCCCCCGGGATGTACTGTGAGTCGCGAGCTGTGCGACTCACGGAGTACCGCCTCGCGGAGACTCTGGGGCACGAACAGTCTGCTCTGGAAGCAAAGACCCTGATCGTTGCCCAGTGACCACCCTTCGGACTCGCTTCCGCTGGTCAACCTTTCTCGGAATGTCACTGATTCCGCATCCTCGATCTGCGCCTCGAGTACCCTGCTGGTCAAATCTGGCTGCGCTACTAAGGAACACAGAGCCACCTGCCCTGTGACTTCCTCTAGCTCCATCTTGAACTCGCCGAGTTCTCCCAGCATCTTCCATTCCCGTACAGCTACGGAAACGAGACTGTGGAGTGACTTCCTGCTGAGGACGTCGGCAACAACATTTGCCTTGTCCGGGTGGTAAAGCAGGTCAAAGTCGTAGTCCTCAATCAGCTCCATCCAGCGCCGCTGTCTCATGTTGAGGTCCTTCTGAGAAAAGAGGTACTTCAGGCTCTTGTGATCAGAGAAGACCTGAAATTTCTCGCCATAGAGGTAGTGACACCATAACTTCAGTGCAAATACGATTGCCGCAAGTTCCAGGTCGTGCGTCGGATAGTTCTTCTCGTGCACTCTCAACTGTCGGGACCCGAACGCTACCCGAACGCTACCAACAATACCCAGTCCCTCGCCGGACACGTCACAGTAGACATCGTAGCCTATGCCTCGCTCTGGTACTATCAGCACTGGAGCCGTGGTCAACAGAGTCTTCAGCTCCAAGAATGAGTTCTCACAGGACTCGTCCCACTCAAACTTAACTCCCTTCCGTGTAAGGTGAGTCATCGGTGCTGCCAGTCGTGAGAAATCCTTCACGAACCTTCTGTAATAACCTGCTAACCCCAGGAAACTACGAATCTCGAACATGCTCGTCGGCTGTGCCCATCTCGAGACTGCCTCAATCTTCACCGGGTCAACAAAGATACCGTCGCTGGACACTACATGCCCGAGGAACCTCACCTCAGTGAGCCAGAACTCACACTTCTCCAACTTCGCGTAAAGCTGGTGCGATAGGAGTAGCTGAAGCACGATCCTCAAATGTGCCTCGTGAGTCCTCTCGTCCGGAGAGTAGATAAGGATGTCGTCTACGAACACGATGACGAACTGGTCAAGGTAAGGCCGGAAGATCCGTGTCATCAGGTCCATGAACGCTGCTGGAGCGTTGGTCAAACCGAACGGCATCACCAAGAACTCGAAGTCGCCATACCGTGTCCTGAATGCCGTCTTCTGGATGTCCTCCTCTCGCACCCTCAACTGATGATAACCAGATCGCAGGTCGATCTTGGAAAAGCATTTCGAACCCTGAGCTGGTCGAAGAGATCGTCTATCCGCGGCATCGGATAACGGTTCTTTACTGTCGCCCTGTTCAGCTTCCGGTAATCGATGCACATCCGGAGTGAACCTTCCTTCTTCTTCACGAACAACGCCGGAGCACCCCAAGGTGAAGTGCTCGGCCGGATGAACCCCTTTTCCTGTAGCTCCTGGAGTTGACTCTTCAACTCCTCGAGTTCCGCGGGAGCGGAACGGTAGGGTGCCACAGAAATAGGCGCCGTTCCTGGCAACAACTCGATCGCGAACTCCACCTCTCGCACTGGTGGCAAACCGCTCAGATCGTCTGGGAACACGCCCGCAAACTCATCAACAACCCGTGGTAGTCCTTGGCCTCCGCCCGTCGGGCCGCTGCCCGCTATGGATAGTGCTGCAAGTAGGACTCCACTCCGACTCCCTAATGGACATGTGATAGTAGAGCCACCGCTCGATACTGTCACTCTCCTCTTGTAACAGTCGATGATCGCTCGGTACCGTCTCAACCAGTCCATACCCAGGATGACGTCGAATGTCGTCATGTCAAGTACAATCAGATCCCCCACAAGGGGATGGTCGGCTACGCGCACCTCGCATGCCTTGCAGACCCTGTCTGGAACAATGTCGTCCCCCAAAGGTGTATCAACACGCAGGGGCGGACTCAAAGACTCGACCCTCAATGCCAGGGACCGTGCAAACCGTGCAGAGATAAAAGAATTCGAGGCACCTGTGTCTATGAGAATAGACGCCCACGAATTAAAAACAAGAAACGTACCCTCGAGTGTATCATAACTATACTCGCACAAAGTCAACACCTTTAGTTTAGGCGTCCCTAACTTAAAGGTGATTGCACAAGTAAGTAAACCAGTTCTAAAACAATTCCATCAAAACATCCTTTGAAAATGAAGCACGTAACTCATAAATAAATACCATAATGGTGAGGCATAACGCCACCTCACCGAGTGTTTTACAAAATAAAGTAATAAACCGGATAATGAAAAGCAGTAACAAAACAGGTTACGACTCAACAGAGTCTACAACAGCCGACCAAACACCACTGACAAAGACACGTCGACACGACACGCCCCCAAGCTCCCAGTCAAAAGATCTAAACGCATCCATAACCTGCACAAGTTGTAGGGGTGAACACGCTACCTCCAAGACTCAAACATCGCACATACACAAGATGATAACAATGCAAAAGTAGTTGTATAACATAATTAACTACACCCTAGGGTAACCGATTTCAGCCCAGGGAATCCACCCTTGCCTCGGTTCACCCTCCCTTAGGTAAAGGTAACCGATCTCGATCAAGGGAATCCAACATCAACTCGATTCACCTTACACCTAAATAAAGGCAACCGATCACAACTAAGGGAGTCCACCCTCAGCTCGGTTGACCTTTCCCACAAAGATAAAGGTAACCGATCTCGATCAAGGGAATCCACCCTCAACTCGGTTTACCTTACACCTAAATAAAGGTAACCGATCACAACTAAGGGAGTCCACCCTCAGCTCGGTTGACCCTTACCACAAATAAAGGTAACCAATCTCGATCAAGGGAATCCACCCTCAACTCGGTTTACCTTACACACCACCTGTAACACAAGTATCACACCATACTCATGCAGAAAACATACTAGGTGCAAGATGGAATAAATCATCGTCTGAAAAGCAAATAATATAATACCTGGCACAATCCTGTGCATACAATCAGTTCAGAGTTATACTAAACTAATTCACCCAACATTATCATGCAAATCTCACTATTCGCATATAATCACACCAAGCATATTCACGCCACTACCATAGTGCCAAATCATGCTCACACGTATATATACACACATATATTATCAAACAAAGGCATCAAGCCATATAGTCTAGGTAGCTATGTCCCCCTACCTTAGGAAAGCTCCACGTACGCTCCTAGCCTCCCGCTCGAGCTATTCCCGCCTTGCCTTTCCCGCGAGCGTCAATATCAACTAATAATTATATTCAATAATTAAAAACTCAAACAGACTCCGAAACGAATGCAATAAATTTACAAGTGTACTCCAACAAGTGCCTAACACTTGGACACACTTCAAATTAATCAAAGTAGCCAAAATGGGTCCGGGATGACCCATTTTCCCCGAAACACCCAATCTGCCCGGAAACGAGTTTTTGACCCTCGGGACTCCGAAAATTACGAAACTTGTTTCTAAACTCCTCATTTAAGATTTTAAGACCAATGCAATTAACGGAATTGAATTCCGACACCCGAGCGTTAAAATACTTCAATTAAAGTTATTGGTGGAAAAACCGTCTTTCACAATTTAAATCCGGAAATTATCAAATACGCAAGTTATCGACTCGGGGGTCACTCGGGACCACCCGAACTGACAAAACCCGAGCCCCGGGCTCGTGGGCCCCACACAAGCCACCACATTAATTCTCGGGAAACAAAATTGAGCTACGGGATTTACTTCGAATCTGTCCAGAGACAGATTCGGCAGAACAGTCCACTTCCCGGACTTGCAACTCCAAATCCGTAGCTCTTCTGGAAAACACGTAACCATGAAAGTTGAAGCTCTGCCAGTCCTCTACAAACTTCATGTTTTGCTCGGAACCAAGTTCGAACGGGAACGGCTCCGTCTGGAGCAAAACAGATTGTCCGTCCGGCTGGACAGATTCAGCGGTTCAGTCACTTCCCGGGCTTCTAGCTCCCAAACCGTTGCTCCTTTGGAAAAACTCACAAGATGAAGGTTGAAGCACTTCGAGTCAGCGTTCCATGGCCACCGGAATCAGCCACCAACGTGGCCGGAGCTCCGGCGACCCTCCGGTCACCGGAATTTGTTCAAATTTGTCTTAAAACATGCCTAATCATCTCTAGTGTCTAACTAAACTTAAAACAACACATTTCTACTTAAAACCCACGAACCAAACTACTCCAAATCGAAAATAGAACCATACATCTTGTAGTTCTCGATGCCGGGATTCCGAATACGAAGAAATCTCGAAGAAACGACGGACGGATTGACGGGAAATCCTCCTTGCTTGGCCGGACCCTCCTTCTCCTTCCCTCTTTCTCTTTCTCTTTCTCTCACCTTCTTTCTTCTCTTCTCCCTCTCTTTCTCTTGGTTGTTCTCGGATGAAATGGGAGCTCCCCCTCCTTATAACAACACATTTTATTTAATTAATTACTTAATTAAATAAAATGAAAACCCAACAATCAACCATTTTTCCTCTTTCCCAACATCACCAAACCCCACACACAACAAGTCACTTCCTTGTCCCCTTGATACCTAACCCATCAATCATATCGGTCACCTTTTCCACCAACCGAAAACGGATCAGATTTCCCAAAATCGGACGTTTCGGACCCCGAACGGGAACTTTTATCGAGATTTCAGAAAAATCTCCCGAGTGACTTAAAATGGGCTAACTAAAAATACTGCATCGACCGTTTTGCGATTCGGGACTTAACGAGTCCAGAATCGCCCAACACGTCCTCGGTTGACTTTTCTGGCAAACATTCAACCTAAGTCAACTTTCCCCGAATGGGTCACGAAGTGGTCTTTAGTCGCCCTGAACTTAGCTTGGTCGAAAATAACGTCATCTTATATCCAAAACAACTCTCGGGGTCAGGTTCAGACTCGATCTGGTCACTATTCAAAAATTTTGAATTTTCCCAGATTTTAGTCTAACTGCCCGGGAGAAGTCCTTACATGGAAGGAGACGCTTTTGATCGATTTGTGAAGAACCTGTGCACTCTCAAAGGTTGGGTAAAGCCCGACCTACAAGAGGTAAATTGGTGATCTAACCTTTTAATAATCAAGCTTAAACATGTCGTTGATCCTTGCTAGGGTTCATGGTTAAAATTTTGTTATATTGCTTCCGCTTCCACGTATGAGATCCCACAAACCCCAACAGTGGTATCAGAGGCGGTGTGCAATTTAAGCCTAATTGAATCTTGCATGTTAGTATGTGGTATTGTATGCATGATTATTTTTGATTAGAATTGCATGATTGGGAGTTTTCGAGACTGCATGAAATTGGAAGAATGGAGATTCAATTAATTTGTGATCAGATTGAATAAAGAGTTTATTCATGTAATTAGGGTTCATAATTTCGAATCTATAAGTTTTAGCGTTATTCAAAACTGATTCAAATTATAAGAGATTTCAAGATCTGCTTTCGAACAAATTTTGGAAATTTGGTCGTCACGTATGTGACGATCGCCACAAGTGTTGTGGCTGCATCAATACTATATTTATTGCATTATGGTGATCCTACTTAAGGTTTATTTTTCCTCTTTCATTGTATTTTACCAATCTTTATGCCACATATGTCTTCACGGTGTTTCGAGTGTGCATGTACAGGTTTAGGTCAAAAATGGGCAAAAGACGAAGCTTCCTGGAAGCCGAGTAGAAAAGAGACCATGTCACGACCACATGTCATCGCTATGACATCCCAAAAAGTCCCGTCGTGTCATATGGACACATGGATTTAAAAGCTAGAAGCAAAAAGTAGGAAATTAAGCTGAAATCAGTAAAGCGAATCCTAAAACATAGCTGAAACTTCTGAGTGTCATAGAGTTTGCATTTGAACAAAATTAGAGTGGTTTACAACTTTGAAGTATGAACTTTTGGCAAATTTGGATATTTCGGAATGTCACAGACCAAAATGTCACGACCATGACATTAGGGTGTGACATGGCCCCAAAAATTTTCTTTTTCTAGAGCGCATGAAAAGAAAGTTGGTGACCCATGTCACGCCCTGCCATGTCACGGTGTGACATTGTCCCATGACATGAGTCTGGATAATTTATAAATTGACGCATAAACGAGAAATAAAGGGAGATTCGATTTGGGAAAATTTCCACACAGATAGCTGCGACCTGAGACATCCAAGGACGGTTCGAGGCTTCGAGAGGAGGTCGAACACTTGTTGAAGGCGGGTCGTGAGCATGGGGATCGAAGGCATCGAACATCAAGTCACGAATCAAGAGATTTGGCTCGAATCGATGGAATCCGACTCCATCAGATTAGGGTTTCGTTGTTCTTTCTTCTTCTCTTCTCTTCTTGAACTTGAATTAGAATGCCTTTTGGTTGTTGCACCATGATTGTTGGCTAAACCCAATAACCATGGGTGCTAGGGTTTGATACATGAATTTTGAGATTTATCTCTAAAAGTTCGGATTTTTATGCATGTGTGCTTATGATTTTTGTTTTATTATGATTATTGCTCACTGAGAGGTGGTTATAATCATTGTGTTTTTATGATGGTGAGTCTGAGAGGATCGTTGGATAACTGACAAGTAGAATCATAGGGTGTTCGAGAGAACCCTTATCCCTTAATTGTTGTTTGACTGCAGAGTTGGCTAAGCCACTAGTTCGAGAGAATAGTTGGTTGAGTCAACTCTAGGTTGGTTTGCATCGAGAGGCGGAATCAATATTTTTGTGAACATAGGATAGCACGTTATTGCATGAATTTCCTACTTGATTGATTGATTGAATTTGATATGTATTGCCTACCACCCATGGTGTCTCTCTTTAAGTGGTTACCCTTTTGATCGATTGCTCCTTACTTTATTCACAGAATCACATAATCACTTCAATCACCATCTTAATCATTATATTTATATTTATTGCATAGATAATTGGAACTAGGTATTTGAATTGACCCATTATTGGTCCTTGTGGATTCGACCTTGTACTTACTAGGTTTATTATTACTTGTAACGACCGCGTGCACTTGGGCGTATTCATGAGATCGTGGACCACTGTATGCGAGCCCAACGGTCAATTTTAATTCAGTTTTAGTTATTTGTGCTAAATTTTATTTATTTATTTTATCTACAGTTCGTGAACTCTTGCTTATTCTGTGCGATTAATACATTGGTGCCCTAACTCTCTTTCTGATTGTTGCCTAGTAATTTACAGTTGTGATGATTGATTTGATCAGGCAAGAAAGAGACCAAAATCAATGGAGCAAGATTGGAGAGGTTATAACTATCATCAACCGGATTACAAGTGGTCTCGTCAAGAGAAATCCACGTCGTATGAGTCTTATGATGAGTATAGATGTGATCAAGATTACTATGATCCAATCCAGGGTCGTCTAGGCCAAGGTAGTGGCTACTATTGCAATCAGGACGAGCCTCAATACAACTATGCATACCAAGAGTCACCGCAAAATTACCAAAATAACCACCACTACAAATTTTTTGCACCGTCCTATCTTGAGAACCCTCATCCAGATTATTACTCTCAAGTGCTTTATAACCCCTATCGATATCAAGATGACGTTAACATGTGGTTGTTGCATTTGTCTCAAAAGAAGAGGTCGGAGATGGAAGAATTGATTACGCAAGTGTTAGGGCAACAAACCATCCATAAGCAAGCTTGGATGAATCAGACACCAGACCGAATAAGGGAATTCTATGAGATGATAATATTCATGAAGACAACCTTGCGAGGACTGACACAAGTAGAGCTAGAAGAAAAGAAGGCTCACGCAGTCATATTTGAGAGTGGGCGAATTTTGGAGGAGCAAAAATTATCTAAAGAGCCGAAAAGAACCAACGTACTAAATTTGGCTAAGCAAGAGGCCAAATATGAGGTTTATTGGCCTCTAGGATGGTATGATGATAAGCCTCTCCAAGAGATCGAGATGAACGAGTCCGAAGTGGCCTAAGTGCCAAAATTAGCTCACGAGGTGAAAAATGAATTACCTTTACCTCAAGGAGTGATGGAAGTCAATTCTACTAAAGAGGTCGACAATGGCGAAGAAGATGAGCATGTAGTGGAGCCAAGTCAAGAAGTGGAGAAAAGGTTCAACCATGACGTGCATATTGGTGTATTGGTAAGGGAGCCTGTGGTTAATGGAAAAACATGGGCTCCACCTCCTCTTGCTTCATATATGAATTGTAGCTTTATTAAAGAATTTAGATACGCTTACATTGATAATTATGTTTACATGCCATTAGTCGTTTCTAACAAAATTTCTTTGCATCAAGAAAGGTATCTAGTGGAGAAGGTAGGAGAAAGAAAGCAGTAATAGATTGGAATAGGACCCATCTTGGGGCTTCCGGACGAAGAAGAGCACCTATTCGAACTAAAAGTAGAACGGAATGAGATGATAAAGCTCTATGAACCTGGTGTGATCATTCCTTCTCCCTTTGCATCATATTCATATTTGGTGCATGATTTGTTTGAATTGGTGAAGGACAAGTGCATTGCTTCACTTGAATTTATTGATACTTCTAGGCACAAATTTTATCACTTTCCCTATAAAGATGAAATTGTTGATACAGTTGAGATCCATATGTGCTTAGTAATCGACCTTTTTTTCTATCATAGGAAATAGATTATTTGATTGGATTTATATTGTTTTTGATAGGGGAAAGGGGTGACCCTTGATCTCCTGTATTGCATTCCTTCATTCATACATGTTTGAGTCTTTAATTTTTATTTTTCGCACGAGGGACCGTGGAAGTTTTTAGTGTGGGGTGCGTTGAGTTGCATTTACAGGTCAACATGCTAGTTAGTATTTATGTGTGCTTGAACTATTGAAAACTTTAGTAAAATGAATATGAGTTAATTGCCTTGTTTTTCTTCCTATGCATGTTAAATTTCGTGGTGAAACCTTTGTGGATTGTGTTTGATTGGTGAGAATGTCTAGTTAATTAACATTGAGGTAAGATTGACCAGTGTAAGTCAAATATTGTGTTTTTCATCTATTTATGAAGGGGTTGCGAAATCATATGAATGAGTTTATTTTTGAAAATTCACACACGCACGCACGTGAACTTGGAATGGATATATCAGGGTTCATGTTGTCGGAAAAGTAGAGAGTGAGTGCATTTCTCGATCCCCAACTCGAATGTGTTCAGGGTAAAAGGCGAGAAGTCTCGATCCCCAAACTCGAATTCGTTCGAGGTAAAAGGAAAGAAGAAAGATGAAGAAAAAGTGAAAAAAAGAAAGAAAAGAAAAAAAAGAAACACTACTACAATCATAACAAAAACCCGAGCCTTGTAAAGGGAAGGGAGAACGACAAAGCATCAAAAAGCAAAGCAATTAGGTAGCTCTACTCCAAATTAGCGGTTTCATGGCCCCGGGTTCACATCACTTAGGTATATTACCCCGGGTTCACATCACTTTATACACGAGTATCTGAAAAAACCATATGTGTGATTAGTAGTCCCCCTTGATTAAATTTTTGAAAAATATAAGAAAAAGACCATAACTGACATACTCGATATTCATTTTCATTATCTAGTCATTTTTGTTGGTGCTTGTTTGGTGGAAGAGGTAGATCCACGATCCTTTAATATGAGTGTGAGGGATAGGGCCCTAATGGATTGAACGATGACTTATGATCATAAGAAAGAGTTTCAAAGTGGTTCTTGCTAGCAGTGCATGTTTTTGGGTTGGTGGCTCTTTCTTACAAAACCCTCGGGAGATGCCGAACTTCCCCTATCGGGCTTAAACTCGGGGTTCGTATTCGGTCATTGTTGAATATTTGATGTTGCTCGTGGGTGAGCAAATCTTTAGTGTGAGGTGTTGATGCGGCTGCATCAATATTATATTTATTGGATTATTCAGATCCTACTAAAGCTTTATTTTCCCTCTTGTATTGTATTTTGTTAGAGTTGTGCTCTAGCCCAATATAATAAGTTATCTACATGTAATGTTTTATCATCTTTCAGAATAAATAAAACGAAATTATACTACTAATGTGATGCAGGAAAATCCCGATTAGAATTCTTAATTATATTAGATTTTTGATAGTTTTAGGTTTTCCTATTAAGTTAGGTTTCTTAACTCTAACTAGTTTGGATTGGTTAGTTCTATTGGTTTAGGTTTACTAGTTTGAGTTAATTCTGGAGAATTAGTCATATATAATTCTTAGCTTGCGTAGAGATTATCATCATCATCATAATTATCAATTTGAGTTACTTGGATTTATTCCGTTTTCACCCTAAAGTTAGGGTTTTATCTTTGCTTCGTTTCAAAGCACCCTTCTGCTGCACCAAAGTGGTATTAGAGGCCGGATTTGACCGGGCATGATGGCCAACTATGGTACTAGTAGAATCCAACCCGTCGTCGACAAACAATGGATTGAACGAGTCGTGCAACGACTCGATGAAAATATACACTCACTTAGTAACATGACGCAGATGCTTCCTGCGCATACATCTGATGTGAGAAATCGACACCGCGAAAACCGAATGGAGAATGAAAACGATGCATGTGACTTTCGACTTGATCATCAACAACAACAGAAGAACATTCATGCGCTGACAGCCGATGTAGAGAATGAAGAACACAAAGACAAAATATTTCAGACTCGATGCACCATTAACAATATAGTTTGTAAAGTGATCATAATTCATTGTAGCAACGAAAATAAAGTCTCCAAAGCATTGGTCAAGACACTCAACCTAGAAACAGAAACACTCATGATACCATACAAGGTTCAATGGAACAAAAGGGGAGTTAAGACTAAAGGTAACTGAAGTTTGTTTTGTTCCTTTTTCAATTGGAAAATACTATAAAGATGAGATTTTATGTGACGTGGTGGACAAGGATACTTGTCACGTTTTCTTGGGGAGACATTGATACTGCGACATCAATGCTACTTACAGGAATCGTGACAATACATATATGTTTAGGTGGAAGAATAAAAAGATTGTACTACTCCCGCGATCAGACTCGCTAGAGTCCAATCCTAGTATTAAGATAGACAAACCAGACGTCAACGATGAGGGAAAAGTTCAAGAACACATTGAAGAAGATACTAAGGTTGATATTAAGAGATCTGATCTTGCAAAAACTAAGTTGGAATCTTGTAAAAAACAATTGATTGAGGGCAAGGAGATAAATGATGTTTCATACCTTGAAAGAAATGTTTTGAAGAAGGCACATGAAACTGCCAGGATAACTTTTGAAGATGCTCATATACCAATGGACGAACAAACAAAATATGCTAATACTACCCAGGATTCCAAGATAGATGTTTTCACGCATGGAAGTGACGATTCTAATAAGGGGAAGAACACAAGTGATCACACATTGAATAGGGATCGAGATAAAGATATATATCTTGTTGATAATGTATAACGTTCTGAATAAAAATCGTGATCATGGTTGGGTAGATAGTCACGATGTAAAAGTTGATGAAAATAGGGAATTGGACAAGAAGGAACCAGAAAGGGATAATAGTCAACAAATGATGAAGCATGATAGATCTAACAATTCTGAGATGAAGGGACTGGATATCTCGAGTATAAAAATCAATGAAGGCAAAGCACGATGTTCAACAACAAAGAAAATTGAAAGCATCTCTAACATGTTGCTTTCTCCTATCTTAGCCATCATGAAAAAAGACGACGTGGAGATATTGTCTATGGCTCAAGAGTCAAGTGAAGGTAATTCTACTTTAAGACGTATAATTGAGGATAACAATTCAGAAACATCATTGGACGGTGTTACACGTGAAGATACAAATATAGCAGAGGAGGAATCATGCCTTAAGCTTGTTGATCTTAATAATCATAAGCCTCAAAATCCAATTGCAGGCAATGACATCAAGCGGAAAGAAGGCAATATTTATATGGCGTTAGCATCACTAGATGATGACAAGGAAACATTCAATGAGAGAACGAAAGAGGACCCTACTCTTGAGTTATTCATGATTCTAAAGGATAAGAATTTTATCCCTAGAAGAGATGGAATGAAGGTTTCAATCACAGATTTATTGGGTGAACATGACTTTACTCCCATACTTATTGAAGCATACTACAAGATAAAGAAAAAAAGTGATTATCTTGAAGTGATCTTTAGTTTTAGCAACATGCACATGATTTCCTACGATGATTATTATTCTGGAATACAATGGCTGCCACCTCCCTTTGGCGAAAAGAGAAAGACGTCAATGAGTCATAATTTTAAGGTTAGAGACATTCCTACTACTATACCTATTGGAACAAGTGGGAAAACAATCACAAGAAAAGCAATAGATTTCGTTTTGACACAAGATCTAAATGTTTTTCCTTCAATGAGGAGTGCATAAAGGAGATGGATACAAAACTGGAGGAAATATCAAGGATGTTGCTTCACAAGGAGAAACGCGTACTATATAACGACTACGAATTGATGTAGGACAATCCCAATTAGAATTCTTAATTATATTAGATGTTGGATAGTTTTAGTTTTCCTATTAAGTTAGGTTTCTTAACTATAATTAGTTTGGATTGGTTAGTTCTATTGGTTTAGGTTTACTAGTTTGAGTTAGTTTTGGAGAATTAGTCATATATAAGTCTTAGCTTGTGTAGAGATTATCATCATTATCATAATTATCAATTTGAGTTACTTGGATTTATTCCGTTTTCACCCTAAAGTTAGGGTTTTATCTTTGCTTCGTTTCGAAGCACCCTTCTGCTGCACCATAATGTGTTGTAGTAATATATTAAATGTGATTCGATGTTTGTCATTATGTGTGTCATCAATAATAGTAGAATTGTACATTGGAAACAATCACATTTAATAAGTCCCTGATCATATATGCTTCATCAGAAGCGAACAGTATGAGGATAACTCTATATGATCACGCTCTACTGATCATGGCAAGGCGAGTGCCGGAGTTGGATCATGAATATCATTTGGGGAATCAGTACCTGAGTTTGACGTTGCCTAACGTTATTTGTAAAAGGGTAATCATAAGGGCTCTGATTGGCTTAGTTATGGATTACATGAATGAACGCAAAAGACTGCGAAAGGATTTATCCCTCATGCTCCGGCATGGGAATGATATCTGTTTGGGCCACTTGATGAGAATGACTGAAAGGAAATGCATGGCCATGCTAGTGGTACACGATATCAAGAATTCAATCATCTCGCAGATCATGAATTAAATAAGGATGACGACTCTATGCCTTATGATTAATCTGGATATCTAGTGATAAAGGGATAATGACATAGAAGATATGAGGTTAAATCGAATCATCAATAATCATGAATGTTGGGTAACTCTCTCTCTCTCTCGTTTTGCTCCTTCAAGCAAGAACTAGTAAACCTTACTTGAATGTTTTGATTCTTGGATCAATACATTGCTTGTGTGGACTAACTTTAGAGAGTATATTATTTTGTGCTTGATTCGCAAAGGTAATATTCTAATTTCATATTATTTTGCATGTTGAAATTATTTTACATGATGATTTTTAAGTTCATGGAATTCATGGTTAAATTTATAATCCGCTGCATGGGTTTATATGTTTTGGAACCCATGAAATCCCTTCAGTGGTATCAGAGGCTTGTTGATTTGCATGAATGATTTTGAGCATGATTAATGTATGATTAAATTATTAGATAATTTTATTATTATTTTTGAGATTGATTGATGCATGAAATTGAAAAATATGAAATTTTTGGATTGAATTTTTCTGAATATTTTAGGGTTTGGAGCTGATCATGGCCAAGGTCGAGACCTTTGGGCGACCATGGCAGGCCCTCGTGCCGACCATGATCGAGCCAAAGGCCGACCAGGTCTCGCCTCCGATGGACCATGGAAGGCCATCGGGCCGACCATGGCCGATGTCGTGGGCGACGCCGAGGCAGACCTGGTCGAGCCCTCGGGTCGACCATGGGAAACTAAGGTTTGAAAAACTCTAGCCGTCCTCCTCCTTCCTCTAGCAGGCCGGAACCTCCCTCCCTCCCTCCCTCCCTCTCTCTCTCTCTCTCTCTCTCTCTCTCTCTCTCTCTCTCTCTCTCTCTCTCTCTCTCTCTCTCTCTCTCTCTCTCTCTCTCTCTCTCTCTCTCTCTCTCTCTCTCTCTCTCTCTCATTTAGCTCCTTCAAGCAAGAACTAGTAAACCTTGCTTGAAGGTTTTGATTCTTGGATCAATACATTGCTTGTGTTGACTAGCTTTAGAGAGTACATTATTTTGTTCTTGATTCGCAAGGGTAATATTATAATTTTATATTATTTTGCAGGCTGAAATTATTTTGCATGATGATCTTTAAGTTCATGGAATCGATGGTTAAATTCACAATCCGCTGCATGAGTTTATTTGTTTTTGAACCCATGAATATGTGTTTGTTTTGAACGTCGGTTCTTTTAGGTAGAAGAGTTCCAAGCAAGAGATCCACAACATGTTTAAGCTTAATTGATGAAAAGTTTAGATCTTCAACTTACCTCTTGTAGATCCGGCTTTACCCAACCTTTGAGAGTGCACATGTTCTTCACGAATAGATCGAAACTGTCTCCTTCGGGATGCCCTCTCTACCGGTATCCACATGAGCAAGTCTTGATCGAAGCTTGACGAAAAACAATCTACTAGAATTGTTCTTCTCCAATTAGATCTAATTTAGACAATAATCAGATATGGAGTTTTTGGGTGGAGTTGCTAATGTTGCGAATATCGCATTAAGGTTTCATTGAACCGAAGAAATATATGTATAGACTTTGAGGTTAGAATCTCTGTTCCTAATAAAGTACTATTTAATTTAGAATTCTTAATTCTGAAATTTTCTCAAAATTTCGTGCTCCCAGTTGCCTCTTTCCCTTTTAGGTTTCAGATTCATAATCCAAACCGAAATAGGAAAACTTCCCAGAGGTATGTGGCCATCGCCACATGATATATGGCGATCGCCATACCCCTTCTGACGATCGCTACATGTGTGGTGGCGATGGGTCGCTAACTCCCCTTTTTCTCCTTGAGCCTTGTTGGTCCATTTGGCTTTGGGCTTTCTCTTTGTGTATGACCCGATAGGCTCATGATTACATTGGAAAATGGCCCAAATCTCTATTCCGTCCAATCATCATAGGTGGTCTCTAGTAAGACATTATAATTACCAAATGATCACGATGATCGGTGATTCCATTTAATCTTTTGTTACAGTTATCACAATCCCTTGTCACTAGATATCTTGTTTGAAAATAAGGTATAAAAAAACTACCCTTATATATTCAAACATGTTTCTTGATCTCGAGATGACTGAATTCGATAACTCTTTATCTGCTGAACATCATCAAAGATGTGATTCCTATACATACATATGTATATAATGATAAGCAACGTGGTACACAAATTGATGATTAAGCAAATTTATATCATTCCCATATGTATATTTGTAATGATATAAATCCATCTCTAAAACCAAATTGATGCTTGGGTGCTCAAAACTAAGTCGTAAACACATTGATAAGAAAATAATAATATCAATTATATTTAATCCAAAACAAAGGATATCAAATAATACAGTTCATTTAAGCAAATATATATGCACAAGAAAGAAAACAAACTGAATTTGTTTTACAGACTAGAGGCTCTGGCTCCTGCAAAAATTTGAGCCACGTTCTTCAGCGATGGGCTCCGGCGAGTATCCGACCAGTGGCGAGGAGTTAAGGACGACCGGAGAAGTCGGTCGGAGGTCGGAGAAGAGGCCGGCAAAGATTGAGCCATGGTTATGGGAGAAAAAACCAAAATCTTCACAATGACATGGTTTTGAAAATTTGAAGTTTGATCAGGGGTAATTTCGTCTTTTTGCTTAAAATTTAACATATTCCATCAAAAATTCTAACGGCATGTGCTATCTCTTAATTAATGATCTTTGGGTGTAGCTCACTGTCAATTTTAAAACATGGGGTAGTTAAGCGTCTTTTGGTGATTCTTGGGTGTGGTTTTGTGTCTTTTACACTTATACTTATAATTATATTTCATCAAATCCTAAAAGGGCCTCAAGCCCATTATAGTTCAAGCCCATTTAATTAAAATCCTTTTTGATCCCAATTAGACTAAGATTATTAATTAAATGACTTGAATTAAATTAGCCCAAAATTCACTTAGACCAATTTTCGTAACCGTCGGGTTTACAACCTAGACCGACAATTGTCTAATCTATTACGGTTTAGCTCAGACCGGTCTGGTCTAACTAAACAGGAAAGTGAATTTCCTTAAATCTCTTATATCTTCTCATTTGGATTTTCGAAGTTCTCTTTTGCCATATTTATCTTTTTAAGTCTGTGACCCTCTAGGCTCACGATATGTTGGCAGATCGGCGCAAAATTACCATTTTTCCCTCCTCATCATACTTGGTCTCTAGTAAGACATTATGATTACCCAACGCTCATGATTATGGATGATTCGACTTAACCTCATATCGTCCAAGTCATTACCCTTTTATCTCTTGATATCCAGATTGATCATAAGGCATAGAGCCGTCATCCTTATTTAATCAATCATTGTTTTTTGCTGTGTGAGATGACTGAATCCTAATACTGATTTCCTTTCAGCCAGTCTCATCAAGTGGCCCAAAGATATATCTTTCTCATGCCGGAGTAAGAGGAAAAAATCCCTTAGCCGTCTTTCGTGTTCCCTCATGTAATCCATAACTGAGCCAATTAGAGCCCTTATGACTACCATTTTACAGATAATGCTAGGCAACGTCAAACTCAGTTAGTGATCACATAGTAACTATAAAGACTCCTTGGTCTAAGTATACTTTGACAAGCTACAATTTGTGAGTATGCTCATGACAGCATCTATGCTTCATACTCTCCATCAGATCGTCCAATATCATTCCCCGAATGATATCCATGATGTAACTCTGGCACTGCCTTGCCATGATCAGTAGAGCATGATCATATGAAGTTATCCTCATACTAGTCGCTTCTGAAGAATCTTATATGACCAGGGACTCATCAAATGTGATTTTTTCTGATCTATAGATCTACTATTATTGATGACACACATAATGACATAGATCTACTATTATTGATCTACATTGGGGTAGGGCACAACTCCAACAATATCCCACTTGCCCCTAGTTTCAATCTAAGTTCCAATCTATTCCCATAGACCTTACATGTCTCCCATACACTAGGAATGCGTCCTTTGTCCTCCTCAAGTATTTGGGAATGGCCTTGTCCGCACTCTAGTGTTTTTGGCCAGGTTTAGACTGAAATCTGCTAGTGCAGCTGAGTCCAAATGAGACATCTGGTCTCGTGCATATCATTGCATACATGATAGATCCTATAGCCGAGGCATATGTGATCTGTTTCATCTTGCTCAGCTCATCATGTGTACTAGGACCCTGGTTCTTGCTGAGCTTAATGCCATGACGCATGGGTATGAATCTTTTCTTAGAATCAAGCATTGAGAATCTTCTCAACACTTTATCTATATAAGTGCTTTGACTTAGGCCAATAATTCTTTTGGAACGATCTCGATAGATCTTGATGCCCAAAATGAATGCGGCATCACCTAAGTCCTTCATCGAGAAGAACTTCCCTAACCAAGCTTTGGTGGCAAGCAAGGTTGGGATGTCATTCCCGATGAGTAGAACGTCATCGACATAAAGCACCAGGAATTCAATATTACTCCCACTCGCTTTCTTGTAAACGCAAAGTTCATCTGCGTTGTTGATGAAGCCAAACTCTCTCACATCTTCATCAAAACGAAGATTCCAACTCCGTGAAGCTTGCTTCAATCCATAAATGGATCTTTGCAGCTTACATAACTTTTTTTTTGGGATTCTTTGGATTGACAAAACTCTCAGGCTGTGTTATATACACATCCTCTTGTAAGTTGCCGTTAAGGAAAGCAGTTTTGACATATCTCATAGTCGTGGTATGCAGCTATGGCAAGAATGATCCGGATAGATTTGACTATTGCTACTGGTAAAAAGGTTTCATCATAATCAATACCTTGAATTTAAAGATAACCTTTTGCAACCAACCTACCTTTATAGATTTCCATCCATGTCGGTCTTTGAGCTTATAGACCCACTTAAAACTAATGGGTTTTATTCCAGGGGTTTGATCAACTAAACTCCAGACTTGGTTATCATACATGGATTTCATTTCCTCTTTCATGGCTTCTTGCCATTTATCGGAGTCAGTGTTGTCCAAGGCTTGTTGAAATCTTGTTGGATCATCGTGATCAACAATTATTAAGTCATCTCCCTCAGATAAGGCAAGAAAACCATATCTGACGGGAAGCTGACGAGATCTTTCAGACTTTCTTGGACCATCTTAAATTGCTGTAGGGATTGGTTCCTCATATACGACCATCTCAGACTCCTGTACTTCTACATCTTGCCTATTAGGTTCCTGAATTGCTTCAGGTTGTTCCGTACATTCTCGAATTTCTTCGAGATGCACTGGACTCCCACTAGCTGTCCTGGAAATAAATTTCTTTTCCAAGAACACCCCACAAAGACACATTTGTTTGATTTGGGTTCGAGCTGATCGACTTGCAAACTCTTCACATAAATTTTGCATCCTCAAATCTTTAGGAAGGACAACGTGAGCTTCTTCCCACTCCATACTTCATATTGTGTCTTTTCCACTGCCTTTGTCGGAGCCCAATTCAGAATAAATGCGGTAGTTTCCAGGGCATAACCCCAGAAAGAAATTGGAAGATCATACTGACTCATCATACACCGAACCATATCTAACAATGTTCGGTTTCTCCACTCGGATACACCATTTAATTGTGATGTTCCGGGTGGAGTCTTTCCATTCCATTTAGAGATGATCCCACAATCTCCTAGATGATTGTGAAAGTCTTTGGTTAAGTATTCCCCACCTCGATCGGAACGAAGTGCCTTTATACTTTTCCCAAGCTGGTTATGTATCCCATTCTGAAAGTCTTTTAACCTGTCAAAGGTTTCAGACTTATTCCTCATCAAGTAGACATAACCAAATCTACTGAAATCATCACTAAACGTGATGAAGTAGTTGAACCCTCTCCTGACCTGAGTACTCATAAGTCCACATACATCGAAATGTATTAGACCTAATAAGTAACTCGCCCTCTCACCTATACCCGTGAAGAAGCCTTTGTCATTTTTCCCATAAGGCAAGACTCGCATCTTTCAACTGAAGTAAATTCAAACGGACTCAGAAGTGTCAAGATTTTTTTCTTGCCTATGTGCCTGAAACGACAATGCAGATCACAGTTTAGTTAGCATCGTCATATTTAACCCTTTTGTTGTTTATGTTATAAATGGAACTTGTGTTAGTGTCTTGAGTGTTTAGAACATACAAACCACCAATCAATGAAGCTTTGCAATATAAAATATTATTCTTAAAGATATTGAATAATCCATTATCAATAGAAAAACAATATCCTTCCCTATCCAAATGGGAAATCGATATAATATTCCTACGAAATGTAGGTACACAATGAATATTGTTTAATATTAAAACAAGCTATGTGGGCAAACTAAGACTAGTAGTTCCTACAGTAGTTGTTGCGACTTGATTGCCATCACCAACTCTTAGGTCCACCTCGTCTCTACCCAAAGCCTTTCTACCTTCAAGGTCCTGCACATTAATACAGATGTGAGATTAAACACTAGTATCAAGTACCCAAGAATCAGTATCGGAAAGGATGAGATTAAGCTCAATAAAATAAATACCTGATCCTGAAGACGTGGATACCCCACTCTTCTTCACGTGATCCTTGTATTGCTTGCAAACCCTTTTCTAGTGTCCTGCCTCATTGCAGTGATAGCAGACAACAACCGTCTTGTCCTTAGCCTTCACTGCAGCCTTGGGATCTGCTTGAACCTGCGGACCCTTGGGGTGTCTGATCTGCCCTGCAAGGTTCACAAGGGCTTTACCCTTACTAGTTCCAGCTTTCTTGAAACTGACCTTCTTGTTGAATATAAGAACCTCATTGGTCTTGCCCTTGAGATTCTTTTCAGCGGTCACAAGCATCCCATGAATTCTGTCACATGAAGTGACTTTAAGACGATGTCCGCATCCATTTCTTTCTCTAAATCAAGACCGATCCTGGTCAAGTGTTCCAGAAGACGTTTTATGTTCAAGACATAGGGACTGACAGAGACTCCAGCCTTGAGCTTGTAGGAGAGAAGTTTCTTGAGAGTGTCATATCTTTCGATACGAGCATTCTCTTTGAACATCTCTTTGACCTCTTTCATTAATGCTCGAGGATCATCTGCAAGGTCTATTAACTGTTTTGCAGCTCATGCTCCATGTTGTCCATCATTATACATAACACGTCGATCTGGTCATTGAGCAACTTTTGGTAAGTATCCCTCAATGCCCTAGTAGCGTTCAATGTTGGCTTAGTAGAAGGTCATCGGTAAGGACATAGAACTTGCGTTCATGATTGAGTACAAGCCTTAAGTTTCTATGCCAGTCCAAGTAATTCACGCCATTGAACCCGTCCCTCTCAATCAGGACTCTCAATGCGCTATTACTTCCTTGTATCGTGTTTTCCATTTAGATCTACACGAAATAAAAGAAAATTTAATCAATATTGATTGAAATTTAAGTTGGAGATTAAGATTAATACAACAGTTTTATTATAGAACTTATAGAATCTGAACCATGATCCTTGCATGCACTCAATTGAAGTGAACTTAGGCTCACATATCCAACCGAGTCACCAAGGTAGGATAACTCATCCAATTACACTCGGTGTAAGTCCTGGCTAGGTTCTGTACACAAATGTACATGACATACCCTATACGATACCCTAGGTCAGCACTAGCTGACAATCGTAGACAAGTTTACCAAGTCTTGACTATGGCCGGAACTAATGTGGCTACTACACGGAGGCGCACACATCCACATCAAACTACCCAACTCATCCGACCTTCTCCCCTATGAATGCTACGCGGAGGCACACCCACCAATAGGTCAAAATCTTTCTGAGTGCCGAGACTTGGATGGTATTACGCTTGACTTGAAATTATTTGTGTTTTGTCTTTTAAACTCTGATTGTATATCGATACAATCTTAATTGGAGTCATCGACTACATTCGATGCAAAGGTGATTCCAAGTCCGTATTACATGCATGGGTGATTAGTTCCGATTTTAATCTTTGCATGTGGGTGATAGTCTAAACTATTGGAGCAGCAGAAGGGTGCTTCGAAATGAAGCAAGAACAAAACCATAACTTTAGGGAGAAAACTAAAACTATCCAAAATATAATATAATTAAGAATTCTTATCGGGATTGTCCTGCATCAATTCTACGACGCTTGAAAAAAACTTGTCCCGAGTTTTCTGGATCTAAAGAGAACTAATCTGGTGGATGGTGTTTCTCATAAACTTCCATAAGATTTGGGGTAAAATCTCTACTTGCTACATTGTTGTCATAAAGCGTATGTTTTTCATATTGAAGCCACCACCTTGCTATTTGCTCCAGTAGGTATACTTGCGGAAATGCATCTAACCTTGAAGTTTTGACTCAAAGATGAAACATCCTTATCTAGTGGATGGTACTTGAGTGTGTCTCAAATGTTGAGCATGTTGAGGACATCCATGTAAGCGAGAATTTGTTTCTTGGGGTAGCAATTCCATACTCGACATGTATTTAATTTGGACACAACATCTCGGTTCTCCAGTTCATAAAAGATCTTGGGCAGAGAACAAAAATATATTCCTTGAGTAGGCAACTTATTAGCTTCGCTTGCTTGCATGTGTGCAGTCATAGGTTTGTCCCATCTAAAATATTCCTCTCTTTTAAGACATGAGGTATTTACATGATGGTCGATATGCATGACGTTCCTATCCTTGATGGTTAGACCATGAACCAGGTTATTTCTCTCAAATTTATGATAATCATCAATTGTGACCAACTTTTGATTGAGGTCAATTCTTTTGAACTGTTTATTCCAGCCATATTCATCAAATAAAGCATGCATAAGTTGGAGTTGAAGTTGTAGAGACGATATAGTGATCAGTGGTGCACACAACACTTCTTTCATAAAAGGTGTTGTATCATTAGTTGAAGTTTCACCACGTCTTTCAGTTGTCGCTTGCAATTCTTCTTGTATCTCACCATGAGAGGCATCAATTAAGTTCAATAACAGATTTACATCTCATTTGTCATTAGATTCATCATGATTTCTTGTCTGGTGACTCTTATTCTTGTCTGGTGGCTCCTTGTTCACTTTCATATTTTGGTCAGGTTCTTGATCATCAATTCTATTATGATCGTTTTCATAACCTCTTGATGGAACCTGAGAACAACTAATTGTACCAAAAGTATTTTCAATATCAAGAGTTTTAGTTGTAAGCTCGGTACCTTTTGCGTGTATCGACGATGGATCCAACGAATTGATTTTTGACACATTTGTTTTGCTTGATTGCACGTGACTATTAGAATCTTCATCTTGACTTCTATCTTCAACTTCTAAGAAACTTTTTGTAACATCAGCTAGCCCCTTCTTATCTTCATTAGTAGCCATCACGAAAATATTGTTTTTCACTACTTCCAGTTGTAGACGAGCATTTTCAAAAGTTACACTACAAGTTTCATGTGCCTCCTTCATAAACTTGTCTTCATGGTATGGAACGTCTTGTATCTCCTTGCGCACAATCAATTGTTTTTTACAAGATTCCAACTTAATTTTTGCAAGCGTATATCTCTCAATATCAACCTTGGTATCTTCTTCAATTTCTTCTTGAACTTTTCCCTCATCGTTGACTTCTGAGAGTACTGGTATGTCTTTCGTAATAGTGGGATTGGAGTATAGTGAGTCTGATCGCAAGAGTATTACAATCTTGTTATTCTCCCACCAAAATACATATGTATTATCACGAACCCTGTAAGTAGCACTGGTGTCGCAATACCAATGTCGCCCCAACAAAACGTGACAAGTATCCATATCCACCAGTTCACATAAAATCTCATCTTAATAGTATTTCCCAAGTGAAAAAGGAACAAAACAAATTTCAATTACCTTAGTTTTGATTTCCTCTTTGTTCCATTCAGTTTTGTATGGTATCATGAGTGATTCTGTTTCGAGGTTGAGCGTTTTGACCAATGCTTTGGAGACTTTATTTTCATTCCTACCATGATCAATGATCACTTTACATACTTTATTGTTAATGGTGCATCGAATTCGAAATATTTTGTGTTTGTGTTCTTCATTCTCTACATCGGCTGTCAGCGCATGAATATTCTTTTGTTGTTGTTGATAAACAATTGGGAAGTCACATACATCGTTGTCGTTCTCCATTCGGCTTTCACGTTGTCGATTTCTCACTTCAGATATATATCATCTAGTCGTTGTACGACTCGTTCAATCCATCGTTTGTCAACGACGGGTTGGATTCTACTAGTGCCATAGTTGGCCATCATGCCCGGTCAAATCCGGGCTTTGATACCACTTTGGTGCAGCAGAAGGGTGCTTCGAAACGAAGCAAGACTAAAACCCTAACTTTAGGGAGAAAACAGAATTAATCCAAATAACTCAAATTGATAATATTGATAATAATCTCTACACAAGCTAAGACTTATATAGGACTAATTCTCCAAAACTAACTCAAACTAGTAAACCTGAACGAATATAACTAATCAATCCAAACTAATTAGAGTTTTGAAACCTAACTTAATAGGAAAACCTAAAACTATCCAAAATCTAATATAATTAAGAATTCTAATCGGGATTGTCCTGCATCAACTACATTCGATGTATTTAAACTAATCACGCATCCATAAATTCATACATTCATAAACATGTAAATGTAGATAACATGCATAGCCTTACCCCATCCTATAGGATCCTATGATACTAGCAATAAACCCTAAAGACTAAGTCTTCAAGTTCTTCGCTTGCACCATCCTTGTGGACTCCCACTGGCTTCGATCCTCCTCTTGGAACTCCCACCGACTCCGGGACTCCTCTTTGCTCCAAGTCTCCCTCTTGACTTGCATCTTTTGTCGTTATTCGTAATTACTTATTACAAAATATAATTACAAACATCACGACACGCAAGTCGTATTTAATTACAATTCCAATATAACACAACGCGCAGGTTGCAACTTGAAATTTAAATAAAACTATCAATCGCATCTAGAGGGCCTTAGCTATACATCATGTGGAAAACAACATGTTGTCAAACAATATGTTATCATACATCATGTTATCAAACAACATTAATAATTCCGATTTTATCTTGCTTAAATGTGAAAAAGTTATTCGGTTTATCAAAACTATACAGTTAAATTGATTTCGAAATTAAACCGGTTTTTCGTGGTTTATCGAAAACAAGCCGGATCTGAAATTAAAATTAAGGTTTCAAAATTTCACGCTAACCGTCAAGGGTTTGACCGGTTGAAGCCAGATACCGGTCGGACCGCAATGGCCCGACCAGGCATTGCCCTTGGGTGATCGTGGTCGCTCGCGCTCGCCGGCTTGGTCGGCCTTGGTATCGCCCACGGCCAGCCCAAGGGTTGCCCATGGTTGGCCCTAGGGCTCCACCTGGTCTGCCTCTTAGCATCGCTCATGATCGCCCATGGCGCGACCTGGTCGGCCTTTGGCGTCGACCCAAGGTCTCGACCATGGCTAATCATGGGTCGCCCATGATCAGCCCCGAAACCTAATTTTTTAGAAACATTAATTAATTAAATGACTAGGTTACTAGTTTTGCAAGAAGGGAGCAAGTGAACGAGAGGGAGAGGAAAGGGAGGAGGCGGTCGGCCGAATTGGGAGAGAGGAGATTGGGGATCGATTTTGGGATTGGAATATATTCCAGTTTTCCCGAAATCATCCCTTTTCCTTTTTGTTGATTTTCCCAAATTTCACTTTGGTCAAATCTTTCCCATTCAATCTATTTCACAATATACTATTATCTTTGAATTAATAATTATAGTTCATCAAATCCTAAAAGGGCCTCAAGCCCATTATAGTTCAAGAACATTTAATTAAAATCCTTTTTGAGCCCAATATAACTTAAGATTATTAATTAAATAACCTCAATTAAATTAGCTCAAAATTCACTTAGACCAATTTCCGTAACCGTCTGGTTTACAACCTAGACCGTCAATTGTCTAATCCGTTTTGGTTTAGCTTAGACCGGTCCGGTCAAACTAAACAAGAAAGTGAATTTCCCAAATCTCTTATATCTTCTCATTTGATCTTTCGAAGTCCTCTTTTTCCATATTTATCATTTTAAGTGTGTGACGACCCTCTAGGCTTACGGCACGTTGGCAGATCGGCGCAAACTTACCATTTTGCCCTCCCTATCATAATTGGTCTCTAGTAAGACATTATGATTACCCAACGCTCATGATTATGGATGATTCGACTTAACCTCTTATCGTCCAAGTCATTATCCTTTTATCTCTTGATATCCAGATTGATCATAAGGCATAGAGTCGCCATCCTTATTTAATCAATCACTGTTTCTTGATGTGTGAGATGACTAAATCCTGATACTGTGTATCTCTAGCATGGACATGCATTTCCTTTAAGTCAGTCTCATCAAGTGGCCCAAACAGATATCTTTCCCATGCCAAAGCAAGAGGGATAAATCCCTTAACCGTCTTTCGTATTCCCTCATGTAATCCACAACTGAGCCAATCAGAGCCTTTATGACTACCCTTTTACAGATAATGCTAGGCAACGTCAAACTCCGTTAGTGATCCCATAGTAACTACGGAGACTCCTTGGTTTCAGGATACTTTGACAAGCTACGATATGTGAGTGTTGAATTTGTGCCCTAGCCAATGTAATAAGTCATCTATTTGTAATTGTTTATCATCTTTCAGAACATTTAAAACGACATTGTATTACTAAAGTGTTGTAGTAATATATTAAATGTGAATTCAATCTATATCATTATGTGTGTCATCAATAATAGTAGAACTGTAGATCGGAAAGAATCACATGTAATGAGTCCCTGGTCACATAAGCTTTATCAGAATCAACCAGTATGAGGATAACTCTACATGATCACGCTCTACTAATCATGGCCAGGCAGTGCCGGAGATAGATCTATATATCATTCGGGGAATGATATTGGACGATCTGATGGTGAGTATGCAGCATAGATGATGTCATGAGCATACTCACATATTGTAGCTTGTCAAAGTATTCTTAGACCAAGGAGTCTTTGTAGTTACTATGTGATCAGTAACTGAGTTTGACGTTGCCTAGCATTATCTGTAAACGGGTAGTCATAAGGGCTCTGAGTGGCTCAGTTATGGATTACATGAGGAAACACGAACACGACTAAGGGATTTATCCCTCATGATCCGGCATAGGAAAGATATCTTTTTGGGTTACTCGATGAGAATGACTGAAAGGAAATGCATGGCCATTCTAGAGATACAAAGTATGAGGATTCAGTCATCTCACATATCAAGAAACAATAATTGATTATATAAGGATGACGGCTCTATGCCTTATGATCAATCTGGATATCTAGAGATAAAAGGATAATAAATTGGACGATATGAGGTAAAGTCGAAACATCGATTATCACGGGCGATGGGTAATCAGAATGTCTTGGGAAGAGATAAGAAACTTGGGAAATTCACTTTCCTGTTTAGTTAGACTGGACTGGTCTAAGCTAAACCGGAACAAATTAGACAATTGCTAGTCTAGGCTGTAAACCGGACGGTTACGAAAATTGGTCTAAGTGAATTTTCAAGTTTAGGCTGATTTAATTCAAGTCATTAGACAATTGCTAGTCTAGGCTGATTTAATTCAAGTCATTTAATTAATAATCCTAAGTCTAAATTTCGCTCGAAAGTATTTTAATTAAATGAGCTATAACTAAAATGGGCTTGAGGTCCTTTTAGAATTTGATGAATTATAATTGTAATTCAAAGATAATCCTATATTGGGAAATATAACAAAAGGGAAAGATTTGACAAAAGGGAAAGGGGATGATTTTGGGAAATTGGGAATATATTCCCAATATCCCAAAACCGATCCCAATCCATCTCTCTCTCTCTCCCTCTCGGCCATCTCTCCCCTCTCTCTCCTCTCTCTCTCGGTTTTTCTTGCTCCCTTCTTTCAAAACTAGTAATACTTGCAAGAATGTTTTTGATCCCAGATCAAATACATCGTTGTGTGGACGAGCTCAAGATGGTACATGCATTTGTATCTGTCAGATTCGCAAAAGGTATAAACCAGATTTTATGATTGTAATTCTAATGCTAAAATTGATTTAGCATGAAGTATTTTATTTGGGATCCATGGTTAGAATTCCGCCATTGTATGAGTTTAATCGCTTGTGACCCCATGGAATACCTTTCAGTTATTGGTTGTATACATGATTGATTTTTCAACATGAATATAATCGCATGAAAAAAAACTAGGTTATACTTTGCTTTGTGGATTTAATTGCATGAAATATTGCAGATTAGTTTTTGGATTTTGAAATTAATTTTTTCTTAAAAATTAGGTTTCCGGGCTGATCATGGGTGAGCCATGATAAGCCATGGTCGAGACCTTGGGTCGACCATGGAAGGCCCTCGGGCCGACCATGATCGACGCCAAGGCCGACCAGGTCCCGCCATGATCGACCATGGAAGGCCCTCGCGCCGACCATGGCCGATGCCATGGGCGACCATAGTCAGCCCTTGGCTTGACTATGGATGGCCCGCGAGCTGTCCATGGGCGACGCCAAGAGACAGACCTGGTCGAGACCTGCGGTCGACCACGGGCAACCCTTGTGCTGGCCGCGGGAAACGCCCAAGCCGACCAGGTTGGCCCGCGCGGGCGACCACGATCGCCCACAGGCGATGCGTGGTCGAGTTGTTGCGGTCCGACCAGTCTCGGGCTTGAATCGGTCAAATCCTTGATGGTTCGCGAGAAATTTTGAAACGTTAATTTTAATTTCAGATCCGGTTCGGTTTCGATAAACCGAGAAAAATAGGTTTAATTTGAAAATCAGTTTAAACCGTTCGGTTTCGATATACTAGAAATTTTTCCACAATTAAGCAAGATAAAATTGTAATTAGTAATGTTGTTTGATAACATATTTTTTGACAACATTTTTTTTCCACATGATGTGTAGCTAAGTCCCTCTAGATGTGAATTGTCGATTTACTTAAATTTCAATTTTTGCAACCTACGAGTTGCCTGTTTTGGGATTGTAATTACATGCGACCTGCGTGCTGTGACATTATTAATTATATTAAATATTGTGTAATTACGAAGAAAGACACAAGAAGCAAGTCAAGATGGAGACTTTGAGTCAAGAGGAGTCCCAGAGTTGGTGGGAGTTCCAAAGGAGCCTCGAAGCCAGTGGGAGTTCACAAGAATAGTGCAAGTGAAGAACTTGAAGACTTATTCTTTAGGGTCTATTGCTAGTATCCTAGGATCCTATAGGATGAGTTATAGCTATGCATGCTATTTACATTTACATGTTTTTGAATGTATGGATACATGATTAGTTTTTAAGACATTGAATGTAGTTTAGAGTATCACCGACATGCAAATATTAAAATTGGAATTAATCACCCATTGTATGTAATATGGACTTGGAGTTATCCTTGCCTCGAATGTAGTCGATGACTCCAATTAAAATTGTATCGATATACAATCAGGATTTTAAAACACAGAAATGCAAGTAATTACAAGTAAAGCGTGATATCATCCAAGTCTCGACACTCAGAAAGATTTTGATCTTATGAGTGGATGCGCCTCCGCATAACATTCATAGGGGAGAAGTCCGGATGACTTGGACAGTTTGATGTGGGTGCATGCGCTTCCGCGTAGTAGCCACATTAGCTCTGGGCCATGGTCCATACTTGGTTGACTTATCTACGATTGTCATCTAGGGCTAACCTAGGTTATCGGATAGGGTATGACGTGTACATTCGTATACAGACCCTAGCCAGGAATTATACTGATTGTAATTGGATGAGTTATCTTACCTTGGTGACTTGGTTGGAGCGGTGAGCCTACGTTCACTTCAATCGAGTGCATGCAAGAATCCTGTTTCAGATTCCATAAGTTCTAGAATCAAATTGTTGTTTTAATCTCGATCTCCAACTTAAAATTCAAATAAATATTGATTAAATTTTCTTTCACTTCCTGTAGATCTAAATGACAAACACAACATAAGAAAGAAATAACGCATTGAGAGTCCTGATTGAAAAGGACATGCTCAATTAGGGGTGTTCACAGTTGGATAACCGAACCGAACCGACCATAACCGAACCAAACCAACCGGTTCGGTTATTGAACATTCGTAACCAAAAACCGAGCCGATGGGTGGTCAGTTCGGTTCGGTTATAACCGAATAACCGATCGGTTATGGTCGATCGGTTGGTCGGTTCATCGACTAAACAAAATGGGCCTCATTTTGGGCCTTATCGGCCCAAAAGACAATCACATTTTGGGCCTTCTCCACCCAACATGCAATCACATTTTGGGTCTCTCTTCCCAATTCAGACAAAACAAATACATTCACTGTCTTCTACTCTTTTACATTCATACATATAAATACAATGATACAAATACAATACACATTTGGCAATGTAAAAAAACCTAATATAAACCAAGCATCAATATTGTCTGAATCGAATAATATTAAGTGTCTAAGTCCAAGTTCCAACAGTCCAAAGAATGGCCATAAAGTTTACCTAAAAATTTAAGAGTTTAATCAAAAGTGGCCAACAACACAGTGGCAAAAAAATGAAGCAGTAGCAACAAGTATTGAAGACAAATTTCATTTCCATTTTGAGCAAGGCAACCACCAAGTCAAATGCATCATATTTCCTGAAATTGAAACACAACATATTAATAATTGATTCATAAAAATAGTAGCTTAATGAGCCATAACAGATTAACAGTAGCAAAACAATAGCAATAAAACCATAAAAAACAGTAGCAATTAATCCATAAAAACAGTAGCATATTCAGCCTTCATTTTTGTAGCAATAAAACCATAAAAACAGTAGCATATTAATTGGTGGCAATTTATCCCATACACATACCAACTAAAAGATATTAGTCACTACCAATGTAAGAAATTGAACTATTCAGTAGCCATATAGAAAATGTAGAAACCATTCGTATCAAAAAATTCAAAATATAATAATCAACCATTTCCCATTTTCAATTCAGTCAATTTTCATCGTTTTTCTAGATGAAACATGGTAGATTATGAAGTGCGACAACAAATAAAGGTGATTTTTATTACACCATAAAAATCATATTGTATGCATCCCAAATATCAATACTTGGAACACCTTCTTTTTATGCATTTAGTGCATGCTCTGTAATAAAAAGGTAAACAAAATGTCAATAACAAGTTCAAAACAATAAACTTGAAACTGGAATACATTTTTTCTTCAAGCAACTCTTCCCCTGATAATATTTTCGCGAGGGTCGTTTTCAACCAATTTTGAGTGCAAACTAGAGCTTGTACCATGTCAGTACTTAAAGAGCTTCTAAAATCTGTAACAACTCTACCACTCGTACTAAAAGCTGATTCTGAGGAAACCGTGGAGATCGGGAGGGCCAAAATGTATTTAGCCATGTTGGCTATAACCGGATAGCGATGACAATTTAGTTTCCACCAACCCAAAACCTCAAAGACTTGACCCTCAGTCACATCTGGTTCTAGCCGCTCTTCCAAATACCTTTCTAACTCAGTCACATTTTCCGGTTGACTACACTCCTCTTGGTTGAATAAAGCTTTACTCACCCCAATCATGAGATCTGTCAATTATAAACGAGGAGGACGATTGGCTGCTTCTTTTCTGGTCGAGGCAGCAGCGCCTAACTTATCCATATACTTCTTATTGTACTCGTTGAACATATGTAGTAGACATGATTGTACATAAGCACCTAGTTTTGCAGAATCTTCAGGAGAATGTATCTTCTCCATCGACCATTTCACGAACTTCATCTTATAGTGGGCGTCAAAGATAAGGGTTAAGAAGATGTATATGTTAACATTGTCCATATTACCAAAGTACTTATCGTACTTAGCCTTCATTTTTTTGGCCATGTTAACCATATCCGGTGAATTGTTTTCCAAGCTTGTCATAATGAAATGAAACATGTTAGTTATATCCTCAATTATCACATTAGAGGTTATGTACTTAAACCCAGAAACCTTCACTGTCAACTTATAAAACAAGCTTAGGAACGACATGAAATATATTCAACTCCAAACAATCAAAACAGTCAACCATCCAAGCAACCATGGATCACTACTTGGTTTCCTTTTACGCGCCTCCATCTCTCTCTTCAAGGCCGGTTCTTTCCTACCAAAGGATTCGATTGCCTCTTGTAACTCACAGGCAGATGTCAACATCAGATATGTTGAGTTCCACCTAGTCCAGACATCTAGACAGAACAATCTCTTGCTCTCAATTCCCACCCTCGTCACACATTTTTTAAACTTTGTAAGTCTAACTGGAGAGTTTCTTATGTACCTCACAACATATCTAACCCTCTCAATGAACAACCCTAACATGACAATTCCATCGCTGACAATTAGGTCAATGATATGGGCAATACATCTCATATGCATAAACCGGCCTCCTAGCACATTTGTGGACTGCACATTCATTTTTTGATACAAGTAAGAAACAACAACGTCATTGGGTGTGGCATTATCTAATTCAATCTCGATCTCCCCGAATTTTTTCTGTATACTCGTGAATGGTTTCTTTGGCGCGGTGACATCGTTGATGCCGTTGTAGCAAGATTTGCTCATAATTCGGTGGAAGAAATTCATCTTTTAACATTATTTTCATCTGCTCCCAAGTTCGGACAAGAGGTTTTCTTTCTTGATACCTTATGTGAAGCAAATCACCCCCCCCCCAATCAGATGCTCCTCCACTCAATCTCCTTGGTACTCTCTTCTTGTGGAGAATCCATATACTTAAAGAAATTCTCGACCTTTGAAATCCACAAAATAATTTTTTCATCACTGATATTTACATTAAGATACGGGATAATCATACCTTTATTCTTGTAATAACTAGCTTGTTTTGCATGTTTGTTTTCTTTTAGCACCATATCATCTTCATCGATATCATAATCATAGACTTGTTGTCCATAATTATTTTGTATAATAATTGACGTGTCAACAAGTTCGCCTCGAGCACTTTCCACCCTTGGTCGTACTCTATCGTCACCACTATTTTTGTTGGCATCTACTCCCAAAGAAGTAATTTGATTAACATTGTCATCTACACGGCAATCTGAACGCCGAGTGCTTGTAATCAAAATTCTGTCTTAGAGGTCTCAATGCCGCCCATCGAGCCGGTATATCGATTCTCAAGACATCCATCCTTTGATCTTCGTCAATAGCATGACCGCTTCCTAAACTATTGTTAGCCACCATCAGATTAGAGAGTTAACCTTCCTCTGATACCACCTGACGCAGCGAGTCCGCGTGAGTAAACGTGGTTGAAAACCACCACACAAGCTTCAATCCAGAAATTTAGTACAAACTCAAAATTTATTATGATAAAAGTTATCCTTACAATTATGCTAAAAAAATTCCTTATATAGTATTAGCTCAACCTAAATCTAAATCAAAAAAGAAAAATTTAAATAACACAAAACTTAATCCAATAAGAAGATTAACACCAAAACCTAATTAACACCAAAGCCTAATTAGATTAGAATATACTAAAATATATTTAAAATTCGTAATTAGCTAAACCCTAAATTTCAAGGCCTTGTTTGGGCCCTTAAAAGTTGTTTTCATGGTCCCAAACTCATCATATTTGGAACAGCTTCGCTTGGGCCTCTTACGTGCATGATTCTGAGCCCATATGCAAAAGTTATAACTACTTGGAGTTGAGATACTTGCTTGGACTTCTTTATTCGATTTATCGGGTTTATTCTTGCATTTATTCTTCTTTGGCCGAGTCATAAAATCCTCAAATACTTGCTCCTCATGATAATATTCATAGAATATGTACAGTTGTAATCTAATATCATAGAATCTAGAATCGGTACGGGACCGGTTGATGGAGAGGGAATTGGACTTCGTTGAGGCACGGTACTCAGCTTTCTGGAAGACGATTATTGCCCCGTATGGGCAACTCACTCCTAGGATACAACGACGAACGCGATCGAACTCTAACCGGGTTGCAGAGAGTAATCGAGGAAGAACAAACTAGAGAGAGAACAAGGTCGGTTAGGGTTTGATATTTTGACGTTTTTGTTGTGTACGTTTTTGGTGTGTGTCAATGTGTCTATTTCTAGCATAGGGTTCGAGTATTTATAGGAAGAGATCTAAAATCTAAAAGGAATAGGAATGAAATACTTACCAATTTTCTTTTCTAGGAGATCAAGTAAATTCTTTTTACTGTTCTGAGTAAGAAAATTTCCCAATTAATGACATGATATGACCACGTTATTTCTCAAATTTGCAAATTTGAGAATATTATTTTCCATTTCATTTTTATCAGCTATTTTCTATATCATGATTTGGAAAATTATCTATTCCCAAATTTATTAATTTGGAAAATATTTATTTCTGAATTACACATTGAAAAATATTTATTCCCGAATCACACATTGAAAATTTTTTTAGAGAAATATTTTGGGCATAAGAAAATGTAGCGGGTTTTGGCCCCAAAATTTCAAGTTGCCATTTTTGAGGTTCAATTTCTCATTCTTCTCTTGTTCGTTTAGATCTCGTGATTCACCGTTGGAAAAATCTCATATCCTAGATTATCGGAACATGTTTCACATTCATCTAGGTCGAGTCTAAGCGTCCCAAAATCAGAGCTCAAATTGACCCAATCATAACTTAAAAACATATTTTAACTTTGTTGTTATTAGACATTTGTTTTCAACAAAACTGAACATCTAAACCTACTACAGACATAACACCACTTATGAATTCAAATAGAGAAACCCGTGAAACTAATTTGCTCAAAAACTAAAAAAACCTAGTAAACACAAAAACAGAAACTAAAAAATAAAATTAAAAATTTTCGATAGGTGAAACTGACATTTTCTGAGTTTTCTTAGAATGTTGTAATGGTCATTTACGAAAATTAAAAGAATACGTAAATATTAGCAGTGTTAGTAGTGATGAGAAAAAGAATAACTTGTAGGTAATTTGCAAAATTTAAAAACTTTAGGAAACATATCTCATAACTTGAATTATCTAGATGTATCCACAATTATCTTTAATTTTATTTAAAAATGTTAATTCAAAGGATACTTGTGTAAAATTCTTGTTAAAAACGTGTATTTAGGTTTTTATTTCAATTCTAATGAGGCTACTATGCAACAAAATTAAAGTATAAGGTTGCAATATATTAATATATTTTAAGATATAAGATGGTAAAGCATGAAATTTTGTTAAGTAGCAGGGACAAGATGTCGAACTTAATGTCGTAACGTTTGGTTCGACAACTTGCTCAATCACAGTTTATGGACACTAAATGGTAAAGTAGTAAACAGAAGACACAATATGTTTATCCAGTTCGGTGACTCCGCACCTACGTCTGGGGGTACTCTGTCAGTGAAAAGGTTTTCACTATTCGGTAGTCAATAGTACAACTTCAAGCATCAACTAGCTATCACACCAGCTATTGTCCTAAGCTACTAGAGATCTCACCATGAACAACCTCAACCAAGGACTCCCCCTGTCTTTGAGAACGTCTCAATTCCACCCTTCGAGCAAGCCTATGCACAATTACGTTGTCTTCGACAATCTTCTTCGTGAGTCTTGAATCATGAACAAAACCCAATAGATTACCTACACTCAAATCTCCTCGACTTGATGTTTGTAATCGAAAGGGTCCTCTCTAAATAGATCAGTCTCTGAATCTGCTCGTCTTACACGGTTAAAAGCTTTGTCAATTTAGCACAGAGAAATGACTGAGTTGCTAAAGGGGTAGCGCCTGCTTTTATAGCAACTCATATTGCCTAATCGGATTCCTATTCCGATTAGGAAATCCCTTGCCGTCATGCTTTTCTTGGCAAGTGACAAGTTGGCATTGCCGCCTTCATTTACTATTTCTTGCGTATCTTTCTTCCAGTTGGACCTTACCTTAATTCGTTCATGTTTTGACTTCTTCTCGCGCACATCTTCTGTGAGTAAAATAGGAAGTCTTCGATATCTTGCCTATAACTGTGAGTATCATGTTGCACTAAATGTGTTGCAACATGTTGTCCGACATCTTGACTTTGCGCCAAAAATTTTTCCAACACTAAACTTTGTAACAATCTTCCCCTTTGGCATTTTTTATAGGCAAGCATATTTTGACGACGAGCTTTTAGGTATTTTCTGATTAAAACCATCTTCACTATACTCGAAGCGTCTTCTGTGGCATCGTCTTCTGTGGTAAGATTGCAACATGTTGTGACACATGTTCCGCAGACCGTCATATAACATGTGATAACATGTAGTGACACATGTTCCATCATGTTCTTCATTTTCATGATGTCTTCTGTAGCAAGGCATATAACACGTGTTAACATGTCGTGACACATGTTCCATCATGTTTGAGTAACAAGTATTCAAGATTTTTGGATGACTTGAAACTGCCTTACCTAAATATCTCCCCCTGATTGCCTCAAAAATGGCAAAAGGGTAACATCAAAGAAGAGTATGGCAAACTACAAATAACAAAAACCAGCTCTAAACGCGAACAAACTAACCCCTAACCACGGGGAAAATATCCAGCTCCACCGAGGAGCAAAAAATATTGTTCAAAAATTACCCGGATAGTCCCCGGGGATTCATGAGTGTTTAACAAAAAAATAATTGTGTCAGATGGTGAACTAGGAAGAGGTAGAGTGAGGAGCATCGTCTTCGGCATCAGGACCCTCTGTTGGAGCGGCAAGCATATCGGGCAAGAGCTGTTCAAATGTGGCTTTTCTGCTGATCAGGATTGCAATGGTTTCTTCTAGGTCGGCCATTCCCTCTATAAGCTCATGCACCATTTTGTCTCTGATGGCCCCTATGGCCCTTGAGCTGTTTCCTTCTTCATACGACTTTGCAAAGGGTCGTGGAATATCCTTTACATGTTTTCCTTTGAACAACTTTGGGCTGCTATTGAGCTTCAAAGATTTCTTCCCGATAACATCATTGATTCAAACAATGTTGGGACATTGTTGAATCATCATACCGCACACAAGAGAAGGGAACCCAATGGGTAACTTAACAGCATAGGAACCAACCTGCTGAATAACATGTTCTATAACCAAGGCACCAAAGTCGAGAGAAGAGGCCATACATATTTGGTAGATCAGCTTAGCTAGATCTGCCCGTATGCTTGATCCGTGGGAAGAGTGTGCCCAGTTTTCCATGCCAATTCGATACAGAATGGAATATTTGGCTGTGAGCTCTAATGATGCTATGACCCCCTTTTCTGGCCAGACCTTCTTCCTCCCTCCGGTCACTTCTTGAGCGATCCGGTCCATGGATAGATTATGCTGAGCTTGATAATTCACCTCTCTTTCAAGGTAAATGTTGATGGCTTTGGAAGAGAAGTCAAAGCAGTTCCCTCTTACATATACTTGTCTGAATTCAGGATTGTCTGGATCGTTATATGCCTCGAAGAGATTGACGAAGAACTCTCGTACAAGGGCTGGATAGTATGGCCCGATGTCTGAGACAGTTTTCATGAGCTGCGCACTTTGTAGAAGTACCATGATAACCTTCAATCCTTTGGTGTCAGCAGACAGTTCCTTTTTCAGGGTATATTGTGCGATTGCACACAAACTTTCATGTTCTAGCCCCTTCAACACAATGGAAGGAAACATTGTCTATGGGTACGTCAGGAACATCTTTTGGCAGTCTTAGCCTCTTCTTCGTACTGAGAGTGTGCATCTCCTCGTCTTCGTTGGCTTCTTCTTCTTGCTCCTCAGAATTGATGGTTCTTTTCTTCTTGCTTCTACCAGATGTTGGCATAGATGCTTCACCTTTTCCTAAAGCTTTTCTTTTCCCCTTCCTTTTATGGGTTACTTCCTTATTCTTATTGGTCATCATATTTTTAATAGGGACATCATCCTCGCTTGGAGATTCTTCAGCCGATTCGTCAACAACAACTTCCATGGTGTCATCTGGGGATCTTGGAGCATTCTTTTCCTCTGTTTTCTCTTTTCTACTTCCCATCTCAGGTAGAGATTCCTCAGAGATAGGTGTTTGCAAAATAGAAAAAGTAGGAGTTTTAGGTTTACCTGATCGTCTTTTCAGTGGGGTGATTTCTTGGTCACTCTCTTCTTCTGAGAGGTGAGAAGGGACGAACAGTGGCACTTCTTGGGGTTGTTTTGATTTTTCTTCAGATGTTCCTCCTCCATACACTTTGACGCCATACTGGTTCTAGGTTTTTTTGGGGATTTTGTTCTTCTTCACGATGTGCTTGATCCTCACCATTGTTGGATTTTTAGGTAGAGAGGTTTCAGAAAAATTTTGATGAGAGATCTTTGTTTGGTGCAGAGAGTGATGACTTGTGAGTAGTAGAAACCCTAAACGTTTTGGAGAGTATTGAGAGAGAGATGCCGAGAACCAAGGGAAGAGGCAGCGTTTTTTCTGCTGTGTATCCGAAGAGTCAGGCCATGATTGGCTGCACGTCTTGTCACCAAATGACAAACGATCATTGTTTCCCTCTTTTTTTATTCTTTTATTTTGAAAACAAACTGAAACGGGCTTGGATAATTAGGTACGGATTTGATTTTGTGGACCCTAGTAGTCCTTCTAGAGAGAGAGAAAACAAATCAACAAAGCTCTCTCCCTTTTTTCCTTGACGAACATTATTCAAGATAGCAAAGTCCAAGGGAGGACCTTAGACTTTCAAACCGATTTGAGTCCAATGCCTTTGTGAAGATGTCAGCAAGCTGTTTCTCTATAGGAATATATTCTAGCTTGATCTTCTTGTCTTCCACAAGCTCTCGAATGAAGTGGTGCCTAATGCCTATGTGCTTAGTTTTGCTATGTTGCCCAAGATTCTTCGAGATATTGATAGCACTGATGTTGTCATAGAACAATTTCAGGACATCTTGATTGACATTATACTCTGCAAGCATCTGTTTCATCCGTAAAAGCCGAGTGCAACTACTACCAGCAGCAATGTACTCGGACTCGACAGTAGATAGAGCGATGCAATTTTGCTTTTTGCTGAACCAGGAGACAAGATTATTCCCGGGATAAAAAATCCCCCAGAGGTACTTTCTCGATCAGGAGTATTTCCTGCCCAATCAGCATCACAATATCCTACTAGTGTAGAGGATGTGTCGAAAGAGTATAATAGACCTAACTCAGTTGTATTTGGTATATATCGGATAATCCTCTTGGCTTGAGCTAGATGGCTTGTCTTTGGGTTTGCTTGTTAGCGAGCACAAACTTCTACTGAGAAAGCAATGTCAGGACGACTTGCTGTAAGATATAATAGGCTTCCAATGATGCATAGATAGAGACTTTGATCAACAGGTTCGCCTTGATCATCCTTGGTAAGCTTTACATGGGTAGCGATGGGAGTTCTCTTGTGTGAAGTTTTTTCCAAACTAAACTTCTTTATAATATTTTTGGCATACTTGCTTTGGGAGATAAAGATGTCATTATCCATTTGTTTGATCTGGAAACCGAAAAAGTAGGTTAGCTCGCCGACCATGCTCATCTCGAATTCAGACTGCATATGTTGAACAAAACTTTCCACCATCTTGTCTGACATTCCTCCGAACACAATGTCATCAACACAAATTTGAGCAATCAGAATGTTGCTTCCTTCTTTCTTCCCGAATAGAGTTTTGTCAACTCCTCCTGAAGTATATCCATTCTGAATTAGAAACTTTGTTAGACGTTCATACCAAGCTCGAGGTGCTTGTTTGAGACCGTAGAGGGCTTTCTTAAGCTTGTAGACATGATGTGGTGAGTTGTGGTCTTCAAACCCCTTTGTTGAGCAACATAAACTTCTTCGTTTAGATATTCGTTCAGGAAAACACTCTTTACGTCCATCTGATAGAGTTTGATTTGTAGATGGCAGGCAATGATGAGAAGAAGTCTGATAGCCTCAAGTTTGGCTACAGGAGCAAATGTTTCGTCGAAATCCACTCCTTCTACTTGTGTGTATCCTTGTGCCACAAGTCTAGCTTTATTTCGAGTGATATTTCCTTGTTCATCAGTCTTGTTCTTGAATATTCACTTTGTCCCGATGACATTAACATTTTCAGGCTTGGGTACTAATTCCCACACAGCGTTTCTTTCGAATTGAACCAGTTCTTCTTGCATGGAACATGCCTATTATTCATCGTTGATGGCTTCTTGCACATTTTTAGGTTCAGTTTTTGAAACAAAACAGATATTACCTATCATCTCTCTGTAGTTCACCAAAGCCTTTTGTCGGGTACGCACACCTTCATTGACATCGCCGATTATGTCCTGAACTGGGTGATTCTTTTGGACCTTTCTGGATAGGATTCTCTGTTCTGTCGTGGAAGGATCATCTTTATCAAGATTGATGTTAGCTTTGTTTTCTGGATCTGAGCTGCCTGCTTTGTCACAGACACTTGGTCTAACATTTAGGGTGTTCGGGATATCCTCTTCATCGTCGTTAAGCATCTCAGGAATGTTGTCATCAACAACCACATTTATATATTACATCATGGTTTTGGTTTATTTGTTTAAGACATGATAAGCACGACTGTTTCTATAATATCCGAGAAATATTACCTCATCGCTTTTAGGTTCAAGTTTTTGTCATGGTTCTCTATAAGCCAGAATATAGCATATTGACCCAAAGATGTGAAAATACTTGACATTAGGCTTTCTCCCCCTCCATATTTCATAAAGTGTTATCGAGGTACCTAGACAGATGGTGACATGATTGTAAATATAGCAAGCCGTGTTGAGTGCCTCTACCCAAAAGCGTATAGGGATGTCTTTGGCTAACATCATGACTCTAGCCATTTCTTGAAGTGTTTGGTTCTTCCTTTTAACAATCCCATTCTGTTGAGGGGTAATAGGAGCAGAGAATTCATGGGCAATTCCTTCAGTATCACATAAGTTTGCAAAGGTTATGTTCTAGAATTCTCGTCCATGATCACTTCTGAGTCTCACAATTTTGCCAATGGTTTCTCCTTTCTCTCTTTGAACTCTTCAACATAGGGATTCGAAAACAGAGAATGTATCAGACTTTTCTCGAATAAACTCAACCCAGATGTACCTTGAGAAGTCATCCACACATACAAATATATATTTCTTACCTCCAAGACTTTACACTTGCATAGTTCCTATGAGATCTACATGTAGGATTTCTATGACCCGGGAGGTGGTAAGATGTTGCACCTTCTTGTGTGGCGCTTTGACTTGTTTCCCTATCTGACATTGTCCGCAGATTTTTCCTTCAATGATCTTTAAATGTGGAACTCCGATGATGGCTTTTTCAGATAGAATCTTCTGCATGCTCCTTAGATTTATGTGTCCAAGCTTTTGGTGCCAGAGCTTGGTTTCTTGTGTTTTGGGTATAAGGAATTGAGTAGATAAAGGAGCTACTATTGAAGACCATAGATAGCAGTTTTCTTGTGACCTAAGTCCAGTCATCAGTTGAGTGTTCATTACTGCACACTTGTTGCGAGTAAATTTGACTTCGAGGCCTAGATCGCAGAGTTGACTAATGCTTATCAAATTGGCAGTAAGCCCTTCTACTAGTAAGGCTTTCTTTAGGTAGGGTGAGTTTGGTAGGTTGAGCTTCCCTTTTTCTAGTACCTTGGCTTTCACTCCATCTCCAAAGGTAACAAAGCAGTTGAAGTATGGTGTCAGAGTAGTAAGGAATGTACTTTTACCAGTCATATGCCAAGAGGAGCCACTGTCGAAGTACCAATCGTTACTGGTACAGGCTTTTAGTGAGGTGTAAGCAACGTTAGCCCTATAATGCACTTCCTTTACCCGTCATTCTTTTTGTATTTTGGGTTGGAGATGTACCTTTTTCTCCCTCCATACTTGCCGATTTTAGGCTTTGGCAGTCCTACGTTTAACAGAGCTTTTTCCATAGAGGTGACAGAAGAATGGTCGAATGTGACCTCTTTGTCCACAGTGATGGCATGTCTGATAGCATTTTTGCGCCCTAGTCCAATTGCTAGTAGTCTATAAATGTCTATGTATATAAATCATCGTTTGTAATAAATAAAACGGCTTTGTATTACTTATGTGTTGAAGTAATATGTTGAGCATGATCTGATTTATGACCACTAAAGTAGTAGAACCATAAATCTATACGGATCACACTTAACAAGTCTCTGGTCAAATACGCTTCTATTGAAGCGACTAGTATGAGGATTATTCTCAATGATGTAATTCTGCTTCTCATAGGGATGTGGGATCTCGGAATCATATCATAAATATCATGAGGTGATTGGTATCAGACAACCCGTTTTGAATAGCGTTTCATAGGTTAAGTCATGAACATATTCAAATGTGATAGCTTGTCACAATATCCTTAGACCAAGTAGTCTTTGTGATCGCTATGCGGTCAACGTACGACTTTGATTTGCGCCTAACGCTTTCCGTAACTGGATTGCAATAACGGGCATGATTGGGTGGCAGAACGGATTACATGAGTGACACGAAAGACGGCTATGGGATTTATCCCTCGTACTACGGTATGAGAAAGATATCTGTTTAGGCTGCTTGATCGAGAGTGACTGAGAGGAAGTGCATGGTCATGCCAGTGATACGAGTTATCAGTTCTCAGTCGTCTCGCATGTCAAGTAACGATAATTGATTAAACAAGGATGATGACTCTATGCCCTGTGATCAATCGGGATGTCTAAAGATAATAGGATAGTGACTTGTACGCACAAGGTTAAAACGAATCATCGATCATCATGCACCTTGGGTAATCATAATGTCTTACTAGAGACCATTTATGATGGATCGGGCAAGAGAGATCTCTTGCGCCGATCTACCAATGGTGGCATGAGCCTAGAGGGTCACACACATACAATATGGATAACTTGAGACAAGGAAAGATTGGCGTTTCTTGAGGAGCAAGACATGGCCAAAACTAAGGGTTTTAGGCCATGGGTTTGGTTTTGTGAGAATGATTAGCGAATCGAGAAAACTGAGTTTGTCGTCGATATCATGTCGGACTTTGTTTGATAAGTGACGAAAAAGGGTTGAATAATTTTTGGACACGGCACGCGACCGCATGGGCGAGCCTATTGGGCTCGGCCCATGAGGTCACTAGGCCGGCCCAACAAAGGCCCAATAAGCTTGGTTTGGCAAGCCCACTTGGTGGGTCCAAGTGTGGGGGCCACACACCATGCTTAGTTGGTGTTGTTGATTATGAAGAAGAGTGATATGTGGGGTTAGGTGATGACTTGCCTTTTAACCCATACCTTCATCATTTGTTACTTTATCAATGAACTTTAATGATATGATTAAGTATACAAAATATCACAACAAATGAAGAAATCTCATTCTCTCTCTCTCTCTCTTCTAGTGTGGCCGGCCATTCCCGTCTCCCTCTCCCTTCTTTTGCTCTCTTGTTCTTCACACTCTAGTTCTAATAGGATAAGTGTGTTGGATCAAAAGGATCATACTCTTGGTGTGGACTTGCTCTAGAGAGGAAGATCATCTTGTTCTTCTTTCTTGATTCATCAAAACTAAAAGGTAAACTCTTGTGGAATAGTTTTTGCCTTGAGATTTAATGGTTTATGTTTTTGGACAGATTTTGGAGTGTTTATTGTTATTGCTTCTGCTATTTTGATCATCTTGAACGCTCCAAAACCCAACAATGGTATCAGAGGGTGGTTAACTCTCTTAATCTTCGTTTTGTTGAACTTATTTCAGTTTTATAATGATTTACATGCCATATTTGTTGATAACATGATTTTAATGCTTTTATGGGTTAATTGCATGAAATATGTTAATTTTGAAAAATATATTGAATTTGGAATATTTCGGATTTTTATTGGATTTGTCTGGTCCAAGATAGGACTCTCGGGGAGCCAAATTGGAGATACCGGACGGAGGTCACTGGAGGCGGGGGTTGGCCGGCGGTGACCGGGGCCGTCCCCACTCTTGGCCGAGTCCGAGAGAGGAGGCAAGCCCGGTTTGGGTTTTCCAAAGCCCAAACCGGGCCGTGGTCTTGGGCTCGGCCCAATGGGTTTCGGCCCATTGGGCTTGGGCCCGAAATGGTTTATGCACGGTGATTTTTTGATCCGTGGCACGAACCCGCGATCCAATATTTCAAAAACTTTCAAATTTGATCGGTTTCGATAAACCGTTTTTCGAAAAGGTATAGTTAGGATAAACCCGACCAAGCAACTTGGCAAAATTAAAACCGGAATATTACATATTATATGATGACATGTTTGTGTGATAACATGTTGGATGATGTGATGAAATGTATGATGCATTAATAGCCCATTAGAATTTTATCGCTTTCACGGTTTGCACACCATTAATATTAGCGTGTAATTATTCTTTCATTCGAGCCCTTAAAGTGTAATTATTTTTTATCCGGTCTGCGAATCGAGTATTAATTGTAAATTCTACTCAAAGTCGAGAAGGATGGAAAATCGAGAATGATGACGGTTTTGGAGGAAGTCCAAGAGCTAGTGGGAGCCCGAATGACGAAGACGAGAAGATGTTATGTCTCGTAGAATCTTAGGGATAGGATGGGCTATTTATGCATATTTAAACGCTTTAAAATGCTTGCTTGAATTATTAGGTGATAATTTATATGCTAGCATGTTTAGCTTATGTGATTATAAGCCATCACCTCACATGCAAAGATTAAAAACAATTTTATTTATTTGCATGTTTAAAGCGTTGTGAACCATCATCGCACGGGTTGTGATGGATGAGTTCAATTTGAAACGTGTTTGCAGGGTTGCAAATGACGGCTTCAAAAGAAGATAGTATGTGATGCAATTAGAAACGTCACAACACGGGTTGTTAATGACAAGTTCGTAATTGTAACAAAATACTTTCAAATTATTAAACACAACCAATCACACCTTAATTTGAGTCATGTGAGATGTCACCCAAATTCACACCCATGTAGAGACATTCTCTCGCTGTCGTGCGCCATTGCGGAGCACCGATAAAATGGGTTCTATATGGAATTGTCAACCTTGTAGGATGTCGTGCGCCTTAGCGGAGCATCTGCACAAAACTGATGCATATGTGAAGGTTGGTTGACTCAACCACGATTCTCGGCATGAAGTCGAGCTGGGGCATCAGAAGGGTAAGTCGTATGCTTTTGCACATACCCTGACCAAGAATTACACAGGTTGTAATTGGATGAACGTCCTACCCAAATGGGTGAATTGGAGCGGTGTGCCTTAGTGTACTTGAATTGACAAATCGGTGATCTTGGTTTAAAGATTCTAAACCTTAGAATCAAATGGTTGGTGTTTAATTCAGATCTTCGTAAATTTATCCAACATTTCTGATTAAATTTACTTTCTTCGTGTAGAAAATGGCTAGTAATTCAACAAACTTGTCTAACTTGTCATTTAGGGCTATATTGATAAGTGTAAGCTCAATGGAACAAATTATCTTGACTGGGCCAGAAATTTACAACTTGTGTTAAAGTTGGAACGCAGGGAATACGTCCTAGACAAGGCTATCCCGGTGGAGCCAGCTGCCAACGCAGCGAGGGTCGTTAAGGATGCGTACCAGAAACACCTTAGCGACTCTATCGACGTTGCGTGTGTCATGCTGGGCTGTATGGAGGCAGACCTCCAGAAACAGTTTATGGAGCTATCCCATGATCCTTTTGCTATGTTTGCACAGATCAAGGATATGTTCAAGGAGAAAGTACGTATTGAAAAATACGTTGTTCTCCGAGAACTCATTGCTTGCAAAATGTCAGCAGACAGCTCCGTAGGTCCACACGTCCTACGAATGAAGGGACATCTCGATCACCTAACTAGTCTCGGGTTGACTATGGAAAAGGAGATGGCTGTAGATTTCATTCTGCAATCCCTTTCTCATGCATATGGTGGTTTCGTCATGAACTATCACATGCATGACATGGACAAAACCGCATCAGAGTTGCACAGCATGCTCGTGACTGCTGAGACGAGCATAAGGGGCAATGCGCCCAAAGGTGTTCTTATGGTGAAGAATGGATCCGGCTTCAAAGCTGGTGGTGAAAAGGGTAAAGGCCCAATGCACCTGGCAGGAAAGAACAGACGACCTTTTTTTCCTAAACCTTCCAAGCCCATCAAGGGCAATGGGAAAGTAAAGGAGTCGGTCTGCTTCTACTGCCAAAAGCCTGGTCATTGGAAAAAGGATTGTCAGCAGATGAAGGAAGATCATAAGAAGGAAGGTGGGGCCGCTACTTCGTCAGGTATTCCCTTAGAGCTAAATCTTTCTACTAAAAATACTTGGGTACTTGACACTGGAGCTGAGTCTCATGTCTGTGCGGATGTCCAGGTAATGCGCAGTAGAAGAGATGTGGGTGAAAACGAGGTGGACCTAAGAGTTGGGAACAACGTGCGTGTTGCCGCAACTGCTGTGGGTTCGGTTGATCTTGTTTTGCCCAGTGGGCTTGTAATAGAACTCCTTAATGTGTTTTGCGTGCTACTCTCAACAGGAATATTGTATTCATATCTCTTCTTGAAAAAGAAGGTTATTATTTTGATATTAAGAACGGGTTTTTTAATATTATGCACAATAACATATATTATGGAAATGCTCACACAGTTGGAGGTTTATACATATTGAATATGCAAAACTCGAATTCCAACTTGCTCTATAATGTTAATGCTAAGAGGTTTAAAACTGATGATTTAGACCAAACTCTTATTTGGCATTGTCTTCTAGGTCACATAAACGAGAAACACATCTCAGCGCTTCATAAGCGCAGACTTTTAAGTCAATTCGAATTCCAAACGATTGAAAGGTGTGAAGCTTGTTTAATGGGCAAGATGACTAAAGCACCCTTCACTGGAACACGTGAAAGGGAAGGTGATCTATTGGGTCTAATACATTCGGACGTATGTGGACCAATGAGTACACCAGCCAGGGTGGTTTAGGCTACTTTATCACATTTACTGATGATTTCAATAGATATGGTTATGTCTATCTCATGAGACATAAGTCTGAAGTTTTTGATAAATTCAAAGAGTTTAGGACTGAAGTAGAAAACCAACTCGGGAAAATTAATAAGGCACTCTGTTCTGATCGGGGTGGAGGATATTTATCTGAAAAGTTTCTTAGTCATCTTACAGAATGTGGAATACTATCTCAGTGGACTCCGCCAGGAACACCACAATTGAACGGTGTGTCCGAGCGAAGGAATCGAACATTATTAGATATGGTTCGATCAATTTTAAGTCACACTGATCCCCCGATCTCCTTCTGGGGTTACGCTCTACAAACGGCCGCGTTCATATTAAATAGGGCTCCTTCGAAAGTAGTGGAAGGGACATCATTCGAGAAATGGTACGGGAGGGAACCTGTTTTTCTTTCCTAAGGATCTGGGGTTGCGAGGCTTTTGTAAAACGGTTGCTAGCAACCAAGCTCGAACCTAGGTCAAATAAGTGCATTTTCGTCGGATATCCCAAAGAAACAAAGGGATACTACTTCTATAAACCAAGCGAGAACAAAGTATCCGTCGCCCGTTGTGGGATATTCTTGGAAAAGGAATTTGTTTCCAAGACAGTCAGTGGGAGGACTATTCATCTTGATGAAATTCTGGATAAGATAGTCACTAAGGAACCGCTAGACGACCCCTTAAAAGAAGTGGAGCCAGAAGTGGTCGTTGAGCAAGAACCAATAGCTGCAGTTATTGAGGACGGTCAAAGGCGGTCTGAAAGGACCAGTCATGCACCTATCAGATACGGTTTTCTTGTAACTGGAGGTGATGAATTGGTGTTAGTGGACAATGATCCAGCTACCTTTCGAGAATCCATGGACGGGCCCGACTCTGAGAAATGGTTGGAAGCCATGAAGGAAGAAATGCAATCCATGTCGGATAATCAAGTGTGGGACTTGGTGGATCAAACCCCTGGTGTAAAAGTCATTGGGAGTAAATGGATCTTTAAAATAAAGATAGACATGAATGGTAAAACTCAGACCTATAAAGCACGACTGGTAGCGAAAGGTTATAGACAAGCCCACGGAATTGACTATGAGGAAACCTTTTCTCCAATAGCTATGGTCAAATCTATTCGCATTCTACTTGCCATAGCAACTTATCATAATTATGAAATATGGAAAATGGATGTCAAAACTGCTTTCCTTAATGGGAGGTTAGCTGAGGACGATTATATGTCCCAGCCTGAGGGTTTTGAGGATCCAAAGAATAAGGGAAAAATTTGTAAGTTGCTCAAATCAATTTACGGTTTGAAGCAAGCATCTCGGAGTTGGAACCAACGTTTTGATGAAGCTGTGAAACAGTTTGGCTTCATCAAGAACGGTAATGAACCTTGCGTATATAAAAAGGCAGATGGGAGTAAGGTAGTCTTTTTGGTGCTCTATGTTGATGACATATTGCTCATTGGAAACAACGTCCCTACCTTGCTTTTGACAAAGGCTTGGTTAGGTGAGTGTTTCGCAATGAAGGACTTAGGCGAGGCTTCTTATATCTTGGGGATCAAGATATATAGAGATCGTGCCAAGCGGGTCTTGGGCTTAAGTCAGAACACCTATATAGACAAAGTGTTGAGAAGATTCTCAATGCAAAATTCCAAGAAGGGACTACTACCCATGCGTCATGGCATAAAGCTTAGTAAGAGTCAGTGTCCTGAGACACCTGAAGAGCTAAAAAGAATGAATGAGATCCCATACGCTTCGGAAATAGGGTCCATAATGTATGCCATGATATGCACGAGACCGGATGTCTCGTTCGCCTTAAGCTGTACCAGTAGACATCAATCCAAACCCGGTGAGGAACACTGGATTGCAGTTAAGGCAATTCTCAAATATTTGAGAAAAAACAAGGACGCTTTTCTTGTATACGGGGGAAGGAGGGATGATGATCTAGTCGTCAAAGGATATGTTGACGCTAGTTTCCAGACATACCCTGATGATTTTAAGAGTCAGTTAGGATATGTGTTTACGTTGAACGGTGGAGCATTCAGCTGGAAAAGCAAGAAGCATGACACTATCGCCGACTCTACAACGGAATCTGAGTATATTGCTGCATCAGAAGTAGCAAAGGAGTTTGTATGGATCAAGAGTTTCATGGCTGGGTTAGGTGTAATTCAAAACCCATCTAACCCAGTAGACTTATATTGTGACAACACCGGGGCCATTGCACAAGCTAAGGAACCTAGAGCACATGACAAATTCAAGCATGTACTCAGGAAGTATCACATCATCCGGGACATAGTTGCTAGAGGTGACGTGATAATCTGATGATAACACAGCCGACCCCTTGACCAAAGCTCTTCCTTAAGTAAAACATGATAAACATGTTAGGTCAATGGGGATAGACTGGGACTTAGATTGGAACTAGGGGCAAGTGGGAGATTGATAGCACTTTTGTGCCCTAGTCCAATTGCTAGTAGTCTATAAATGTCTATGTATAATCATCGTTTGTAATAAATAAAATGGCTTTGTATTACTTATGTGTTGAAGTAATATGTTGAGCATGATCTGATTTATGACCACTAAAGTAGTACCATAAATCTGTACGGATCACACTTAACAAGTCCATGGTCAAATACGCTTATATTGAAGGGACCAGTATGAGGATGATTCTCAATGATGTAGTTCTGCTTATCATAGGGATGTGGGATTCCAGACTCATATCATAGATATCATGAGGTGAATGGTATCGGACGACCCGTTTTGAATAGTGTTTCTTAAATTAAGCCATGAACATATTTAAATGCGATAACTTGTAACAATATCCTTCGACCAAGGAGTCTTTGTGATCGCTATGCGGTCGACGTACGGCTTTGACTTGCGCCTAACGCTTTCCGTAACTGGATTGCAATAACGGGCATGATTGGGTGGCGAAACGGATTGTATGACTGACACGAAAGATGGCTAAGGGATTTATCCCTCCTACTACGGTATGGGAAAGATATCCGTTTAGGCCGCTTGATCGAGAGTGACTGAGAGGAAGTGCATGGCCATGCCAGTGATACGAGTTATCAGTTCTCAGTCATCTCGCATGTCAAGTAACGATAATTGATTAAACAAGGATGATGACTCTATGCCTTGTGATCAATCAGGATGTCTAAAGATAATAGGATAGTGACTTCTACGCACAAGGTTAAAACGAATCATCGATCATCATGCACCTTGGGTAATCATAATGTCTTACTAGAGACCACTTATGATGGATCGGGCAAGAGAGATCTCTTGCGCCGATCTGCCAACGGTGGCATAAACCTAGAGGGTCACACACATACAATATGGATACTTGAGACAAGGAAAGGTTGGCGTTTCTTGAAGAGCAAGACATGGCAAAAACTAAGGGTTTTAGGCCATGGGTTTGGTTTTGTCAGAATGATTAGCGAATCAAGAAAACTGAGTTTGTAGTCGATATCGCGTTAGACTTTGTTTGATAAGTGACGAAAAAGGGTTGGATAATTTTTGGACACGACACGCGACCACATGGGCGAGCCCATTGGGCTCGGCCTATGAGGTCACTAGGCCGGCCAAACAAAGGCCCAATAAGCTTGGTTTGGCCGGCCCACTTGGTGGGTCTAAGTGTGGGGGCCACACACCATGCTTAGTTGGTGTTGTTGATTATGATGAAGAGTGATTTGTGGGATTAGGTGATGACTTACCTTTTAATCCATGCCTTCATCATTTGTTACTTTATCAATCAACTTTAAAGATATAATTAAGTATAAAAAAATATCACGACAAATGAAGAACTCTCATTCTCTCTCTCCCTTTTAGTGTGGCCGGCCACTCCCCTCTCCCTCTCCCTTCCTTTGCTCTTTTGTTCTTCACACTCTAGTTCTAGTAGGCTAAGTGTGTTGGATCAAAAGGATCATCCTCTTGGTGTGGACTTGCTCTAGAGAAGAAGATCATCTTGTTCTTCTTTCTTGATTCAACAAAACTAAAAGGTAAACTCTTGTGGAATAGTTTTTGCCTTGAGATTTAATGGTTTATGTTCTTGGACAGATTTTAGAGTTTGTATTGTTATTGCTTCTGCTATTTTGATCATCTTGAACGCTCCAAAACCCAACAATGTCCAATTATGTTTTCTTTTCTTTGGACTGCCATGATGGTGTTCCTTCCGAGGCAGAGTTGTACCAGATGTCTGTGACATCTATTGGGACATGTGATTGGTAGTTCTTTCAGGAACGAAAGTGGTCTTTGATGTTGAAGCTCTTGTGGAGTAACCAAGTCCTTCCAGGTTGTTTGCTGATTTTCCAACGGATAGGATTTAGTCCAAGGTATCAGTGTTTGGATTCATCATCTTGATGGACTTGGTCATGTGCTCCAGTTCTCCTTTTAGATGGGCTATTTTCTTCTTTAGATCAATGATGGTTTCGAGAAGTCTAGTCTTGTCTTCATTGAGAGAGAGTGATAATATTCTGTTTCTCAATGACTTGAGAGTCTTCAAGCCACTTGACATACCAATCATTGTATGCGTCGTTAAGGGTTTTTTGTAAACTCGTCATCCGAGGTAGATTTCTTCATGGGTTCGGTGGATGTGGAGGCAGTGAATGCTACATGGTTTCTTGTTAGCTTTGTTTCACTTTCTTCTTCTTCATCATCCAAAAAGGATGCAATGTATCCCTTCTTTTGTTTTTTCAAGAAGTTAGGACATTCCCTCTGTACATGCTCATAGCCTTCGCATTCGAAGCACTGAATCCCTCTTTCTGCATTTTCGCCTCGTTTTCCTTCTTTGTTCTCACCCTTCTGAAACTTTAGTTGTGGTTTGTCTCTAACATCTTGTGAGACATTCTTTCCAGCCATCTAGTTGAACATTTTCATGACTCGATTATAGTTTTTGGCGAGCATAGCAATGGTGTCATCAATATCGTTGTCAGAGTCTGAAAGTACTTGCTCCTTCTGGGCATGAGTGGAGTTTTTGAAGGCTACGCCTTTATGCTTTTTCTCCATTGATGGTAGGGAGAGCTCGTAGGTCATAAGGGATCCCATGAGTTCATCGAATTTCATAATTTTTAGATCATTCTATGGCAGTGATCTTCATCTTGAATCTAGAGCTTATAGCCCTAAGAGTTTTTCTAACAAAATCTTCATCAGTCATTGGTTTTCCCAATGAGTATGACTCGTTGGCTAGATCCCTGATCCGTACATTGAACTCAGCTATGGTCTCATCTTCTTTCATATAGAGAGCTTCAAAATTAGTGGTGAGATATCGTAGTGTCTGCTCTCGGGCCTTGGAGATTCTTTCATAGGCAGTGGCAAGAGTGTGGCAGGCTATCTTGGCACTAGTACACGTGTTGATAAGCCTAAAGATATTTCTGTCTACTCCATTAAATATAGCATTGAGAGCTTTACTTCATCTTCTTCGTTGCTCCAGTCTTTCTCAGGTTTTAGATCGGTTTGATTTCCTTGAGCATCAACATAATGAGGTTCTTCACAGCCATTTACAACAGCCTTCCAGGTCTTGCTATCGAGAGATTTCATGAAGGCGCACATTCGTGCTTTCCAATAACCATAGTTAGTTCCATCGAGCACTGGTGGTCGATTGATCGATCCTCCTTCGTTTGAATCCATATTAGCTACACATAATCTTTGCATGAAATCACCTAAGAATTTAAGGTGCCTCCTCTAATACCAATTGAAATTCTATTAAGTAGCAGGGACAAGATGTCGACCCTAATGTCGTAACGTTTGGTTCGACAACTTGCCCAATCACATTTTATGGATAGTAAATAGTAAAGTAGTAAACATAAGACACAATATGTTTACCCAGTTCGGTGACTCTGCACCTACGTCTGGGGGCACTCTGCCAGTGGAAAGGTTTTCACTATTCGGTAGTCAATAGTACATCTTCAAGCATCAACTAGCTATCACACAAGCTATTGTCCTAAGCTACTAGAGATCTCACCGTGAACAACCTCGACCAGGGACTCTCCCTGTCTTTGAGAACGTCTCAATTCCACCCTTCGAGCAAGCCTATGCTCGGTTACGTTGTCTTCGGCAATCTTCTTCGTGAGTCTTCAATCACGAACAAAACCCAATAGATTACCTCCACTCAAATCTCCTCGACTTGATGTATGTAATCGAACGCGTCCTCTCTAAATAAATCAGCTTCTTAATCCGCTCGTCTTGCACGGTTAAGAGCTCTGTCAATTTACCACAGAGAAATGACTGAGTTGTTAAGGGGGTAGCGCCTGCTTTTATAACAACTCACATTGCCTAATCAGATTCTTATTCCGATTAGGAAATCCCTTGCCGCCTTGCTGTTCTTGGCAAGTGACAAACTGGTGTTGCCGCTTTCATTAACTCTTATTTGCTTGTCTTTCTTCCAGCTGGACATTGCCTTAATTTGTTCGTGCTTTGATTTCTTCTCGCGCACATCTTCTGTCAGGAAGTATTCAATTTCTTGCCTATAATTGCGAGTATCATGTCGCACTAACTGTATTGCAACATGTTGTCTGACATCTTGACTTTGTGCTAAAAAATATGTCAATACTAAACGTAGTAACAAAGCATAAATCTATAGAATATGATGGGAAAATGTAATTTGCCGGTAAAAAATATGAACATGAAGGGAAGAATTATGGAAAGACAATGAATGGTAATGAAGAATGCGTGTAATGTAGATATAGCTGCGACGCGCTTTGGAGAAGGTAAAAAGGAGAGAAGAGAATGGAAAGCAATAATGAAATATAGTAATAGTAATAGTAGTTTAATGTGAATATCTCGAGCCCAGTGTTCCTTCTCTTCTTTGGGTTTAATACAAAACCTTTATTGCTCACTGCACTGCGCAATACATTACTTTTCTGTCTCTTGCCTTTCTCTTCAACTCATTTAAGAGCATTCATTACATACCTCATTCTTTCATTTTAATTTCAACCAATATATGTACTACTGCATTTTTATCATTTTCTTAACTTTTGTTATCTACTTACTGTCAAGTGATAACAAAATTTACGGGATCCAGATCCAATTCATTCTAATACCTATGAAATCTAATCTATTTCTTTCCGGACAGTATATATACAGATTGAAAAAATTGAACCCATAGAGTTCGAATTACCCACATAGAAACCCTCTACAACCCAAATGATCCAAATGTCTTAATTTAGTGTTTAAATATAAGGTTTTATGATTTCAATTTGAAGAGTTTAAATATGTTAATTTATAATTCCAGTATTTTCAATGAAAATTTTAAATTTTACTTGATTAGAAATTTAAATGTAATAATTTATGTTTTAAATAGATCAGGGGTGTGTAGGTCAACTTGATAATCCGTATGAAATTAAAATAAGATTAGATTAAAGAAATTTAATTTTTGCTTGGCAAAGTTATATTGTATTAGAATAAAGCATCACCAATCACTTTCAAGACGGGAGAGAGAGGCAAAGCCTAAATTACAAATACAATAAGATTGATACATTGAAAATTTCAAAATTGAATAGAGATGATGAGAAAATTAACAATGATCTTGAAAATGAGACAACTTGAAAAACTATTCCTCTTCAATCCAAAACTTGAAATATTTACTTCAAACTTGATAAAAGCATGGTAGGTATTTGAGAATGCGGCTTGATTCCAAAACTTGAAATATTTACTTCAAACTTGATAAAACCCACCCATATTTATTGCAATTTATATTTAGTAAATTTTGCTACATGAGTTTTTCAATTTACCAAAACAAATTTTTTTGGATATCATTATATTCCAACGCCCTTATATGGACAAAATACGATGGGATCTTCAATTTTTTAAATGTTGAAATAAGTAATAAAATTAGTTTTAATATTAACATTTGTTTTAAAATTAGTTTTAAATATACTAAAAATAGAAAAAAACAATTTTTTATTTAAAATATTATATTTGAAAATAATATTAAAAAAAACTTTATTCAATTCATCATGTAAATATTTTATTAAAAATTAAAAATTAATATATTTTTATTTAATGAAATTTTGTTTGTTTTAGTGTTAAGTGTATTATAGACATTTCTACACAACATTTATGGATGGTGAAAGAAACAAAATATAATACAGCGAACTGATAAAAAAAGTATACGATATTAAATTGAAATTTTGTATAATAAATTGCAGTAAACTGAATTTACCCATTTGTATAATGATGTTGTGCGTAGGTAGAGTGTAGTTTTGTTTTAATCAACAGTGGAATGGGAAAAAGAAGAGTGAATTGAGCAGTAAATATGTATCTGACAGTCGATATATAGCTACAAATCCCAAAGTTAACTAATTTGGTTGAGTAACAAATCCACAATTAGCTGCTTCTGTCTCAGCCTCAGCCAAAGCGTGCTATCTTTTAGGAGCAGAGGGTATCAACTTCCATTTCTGGTAACAACATCCCACCTTATATAATACTCTATAAAATATAGGAAATATGAGGTGCACTTTAAGTATATACAATTCTCACTTTTATATATAAATATTTTTTTCAATAACCTAAATTTCATTTTAGGAAGGGAGTCGAAGTGGGAGAGGAGAGAAGTTGGAGGAGGATTAAAGGAGAGAATTTAAGTTTATGTTTTGAAAATTTGAAATTTATTTAAGGGAAAATACTAAAATTGGGCCGGTTCTCTCAGTTAGACCAGATTTAATTTTGTTTTAATTTCAGTGGTGTTTTAGGTATTTTTAGTATTTTAGGAGCAGATTGTCCCAAAATAAAATTAAAGGTACTGTAAAAAAATGTATGGTATACAAGTAAGAATTGTGTATAGTTAGGTGCACAAAAGTGTTTTTTTTCCCTATAATATATACACTCAAATCTAAAAGACTTAGATAAGTCGGTTGCTTATATAGATTATGTCCTATTTCTTCCTCTCTCTCCTATCATTATGTTTCTATGTTCGTAAAAATATTTATGATTTTGAGTTTGCATCATTTTAATAAGAAAAAAAACATGAATATTATTAAACAACTAACCCGACGCAATGTTGAACAATCAAAGCAACATATGGTGGGACAGACCCATACCGTGATCCCAGCTACCATCAGTTCAAGCATACGTGACTAATTTATGAGTTACGTAATTACAAGAGCGACGAGAAAAATAAATAAAAACACATGTCCCAGAAGTGGACAGAATGCAACAATAATCGATTATGATATCTCCAACCATTTTCGACTCGACCAATTTAGCATTATGTAGAGACACGACCTCTACCTCATATGGATGGAGAAACCCCGTGATCCCCGGTACAGAATACCTTAAACAAATCTCCATGATAATCCTAGAGACCAATCGACTCGAACCATTTAACATCATGCAGATCCATGGCCTCCACTTCATACAGATGGAGAAATCTCGTGATCTCACTACAGAACGCATTAAACTAGCTTCCTCGATCAACCCTACATACAATATGAGAGTCGTGAATCTTTAATAATCCAAGTTCTCCAAATTCTCTATGCTTACTGATATCAGCCCATCATCGACACTAGAGAACCCCCAATCCCTCCTAGTGCAACCCCAATTGGACACCTCAATGGCGCATTGAAGCCTTAGAAAACCAAGACCCACTAGTTCGATATGCTTACATAAATATGCCCATCGACGCTAGAGAACTCCATATCCCTCCCAAAATCGAGCCATCAACCATCCAACCGTATGCTCTCGATGACCCGATCTCCACCGTTCCCGGGACAAGCTAATCGTTGGACCTTCTCTGCCAACCACCACTGACCCCCTCCCGGATGTCTCCCCTCAAAGATGATATCAAAATAATACCACCTAATTTTACCATCGCAAATAGCCCGTCGAAATCACTGTATGAACTCGCTGAAACCTTCCAGTAGTCGCACACCCACAACCCCGTGCCACGTACCTTGCCAAAGATACGAGACTCCCCCCCCCCCCTTCTGGCCCGGGAATTGCGAAAAAAATTATACAAAGTTTTTTTTGAAATTTGGGCCCCCTTAAATTCTGATATGTATACAAAACATGTGCAATCAAATAATAAAAGTTATTTGGCTTATTGGTAAAGGTGTAGTATTTTATGTAGGGGTAATTACAGATTAGTACACCCCGCCGAAACCTCATTCCAAGATCAGTTCCCCAAGTTTGAATTTTTTTTTCTTAGTCCCCAAGTTTTAAAAGTTAACACTTAAGTTCAAATTCTGTTAAATCTAACATCAATATTTTTGTTATATAATTATTTGATTTTTTGAAATGACTATTGTAACATTAAATAAATAGAAAATGGAAGTAATGGTTAAAGGGCACATATGTCTTTTTATATAAATACATTAAAAACACTAATGAAATGACCATAGAGCCCTCATCTTCAACCTCAAACCTCCATCCCTCTCAAACAAACTCAGAACTAAGAATTGTCCAAATAATTTCACTGTTCTCTGGTAATAACTCATTTATTTCTTCACTTTGTCTCCAAGCACTACAATGGGTCTTGATTTCAACGGTCATCTCTTTCGATTTTTGTTTTTTTATTTCTAAATTATACATGGGTTATGAAGTTTGTGTGTCAATAAATAAATAAAAATTTTAGACTAATTTCTTCACAGCGGTTCTCGGACGTCGACGACGGCGATGAGGGTTTCTAGAACCTTCACCGAACCGCCTCAGATCTGTGGTGATTTGGGGTTGAATTCTGTCGCCGGTGAACCTCCGATTCGACGACGACGAGCTCCAAATTGACGATGTTATGGTGCCGGGAGGCGGAAGAACCAGATCTGGAGACAGACTACGATTTGTTTTCAGGAAGCAAAGAGTAATCGGTAGATCTATGCTGCGGAGGTCTCTGGCTCGATAAGGAGGTCTGTGCCTTCTCCTTGTGAGTCCGACGGTGGAGCCAAAACACGACTCTAGAAACTATAAAAAGAAGGAGCATAGCAGCTCCGATTCCGACAACCATAAAAACCCATTTCTTAGAAGAGTCGGAACCTTCCAGCGGAGAGATTATGGTGAGAGGAGACACACCGATTACTCTCCAGAGATCTATTTTAGAGGGTTGAGTTTTTTAGGGGAACGAGAAACAGAGTGAAGGGGTAGTTGAGTGAGTCTGTAATCCCATTTTTGTTTTAGTGATAATTTTTATGTTTGAATTTATGAATGATGATTGTGTTGGTTTTGATGGAGTATTTGTAACATAATTTAGTTTGTTTGTGAAAGAATCTAGATAGATGGGCAAGTAAAAGAAAAGAATTGATTCAAAATTTGGTAAAACAGATGATGAAGATGAGAGAATGTTGCTATAATTTGACCGAAGAGAGAGAGAGAGGTGTGAGATGAGGTTGAGGATGAGGGTACATTTGTAAATTTACAAAATTAATGTCATTTTTTTATTTTGTGTATTTGAAAAGTCAAATTCACCCTCAAATTATTAGTTAAAGTAGTTTTTAAATTAGTGGTAAAATAGTCTTTTAATAATCATATCAATAATTACATAAAATTAGAAATTATAACTCGAGGGTATTTTGGTCATTACAAAAATATTGCTGTTAAATTTAGCAAAGTTTGGACTTAAGTGTTAACGTTTTAAACTTGGGGGACAGAAAAAAAAAATCAAACTTGAGGTACCAATCCTGGAATGAGGTTTCGGCGGGTGTATTGATCTGTAATTACCCCTTTTATCTATGAGGTCCTAGTTTCAAACCTTGGAATTTACACTTTTGAATTAATAGTTGGACTTTTAAAATGGAGCATCTTTTATCTTCTCTTTATTTTTTTAAAACCCTCTTTTTTTATTCATAGGTATAATTATTTTTTTACTAATTATTGCATTAGTTAAATTTTTTTTTCATTTTTCATTAAACTTTTTGTTTTTTCGATTATATTATATTAATTAAAATTTTTTTAATTATTGTAAATTTGTGAATTTTCTAAGAAAATTTATGCAGAGATTTAGCCCAATGTTGGGGTGTTTGATAAACGAATGAAACTCGAGCTCAACCTACTAGAGTTTGAAAGACTCGCAAACGGACTCATTTTGTATTTATGTATACATGAAAGTTAAATTCAAACTCAACTAAAAAAATAAATAATTAAGCTTCAATAAAAAATTTTTATATACATTTAGAAATTATTTTATTAATAAAATTATCATTTTGAATTAATTATTTAATTATATTATTAATTATTTAAAATTTTAGTATAAAATTTTGCCCCCCTATAAAATTTTCTAGATCCGCCATTGCCCGCAACCTTGCGCCACGTACACTTGTCAAAAAGACGAGACCACAAAACCCTAAAATACTAAGAACAAACCCCTAATTAACTCCCCAAAAATAGTTTGCATATTATTTATGGGGATGCACTCCACTACAAATGGTTGATTAAATACAATTATAAGAATCAATTACATCCATTGGATGTAATCGATTAATGGTGCAAATTTTACTATAATTTCATTAATTAAAAATCAAATAGATAAATAAAAAGGGTATGCTGGTCATTGTGTTTGATTATGATAATCAATGAAATATATTCAAATGGGAAATTGAGAAATAAATTAGCACGATTATAGAAATTTGAATTTGAAAGAAATATTCAAAAGATTATTACCTAACATTAAGAAGAGTAGTCTAAATTCAAACTATACTACTTAATGAAACATGAAAATTACAAGATGGAGTAATGGAATTATGTGATTTTGTGAAAAATGAAATGAAGGAATCATTTGAATCGACTTATGAATAAAATGGGATATGGAATTATGTGATGTTGTGCAAATGGAATCATGAAATTTGCACATAATCACATGGTCAAGTAGTTATGCCATGATTCCATTTTGCGTCATATCACATAATTTCATGATTCCATTCATAATTAAACCAGAAACATAATTCAATGATTTCATTCCATGCTTCAAAAAAAAAATTAAACCCAGAAACACATCATTTGATTGCTTGAAACCAAACACAAGGCAGCCCCACCAGTGGGGAATTTCGTCGAATACCTGGTGGGCACCGACCCATCACCCAAATCATCCCTCCTTTTCTTCCTAACATTCTTCTCCCTCATCCGCTTCAGCCAACGGTCAATAACCTCCTCGTCGAGAGAAGGAGTCTGTTAGAGGGAAGAGACTCCAAAAATGGAAGTGGCGACCATTGACGACCGAAAGGTGCTTTCTTTGAGAAGCTTTCTAGTTCAGAGGTTGATAGAGCGCAGTGGGTGAAGGAGAGAATTGAGAATTTGAGCAAAATGGAGGCGAAGGAGCAGAGGGATAAGGCAAGAAAATGAGTTGAAGAGAATGGGTTGATACAGAAGTTTAGGGTTAGATGATTTTGGGAAAAAAAGGAAATAATCAAATCAATTAGGATTGTGGATCCTAGACTTGATTCAAACACCACAAGATCTTGAATATACGGTATACCCCTCTTTTCAATAATTTCAGTGTGTTTCAAACTTATAATGCGTAATAATTACAATGTGTGCCATTACTAATTAGCATTCATCTGGAGCATTGTTTTCAGATTGTGTGATAGCCTTGTATTCTTATATTTGTACCTTAATATAACATTTGTAGCCGAATCTATCCCTTAATTATGTGCACAAATATTTCGTATTTTCACAAGTAAATTAGACTTTCATGTGTGCAAAACTTACGACAGCAGTTTCATTATCCTTAAAAGCCAAAAAGTTGGGTTAAAAGAATTTTTTGTTGTAACATATAAATTGTTACTCTTTTTACAGTTGAATCAATATTTTTATTTTAGAGATAAGAGACCAATGAAAAAGTTTCATTTCAAAACAAAATATAAGTTTTAAAGTTATTCACATCGACGTGGAGGATAACAAAGTAGCTTACACTTCATGCGATATTATATAGATCTTGTTTCGGTGAGTTTTCGTTAACATGGTCTTCATATTTTTTTCTTTTACTATTTCGTTTATTAATGATGTTATTTGTCTAGGAGAGAACTTTCAGTTAGTTTACGTTTTTGCTCATTCTTTTTATCGACTATACGAATGTTATGAGTATGTGAATAATTGATCTTATGTTTGTTACATAATGTCTCCTCCACTTATCGACAACCTTAAACTATTTTATTCTCTTTATAATCGGGGACTTTTTATTAATAATATTTTGACCCAATTTATTTCATGGTGTTTATTAAACATAAGTTTGGCCAATATATGGTTCAAATTTAGTTTATGAAGTGTTCTCTTTAAATATTTATATATGATTAACTAAATCTCTATATATCCTTCAAAAAACTAACTAAATATATATATATATATATATATATATATAAATACAAAAGGAAAATCCTCAATTTGCCATATGTCAACCTAATAAATTTCTATCCATCTTATTTTTTAAAAATTCTGATTATTTATTTATTTATATAGCTTATTGTGGTATACAAATACAACTAAAACTCAATTATTTAATATAAGATACAAATACATTTCAAACTCAATTAAAAATCAAAACACTAATATATTATAGTATCATAATGTGTTTCGAACTTAATTAAGTTTATTGTAGTATACTAATACAGTTAAAACTCAACAAAAAATTATGATTTTCTTGATTCAACGATTTATCGTAGTATACTGATACATTTCAAACTCAATTAAAAATTAATAACAAACAAATTTAATATTAATTAAAATTATGTTGGATTACAATTCTTTTTTAAACTAATTTGAATACATGTTAATCACGTGTCTCTATAAAAGATACGATTTATTAACCCAATAAATAAATCTTAATCCCGTTCATTAGATATCGATGAATTTTTTTGATACGTTTGGTTATACAATATTCAGATTCATTGTGTTGATTTTTAGGGAACGAATGATAGATTGAAGAAGAAATATTGATGTGGTTGTCTACTTCAGACAGATTTAGCAATAAACCAGAGATCGGTAGTGATGACAAGAAAGTGAATTATTTGGTAATTTTCAATATAAGATAGTAAATTTTTGAATCCTGACGTGATTTTTGTTTTAAAGCTGATTTTCCCATGTTATTAAGAAAAGAAATGACAGTTTAGAGTTAGTCAATTGAGTTCAAGAAACCAAAAAACTATCATATGTGATATGTCGCATAAAAGACGATACGATATTGACATATATATCAATTATTTTTACACAAATATTTGTATATCATCTATTAATTTTTTATTTATCGATATCTTGAAATCCGCGAGACTTATTCAATAATTTATTTGAATTGTTCGTTATATTGTTATTGAAGTATTATTGATATTTATTTTTTTTAATTTATTTTCTTACAAATATTTTTATTCAATTTGTAATAGTTCACTTTAGAAAAATAAATTCGAGCATATTGAACCATTTCAATTATTTAATAATATTTTATAAATAATACCGCGCATCACAATGAGTTCAACCTAGTACTCCCTAAAAAACTAAATATTTAGTTATCAGACCCCCTAATTTATTGAGTGATAAAATTTCATTTAGTTATCAGACCCCTTAATTTATTGAGTGATAAAATTTCATGTTCGAGTTTATCTCATTATTAAATAAGCCTAAAACTAAATTCAAATTCCATTGTAAAACTGGAACCGAGCTCGAATTACTTACAAAAGACTCCACTCTTTCACGTACACAAAGTGTTTCCTTGTTTTTGGTGAACAAAAAGGTCAGTGTGGATGCAATGAAGAGTGTCATCAGTAAGAGTAGAAGCAGGAGAGAGCAGGCATGTGGGTTTGCAGCAAGTAAAAGATTTTGGTGGCCTCCTCATCACTTGCACATGTGTACCTGTAATTACACACAAAACAAATTCTTCCTGGTTCCAACTTCATTTTGCTGCACAATCAGGTGATGATGATATGATCAGATCAAAACTGAACTGGAGGAACTGAGAATGCCCAACACATACCATATAATATAGATATGATGTAGATATAGCAATAATAATATATCACACACACTATCTGGACCCCACTCCATATCCATTCCTACATTCACTATACTTCTTTCTCTTATTTTATGGGTCACATCTTTCAATCTCTGCACACTGAACAAGTTGGCATGTCAAACCAAAGTAAACTGGTTTCGAACAACATGCACAGTGCATACGTAATATACATTCAAGAATAAAAATTAATAAAATGAAGCTACCATATTGTCTCTGTACATCATTCTGACATGATTGCAACATCAACTTAAGCATTTATGTGTTAATATATAATTTCGTTATTAATATTTTATAATGAATTAAATAATTAAGACAGAGAGTTGTAAAGTGTATACTTGATTCTTTCATAATTTGGTAGTGTCAAATTGTGCTGGCTCAAGCCCATAGTCAAATTTTGTTAGAACGTGACTTGAATAAAAGAGAGATAATCCCATCTTTTAATTTATAACCATTTATTAATCATTAGTTTAACTGATTGTAAATGAAATTCTGGTTAAACGCAAGATGTCTATCACAATGTTAAGACTAACTGATAGATATTTGCTGGTGCAAAGTCAATAAACAATATAACAAACAAAACGTAGACGACACAGAAGTTTGTTACCCAGTTCGATGTAACGTCACCTACATCTGGGGGCACTGTATCAGTGAACAAGTTTCACTATAATGTAACCAATCAACACATACAAGCTTCTCACGATTATCACACAAATCTAAACTCTATGGTATTGTTACTAGTGACAACTTAACCCAGGGTCTCCCCCTGTCTTCGAGCTCCTCACCCGAGTCCACTCTTTGAGCAATCCTCTCTGCTCAGATCTCTAGTCGCTCTTTTCAATGGATGCACAAGTCTTTAATCGTGCAAGCACAACCCGAATCAGTCAAACAATCATTCTTCTGGAATATTGAATGAACACACAAGAGTTACTCTTTGTCAAAGCATTCAGCTTTCCAACACGCTATTCCAACACGCTTAGGAACTCTGAATACTCAGCACAAAGATACTCTACAAGCACCACCTTCTAAGGGGGAGGCCGACTGCCTTTTGTAGAAGATGAACAATGTCTTTTAGGGTTTCCTTGAAGATCTCGCACCTTTCCAATCCTTATTCTACAAGATTCCTAAAGCTGACACACAGCTAAATCAGATCAAATCAAGTTTTGATTATGAGATCTTCTAAATAAGGAAACTCCAGAAAGTCGTCTCTTGAGATGTTCAGATCTTGATGTTGAGACTTCTGGATAGACATCATTCGTTTCCATCATACAAAATAACCAATCTCGTAGGAACCACAATCTCCCCCTTTGGCTATTTTTGGGCCAGCATTTCTTTCTTCACGTGATCCAGAGGGAAAAACTTGATCCATCTTGACAGTAGTTCAGACCGAGAGATGTCCGAACATGTGGCTAGACATATGAAGCCAAAAGATGTCAATCAAACACAAAAACTGTATATAGCACACATCATGTTAACTCAAGTATAGACGAGTGCTTCTCCGCGTGCTTCCTCTTGCTTCTTGACATTGTCCACGTGAATACTATACTTTACTACACTTTCTTTTCTTCTCCCCCTGATTGCTTCAAAAATATGCCAAACCGCATATACAATCACAAGCAAAGAAGCATATATCGCAAAAAAAAAACATAATAGCGAATGCAAGTTCAAACAAACGTACCCCAGGGCACATGATTAGCCCTACAAAGTTACCTCAGCCATTCCCCCGAGTGAATATAAGTTCGTACCGTCATCAAAAAAATAAAAAGTTTTTAAGAACTAGAGATAAGTAAAATACTAACCGGCTAGATACTTTTCGAGTTAGACTTCTCCTCCTCTTCATCAGACACTGCAACAACCTTGTCTTTGCCCTTCCTCGCTTGTTGGACGTCTTAGAGTAGACCTTCACATATAGTCTTCCTGTGGAACATTGCATCCATGGTCTTGTCCAGGAACATGATTTCTTCACGAAGTTTCTTTTCGACATCTCTCTGGATATCTCCCGATCCAGCTGTAGTCCTTGAGGATTCCCCAGAGGGACAACCAATGTCTTGGACCTGAGTCCCTTCAAACAATTTTGGACTGAAGGTAATGGCAAAAGGCTTTTTCCCAGCAACATCAGAGTCACGTAACATCTTTGGACGTTGACTCAATGTAATTCCAGAGATAAGAGAAGGAAAACCGATTGGCATTTTTACAGCAATTGATTTGGCATGCTTGTTCAAGTGATAGATCACGAAATTACCAAAATCAAACACAAAACGTGTACCTATTTGATAGATAAGACGAGCGAGTTCTGGTGTTATAGTGGAGCCGTGAGATGAAGGAGCCCATTTAGCAATACCAATTCGGAAGAGGACTGAGTATTTTGAGGTGAGAACGGATGAGGACATTTTCCCTTTGACTGGCCAGGATCTCCTTGCTCCTCCAGTAATTTTCTTGTTGACCTCGTTCAATGTTGGAACATCATCCGAAACATTTGGTGTGTCTCTTCCCAAGTTTCCATTTATAACCTCAGCAGAAAAATTACAAGGCTTCCCTCTAACATAAACTTTTATGAATTCGGTGCTTGTGTGGTTATCAAAACCAGGAGTCAGATTAACAATGAATTCCTTGACAAGGGAAGGGTAATATGTACCTACATTGGTGACACTTTGGAGCAGTCCTGCATCGGTGATTAGATCCATAATCTCTCCCATTCTCATTGTCTCGGGAGATAGTTCTTTCTCAGGAAAGATCTTCCTTAGGACGACAAATCTCCAGTTTAAAACCAATTCAGCATGATGGAATGAGATATTGTCTACAGAGGCTATGGGCACATTCTTGGGAAGAATAACCACATAACTACAAACTTTTTAGGAGAGAAACCTGTTGGAGCAAAACAAAAGGTAAAATACATAAAGAGGTAGTTGTAGAGTTTCTCGAATAGTGGGACCGAGAATATAGGACAATATTTGAAAATCTTTTCTCCAGGCTTTTCTTTCCCTTTTCGATATTTTCTTGAGGTGCATCCTCTTGCGGGCTTTGAGTAATAAATGGCCCATGATGCGATGTGGATCATACACATATTGATCAATACCTCCTCTTCCGTTGGCATTAGGCTTTTGAGGAGGGCTCCAACGAGCAAAGCCCTAGTGAGGAGCATAGGCTTTCAAACCGAGCTGTATCGAGAGCCTTAGTAAAAATATCGGCTAGTTGCCTTTATGTGGGGAGATATTCTAGTTTAATCTTCTTCTCTTCAACTTGACCCCTGATGAAGTGATGTCGAATGTCTATGTGTTTAGTCTTGCTATGTTGTACTGGATTCTTAGATATATTGATCGCACTGACATTGTCACAGAAAAATGTCATGACATCTTGCTGGACATCATACTCCGACAACATCTGTTTCATCCATAATAGTTGGGTACAACTACTTCCAGCAACTATGTATTCAGACTCAGCCGTGGAGAGGGCTACACAATTCTGCTTCTTGCTAAACCATGAAATGAGGTTATTACCTAAGTAGAAGCATCCACCATACGTGCTTCTTCAATCGGTTGTACTCCCAGCCCAATCAGCATCACAATATCCAACAAGATCAGAAGATGTATCAAACGAATATAATAAACCCAGGTTAGATGTTCCAGAGACATATCTCAGAATTCGTTTAGCTTGAGACAAGTGACTAACCTTTGGATCAGCCTGATGTCTAGCACATACTCCCACTGAATATGCTATATCAGGTTGAGTAGTAGTGAGATATAGCAGGCTCCCAATGATGCTTCTGTATAGGCTATGATAGACTGACTTACCTCCTTCATCTTTGGACAACTCGGTTGTTGTAGCAACGGGTGTCCGTTTGTGCGAAGCCTTTTCCAGCCCAAACTTTTTTACAAGATTCATTGCATACTTTCTTTGGGAAATAAAAATTCTATTCTCCATCTGCTTAATTTGAAATCCCAAGAAATAGTTTAATTCTCCCACCATGATCATCTCAAACTCGGACTGCATATGTACCACAAAATGTTCTACCATCTTGGTAGACATCCCTCCAAATACAATATCATCTACATAAATTTGGGCTATCATGATGTTCTGTCCTTCCTTCTTTACAAAAAATGTTCGATTCACTCCTCTCCTGACATATCCATTGTGCATAAGAAATTGAGTTAGTCAAGGGGAGCTTGTTTGAGCCCATACAAGGCTTTCTTGAGTTTGTAGACGTGGCCTGGAGCACTTTGATCAACTAACCCTTTAGGCTGGGCTACGTACACTTCGTCATTCATATAACCGTTTAGAAATGCTCTCTTTACATCCATCTGGTAGAGCTTGAATTGAAGGTGACAAGCAATCTCCAACAAGAGTCTTATAGCATCAAGCCTTGCTACTAGGTCAAAAGTTTCTTCAAAGTATATTCCTTCTACCTGAATGTACCCTTGGGCCACCAATCTTGCTTTGTTACGCGAGATGTTCCCAAGCTCGTATGTCTTATTCTTGAAGATCCACTTTGTGCCTATCATATTGACATTTTCAGGTTTGGGTACTAGCTCCCAACCTTCATTTCTTTTAATCTGGCCAAGCTCTTCTTGCATGGAGTTAGCCCAATATTCGTCATTGATAGCTTCTTGGACACTTTTGGGCTCCATTTTAGACACGAAACAGACATTCCCAATCATTTTTCTGTAATTCACAGGTGCTTTTTGCCTAGTATAGACTCCGTCTTCAATATTTCCAATCACTTCTTGTACTGGATGATCCTTTTGTACCTTTTTTAGAAGGGATTCTCTGATCTAGCACCGGGGTAGCGACAATGTCTAAACTGATGTCACTAACTTTGTCTGCGACATTTGTCTTGACATCTTGCGGTTCAACATCCTCAGCAACATGTGGCACAACTGCTTCTTCACCACCGATATTCTCAAAGATAAGGTCGGTATTGTTTATGACCATATTGATAGACTCCATCATGGTTTTTATACGTTTGTTGAATACTCGGTATGCTCTGCTATTTTGGGAATATCCCAGAAGTATCCCTTCATCACTTTTCGGATCGAATTTCTGCTTTGGGTCAATGTTTGCTAAGATGTAACATGTCGAGTCAAAGATACGAATGTACTTGAAGTTGGGCTTTCTCCCCCTACATATTTCATAAGATGTTGTGTTCGTACCTGGTCGAATACGCACTCTGTTGTGAATATGGCAAGCGCTATTGAGCTCTTCAGCCCAAAAATGTGTAGGCAAATCTTTGGCGAGAAGCATGCCTCTGGCCATCTCTTGGAGAGTCCTGTTCTTTCTTTCCACAACCCCATTCCGTAGAGGAGTGATTGGAGCCGAGAACTCATGGGCTATCCCCTCTTCATCACAAAAATAAAAAAACTTGTTGTTCTCGAATTCCTTGCCGTGATCACTACGAAGTCGAACAATCTTGACAATGTTTTCCCCTTGTTCTCGACCTATTCTGTTACATAGGGCTTTGAAAACAGAAAATGTGTCAGACGTTTATTGAATAAATTCTACCCATGCATACCTAGAGTAGTCATCAACACACACTAAAACATATCTCCTTCCTCCCAAGCTTTCTACTTGCATGGGACCCATTAAATCAATATGGAGCAGTTCCAGAACTGGAGACGTAATACAATGTTGCAACCTTGTGTGAGACATTTTTACTGGCTTCCCGATCTGCCATTCACCACATATCATACCTTCAGTTATTTTAAGTGAAGGGACTCCCGTTATGGCTGGCTCAGATATGACTTTCTTCATGCTTTTCAGATTTAAGCGACCAAGTCGTCAGTGCCATAATTGAGCCTCATCAGCTGTGGAGAGCATGCATGTTGGCCCTGTACCACTTGCAGTGGACGTCCATAGATAGCAGTTATCTCTGGATCTACTACCCTGCATGAGCTTGACTTGATTGTCCATGACCACAGAACACTTGTTACGAGTAAAGTTAACTATTAGATCAATATCACACAATTGACTAATGCTTAAGAGATTAGCAGTCAGCCTTTCCACTAGTAAGGCCTCCTTCAAGCATGTAACACCTGGGAGTTTGAGTTGTCCTTTCCCGATTATTCTGGCTTGGACTCCATCGCCAAAAGTTACATGTCCTGTAAGACATGGTTTAATGTTGGCCAACAGGCTCGTATCTCCTGTCATGTGTCTTGAAAGGCCACTATCAAAGTACCAGCAGACAAGGTAGTGTAAGCATTGTTAGCTCGGTAGGATACATTTCTTACCTTCCGTACTAGTTTGGGAGATTTCCTTCCTTGAAACGAGGGAAATTGGGACTGAGTATGTCTCTTCCTATACAGTTGGTAGCAATATGGTCGAATATGACCTTTTTATCCGCAAAAGTGACACACACATCGACTTTGGAGAGAAGGAAAACCAGAATAGGTTTGTTGACGATTCTGATTTCGTCCTTGATTATATTGTTGATGCTGTCGTTGCACATGTTACTTATGATAATGTTCTTGACCTTGTTTCAACAGATGATGCTGTTGACCTTGTTGGGCTCCAGATGTCTGGGACATTTGATTCGACATAGGATGTTTATTCTTTTGAGGGACAAACACCGTTTGAGATGTGGATGTTTCTGAAGTGTAACCAAGTCCTTGAATGTTTTTGGCAGGTTTTCCTATAGAGAGAAGAGTGTCTAGCATGTCCGTACTTGGATTCATCATTCTCACAGACTTTGTCATTCAATCGATTTCACCATTTAACCGGCTCACTTCCTTGTTTAGGTTGACAATGGTTACTAGTAGTCTCGTTTTGTCTTATGTAAGAGTTAGGATAGCGTCTCTCTGCTTTTCAAGAATTTTTGATTCCTCAATGTGTTGAGTGAACAGCTGGTTGTACGCATCATTCATAGCATCATTTGACAATAGTTCTAATTCATCAATAACAAAGGTCTGATTAGAATAGTTATGGTTAATTACAAGATGTCTATCACAATGTTCAGACTAAGTGATAGACATTTGCTGGTGCAAAGTCAGTAAACAATACAACAAACAAAATGTAGACGACACTGAAGTTTATTACCCATTTCGGTGCAACGTCACCAATCAGCATATACAAGCTTATCACGATTATCACACAAATCTAAGTTCTATGGTATTGTTACTAATGACAACATAACCTAGGGTCTCCCCTTGTCTTCGAGCTCCTCACCCGAGTCCACTCTTCGAGCAATTCTCTCTGCTCGGATCTCTAGTCGCTCTTCAATGGATGCACAAGTCTTCAATCGTGCAAGCACAACCTGAATCAGTCAAACAATCATTCTTCTCGAATATTGAATGAACACACAAGAGTTACTCTTTTTCAAAGCATTTAGCTTCCCAACACGCTAGTCCAACACGCTTAGGAATTTTGAATACTCAGCATAAAGATACTCTACAAGCACCACCTTCTAAGGGAGAGGCCGACGGTCTTTTTTAGAAGATGAACAACGTCTTTTAGGGTTTCCTCGAAGATCTCGCACCTTTCTAATCCTTCTTCTGCAAGATTCCTAAAGCTGACACACAACTAAATCAGATCAAATCAAGCTTTGATTAGGAGATCAAAAGCTCCCAATGATGCTGAGATGTCTCTTGAGATGTTCAGATCTTGATGTTGAGACTTCTGGATAGACATCATTCGTTTCCAGCGTTGGGGTTCTTAGTTCGCGACATGTGGATGGACATCTTTCCATCATACAAAATAGCCAATCTCGTGGGAACCACAGTAAGGTTATATAAAACCATTAGTTTCCTTAGAAATATCAACACTTACATAATAAAGTAAGCTTTCTATTTGTGTTCTTGCGTTGTGGAGTTTTATTATCGGTCATCTAATCGATCTTGGTTTCAACATTGTTTTGTCCTATTTTTTAATTGTTTATTCTTTATATAGAGTGTCTTGTAGGTTTTTATCATTCCATGTTCCAGCAATATTTGGTATAATGCGAGCCCTAGGAGTATGGATTGTGATTGAAGGAGATGCACATGTTAATGAAAAAAAAGATCATGGTGCACTGGCGAGGGTTTCTCAAGCCATACCAATGCAGTAATGATGGAAAATTCTTATAAAACCACATCAAAAGAAGTATGGAAGGCGCTGAAGGAGATGCACATTGGTGAAGCAAGAGTCGAAACTATAAATGTGATCAGTGGCGGTTCCAGGGGGCGTCCCCCCTTGGCCCGGGAATTTAGAAAAAAAAATCGTATAAATTTTTTACGAAAATTGGATATGTCCCCCCTTAAATTATTATATGTATACATAAACTGTGCAACTAAATAATAAAAGTTGTTTGGCTTAGTGGTAAGTCTGGGATATTTTATCCACGTGTAATTTTAATTGATCTTTGGGCTTAAACATACTTTGTGGGCTTTTAAAATGGAACATATTTCATTCTCTCTTTACTTTTTGGTCCATAGTTATAATTATTTTTTTACTAATTATTGTATTCGTTAAATTGTTTTTTCAATTTTCATTAAACCTTTTATTTTGTCTGATACATTTTATTAATTAAATTATTTGTTATTTATTGAAAGTTTGTGAAATTTTCAAGCAAAAAAAGGAAGGAGGATCGAAGTAGATAATATGGACTCAAAGGAAGGAGGATCGATCAATCGACCACCTGGATGGAACCAACTATGGTTATTGGAAAACCCGAATATGTGCCTTCATTAAATCTTTCGATAGCAAGAGCTGGAAGGCTGTTGTCAATGGTTGGGAAGAAGCTTAGTATGCTGATGCTCAAGGAAATCAAACCGGTCCAAATCCCGAGAAAGACTGGAGCAACGAACAAGATGAGGCAGCCCTAGGTAACTCTAAAGCTCTCAATGCTATATTTAATTGAGTAGACAAGAATGTCTTTAGGCTTATCAACACTTGTACTAGTGCCAAGATAGCCTGGGATACTCTTGTTACTGCCTATGAGGGAACCTCCAAAGTCTGAGGGCATAAACTGCAATATCTCACCACCAACTTTGAAGCTCTCTCTATGAATGAAGATGAGACCATAGCTAAGTTCAATGTACAAATCAGGGATCTAGCCAACGAGTCATACTCATTGGGAAAACCAATGACTGATGAAGATTTAGTCAGTAAAACCCTTAGAGCTTTAAGCTCTAGATTCAAGATGAAGATCACTACTTTAGAAGATTGTCATGATCTAAAATTTCTGAAGTTTGACAAACTCATGGGATCCCTCATTACCTACGAGCTCTCCCTTTTTACCACGGAGAAAAAGCACAAAGGTGTAGCCTTCATAAGCTCCACTTCGCTCAGAAGGAGCAAGTACTTTCAGACTCTAACAACGATATTGACGACACCATTGCTATGCTCGCCAAAAACTATAATCGAGTCATGAAAAAGGTTCAACCAGATTGATGGAAAGAATTTTTCACGAGATGTTAGAGACAAACCGCAACTAAAGTTTTAGAAGACTGAAAACAAAGAAGGCAGACGGGGTGAAAAAGCAGAAAGAGGGGTTCAATGCTTCGAATGCGAAGGCTATGAGCATGTATAGAGGTAATGTCCTAACTTCTTGAAAAAACAAAAGAAGGGATACATTGCATCTTTTTCAGATGAAGAAGAAGAAGAAGAAGAAGGTGACATAGAACTAACAAACAACCATGTAGCCTCCACTACCTCCACATCCACCGAACTCATGAAGAAATTTGCCTAAGATGATGAGTTATCAGATTAGACTCACAACAACGCGTACAATGAGTGGTATGTCAAGTGGCTTGAAGACTCTCAAGTCATTGAGAAATGGAACACTATCATTCTCTCGCTTAATGAAGACAAGACTAGACTTCTCGAAGCCATCATTGATCTACCACTCATTGTGGAACTGGAGCTCAAGACCAAGTCCATCAAGATGATAAACCCAAGCACTGACACCTTGGACCAAATCCTATCCGTTGTAAAATTAGCAAACAACCTGGAAGGACTTGGTTACTGTACATGAGCTTCAACATCAAAGACCACTTTCGTTCCTGAAAGAACTACCAACTATATCCGGTAGAGTACCCGACTTCAGAAGGAACACCAGCATGGCAGTCCAAATAAAAGAAAACATAATTGGACATGCCATCACTGTGGACAAAGAGGTCACATCCGACCATTCTGCTATCACCTCTTTGGAAAAAGCTCCGTTAAACGCAGGACTGCCAAAGCTCAAAATCAACAAGTATGGAGGGAGAAAAAGGTAAATCTCCAACCCAAAATACGAAAAGAAGGGCGTGTGAAGGAAGTACATTATAGGGCTAACATCGCCTAAACCTCACTAAAAGCCTCTTCCAGTAATGATTGGTACTTTGACAGTGGCTCCTCTCGGCATATGACTGGTAATAGTACATTCCTTACTACTCTGACACCATGCTCAAACTGTTTTATTATCGTTGGAGATGAAGTGAAAGCCAGGGTACTAGGAAAAGGGAAGCTCAACCTACCAAACTCACCCTGTCTAAAAGAAGGCCTTACTGGTAGAAGGACTTACTGCCAATTTGATAAACATCAGTCAACTCTACGATCTAGACCTCGAAGTTAAATTTACTCGTAACAAGTGTGCAGTGATGAACATTTAAATAGAGAAACTCATGACTGGAATTAGGTTACAAGACAACTACTATCTATGGTCTCCAACAACAACTCCTTTATCTACTTAATGCCTTCTATCCAAAGCGCAAGAAACCAAGCTCTGGCATCAAAAGCTTGGACATAAATCTAAGGAGCATGCAAAAGATTTTATCTGAAAAAGCCATTGTCGGAGTTCCAAATTTGAAGATCATCGAAATAAAAATCCGCGGACAATGTCAGATAGGGAAACAAGTCAAAACATCACACAAGAAGGTGCAATATCTTACCACCTCCCGGGTCCTAGAACTTCTGCATATAGTTCTCATGGGACCCATGCAAGTTGAAAGTCTTGGAGGTAAGAAATATATATATTTGTATGTGTGGACGACTTCTCAAGGTACACTTGGGTTGAGTTTATTCGAGAAAAATCATATACATTCTCTGTCTTCGAATCCCTATGTGGAAAAGTTCAAAGAGAGAAAGGAGAAACCATTGGAAAAATTATGAGACTCGGAAGTGATCATGGACGAGTTTGAAAACATAAGCTTTGCAAACTTCTGTGATGCTGAAGGAATTGCTAATGAATTTTCTGCTCCCATTACCCCTCAACAGAATGGGATCGTTGAAAGGAAGAACCAAACTCTTCAAGAAATGGCTAGAGCCATGATGTTAGCCAAAGACATCCCTACACGCTTTTTGGCATAGGCACTCAACACGGCTTGCCATATTAACAAGCGTGTCACCCTCCGTCCAGGTATCTCGGTAACACTTTATGAAATATGGAGGGGGAGAAAGCCTAATGTCAAGTATTTTCATATCTTTGGGTTAGTATGTTATATTCTGGCTGACGGACAACTTCGACAAAAGCTTGACCCTAAAAGCGATGAAGAAATATTTCTTGGATACTCTAGAAATAGCCGTGCTTATCGGGTCTTCAACAAACGAACCAAAGCCATGATGGAATCTATAAATGTGGTTGTTGATGACAACATCCCTGAGTTGCCTAACGATGATGAAGAGGATATCCCTAACACTCCAGATGTCAGACCAGCTGTCAGTGACAAAGTGGGCGACTCAGAAGCAGAAAACGAAGCTAACATCAGCCCTGACAAAGAAGATCCTTTCACAACAGAATAGAGAATCCCATCCAGAAAAGTCCAAAAGAATCACCTGAGCATGAGAATGAGGGAATCAGGGTTGCAAAGGGACTTTCAAGTGATGATGATATTCCTCTTACTGTTCTACACTCTAAGAAAAAGAAAAGACTACTGCAAAAGAAGAAGATGTTTTCACTAGAAAAGAAAAGACTACTGGAAACTATCCAAAGCCTAGAAAAGGTGTAGATCGTGGAGGAAAGGGAAAAGGCATCAAGTGCCACGAATGGGAAGGGTTCGGACATATTAAAAAAGAATGTCCTAACTTCCTGAGAAAGCAACAAACTTTTCATGTCTTCCTCTTCATGTCTAATGATGAAGAGGAAGACAATGACGCTGAACAAAGCAGCAACTTTGTTGCATTTACAGCTCTCACCTCAACCAATACAGTTTGAACTATTGACAAAACAGAGTTGCTATCTGATGAATCCATGAACGATGCCAACAAACTTTTGTTCACCCAATGGGTAGAAGAAACAAAAGTCCTTGAGAAACAAAGGGATACCATCTTATCTCTCACTGAAGACAAGACAAGACTATTGGAAACAGTTGTCGACCTAAAGAAGGAAGTGAGCTGGCTAAACGGAGAGATTGATCGGATGACTAAGTCCGTCAGGATGATGAACTTGAGCACTGAGGTGTAGAAAAATCTCTTGTCTATTGGAAAGCCAGCTAAGAACATGCAGGGATTAGGTTACACCCATGAGGCGTCTACATCTCATACTATCTTTGAAATTTCGAGTTGATGGAGGGACAAGATGTTGAACACAATGTTTGTGACAATTTGTTCGACAACTTGTCTGATCACATATAAGTAAATAACGTAACAATAAATAGAAGACACACAATATGTTTACCCAGTTCGGTGACTCCGCACCTACGTCTGGGGGTACTTTGCCAGTGGAAATATTTTCACTATCTGGTAGTCAATAGTACAACTTCAAACATCAACCAGCTATCACACAAGCTATTGTCCTAAGCTACTATAGATCTCACCGTGAACAACGTCGACCAAGGACCTCTCCCCCTGTCTTTGAGATCGTCTCAATTCCACCCTTCGAGCAAGCCGATGCTCGGTTGCGTTGTCTTCGACAATCTTCTTTGTGAGACTTCAATCAAGAACAAATACCTTCAAATCACAAACACTACAATCCTTGCGATTTGATGTTTGTGATCGACAATGTCCTTCTAAATAAAGTAGCCTCTGATCCGCTAATCTTACACGGTCACAAGCTCTGAGTATTTAGCACAGGAAGGACGTAAAAGCAGACGAGTTGCTAAGGGGTAAAGCACCTGCTTTTATAGCAACTCGAGTAGCCTAATCGGTTTCCAATACCGATTAAGAAATCCATACCCTTGCCATCTTTGGCAAGTTTGGCAAGTTGGCGTTACCGCCAACACGCTTTACTGATGTGTCTTGATGCCAGCTGGAGATTGCCTTATTTAGTCGTTGCCTAAAACTCACGCGCGCTGATGTTCTTTGTCTAAACAGGAACGTTGCTGTACTTGAATAATTATGCGCACATAATGTCATGCTACATATGTTTCGATATGTTGACTGACATCTTACCTTGTGCTTAAAAAATCTGCCAACACTGAATGTAGCTGATAGCATTTGTGCCCTAGTCCAATTGGTATTAGCCTGTAAACGTCTATGTTCAAATATCATCGTTTGTAATGTATAAATATAAACGGCTTTATATTACTTATGTGTTGAAGTAATATGTTAAGCATGATCTGATTTATGACCACTAAAGTAGTAGAACCATAAATCTGTACAGATCACACTTAACGAGTCCCTGGTCAACCTATGCTTCCTTAAAAGCGACCAGTATGAGGATGGTTCTTAATGACGTAGTTCTACTTGTCATAAGGATGTGGGATCCTGGAACCATATCATAGATATCATGAGGTGATTGATATCGGACGACCCGCATTGAATAGTGTTTTCATAGATTAAGCCATAAACATATTCAGATGCGATAGCTTGTCACGACGTCCTTAGACCAAGGAGTCTTTGTGATCACTATGCAATGAACGTACGACTTTAACTTGCGCCAAATGCTTTCTGTAAAAGGATTGCTATAAAGGGCATGATTGGGTGGCGGAACGGGTTGCATGAGTGACACGAAAGACGGCTAAGGGATTTATCCCTCATACTACGGTATGGGAAAGATATCCGTTAGAAGGCCTCTTGATGGAGACTGACTGAGAGAAAAAGCATGGCCATGCAAATGATACGGGTTATCATTTCTCAGTCATCTCGCATATCAAGTAACAATGATTGATTGAACAAGGGAGACGACTCTATGCCTTGAGATCAATTGGGATATCTAGAGATAAAAGGATGGTGACTTGTACGCACAAAGGTTAAGTCGAATTATCGATCATCGTGCACCTTGGGTAATCATAATGTTTTACTAGAGACCACTTATGATGGATCGGGCAAGAGCGAGTCTTGCGCTGATCTGCCAACGGTGGCATGAGCCTAGAGGGTCACACACATACAAGACGGATAACTTGAGACAAGGAAACATGGATGTTTCTTAAGGAGAAGTATATGGACAAAACTGGAGGTTTTGTGCCATAGGTTCGGTTTGAGAGAATAATTAGCGAATCGAGAAAAATTGAGTTTTTCGTCGATATCGCGTCGGACTTTGTTTGATAAGTAACGACAAAAAGATCGGGCAACTTTTGGACGCGGCATGAGACAACACGGGAGGGCCCATTGGGCTCGGCCCATGAAGCCTCATGGCCGGCCCAATAAGGGCCCAATAAGGCCATATGGCTGGCCCACTTGGTGGGGCCATTGTGGGGGCCACACAATGCCATGCTTAGTTGGTGATTGTGGATTAAGAGGTGAGTGATTTAAGGGGTATGGGTTAAAGCACCTTTAAGCCCATACCAATCACTTTTAACCCATACTTGTGAGTTGGGTGATGAATTATAATGCAAGACTTTAATTCATTAATTAATTAAGTCACAAAAAACACAAAAATCCTCTCTCTCTCTCTCATTGTGGCCGGCCACCCCTCTCCTCTTCATCATCTTGCTCTCTTGTTCTTCATTTAATTGTTCTAGTAGGCAATTAAGTGAAGGATCTTGAAGATCATCCTCTTGGTGTGGACTAGCTTTAGAGAAGAAGATCCGAACGTTCTTCTTTATCGATTCAAACAAGACTTAAAGGTAAACATCTTGTGGAATAGATTTTGCTTTGGGATTTAATGGTTTAAATGTTCTTGGACAAGGTTTGGAGTAGATTATCTTTTATTGCTTCCGCTATCTCGACGATCTAGAACGCTCCAAAACCCTACAGTAGCAACAATCTCCCCCTTTGGCAATTTTTTAGGCAAGCACATCTTGATGACACGTCTTCTGTTCTTCACAATCCCCAGTCGAGTTTTATCTCCCGTCTATGACAATCCTTTTCAGTCATTGTCGATCTTCATGTTTGACTATTGTGTGTTGCAGCAGATCACGTCTTCTTGTTGAGTCTTCTCGTCCTTTATCAGCAAGCTACATAGTGCAAGTCTTCGTCTTCTGTCTCTTTGTGGTAAGGAGTGTTCATCATGTTGCAACATGTTTGTGACGCATGTTCCAATTAATGATGCACCGAAAAGTTGTAACATGTTTGTTACGCATGTTCTAATCATGTCGTTCCTTAAGTCACAAAGTAAGCTGAACATGTTTGTGACACATGTTTAAGCCACAATACTTTAACATATAGTTACACACGTTAAAGGTGACAGGTGACACAAGTCTCTAACATGTAGTTACACATGTTATAGACCAGATCAGACACTGTTACAGATCACTAATATCTTGATGACCATAGGTTGACCATGTAGGTCCAAATAATCTCCCCCTGATTGCCTCAAAAATGGCAAAGGGTAAGCACAGAAAAATTTAAACATAAAATATCCAGCTCTAACGAAGAGAGAAAATATCCAGCCTCTAAACACGAGGCAAAAATCCTTACAAACCAAAAAAAAAAAAAGTTAACCTGGACAAACCCCGGGGATTTAAGTGTTGTGCAGAATCAAAAGATTTTTTTTTGGAACCATAGGTAACCTAGATAGATTTCAGGAGGAGGAGGAGCAAGCGTCATCTTCTTCAGCATTGGGACCTTCTGTCGGAGCAACCATCAAGTCATGAAGGAGCTGTTCAAAGGTAGCCTTGCGGATTGAGATAGTAGCAATGGAATTTTCCAGATCAGCAATACATTCCATGAGCTCATGTACAATCCTATCTCTGTGGACCCTGGTACTTTGGAGCTGCTTCCGGCTTCATAGGTTTTTGCAAAAGGTCGTGCAACATCTTTAACATGTTTCCCTTCGAACAGCTTCAAGCTTATGTGAAGCTCCAAAGGCTTCTTTCCAGCAAGATCATTGTCTCGAACAATGTTCAGACATTGTTGGATCATCATGCCACATATAAGGGATGGGAAGCCGATGGGTAGCTTGATGGCATAAGAACCCACATGTCTAGAGAGATGTTCTACAATAAAAGACCCAAAGTCAAGAGGAGAGTCCATACCTATTTGGTAGATTAGCCTAGCCAGATCAGCCCGAATGCTTGACCCATGAGAAGAAGGTGCCCAATTTGCCATGCCGATTCGATAGAGAATGGAATATTTGGCTGTGAGTTATGAGGAAGGAATGATCCCTTTTGCTGGCCATGCCTTCTTTTGCCTCCAGTGACTTCTTGTGCAATGTGGTCCATGAATGGACTATGTTGAGCTATTTAGGACACTTCTCTTCCTAGGTAAATGTTGATTGCTTTGGCAGAGAAGTCAAAGCAGTTCCCTCTTACATATACCTGTTTGAATTCAGGACTGGCTGGATTGTTGTATGCTTCGAAGAGATTCACAAAGAACTCACGCAGAAGGGTCGGATAGTATGGGCCGACATCAGAGACAGTTTTCATGAGTTGTGCACTTTGAAGAAGCTCTATGATGACTTTCATTTCTTAGCATCAGTAGATAGTTCCTTTTTGGGTATATTGTGCGACTACACACATACTTCCATCTGCTAGCGCCTTCAACACAGTGAAACGAAACATTGTCGATGGGTACGTCCGGAATGTCTTTTGGCAGCCTCAGCCTTTTCTTGGTACTGAGATTGTTTAGACCCTATTCTTCTTCTGACTCCTCCTAGTCGACAGTTTTCTTCTTCTTGTTTATGCCAGATGTTGGCACAGATGCTTCACTCTTCTCTGAGTCTTTTCTTTTCCCTTTCTTATCAGGTGTTACCTCTATATTTTTCTTGGGCCTTAATTTATTAAGAGGAACATTGTCTTCACTTGGTGACTCCTCTGACGCATCTTCATCAATGTCTTCCATAGATTTTTCTGAGATGGTTGGAGGCGTTGGGGCGTTCTGTTCCGTAGGTTGCTCTGGTGTAGATTCCTCAGGGGTCGAAATCGAAGACTTAGATGAAGCTTTAGGGTTACCTGATCTCCTTCTGAGAGGAAGAATTTCTTTGTCGCTTTCTTCCTCCGCGACATGCAGTGGTGCAGAGAATGGTTTTGAATGTTGTGAATCAAGATTTGTTTCAGTAAATTCTGCTCCACGCACCTTTACCCCATGCTGATTGTGAGTCCATCTCAGGGTATTGATTTTCTTTGCGACATGCTTAATTCTCACCATGGTTGCAGAAGCTCTCGATAGATTTAGAATGGGTTGTAGAGAGCGAGAGTTGTAGTCGAAGAAACCCTAGTTTTTCAAGATAATGGAGCAGGTGGCGTGAGAATAGTGAAGAGTCGCCCCTTAATGATTCATTTTCCTTTATTTTCGCTCTGAGTCGCCTAGGTATATGAACATGTTGCGTATCTTTTTGTCAAAACAGAAGATTTTTGTTTCTTCTTTTTGATTTTACTCCACCTTTGTCAACCGTCAAAACTGATAACGGGCTTTGGATAGTGTGGGCCCGGATTTGATTTTTTGGACCCTAAATGATCCTTTTAGAGAGAGAAAAATAAATCATAAAACTCTTCTCTCTAGGGTATTCATTTTCTTATTCCAAACAGCACAGTCCAAGAGAGGACCTTAGAATTTCAAACCGATTTGTATCAAGTGCCTTGGTAAAAATGTCTGCTAACTGTTTCTCAGTCGAAATGTACTCTAGTTTGATAATCTTGTCTTCCACAAGCTCTCTGATGAAGTGATGTCTGATATCTATATACTTGGCTTTGTTGTGCTGGGCAGGATTCTTGGAGATATTAATTGCGCTAATGTTGTCGCAGAACAATGCCATGACATCTTGTCCGACATTATACTCGGCAAACATCTGTTTCATCCAGAGGAGTTGAGTGCAGCTACTTCCAGTGGGAATGTATTTAGATTCAGCTGTGGATAAGGCGATGCAGTTTTGTTTCTTGCTGAACCATGAAACCAGATTGTTTCCGAGATAAAAGCATCCACTTGAAGTGCTTCGTCGATCTGATAAGTTACTGGCCCAGTCAGCATCATAGTATCCAACTAGAGGAGAGGACGTGTCGAAATAATATAACAGGCCTAGCTCAGTTGTCCTTGATAAATATCTGAAGATCCTTTTGGCTTGGACTAGATGGCTTAGTTTAGGATTTGGTTGGTAGCGTGCACAGATTCCCACAGAGAATGCTATGTCTGGTCGGCTTGCAGTGAGATATAAGAGGCTACCAATGATACTTCTGTTGAGACTTTGGTCCACAATTTCTTCTTGATCGTCTCTGGTAATCTTCGTGTGGGTAGCGATTGGTGTTCTTTTGTGAGATGCTTTCTCCAGACCGAATTTTCTTACAATATTTTTGGCATACTTTCTTTGAGAGATGAAGATGGCATTATTCATTTGCTTGATCTTAAAGCCTAGAAAGTAGGTCAGTTCGCCAACCATGCTCATCTCAAATTCTGACTGCATATGGTGGACAAATTGTTGCACCATCTTGTCCAACATTCCTCCAAACACAATGTCGTCTACATAAATCTGGGCGATCATGATATTCTTTCCTTCTTTTTTAACAAACAAAGTTTTGTCAACTCCCCCTTGTGTGTAGTTGTTTTTTACTATAAACTGGGTTAGAGAGTTTTCTTAAGCCGATAGACATGATGGGGAAAGTTGTGATTTTCAAACCCTTTTGGTTGAGTGACATAGACTTCTTCGGTTAAGTATCCCTTTAGGAAGGCGCTCTTTACATCCATCTAGTAGAGTTTGAATTTTAGATGGCAAGCAATACTTAACAGCAACCTGATGGCTTCAAGTCTGGCATCTGGAGCAAATGTCTCATCAAAATCTACTCCTTCTACTTGTGTGTAGCCTTTGATAGCATTTTTGTGCCCTAGTCCAATTGCTAGTAGTCTATAAATGTCTATGTATATTTATCATCGTTTGTAATAAATAAAACGGCTTTGTATTACTTATGTGTTGAAGTAATATGTTAAGCATGATCTGATTTATGACCACTAAAGTAGTAGAACCATAAATCTGTACGGATCATACTTAATGAGTCCTTGGTCAATATATGCTTCAATTGAAGTGACCAGTATGAGGATGGTTCTCAATGATGTAGTTTTGCTTATCATAGGGATGTGGGATCCCGGAATCATATCATAGATATCATGAGGTGATTGATATCGGACGACCCGCTTTGAATAGTGTTTTGTAATTAAGCCATTAACATATTCAAATGCAATAGCTTGTCACGATATCCTTAGACCAAGGAGTCTTTATGATCGCTATGCAGTCGACGTACGACTTTAACTTGCGCCTAACGCTTTCCGTAACAGGATTGCAATAACTGGCATGATTGGTTGGCGGAATGGATTGAATGACTGACACGAAAGACGGTTAAGGGATTTATCCCTCGTACTACGGTATGGAAAGATATCCGTTAAGGCCGCTTGATCGAGAGTGACTGAGAGAAAGAGCATGGCCATGCCAGTGATACGGGTTATCAGTTCTCAGCCATCTCACATATCAAGTAACAATAATTGATTGAACAAGGATGACGACTCTATGCCTTGTGATCAATCAGGATGTCTAGAGATAATAGGATAGTGACTTGTACGCACAAGGTTAAATCGAATCATCGATCATCATGCACCTTGGGTAATCATAATGTCTTACTAGAGATCTCTCTTGTCCGATCCATCATAAGTGGGCTCTAGTAAGACGTTATGATTACCCAAGGTGCATGATGATCGATGATTCGATTTAACCTTGTGCGTACAAGTCACTATCCTATTATCTCTAGACATCCCGATTGATCACAAGGCATAGAGTCATCATCCTTGTTCAATCAATTATTGTTACTTGATATGTGAGATGGCTGAGAACTGATAACCCGTATTACTGGCATGGCCATGCTCTTTCTCATAGTCACTCTTGATCAAGAGGCCTATAACGGATATCTTTCCCATACCCTAGTACGAGGGATAAATCCCTTTGCCGTCTTTCGTGTCAGTCATGCAATCCGTTCCGCCACCCAATCATGCCCGTTATTGCAATCCTGTTACGGAAAGCGTTAGGCGCAAGTTAAAGCCGCACATACACTGCATAGTGATCACAAAGTCTCCTTGGTCTAAGGATATCGTGACAAGCTATCGCATTTGAATAAGTTCATGGCTTAATCTACGAAACACTATTCAAAGTGGGTCGTCCGATATCAATCACCTCATGATATCTATGATATGATTCCGGGATACCTCATCCCTATGACAAGCAGAACTACGTCATTGAGAACCATCCTCATACTCGTCACTTCTATTGAAGCGTATATTGACCAGGGACTCGTTAAGTGTGATACGTACATATTTATGGTTCTACTACTTTAGTGGTCATAAATCAGATCATGCTTAACATATTACTTCAACACATAAGTAATACAAAGCCGTTTTATTTATTACAAACGATGATAAATATACATAGACATTTATATACTACTAGCAATTGGACTAGGGCACAAAAATGCTATCAATCTCCCACTTTCCCCTAGTTCCAATCTAAGTCCCAGTCTATACCCATTGACCTAAAATGTTTATCATGTTTCGCTTGAGGAAGAGCCTTGGTCAAGGGGTCGGCTGTGTTATCATCAGATGCAACGTAGTGGATCTTCACGTCACCTCTAGCAACTATGTCGCGGATGATGTGATACTTCCTGAGTACATGCTTGGATCTGTCATGTGCCCTGGGTTCCTTAGTTTGCGCAATGGCCCCAGTGTTTTCACAATATAAGTCTATTGGGTTAGATGGGTTTTGAATTACACCTAACCCAGCCATGAAATTCCTGATCCATACAGCCTCTTTTGCCGCTTCCGATGCAGCAATGTACTCAGCTTCCGTCGTGGAGTCGGCAATGGTGTCCTGCTTCTTGCTTTTCTAGCTGAATGCTCCACCGTTCAACGTAAACACATATCCCAACTGACTCTTAAAGTCATCGGGGTCTGTCTGGAAACTAGCGTCGACATATCCTTTGACGACTAGATTATCATTTCTTCCCCTGTATACAAGAAAAGCGTCTTTGGTTTTTCTCAAATATTTGAGAATCGCCTTGATGGCAATCCAGTGTTCCTCATCGGGTTTGGATTGATGTCTACTGGTACAGCTTAGGGCAAACGAGACATCCGGTCTCGTACATATCGTGGCATACATTAAAAACATGTTATCAACAAACATGGCATGCAAATAATCATAAAACCGAAACAAGTTCAACAAGACAAAGATTAAGAGGGTTAACCACGCTCTAATACCACTGTAGGGTTTTGGAGCGTTCTAGATCATCGAGATAGCGGAAGCATTAACAAAAGCAACTCCAAACCTTGTCCAAGAACATGAACCATTAAATCTCAAAGCAAAATCTATCCCACAAGAAATTTACCTTTTGGTCTTTGTTGAATCAATAAAGAAGAACTATGAGGTCTTCGTCTCTAGAGCAAGTCCACACCAAGGGGATGATCTTCAAGATCCTTCACTTAATGCCTACTAGAATAATTAAGTGAAAAACAAGAGAGCAGGAAGAGAGGAGAGAGTGTAGTGGCCGGCCAAGGAGAGAGAGAGAGAGAGCTTGTGAGTGAGTGATTAATTCAAAATGATATTTCTCTACTTCATCAACTCATAAGCATAGGTCTAAAAGGTGAAAGCATGGGTTTAAAGGTAGTTCATTACCCATACCCCTTAAATCACTCACCTCTTAATCAACAACACCAATTAAGCATGATGTGTGGCCCCCACCCTTGGACCCACCAAGGTGGCCGGCCATATTGGGCTTATTGGGCCCAAAATGGGCCCTTGTTGGGCCGGTCACGTGACCTAATGGGCCGAGCCTAATGGGCTCGCCCATGTGGTTGCGTGCCGTGTCCAAAAGTTGCCCGACCCTATTTTTCGTTACTCATCAAACAAAGTCCAACGCGACATCGACGAAAAACCTCAGTTTTCTCGATTCGCTAATTATTCTCTCAAACCGAACCCATGGCCCAAAACCTTCAGTTTTGTCCATGTATTGCTCCTCAAGAAACGTTAAGGTTTCCTTGTCTCAAATTATCCGTCTTGTGTGTGTGTGACCCTCCAGGCTCATGCCACCGTTGGCAGATAGGCGCAAAAGATCTCTCTTGTCCGATCCATCATAAGTGGTCTCTAGTAAGACGTTATGATTACCCAAGGTGCATGATGATCGATGATTCGATTTAACCTTGTGCGTACAAGTCACTATCCTATTATCTCTAGACATCCCGATTGATCACAAGGTATAGAGTCGTCTTCCTTGTTCAATCAATCATTGTTACTTGATATGTGAGATGGCTAAGAACTGATAACCCGTATCACTGGCATGGCCATGCTCTTTCTCTCAGTCACTCTCGATCAAGAGGCCTTTAACGGATATCTTTCCCATACCGTAGTACGAGGGATAAATCCCTTAGCCGTCTTTCGTGTCACTCATGCAATCCGTTCCGCCACCCAATCATGCCCGTTATTGCAATCCTGTTACGGAAAGCGTTAGGCGCAAATTAAAGCTGCACGTACAGTGCATAGCGATCACAAAGACTCCTTGGTCTAAGGATATTGTGACAAGCTATCGCATTTGAATATGTTCATGGCTTAATCTACGAAACACTATTCAAAGCGGGTCGTCCGATATCAATCACCTCATGATATCTATGATATGATTCCGGGATCCCTCATCCCTATGACAAGCAGAATTACGTCATTGAGAACCATCCTCATACTGGTCGCTTCTATTGAAGCGTATACTGACCAGGGACTCGTTAAGTGTGATCCGTACAGATTTATGGTTCTACTACTTTAGTGGTCATAAATCAGATCATGCTTAACATATTACTTCAACACATAAGTAATACAAAGCCGTTTTATTTATTACAAACGATGATAAATATACATAGACATTTATAGACTACTAGCAATTGGACTAGGGCACAAATATGCTATCAGATCTGCCAACGGTGGCCATTCTATGCCTATTGATCAATCTGGATATCGGTTTGATAAAAAGATATTGACATGTACGATAACAGGTTAAGTCGAATAATCGATAATCACGAATGTTGGGTAATCATAATGTCTTGCTAGAGACCACTTATGATGGAAAGTGTAAAATAGTAAATTTACCAGTCTGCCAACTGGCCTAAGGTTTTAACCAGACGGTTGAAGAAATCAATTCGAGGAAATTGAACCGTTTTGTCTTAACCGAAATTAGAACTCAAGTTAATGGGTTTAATTTGGGTTTTAGTTAAACGGGCTTAAAGCCCATTTAGGGATTCAAGTTATGAATGGGGAAGAAGTGCAAATAGGAGTTTATGAAGGGTAGATATGCAATTATTAATTTGAAATTCAATTTTATTTCAAATTAAAATTCCAAAATATCTTCCATCTTTTTCTCCAACTATTGGCAACCACTTCCCCCTTTCTTCTCCCTCTCTTGGCCGAATCCTCTGTCCTTCTTCATCCACCATTTTTGTCAAAGCTTCTCAAGAACATTCATAGCAAAAGTGTGAGAGAAAACCATTTCGGTTGTGGTGCTTGTGTGGACCTAATAGAGAAACACTAATATTGTGTTTTCATCGATTCATAAAGGTATTTTCAGATTTGAAAAGGTTGATAGCATGTTGTATTTTCATTAAGATCTATGTATTTCTCGATCACCATGGTTACAAAACTTCCGTTGCATGAAATTTATCGAATGGAACCCATGGTGATCTCTTTCATTAATCACACACTCTCAACCTCACTTTCTCTCTCCAAGGCTGGCCACATCCATCTCTCTGCTCTCTTCTTGCTCTCTTGTTCTTCACATAATTGTTCTAGTAGACTTTTAGTGAAGGATCTTGAAGATCATCCTCTTGGTGTGGACTTGCTCTAGAGAAGAAGATCACATAGTTGAGCTCTTAAAGCTATGCCTTTGTGTTTCTTTTCCAAACTAGGAAGAGAAAGCTCGTAGGTCATTGAGGATCCCATAAGCTCATCAAATTTCAAGATTATTAGATCGTGCACTTTTTCTATGGCAGTGATCTTCATCTTGAATCTGGGGCTTAGAGCCCTTACCGTTTTTCTTACCAGATCCTCATCGGTCATAGGTTTGCCAAGCGAGCAGGATTCATTTGCCAGATCTCGAATTCGGATGTTGAACTCAACTATTGTTTCATATCGTTAATGGTGAGAGCTTCGAAGTTGGTGGTTAAATATTGTAGTTTTTGCTCTCGTACCTTAGAGGTTCCTTCATAAGCTACGACAAGGGTATCCCAGGCTATCTTTGCACTTGTGCATGTGTTGATGAGTCTGAAGACGTTTTTGTTAACTCCATTGAATATCGCATTTAGTGCTCGGGAGTTTCCTAGGGCAGCTTCGTCTTCAGCGTGGCTCCATTCCTTTTCGGGTTTAAGGCCCGTAATGCTGCCAGAACCATCAGAGTATTGGGGCTCTTTTTAGCCATTGATTACTACCTTCCATGTCTTACTGTCCAGGGACTTCATGAAGGCACACATGCGTGCTTTCCAATACCCATAATTTGTTCCGTCGAGTACGGGGGGTCTATTGATTGATCCTCCTTCCTTTGACTCCATCTTGGCTCCTCCGAATATTTGCAAAATCTCTAATAAGAAATAAGGTGCTTCCTCTGATACCAATTGATATTTTGAGTTGTTGGAGGGACAAGATGTCGAACACAATGTTTGTGAAAATTTGTTCGACAACTTGTCTGATCACGTTAAGTAAATAACAGAACAATAAATAGAAGACACACAATATGATTACCCAGTTCGGTGACTCCGCACCTAGGTCTGGAGTGCGAGTGGAAAGGTTTTCACTATCTGGTAGTCAATAGTACAACTTCAAGCATCAACTAGCTATCACACAAGCTATTGTCCTAAGCTACTATAGATCTCACCGTGACCAACCTCAACCAAGGGCCTCTCCCCCTGTCTTTGAGATCGTCTCAATTCCACCCTTCGAGCAAGCCTATGCTCGCTAGCGTTGTCTTCGACAATCTTCTTCGTGAGACTTCAATCACGAACAAATACCTTCAAATAACAAACACAAAAATCCTTGCGAGTTGATGTTTGTGATCGACAATGTCCTTCTAATCTTACACGGTCTGATCCGCTTATCTTACACGGTCACGAGCTCTGAGTATTTAGCACAGGAAGGACGTAAAAGCAGACGAGTTGCTAAAGGGTAAAGCACCTGCTTTTGTAGCAACTCGAGTAGCCTAATCGGTTTCCAATACCGATTAGGAAATCCAAACCCTTGCGTCTTTGGCAAGTTTGGCAAGTCAGCGTTACCGCTTACAAGCCTTGCTGATGTGTCTTGATGCTAGCTGGAGATTGCCTTATTTAGTCGTTGCCTAAAACTCACGCGCGCTGATGTTCTCTGTCTAAACAGGAACACTGTTGTACTTGACTAATTCTGCGCACATAATGTCATTCTACATATGTTGCGATATGTTGACTGACATCTTACCTTGTGTTTAAAAAATCTGCCAACACTGAATGTAGCAACAATCTTTGTCCCTCAGAAAGAAAAAGACCAAATACCAAGTATCTTTTTTCCACATAAGGAGAAAAACATGATGACAAGCCAAATGTCACAGACATCTGGTGCCGAACGAAATCATCGACATTCTCAGCAACATCCTTCTAGTGACCTTAACATACCATTATAGACATATGGTGGAAATTAGGATCAGAAAAATCATCAGGCATATCTTTCTGATGACTTCGAAAGACCACGTTGGGTCTGTCATTATTGTTGCCAAATGGGACATATTCGACCGTGTTGCTATCATCTCTACAAAAAGACACGTTCACAGTATAAGAGGACGAGGACCTCATCACAAAAGGAGTGGAGAATAAAGAAGGTAAACAATCGTGCCAACATAGCCTACACCATCTTGACGGTTTCTACTGGTAAGGACTGGTACTTTAATAGCGGATACTCTCGTCACATGACAGGAGATCGGGGTCTGTTAGTGAACATGAGACCTTGCTTTGTCGGTCATGTCACATTTGGAAATGGTGTCAAGGCTAGAGTGATCGGGAAAGGACAACTAAGTTTCCCTGGTGTCACGTGCTTGATTGAGGCCCTATTGGTAGAAGGACTAACTGCCAATCTTATTAGCATTATCCAATTGTGAGATCTCGACTTACTTGTGAAATTTACTCGTAACTAGTGTTCTGTGATGAATGAGAAACAGGTCGAGCTCATGATGGGATCCCGATCCAGAGACAACTGCTACCTATGGTCACCAACATCATGGGATACAAGTTCGACATGTCTCATTTCCAAAACAGATGAAGCTCAACTCAGGTATTAAAGGCTTGGCCACCTGAATCTCCGAAGTATGAAGAAGATAATTTTAGAGCAAGCCGTAACCGGAGTCCCTACCTTAAAGATCCTTGATGGAAGCATCTGTGGAGACTGTCAGATTGGCAAACAGGTCAAAATGTCTCACAAGATGTTACAACATCGTACTACCTCAAGGGTTTTGGAACTGCTACATGTGGATCTGATGGGACCAATGCAAGTTGAAAGTTAGGGTGGGAAGAAATATGTTTTTTTCTGTGTGGACGACTACTCCAGGTACACTTGGGTAGATTTCATACATTCAATGTCTTTAAAGCCTTATGTAACAGAGTCCAACGAGAAAAGGGGGATCATATTTGAAAGGTTTTCAAACTCAGAAGTGACCAAGGGAAAGAGTTTGAAAACATGAGTTTTGCTGAATTTTGTGATGTAGAGGGGATTAGCCCACGAGTTCTCCATACGTATCACGCCTCAACAAAATGGAATTGTTGAAAGAAAAAATCGAACTCTACAGGAAATAGCCAGAGTGATGATGTGTCGACTCACTTCTGGGCTGAAACACTCAACACGACGTGCCATCTTCACAATAGAGTAACTCTTCGTCCAGGTACGAATACTACTTCTTATGAAATATATAGGGGGAGAAAGCCAAACCTAAAATATTTTCACATCTTCGGCTCGACTTGCTTTATCTTAGCTGACAAGGATCCTCGTCGCAACTGTAATCCTAAGAGTGATGAAGGGATATTTATGGGATACTCCAGGAATTGTCGAGCATTCAGAGTCTTCAAAAAATGCACTAGGACTATAATGGATTCGATCAATGTGGTCATGAACGATACGAACCAACTTTATGACAATAACAAAGATGAAGATAAAAGTTTGCCAAATGTCGCAGATTCTTCTAAAACACAGATTCAGTTCAAGTTTGAGATGAGTATAATGGGAGAGTTGAATTATTTTCTAGGGTTACAGATCAAACAGATGAAGGATGGGCTATTCGTATCTCAAACAAAGTATATTAACAATATAGTGAAGAAATTTGGGTTAGAGAAGACATCTCACAAAAGAACTCTGATTGCCACAACCACCAAACTTACCAAAGACGAACAAGGAGAATCGGTGGATCAAAGCCTCTACAGAAGCATAATAGGAAGCTTATTGTATTTTACTGCGAGTAAGCCCGACATATCATTCTCGGTAGGAGTATGTGCCAGACATTAATCCAATCCTAAAGTAAGTCACCTAACTCAAGCTAAACGCATTTTAAGATACATTGTAGGAACTACCAACCTTGGCCTCCTGTATTCTTTCGACACATCGTCAGCACTGGTAGGATATTTTGATGATAATTGGGCGGGGAACACCACTGACCGAAGAAGCACATCAGGTGCATGTTGTTACCTAGGGAACAATCTCATATCCTTGTTCAGCAAGAAGTAGAATTGTGTCACATTATCCACGGCTGAATCAGAATACATCGCTGCTGGAAGCATTTGCACTCAGCTCTTGTGGATGAAACAAATGTTGTTAGAGTATGATGTTCATCAAGATGTCATGACATTGTTTTGTGACAATGTAAGTGCTATGAACATCTCGAAAAACCCTGTGCAACACAGTAAGACCAAGCATATAGACATTAGACACTATTTTATACGAGATCTGGTAGAGAACAAGACTATCCAACTCTAATATATCCCTGCGGAAAGACAATTGGTTGACATCTTCACCAAGCCACTCAATGCTGGGAGAATTGAGAGTCTCCAATCCTCTTTGGGACTATGCTTAATTGAGCTCCCCACAAGGGGAATGGGATAGTGGGTCAGGGCGTCACCGATCCAATAATGACATGGGCCAACTTGATTTGTTTACCCCATTAAGTTTGTAATTAGAATTGTGTCCAATGTCTCTGACATTAGATCAATGGGGGAGAAACAGAAAGTTGAAGTTCAAAAGATTTGGAAAGATATTCCTAGTTTTTCGCTCTTGTATTCAAAAAAGCTGTAACCACCAAAACCTTCCTCTTAATCAAACATTTGCTATTCTCTCAGAAACATAGTCTCGATAATGTTCGGCACAAGGAGCGGAAGAATTGCAGTAAGAAGAAGGCGATCATGATGAAATCTAAATCCCCTCCTAAGCTTGATGCTGAAAAATCTGTCAAAAGCAACAAATACGGTGTAAAGGTTCGAGGTCTTCGATCAGCTCGACACAAAAAGGGAGTGGTGATTTCAGAATCATCAGCTCTGACCGAGACCGAACCGACCAATGTCAGGGAAGAAGCTCTACCTTTAGATGCTCCAATCGACAACATGCAAGGTACCTCTGTTCCACCCTCTTCCTCTGTGAACCCTAGCCTTCAAGAATCGATTACCCCTCTTGTTATGTAGACTCCTGAGGAAAATTTAGGACCAGACAAGACTTCTGTTAAAGTTATCCATGTGGTACCTCTGAGAATGTAGACGTTTGTACAACTCAAGAGGTTCCAGATTCGTCGATTCCTGACAAATTGATTCCTCTCGAGGAGATGGAAGCAGATCCTGGTCAAGATCATGATGATAATGAAGGTGTTACACACTCACCCGCTCCTGAGGAGCCAACTCAGGAAGAAGCTATAGAGGCCGACCAAGATCTGGAGGATGAGGAAGACAATGAAGAAGAAGAAGAAGAAGTTCAGGAAGATGTCCATGAGGATGTTAATGAAGATGTTACTGCTATTGTCCAGGATGATGTCGTAGATCTACCAACATCATCAGGTCCAGGACATGTTGAGTAAGAAGTTAGTGAAGCAGATGCTCACCAATCTACTACCGAAATCTAAGAAGATGTCCCAGCTTTACCTAAACATATGGAAGCTGGTGAAAGAGAAGAAGACGATTTGCCTTTGGAGGAAGATATTGCACTCTCAAGCCTTAGAGAAGAAGAGTCTAAAAATAAGAAATGGAAAAACAAAGAAGAAAGTGCCCCTGCTAAGAAACAATCAAAGAAGAAGAGGACATCAACTGCCAAAGAAGGAACAAGCCAAAGCAGTAAGAAGAGAAACTTCAAGAGTTCCCCAGTTGTCACCAAGAAAAAGTAGAAGAAGTCTGTAACAATATCTCGACATCTGTTCGTTGAGCCCGAACTGGCTGACGAGGAAGAAGAAATTGTGGCGATTGCACCTCTTGTACCCAGTACTAGAAAATATGTGGGAGGACAGAAGCTCCCAAGGAATGTTCCAGCTGCTCCGTTAGACAATATTTCCTTCCACCACTAGGATGGGGCGGTGAAGTGGCGTTATGTGTATCAACAAGTTCTCTTTCCTGAAAAAGGAGCTGTCAACAGAAGCTTGAAAAATGGACATTATTATGGAACTAATCACTAAAGCCGCGCTCCTCAAAACTATCTCTGACATATGTATGTATTATCCCATCTTGGTCAAAGAATTTATCGTCAATGTGTTTCTTGCATTCGAAAACCTTGCAAGTCCAGAGTATATGAAAGAGTATCTGAGGGGACAAACTTTTGATTTCTCTACTGAGATAATCAATACTTTTCTAGAAAGAGACACACTTACTATTATCGATCAAGTCCCTACACTGAATGCTATTGCCAAGGAAATCACAGGAGATGTAAGAAAGACCTTTCCGACCAAGGGAAAGATGACTTCCTCATAACTTTCTACCAACTACTCAGTGGTCTACATGATTGGGATCTCAAATTGGGCTCTATCCTCACATGGTTCAAACATCACTCCAGAACTAGCTCATCTCTTCTACCTCATAGGTACGCGATATTTATTCAACTTTGGAACCTTTGACATAGAGCACTTGAGCAGGCATGCTAAATCCTTTGCGGTAAAAACGCCTTTTGGGTTTCCATCTCTCATCTCCGGCATATTACTGAGAAAATCCCCAAGAATACTGTGTTCCTCAAGTGTTGCGGGCAAGAAACCAACAGTAGTCACCTTCAGTCCCAAATTGTTTGAGGGTAAACATGTCAGTGACATTGTCAGACCATCTGGTGAATCATCTGGCGCTGTTGACAAGTCTGAAGATGTTCAGAAGGATGTGCTGAGAGAGCTGTGAGAGGAGATACGCTTTCTCGACAACACCATACATTCTCTGTTTGCAAGGAAGACCATTTGTGAAGGCATGGTTCACAATCTTCTACAGGCACACAAGGGTAAGAGCAAGGCATCTAAGTCCGATCAAGAAGATGAGGAAGAAAGCTCTGCAGAGGAAGAAGCGATGGAATCCAGTTCTGAGAGCATCTAAGTTTTCTTTTTTTGGGTTCAAGAAATTTTTTTTTCTTCTTATATTTCTTTTGGGATTATTGTGAAAAACTCTTCTTACTCGGGGTTTGTCCGAGTTCACATTGATTGGGGTGACCACTCCCCTCTGGTACTCTTATAAATTCTCATGCTTTTATCTAATTCTCTATTGCATGATTATATATACGGCCTTCGGCATATTTTTGAGGCAATCAGGGGGAGAAGAAGTGAAGCGGGTGACCAAATGTCAATCCATATGTGGTGACATATTTCTGTAATGTGATACAAATAGAATTTATGAAAATAGAAGTGTTTGCCTAAAAATAGCCAAAGGGGAAATTGTTGTTACTATTAGATTGGCTATTTTAGCAGCTGACAGAAAGATTTATGTCTACATGTTGCGACATAAGTTATATGATGAATAAACAGAAAGATGTTTATCTAGAAGCAGCAACATAAGAAGTAAAACATCTAGAATGACGACTTCTGGTGAGTTTCCATTTTTAGAAGATCTCCTAAATGGATTGTGATTCGATATGATTCAGTTGTGTTGAAGTTTAAGGAAACTTCATGAAGCATACAAGGAAGGGTTTGAAAAACCCTAATGACGCGACGATCAACTACTACAATAGTCTCGCGGTATCCCATTAGTAGTTGCGCCTTTTTATTTTGTAAGTTGATCTTTTGTGTTGAGCATTCACAGTTCCTAAACGTGTTAGACGAGCGTGTTGGGAAGCTGAATGATTTGACTAAAGATCAACATTCTTGCTCAATCACTATTCGAAGAAGAATGAGTGTTTGACTGATTTTGGTGTGTTCGCGCGATTGAAGTCTCGTGCATCCATCGAAGAATAGAAACTAACCCGAGCAGAGGTGTTGCTCGAAGGGTGGAATTGAGAGAGGATCTCAGATTCAGGGGAAGACCCTGAGATAGAATATCACTTAAAGGATTCAGGGGGTGTAACAATAGCATAAAGTTAAATGATTTGTGTGATGATCATAGGAAGTTGTATGTTTTTATTGGTTACGAAATAGTGAAACCTTTTCAATGGCAGAGTGCCCCCAGATGTAGGTGACGTTGCACTGAACTGGGTAACCATATCTCATGTCATTTACTTTTCTGTTCTATGCGTTATTTTTACTTTGTGCATCAACAAGTGTCTATTACTAAGTCTTAACATTGTGAGAAACATCTCGCGACTAACTAGAATTTCAGACATACCACCATGACCGTAGCTAAAGTAGTGGGGTGGCTAAAAAATTTTGAAGCCACCCTTAAAAGAAAGGAGATAGAAAGTCATATTGTAAATTTGATAAATCACTAGACTTTTGGGGATGATGGCAACGCGTATATTTAGAATGTGATGCCCTTACCAGTGTTTAAGTGTGCTTTCATAATCACAATTAAAGCAGCACACGTCATATACGTTGCTATAAGAGACATCAAAGCATTGCACATGTGAGGAATGTTGCCCTAACACACTAAATCCGACCGTTACTATCTGACCGTTGTCGATCGTTGGCTTGTGGCAGCACACAAGCCAAGTGTGCTGCCCTTAAGCCCCTAGCAGCAATGCTTACCCTCCTATATAAATTCCTGAAGATTGTGGAACATTTATTAGTGATGAAATTTTGGAGAGAAAATTGGGAAGATCAAATTAGAATGATTGATATTTATTGTGGGAGACTATAAAAGTGAAGAGGCGATTATTCGAATTCCTTGACATTCTCGTATTTCGATTAAGGTATGTTTTATAATTGTAAATTAACTGTTCGTAATCTAAATATTAAAGTATTTACTGATGCATTTGTATACGATAGATAATAGTTTTTTTGAATATGTGTTTCGATTCCGTCTTTGTGTAGGATCATATATATGATTAGTTAAAGATATATATGATTTTTGTGTAAATCACATCATCGTTCAAATAAAATCGTGAAATGAAAAAAAGTTGTGTTAATTTTATATATTTCAAAAAGATATCGTAAAATAGTAAATTTTTTGTGTAAATAATAAAATATTACAAATCAAATAATTAAAAGAAAATGAAGTATTAAATCATGAAATAATTTTTTCGTGTAAGTCTTAGCATATGTAAAAGTGAAATCGAGAAAAGTAAACTAGGTAAATTATAGTTATTATTAGGAAAAGAAATAATTAAATGATTGAATAACACAAAAATACCCTTAAACATGTTAAAAGACAAAAATAAATAGAAAGTTGTGAATAATTACATTAAGTTGCCACTAATGAGAACAAAAATTCAAACCATCTAAATTTTCATCTGATAATGAAAATTGGCAGTTTCTCATGTAATGTGTTAGTTCTTACTTGATTATGCACCTACATCTATTCTAATTAATGCATGATTTTATTTGTAGAGATCATATACATCTATATTATTTTTTTCAATCAAAATTATTTTTGACATATTGAAAGGAAAGTATGTTTACTTAATTAAATACGTCACTGTTGGAGATATAATTAAGTAAGAAATGGGTGGATCATGGATGTGTTGGGAAACGCGGGATCTCATGCATAGCAACAGAAGGAAATAACAAAAATTTTAACTGCGTTCCTTCTCAAGGATCTATTGCAGGTTTAAGACTAATTGATGAAAGACATAGAACTAGATTTACATCTTGTAGATCCGGCTTTGAACAACCTTTGAGAGATGAACAGGTTCTTCACGAATCCGGACTTGAACCCAAATCCTAATTGGACAGTCTACGTACATTGTCTCTACAAGTATCAAAGTCTGTGTAGTTCGTTTATAGCGTCTCCATCGAGATGCACTCTCTACTAGTATCAACACGGACAAGTTTTGATAAAAAAATTGACGAAGATTAATCTACTAGAACTAATCTTCTCAAATAGATCTAATCAACTCTTTGATTATATCTCTAGAATATAAGTGATGACTAATGTTGCGAACATTGCATCAGGGTTTCAAGTAAACCGATGTGACATATATATAGGCCTTTGGGTGTAGAGGTTTTATTCCTAATAAAATTCTAGTTTATTATCCCCAAATTTGAATTGTCTAACGCCCGTTTTCATTTCCGTTTCAGTTTTACAATCTGAAACAGGGAAAGAATATGCGCTTTACCCACAGACATGCCAGGGGCCACGGTCGATCAGGCTGCTCCTTGGCCAACTCCTTTGACCACCGACCCGCCACAGGGCTGTGGGTGATTTGGGCGCTACGTGGCCAACTCCTTTGGTCGCGGACTGTGGCAAACCTTTGGTCATGGGTTTGTGGCCTTTTGGCCATCCCGTGGCCAACATTAAGTCACGGGTCCGGGGTTGGGCACTTTATGACCAATCTTATGTCACATGTCCTTCTTTCCACTTATTCTCCTAACGAGTTCGTAACCATATCGCTTCGGGCTTCCTCTTTATGTGTAACCCTTTAGGCTCATGAGTCATTAGCAAATGACGTCAAATCCCTATTCGGTCCATTCATCATAATTGGCCTCTACAAAGACATTAAGATTAACCCAATAATCATGATGATCGATAATTCGACTTAACCTTTTGTTGTAAATATCATAATCCCTTTGTCACTCGATATCTTGATTGAACATAAGGCCTAGAGACGTCACCCTTATATATTCAATCATGTTCGTTGATCTCGAGATGACTGAGAATGATAACTCCTTATCAATAGTATGATCGTACATTCTCTGTCACTCACACTCATCAAGAGGCCAAAAACAAATATCGTTCCCATTAGTACATGAGGGACAAATCCTTTGATCGTCATTCGTATCCCTTATATAACCAGTCGCATACCCAATCATATACTTTCATTATCCTGTTACAGACAAAGTAGATGAGCATGTCAAACCATTAAAGTAGTCATATTGGAATCAATGAAGAATCCAAAGTCTTAAGAATTCAATGATACTACGACAAATGAGAGTGCACATGACTTAATCTATGACAGATTTCTTTGGTTGGGTCGTCTGATATCATTTATCTAAATGATATTCATGATCTGACTTGTAACCCTTTACCTATGATTTGTAGAGTGTGATTATCAGTCATCCTCATACTAGTCGCTTTATAAAGCTCTTTGACCAGGGACATGTTAATCATAATTTCTAATCGGGATAATTCCAGGTGACTACACCTAGATATAGCTGTTTTTCACCTCGGTATATTTAGAATTTTTTTTCCACCTGACTACGCCTAGAATGTGCAAAATTTTCACTATGCACATTCCGTCCAATTCCGTTAGTTTTTCACATTTTTTTCATGTGAAATTACTCAAATGTCCTTAAGGGTGTAATGGTTATTAAAATTGGATTAAAAAGACTAAAACGCCCTCACATATCCTTCTAATTTTCAAACTCATGTCATCCATTCTTTATCTTCACCCTCTCTCTCTCTCTTCTTCCTTTTTTTCTCTCTCTCTCACTCCTCTTCCTCTCTTCTCTCTCCTCTCTCCTCCCTACTATTATAAATATATAATGTAGTGAACTAACACATAGAAAACATATATTAATTCATTTTTCATTTGATGGGCTACATGAATGGCACCATGTCCTCTATATAAGTGCAAACTGTTTGCATTTTTGTCATTAGACAGACAATGAAGTGGTTTCTATTTATTACCTGCAAATGCCCCTTTTAATTTTATATCGCATATCTTTTATAATGCACTAACTTCCATTTTTTGTATTCACTGAATTACTATCTGTAGACCAATAATTTATGAATTTAAAAACAAAAGTAAACCTATAGCAAATGGAATAAGTAAACGTAAAGATTGTACCGAAACTTTGTTAGACAGTGATGCAGATTGTGTGAAAGAGTCGTCCAAGTCCAGCAAGTTGCTGTTTCCTTAAGAAAATATTACTCCTTCTAAGGCAGTTGAAGGAATCTCGAGCAATTGTCTCCCAAGATGAAACGGACTAAACCACTAACGAGTGCTTCGAATAGTGGAGTCTGGCGACCTAACGATCGATGAGTATTTAGTATGGAGGAGATGGTAAGAAGAAGATGGAAATTCTGATTCCACTTCAAACCCTTATATAGGAAAATCGAGGAAGGTTGCGACCCTTGGACCAGAAAATGTATGACCCAAGGCCACACCTTAAGCATTCATTTCCAAGAATATAAAGAGTCACATTCGTTCAAGTGTGAGCGATGTGGTACTCGATATATTGATTATATAATTTGTAGCATCTTTAAGTGCTATTATCTCATTCAATATTTGATTGATTTTTATAAGTGTATACCTTAAGTTGTAGTTCTCAAAAAGGTGAACACAACTCACATACACATGAACCGATTTGATTACTGTAATCGATCGGAATGTTTGCCGGAAAATCAAATCGAAACTTTGTTTCCAACAATCCCCCACATTGAATGGATATTAGCAGTCTGTTAACCAAATAAGTTTGCTGATACGTAGCGTACAATGTTTAAATACAGTGTGAGAAAGTTACTGCATCGGGTTAAGTAGCACGTGGCCTTGAACTTTCCTAGTGACAACCTATTGAACCTACTAGCGAATCAGTAGACTTGATTGTCTTTGAACTGTAAGCCGTGAGTGTAGATTTAGCAATAGATGGCACACAATAACTTTCTCGATCAATGTTAGATCTCTGTGTGTGTTCGTTTTGGCCTTGAACACCTACTTGGCTCATGAATGTGTATGAATATCCGGCCTTACCGATAGTCATTGAAGCGGCCCCACTTCACATTCACTAAGGTGATTCTATAAAGAGTATCCCGCAAATACTCCACTGTGGCCTAAAACATCCACAGTATAGACATCATTAAAAGCTTAACTTATCCTAACGCGGCGGTAGGTGCACTGACTTATCATAGGAATGGATAAGAAGTCAAGTACTTCCCAGTGCCAGAAGTTTGACAACGCTTCGTTGTCCCGTTGAACCTAGATCTTGGGATCTCCAGTCAACTAGGTTGGATGTCCGCGGAAGTCAAACTTGTATTGAGATTACGGCCTTAACCCCATTCCCCTCGATAAGATTTCAACTTGCTCTCTAGGTAAACCTTTTGTTAATGGATCCGAGATATTATCCTTGGACCTTACATAGTCCAGTGTGATAATCCCATTTGAGAGTAGTTGTCGTATGGTGTTGTGTCTACGACGCATGTGTCTAGACTTACCATTATACATGAGACTTTGCGCCCTTCCAATAGCCGATTGACTATCACAATGTATGCTTATTGGAGGTACAGGTTTGTCCCATCTAGGTATATCTTCCAAGAAATTCCGAAGCCACTCAGCTTCTTCTCCAGCTTTATCTAATGCAATGAACTCAGATTCCATAGTAGATCAGGCTATACATTTGGAATATTTCCATGATACTGCTCCACCTCCCAAAATGAATACATAGCCACTAGTAGATTTTGATTCATAGGAGTCAGATATCCAATTTGCATCACAATATCCCTCGACGACCGATGGATATTTAGTGTACTGTATCTTCAAGTTATTGGTGTATTGTAAGTATCCTAATACTCGTATGATGGCTTTCCAGTGATGCTTGCCAGGATTACTCGTAAATCGACTTAGTTTACTTACTGTGTAAGTAATGTCCGGTCTAGTACAATTCATGATATACATGAGACTTCCTAGAATACGAGAATATTTTAGTTGGCATACACTTTCGCCGATGTTTTTAACCCATCGTTGTGCCATGTCAACTGGCATTTTAACGGGTGTGATTTTGTGGTCCTTGAATTTATCAAGTACTTTCTCAATATAATGTGACTGAGATAAAGCATACCCGTCTGATATCTTGGAAATCTTTACTCCTAAGATAACATCAGCGACTCCTAAATCTTTCATGTCAAACTTGGATGATAACATTGCTTTCGTAGCTCTTATTACATCCATATTATTACCAAGTATGAGCATGTCGTCTACATATAGATATACAATGACGTATCCCGACTTTGTGTATTTAACGTACACACATTTATCGGATTCATTAATTTTGAATCCATTGGATAGCATTACATTGTCAAATTTGGCATGCCATTGTTTTGGTGCTTGTTTAAGTCCATATAGCGACTTAACAAGTCTGCAAACTTTGTTCTCATTTCCAGGAGATGAGAATCCTTCGGGTTGTTGCATGTATATTTCTTCATCTAATTCACCATTAAGAAATGTTGTCTTTACATCCATTTGATGTATTTCCAGACCTTGAATTGATGCAATGGCGATAAGCATCCGTATGGATGTTATCCTTGTCACGGGCGAATAAGTGTCGAAATAGTCTAAACCCTCTTTTTGCCTGAACCCTTTTACTACAAGTCTTTCCTTGTGTTTGTCTAGCGACCCGTCGGTTTTTAGTTTTTTCTTAAAAACCCACTTGTAACCCAATGGTTTTGCGCCAGGGGGAAGATCCACTAGTTCCCACGTGTGATTTTGCAATATGGATTCTATTTCGCTATTCACTGCTTCTTTCCAATAAGGAGCATCGGGCGAACTCATTGCTTGTTTAAAAGTTTGTGGTTCATCTATCGCCAATAGTGAAAAAAAATCAGGTCCAAAGGAACTAGCTTTCCTTGCCCTTTTGCTACACCTTGGAGCTTCCACATTAATTTCCCCGTGGTTATCCTCATCTAGACCTGGTGGCTCCTCAGCTTCTCGGGGTCTCTTTTGGGTACTTGATTCAATAGGTGTTTTATGAGGATATATGTGCTCAAAGAATGTAGCACTCCTTGATTCAATTATGGTATTCACATGAATATCCGAGATTTCAGACTTGTATACCAAGAATCGATATGCGCTACTGTGATGGGCATATCCGATGAAAATGGCATCAATTGTCTTAGGTCCAATTTTGACCTTTTTAGGTTTAGGTACCTCTACCTTAGCCAAACACCCCCACACTTTCAAATATTTGTAGGATGGTGGTATACCCTTCCATTGTTCATAAGGTGATTTCAAGGTTTTCTTATGAAGCATTTTGTTAAGAATGTAGTTTGCAGAAAGCAAAGCTTCTCCCCATAAGTTGTCTGGCAAACCCGAGCTTAATAATAAGGCATTCATCATCTCCTTAAGGGTTTGGTTTTTGCGTTCTGCAATACCGTTAGATTGAGGGGAATATGGTGCCGTAGTTTGGTGTATTATACCATTCACTGCACAAAATTCTTCAAAAGGATGTTCATATTCTCCACCCCTATCGCTTCTTAAGGCTTTTATTTTCTTACTTAGTTGATTTTCAACCTCAGCTTTATAAATCTTAAGGCTTTCAAATGCCTTATCCTTATTTCTCAATAAGTACACATGACAATATCTTGTACAATCGTCAATAAAGGTAACAAAATACCTCTTTCCCCCTCTGGTTTGGCACATTTTCATATCACACAAATCTGTATGTACTAAGTCTAAAGGTTCTGTGTTTCTTGCAATCGAGTTAAGGATGATCTTGTCATTTTTGCTTCAACACAAATTTGACATTTTTCTTTTGGATTAATTCTACACTTAGGAATTGCATCTAAAGAAATTAAACGACGAATAGAATCATAATTGACATGTCATAGTCTAGCATGCCAAATATTAGATGACTCGGCGATATAAACGGAAGATTCGGTTTTATTTATTTTCATTGGAACTTCCTTGGGTACAACAGTCATTACATTCATTTTGAATAATCCCTCACTTACATATCCCCTTCCAACTTGCACTTCGTTTTTCGATAGAACAAACTTGTCAGACACAAAAACCATTTTGAAACCATTCTTTGTCAGCAATGATCCGGAAACCAGATTCTTCCGGATTTCTGGAACGTAGAGAACATTTGTTAATGTAAGCTCCTTCCCATATGTCATTTTCAGCACTATCTTTCCTTTGCCTTTGACCTTTGATGTTGAGGAATTGCCCATGAATATCTGGTCTTCCTCGGTAGCTGCCTTTAAAGTGGAGAACATCCACTTGTTGGCACATATGTGTCAATTGGCTCCGGTGTCTACAAACCATTCTTTGCTATTTCCAACTAGGTTACATTCAGTAACCATAGCACATAGGTTCAATTCTAACACTACTCCGGAAAGATTGTCATCCGTTGTGACGTGCGCTTGGTTTTTCTTGTGCTTCTTGAATTTTCTGGCTTTGCGACACTCTTCTGCCTTGTGTTCAGTGATGCCACAGTTGTTACATTTTCCCATAAATCTTTTGGCCTTGTGGAATTGGCCACCATCTTTTCGCTTTCTTTTATGAAAGCCCTCCTTCTCAACAATGTTGGCCCTTGCAGCCATATTGTTGCCATATGCTTTTTTCTCCGACTTGCGATTATCTTCTTCTATCCTCAGACGAACAATGAGGTCTTCAAGTGACATTTCCTTCCGCTTATGCTTCAGGTAGTTCTTGAAGTCCTTCCATCCCGGAGGTAACTTCTCGACAGCTGCAGCCACTTGAAACGACTCGCTTAGAGACATTCCTTCATCGTGGATGTGGTGGATGATCAGCTGTAGCTCCTAAATCTGACTGATAACAGTCTTGGAGTCTACCATCTTGAAGTCCAGGAATCTACCGACAATGAATTTCTTCATTTCAGCATCTTCAGTCTTGTACTTTTTCTCCAATGAAGCCCATAGCTCCTTTGCAGTTTTGTACACACAATATATGCCGTAGAATTCATTTTCTAGGCGGTTGAGGATATAATTCCTGCACAGATAATCAGAACTTTTCCATGCATCGAAAGCCATTAGTTTATCTTTATCAGATTCATCTTCTCCTATAACAGGAGCAGTCTCCGTAAGGAATTTGTCTACGCCGAGCGTAGTTAGCCAGAACAGCATCTGTGGCTGCCAACGCTTGAAGTCTGTACCATTGAATTTCTCCGGCTTCTCACCGTGAGATACAGCCAAGGTTGGATGAGAAAGCACTGGTCCGACAGGAGCATTTGTCATACTCGAAGATACTCGAGTCATAGGGGATTTTGATGTACGGGTAGAATCATTAGTCATGTTTAACACAATCTGTTTTTGAAACAAAATTTGGAAAACAAATATATAAAAATTTCTAAAAGAAAAAACAGAAAGTTGGAGAAAAATATTGTCTTAAGCTTGTAGACCAATAATTTATGAATGTAAAAACAAAATTAAACCTATAGCAAATGGAATGAGGAAACGTAAGGATTGTACCGAAACTTTGTTAGACGGTGATGCAGATTGTGTGAAAGAGTCGTCCGAGTCCAGCAGGTTGCTGTTTCCTTAAGACAATATTGCTCCCTCTAAGGCACTTGAAGGAATCTCGAGCAATTGTCTCCCAAGATGAAACGGACTAAACCACTAACGAGTGCTTCGAATATTGGAGTTTGGCGACCTAACGATCGATGAGTATTTAGTATGGAGGAGATGGTAAGAAGAAGATGGAAATTCTGATTCCACTTCAAACCCTTATATAGGAAAATATGGGAAGGTTGCGACCCTTGGACCAGAAAATGTTCACTCCCTTTGTAGCCAAAACGTATCAGAAATTCATGTATGGGTGCATTCATGCATTCAAAGTTGAATCAGCATGATTCATTATGCACATGCAGATGCATTTTCTTTAGAGAAAAAGGATAGGAAATGTACCAAGTTAGCCGGACCGGACCAGACCAGACCAGACCAGACCGAACCTAACCGAGCCGAGACGTGACGTGACGTGACGTGGCATGGCGTGCCGAGTCGAGACGGCGGCGGTGGTGCGCGCGTGTGGTTGTTTATCAACCTGAGCTGGTCTGCGGGTTTCCCCACTACACGTTAAGTGATGACCCAAGGCAACACCTTAAGCATTCATTTTCAAGAATATAACGAGTCACATTCGTTCAAGTGTGAGCGATGTGGTACTCGATATATTGATTATATAATTTGTAGCATCTTTAAGTGCTATTATCTCATTCAATATTTGATTGATTTTTATAAGTGTATACCTTAAGTTGTAGTTCTCGAAAAGGTGAACACAACGGACATACACATGAACTGATTTGATTACTGTAATCGATCGTAATGTTTGCCGGAAAATCAAATCGAAACTTTGTTTCCAACACTCTCTAAAGAATGGAAAGATGGTTTCTAGGATTTCACTGAGACTTGGCTTCAAAGCACGGTCAATCCCTTTTGAGCGAACCATTAGCATCTGTCTTTCAAGATTGGTGCTTTATCAGCAAGATTGGTGCTTTATCATCTGGCATTACCAAGATTGGTGCTTTATCAGCAACTAGCTGAAAAGACAGTCTTCTTTTATACTGTCTGATGAAAGCAACTCAAACTATTTTGATGGAGTCGGCTCTGAAACAAATAAAAACTTGAAAACCCAAAGATCAAACACTAAAATAAGATTTTCCTCAATTAATACATGTTTTTCATGTGTCAATGCACTACATATTCATGGTTGGTTGAATCTTGGGTTATTTAGGAATTAATATATTTATAATAGTAGGGAGGAGAGAAGAGAGAGAAGAGAAGGAGAGAGAGAGAGAGAGAGAGAGAGAGAGAAGGGGTAAAGATAAAGAATGGATGGCATGAGTTTGAAAATTAGATAGATATGTGAGGGAAGTTTAGTCTTTTTAATCCCATTTGAATAACCATTACACTCCCAAGGGCATTTTAGTCATTTCACATGAAAAAATGTTAAGAACTAACAGAATTGGACGAAATTTGCAAAGTGAAAATTTTGCACATTCTAGGCGTAGTTAGGTGGAAAAAAAATTCTAGGTGTACTTAGGTGAAAAACACCTATATCCAGGTGTAGCCACCTGAAATTATCTGTTTCTAATAATATCTTAGCACAGTCTAAGGGTGCTACTAACAATGATGACACACTCGATAACCTTAGACGAAATTAACCCTTAATTTATTATCATAACACAATGATACTAAAGGTGTCGTTTTATTGCACATAGATGATGTAACGTTTATACATAAATGTGATTGATCTAGAGCACATATCTTTAAGGATGTACAGGGAAAGAAGGTCAAATGAGCTCCTCTCGAGTATGATTAAGTTTATGTCATTCGCACTGGCAGATGCTCCACAATATGGTCAAGAGAGATCCATGTGTCCATGTAGTAAATGTTGCAATATTCGTGTGCACAATATGAAGACCATTTGTGGACCCATTACGAAAAGTTTAGGTTGAAAGAGAAAACGAGGTTGTTAGATTAGATGAAGTTCATGAGTCTGGGGCTAGAGCAAGTATGGCGAAATACAAGCAATTGGAGAAGAAGATGTAACCCCCACTGTACGAGGGGACTGAGGACAAGGCCTTGGCAGCACTATTAAAAAATATTTCTATCAAACAGAACACATGAATGAAGGACATGACGTTTAACAAGGTGGCTGGTGAGTTTTCTGGCACATTACCACAACCGAATGCGTATATGCCGAAATACGCATCGGCAAAGCAGAAACCAAAGACTATTGAAATGCCATGCATAAAATATGATGCTTTATACTACAGTTTCACTTTATTTTATGGAAATTACCTGGAAGACAAATTTTATCCTCTTTTTAAAGAGAGTAGGTACAAAACTTTTGGGAATTCTTGTGTGGAAAGGAAGATATTGTGGTACTTTTCGTTAACAGATCGCTTGAAGCCATTATTTATGGCACCCGAGACTTCTTAGTGGATGAGATGGCATGGGGAACGGGAAAAGGAGGACAAGAATCAGTGTTCCAAAAAACGGCCTAGGTGGTCGCCTAGGCGCTTTTGAGGGCTTCTCCGTTGCGTTTTCCAGTGATCGGGCGGTTCAGAATGGCGACGGTGTTCTGGCCGATTAGGCGGGCTGAACGGGCTAGGGAAGTGGATGAGCTAGGCGGGCTGGGCTGTGCGGCCCAATTATTAAAAAAATTGAAATAATATGACCTACACAGACCTAAAACTCTTCGGTTCTTCTTCACTTCGCCTCTTTTAGAGTTTCGTCTGCCTTCGGTTCATGCGAGCCGCGATCTTCGTTCGACATCGTCCCCAGACCGCCATCGCCGTCTTCAGTATGTTCCATTTTTTTCAATTTCAGTTTTGATGTATATCATCTCCAAACAATCATTGATACTCAATGGAAAAGTTTATTCAATTAAGGTAAGAGTGAGACAAAAAGCTTGAATGCATGTTATTTTGATGGAAATTCCAATATTGTACTTGAAAATTTTGGAGAATAATTGAGTATGGGATATAATTTAGGGTAAAAGACACAAAATCACAGTCAACAATACCAAAAAGACACTTAACTACCCCATATTTCAAAACGGACAGTGAGCAACACCCAAATATCATAAACTGACAGATAGCACCGACCGTTAGAATTTTTGTTAAAATCTGTTAAAATTTGAGGTAAAAGGACGAAAATGCCCCTGGCCACACTTCAAATTTTCAAAACCATGTCATTGTGAGGATTTAGGTTATTTCTCCCATAACCGTGGCTCAAGCTTCGCCGCCCTCATCTCCGACCTCCGACCGACTTCTCTTGTCGTCCTCGGCTTCTTGCCACTGACCAGAGACTCGCCGGAGCTCCGGCGACTTCGGCCATACTCATCTTTGACCCTCCGCCTCTCTTCTCGCAGTGGAACTTGTCATAACCTTCGAGGAATCAAAACCTTAGATGTCGTCGAATGGGTAGACCTGAAAACGGAGGAATCAAGGCTTTGTTTCTTGCAGCAAGCGTTACTTGCGTTGCAAGCAATTATTGTTTGGTTCGTGATGTTCTCGTGCCAGGCACGTGTTGTGCTGCGGAATTCAATGACCGACCGGAGACACAAGGCTTGACAGAGAGACGGTGCAGGAAGTCGCCGGAGCCGCCGCCGAGAAATTGCAGAAAAACAGAGCATGTGTGCTGGCTCTATTTTGATGATGTTTACAAAAACAGAGACTGAAAATTTGAGCCACGGTCTCCGGCGACGAGCTCTGGAGAGTCTCTGGTCAGTGGCGAGAAGCCGAGGACGACCGGAGAAGGCGGTCGGAGGTCGGAGATGAGGCTGTCAAAACTTGAGCCACAGTTATGGGAGAACAACAAAAATCCTCACAATGGCATGGTTTTGAAAATTTGAAGTGTGGTCAGGGGCATTTTCGTCTTTTTACCTCAAATTTTAACAGATTTTAACAGAAATTCTAACTGTCGGTGCTATCTGTCAGTTTATGATATTTGGGTGTAGCTCACTGTCCGTTTTGAAATATGGGATAGTTAAGTGTCTTTTTGGTATTGTTGGGTGTAGTTTTGTGTCTTTTACCCTATAATTTATTGATGATAGTAGTTAGGTGATGAAAGATGAAGTCAGAGTTTTGAGAGAGAACACAACTTAAAAAAGAGACATAAATGAGTAATTAGCATGAAGGGTTGTTAGATAGTCAATAAAATGAGCAAGTTGTGAAATAGAAAGCTTGAATATGTATTATTTTTTAATTAAAATCAATATGCATGATGGAGATGCTTAGTGATATAAAAAGGGTTGCATTGAGAATTTTTTATTTTGTCATGTTGCTCTTAAGTCATGTTGAATTTAATTTTTTATACAGATATGGCAGGAACTATGTCATCCTCTGCATCTAATACATCTGGAGAGTTGAATAGCGAGCATAATTCAGCAGTTAAAGGCTAAGTCTAACAATGTAGGTTGGGAATATGCAGTGAGAGCTGCTCCACCAAATACAAATAAATTGAAGAGTTTGAGGTGTGGCCACTTAATTTCTGGTGGAAGACATTGAGTCAAAAACATATTGCGCACATCAAGGGGGATGTCCAACCATGGGATAAAATTAGTCTTAAGGATAAAGCCAAATGCTTGAAAGATATTGAGGGTGTGTGGAATAAGAGGGAAAAATTGATATTGAAAAAAGAAGTGAGAGACGAAGTAACATAATTTCTGACCCTATCATTGATGAAAAAATATCTCATGTACTGCAGAGAAGCAAGTGGCAAGAGAACTGCTGTCTGCGTCGTTAAGCTGGCAAAGTCTCAGCAATGGAGTCGTTGAAGGCGACGAATGACATCTAGCTATCGTCGATTTGACGATGACATAAATCGGGAGGTTGATGGAGGGTTTGGTCTTGTCAGCGGTGGCAGTCAGCAACTCTTCGATTGGGATCTGGAAATTGGGCATCACGGAGCTTCTTCAATGACAGAGGGGTTGTGCTCGGCGGCGACGGTGGCGGCAGCTCTTCCCGACCTTGAAGTGTTATGTAGAAGGGCTCTCTAGATTTGGGGAGAGTTTAGCGTCGATTGCGAGGCCGAACCCGGAGCCGGGCCCTAAATTTCGTTCACCATCTCCACGACCGACGACACAGACTCCTGGTCGATATTTCAGTAAGGGAACCTGCCGGCGTGGGCCGATACTGTCACCATGCTCTTCAACACGGTGGAGAAGTTTGATCAGTTGGGGTTGTCGTACTGTTGGCGAAAGCTCAATCGGTCGGTGTGGGCGGCCGTTTTGGCGATGGGAAAGAGCTCGGGCTCTGGCAAAGACCTCGACCTCGGCGGAGATATGCAGGAGCTAGCTGGACAGGAATGTAGAGCGTTCAATGTTGTACATCTGCTTCGGGTCCCTCAACAACCTAACGGAGCCCTAGTTTTCACCTTCGTTCACGACCTCCTCGATGCGATGGGACGCTCTGACGTGCGCGACCTCCTTGATACTCTTGTTAAAGATGATATGGTTTGCTTCCTTCAAACTAACTTTGTTTTTGCATGTGCAAGTTTAAATATTTCTCATTTTGAATGCTAATTATTAGTGTAGAGTGTGGTGGATTTGGAGAATGGGGAAGAACATATGATTTATGTAGTTTTTTCAGGAATTGAGCTCTTGTTTTGATTCTCTAATTAGATCAATATGTGTTTGGATGTGTATGATAACGAGAAAAGGGTCTCCTACACCAATGGATATCCTTCATCCGCAAAAAAGAAAATTGGTCATATTATTTGTAACCTCAAAAGCATCATTGGTCTATGGTAATTGTGTTATTAGGTAAAGAGTTAAAATTGAAAGGATAATAAGTTACATGCAGAAAGGGTAGTTTGATGATTTTAAAAAAGAGAAAACTTCACTTAACTCCCTTGAACTATACACGATTTTCACTTAACTCCCCCGAATGATTAAAGTGGTCTGTGAACCCCTCGAAGTTGCCTAACTTTTCAATTAACCCCAACACTGTTAAGTTACTGATAGAAAGTCTAAAATACCCTCAACCATCAATCAAATTTTCAAAAAATAATCATCCATTCTCTCTCTAAAATTGTATGATGATGATTTTTTTGTTTTGGGGGAGAGCTCTTGAGCACGCCATGGCCGTCAGTCAACAGGTTAGCGGGATTCAAATCGTGATCCACGATTATGCTCCTGCAACCGTCGCCGTTGTTATAGAAAACCCATCGAGCTCCTCCGCCCACCATTCAAGCTTCTCATAATAAATATACAAAACCCTAGATTTGCGATTCTCGCTATTTCCCCTTGCGTACAGTTACGAGAAATTAATTTAGGCAAAGTTTCGGCAGTGGGAAAAAGGACCAAAATCGATTATTGTTGAAGCTTTAAAAAAAATCGCAGGTGCTGGAATTGGAGGTTGAAGATGTATTGGACGACACCGTTTCTGTTATATTATATACAACTATATTTATAAGTTAGAGGAACTTGCTTTACATATAAATGGGTTAGCTCAATGGTCCGGCGCGTGTTTGGAAACCCATAGGTTAAGGGTTTGAATCTTTTGACGGCCTCATTAGTTTTTAGTTGAAAAAAGGCGTTGTATGTAATTGCAAAACAAACAGCCACTGAACCATTCTTATAAAACGAAACGACGTCGTTTCTTATGTCTTCTACCTCCCGCACCACAAGTCAAATTCGACCTCTCTTTTTTACCTGGTTTTTGGTCATAGGTTCAGCTATACAAGTCTGATTTAAATGATTTCAAATGGAAAATGTTCGAAATTTAATTATCAACGATTCCATATCAAAATTATGGTCAGATATGAGAATAATGAAAAAACCCTAAATATAAGATTCGAAATTTTTAGAGCCATTTTTTATTGAATATCACTCTCTAAACCATCTCCGATCTCGATTCAATCTCCACCGCCAGAGCCGACGAGCTGCGAGGAGTTGTAGACGGTGCACTCGTGCGACCACCAACAACTATCAGTACCACTCATGGCCGTCGGAGCACCCACCATCGACTACGACTTCTCGTCGGAGAGGCTCCTCAACCAACTCTGCCCCCTCCATCTACCTCATCATCACAAAGTCAGGAGCTGCTATCGACTACCGTTTTTGCATCCCAAAATCCAATGGTCAAATAAAAAAAAACTTTACTCCAGGCTTCTCTAACCAACAGGGGCATTTATGCCATTTTCAAAAAATAGAGTATACATGTGATGGTCACATGATCAAAAGTTAACGGTGTTAGACCTAAGTGAAAAGTTAGACATTTTCAGGGGGTTTACAGACCACTTTAATCTTTCGGGGAGTTAAGTGAAAATCGTGTATAGTATAAGGGAGCTAAGTGAAGTTTTCCCTTTAAAAAATGATAACTGAACAATCAGTTAAATTGGATGGAAAATGGTAACTTGTAACGAAATTATAGTTAGTTGAGTTGGAATAAAATATTTAAAACATATATGGTAATTTGTTAAAGGGTTTAAGCTAAGTGTATTATAATAAATTGTAATTAACTCTATATTTTATTATTTTTAAATGTTTCTAACATGAATTGTAAATCATTACTCAAGCTAATTTTTGTGTCTAAGTGGGATATATTCATACGCTAACGCAAGGGAAGCTTAATAAAATTCATTATATTAAGGGATAATTCCAGATGACTACACTTGGATATGTCACATTATCACACGACTACACTTAAAATTTTTCGTATCAGGGTTAATACTCACGAATTTTATTTTTCTCACCGTTAGTTATTCCGTCCATTTCCGTTAGTTTTTAACATTTTTCACGTGTGAAAAGACTAAAATACCCTTCAAAGGTAAATAATTGTTTTTAAATTGAATGAAAAGACTAAAATACCCTTCACTATTCATTTAATTTTCAAATAAATACCCCTTCTCTCTCTCTCTCTCTCTCTCTCTCTCTCTCTCTCTCTCTCTCCATGGATGGTGGTGGAGGAGATAGAGGTGGTGGCGGTGGAGATGGAGGAGATGGCGATGGTGGTGGAGCAGGCGTGGAGGGAATGGTGGTGGAGGAGATGGAGGAGAGAGAGAGAGAGAGAGAGAGAGAGAGAGAGAGAGAGGGGATGAGGGGTATTTTTTTGAAAATTAAATGAATAGTGAAGGGTATCTTAGTCTTTTCATTCTATTTAAAAACAATTATTCACCTCTTAAGGGTATTTTAGTCTTTTCACACGTTACAAATGTTAAAAACTAACAGAAATGGACGGAATGAGTAACGGTGAGAAAAATAAAATTCTTGAGTATTCACCCTGATACGAAAAATTCTAAATATAGTTATGTGATAATGTGATATATGCAGGTGTAGTCATCTGAAATTATTCCTTGATTAAAATACTTTGGGAAGTAGCAAGCCGGATACGCCAAATATATAGATATATGTATTAAAGCGTACAGTTAAAACTGAAAACTGGTTATCATTCACAGGTATCCAAGCCTCCAACACAACAATTACTTAAAATTCATTAAATAAACACAATATTGAGCTTTCGGTTGCAACAATAAAGAAACTTTACGAGTCTTTTTTCCCACTTTTGTTGTGTGTAGCTTGCATAGGTGAGCCCCAAATTATCACTCTTCGATAAAACCTTGGCATATCTATATTTATTTGTAGTAAAAATTAAACACCTTTTAATTCAAAAAGTCTTCGACGGAATATCTCAACAATTGAAGCTCGGATAATTTATGAAGAGGTCATGAGATTATCCAAACGGTCGAAGCTTATACTATTTATAAAGAGGTCATTAGTTTGAACACGGTTAAAACTATTAAAAAGATTTTATAAATAGTAAGAATTTGATGTAGTTTTTATTTTACAAAAAACAATTTATAAAGCATGTTAAAAAAGCCAAATGACATATATCTCCGGCTTGAAAATGATCCATGTTTATTAAACTGTATTTTAATTTTTTTTGACACATAATTACTCTTATAATTTATACGTGTGAAATCGTCTAAACTCGATTGGTTTTGATCGTAATGTTTAATTTACCCATATTTTGAATTTATTCTACCTCATACTAAAATGTTTAATGGCATGTATTTGAAAACTCGAATAATAATTAAGGGTATTTTAATCATTTCACATTAAAAAACTAACTGAAAACTAATGGAGTATAGTTGGGTGAGAAAAACAATTCTCAGCGTACCTCTCAAAGTAAAATTATAGTCAACTGTAGATATGCGAGAAATGTGACAACTCAACTGTAATTATGTGAGATTATCATTTCATTATGCAACAAAATCATATTCTCATATTTGGTTCTCAGTCACTGTAAGGTGATTTTTGATGGCTTAATAGGAGCAAGTAAGAATTTTAAGATATTTTAAAAATAAATAAAGAACATACGATCGCACGTTTTTGGAGAGCTTGTGATCTTTCATCAAAATTGATTGAAATTTAAAAAATATATTAAGCTTTGATAACTCATAAGGATAACTATTTGTCAAAAAAATTTAAAAATGCACATTAATCGAAGTGAACAACATATATGAAAGTAAATAATTGCAGTTTATTGAAAAACAAAATAATTTTTATTACGATAATTCACAAATTTCTTTAGATGTTTGAGTTTAGGCATCATAGTTATGGTAGGTTCTTTATGATTGTGCTGACCCCAGCATTAATGGTCTAGCTTAAAAAGGGATTTTAGGGGTATTGACTTGTGCCTAATCCATGGAGAGGTCATAATTATTGTGATGCGACAACCAAGACATTGGATCAAAGGATTTGTCAAGTTACATGTCAAAGTTTGATTTCATATAGGTATCTTATTTTGTGATGGAGAAGATGAGTAGTGAGCTCATTGATTAGGTATTTTTTGGACGTGTTTGTGTCTGGTCAGCACTGCAAGTTCTATGCTTCAAATCTGTCCTTGTAGATTCAGTTTGATAACACTTTTATCAATTTTCAACTCTTTTTACTATAATGTTTATGTCTGTGGATGCCATGGTTTCTCTCATGAGCTTGAGTCCCCCACTTCAGTTCGCATAGAGGCGCCAAATGATTAGGTTAAATAACTCTTTTGAAAATGTTTCAAATGTATACGACGACTTAGTTAAATTTAATGGTAATTTAAAGTATAATTGAAGCTAGACACATGGCCACAATTTTTTTTCATTTGAGTATACTTACTTTATTTTTTCAATTTCGTCAATTAACTTGAAATTCTGATTTGTAGCAGGGACAAGATGTTGAACACAATGTTGTAACAATTGGTTCGACAATTTGTCCAATTATAAATAATAGACAGTAAATAAAACAGTAAACATAAGACACGCAATATGTTTATTCAGTTCGGTGACTCCGCACCTACGTCTAGGGGCACTCTGCTAGTGGAAAGGTTTTCACTATATGGTACTTAATAGTACAACTTCAAGCATCAACTAGATATCACACAAGCTATTGTCCTAAGCTACTATTACCTTACCGTGAACCACCTCGACCAGGGACTCCCCCTGTCTTTGAGATCCTCTAAATTCCACCCTTCGAGCAAGCCTATGCTCAATGTATTTGTCTTCGACAATATGCTCGTGAATCTTCAATCACGAAAAGCTCACATCCTCGAATCACTAAATCTCAAACTCCTCGTATGATGTATAGTGATCGACACCGTTCTTGATAAATTAATCAACCTCTCAACACGCCAGTCTTTCACAGTTAAGAGCTCTAAATATTTAGCCCAGAGAACGTCTAAGTTGCTATGAGGGAAGCACCTTCTTTTATAGCAACTACACAGGCCTATTTCGAAGTTTTACTCCTTATAGAAAATCCTTTGCCGCCTCTTCGTTATTGGCAAGTTTGACAGGTTGGCGTTGTCGCCTTCTTTAATCTTGCTCACGGGTGATCTTCACAACTGGAGGTTTCCTAAACTTGTCGTGACTTAATTCCCTTGCGCGACACTTCTGTGAATTAAATAGGAAAGCTTCGACAACTTTCCTAATCTTGAGCGTATTATGCTATGCCAAATGTGTTGCAACATGACGAATTTCTTCAACTATCTTCAGCGATTATCTTCAGCCATCTTCAGCGACGGCACATGGGAGTTTGCAGATCCCTTGCCCGAGTATGTCCCTCCTCGTATCTTGACCATGTACTTGTTTCAAGATGCTCTATGAGCAGAGTTCTTCTTCGCTATGGACTTGATTCTCATCTTTGCTGGTGGTTTCTTCATCTTGGCAGGTATGTGGCCGCTTCTTATGCCCACCATTGGCATGATTTTTGTATATAGCCAAGGAGAGAAACTGATGTGGATCGTGGATGAGTAAAACCCTAATTTTGGGAAAGTGGCTTAGAGGCCAAGGAAATAGAGAGTGGCTTAGGTAGCCGAGGAGTTCGGTTGTGATTGGTCAATTGTCATATCACAAGATGACAAATCAAATATCTTGTTTCCTTTGGATAAGTGTTTGGGCCCGGATTTGATTTTGTGGACCCTAGCTGACCTTTTTAGAGAGAGAAAAAAAATTAGCAAAACTCCCTCCCTTTTTCCTTGATGATCATTGTTCAAGGCAACAAAGTCCAAGGGAGGACCTTATACTTTCAAACCTATCTGCACCCAACGCCTTTGTGAAGATATCATCAACAGAAAAACCGCCGCCTGAATTTGGTGAACGGTCGTCCAGATCTGGATGGCTCATCAGTAAAACCGGCTCCAGAAGCGAAGTCACAAGTCGGAGTTCCAGTTGGAGCGCGACGGCCGAGAGTGGAGTGGCTGAGAGAGTGAAGATTTAGGGTTTGATTAAGATGATTAATAATATAATTAATGATGATTAATAATATAATTAATGATTATTAATAATATAATTAATGATAATATATTATTTAATTATTAAAAGATTATGATTATTAATTGTGTAAGTGAAAAGTCAAATTTGCCCTCAATTTATTAGTTAAATTGGGTAATCAATTAGGAGTAAAATAGTCATTTCATAATCATATCAATTGAACAAATCAGACTGGTTTAACACACCAAAATTATTGAAGGCATTTTATACTTTTTGACAGACCAAATCAGCTAGTTTTAACAGACGTTGGGTTAAGTGTCGCTTATTTAATTTTTGGGTATCCCAAATGAAAATTTGGAAGTTGTGGTATTAAATTTGAAACGTGACAGAGTTGGGTGTAGTCAACTGTCATTACCCCTAATAATTAACATGCTAGTAGTCTTATTTCTAGTTTATATGTTGATAAATGAGAAAGAAATAAGACACATACTTTAGAGAAAGATTGTGCGGTTATCTTTCGTTAATATTTTCTATTTAAGATGTATGAGTAGACTATATTAGTGATGAACTAGTCTCGATCTTTATAATAGAAAATGATAATGAATTGCATGATGAAGTAATAAGAAAATCATATGGGAATGAAGCATTTATCTTGAACTTGAATCTATTGTTACCATCAGACTGGTGGAGTTGTCTGATTTTACTAATGGTCGTAAATCCATTAGTGGTATTTTGATTTTAAGCGAAAGATCATATAAGGTGGTACACTAGAAAAGTTCTAAGCTCGACTTAATGTCGGAAACTTTACACAAATAAGTGTGTAAATTGGTGTCTAAGAGGTAATACTTTTATACCTACAGTTTAATAGGTTTCCTAACGTGTTGGAATACTATGTGATGTGAAATGGGTTTCGACCTCGTGAAGTGTGGAGCAAGTCACACATGGTGTGACGCACTTCACACAAGGTATGAAGCGAGTCACACATGGTGTGACGCACTTCACAGAAAGTGTGAAGCGAGTCACACAAGATGTGGTTTGACAGCTAAGAAAAATAATAATAGAGTTATTTCTTCCGATTATGCTAGAGATTACATAACCAGGTTTTGGTGGTGCTATAGAGACGCACTTGATGGTTCTCGAGCCAGTTAATCCATAACCAGTTCTTGGTGGTGCTATAGAGACGCACTTGATGGATCTCGAGTCAGTTAATCTATAACCAGTTTTTTGTGGTGCTATAGAGACGCACTTGATGGATTTTAAGGCTGACAATTCATAGCCAATTTTTTGTGGTGCTATAAAGATGCACTTGATGGACTTTGTTTGTGACTGACAGGTTGGACTTTTTGTCCTTATAGCTCTAATGTAAGTGGTATTGAGACGCACTTGACAAGCTACCTATACGGGTGTGATGGTTTGGCCGCCATCTATGGAATATTTGAGAAAAAATCTTCCTAGAGCACTCGCGAGACTGAGGTGTACGCATGGCTGTAAAAGCGTCTTTTTGAGTGGTACCGCGGAACTTGCACAACTTGAAGGTGTGATATGTGTTGTGAGGTGTATCGACGGAAAGTAAAACAAGTTCAAGAAGAAATTCACTTGTTTTAAAAGTTCGGCGTTGCCTCATCTCACTATGTGTTAATTCAAGTCGAAAGATATTGACACTTAAGTATTGATAACCTTCCATCACCCATGAACTTTTTTTAAATCTTTTGTTCGCCATTAGTGGGGGATTGTTAGGGATAATGCCTCTTAAAAGGTTTTCTCTTGGTCTTCCAAGTTTTGTGAGTTACATGACCTTAATGAAGGTGTTACATCCTCCATTATTAGTTATGTTAATGGTATATTTATTCCCCTCCTTTATCACCTTTTCACATCCCTCTTACTATTTAATTCTGATGTGTTCATGTTGGAGATATGAACTAAAACAAGTTCTTCCTTATAATCTATCTCTCTCAAATTGTTCTTTTCAAATCGGTTTATGGGTATCGAATTGTGCAAGTTCCAGACTTTGATGTGTGAGTGGACACGCATCAGGGGGACTACCGTGTTAATCTCAGACTCGGTCAATTCATGTCAAACCCGGGCAACAACGGTCAAACCCGACAGATTTAGCCTCTCCGGAGCAAGGTTTGGCCTCGCTGGAGTCAGATCTGTCTTCGCCGAAACCAGATCTAGCATCGCCAGCTTGTTCGTGGAATATGTCTTCGCGAGCCAGATCGGAGCGCGGAGGCTGAACGAGGAACCAGAGGTGAGTACGGACGAGACGAGGAGGTAGAGTCGTGTCTGGAGGCAGAGATGGGGTCGAGGATGTGTTTTCGTTTCAAACAAAGGTGGTTGTGAATATGATGAGAAAGAGGGGTTCAGTCATTTTAAGCCTGAAGCATTTATTATTTCACAATTATCTACAGTAATTATCAATAAGGGAAGTTGAAGGTCAAGCATTTATTAGTCATAAATTTAGTTTTATGACATTTATTAATCATTAATTATCAATTTAGTTTTGTGACATTTTAATTTATAGCATTTTAGTAACAAGTTTTAGTAAAAAAAATTCAAGCATTTCACTGATTTTTTCTTGCAAAATTTTAATTTGATTTAGAATAAAGTTTTCCTTTTTGAAAAATATAATTTTAATTTAATAATAAGAAATTTTAATTAATTAATTAATATTATATATATATAGATATCAATGGGCATTAAATGTTATTTATTTTGTCCATAATAAATATTAGGGATAATGACACTTTGTTACACCTAACTATCGCGAAATGACACTTTCATACCCTAATTATTATTATTTGTGACAACCTACGCTAAAATGACTAAAATACTCATGATTTAAGAAATTATAATAGAATTGGTCCAATTTGATTTATCAAACTGGATTTGAAATGGTTCAAATATAAACAAAATTGAATTAATTCAACTTTTGATTTCTTAAACCAATGGTAGTTTAGGTATTTTAGACATTTTAGAGACAGATTGTCACAAAAAAAATTGTCAGGGTACTAAAAAGAGACTAAAATATTTAATGTATGAAAGTGTCATTTTGCTATAGTTATGTGTAACAAAGTGTCATTATCTCTAATTATTATGTATAAAATTATATATAATTATTTTTTAATACAAAATAAGTTCGTTGAGTTTTACCGAGTTTTGTCGAGTTTTTCTTAAGTTCTGAGTTCTCTCATATTTTATCGAGTTCGAGTTTTGCCCGAATTCTGCGTTTCATGACCATGGTTACACTCTCTTGATATTATGGAATGTGATATTGTTTGGCCTTGGCCCATAAAGAAAAGGAAAGAGGAGATATTTTCTGGACCCCAAGATCTGAGCAATTCCGAAAACTGCACCATCTTTCCTATCATTACAAAATCCATAATTTCCGAAAACTTGTTCTTTTGAAAGCTTGAGTTGAGAATCTTGTTTTTTGGCATCAAAAGCAAGACATGCCTTCTCTTTCTCTGACTCTAACCCATCATACCTCAATCTCTTGTCATTTCCAACTTGAATCCATGCAGTGCAACTAAAAGATTGAACATCAACTTCAAATTATATATTATTCACGGGATTTTACTTACATATTCCCATGAATTCTAACTTCCCGGCAAGATCAAGATTATGTAATAGGAATTGTAAGAATTGACTATAACTTGTGTTGACAATTAGGATTGGCCTAGCTCATCAAATCAATATGATTGCATTTATAATTTGATGTTTGAATCTCAGTGAATTATGTTAATTAGAGTAGAGTAATGGTTGATTAGAGGTTAACTATTGGCTAATGTGAATTAAATTAAGGTTCATTCTTCATTACCGATAAAAATTAGGGAAAATGACACTTTTGTGCACCTGAATATACACTTTTGACATTTTCATACCTAACTTTTTTTCTCTTTTTTCCACACCTTACTTTTATTTTGGGACAACTTTCTTCAGAATTTTCAAAATACTCAAATTACCACTGAATTGAACCAAAATTAAATATGATTTAATTCTGGTCCAATTAAAGAGTGAAAAGACGAAATTGCCCTCACCTATTCATCAAAATTTCAAACGTATGCCACCCTTTCAACTATTCCTCTTCTCCTCCTCCGCCACCCCCTCCTCACCGGCGTTTCTCCGGCATGTGGGGAGCACGGTGGACCGACGAGACCTCCAGAACACCTCCGCCAAGGTGTCCGTCTCGACCCCAACATTCTCGACCCCTCCTTCTCGTCTTCTCTGGTGATTCTTCGCCGGAGCCGGCTATGGTTCTTCCTCTACAGCCTCCACAACACAAAATGGCGACCATCGACGAGGTGGGCAGCGGGCAGTGATAATCGACGAGGTGGACAATGGGCGGCGACCAAAAGGGTAGAATGCGGTGCTCCGACGATCTATCCAGCACAGAATGGCCGGAAAAGAGATAGAGGGAGAGAGAGAATAAGAAATGAGTTCAAGAATTCAAAATTTTCACTCGCCGGAAAGTGTGCCGAAACATATTTTCTGGAACACTTTCCGGCGAGTGAAAATTTTGGCACAACTTCGGACACCTCCACCAACTCCGGTCACCAGGTACGAATCCCAGCAGGTAAGCTCTAGCGATCGACGATGCTCCGGCGATCGACGAGGTGTTCGCTGCCCAGCAGCTTCGTCACCTCGCCTCTATTTTCTAAGCAGAAAACACAGCATATGACTGCTGCTCTGGCGCCATCGCTGCCGCAAGTCTCCGGCAGAGCCGAGCCTCCTCTCGGGAGACAGCCATCGCCGCCGAAGGAGACTTTGTTTTGATAAAGTAGGAGGGTACAATGACATTCACTTGAAATTTGATGAATAGTTGAGGGTAATTTCTTCTTCACACTCTTTAAAAAATTGGGTCGGTTCTCTCTATTAGACCAGGGGTAATTTCGGTATTTTGAGAATTTTAGGGGTAACTTTTTCAAAATGAAAGTAAAGTATGGAAAAAAGAGAATAAAAAAAATTAGGGTATGAAAGTGTCAAAAGTGTATATTCAGGTGCACAAAAGTGTCATTTTCCCTAAAAATTATAAAGGGAAATCTAGTTAATGTTATTAATTTGACACGTTCCCCATATAAAGATAACTACTTTAAAAAAATTTTAAATAACTTAATGAAATTACATTGGGTCCCATTTCCCTAAACCATGTTTGTTAGTTTTATTTTTTAGGGTTAATTACAAGTTAGTATACCTAGTTGGAGATCATTTACAAATTACTATAATTATTTAAGTGTCAGAGTCATATGCTGGGAACGGGTGCTGACTCTGACAAATTTACAGAAAAGTGCAGCGCATCGTGATTTCTATAATGTCCGCAAAGTTGCAGGTGATGACGACTAAAACTTGCCGAAAGAAGAACCAGCAGAGCCTCTGTTTTCTGGTTCAAGGATCAGAGGTTCTTGCTGGTGTTCCAAGAGTCAGCGCTCGTTCCCGCGGTGGTCGACGGACACGAAGAACTTCAAGTCCGATTCTCTGCTCAAATTTGTCGGCAATCGTGTGTATGTACTCATCCTCAGTGTCTCGTCTTCTTCCGGCCCCTCCCCATTTCAAGGTCCCATCTCCGTCCACCGTCGCTCCGGCCAATACACAAAGGAATGAACCGTAAAAATGTTGTAGAGGAGTGGAGGGGGGATGGAGGGAGGGAGAGGGGTATTTTTGGTATTTTCAAAAAATAAATAGTAAAAACGTTAATTTAGATGGAAAAATACTAAGGTGTAAAATTTTGACAACTAGGTGAGCGTGAATGAAATTTTTTTAAGTTGGTATAGTAATATGTAAATGACCTCCAACTAGGTATACTAACTTGTACTTAACCCAATTTGATGAATAATTAGGGGTATTTTAGACATTTCACATTTAAAAAAAATTCCGTCCAAAATTTAACGGTGTTAAAGCAAATTTTAAAATTTTGACAACTAGGTGAGCGCGAATGAAAGTTTTTAAAATATATATAGTAATTTATAAATTACCTCCAACTAGGTATACTAACTTATAATTAACCCTATTTTTTATCAACCATAAAATAACTCAGCAGTCACTCAAAGTCCTTTAAATTTTAGAAGGATAATTTCACCCTTAGAATAAGCTGTTTTTAACATGGACACAACAAGATATTCTCTTGTCAGTGTGAATATCAAAAAATTCATTTTTTCACCTTTAGTGATTATGTTCATTACCGTTAAATTTTAATTTTAACATTTGTAACATGTGAAATAACATGTGAAAAAACTAAACTACCTTTACGAGATAAATTGATTTGTTTTTAAATTAAATTAAATGACACTAATATCTTTAACTATTTATTTAATTTTTAAAACATTACCCCTTTTTCCTCTTCTTCTTTTTCAATCCCAATGCCACAACTGAAAGATGAGCTTGGCTTTTGCTCCTGGGCTCGATTTTGAAGAGATTGAGTTTTTTTAAATGATAGTTGAGCTTTTGGTCCTGTCTCCATCGACCATAGACACCACCATATCTCCCTCTCTTCCATGGCAAATCAGCCAAGCTCCGATGAAAAAGGGCAAATAAGGAGGTGGGTATTGTAAATAATATTTTTGAAATGATTGTTGAGCATTGAGAGTTCTAAACTTTGAGCACCAAAACAGAGTATGAACAAGAGAGTTTGAAAACCAGCAAGGTTCAGGGTTTGCTTTGCTTTCTTTTTATAGATTGAATATAACCACTTACAAATAATTAGGAAACAAAAGATTTGAAAGAAAAACTAACTTATTTAAGACTGGGTCTCCTTGACTTATTAATCGGAACAACCCATGATTACAGGAACAGAAAAAACAGAGCCTACCAAAAACAAGATTAAAACTAATAATCTTTCCCCTCCTAATCTTGTAATCTGTCACCCACCTCAACAACTGATATCTTCTATCGCATCTCAAGAAATTATAGTCTTTCTAATGATTTTGTGAGGATATCTGCTCTTTGCTCTTCAGAGGCTATGTGCTCGATCACGATTATTCTCGAATGAAATGGTACCCATATCTATGTGTTTACTCCTCTCGTGGAACACCGGATTCTTGCTCAACAAGATTGCTGATTTGTCGTCGACTTGTGATTTGAGAGCTTCCGTTGCTTTTTCACCAAGTCACATATTAGACGCATCAACCATATACCCTGACATGCAGCAGTTGCCGCTGTCATGTACTCTGCCACACATGACGATAATGCCATAGCTTTTTTTTGTTTTCTTGATGACCACGTTATCAAACTCAACCCCAGAAAATAGGCAATCCATGTGGTGCTTCTTCGGTCTAAATCCCCAGCCAGTTTGATAACAGTCTTGGCTCTGTTTCTTTCATCTTGTAACATAGGCCCAAACTGGTAGTCCCACTCACATACCTCAGTATGCGTTTCACAGCTAGCAAATGCACTTCAGTGGGCGCCTCTTGGTTTATTAATCTTGAAGCAAAACGGTGCGTTTAGCTTTAGTGAAGAACAAGTCAGAGGGAAGAAGACGAGGTGGCGTGCTCCGCAAGCAACGGCTATCTCTCAGCAGAGTCGGTTTTGTGTTTCCTGTTCTTATGTAGCCAGTCACTTAAGTATTATTATTAGCATGTAATTAGCACCTTAAATAGCAATGAAAAACCAACAACGAGATGCAATTGACTCGGTTGGATTCCAAATTGTTGCTCTGTTTTCTAGTTTGCTTGAGTATTGTACTATCAATTTGGTATCAGAGCCTCACATACTCTAAACCATGAGTGACCCACCGAATCCCGAGTCAACTCCACAAGTGAGGGAAGAGAGCTCAGCTACGACAGAGAGAGTCGGGGCAGAATCAAATTTCTTCAGAACACAAACGAGAAACCTGCAGATCAATTATCCAATACTTACTGATTCAAATTATGGGTATTGGTCTGTAAAGATGAGAATCCTACTAGATGCTTAGGATGTTTGGAAGGCGGTAGAAGGAGATGTTGAAAGCAGCAGAGAAGCAAATCGTGTGGCTCTGGCCATGATTTGCCAGTCCATACCAGAACCAGTGCTAATGCAGATTGCTGAGAAGAGGACAGCGAGAGAAGCATGGAAGGCGTTGAAAGAGATGCATGTAGGAGAAAGCAGAGTCAGAAAGGCAAATGTAATTCTGCTGAAAAGGGAGCTCAACAAATTGCAGATGGAGGACACAAAGTTCGTTAGTGCTTTCTCGATGAGGTTGTCGAATCTGGTAAGTGAGATTCGAGCACTTGGGAGTGCCATTACTAAAGAAGCGATGGTGGAAAAGTTGTTCTGTTCAGTCCCATATCGGTTCCAATCAATTGTAGGGACCATTCAGCAGTGGGGAGATATGGAGACAATGACTCTGTCTGAAGCAGTTGGGAGGTTGAGGACGTTTGAGGCCTCACAGAAGAGTAGCAAACTGGACAGAGAAGGGGACCAGCTACTGTTCACTAGAGCTTAGTGGGAGGCTCTCACTGCAAAGGAGGGAAGAAGTAGAGACATTGCAGGCGCCTCGAGAGGAAGAGGAAGAGGAGGTCGTGGAGGTCGAGGTTTTGGAAGGAAGTTTGACAAGTCTAAAGTGAAGTATTTTAGCTGTGGACGATTCGGGCACTTTGCAAATGAGTGCAAAGAATTAGAAAAGGAAGAAGCAAACCTGGTAGAACAACAAGAAGAAGAAGAACATGTGTTGTTCATGGCAATAGCGCAGAAAGTCTCTGCGTGTAGCAAATCTGAAGAGCTCGTGTTGTTGAATGAGCAAAGAGGTGTGTTGAATTCACAGAGCAGAGATAAAGATGCTGATGTGTGGTATTTGGACACAGGTGCTAGTAATCATATGTCTGGGAGTCAGGATATTTTTACAGTGCTTGATCAGAGTCTGAGAGGCTCGGTGAAGTTTGGAGATGGATCGTTGGTAGAGATCATGGGAAAAGGTTCGGTCTTGCTTGAAGGCAGAAGTGGAGAGCACAAATTACTTGAGGATGTGTACTTCATACCCTGTTTGAAGTCAAACATCCTCAGTTTGGGTCAACTCGAAGAGGAGGGTTGCAGAATCGAGATGTATGGAGGTTGGATGAGGATCTTTGATGCAGATCACAGATTGCTGATCAGAGTTGAGAGGTCTAGAAATAGACTCTACACTCTGAAGCTCAGCAGCATCAAACCAGTGTGTTTGCTGACAAAAACAGAGGACAAAGGATGGTTGTGGCACGAGAGGTATGGGCATTTAAACTTTAATGCTTTAAGAGTTATGATGAGTCAAGGTCTGGTGAGAGGTCTACCCACTCTCAGAAATCCAGATCAAATATGTGAAGCTTGCTTGATGGGAAAGCAACGTCGAAGAGCTTTCCCAAAGAAGTCTCTGTTTCGAGCTTCAAAACTTCTAGAGCTCGCTCATGCTGACTTGTGTGGCCCGATCACCCCAGAAACACCAGCAGGGAACAAATTATTTTTCCTAATAGTTGATGATTTCTCTCGTTATATGTGGGTAGTTCTACTCAAGAGTAAAGATCAGGTTCTAAAAGCCTTCCAAGTTTTTAAGCAGAAACTTGAGGTTGAAGCAGAAACTAAGCTCAAGATCCTACGCACAGACAGAGGTGGTGAATTCCTGTCTAGTGAGTTCAAGATCTTCAGTGATGATGAAGGTTTGAACAAGCATTTGACGGCTCCTCGATCTCCGCAGCAAAATGGAGTTGTTGAAAGAAGAAATCAGACCATTGTAGGCATGGCGAGATGTATGATGAAAAACAGAGGCGTTCCTGGGCGTTTCTGGGGAGAAGCTGTGATGACAGCAGTGTATCTGCTGAATCGATCTTCTACAAAGAGTCTGGAAAGGAAAACTCCATATGAGGTATGGTTCAGTCGAAAGCCCTCTGTTAGCCATTTGAAAGTCTTTGGTTGTGTTGCTTATGTAAAGAAGACAGAGACGTCTGTCAAGAAACTCGATGACAGAAGCACTCGAGTGGTGTTTATTGGCTATGAACCAGGAACAAAAGGGTACAGATTTTTCAATCCTGTTACTAATCGTGTTATCATTAGTAGAGATGCTGTTTTTGATGAGAGAACAGGGTGGGATTGGACGTCTGAAGAGGATCAAGAAGGGTCGGTCTGTTACGAAATCTTCAGTCTGGACTGGAACTATGAGCTTGAGGGGGGAATAGATGCTGTTGGACAAGCCCAAGACCTGTCCCACCAACAAGACCAGTCCCACCACTCTGATTTGCCACAATTTGAAGAAGAACTCAGTCAGACTCCACAAACACCATCTGCAGATCAGACAGGGGCAGAAGCAGATACACCTGAAGCTCCATTGCGTGAACGATCTCTGCGCGAGATCTATGAGGAAACTGTCCAAGTTGATTTGGAACCTCAGGAGCTATTTTTAATTTCTGATGAACCGGTTAGTGTCTGCGAAGCATTAACAAAGAAGAAATGGAGGCAGGCCATGGAGGAAGAGCTGAAGTGCATTCGAAACAATCAGACATGGGAGTTTGCATAATTGAAACCTGGTGTGAAAGCTATTGGTCTGAAATGGGTTTACAAACTCAAGAAAGATGCTCAGGGGCAATTCTTGCGCTACAAGGCACGTCTTGTAGCAAAAGGTTATGCACAGAGGGAGGGGATTGATTATGATGAAGTCTTTGCTCCAGTAGATCGAATTGAAACTGTGAGGTTGCTCTTAGCTGTTGCAGCACAAAGAGGGTGGGAAGTCCATCATTTGGATGTAAAATCTGCGTTCCTGAATGGTGACTTGACCGAAAAGGTGTATGTAATACAGCCTCCTGGTTTTGAGGACACAAAGAAAGCAAATCATGTTATGAGGTTGAAGAAGGCCTTGTATGGGCTGAAGCAAGCTCCTCGAGCCTGGAATGAGAAGCTTAACTCGAGTCTCTACAAATTGAAGTTCAAAAAGTCATCTTCAGAGCATGCTGTTTACACGAGAAGCTCGGTTGGATCTATAGTAATTGTGGGTGTTTATGTTGATGACTTGATTATTTTAGGCTCACAAAAGGGGGAGATCAAACTATTCAAGGAAGAAATGTGCAGAGAGTTCCAAATGAGCGATTTGGGGCTTCTGTCCTATTACCTGAGAATTGAAGTGAAGCAGAATGCAGAGGGAATTTTTCTCTGCCAAAGGAGATATGCTCAGAAACTGGTAATGATGGCAGGTTTGCAAGATTGCAACTTCTGTAAAACACCAATGGAGCAGAAACAGAAGCTGAGCAGAAAACAGGGAGGTAAACCAGTAGACTCCACTCTCTATCGAAGCTTGATTGGGAGCCTTCGCTATCTGGTAAATACTCGCCCAGATTTGTGTTACTCTGTGGGGATAGCAAGCAGATACATGGAGTCTCCTCGAGAAGAACACATGGGAGCAGTCAAGAGGATTATAAGATATGTTCAAGGAACTCTTGGGTTCGGCTTGAAATATTCTCGTGATGAAGATGAAGGGAAGTTGGTTGGGTTCTGTGATAGTGACCTGGCAGGAGATATTAATAATAGAAGAAGCACCACTGGCGTTGTGTATTTTCTGGGAAAGAGCCTAATCACTTGGACATCACAGAAACAGAGAGTAGTTGCATTGTCCTCCTGTGAAGCGGAGTACATTGCAGCTACCTCTGCTGCTTGTCAAGGGATATGGTTGGCTCGACTCCTTGCTGAAATATTTGGAAGAAAGTCAGAAGAGGTCGTTTTGAAGATCGACAACAAATCTGCAATCATGTTGAGCAAGAACCCAGTGCATCATGATCGGAGCAAACACATTGACACACGATATCACTTTGTGCGTGAATGTGTACAGGATGGAAGAATCAAGCTCGAGCATGTGACTTCAAACTTGCAGAAAGCTGATATTCTGACAAAAGCACTCGGGAGAATTGCATTTCTAAAAATGAGGAGTAAACTGGAGGTCAATGAAGTTCAAGATTAGGGGAGAGTGTTGGTTTATTAATCTTGAAGCAAAACGGTGCGTTTATCTTCAGTGAAGAACAAGTCAGAGGGAAGAAGACGAGGTGGCGTGCTCCGCAAGCAACGGCTATCTCTCAGCAGAGTCGGTTTTGTGTTTCCTGTTTTTATGTAGCCAGTCACTTAAGTATTATTATTAGCATGTAATTAGCACCTTAAATAGCAATGAAAAACCAACAACGAGATGCAATTGACTCGGTTGGATTCCAAATTGTTGCTCTGTTTTCTGTTTGCTTGAGTATTGTACTATCAGCGCCAACATGAATCGGCTCACCATGCCAAGCGAGTGAGACAAATCTGGTCTATTATTAACCAGATGGCTCCTGTAATGTGTTGCATCCACCTTCCTTTCGTTGGAACCTGACATGAATTACAACCATTTAAGCCTGTTTGATCAACAAGTCTTTGCGCATAACCTGTTTTTGATTGCTTGACTTCCAAGCCCAAATAGTAGGTCAGCAATCCTAGATTACTCATATCATCTCTTATCAACTCTGAATCTGGGCCAGTGACAAGTAAATCATACACGTATACTCCAATGATCATGTCCGCGACTTTTCCAGTTCTTGAATACAGAGCATGCTCCAATTTATTTTTCTTGAAGCCCAAACTGACTAAGGTCTCATGCAATTTGATATTCCAGGCTCGAGGTGCCTCCAAAACTGCAAAAGGGTTCTTTTTATCAACAAAACTAAAGGGTTGTGATACATATACCTCTTCATTCAAATGTTAGTTTAGAAAAGCTGATCTGACATCCAAATGATGCACGAACCAGCCTCAGTGTGCAGCTAACGCGAGCAAAAGCCTTATTGTTTCAAGAAGTACAACTGGAGCAAAAACTTCCTCGAAATCTATTCCCTCTTTCTAGGCATATCCTTTTGCTACCAGCCTATCTTTGTACCTCACAATCTCGCCCTCTGAATTTTTCTTGAGTTTAAACGCCCATTTTAGCCCAATTTCTTTCTTTCTTGGTGGCAATATGTGTTGTTGCTCTGTATATGTGACATCTCTTCCTCCATAGCTCTCTTCCAATTCTCATCCTCCAATGCTTCATATGGGTTTGTAGGTTCCTCAGTGCACAGTAAGCATAGATCAGGTCATGCTCATCACAGAAGCCTTTGAACTCGTCTGACATAAATTCGCCTCCACGATCCGTCCTCAATGTCTTCACTTTCTTCTCACTCTCAACTCTAGTTGGAGCCTTAAATTTTTTAAACGCTGCAAAAGCCATGTCTTTGCTCGCAAGCAAAGTAATCCACTTGTATCTTGTGAGGTCATCAATGAGTAAGAAGAAATACCGGTTCCTGGATGGGGTTGCAGGCGTGATTGCCATGAACGAGCTCAAGTTTCTAGGTTGCCTTGAACTCAGTTTTTCGAGGGAATGATTTCCTTTTCTTCTTCCCAACCAAACACTTGCTCCGGATGTGTAATTGATGGCATCCCTCTAAGTCTAGACATGTTTTGTAGTGTTAAAGTTCACATGCCCAAACCTAGAGTGCCAGAGCCATTCCTTTCCTGTCGAACTAGTCAACGGGAACATTTGAGATATACATTTCAATTTTAGATTATAGAGCCTATTTTTACCTCTTCAGGACTTTACCAATAGCCTCTGTTTCTAATCAAACACGCTCAAGACTCCATCTTAGAGTTCTATCTTGCACCCTGCCTCATCTAGTTGTCCCAAGCTCACATCACCTTTCACGGCTTGGTCGAGCTTTTAGCAAACACCTCCTCATCACCTGTCATGTATTTAGAAACCAATCTTCTTTACTCACACGCCTCCCTACACCCAATTAAGGCATCATATTCCTATCATTCAGAATAACACGCCCTTTGTCCTCCAAGTTGTGAGTCACTGTCATTAGTAGGGCTGCTTCTTCGTCAACATCATAGCCTGTTTGTTCAGCCAAGAAAGCCTCCTCCTCTTCTTTATCTCCCTGCCTTCAGGAGTGAGTAATAGTTGGTGCTCGCCTTCCTTTCATGTTTGCTTCATGAGCACACAATCTCCCAAATCGCCTCAGACACAGTCATTTTGTTTAGATCACCCCATTGCTGAATCGTGCTCACAATGGACATGAACGAAGCTGGTATCGCGCGAAACAACTTCTGCTGTGCTCATGATTAGGAAACAAAAATTTTGAAAGAAAAACTAAATTATCTACGACCGGGTCTACTTGACTTATTAATCGGAACAACCCATTAATATAGGAACAGAAAAAAACATAGCCTACCAAAAACAAGATTATAACTAATACTTTTGGTCCTGTCTCCATCAACCACAGACACCACCATAGCTCCTTCACTCTTCTCATAGTTTTCTCGCCATTCTCAAAACCAAATTGAAGAGAAATTGATTATCAAGATGAACAAGAATCGATTAGGTCAGGTTCAATCACTGTATCTTCCTTCGGTTTCGCCTCTCCCTAGCTCTCTTATTTTTTCGATTCTCGCCACAGGAATTTCTGAATCTCTCAATCGCGTTTGTGAGGCCATTTATGAAGAAATTGGTCGACGAAGAAAGAGCGACACTCAAGGGGCATTTTGTCTTACCATGTCCATCTAACGAAGATTTCTAATATAGTTGGACAGAAAAAGGTTAGTGAAAATATTGTAATTCATGGGAAGTCACTGAGAAAAAAATATTCATGTGTGTCTATTTGAGAAACATCCAATTCCAGGGATGTCCACTTGAAAATATCATAATTTTAAAATACGCCATCAAATTCTTCTTTTTCCCTCAACTCTCATTCGGGCCATTTCTTTGGGAACCTTCCGGCACGACATCTACAAGTCCGAGTCATGGATTTAGGGTCCTTTGATCTTCCACCATTTTCGTGCCCACCATTGCCCCTTCAATCTTAGGTCCTTTTATTTCCATGGAGCTTGCCTGAAGAATGCTCATTGGCTAACCTGATGTGCTTTTGGGTTTTTTCTTGGAAGGTTGAAAGAGGCCATTTGAGATGACACATGACAGAACCTGCATGAAATCTCTCACGGTTTCACTGCGAAATATGAGCCTTCAACTTTTGACACACAATATTAAGCTTTGTAAAATCAAGAAACCCTGTAAAGTTTATCTAAAATTATCAAATTGATAAACCAACTGCTTCACATAACCTAATTGAATTATTGCTGTTATGCCCCGATCCCTTTTAGTAAACAAAATTGAGGTTGAACGAGCGATGTTGGATAGTGAAAAGGTGTAAGATCTAATGACTCTAATTTCATGACTCAGACTTGCAGATGCTGCGCCGGAGGATGATGATGACGTGTAGAAGTGTTACTGGAGAGATGACCGAAAGGAGAGAAGTGAGGAAGAGAAAAGAGACTCATGGTTTATTTTGAAAATTTGAGGAGATTTTAGTTATTTCATAACTAATAAAAAACTAATAGAGATATTACAACGATTTAGCAAAATGAGACAAAATGTATCTTTATTGTGTTAATGGTTAATTACATTTTTCCTACACCAATGTTTTACAATTTACTACCGCTAAAGAAAAAATGTTATATTAAGATCAGCTAATTATGTTATTTTTACACTTTATTCTAACACAACTAGATTTTGAATCAAAATTTTTTTTTTAAAAAAGAACAAAATACCTCTAGGATCTTCTTCCCAAACTAAAACCAACCTCTATTTATATCCGGAAAGATTGGTTTAATTATTAATAATTCAAATAATATTAATTATTAATAATATATTGGAACTTTTACAGGTCATAACTCTCTTATACGAGCTCCATTTCGGCTTATAATACATCAAATTGAAGAGAATCGAAAGATCGACAAATTTGAATGAAGAATTTTTTAATAATAATGAATATTATTTTAACGACTAATAATTAAAATATTATTAATAATACATCGAAAACTTCGAATGACATAACTCTCTCATAAGAGCTCCATTTCGAACTCATAATATATCAAATCAAAGAGAATCAGAAGATTAACAAGTTCAAAGAAATAATTTTGGTTCAAAATTTCATCCAATGACAACAAATTTCTTGTACTTTAAAAAAATTCATCCAAAATTTAACGACATTAGAGCAAAATGTAAGAACATTATTAATAATTTATATTATTAATATTTTTTGTAATAATTATTTATCAAATAGAAGTAGCTCAATTATTAAAAATAATATATATATAATTATTACAAAAAATATTACAACCCGAAAAGAAAATTGTACGAGAGAGTTAATATACTATCTTCCAATTCTCTTTGATTTAATATATTATCAATCCGAAACGAAAATTTTATGAGAGATTTATGTTATTTGAAAGTATCAATATATTATTGATAATTAGTATTACTTTTAATAGTTAATATTATTTACATTATTAATTATTATTTTCATTATTAATATTTAATTATTATTATTAATCAATAATTAAAATTTTATTTTCTTTCATTTTTATTAAAAAATAATAAAATAATTATTCTATTGAAAAATATTATTAATAGATTTTGTTTATTATCAATAAGTATTATAATTTGATGAATTTTGAATACTTTGATGAATAATGACACCAATTTGAAATTTTGATAACAAAATTGAGGGCAATTTTGACTTTTCACACAAAATAAGAATTTTTCATTCGAAATCTAACATCGTTAGACCAAAGTGTAAAAAAACATAATTAGCTTATATTAGCATAAAATAAAGTGTAAACCCAACTATTTTAGTATGGACGAATTATAATTAATCCTTAAGCTTATAAAGTAATTTTATTTAAGGGAGAATGTGTCAAACTAGTTGTATAAAAAGAGATTTCCCAACAGATAATGGGAATAATGTTTATTTGACAAAGTGCTGTGAAAATTAAATCATTATTAAGATGCTCAAGATTCAAATTTGGAGAATATTATAAGCTTAACCTTGAAAACGAGAAAAAAAAAATGCTCACTTTTCCATCAAGTCCCTTTAATCTCTAATGAACACAGTCGTTATCACTTTTGCAACATGCCAAGCACACTCTTAGAAAGCTTTAACTCCAATTTTAAAGCCAAAGTTTCACAATGGACCCAAACTAAGGTCATCTCTAATGTTATATCCATATATTCAAAAATTATTATTCAATAATTGAGTCTCTATCTCGCACAAAATCAAGAGCTTGCAGCAGTGACAGTTAAAACAGTTTAAGACCAAATCCATGTCTCCTTTGTACACCGTTGCTCTCCCCTGAAAATGGTAACGAACTTGGGTGCGAGTGTAAAGTTGATATATAATGTGGTGCGCACAAATATGGTATTCCTTATCACACAAGACCTGTGGATTTCAAAGGGCACCAGAATTGGGTAAAGGTAACTGGAAAATTGCTGACTTTCTCATTAGGTGATTCATGAATCATGTTTTAATGTCTTTTAGTACCCATTTCAAAGGGCCACTTGTGTGAATCAGGGCTCAATTTCTCTTTTGCTCAATTAGTGTCCATTTTAATGTTGATGACTTTTTTCTTATGTATTGATGAGTATCCTACTTGATTCTCCTTTTTTTTTTCTCTTCCGTACATCTCGAATTGATTAATTTTATTAGATCTTGTTGGTATTGCTTCTGTTACTGCAAATCAATTAAGTGATTTTCGTTGCATTGGTAATCTTTGTTTGAGGAAACTGTTGATATTATTAAAAAATAATTCACCATCATGCCGGACAGCTGAGATTATATTTGGTTGGACAGATCTCTCACCATAATCTCAACTATTGTTAAATCAAGCGTGCTTAACTAACTCATGAGTCACAACATTACATGTACGACGAGCGAAGGAGATAGATGTGTCTACCTCGAGGACAAAATTTCTATTTCAAGTTCTTTGTCTGTTTTTTGATAGAGGAAGTTGTGTTGGATCTGTTTTTTGAGGGAGGAAGTTGTAAGCGGATGATTTTAGAAAGAGGGGAGAGGGAAATGGGTGAGGGTTGGGTAGCTACATGTTTTGAAAATTTGAATGAATTATAACAGTCTAACAGAAAATGTGATGGTGAAAGTTTTGTCAAACATGGGTAGTTATGTACAAAATAACTAACTATTGGTGTAGTCAGGTAATATTTTTCATAATTTTTAAAGATAATACGAGATAACTACACATAAAATTAGCTAAATTCCGCATAACTACACCAAAGATAAAATTTCTCAGCACGGGTCCACTATAATTACACTTTTTCTCACTAAACCCTAGGTTAGGTTCCGTTAATATTCGTCAAAATTTGATGTTAAACAGACAAAATTGCATTTAAATGTATTCTAAATTTGCATAATCTCATTTTTACCCTTTTTCTCTCCTCTTTCTCCTCCCTTCTCTTTTCTCCCTCTTTCTCCTCAATCTCTCAACTTCCTATACAGTAGTATGTATCATGAAAAAGTTCACTGAACAACCATGATTTCCCTAATAGTATCAAGTCATCTGCAAGTAAATTACCTTCACCATTCCCCCACAAAATGGAACAAAGAAAATTTCAGAATGTGTGAGTCCTTTCATTTGAATCATAATCTGGACATTTCTTGGAGATACATGAAACACACATCATTAATAATCACTCAGCTGACAATATACAAAACCCCAAACAATTATTAGTATAAAAATGAAACAGAAACAGAAACAGGTGAGATGGAATCATTTGGATTTGGAATCGGTAGGGTAAAGATTATCGTATTCTTCGAGCTCATCGTAATACACATCCCAGACGCATCGAACGCATCCGCTTCCGCAACAATCCCCCGGCAACGGCTTCTCCGGCGGCGGCGGCGGCGGAGTCAATTTCTTGGATCCTTCCTCCTCCTCCTTCTCTTCCTTCTTCTTTGAATTCAAATCGATCTCAATCTTCTCCCTTGTTTCTTCAGCCATCAGATCGTCGAATCTGTTGACGGCGATTCGGCTGATTTGAGGTTCAGGAAGGTGTTTCTAGATGCAGAGCCAACGCGTTTCTGCCTTTGACTCTGCCAATTTTGGATATTATATACACGTGTCATTTATTCTTTGCTTATTTGGAATTAGGTTCTCCTTGGGCAATTGGGCCTTCATTTAGCTGTTAAATAAGCTTGTTTTGTTTGACTTGTTGTTCAACTTATGGAAAATAGTCTATAATGTGTTAGTGCTTTGGAAAATGTGAATTATGCATATATTTAATAAGAATTTTGGCTATGCGACCTCATCTACATTATAATTTATTGGGTAACTATTTATAAATTATTTTATTACTTCTATAGTCTATATATATGTAGAATCATCGGATTTAAAACACGCGTTGTCTCAACGTACGATACGTGTTAGGGTCTATCATATATTCTATAATATTATATAATATATTAAACATAGCTTCAATTTTAGGCCGGTTTAACATTATCTAAAACATTGCACTATATATATATATATAATTATTTTGTTATTAATAATAATTTAAATAAGGGAAAACGTCATATGAATACTATACCTAAATAAATACGAATATTTTTTCGATTTAAAATATCTCAGGTGTCTAAAAAGAGTATGTTAGTCTTTTTAATAAAATAAAAAATTGAAATAAATCAAAAACTAACGAATTGAGTGATTGTGAAAAAATGCAATTCTTATTTATCTCAGAGTTAAAAAAATATTTGTATTTATGTACAAATCACTTAACACTAAGTATAATCATCCGACAATTTTTAATGAATTAGGCTTATTACACGAGTTAGTATCACTTCATTTGCAATCTTTGGTTAATAACTTCAATATTATTTTATAGTAACGAAACGACTGATTACAAGATTTTATGAATGTTAGCCATCCACTTAATTTTTAGAGGCAACAACTTATTTGTTGATCTAAAGTGTTCTTGAGGTCAATGCCTTGCATAATACACCTGACAGTCTTATAGACATCATTTTGAAATTTGTCTTTTAGACATCATTTTGAAATTTTATTTCATGGTAGATCTTACTTATCAACTTCAGTTTTTAGTTGTGTTAGTGAGTTATACAATTGCTCTTTCATGTAGACAAGATTTCTGATGTATCTTACGTGGTTAGAAAGAATTTATTTATCAAAAATCGTTGATTCTTGCGGATACCGAAGATGATAAATTTGCTAGTTTTTTATTAAACTTCGAAAACTAAATAGCATAAATGTATAAGAATACTTAAATAGCCGAACCATAATTGTAGAAAATGAAATCCTAAACTTATTAGAAAAAAAAACAAATTATTAAAATTTCAAAATTTCCCAAAACTTAAGAAACTGCAATTTTGACCCTTAAGATGACCTCGATGGCCGAAATCCATCGTATATCATGGAAAAGCTGTGAGTTTTGCTCAGAAGGCTGTTTCTGCCCGGAAAACACCAGTCGTTTGTCGAAATCCGACACTTTCTTGATTTGCACTGCATCACTTTCACAAAAAGCAAATTTATTGGAGAATTTAAATATGAAATGTTACAAATGCAGTGCTGATGAACATGATGAGCAGTGATACACATATATGTCCTTGGAACTATTTGTTGAAGCCCATGAGAGTGGCTGCTAGTCCAAAGTAATCATATTTGTAGGCCATTTTGATACATTTGAGCTTAAAGTCATTCCATGGAGGATACAATGGCTGAAGCTCCACCATGAAGCTTCTTCTCAGAACTGCCTTCTCATGGCTGAATGTCTCAAACGAGTACTTCCCATGGTACCTCCCGAACCCGCTCTCTCCCACTCCTCCAAACGGCAGCGTATCACATGCAAACTGCAATCAAACAAGAGTCAACAATCGAACAAATTCTATTCCTATTAGCATCATGCATATTTGTCAGAGTGAGAACCTGAACCAATGCGTCATTGAAAGTCAAGCTTCCCGATGAGGTCTCTTGCACGATCCGCTGCTTCAATGCTTCATTGTCAGTGAACACGTACATGGCAAGAGCTTTCGGCCTCGAGTTGATGAACTCGATGCTGTCTTCGATTTTGTTCACCTAAACGAATATAGTTCATATATATTGATCAAAATACTTTGGTGCAACAACCAAATGAGGGATTTTTGTCCTTACCGTGATCAATGGGAGCAACGGCCCGAAGATTTCTTCAGTCATCATCTCAGAATCAAGGGGAGGATTTAGCAGGACTGTAGGCTCAATGATCCTGAAAATATATATTAACCGCCAAGATCATGAGTGTATCACATTATTGTGTTCAAACGAATCGGAATTAAATAAATTAAACGCACAAATTTTCTTCATCTACCGAACCGCCATGGACTATGGAAGCTGCAACAAGAGGGTCTGAAATCATATTCCGGAGCCTGTCGAAGTGGTACTTGTTGGCACACCTGCAGATGTCCTTGGAGCTTATCGGGTTTTCTCCGTAAAATGCTTGGATCGTCTCCTTCAGTGACTCAATCTGAAAATTGTACGTACATGAATATTGGAGTTGGACCGGGTAAACAAAAAGGTTGAAAACATGATGAAGAGTACCAGAATAGGAGCAAAGTTTTGCTGGACAAGCACATAATCTACGCTAATACACGCTTGTCCACTGCAAGGCCCCCATTTTGCCCCTGAAATTCTTCTAGCGCCCACCTTCACAACAACCAAAACTTAAGGATCATACAACATATATGTAAAGCCTAGTGTAATATAAATATTGTACAACCTTGATATGGGAAGGATTTGCTAGGGAATCAAATATGGTGGGACATTTTCCCCCGAGCTCCAAAACAACGGGAGTCAAATGCTTGGCAGCTGCAGACATGACGATCCGCCCGACTCTCTGGCTTCCTATAACATTCTCAATCATGACATACCATAAGCATCAGTAACACTAAATGTTTATCGCCAATTTGACAGGAACATGCTACTTGGGAGCTAGAAACATGCCGGTGAAGAAAATCTTGTCCCATTGCTGCTCAAGTAGGAGCTCACTAACATCTGCTCCACCTTGGATGACCTTGACGGCTTTAGGGTCCAAGTAGTGAGGGATGGCATTGGCAAGAAATGAGGAGCACGCCGGCGCTGACTCTGACGGCTTCAACACAACCGTGTTGCCGGCAGCTATTGCTCCGATCAGAGGATCCAGCGACAAAGCTGCACCCAACAAGTGTTTGATGGCCGATCACTTAAGGTATAGTAATAGTACCAATATTGGCTTGGGAAGTAAACATTTGGGACTTACTGATTGGGAAATTCCAAGAAGAGATAACTAGGACAACTCCCAGGGGTTCTGATTGGAGCTCTGCCCTTGCTGGCATCATGATTAATGGTAACGAAACCTGTTCAAAATGTAATGCAAAACTTGGTATGGTAATTTAACAAGAGGCACTAAGAAAATAAAATAGAAACTTTAGTGATTTGAAAATGAGAATTTAAATTTGAATATACTTGCGATAGAAAGATACACTTTTTTGTATACCCAAGTATAATTTACTCTAGGGATAATTTCATTACATTGTACTGAAGTAGTATGATTTTAAAATTAGTACTCCAAATTCAAAATCTTTTTTACAAGTACTTGAAGTTTTTTTTAATTACACTTCATTTAACTTACATTAAAGATAACAAAAATATTTTTTGAATGTCTAAACTGGCCGTACTGTAACATTTTAAAATGACACATTTATTTGATAAAATCAAATGATCATTTTACGCTCCTTCAAATAACAAATTGAACGTCTGATTGACTAACACATTTGTCTTTTCAAATAACATAATTAAAACTAACCTATCAAATGATGTATTTACCCTTCTCTTCATCCTCTCACCTCTCCTTTGTCCTTCTATTCAATCCCTCTATCTTGCCAACACCAAATTTCTTCCAGAATCTAAAATTTTTAAAATTCTAGAACCCAATTTTTTTTTTAATTTCTAAAATTGAATCACACCAAGTTCGCACTCGATCAAACCTAAGAACTCGAAGGGTCTCCAGGAGGAACCAAAATGCCAACAACGCCAGCATGTCCACGACGACGTTGGTGTTCAAAGCTCTCCAATTTCTCAACGCCAGTGACATCCCTAATTATATTTTCAACGATGTCGAACTCTAAGATCTTTGCTAAAGTCGTTCGCCACAAACTAAATCTCCTGCCATTTTACGACATGTCATAAACCGAAATAGAGGTAACAGAGGCCTTTCAGTTACGCAAGTGTGGAGGGAAACTCATAAGTAAGGAGGTTCAGGGGGAATTGAGATTCAAGTTGTTGAAGGAGAGTGTGAGGTTAGGAGGGAAAAATTGACATTTTACATGTTATTTTTGTGTTTTTATATTTTTATATTTGAAAATACTGTTATGCACTTGAACTATAGATTAAATTTGTTATTTAAAAGGGAGCATTTTAAACTTTTTATACACTAACAATGTTAGATTTAACGGAAGTTATGTTAAGAATAACAAAAAAATATATGGACACCCATAAAAGAAGTTGACTAAAGACATTAATTTTGAAATTGTAGAGTGAGATTTTCCCTTTTCTATAACTTAAACATGCTGAGAATATATGCACCTTTTTAGGAGCCGTCCATTCATCTATGCAACTCAAAGCTAAGTCTGCGGATTTCTGTATTATTCCGAGCTACCACATGCACATGCACAAACACAGTTATAGTTATAAGAATCAACAAGAATATATGTAATGATAACACCATGAACAAAAAAATTATGTTAAAAGTGGAAGTACCAGAGTAACTAAGCACACTTAAATCCATAATAACATGGTTAATTAACAATTAAAATAGTTATAATTGCACCATCAAATATTGCAAAGGCGTTTACTTCATCGCGATAAGCTTCAACATGGTGTTTCCCAAGATCCTTGTGTAAGGCTTGGAAGATAGTGCTCTCGTTGTCGTGAATGAGATCAAGAACGGCCTCAAGCTGCCGTTTCCTCCAACCAATACTTCTTGTTCTTCCTTCTCTGAAACTTCCTCTGAGCTCGCTCAAGCTTTCTCTTATTTCTTCGTCCATGTCTACATTCTATAACTATTGAAATGATCCGTTTTTAAAGAGATAGTTAATTAGTTGCACTCGTAGCTATGGTGTATGGTGGTCCAATAATTTGTAGCGGCTGCCAAATTTTGACAAACATATCACGACGCTTCTCCAACAACTAGTCCCCAACTATCTCCATATTAATTTGTCACATTTAAATCCGTGCCCATAGTAGTATATAGTTCCACTCACATGTGCACATATTAATCATGGTCTCACCTTATAACGACGAATAAGCAACCTCCACTTATATGTTGCACGTTAAGTTATGAGAAAAATCACAATTTAGTACATATATGAATCATTTTAACTTTAATACACAAGTAACTCAATTTTAGCATGTGCAAGTGTTTTGATTGATTATTTTTTCAATTTAGCACTCAGTCAAAACTTTAGGATATTCTATCAATAGTTTTAAGAAATTAAAAAAAAAAAATACCCGTCGTCCTAAATTACACAAAAATTTGATTTAATGTGAAATGACATTTGTACTCCCAAAATAATATTCAAAATCTAAAACTTTACAACACATTTATCTTCATACGACCTAGATATTAATAATAATTTGAAAATGAAATTGACTTTTTACACTTGTTTCAATATATATAATATGGGGAGGCACTTCTCGACAAAAATGTGTTTAGATACAAATATTAGAATAAGTTGAATCCGGTGGATGGAATTCATTAATGGTGAAGATTAAGTACCATTTGTTAACCCTGGTTTGACTAAAATATACTAAAATGGGCATGGAAGTAAATGTGTGAAATTTGGATAATCAGTGCATTGCGTAGAATGAAGGGATTTTAGCGTTATAAGTGCGTACGAATCGTTGACAATTGCGAAATCAAATTTTCTCTTTCAATACTTTCGAATCTCTGCATCCGTGGAAGATAAAAATGGTGGCGACTCTTGGAGAATTGCTAAACCCGATTGTGGAAGATTACGGTAATAGTGCTTTTAGGGAACTGGTTTCATTTCTTGATAGTAGTTTTCGATTGATCGGTTGTTTGGTTTTTCCCCATGAACTCAATTGAGCTGAAATGCAGAAATAGAAGAATCTTTGGGCTCGAATAACAAAGAACTGGAAGACGTTAATGCCTTTTCATTGGATTTATCATATGCGGACATGGAAGATTTGTGGGTTTGTTCAAAAATTCCATTATTCCATTGTTCTGTCATTCCATTGATAGTTGGATATGATTCCATTATGCCACACAGAGCATTCAGGATCCTATATTTCCATATACATGATGAATGTTCCATGGTTCCATTATCAAATGCATATAATTCCATTACTCCATACGTATTACACATGATCCCATGTTTCCATTTTCTCATTTGCAAATGAATATGACTTCCATTGTTACATTTGATGAGCAATATAGTTTCAGTGTGTGATATATAAGATTTGTTATTCCCATTGTTCCGTTGTAATAGCCCTTATTGATTCAATTACTGACAATAGAGATTGTTTCATTGCATAATATGTATAGTGCGTAACTCCAGTTGCTTGTGGATGGACTCGAGATGATTTCAATCGTTACACACCCTGCTACCTTAACAGTTTGAAACTCACTGATGGAATGAGATTTGAGACACTTGATGAAGGGATTCAACACTACCGAGCTTATAGCAGAGCTTGTAAATTTGTTGCGCGTCTAGGAGCTCAAAGTAATAGTCGTATAGGTATTGCTCTGAAGTATGTCATGTGCGCGGAGGAGGGTGATAAATATGCCGTGTTCCCGCTATCTATTGACAATGTGTCTAGTATACCAAAGCCACCTGTGGATACCGTGAACATTCCAAACGTGTGCAAGAACAAGGGATCGGGCCGTCGGATGTAAATCAAATGTGAGAAGGCAATAGTGAAAAGTGGCTATGGTAATAAACGGAAAAGTACCTACTGCTTTATTGAATGTCACAACTCAAGGGCATATGAGGTGAGGAAACGTGATGAGGAAAATAAAAATAGATCCGTAGTAAAACATGTGTAGTGGTCTAAAATGCTTTGGCTTATATGAGATTAAACAACTCTTTATTTCAGTTAATAATTTGCATGAATGAATAAAATGTTTACATCATTTCTGAAATATGTGTAGGTTAGTGTGCAAAATAACGAAGTCTATATAAGATATTGTGCATATTGTGACAATGTGTTTCAAGTTTTCATTTGGAATGCTTATGTAATGGCCTTGTTAAAATAATGTGATTCACATTTGCTTGTTAAGATAGTGTGTTTCACGTTTCCATTTGGAATGTTGATGTTATGGACTTGTTAAAATAATGCGCTCAACGTTTGGTCGTTGTTATATTATGTTTCACATATACATTTGAAATTCTGATGGTTTGGCCTTGTTAAAATAACTTGTTTCACATTTCCATGAGATATTGTGAACTGTTGACTTGCATGTCCCATTAAGATTTGAATTTATGAGAACATATTTGATGAACAAGTTGGAATGTAGAACACAACAAAAAGTAGGTGTCAGCCAATGAAAATCACCATTTCATTACACTAGTGATTGTGTAATGAACATTAACGGTGTTGAAAATGACATCAACTACAATGGACATGAAAATATATATTAGATGATGAAGTACATAAACATTGTTGAACATGACAATGATGCGCTGATATCATGCAATAAACACCCCGAGCATAAGAATAATTGAGAGTTGATAATTGCACATAATGGACCATTAACATAAAGTTGACCGATTGTGTGATAGTATATCCACCACAAACACATAAGCAGCACATTCTAACCTCCAGAAGATAACAAAACTAAAATGCTTAAACAAGTCTAGAGGACAAAAAAGTATCATCTGATTGGAAACAAACTTGTCCAATCTAACAAAACTATTATACTATCCCAAAAGCATGATGACTAACGCCTAAGTACCACACCTAAGTCCTTTGGTCATTCCTGACATTGAAGTCTAGCCCCTTCGTGAAGAAATTTTTTAGGGTTTTAAAGATTTAAATTCATGCCCATACAAGAATTTAACCTCAAAAGTCCATATTTAATAAGGATCTTACATGATCATTAATTGATCATGAGATCTAGGCTAGAATAAAATTTATAGATTTACCTTGATTCAAAATCCCTTTGTCACTAAATTAGATTCAGTGACCTCTAAAGAACGTCCACACATGAAGAGCAATCCGAAGATACTCACAACGATCCTTGCTATAAGATCGAAGCAAGCAAAACGGGAAGGAGAGAGGGAGAGGGGCCGACCGGCCAGAGAGAGAGAGAGAGAGAGAGAGAGAGAGAGAGAGAGAGAGAGGAGGGCTAGGGGTTTTGGAAAAATTTTCTTATGATTAAAAATCTGAAAATTTCTCTTTTATAACTCTTTTAGGCAATAAATAATTAAAAGCCTTAATGGGCTTAAAGTCCAAAACTTATTAATTAATTAAGTAGAGAAACCCATTCTGGCTAGGCTCTGTTTACCTAAATTAATTAAATCTATTTATATAGATTCTAATTAATTGGTCCAGCTAAACCGTTCTTGATTTCCGATTTATTCCAAAATCGGATTTTATCTCTCTCATGATTCCTCTATATGATTTCATCCGTTTTACTCAACCTTTAGTGTGTGACCTTCTAGGCTCACGACACGTTGGCGGACTGGTAAAATTACCATTTTACCCTTTCCATCATGAGTGGCCTCTAGCAAGACATCATGATTACCCAATGCTTTTGATTATTGAGATTTCGACTTAACCTTGTCGTACATGAATCTATCCTTTTATCTTATTGATATCTTGACAACCACGAGGCATAGACAAGTCATCCTCTTTCAATTGTCCTGTTTCTTGATCTGAGTTAACTAAATTGCAATTGATACTCCGTATCGACTGCATGGCCATGCTACTGTATTTCAGTTACAGATCTGTATGAGGAATAAATCCTTCAGCGATCTATTGAGTCAACTCATGTGACTCGTGATCGAGCCAATCACTGTCGTTATTGTAACCCTTTTACAGGAGACGTTAGACTGAGTCAAACTCGTCACTCATCACATAGTGACCTCAAAGATCCTTACGTCTGAGGATGTGATTTCACGTACCGACATATAAGTATGTTCATGACTGTGTCTATGTAACATACTTATGATCGGGTCGTCCTATATCACCATGTCTGGCGATACTATGACCTAACTCCGGCCCCCTTCTGGTCATGATCAGTAGAGCGTGATCATTTAGAGTTAGCCTCATACCGACCGCTTCTTATGAAGCTATTCTGATCGGGGACAACTTAAGTAAGATTTTATTTGATCTGTAGATCTATTATTATGTGTTGGCACATCAATGATACAAATAAAATCATACTTAAGATATTACTACAACACTTAGTAATATGAATGCCGATTTTATTTCAACAAATAATCTTATTACATGAGTAGATTGAAAATACATTGTGCTAGGGCACAAAATCCCATCAGTCTCCCACTTTCCCTAGACCCAATTGGTATTCTAATCTAAACCCATTCCCCTGACATGCTCCTCATGCATAGGCTGCGGTAGTGCCTTAGTTAAGGGGTCGGCTAGATTCTCATGCGTTGAAACATAGCTTATCTCTACTTTTCCTTTATCAAACTACTCTCTGATGTGATACTTTCTCTGAACGTGCTTGGTCCTGTTGTGAAATCTGGGCTCTTTAGCGAGTGCTACGACCCCCGTGTTTTCACACTTTAAGCTCACGGGATCAGACGTTCGCGGCAGTACATCTAATCCACTCAAGAAGCTCCTGACCCATACAACCTCCTTAGCTGCCTCTGACGCAACTATGTATTCCGCCTCCGTGGTGGAGTCGGCTATTGTCGCTTTCTTGAAGTTTTTCCAACTGAAAGCTCCCCCGTTCAACATGAACACCTACCCTCCTTGAGACTTGAAGTCATCTGGGTCTGTCTGAAAAATAGCGTCAACATATCCAGTGACGCTCAGTTCTCCTTCTATCCCACCATACACTAAGAAGGCGTCCTTTATTCTCCTCAGATACTTGAGGATACACTTGACGGCAGTCCAATGATCTTGGCCGTAGTTAGACTGAAATTTGCTGGCACAACTGAGGGAAAACGATACGTCAAGCCTCGTACATATCATGGCATACATAACGGATCCCACTGCCGAAGTATACGTGATTCCCTCCATATTCTTCAGCTCATCAGGTGTTCTAGGACACTGACTCTTGCTGAGCTTGATGCCATGTCTTACTGGGAGGTTCCCTTTCATAGAGTCAAGCATTGAGAATCTTCTCAACACTTAATCTATGTAGGTGCTCTGACTTAGGCCTAAAATTCTCTTGGATCGATCTCTTTAGGTCCTGATCCCCAGAATGTAAGCGGCCTCTCCTAAGTCCTTCATGGAGAAACACTTCCCTAACCAAGCTTTGGTCTCAAGCAAGGTTGGGACGTTATTTCACATGACCAGTATGTCGTCGACATACAACACTAGAAACACTATGTTACTCCCACTACTCTTCTTGTAGATACAGGGTTCATCTGGATTTCTGATAAACCCGAACTCTTTTACAGCTTCATCAAACCGTAAGTTCCAACTCCTAGAACCTTGCTTCAGTCCATAAATGGATCGTTGTAGCTTACGCACCTTTTCGGGATGATCTGAATCGATAAAACCTTATGGCTGGGTCATGTAGACATCCTCATACAAATTCCCATTAAGCAACACGGTTTTGACGTCCATTGCCATATCTCGTAATCGAAATATGCTGCAATGGCCAACATCATCCGAATTGACTTAATCATGGCTACTGGCGAAAAGGTCTCATCATAGTTCATGCCTTAGACTTGACGATAACCTTTTGCAACCAGTCTTGCCTTGTATGTCTGAGGCTTTCCGTCCATATCTGTCTTTAACTTAAATATCCACTTGCACCCTATGGTTTTATCCCAGGTGTGATGTCTACTAAGTTCCAGACCTGATTATCTTTCATGGACTTAATTTTCTCATCCATGGCATTCCGCCATTCTTTGGACTTGGGACTGGACAAGGCTTGCGAAACAGTTGCGGGATCATCCTGATCCACAACGATCAAGTCATTACCCTCTGTAGCTAAGAAGCCATATCTGACTGGGTTTTGACGAGATCTTTTAGACCTCATTAGTCCTACAGGAGAGTCCACTGGGATTCTTGGATAAGAATTCTCTTTCTAAGGAAACCCCACCTCAAGCAACAAAAACCTTGTTCTCTTCGGGTTTATAGAAGTAGCACCCTATAGTTTCTTTGGGGTACCCTACAAAGACATACTTATCTACCTTGGGTTCGAGTTTATCACGTTGGCGGACTAGTAAAATTATCATTTTACCCTTTCCATCATGAGTGGCCTCTTGCAAGACATCATGATTACCCAATGCTTGTGATTATCGAGATTTCGACTTAACCTTGTTGTACATGAATCTATCCTTTTATCCTATTGATATCTTGACAACCACGAGGCATAGACAAGTCATCCTCGTTCAATTGTCCCGTTTCTTGATCTGAGTTAACTAAATTGTAACTGATACTCCGTATCGACTGCATGGTCATGCTATTGTATTTCAGTTGTACTCACCAAGTGGCATAAACAGATATATGCTCATACGTCTGTATGAGGGATAAATCCTTCAGCGATCTATTGAGTCAACTCATGTGACTCGTGATCGAGCCAATCACAGTCGTTATTGTAACCCTTTTACAGGAGACGTTAGACTGAGTCAAACTCGTCACTCATCACATAGTGACCTCAAAGATCCTTCCGTCTGAGAATGTGATTTCACGTACCGAGATATGAGTATGTTCATGACTGTGTCTATGTAACATACTCATGATCGGGTCGTCCTATATCACCCCGTCTGGCGATACTATGACCTAACTCCGGCCCCCTTCTAGCCATGATCAGTAGAGCGTGATCATTTAGAGTTAGCCTCATACCGATCGCTTATTATGAAGCTATTCTGATCGGGGACAGCTTAAGTAAGATTTTATCTGATCTGTAGATCTACTATTATGTGTCGACACATCAATGATACAAATAAAATCATACTTTAAATATTACTACAACACTTAGTAATATGAATGCCGATTTTATTTCAACTAATAATCTTATTACATGAGTAGATTGAAAATACATTGTGCTAAGGCACAAAATCCCAACACTTCGCGTCGTAATACACAATAGCATCCCGGTACAAAGAAGGTCATATTCCGCTTCCATGTTAGGATCTTCCACATCATACGAACTCGTAATATGTAAAGCTGCCGAAACTGGAAGGAGGAAAACGTTAGCAACCATAAATTTGAAGTAAAATTTAACACAACTTTATGATGAATAGCAGTGAAGCTCATCATAAACATAACAATGGGGTCTGGGTCATCTAACTCACTGACATTGTCCATAATATTCAACATAACAACAACCATGCACCTATTTGGATTATGTGTAAAGTGGGATCATGAAATAATGGAATCATGAAATTTAAACATGGAATCAAGTAATTTAAATATGGGGCACTTGTGTCATGGTGTCATGGAATCAATGAATCTTGTAGTCATGGAGTTATGGAATCTTAAAATCAAGTACACTTGTATATGAAAACCCAAAAACCCACATGCATCTTTCTCCTCAGTGCTTACCTTGGCGTTTAGTCTTGGACAATTTCAAAATCCTCTGAGAATTTCGCTTGGTTGAAGCCATTCGAGCGTATCCTCGCAAAAACAGGAGCATGAAAAGGTTGGATAATCGTTGACTGTGTGTAGAGTGAAGAGCGGGGATTATTGGCTTGAGAAAGGATCAGTAGAGTTTGACGATTTGGGAAAAGGAAAGTGTATGATCTGTGCGAATCACCGATATTCGAGGGGTTGGGGCTCGATTCAAAATCTCAGGAAGATGAGCAGACCAAATTTCCCCTATTCTCACGCAGTTCAGAGAGTTATTAGCTATGGAAGATGTTTTAATTACGACCTATGCCACCGGTCATTGTCTTATATCATGTTCGTTGATTTACAGATCGGACGGATCAGCAGTATTTGTACATTTGTACCTAACATTAGCATTTGTACGTGAATGTGTGCCTATAATATGAGGGTAAATTTGTCTCTTATGATAAAAAATTAAAAAGAAAAAGAAAGAATACTGATCGACTAGAGAAGACGAGCCACAAGATGTAGTCGGTCAATCTCTCAACCTCAACTACGACGACGACCGACTAATGACAGTGGCTCTTGACAGAGGAATCTGGCGATGGCTAGACAAAGACGGAAGTCGGTGATGCGGCCGACTGTGACGACGACGATCGCTTCAAAGCCGTGATCCAGATCCGCCACCGCCGCGCTCCAATCGGGTTCTCCAGGGAGGTTAGAGTGAAGAGCGGGGATTATTGGCTTGATAAAGGATCATCAGGATTTGACGATTTAGGAAAAGGAAAGTGTATGATTTGGGATAATCACCGATATTTGAGGGGTTGGGGCTCGATTCAAAATCTTAGGAAGATGAGCAGACCAAATTGCCCCTATTCTCACGCAGTTCAGAGAGTTATTAGTTATGGAAAATGTTTTAATTACAACCTATGCCGCCGTTCATTGTCTTTTATCAAGTTCGTTGATTTACAGATCGAACAGATTAGCAGTATTTGTACATTTGTACCTAACATCAGCATTTGTACGTAAATGCGTGCCTATAATGTGAGGGTAAATTTGTCTCTTATGATAAAGAATTAGAAAAAGAAAGAATACTGGTCGACTAGAGAAGACGAACCACAAGATATAGTCGGTCAATCTCTCAACCTCGACTACGACGACCGACTGATGACGGTGGCTCTTGACAGATGACTCTGGCGATGGCTAGACAGAGACGGAATTCGGTTGTGCAGCCGACTGTGACGACGACGATCGCTTGAAAGCCGTCATCCAGATCCGCCACCGCCGCCGCTCTCCAATCGGCTTCTCCAGGGAGGTTGACTCTAAAAACCAAACCTAACAAAACGAGACAAAGTATAAATAAGGAGTAATTACAGATCAGTACACCCACTAAAACCTCATTTCAAAATCAGTCCCCCAAGTTTGACTTTTTTTTCTCGGTCCCTCAAGTTTCATTACGTTACATTTAAGTTCAGTTCCGTTAGAATTAACTGATGTGATCTGTAAAAAGTCTATAATGCCCTTGTTGAACTGATTTGTATTTAATTAGTAGTAAATATGAAAAATACTATTTTACCCTCAATTGAATAATATCTTAAGTTTATAGTGCAAGGGTATGTTAGTCATTTCAAGTCAAATGTAAATATTAAAAAATAATAATGAAAAATAAACTAGTGAAATTCCTATTCTACCCTCATCTTAACCCCTCACCCTATCCCTACTCTCTTCTTCCCTGTTCTTGTTGTTCCAAATACCACAACGTTCATGGCGGCGTCGTCGGCGAACACAACGTCTGTGCCGGCGTCGTCAGCCACCACTACGTCGCCGCCGTCTCCAAAGTCCACAGTCGAAGCCAAATCGACCTCTTTCAGACGACGACAAGCTCCAACAGAGAAGTCGCCGACGCCGAAACCCTCTATTTTGTCGCTTCCATGGATTCCAACAATTTGTTCGAAGCCGCCAACGACGAGAACCCCACCGGCGAGTGCCTCCGTCTCCATGACCACCTTAAATCCAATGTTGAATCTCTGGAAATTTTAGAATATGGGTGTCGATTCGTTTCCGATTCGGAGGTTTTGGGCCAATTGAGTCTCAATTCGTTTCGGCTCGCACAACAAGGCAAGTTTTCACGACGACGGTGGTGCACCCGCGACTACTAGAGGACAGTCGGAGTTCCTCAACGGATCTGGAATTTGAATATGCGTTTAGTTTCTGGATTCAAATTTATGTTGTTATTTCATGAATTCTCAGTGTTGGATTATGTTGTTGGTTTGATTATTTGAGTTGATATCTATTGTTAAAAATCAATTGATGGTACGAATCAATTTATGTGTTAAGGAATTAAATTTTGGAATCAAGATTTCCGGCGAGTGTAGGTGGCGGGACATATGATGAAGTAATTCGGTGGGAATCAAGATCTCCAGTGAGTGTGGGTTTAGATTAATGTTTGTGAGAGATGTCTGAACTCACATAGTAAAAGAGATGGGAATAGGATGGAGAAGAGGACAAAAAAGTCATTTTACACGAAAATTTTAATTTAATTAATTTTTTATTTTGTTACTTTAAAAGACAAAAATACCTAACAACATGAGTTATATTTTGTATTTTAAGAGAGGATAAAACTGTCATTTCACAATTATAGAATATTTAGACCATTTGCAAATTATACCCCCTCAGGGGCATTTTGGTCATTAAAAATAATTAACAGATATTGGCACAGAATTTGACTTAAGTGTTAACTTTTGAAACTTGAGGGACCAAGAAAAAAAATTTCAAACTTAAGGGACTGATTCTGGAATGAGGTTTCGACGGGTGTACTGATCTGTAATTACCCCTATAAATAATCAAGACGCACGTAGGCCGGAGGCGAGCATCGGTTGGCGACAAAGGGACCCGAAGCGGTCATCATCGATGTAGAGGCGAGGGTAAGGTTGGGGCGACTCGGAGGATGCATCTAAAGGCAAAGGACTCTAGTTAATTTTATTATGCAATAAATTATGAATTTAATAATAATAAATAACATGTGATATATAGTTTTGTTGAAGGTAAAAGCGAATTTTATTAATTAAATAGCAACTAACCTGGCATCAAGCCGGACAGCTGAAGCTACAGTTGGTGGGATAGACCCTCACCATAATCTCAGCTACTGTTAGTCAAAGGAAACATAGCCAATTCGTGAGCCATTTGATTACAAGCAAAACAAATAACACATGTTCCGATAGTGGGTTGTAAGCAACACTGTTCACTAATGATTCCTCCAAAGTTGTTCGGATCAACCCATTTAGCATCATTTAGAGCCACGACCTCCAACTCATACAGATAGAAAAACCCTGTGATCGTGCTGCAGAGTGCTTTACACAGGCATCCACGATAACCCCGGAGACCAATCGACTCGAACTAGTTAACTTCATGCAGAGCCACCGATCAATGTCTTCTATCATGTTCGTTGATTTACAGATCGCTCGGATTAGCCGTATTTGTACATTTGTACCTAACATTAGCATTTGTACGTGAATATGTTCCTATAATATGAGGGTAAATTTGTCTCTTATGATAAAAAATTAAAAAAGAAAGAATAATGGTCGACTAGAGTAGACGAACCACAAGATGTAGTCGGTCAATCTCTCAACCTGGACTACGAAGACAACCAACAGATGACGGTGGCTCTTGACAGAGGACTATGGCATTGGCTAGACAGAGACGGAAGTCGGTAGTGCGGCCAACTGTGACGACGACGATCGCTTCAAAACCGTGATCCAGATCCGCCACCGTCGCGCTCCAATCGACTTCTCTAGGGAGGTTGACTCTAACAACCAAACCTAACAAAACGAGACAAAGTAGAAATAGTCAAGACGCACCTAGGCCGGAGGAGAGCATCGGTTGGCGGCAAAGGTGGCCCGAAGCGGTCGACATTGATGTGTAGGCGAGGGTAAGGTTGAGGCGACTCGGAGGATGCATCTGAAGGCAAAGGACTCCGGTTACCTTTATCCTGTAATGAATTATGAATTTAATAATAATAAACAATATGTAATATATGTTGGGTTCCGGGGCATCCTAATCACGTTCATGACAGCGGAAGCAACCTATAAACCGCCTCGAACCTGCGCAAGATCAACTACCAAGTTAGATCCTTAGGAAATCGAGTTTTTGGGTTTGACCAAAATCTGCCCAGCAGAAAACCGAGACTTTGAAGCTCCATATCTCGAGCTACAGATCTCCAATTACTTCGGTTATTTTTGGAGATTAAATCTCAGCCAATTCTCTACATCTTTGGTGTTTTACTCCGAACCCAGTTCGGACGAGAAGACATCCGTCTGGAGCAAAACATTTTTTCCATCTGGCTGGACAGAGTCTGCGGAGCAGTCAGCTTCTAGGCCTTCTATCTCCCAAACCAGTGCTCTTTTGGAAAATCAGTATTTCACAAAAGTTTTAACCCTTTGACTTATCTTTCCAACGACGCCATTTTCAGTTTGATCAGAGCTCGGACGAAGCGGCTATGGCTCACGTAATAAAGGTCTCTGGAACTGGATAATCTGGACAGTTTCTCCATTCTTGCTTAGATCACCAAGAAAACACCAAGAACGTCATGAATGGGAAGAATGGGCTTGAACCTCTTCAAAGGCGCCTACGTATCCTCCCCGAGAAATCAAAGCCACGTAGTTCTTGCTAGATATTCATACACAAATAAATCTGCAAGAATTTGGTGTGTAGAACAAAAGTGATGGAGAGAGGGAGGAGGAGCCATGGCCATCTCCATGAAGAAAGAAGAAGATGAATAGAATGTGTAGTGGTGAGAATGAATATAATATATGGTGATGGTGATGGTGATGGTGATGATGAAATGAGGAGAGGTATGGGAGGTATGGGCTCACCACCAACTCCATCTCATCATCCTAATCCATAACACCAAACCATGGTTTTGGGCCCTTAATGGGCCAAGCCATAAAATGGGCCTAAATGGGCCGACCATATTTGGACCTCATGGGCCGAAGCCCAATTGCTGCGGCCATGTGGTCCCGTGCCGAGTCCAAATATTATCCGACCCCTTTTCCGAACTTATCAAACAAAGTCCGATGCGACATCGACGAAAAAACCTGTTTTTCTCGATTCGCAAACCATTCTCACTTACACGGGCCCACGACCCAAAACGCCTAGTTTTGGCCATGTCTCGTGTCTCAATAAATGCCGACATTTCCTTACCTCCCGAAACCCTATCCTTGGTGTGTGACCCTTTTAGGCTCATGTCACATTGGCAGATCGGCATAAAACCTCATTTTACCCGATCCATCATTAATGACCTCTAGTATACCATTATGATTACCCAATGTGCATTATCTGTCGTCCAAGTCATTATCCTTTTATCGCTAGATATCCGATTAATCATAAGGCATATAGTCGTCATCCTTATTTTGATCAATCATGTTTCTTGATATGTGAGATGACTGAAAACTGATAACCCGTATCACTGGCATGGCCATGCACTTTCTTTCAGTCACTCTCGATCAAGTGGCCTAAACGGATATCATTCTCATACCGCAGTATGAAGGATAAATCCCTTAGCCATCTTTCGTGTTACTCATGCAATCCGTCCCCCACCCAATCATGCATGTTATTGCTATCCTATTACGGATAGTGTTAGGCGCAAGTCAAAGCCGGACGTCAATTGCATAGTGATCACAAAGACTCCTCGGTCTAAGGATAGAATGACAAGCTACGACATTGAATATGTTCATGACTGTATCTATGCAACACTATTCAGGTTGGGTCGTCTGATATCAAACCCCTGATGATATCTATGATATGATTATGGGATCCCGCATCCCCATGACGAGTAGAACTATATCATAAAGAATCATTCTCATACTGGTCGCTTCTATTGAAGCATATTTGACCAGGGACCGTTAAGTTTGATGCGTACAGATCTATGGTTCTACTACTTTAGTTGTCCTAGATCAGATCATACTTTAACATATTACTTCAACACATAAGTAATATAAAGTCGGTTTTAATCATTGCAAACGATGATAAACTATTACAGACATTTACAGACTATTCCAATTGGAACCTAGGGCACAAATGCCATCAATCTTCCACTTTCCCCTAGTTCAAATCTAAGTCCCAGTCTGTACCCATTGATTATACATGAACTTCATGTTTAGGCTGTGAGAGAGCCTTTGTCAAAAGGGTCGGCTGTGTTTTAATTCGTTGTAATGTAGTTGATCTTCTCGTTATCTCGGTAACGTCAGAGTATATATCTGGATTTGTTATGTGATCTGGGCAATTTAGCTTACGCAATGGCCCTAGTGTTGTCACAAGATAAGCCTACTGGGTTAGATGGGTTTTTAATTACATCTAATCCAGTCATGAAGCTCCAAATCCATACAGCCTTCTTTGCTGCCTCCAACGCAGCTATATACTCAGGTTCCGTCGTAGAATTGGCAATTGGTCCTGCTTCCAGCTCTTCCAGCTGAAGCTCCACCATTCAACATGAACACGCATCCTGACTGTTTCTACAATCATTAGAATTCTTCTGGAAACTAGTGTCAATATAACCTTTTACTATTAGCTCAACATCATCATGGCCCCTGCACACAAGAAAGGCGTCTAAAGTTCTCCTCAAGAACTTGAGGATAGCTTTGACCGCAATCTAGTGTTGTCCATCGGGTTTAGACTGATGTCTACGGGCACAACTTAAGGCGAACGAGACATCCGGTCTCGTGCATATCATGACATACATGATGGATCCTATAGCCGAAGCGTATGGGATCTCACTCATTCTTTTCAGCTTATCAGGTGTCGCTGGACACTAAATCTTGCTGAGCTTTATGCCATGTCGAATGGGTAAGAATGCTTTCTTGGAATCAAGCATTTGAGAACCCACTCAAATCTTGTTTACATAGGTGGTCTGACTTAATCCCAAGACCCGCTTGGTGCGATCTCTCTATATCTTGATCTCAAGAATATAAGCAACATCGCCTAAGTCCTTCATTTGAGAAACACTCCCTTAACCAAGCCTTGGTCAAGCGCAAGGTTAGGATGTCGTTTCCAATGTCATTCTCACATTCAGCACCAGAAAGACAATCTTACACCCATTCGGCTTCTTTGAAACACATGGCTCAACTACGTTCTTGATAAAGCCGAACTTCATCAAAACGTTAGATTCCAATTCCGATACATGGCACCCAGTCATGTCTCAAAGTTAGGGCCATCCATGGCTTCTTGAAAGGTAGCTGGACCATCCCGATCCACTGTACCCAAATCGTCACCTTTGGACATGAGAAACATGTATCTAGCAGGTGTACGATTGGTCCTTTCAGACAGCCTTGGACCGTCCGGAATAACTGCAATAGGCGGTTCTTGCTCTACTACCAGCTCTGGCTCAAACACTTCTACAGGGTTGTCCAGTGGTTCCTGAGAAACTGTACCATCCCGAATACCATCAAGATGTACATTCCTCCCACTATTTTCGTCAGAGCCCGATTCAAAATGAATGCGGCTGTTTCTAGAGCATAACCCTAGAATGAGTTTGGGAGATCAGAGTAACTCTGATAATATCCCACTTCTCACAAGATGATCATGAAACTCTATGGACAAGTATTCTCTGGCTCAATCCGACACGAAGCGTTTTAATACTTTTCTCGAGTTTGTTTTGTACTTCAGTTTGAAGCTCTTTGAATTTATCAAAAGCATCCGACTTATGTCTTATTGAATAGACATTATCAAGTCTACTGTAATCAACAGTAAGATTGATGAAGTAGCGAAAACCACTCCAAGCAAGTGAACTCATTGGCCCATACACATTTCCGCTGTATCAGGCCCAATAGGTCACCTGCCCTTTCACCTCTCCCGATGAAGGGCGCTCCAGTCATTTTGCCTATCAAACAAGCCTCGCACATTTTTCCTAAATGGACTTAGAAGTCCGCACTTGTAAAGTGCTGAAATGCACTTTCTCATTTATGCAACCCAAACGACAGTGCCATATTAGAGCTTGGTTTAAATTATCGGATTTAAACATCTTAGTGATAATGTTATATTATGAGCTTAAGTTTTCATATTCGATATGTGTAAACCACCGACTTTATTAGAACTTACAAAACTATATAATACACATTATGAAGTACTAATATAAGTCTACTGGCCAAAACAAGAGTAATGGAGCCTACAGTAGTTGCGGCAACCCTGATTCTGTTCCCAACTCTTAGGTCCACCTCGTGTTTCCCATAATCTCTTCTACTTTCCTGTTTCTGTTCATCCGTATAGATTTATGCCGGTATAAATACTCATGAATCAGAAGTAGAAAGATTAAGCTCAATAACGAGAATACTTGAAGGCATGGATCCACCACCCTTCTTTAGATCATCCTAGAACTTCTTGCAGTCTCTTTTCCAATTACCAGACTGTTGGCAGTAGAAGCAGACTGATTCCCTTTCCTTTTAGCCTCCCTGACTTTAGGAGGTTTAGAAACCTGAGCCAGTCTCATCTTTTCCGCCGTGTGCATAGGGGCTTTACCCTTGTCACCTCCATCTTTGATTCTAGATCCCTTTCTGACCATTAGAACATCCCTTGGTGTAAGCTTGACGTTCTTCTCAGCCGTTACATGCTTTCATTGCAACTCTGAGATGATCTTGTCCAAATTATGCATATTATAGTTCATAAAGAACCCAATATAAGCACGAGGAAGGGATTGCAGAACGAAGTCTACAATGCCATCTCATGTCCCATCCCAAGACTCGGTCTTGTCAGGTGTTCGAGATGTCCCTTCAACTTTAGGACGTGAGGACTAACAGAGCCGCCTGCTGACATTTTGCAGGAGAGGAGTTCTTTGAGAATTTCGAATCTTTCGATCCGAGCCTTCTCCTTGAACATAACCCTTATCTGCGCCATCATGGCACAAGGGTCCTCGAACAGTTCCATAAACTGCTTTTGGAGGTCTCGCTCCATGCAGCCCAACATCACATACACCACATTCCCAGAATCGCTAAGGTGCTTCCTGAATGCATCCTTAATGGCCCTTATGGCGTTAAGTGTTGGTTCCCCAGGGATAGCCTGGTCAAGGACGTACTCCCTACGTTCCAACTTTAACACAAGTCGTAAATTTATGTCCCAGTCCAGATAATTTGTTCCATTGAGCTTACAATTATCAAGTATAACCCTCAATGACAAATTAGACGAGTTTTTTGAATTACTAGCCATTTTCTACAAGAAGAAAGTAAATTTAATCAGAAATGATGAATAAATTTACGAAGATGCGAATCAAACACCAACCATTGGATTCTAAGGTTTAGAATCTTTAAACCAAGATCCCTGATTTGTCAATTGAAGTACGCTAAGGCGCACCGCTCCAACTAACCCATTTGGGTAGGAAGTTCATCCAATTACAACCTGTGTAATTCTTGGTCAGGGTATGTGCAAAAGCACACGGCTTGCCCTTCTGATGCCCCAGCTCGACCTCAGGCCGAGAATCATGGTTGAGTCAACCAACCTTCACATATGCATCAGTTTTGTGCAGATGCTCCGGTAAGGCGCACGACATCCCACAAGGTTGACCATTCCATATAGAACCCATTCTATCGATGCTCCGCTAAGGCGCACGACACCAAGAGAATGTTTCTACATGGGTGTGAATTTGGGTGGCATCTCACATTACTCAAATTATGTTGTGATTTGGTTGTGTTTAATAATTCGAAAGTATTTTGGTACAATTACGAACCCGTCATTAACAACCCGTGTTGTGACGTTTCTAATTGTATCATATACTATCTTCTTTTGAAGCCGTCATTTGCAACCCGTGCAAACACGTTTCAAAATGAACCCATCCATCACAACCCGTGCGATGATAGTTCACAACGCTGTAAACATGCAAATAAGTAAAAACAGTTTTTAATCTTTGCATGTGAGGTGGTGGCTTATAATCTCATAAGCTAAGCATGCTAGCATACAAATTATCATCTAATAATTCAAGCATTTAAATATGCATCAATAGCTCATCCTAACCCTAAGAGTCTACGAGACATAACATCTTCTCGTCATCCCCATTCGGGCTCCCACTAACTCTTGGATTTCTTCCAAGACCGTCACCGTTCTCGATTTTCCATCCCTCTCGACTTTGAGTAGAATTTACAATTAATACTCGGTTCGCAGACCGGATAAAAAATAATTACACTTTTAACGGCTTGAATAAAAGAATAATTACACGCTAACATTAACGGTGTGCAAACCGTGAAAGCGATAAAATTCTTATGGGCTACTAATGCATCATACATTTCATCATATCATCAAACATGTTATCACACAAACATGTTATCAAACAAGATGCAATTTTCCGGTTTTAACTTTGCCAAGTTGCTTGGTCGGGTTTATCGAAACTAGACCTTTTCGAAAAACGGTTTATCGAAACCGATCAAATTTTAAAATTTTCAAAATATTGGATCGCGGGTTCGTGCCTCAATCAAACACCGTGTACAAACCTATTTGGGCCCAAGCCCATTTGGGCCGAGCCCAAACTCACGGCCCGGTTTGGGGTTTGGAAAACCCAAACCGAGCTTGCCGCCACCCTTAGCCTCGGCCAGGGCAGGGACGGCCCCGGCCAACGCCGGCCTCCGGTGACCTCCGTCCGGTACCTCCAATTCGGCTCCCCGAGAATCCCGTCTTGGACTCGACAAATTCAATAATTTTCGAAAAAATCCAAATTTAACGTATTTACCAAAATTACATTTTTAATGACTTAATTAAACCCATATACGAAAAATAAATAATGGAAACACAAAGGCATGTTAAACATCGGAAAAACCGAAATAACATACAAGGATCTCGAAGTGTAGACTGCCTCTGATACCACTGTTGGGTTCCGGGGCATCCTAATTACGTTCATGGCAGCGGAAGCAACCTATAAACCGCCCCGAACCTGCGCAAGATCGACTACCAAGTTAGATCCTTAGGAAATCGAGTTTTCGGGTTTTACCAGAATCTGTCCAGCAGAATACCGAGACTTTGAAGCTCCATATCTCGAGCTACATATCTCCAATTACTTCGGTTCTTTTTGGAGATTAAACCTCAGCCAATTCTCTACATCTTTGGTGTTTTTCTCCGAACCCATTTCGGACGAGAAGACATCCGTTTGGAACAAAACATTTTTCCCATCTGGCTGGACAGACTCTGCGGAGCAATCAGCTTCTCGGCCTTGTATCTCCCAAACCAGCGCTCTTTTAGAAAATTAGTATTTCACAAAAGTTGTAGCCCTTTGACTTATCTTTCCAACGTCGTCAGTTTAAGTTCGATCTGAGCTCGGACGAAGCAGCTATAGCTCACGCATTATAGGTCGCCGGAACTAGACAATTTGGACAGTTTCTCCATTCTTGCTTGGATCACCAGGAAAACACCAAGAATGTCATGAATGGGAAGAATGGGCTTGAACCTCTTCAAAGGAGTCTACGTATCCTCCCCGAGGAATCAAAGCCACGTAGTTCTTGCTAGAGATTCATACACACACAAATCTACAAGAATTTGGTGTGTAGAACAAAAGTGATGGAGAGAGGGAGGAGGAGCCATGGCCATCTCCATGAAGAAAGAAGAAGATGAATAGAATGTGTAGTGATGAGAATGAATATAATATATGGTGATGGTGATGGTGACGGTGATGGTGATGATGAAATGATGAGAGGTATGGGAGGTATGGGCTCACCACCAACTCCATCTCATAATCCTAATCCATAACACCAAACCATGGTTTTGGGCCCTTAATGGGCCAAGCCATAAAATGGGCCTAAATGGGCCGGCCATATTTGGGCCTCATGGGCCGAAGCCCAATTGCTTCGGCCATGTGGTCTCGTGCCGAGTCCAAATATTATCCGACCCCTTTTCCGAACTTATCAAACAAAGTCCGATACGACATCGACGAAAAAACTCGTTTTTCTCGATTCGCAAACCATTCTCACTTAGACGGGCCCACGGCCCAAAACGCCCAATTTTGGCCATGTCTCGTGTCTCAATAAATGCCGACATTTCCTTACCTCCCGAAACCCATATCCTTGGTGTGTAACCCTTTTAGACTCATGCCACGTTGGCAGATCGGCATAAAACCTCATTTTACCCAATCCATCATTAATGACCTCTAGTATACCATTATGATTACCCAATGTACATTATAGTCGAACTAATCGACTTAACCTATCTGTCATCCAAGTCATTATCCTTTTATCGCTAGATATCCGATTGATCATAAGGCATAGAGTCGTCATCCTTATTTTGATCAATCATGTTTCTTGATATGTGAGATGACTGAAAACTGATAACCCGTATCACTGGCATGGCCATGCACTTTCTTTCAGTCACTCTCGATCAAGTGGCCTAAACGGATATCATTCTCATACCGCAGTATGAAGGATAAATCCCTTAGCCGTCTTTCGTGTCACTCATGCAATCCGTCCCTCACCCAATCATGCCCGTTATTGCTATCCTGTTACGGATAGATTGAGGCGCAAGTCAAAGCCGGACGTCAATTGCATAGTGATCACAAAGTCTCCTCGGTCTAAGGATAGAATGACAAGCTACGACATTGAATATGTTCATGACTGTATCTATGCAACACTATTCAGGTCGGGTCGTCTGATATCAAACCCCTGATGATATTTATGTTATGATTCTGAGATCCCACATCCCAATGACGAGTAGAACTATATCATAAAGAGTCATCCTCATACTGGTCGCTTCTATTGAAGCATATTTGACCAGGGACCGTTAAGTTTGATCCGTACAGATCTATGGTTCTACTACTTTAGTGGTCATAGATCAGATCATACTTTAACATATTACTTTAACACATAAGTAATATAAAGCCGGTTTTAATCATTGCAAACGATGATAAACTATTACAGACATTTACAGACTATTCCAATTGGAACCTAGGGCACAAATGCTATAAATATATAGTTTTTTTGAAGGTAAAATTAAATTTTATTAATTAAATATTAACTAACCCGACATCAAACCGGACAGCTGAAGCTACTGTTGGTGGGATAGACCCCTCACCATATTCTCAGCTACTGTTAGTTAAAGGAAACATATCCCATTCGTGATCCATTTGATTACAAGTAAAACAAAGAACACATGTTCCGATAGTGGGCTGTACGCAACACCGTTCGCTAATGATTCCTCCAAAGTTGTTCAACTCAACCCGTTTAACATCATATAGAGCCACGGCCTCCAACTCATACGGATGGAGAAACCCTGTGATCTTACTGCAGAGTCCTTTACACAGGCATCCACGATAACTCTAAAGACCAATCGACTCGAACCAGTTAACTTCATGCAGAGCCACGGCCTCCAACTCATACGGATGGAGAAACCCCGTGATCTTGCTGCAGACCACCTTAAACCAGCTTCCTCGATCAACCCTGCAATCAATATTGAAATTTTGATCAGCTAGTCGAGCAAGATGCCACACACAATGTTACACAGAATGCTATAACGTTGTGTCTGACTTCTTGCGTAGACAATGTAGGACAGTAAATATAAAGCTCTAAGTAATGACACAGCAGATTGTTTACCCAGTTCGGTGCAACGTCACCTACGTCTGGGGGCTCTCAGCCTAGTGGAAAGATTTCACTTATCAGTAATCCGTCAGAACATACAAGTACCTGTGATCCCTCCTAGATCTATACTTTATGCTACGTCTTACAGTGCAATCTATCTCAGGGTCTCCCCCTGAATCCAAGAACGTCTTGATTCCACTCTTCGAGCAATCGCCTTGCTCTGTCGTCTTCAAGTCTTCTTCAAGCTTGGTGGTTGCGTGCAGTCTTCAACTCACGACTTTCAGTAAACCCTCAATCACCTAACTCTCTATAGTTATGTGATACACAAAGTCCTAAGCACAATCTGCAATTTCTCAGCCCGCAAACCTTCACGTCTAAGAACCTTGCAAATTGTTGCTAGGAAACAAATAAAGAACCACACCATTGCTAAGGGGGTAGCCTAAGCTTTTATAGCAATCGTGGATGAGTACTAACCCTAAAGGGTTTCCTATTAATCACCGTCTTTCTTCATTGCCGATTAGGAGTCGTTCTGCACTTTCCTAATCGTTTACTTGCTGCACTGCCGAACCTGCACTTTCCTGATTTCTGTCAATCAGGATTCTTGCCGAGATGCCGTCAACAATGTCACACAAGATGTCGTAGAAGATGTTTCGACATTCTTTGTAACATGTTTCTTCAGTTCCTTCAAAATTAGCCAATCTCAAAAAACGTCGTAACTACAATCTCCCCCTTTGGCTATTTTTAAGGACAGCATTCTTCGTCGTATTCTTCGTCGCATTCGTCGTCTCGTTGATCGGCAGTGTCGTCGCGCGTTGTGTCTTCGCGTCGTTTCTATCTTCCTTTCTTGTATCGTCGTGATCGCGTGCGTTATCTTTCTTAAACTTAAACTTACTCCCCCTTGCTGGCTCAAAAAAGAGCCAAAACTTAAACAAGTATTTTCAACAAATCCGGGAAATAAGCAAAATAAACCCAAACATAACTCACACTTGCTCTCGATCAGCTGTCGAGAGAAAGCGTGATACAGTGTTCACAAAATATTACAAACCATAAAAGTTGTTCAAGAGTCAGAGAATTTCATAAAACTTTTCAAATAGAGCTGCTGTTGGAACTTGCAGTCTCTGTTGCTTCTGTGGAGGCTTCTTGGGTAGCATCTTCTGGATCATTTGTGGGATCATCTTCAGAGCCTGGAGGAGACATTGAGTGCAGCAGGTTGGCGCAGTGAGTTCGGCGCTGCGAGAGGTGCTTCAGAGCAGTCTTTAAGTTTGCAATGTCCTCATCAAGCACTTCAATTTCTTGTTTGAGCATGACGGCATCCCTGCTGGTAGTCCTTGTGAGAGGGACGGCACTTGTGGCTCTACTGGTCTTTGCCGTGGCTTCCGGCCTGACAAGATCAGGAGCATGCCTTCCTTCAAACAATTTGTGGCTCACCACAATTACTCCTCCTCTTTTCCCCACCTTATCCGACGTTTTCAACACGCCAGGGTGTTGATGTACGAGTAATTCAGAGATAAGGGATGGAAAGGCTATGGGAATTTTCACAGCAAGAGATCTAACATGGCGAACAAGATGATCAATCACAAATTGTCCAAAGTCAAGTTTAGATCCAGTACCTATTTGGTAGATAAGGATTGCTAGCTCAGGTTTGATCGATGATGCGTGAGTTGAGGGCGCCCAGTTTGCAACTCCAATCCGAAAGAGAATGGAGTACTTGGAAGTCAGGTCTGAAGCTGCCACTGTCCCTTTGGATGGCCATGTTCTGCTCTTATCTCCGGTGATTTCTCGGAGGACTTTGCTCAGATCGGGTGGTGGCACAGATCGAACCCTCTTCCTTCCCAGGAATTCATTGATGATGTCGGAGGTGATGTCAAAGCGGATGCCTCTGACATATACCTTATCAAACTCTGGAGCATCTGGGGTACCAAACGTGTTAGGCAGATTTGCAATGAATTCTTTAACCAGAAGGGGATAGTGGTTGCCAATGTCGGAGACGGTTCTCATCAATTCTGCCTTCTCCAGGAGCTGTATGATGGCCTTTAGCCCAAGCAGCTCCGTTGACAATGTCTTCTATGGGTACGCCGTTCTCTGAAAGACAAACTCCCACCTCTTTGCGCCTTCTGCTGAGTAAAACGACACGTTGTCGTAAGTTACACTCATGGTGTTCGTGGCCGTCTTCAGGGCCTTCTTCTTCCTTTCTTCCTCAGCAGGGACCTCTTCAAGGTCATCATCAGTGGATTCATCTATCAACCTCCTTGTTGCAATTACTTTCTTCCCCTTTTCTTTGACAAGCAATTTTTTCCTTTTGTTGCTGGGACCTCCAGCCTCCTTTCCCTCCTTCCTTTTCCTTGTTTCTTTCAATTTTCCAACCATGACAGCCAAACTTTCAGTTTCTTCTAGAACTTTTTTCTTCAGGGTCGACAGCACTGTGTGTGCCGTCTCAGCAGCTTCTTCCATGACATCTTCTCTGGCATTCAGAGTGTTTTCTTCTGTGTTGTTGGTGGTGGCATCCTTGTTCTTCTCAGCTTCTAGTTTATACCATTGTTGTTTGAGAGATTTGCAAAGAGTGAATGGTGAAGGAGATGAGAGAGAGCACAGAGAGGAGGCAGACTAGGTTTTTGAAAACGATTCAAATCTTCTTTAGCGTCTGACTGTATCTTTCCTTCTCTTTTATATGGGCTTTTGATATGCCTGGCCCAATGACATTCGTTGGTTTTTAGACCGGTTCATGAAGAGGTACCAACACTTCCTCTCAACCGTTTCTGTATCTCCTTTACTGGTCGTTGATGGAACACAGACCAAGTGATGATCTGAGATCCTCAAATCTGCTCGCGTCTAGAGCCTTCGTGAAAATATCAGCTAGTTGCTTCTCTGTTGGGATGTGCTCTAGGATGATCTTCTTGTCTTCGACCAATTCTCGAATGAAGTGATGTCTAATATCAATGTGTTTGGTCTTGCTGTGTTGGACAGGGTTTTTGGAGATGTTGATAGCACTGACATTATCACAATACAAAGTCATGGCATCCTGTCTGACTTTGTATTCAACTAACATCTGTTTCATCCAAAGTAGTTGTGTGCAGCTACTCCCAGCAGCAATATATTCCGATTCGGCAGTGGACAAGACAACACAGTTTTGAAGCACTTAATGATGTATATGCAACATTAGCTTGATAGGTTAGGTTCTTAGGTCTCCATTCAGGGCGAGTTGTCTTCGGAGGAGATGGGAGATGCCTTTGGTATTTCTGAGCTTGCTTCCTCTTAAGAAGTTGAAAACAAAAAGGTCTGATATGACCTGGTTGACCACAGTAATGACATATCCATTGATATTGATGAGCTGGTCTTCTGTAGCTTTGTTGTCTAAGTGGAGGATGTCTTCTGGTAGTTACTTGACATGAACAGGTTGTAGACGATGTTATGGCTTTTGTTGTAGGTCGTCCTGTAGGATAAGTTGGGGCATCCTGTTGTTTCTTGTCAGCCAAGGCTTGTTGTGGGACAAACTTCGTCCCTGTTGTTGAGGGGACATCATGTGTGTACCCTAGTCCCGTCGTATCTTTGGACTGTTTTCCCACTGACAAAATTTTGTCAAGGCTTTCTGTGCTCGGATTCATCATCTTTACCGATTTGGTCATGAGACTAATTTCTCCATTAAGTCTGGTGATTTCTCGCTTCAGCTCCACGATTGTCTCCAGAAATCTAGACTTGTCGTTGGTAAGACTAATGATCCTTTCACCTTGTTGATCAAGTATCAGAGTTTCCTCGATCCATCTGGTGTGCAAGCCTTTGTATGCCTCGACTAGTTGCTCTTTGGTCCAATTCTCATATGGAGTTGGATCATTATTGATGTCGACAACATTATCAACATTACATGTAGGAGTAGTAGTAGTGAATGCAACAAAGTTGCTTACCTCTTCTGATCCACTATCTTCATTGTCATCATCTGATAGAGTGGCATTGTATCCCCGTTTTTGTTGTTTGAGGAAATTTGGACATTCTCTACGGAGGTGGCCGAATCCTTCACATTCATGACATTGAAGTCCTTTGTTTTTGTTTTCTTCCCCACTCATGTTTGGTCTGTCAAGACTACCTCCAGCTTGAGCTTTTTGTGGAGCATTGTTTCTGGCATTTGCTGTGACATTCCGTCCACCCATTCGACTAAATCTTCTCATGGCTTTGTTGTATTTTTTTGTGAGAAGAGCCATTGTAGCCTCGATGTCTTCATCAGAATCCGAATCTTCAGGTTCTGGTTGCTTGTGTGTTGAGCTCTTGAAAGCAACTCCTTTGTTCCTTTTGTCGATGTTGGGTAGAGACAACTCATAGGTCATTAGAGACCCCATCAGCTCATCAAATTTCAAGACCTTGAGGTCATGAACTTCTTCAATTGCTGTGATCTTCATCTTGAACCTAGGGCTAAGAGCACGTAGGGTTTTTCTTACCAATTTTTCATCAGACATTGGTTCTCCCAGAGAATAGGATTCATTGGCTAGATCGCGAATGCGAACATTGAAATCTGCAATTGATTCATCTTCCTTCATGATGAGGGCTTCGAAGTTTGTAGTCAAGTATTGCAGTTTTTGTTCCCTAACTTTAGTTGTTCCTTCATATGCTACGGCCAGGATGTCCCATGCTGATTTGGCAGTTGTGCATGTGTTGATTAGTCTAAACACGTTTTTGTCAACGCCATTGAAGATAGCATTCAGAGCTCGAGAATTTCCCAGTGATTCTTCATCTTCATCATCGGTCCAGTCTTTTTCTGGTTTTGGGCCGATAGGATTGCCATCATTGTCACTGGGTTGTGGTGCATTCCAACCATTGAGTACAGCCTTCCATGTCTTGTTGTCCAGTGACTTCATGAAGGCACACATTCGAGCCTTCCAATAGCCATAGTTGCTTCCATCTAGAACAGGTGGTCGATTTATGGATCCTCCTTCTCTGGTATTGTCCATCTTTGATCAAAATATTTGTTTAGGAACTCACCTAAAGCTATAGGTGCCCCCTCTGATACCAATTGAAATTTTGATCAGCTAGTCGAGCAAGATGCCACACACAATGTTACACAGAATGCTATAACGTTGTGTCTGACTTCTTGCGTAGACAATGCAGGACAGTAAATATAAAGCTCTAAGTAATGACACAGCAAATTGTTTACCCAGTTCGGTGCAACGTCACCTACGTCTGGGGGCTCTCAGCCTAGTGGAAAGATTTCACTTATCAGTAATCCGTCAGAACATACAAGTACCTGTGATCCCTCCTAGATCTATACTTTATGCTACGTCTTACAGTGCAATCTATCTCAGGGTCTCCCCTTGAATCCAAGAACGTCTTGATTCCACTCTTCGAGCAATCGCCTTGCTCTGTCGTCTTCAAGTCTTCTTCAAGCTTGGTGGTTGCGTGCAGTCTTCAACTCACGACTTTCAGTAAACCCTCAATCACCTAACTCTCTATAGTTATGTGATACACAAAGTCCTAAGCACAATCTGCAATTTCTCAGCCCGCAAACCTTCACGTCTAAGAACCTTGCAAATTGTTGCTAGGAAACAAATAAAGAACCACACCATTGCTAAGGGGGTAGCCTAAGCTTTTATAGCAATCGTGGATGAGTACTAACCCTAAAGGGTTTCCTATTAATCACCGTCTTTCTTCTTTGCCGATTAGGAGTCGTTCTGCACTTTCCTAATCGTTTACTTGCTACACTGCCGAACCTGCACTTTCCTGATTTCTGTCAATCAGGATGCTTGCCGAGATGCCGTCAACAATGTCACACAAGATGTCGTAGAAGATGTTTCGACATTCTTTGTAACATGTTTCTTCAGTTCCTTCAAAATTAGCCAATCTCGAAAAACGTCGTAACTACAAATTTGAGCATCGCGAAAATCAAATTCTCCAAGCTCATTGGGTTTAACCGGATCAACCCATCGCCACCAGGGACCCCAAGTTTCCTTCCAGTACCGATCCCAATATGACACCCAAGTGACGTATTGAATCTTAAGCAAGCCGAGGATCCGTAGTTCGGTGTGCTTGCATGAGTCTGCCCACAGACGCCAGATAACCCTCCCAGTACCGACCTACCAACTAACCAAAACCGCCAGTTCCCACGTATTGAAGCTTAAGCAATACGAAGCCCCCTAATTCGGTATGCTTGCATGAGTCTGCCCACTGACACCAGATAACCCCAGTTCCCTCCATGTACCGATCTACCGTCGCAACCTAAGCTCACCCTACGTGCAATTTCGTCTTCATCTCCGACCCCACTGCCCTCGAGCCCGTTCATACCATCCCTTTAGATCTTCCTCCTTCACAGCCAGCTGCCGTCGCAGCTACCACCGCAAGACCCAGAACCGTCAGCGTACTAGAAGCCCTCACAGGCGGAGCCGTGCCGCCGTGAGACATCGTCGATTTTCAACGAACAACCTAAATCGCCACAAGCGAAGGGTACAGACCACAAAGAAGAAAGACCCTCCCACATAAAATATATGTTTTTAGATTATGTAATATATAGTTAGTATAATCATTAATAATTAAAAAGTTTTAATCTGATTTTTATTATAAAATAACTATAAATATAATTTTAATAAAATATGTAAATTATTATTATTATTATTATTATTATTATTATTATTATTATTATTATTATTATTATTATTATTATTATTATTATTATTATTATTATTATTATAACCAATAACATACAAGGATCAAATCAAGTCAAGAGAGAATAATGTTGCCCCAACTAATATAGAGGCTCCGAATCATATGAGAGTCCCTCAATTATGAGGCCTAGGAAGGGGAAATAGATAAATCGGGGGTAAAGCGTAAAAGAACAGGAGGATGGGTACGTGAGATCTAAAGGACCGAATCAATCTGTTACAACAGCGAGACTTGCGAAGAGGTCACACTATAGATCATAAATGTCATCTCTTAGAATTGCTAGAAGCTTGAGAACCTGCGGCTGACGCACCTAAGATCTTTCACCTTTCCGCACAAATGGTTAGTAAGTATATCGGTCATTTTAAAAGGGAAGAAAATTTGCGACCACAACAATCTCACGAAGAAGTTTAGCTAGTGGGCGCTAGCCTAGGTGTTTGAATTTGGCGGGCTCAAGCAAAAATAAAGCAAATGGTATCAAATCCAAAAAACACTCATCGAATGCAAACATTCATCCAAACATTCAAACCATCCAATTAGATAAATGAGAAGAAAACCCGAAAGTGTGTCAAAAATTCAAGTTGTTGGAGAAATTTGGAAATCCGGGATTATTGGATCTAATAAAAATCATTTTACTATGTGAGGAATAATCTAAATTTAAGATCGATAATTGAGTTCCCTAGTCGATTTTATGTCATACGCAATCCTTTAATCATGTATTCTCATCTTGATGGAATAAACAATAGTCTGGCGACAAACATAAGATAAAGTTTTTATTCTCTTACTTAAGAAAATACAAGTTTAGGATTAAAGTGTTGAAAAAGCAATAAATTGGAGTTCTCGATTCCAATTACCTAATCATACTTGATGATGTCGAAATTTATGTATTCGACCGAGTTAAATCTCCTCACTTTTTAACACCATTTTGTCCCGAATTTATAAGTTTAAGTGAATAAAATGCTACTTTTAACTCAAAAGTGCTTTGAGATTATGTTTGATGAAGACACGTTGAAAAACAAAAACGAAAAGGAGCCAAAAGCGCAAAGCCAGAAAAAGGAGAGGAGGTTGCCGGCTCCAACCCGACATGTTTTACGTTAACCCAGCAACCCTTGCACGAAATGAAGAGAAGGCGAGAGGACTCACCGGGGAGCTCCCAAGAGCACCTCAGCTCATCCCGTCGGGTGTCACCCGGAAAACCGAGTACATTTTGGTGAGAGGAGTGCGAGGAAAAACCAACCTGCCTGGTTCCACCCTACAGGCTCACCTGACAGGCTTGTCAATTTATGCTCTTAAAATCGTTGAATTTTCATATTTTTATAGTTTTTCACCCTTCCTATAAATACCCACCTCTAGACTTCGAAAATCATCATCAATTCTCCATTTACTATCATATTAAAGTGAGTTTAGAGTTCGGATAAGAGGAAGAATTGAAGGGGAAGCGTGGTTAATCAATTGGAGAAGATCGAGAAGTTTTTGTGGAGTACAGGTTTCAGTAGTGATTAAATTGGTTTTATTTTCATATTATTATTAGGAGTTTATTGTTGTATGTGAGATTGAGATTTTGAAAATTGAGGAATTGATTTTTTTGATATTGAATATTATTTTTATATTTTGCATGTTAGAAATGAATTATGGAACCGAAATGTTGATTTTTTCTATTTAATGCATGATTACTTAACTTTCTAGGTCGGGGTAAGAGATGAACAGGGATTACACATTAATGGATTAATAGATTCGGTACTTAATTAACGGATTAGTGAAAATGGATTAAGGTCCTAAATCTAGGAAGTGAGACAATATGCAATCAACCTAGATTGACTGTAGCGTTTAGCAACCGAATTTACATTGTTAGAATATACGTTTACATCTATAGGGTACCCGCCTAAGAGATGGAGATTCTTGCATGCCCTTTAAGAAGTGATTCATTTGAATAAATTTAGTTAATGGTCTGACTACTTTGAATTAAGTTTTTCTCACATTTTCATTGCCCAGTATGGAGGATGTTAGGTGTTGGGCCAATAGAAAGTGGTCCAATGGCACACGTATACCTGCAAGTGCACGCGGTCTGAAATTCTGTTAAGTAGAAGGGACAAGTTGTCGAACACAATGTTTTTTACGATTGGTTCGACAACTTGTCTAATTACAGTTTATGGACATTGAATAATAAAATAGTAAACAGAAGACACACAATATGTTTACCCAGTTCGGTGAATCCGCACCTACGTCCGGGGGCACTCTGTCAGTGGAAAGGTTTTCACTATTCAGTAGTCAATAGTACTACTTTAAGCATCAACTAACTATCACACAAGCTATTATCCTAAGCTACTAGAGATCTCACCATGAACAACCTCGAATAGGGACTCCCCCTGTCTTTGAGATCCTCTCAATTTCACCATTCGAGCAAGCCTATGCTCGGTTGTATTGTCTTCGACAATTTTCTCGTGAGTCTTCCTTCACGAATCCAAAACCCAATAGTTTACAGACACTCCAATCTCCTCGACTTGATGTATGTAATCGACATCGTCCTCTCTAAATAAATCAGTCTTTCAACCCGCTAGTCGTACACAGTTAAGAGATCTGCGAATTTAGCACGTAGAAAGGACTGAGTTGCTAAGGGGGTAGCATCTGCTTTTATAGCAACTCACATTGCCTAATAGGATTCCCATTCCGATTAGGAAGTCTCTTGTCGCCTTGCGTTTCTGGCAAGTGACAAGTTGGTGTTGCCGCCTACATTAAATTCTTGCTTGCGTGTCTTTCTTTCAGCTGGACCTCGCCTAATTCATCCATTGTCTTTATTCCGTTGCGTGCGGTGCTTCTATGTTTAAAACAGGTAGTCTTTGATGTCTTTCTTAATCCTGCGAGTATCATGTCGCACCAACTGTGTTGCAAAATGTTGTCTGACATCTTGACTTCACACTAAACAATATGTCAATACTTAACGTAGTAACAATCTCCCCCTTTGGCAATTTTTTAGGCAAGCCCATTTTGACGGCGAGCTTCGAGCCAGCACCGTTTCTGGCTAGCAGCGTCTTCAGCATCTTCGGGTGAGCACCTTTTCCGTATAGCCGTGTCTTCAGTCGTTGTTTAGTAAAGCGTCGTCTTCTATAGCAAGGTTGAAACATGTTGTGACACATGTTCCGTAGTCCATCATATAACATGTGGTAACATGTTTGTGACGCATGTTCCATCATGTTCTTCATTTTCATGATGTCTTTTGTAGCAAGGCACATAACACGTGGTAACATATCGTGACACATGTTCCATTATGTTTGAGCAACAAGACACCAAAAGCTTTGGATGACTTGAAACTGCCTTACCTAATGTCTCCCCCTGATTGCCTCAAAAATGGAAAAAGGGTAACATTAAGGAAGAATTTTGAAAAACCACAAATAAAAACCAGCTCTAAACACGAGCAAACCAACCCCTAAACATGGGGTAAACAAATCCAAGCTCTACCAAGGAGCAAACAGTATTCAAAATGTAACCCGGACAGTCCCCGGGGATTCAAATGTTTCACAAAAATTATCATGAGTTTTTAGAATTAAAAGTTTTATAGCAGAGAGTGAGATGTTCTTTACGAGGTGGAGTTTGCAACTTCTTCTTCAGCAGTAGGATCCTCGTCTGGGGCGGCTAACAAGTCGTGGAGAAGGCTTTCGTAGGTAGCCTTTCTACTGGTCAGAGTTGTAATGTTGTTCTCCAGATCTGTGATTGTCTCAATGAGTTCATGCACTATCCTGTCGTTGAGAGATCCCTGGGGTTGTGAGCTGCTTCCTGCTTCGGAGGGCTTGGTAAAAGGTGGTGTCATATCACGAGCATGCTTTCCTTCAAATAGATTATGGTTTATACTGAGCTCAAGCGACCGTTTACCAGCGATGTCAAAGTCACGCAGGATGGTGGGACATTGTTTTAGTATCAACCTAGTGATTAAGGAGGGAAAACCAATAGGGAGTTTGATAACATATGATCTTGCATGTTTTACCAGATGATCAATGACAAAAGAACCAAAGTTAAGAGGGGAATTCATACCTATCTGGTTAATGATCCTGGCAAGCTCTGGTTTGACACTTGACTCATGGGAGGAAGGTGCCCAATTGGCTACTCCGATACGGTAGAGGATAGAATATTTAGCGGTCGGTTATGATGAAGCCATGCTTTCTTTGAAAGGCCAGACCAATTTTCTTCCACCCGTAAACTCTCGGGCAACTCGATCCATGAAAAGAGCTTTTGGATTGATATCAGATGTGCTTCTTCCCATAAATGCATTAATAGCTTTAGAAGTGATTTCGAAGCAATGACCTCTAACATACACCCTTCTATACCCTGAGTGTAGTGGATTATCAAACTCTGTGGATATGTTCACAAAAAACTCTTTTACTGGGGAGGGCTAGTAGATATCGATGTTTGTGACCGTCTGTAGAAGACCAGAGCTTTGTAGAAGTTTCATGATCACCTTTATTTTCTGGGTCTCAGCAGAGAATTCTCTCTCAGTATCAATGGTTCAGTGGTACACAAATTTCCACTTTGTGGCACTCTTAACTGAGTAGAAGGACACATTGTCCAGAAGTGCTTCTTGAACATTTTGAGGGAGTCTATTACCTTCTACTCTTTTCTTGGGGCTGTGGTCAGGGCAATCTGTTGGGTCCTCTTCTTCTAAAGTATCCATAATGGATATTGTGTTCTTCTTTTTCTTGTTCTGTCTAGATGTTCGGACAGAAGCTTCTCCTTTTTTTGGGACTTTTCGTTTAATTCCTGACTCGTCCATCGTATTTTCCCTTTCCGTTTAGCCAACAAATTTCCCAGAGTGATATCATCTTCACTTGGAGCCTCTGTTTCTTCAGGTGTTTTCTCATCGATGAGCTCTCTTGTTTTATTGGGAGAGATTGGAGTTGTTGGAGGACTTTGTTCTTTGGTATATTCTTCTCCTCCTTTCATTTCTGGTAACGGCTCTTCAGAAAGGGGGGTTTGTTCACTATTCCTAGATGAAATATGTGTTTTAGGGTTACCTCATCTCCTTTTGAGGGGAGGAATATCTTCGTCACTCTCTTCCTCCGAGATATAGGATGGAGCAGAGAATGGGTTGCCTTGATGTTGTTCGGATTTTTCTTCAGAGGGTGTTGATCCTCGCACTTTTACTCCATGTCTCTTTTGAGTTGTCCTCGGGGTAACTTTCTTCCTCGCGACGTGCTTGATTCTCACCATTGTCATACTTTGTTCTAGGTGGGAGGATTAGAGATTTTGGTGAGAGATACTTGATCGGTTTGTTTGTTTCAGATGAATAAAGGAAAAAATTGTGAGTTGCACAAACCCTAATCTTTTGGAGAGTGAGGAGTGAGGCCGAGAACCAATGGAAAGAGGCAGCGTCTTCTGTTGGATGCACTTCTGTAGCCGAAGAGTCAGGCTGGAATTGGATGCACGTCTTGTCACTAGATGACAAAAAAAAAAGATTTTGTTTTCTTTTGTTTATTCTTTTATTTTGGAAACCTAGAACGGGCTTTGGATGAATGGGCCCGTATTTGATTTTTTGGACCCTCGCAGTCCTTCTAGAGAGAGAGAAAAACATATCAACAAAAGCTCTCTCTCTCTTTTTCCTTGAAGAGCATTATTCTAGGTAACAAAATCCAAGGGAGTACCTCAGACTTTCAAATCGATTTGTATCCAATCCCTTGGTGAAGATATCTGCAAGCTGTTTTTCTGTTGGAATATACTCTAGCTTGATCTTCTTGTCTTCCACTAGCTCTCGAATGAAGTGATGCATGATGTCAATGTGCTTAGTTTTGCTATGTTGCACCAGATTCTTTGAGATGTTGATGGCACTGATGTTGTCACAGAACAATGTCATGACATCTTACTCCGTCAGCATCTGCTTCAATCACAAAAGTTGAGTGCAACTACTTCCAGCAGCAATGTACTCGGATTCAGCAGTAGATAGAGCTATACAATTTTGCTTCTTGTTGAACCATGAAACAAGATTATTCTCGAGATAAAAACATCCTCCTGAGGTGCTTTTTCGATCAGGAGTACTTCATGCCCAATTCGCATCACAATATACTACTAGAGTAGAGGATGTGTCGAATGAGTATAATAAACCTAACTTTGTTGTACCTTATATATATTGGATAATTCTTTTGGCTTGAGCTAGATAACTTGTCTTTGGAATTGCTTGGTAGCGAGCACAAATTCCCACTGAAAAAGCAATGTCAAGTCGACTTGCTGTGAGGTATAATAGGCTTCCAATGATGCTTATATAGAGACTTTGATCTACAGGTTCGCCTTCATCAACCTTGGTAAGCATTACATGAGTAGCAATTGGAGTTCTCTTGAGTGAAGCTTTTTCCAAACTAAATTTCTTTATAATGGTCTTGTCATACTTGTTTTGGGAAATAAAGATGTCATTATCCATTTGTCTGATCTCTAAGTCTAGAAAGTAGGTTAGCTCACCAATCATACTCATCTCGAACTCGGATTGCATATGTTGGACAAAATGTTCCACCATTTTGTCTGACATTCCTCCAAAGAAAATATCGTCCACGTAAATTTGAGCAATCATAATGTTGCTTCCTTTATTCTTTACGAATAGAGTCATGTCAACTCCTCCTCGAGTATAACCATTTTGTATTAGAAACTGAGTTAAATGTTCATACCAGGCTCGAGGTGCTTGTTTGAGACCGTACAGGGCTTTCTTAAGCTTGTAGACATGATGTGGTGAGTTGTGATCTTCAAACCCCTTTGGTTGAGCAACATAGACTTCTTCGTTTAGATATCCGTTCAGGAAAGCACTCTTCACGTCCATCTGATAAAGTTTGATTTGTAGATGACAGGCAATGCTGAGAAGAAGTATGATAGCCTCAAGTCTGGCTACAGGCGCAAACATCTCGTCGAAATCTACTCCTTCTACTTGTGTGTATCCTTGTGCTACAAGTCTAGCTTTATTTCGGGTGATATTTTTCAATTCATCAGACTTATTCTTGAAGATCTACTTTGTCCCGATGACATTAACATTGTCAGGCTTGGGTACTAATTCCAATACAACGTTTCTTTCGAATTGAACCAGTTCTTCTTGCATGGTACATACCCAATATTCATCGTTGATGGCTTCTTGCACATTCTTAGGTTCAATCTTTGAAACAAAACAGATGTTACCTATCATCTCTCTGTAGTTCACCGGAGTCTTTTGTCGAGTACGTACTTCTTCATTGACATCTCCAATTATGTCATAAACTGGGTGATTCTTCTGGACTTTTCTGGATGGAATTCTCTGGTCTGTAGTGGATGGCTCTTCTTTGTCAGGGCAGATTTTACTTTCTTCCTTAGGCTCTAGGCTATGAGTTTCGTTACTGACATGTGGTCTGACATCTAGAGTGTTTGGATTTTCTTCTTCGTCATCGTTAGGTTGCTTAAAGTTATCATCATTAACAACCACATTTATAGACTCCATCATGGTTCTGGTTCGATTGTTGTAGACCCGATAAGCACGACTGTTTCTAGAGTATCCAAGAAATATTCCTTCATCGCTTTTAGGGTCAAGCTTTCGGGGTTCCCTATAAGCTAAAATATAGCATACTGGCCCAAGGATATGGAAATACTTAACATTAGACTTTCCTTCCTCCATATTTCATAAAGTGTTAACGAGGTATCCAGACGAAGGGTGACACGATTGTGAATATGGCAAGCCATGTTGAATGCCTCTGCCCAAAAGCGTGTAGGGATGTCTTTGGCTAACATCATGACTCTAGCAATTTCTTGAAGAGTTCGGTTCTTCCTTTAAACAATCCGATTCTGTTGAGGGATAATGGGAGCAGAGAATTCATGGGCAATTCCTTCAGCATCATAGAAGTTTGCAAAGCTTATGTTTACAAATTCTCGTCCATGATCACTCATGAGTCACTCTTTTGCCAATCGTTTCTCCTTTTTCTCTTTGAACTCCTCCACATAGGAATTCGAAGATAGAGAAAATATATGAATTTTCACGAATAAACTCAACCCAAGTGTACCTTGAGAAGTCTTCCACACATAAAAAAAAAATATTTCTTACCTCCAAGACTTTCTACTTGCATACGTCCCATGCAATCTACATGGAGAAGTTCTAGGACCTAGGAGGTGGTAAGATGTCGCACCTTCTTGTGTGACGTCTTGACTTGAGTTCCTATCTGATATTCTCCGCAGATTTTTCCTTCGATAATCTTCAGATCTGGAACTCTGATGATAGCTTTTTTCAGATAAAATTTTCTACATGCTCCTCAGATTTATGTGTCCAAGCTTTTGGTGCCAAAGCTTGGTTTCTTGTGCTTTAGATAGAAGGCATTTAATAGATAGAGGAGCTGTTGTTGGAGACCATAGTGTTTGGTTTTTGTGCCCTAGCACAATGTATTTTCAATCTAATCATGTAATAAAGATTATTAGTTGAAATAAAATCGGCATTCATATTACTCAGTGTTGTAGTAATATCTTAAGTATGATTTGATTTGTATCATTGATGTGTCAACACATAATAGTAGATCTACTGATCAGGTAAAATTTTACTTGAGCAGTCCCCGATTAGAATAGCTTCATAAGAAGCGATCGGTATGAGGCTAACTCTAAATGATCACGCTCTACTGATCATGGCCAGAAGGGGGCCAGAGTTAAGTCATAATATCACCCGTCAGGGGTGATATAGGACGACCCGATCATGAGTATGTTACATAGACACAGTCATGAACATACTCATATGTCGGCGCATGAAATCACATCCTCAGACGGAAGGACCATTGAGGTCAATATGCAATGAGTGACGAGTTTGACTCAGTCTAACGTCTCCTATAAAAGGGTTACAATAACGACTGTGATTGGCTCGATCACAAGTTACATAAGTTGACTCAATGGATCGCTGAAGGATTTATCCCTCATACGGACGTGTGAGCAGATATCAGTTATGGCCATTAGATGAGTACAACTGAAGTACAATAGCATGGCCATGCAGTCAATACGAAGTATCAGTTACAATTCAGTTAACTCAGAATCAAGAAACAGGACAATTGAACGAGGATGACTTGTCTATGCCTCGTGGTTGTCAAAGATATCAAGAGGATAAAAGGATATATTCATGTACGACAAGGTTAAGTCAAAATCTCGATAATCACAAGCGTTAGGTAATCATGATGTCTTACTAGAGGCCACTTATGATGGAAAGGGTAAAATGGTAATTTTACCAGTCCGCCGTCGTGTCGTGGGCCTAGAGGGTCACACACTAAAGTTTGAGTAAAACGGATGGAATCATAGGTAGGAATCATGAGAGAGATAAAATCTGGTTTTAGATTAAACCGGATTAGACCGATTTCAGTTTAGGACTAAACCGGGAATCAAGAACGGTTTATCAGGACTAATTAATTATAATCTAATTAAATAGATTTAATTAAATTAGCTAAACTAGGCCTAGCCAGAATGGGCTAAGCCAAAATGGGCTTCTCTACATAATTAATTAAAAGTTTTGGACTTTAAGCTCATTAAGGCCTTTAATTAATTATTGGCTAAAAAGGTTTATAAAAGGGAAATTTTCAGATCTGAAAATTAAGGGAATTATTTTCCAAAAACCCTAGCCGCCACTCTCTCTCTCTCTCTCTCTCTCTCTCTAGCCGATTTTGGCCACCCCTTCTCCCCTCTCCCCGTCCGTTTTGCTTGCTTCGATCTTCTAGTAAGGATCGTTGTGAGTATCCCTGGATTGCTCTTCCTGTGCGGACGTTCTTTAGAGGTCGCTAAATATTATTTAGTGACTACGGATTTCAAATCAAGGTAAACATATAAATTTTGATTCTAGCCTAAATCTCACGATCAATTCATGATCATGCAAGATCCATATTAATTCGGATATTTGAGATTAATTTCTTGTATGGGCATGAAATTATTTGATTGGAACCCTCAAATAATTCTTTCACATAGCTAGTAGTTTTCTTGTGACCTAAGTCCAGTCATGAGTTCCCCTAGTTGAGTGTTCACCACTGCACACTTGTTACGAGTAAATTTAACTTCGAGGTTTAGACCGCAGAGTTGACTGATGTTTATCAAATTGGCAGTGAGTCATTCTACCAGTAAGGCTTCCTTTAGGAAGGGTGAGTTGAGTAGGTTGATTTTCCCTTTTCCTAGAACCCTGGCTTTCACTCCATCTCCAAAAGTGAAAAACAGTTTGAGCATGGTGTCAAAGTAGTAAGGAATACAGTATTACCAGTCATATGCCGAGAGGAGCCACTATCAAAGTACCAATCATTACTGGTAGAGGCTTTTAGTGAGGTGTAAGAAATGTTAGCCCTATAATGTACTTACTTCACCCGCCATTCTTTCTGTATTTTGGGTTGGTGATGTACCTTTTCTCCCTCCATACTTGTTGATTTTGAGCTTTGGCAGTCCTGCGTTTATCGAAGCTCTTTCCATAGAGGTGATTATAGAATGGTCGGATGTGACCTCTTTGTCCACAGTGATGGCATGTCAAATTATGTTTTCTTTTCTTTGAGCCGCCATCATAATGTTTCTTCTGTGGTCGGATGCTATGTCTGTGACATCTGGTGGAACATGTTGTTGGCAGTTCTTTGAGGAACAAAGGTGTTTTGTGATGTTGAAGCTTGTTTAGAGTATCCAATTCCTTCCAAGTTGTTTGCTGACTTCCCAATGGATAGGATTTGGTCCAAGGTGGCAGTGCTCGGGTTCATCATCTTGATGGATTTGGTCATGAGCTCTTGTTTCCCCTTCATATGAGCTATTTCCTTTTTCAAATCAATGATGGTTTCGAGAAGTCTGGTATTGTCTTCAATGAGCAAGAGAATGATTGTGTTCTGTGTCTCAATGAATTGAGAGTCTTCAAGCCACTTGACATACCACTCATTGTATGCGTTGTTGAGATTCTCATCTGAGCCAAATTTCTTCATAGGTTCGGTGGATGTGGAGGCATTGAGTACTACATGGTTGCTTGTTAGTTCTGTGTCACTTTCTCCTTCTTCTTAATCCGAAAAAGATGCGATGTATCCATTCTTTTGCTTTTTCAAGAAGTTAGGACATTCCCTCTGCACATGTCCATATCCTTCACATTCGAAGTATTGTACTCCTTTTTCTGCATTTTTACCTCGTCTGCCTTCTTTGTTTTCAACCTTTTGAAACCTTTGCTGAGATTTGTCTCTAACATGTCGTGAGACATTCTTTCCTGCCATCTGGTTGAATTTTTTCACGAATCGATTATAGTTCTTGACGAGGATAACGATAGTGTCATCAATATCGCTATTAGAGTCTGAGAGTACTTGCTCCTTCTGAGCATGAGTGGAGTTTTTTTGAAGCATACGCCTTTGCGCTTTTTCTCCATGGTTGGAAGAGAGAGCTCGTAGGTCATGAGGGATCCCATGAGTTTATGAAACTTTAGGATTTTTAAATCATGACATTCTTCTATGGCAGGGATCTTCATCTTGAATCTAGAGTTTAGAGCTCTAAGGGTTTTTCTCGCTAGATCTTCATCAGTCATTGGTTTTCCCAATGAGTACGACTCGTTGGCTAGATCCCTCATTCGTACATTGAACTCAACTATGGTCTCGTCTTCATTCATAGAGAGAGCTTCAAAATTGGTGGTGAGATATTGTAGTTTCTGCCCTCGGACTTTGGAGGTTCCCTCATAGGCAGTGGCAAGAGCATCCCAGGCTATCTTGGCACTAGTGCATGTGTTGATGAGCCTAAAGACATTATTTTCAACTCCATTAAATATAGCGTTGAGAGCTTTAGAGTTACCTTGCTTCATCTTCTTCGTTGCTCCAGTCTTTCTCACGTTTTGGACCGGTTTGATTTCCTTGAGTATCAACATACTGAGTTTCTTCCCAGCCATTGATAACAACCTTCTAGGTTTTTTTATCGAGGGATTTCATGAAGGCACACAATCGTGCTTTCCAATAACCATAGTTGGTTCCATCGAGCACTGGTGGTCGATTGATCGATCCTCCTTCCTTTAAGTCCATATTTACTACACGGATGCTTTGCAAGAAATCACCTATGATTTTAAGGTGCCTCATTTGATACCAATTGAAATTCTGTTAAGTAGCAGGGACAAGAAGTCGAACACAATGTTGTAACAATTGGTTTGACAACTTGCCTAATCACAATTTATGGACAGTGAATAGTAAAGCAGTAAACAGAAGACACACGATATGTTTACCCATTTCGGTGACTCTGCACCTACGTCTGGGGGCACTCTGCCAGTGGAAAGGTTTCACTATTCAGTAGTCAATATTACTACTTCAAGCATCAACTAGCTATCACACAAGCTATTGTCCTAAGCTACTAGAGATCTCACCGTGAACAACCTCGACCATGGACTCCCCCTGTCTTTAAGATCCTCTCAATTCCACCATTCGAGCAAGCCTATGCTCGATTGTGTTGTCTTCGACAATCTTCTTGTGAGTCTTCAATCACGAATCCAAAACTCAATAGATTACAGACACTCAAATCTCCTCGACTTGATGTATGTAATCGACAACGTTCTATCTAAATAAATCAGCCTCTCAACCCGCTAGTCTTACACGGTTAAGAGCTCTTAGAATTTAGCACAAAGAAAGGACTGAGTTGCTAAGGAGGTAGCACCTGCTTTTATAGCAACTCATACTGCCTAATCAGATTCTTATTCTGATTAGGAAGTCTCTTGCTGCCTTAACCGTGTAAGACAAGTTTCTAGCAAGTGACAAGTTGGCGTTGCCGCCTACATTAAATACTTGCTTGTGTGCCTTTCTTCCAGCTGGACCTTGCCTAATTCATCCATTGTCTTTATTCATTTGCGCGCGGAGCTTCTGTTCTCAAAACAGGAAGTCTTCGATGTCTTGCCTAATCCTGCGAGTATTATGTCGCACTAACTGTGTTGCAACATGTTGTCTGACATCTTGATTTCGCACTAAAAATATGTCAATACTAAACGTAGTAACACGAGTTGAAAGTAATAATAGACTTGATAAGCACATACTCAAATCTCGGTCATCTCAAGATAATCTTATTTCTTATTTTAACTCCAAACAGAATCTTGATAAGCACTATATTTTTCTTATTTCGCTCCACTAGAAATTCCACCTCAAAGTCAAAACCATTAAAGAAAGTTGTCTGACTCCAATTTGAGGCCAACCCAACCCCAAGTTAAATTAAATCTTTGTTTTAGTCCACCTTCATGATAAATCAAGATCTCGGCCAACAAAATTTCTCGTTGCACACCCCTCAACTCTATTGGCTAATACTGTTGAGATGCAATTGAGGTAATTGAATTACAAATAAACTTCACTCATTTGACTCAGTCGTGGAAAATACCATAATAACTATTTTTGCAATAAATGATAGTCAATGGTTAATCTGGGTATCTCGTTTCTCATTTCTTCACAAAAGTTTTCAACAGGAAGATAATGAGAACAAGCTCAAGAGATGACCCAGATCTGGGTACTGTAATAGAGTCACAACACAATGGGTCGTGACTTGGTCCTGTCGTAACTTGTTGCACTTCAAACAAAATTTTCTGGTGACCAACTACTGTTTCAACGCTTTTTTCACCCACTTACGGACCTCCGATGAGAAATTTTTATGTATGAGAATTATAGCTCGTTTCTTTCATCCCAATTGAGACTTAGAAAGTTCTCGATTTGGATATCGAAAATATAATATAAGGTTAATTACAACAGTTTGCGCATACTGTAATGGCGCGTTTTACAGTTTGCCCGACTATAATAAAAAGTTCAAAATGAGTCCAACTAATTGTATTTCTCTTACACTTTTCCCTAACGACGTTAGATTTTGCATGGAAACCTGAATTTTTTTTAAAAAAGACAAAAATACCCCTGAATTGATTTGAAATCAATTCAGCTGTTTGACTTGGATCGGAAATAAACCAGAATTAATTTATTATTTATTTAATTGGACCGGTTCCAGATTAAATTATATGATAATAATAATAATAATAATAATAATAATAATAATAATAATAATAATAATAATAATAATAAAGTAATTAATAATATATTATAACTTTCGAATTTCATAACTCTTTCATACGAGCTCCGTTTCGGGCTCGTAGTATATCAAATGGAAGAGATTTGGGAAATCAACAACTTTGAAAAAAAAAATCAGTTTTTGTCCTTTTTTTTATTGGTGTTTTCGACTCTCTCTTGCTTCCCACTTGAAAGCTTAAGTTAGTTTCATCAATAAAAAATTTTCTTTCGCTGGGCAAAAAAAAAAATAATGGTGGCGTGCTATGGGCAGTGTTGCAATGGAAGCATGAAGTGCGCTGCCATTACTAATGGCAGCGTTTCTTCTCGTTCTGGTTGTTTCATTCTCGGACTTGTTGTGGGGAGGTTAATTTTCACTTCGTTCGGTCATATTACACCATAAAAACATGTTATTGTAGTGACCATAATAGGGCAAGTGACTATAAATAGTAGATGCTATTGGCCAATACAGGTCAGTCAATACTATGTACTAATGGAAACCGCTATTATTTGTCCGCGACTATGTAATAAATCTTAGTAGCGGGCAGGAGAGTGTTGTGTACCTGATAATAACAAAAATGTGTAGTGAAATTTACTTTTTATTGCAAAAATGACAAAATTTTGCTTAAATTATGAAGATTTTTTTAAATAAACTTTTTTTTTAATTTCTCCCAACTAAAATTTGTTTTTAAATTATTTTAGATAAATTTACGCTAAACCATTCATTTCTTTAATAAAAATTTCAATTCTTAAATTGATTGGAAAATTTTCCAATTAATTTGTGGATTAAAGCTATCCACAAATCTGAAAAATAAAAATACATATACAGAACGCTGATTAATAAGAACCCAGTACTGATCTGTTAAAACCATATGAAACAATATGGTTTCTCAATCTCATCTCATTCATAGAAGTAAAAAAATGTGTACATGAATTAGAAAGAATCTAAGCAGTCGTGAGGCGATCCTCCGCAGATTGTTGGCGATGCAAGAACATGGCATCACAGATAATCCCAAGAGAAGCCACAAAGACAACAAGAGCCAAAGCCGAAGACGCGAAACAGACAACCGCGAAAAACGTAGTATTTACCCAAAAATAAATATCAGGCTTGGGTGGTTTGTGTCGAATCATGTGCATGACAACGTTGAGGACGAACCAGGCGAGAAGACCAAAGAAGCAAGCTACAACAATGGAGACGGTGGCTTTGCATATTTTTGCTGTTGCTTCCTTCATCATATATATATATATAATAAGAATGTTGTGGTAGAGAAAGGATCAGAGAAGAGGGTGCAAATAACTTATTAACAGACTCATAGTAGAAGTAACTGCAGAATGAGTAATTAAATGCCGATATATATAGAAATGGCCAAATCTTTATTATCCGAAACAATTCAGATTTATATAGTACGAAATTTGAATAATCGTTACATTTGCATTATGTATGCAACAATAACGTCATGTATAAGTCAAAAACTGGGTCAATGGTTTGTCGTTTCCTAATTATGATTTATTACGTACACCTGCTTTTATAAAATGAGTTTTCTATCTTTGGACTTGTATTCAAGGAAAATGGGTATTAAGTTATTTTGAATGGTTTGGATTTTGGGTGGCTCGTTAATGATAGATGGTGTATTTATTCCCAACTTTCTATTTTATTTTTTGTGATATTTTGATGATTTTATACTATTTTTTTTTTTTCTTTTCTACTTACAATAGTGGATTTCTCAATTATGATTGATTTATGTTTCATGATTATTGAAATTCTAATTTATTTTTTACAATTTTGGAATTTTATTTGAATGATTAAAATATTTACAAAAAAATAATATAATTTCATGATTTTACTTTTACTTTTACGATTTCATGATTCTTGTTTCATTTTCACGATTACAATATTTCATTTACTCGATAATTATTTTATTTATTTAAGTTCGTGATTTCATTTGTATGATTTCATAATTTATTCACTTAACCCTAATTTATAATTTATTTACGTAATCTTGATTTTCTTAATTATCATTTTATTTACTATATTATTTCATTGTGCTTTCAGAATTTATTTTCACGAAATTCATTTTCATTTTCACGAATATGTTTATGTACGTGTTTCATTTTCACGAATGGAAGTTGGGTTCTTTTGAAACTGGAGCATTTATTAGTAGGTTTTCATATTTTGATTCATATATTCATTTTTTAGTATTTCATTTATTTTTATTGTTAAATTAATGAATTACTGAGAATCTTGATCATTAACATCTTACGGATGATAATAATATTTTTATATTCTCATCTTAGTTCGGTAAAAGATGGCATTCTATGAATGACGTTTACTAAAAGTTTATCAACAATGAAATTTGAAGCATAAAATAAATTACTCAAAAAATCATATCTTTGTGATTAATTTGTGTTTTGGGTGTTATTATTTTATATTCATTAAATATCTTTTCTTAAAATGGGCGATTATTTTCAAAAGTAGATCGATACGATACGGCATATTGTGTTGAAATTTGTATTCAATTTATTCTTGAAAGTTGAAACGGATCAAATAAGACTGACCAAATTAAATTCAATTTATTTCACTTATAGTACAACTTAGTTGAAAGTTTTACTTTTTCTATCAACTTGCACTGTGGATCCAAATAAACATAAATGAAATGTGCAAAATTTCAGACTAAAATTTTAATTTTTTTAATGATATAATTAATTAAAATAATTATTAAATGTGTATAAAAATTATAATTTGAATTTGATTATTCATTTTTTACTTGAGTTCGAATTTAACTGGTATGTATATACAGAGAAGTAATCAACCCCCCGTAAAATCCCATATATTTATATATACACAAATAGATTTACATTTTTGTTAATGAATTTAATTTAATTGATGAATTGAGTACGTAAGAGCTTTTTCCTGATTTTCACCATTTTTATCTCAGTTAGTAGTTACTCAATTATTTATGAATTTTCTATCTTCTAAATAGAATTAATTTTATCAAATATTTATATAAATATCAAAAAAGTAAAATGTGTACTATATAAGATTGAACTTGGTATCACTTCTTAACATATACTCTGAATATATTATGTCCCTAATTCTTATTATTATTTTGCAAACCTATTCCAGTTAGCCTTATGAAAGATTCGAACTTATCTTAAAAAGGAGGATAAAGATAATAGAGACCCACCAAGAAAAGATTGAATTGGATACAAAATTCAGCTAACTAGGAATCAAAACTTACAAAAATAAGCTACCAGAAAATAGTACCAAATGAGAATCTATGTTCTGGAACAGAGCTGGCTTTTCTTTATGTTGTTTCTTTGATTTCCTATTCGTTAAGCTTCATTTGTGTAGATTGGGTTGTGGATGGTAATGATGATCAGCAATATAACAAAACAATGGTCAACGTCAAAAACGGTGTCCGAATGGGTCATTAATCATCCACCGGACCGACCCAAATTGCTAAATTCCAAAATTATTTATGATAAAAGCGAATGTCTTGTATTTCCATCCGACTCTGAAACAAGCTCTTAAAAAATTCTCCCTAACAATATAATTTTCCAAATAAATGGAAAATCAAGCAGGTTAATACACCTGCTTAAACTTGTTTTTCATTTTAATACACCTTAACTTTTTTAATTTAAGAATTCACTTAAACCAAGTATTTTATCACTTTTGTACAATCCATAACCATTTAATTCAGGGAAAATATCACTTACCTGATACCTCTCTCATAGTATATGCAATTTTCACTTACCTTCCTCGGTTAAATAATGCATTTTGACATGTCCCTGTACTTTTAGAATTTCTCACAGAAGCCTAACGTCGTTAGTTTTTGGTCAAAATCAACTATTTTTTTGTAAAAATGACAAAAATACCCCTTGCGTTTAAAAAATTAAAAATTATTTTTTAAACTTTTTAAAATATATATATTATTCTATAAAAACAATAATAAAAACTGATTTTAGTATTAAAAAATTTAATTTAAAAATTATAAAACATAAAAAACGATGTTTAAAAACCGTTTTTCATTTTTAATATTTTTTCTTTTAAAAAATATTTTTTAAGAAAATATTAGAATCAGTTTTTATTATTTATTTTATAAAAAATATATTTTAAGAAAATGTTTTAAAAATATTTTTTAATTTTTAATATGGGGGCATTTTCGTCATTTTGACCCAAAACTAACACCGTTAGGCTTCTGTAAGAAATTCTGAAAGTACAGTGACCTGTCAAGATGCATTAGTCGGTTGAGGGAAGTAAGTGAAAATCGCGTATACTACAGGGATGTAAGTGACATTTTCCCTTTAATCTATAACCATTTTGTCGTAAATGACGAGTTTGCCTTTCTATTTAATAATTTATTTGTGTTAAAGGTTAAGGGCATACTAGTATTTTTGCATAAAGAAAAATAAAAAACATTTAAATAATTTTTAAAAATACAATTTTTCCCTCCCTCTCTCTCTCTTCCTCGCCCGCACTCTTGCCAAACTGGTCTTTCTCCAGCGATTGTTCTCAGGCGAGGAAAGGTTGCTTGGGAAAGAACTAGGAAATGATAAGTGGATTTCAATTATGGGTCATATTAATTATTTTATATTCATATTAGGTCTTATCCCACTTCACATCCAAATTGTGTGTGCTTCAAATAATCTCCAATATATCATAATATCAATCTTATTATCGATTCTCAAATCCAAGATATTATGCTTGAAAATTTCGAAGTGTACTAATATACCAATTTGGAGCCGTACTCATTTATTTTAGGGATATGAGACTAGTTTGGATGGATTTGGCAATCTCTTCCCCTTCCCCATTTCTAAAATGGACAAGAATTTTCTGACAAGGACAGAAAACCCCTTTTCTTGTATATATATTGAATAACATTTGTATCCACAAATATTTAAAATTATTTGTTCATCATATATCTATTATAAAATATTATTTTACTTATAAACTATATTCAAAAATATTTTTCTCATTAAAAATATACATTTTTCGACATATCGAGGCATGCTGGGGTAGGGATACCTCACCTCGTTTCCGCCCCATCCATGTCCCCGCCACAAATGGGGCAAGGCATCTAGTCCTCGTTGGCTACGGGAATATCGTCATCCTTAATATATTTGGATAATCGGCTAGCTTAAATAGTGTATGAACTTGTATGTATAGTGGATTTAAGAAAGCGTAGTCAAAATCGAAGGATTGTTAAAAAAACGAAACTAAACATTTGAAATCGAGAAGAATCGTTCCTTCAAATATTCACCAAGAGTTGCTTTAACCCAAACCCCTCAAATCTCTGTCCTTTGAAATCGACGCTCTGATCGCAACCTCGTATCTTTCCGATCACTCTCCAACCCTTCAATTATAATATCGCTCTTCTACCTCTAATCCATATCCTTCCTCGCGACGAACCCAAATGCTCATAAAAAATTGTACATGATTGGGGTTGATGGCCGCAACCTCTCTACCTAAATATCCATAAAAATCACAACAAAATATCCTTCCTCGTGACTCTAACCCATAACCTCTTTACCCTAAATGCTCATAAAAATCGTACATGATTGGGGTTGATGGCCGCAACCTCATAAAAAATCACAATATTACTGTTCGTCGGAGCCGGACCCAACATATTTGGCGACGTTGATTAGGGTTTTTTTCAACTGAATTAATTTTTAAATCGATGTTTGATTTTGCAATTCAGATTGGTGAGGTTGAATCATAAAGATGAGGGAGGGTTTGTGGAGGTTGAAGAAGAGGGAGGGGAAAATGTCATTTCACATCTCTATTACAAAGTGTAGGATGGTGATAATTAATTATGTTTAGGTGACCTCTCAAATTAAGAAAATCACTTTAAGTGTACTTATGTCACACCCTAGCATTTTTCACAAAGAATTTTATGCTTGTGACCAATGAGCCTCACTCAAGGCCCATTGTCTCTTCTCCCCCACCAGTCATTGTGATCTAGTCCGATGCTCGAATTAGAGACTTCGGCGATTCGAAAAAAACTCTAGCTTCGCCTCTTACCTCCTTAGCAGCCTCTCCTCTTTCTTGCCCTCCAAGCTAGAGAAATATTTCCCTTTTGTATTAGATCTCTTGTATAATATTAGCATAAATAGGGGTTTTTATTCATTGTAAAGCATAGAAAGTAAGTTGTGAGACCTGTTCGATCACCCGTTTAATAGCCGAAAGAACTTCCCTGATCAATAAAACACCCCGGACCCCCGGTCCTTAAGCTTATCTTGTGTCTACACACACTCAAGGACGAACTGTCGACACTTTTTTTATCAGCTCATACCATTGACACGGTTGACCAACCCCGCGAGGCTGATTAGGACGAGTCCCCCGTATTTTCCTCGCTTATTCTTCTACCTTTCTCTCGCCTCTCCAATTGGCCGTGTCACGACTTGAGTTGCAGTGATACTGCATCAGAGTAGCTTCCTAAGAAGCTAATGATCGACCCTACCTATCTCGACGGATCTACCCTGACACGGTAATCCGTCCCACTTAAGGCTTGTCTACATGCTTCGAACCCCTCACGTTCAAGTTGTAGACGCCGCACGACTCGGATTTAGATTGACATCTAACTAGGTCATTACACATACACCAGATCGCAGACGATCCACGAGCTCTTTATGGGTTGGACGACCAGAGTCACGGAGAGAAAGGTGCGGAGAGCTTGGAGCAGGTTGATCACGTTGAGATTTCGATATATCTGGGTTACCAAAAACGGCAGGATTTTCAGGGAGGAGGTGAAAACCCCATGTGACATTCTCAGATCGTTGCAGATGTGCTCCTACACGATAATGTAGGCAGACGAGGGACGCGAGATCCAAACTTGGACGGGGAGCGCGAGCTATCTACCTAGTGCGCAAACCTGAGAATGGTTTTGAAGTCACTGTTTTCTTAAACTTTGCCGCGTATTGTATTTTCTCTTTATGAGTCTTATTTCCTAGACGTTTGTACCTTTTTTCCATCTATTAATGCTTTATTGTTGATAAAAAAATTTTTTGGCCAAGTGTACCTACCTACCATTATTCCTATATATTGTACACTTTAAAATAGATACAAAGTAAAAAAATTCTCTCAATTTTCCACATATAAATTTTCTTACACTCTTCATTCAAGATTCGTTAGTTTGTGGATAAAATGAAAACTTTATCCATACACCACATTTTAATTTCAAAATCTCTGCCATCTACCAACAAAGAACTTTTTTTTTGTGATTTGTAATATCTACTGGGAATCAAACTGACAAAATTGAAAAATTATAATTGTTCTTGGGAAATTATAGGTATGCTTACTCCTTGCCAAGAAGTTGTATATGCATGGTGAGGAGAATTCACGTACAAACGGGGGACCTAATACAAATAATGTGAGCGTGTGTAGAGCCGTTGGATGCAAGAGATGCTCATATCTAGACGACACGTGGTGGGTTTAGGTGGATGCACGCTAGACGGGTGGCTGATGTCGAACATATATGATTATCAATTCAATAATTATTATAATTACATATTCAATAAATATTTATCGTTAAGTTAAATAATATAAAAATTACCCTAATCAAATTTATAACCACTAATTAAATTTATAAATACGCACGAATAAGATATTTTCTGTCTAGTACAAGGTTTCGTTTGTTTGATGTAATGTCTTCTATATCTATAATTTCTTACGATCACGCAAGAACTTATACCAAAACAGTCAAAACGTTACATCAAAACACTTAAAACCTTATACCAAAAAAATTTGTCATAATCACTCAAGAACCCTCGTTAGAATAAGTGAAATCGGGTGAGGTATAAGGTCATTAGTGTTTGGTATGATGTTTTGACTGTTTGATATCACTTACTCCATAATCCTCGTTAGAATAGGTGAAATCGGGTGAGATATAAAGTTCTTAGTGTTTGGTATAAGGTTTAGACTGTTTGTTATAAGTTCCTTGAGTGATTTGAAAAGATCCCGACTTTCCCCCTTAAAGGTTCACTTTTCCATTGTTTAGGTAAAAGGTTTGAACTATTATAATATAAGGTATTGACTATTTTGAAAATTTCTTAACTTCTTCCCCTAGAGGGGCATTTTTCCATTGTTTTAGCATAAGTTGATGACTATTATGGTACAAGGCTTTGAATATTTTGATATAGTTTATTAATTGTTTTGATAATTATAAATCTAATTAGTGTGGATATAGATTAAGACTACACCATATTGTCTTGACACCTGCGCACATAGAGCACGAGCGCAGGCGTAAACTACGGCAAGAACAACGCACAACATATGTGCGCTGTCAGTAGTTAAGGCAAGGACAGCGCACATTTAAATGCGCAATTACAATATAACAACTGCGCACTTAAATTTGAGTGCGTAGTTTGAATAATATCCCCAAATTGCCGACCGCTGGCAACGGTCGGCTTTGGTTGTAGTCGTTATGAGATCGTTGCTAAGGACTACGCACATTGTGAATGTGAGATGTCCTTAGCTTGTGACTGCGTACATTTGAAAGGTGCGCAGTTGTTGTGTTTCTGCCTATAAATTGCAGAAAGTTGGTGTTGTGTTGTGTTATGTTGTGGGAGTTTAGAGAATTGGAATTTCTTCCAAAATTGAGGGTTCAAATATATGTGGGGGAGATAAATTATAAAGGCAAATAAACGCATCAAGAATACCTGACACATCGTACGTGCACATCATTCGTCCATTATAAGGTATGTACATATATATATTGTTTTATTTCGAAATAAAATTTAGATATGGTAGTGTGATTTAGTAATTAGTGATTGTTTAAAACGTAGATAAAAATGGATCAATCGTGGATGGGAATGGATAGGTCAACAAATGCTTTCAAGAGAGGTGTTAGCAGTTTCGTAATTTTTGCGAGAGAAAATGCTATACAATGCGGTCCAAATTAATTCCAAGTGCCCGTGTTTGACATGTTTTAATTTTTGTTTCCACGAGATGTCAACCATTTGTACACATTTATTTAGGAAAGGGTTCATGAGATACTATAAAATATGGACCGAACATGGCGAAATGGGAGAAGTCGGGGAGAGCAGTAATTAGGGTCTTCGTTATTCCCCTGTTCACAGTCCTGTGGTTGATCATGTTCATCAGTTCGTGCATGATGTAGACCCAGGTCGAGATGTTAGAGTTAAACAACTTGGAGAAGCAACTGATATGGCGATTCAAGTAGATGTTGATGCTGCTAAAGCAACGACGACAAAGTACAAGCGGTTGGTGACAGAGATGGAGAAACCATTGTATGATGGTAGCGATGATATAGCATTGGCCACACTGCTGCAAATTCTGTCAATCAAACATAAGACGGGGATGATAGACACGACATTTGACAATGTCGCTGCGTACGTTTCCAGCAAGTTGCCGCAACCCAATGCGCATGTGGCAAACTACGCATCAACGAAGCAAAAACTGAAGTCAATAAAATTGCCGTTGGTGAAATATGATGCATGTTACCACGGTTGCATATTGTACTACAAAGACCACATAAATTCCACAGAATGTCCAGTATGTGGAGATTGTCAAAGCGAATACGCTGGAAGTTTGACTGTGGCAAAGAAGACATTGTGGTATTTTCCATAGGTACTGCGTTTGCAGCGACTATTTGTCGTACCCGAGACGTTTGAGTTGATGCGTTGGCACGAGAAGCGGGAGAGGGTGGACGATGATACACTCGAACATCCAGCAGACGGGGAAGATTGGATTACGTTTGACAGGACATACCCGTGTTTTTTAGTAGACATTCGTAACGTGCGCCTTGCCATTGCAAGTGACGGTTTTGGTCCATTCGGGCAAAACACACCGCCTTATAGCCTTTGGCCCGTCGTCGCTATCCTGCTAAATTTCCCCTCATCAATGGCAATGAAGAAGGAATACAATCTGCTGACGATGTTGATATCTGGTTCGAAGTCACCAGGTAAATGTTTAAGTAATTTTATGAGGCCACTGAACGAGAAGTTGTAAGAACTATGGTATCAAGGAGTTCCGACATGGGATGAGTTTAAGGATGAAGCTTTCCAAATGTGTGATGAAGTGATGTGGACTATTAGTGACTATTTAGGGCTGGGAATGTTGGGTGGAATTCAGACAAAAGGTTACAAGGTTTGTCCTATATGCATGGATGACATTGATTCCACTCATAAACGGGGGAGAACGTCGTACTTGGGTGCACGCATGTACTTACATCAAAGTCATCGATTGCGTCGGGTGAGACAAGCTCTTAATGGAACAGTTTAAGAAAGAGACGCGCCTCGTATCTGCTCTAGGGAGGAATTTTTTTCATTCATATTTCAAAATGAATATCCAGTACGGTGTTTGGACCCGCTGTTGAAACTCAAGGCCACTCGGTATCCTGAAGGATGCATAGCGCAACAATACTTGATGCACGAGTCCGTTATTTTTACTCGCATGTACCTAAATTGGGGTACCTCGTCCATTCCCGGCATAGTGAATGTAGCCATGGTTCATGACCTCTCGGTAGTGTCGTAGTTGATTGAACTGGGGAGCGTCGTTTGCAATTCAAAATTGCCAAGAGATGAGTTGTTTTGGGCCCACTTGACAGTCACGGAGAATTGCGCAGAGATGGATACATTCGTAGGCACACATGAAAACTGGTTCAAAAGAAAAAAACCTAATAGCAAAGTTGAAGATCGGGTCATTTCCTTCAACAAAAAATTCGCAAAATATGTATATGCTCAAATCTAGAAATCGCGTGTACTAATTACCTTCAAAATTTTGGACTTAACCCAACTTTTATTGTCATTGCAGATGTAACATCCTGGGTATAAAAATGAATTGATGTTGCTTGCTCATGGACCCCAGAGTTCGAGCATATATTCGCAATGTACGGTAAATGACGTGAAGTTTGTTTGTCAACGATTAGATGAAAGGAGATTGAATCAGAATTCAGGAATAATAATAGAAGCGATCGACAAGACATATTTTGGTGTTCTTCTGGACGTCTGCGTACTTAAATACCCCCAGAGTTTGCATGTGGTTGTGTTCAAGTGTAGATGGTACTATGAGAGCATGTTAAGGCATGATCGGGGGTTAATGTCGGTTAACACGACAACCAATTGTCACAGGGAGAACCCTTTATGTCTTGCCTTAAAGGCGAAACAGGTTTTCTATGTCGAAGATTCAAGAACTGGTCGCGGGTGGAAAGTTGTGAACTTTGTCAGCCAGAGGGTTTGTTACAACCCGAAGACACTAGCCCGTACAGCCGAAGAAGCCCCCATGTACGAAGTGAACGAGCCTTACCAAGAGCCAAACACGAACAGAATTGAGATTGACATGCCTGGAGGAAAAACAATTGATCTTAGTAGTTTTCAGTTCCAATCAATTATACCGCCCGTTCAAATTGCCGACATACCACCAGACATAGAAGAACATAGTAGTAGTGCATCCGACAATAGCGATATGGAAGGGCATGAAGATTATGTGTCTGATTGAAAGTTTTGTAATTTCGTTCACAAATGATGATAAATTTAAAAGTTTGCAAATTTGTACGACTATAATGTCCCAATTTCAAAAAAAATGTAGTTTGGACTAAAAATATTTCTAAGTGTAAAGGACGGCGCACTTCTTAATGTGCGCATTGGTAACTTAAGGACGGCGCGTTTTCATTAGTGCGTCGTCCTAAAGTGTAAACTGTTGACTATTTAGGTCCAATACACGCTTGACCTCAATTTCCGATTACGATTGAAATTGTTTTTTTAATCGTAGGTGTTGATTATGATAGTTTGTTTCCTATGCATGTAATCGAACCCAATTTTAGTCAAATCGACTAACAGATTAGCCAAAAAATTGATGATCTCTGTATATATACACGTGTTGCGACTGATCTGGTACTTGATCTAGGTCGATTTGAAAATAAAATTGTTCAATATTTTACCCGGCAAAGAGAAACATATCTTCGTTTCCATCCGTACGTTTGGATTTGAATTTTTTTTTTGGCAACATTGAATCGTCTTCAATGTAGGGGTTTAGGATTATGGAAACTAAGGGTTCACATAAACTAAATATACGATCTCCCAATCTCGAATGTAATAAAAGTGAATTATAAAAATCCAAACCGTTAGATATGTAGATCATGATGGATTACATGCAGAGATTAAATTTTAACCAAATCAAACCACGAGATCATAGCCGATCAGTCAACAGAATATCAAGTCAACCATTCAAGTCAACGTTTTCAAACATTAAAGCATGCGCACATTCTCAAGTGCGCAGTTGGTACACGTAATGACTATGCACCTAAAACTGTGCGCAGGCTTTACGCGTATCTATGATTCTTTAATTAAATTCATTTTATGTATTTGGCTAGGAGTTGGGGGCAGAAATGGCTGAGCACCGAAAGAAAAAGCCAAATCACAACTCTGGTCCAATATCATTCAAAAGCTCGTCCACGGAGTTGTCGAGTGAGAGGGAGAAACAAGGTCTGATACCTATTTCGGCGAACATAGAGAACCACTTTCAACGTTACGCGGACGTCCAAGACACAGAATTGAAGAAACACCAGGTAATTTTAAGAAAGTCTTTTATTTTAGATTATCGGTCCTTAAAATCATATTAATGTTTAATTCATTACTTTCAGGACTGCGTCCAGAGATTGTTCACTGAGTGGTGTGCGACCCACAACGACCCGATGACGCCCCAAGAGGAGGAAGACTTGATGAACCGAGCTCATATACTAACATACGGTCATCCTCTGAGGGGCAGATATATCAGAGGGTTCGGCAGAGCTGCTATGAGGCCACCTAAGGCTAGACAACCGGACGAAGGGAGTTCGCAAACTGCAACATTTGTACAAAGGACAGATGAGGAAATTCAACGACTCCAAGAGCAAAATCAAACGCTAGCTATACAACTAACCTAAACCCGAGAGGAAATGGCCAACCTAGTTGCCCATCAAGTGGCCCAAGAGCTTGCAAAGGCAAGGAGAAAGAGAAGAAGCGTAAAGCATTTGGAAGAAAATTGCGCCAACACATGTGTGATCCGACCAATTTCTCAATTCCCGAGTCACCGACCGACTCGGAGGATGAGGATGGGGATGCTTAGGTTGTTTTTATTCTCTCGTACCCAAACTTTTTTTATAATTCAGTAACTTTATAACGTTTAATATTGAAAATGTATGGATCTTGAATGCCATTTTTTGCTGCGGTTTTGGAAACGTTATTGTTATTCGCCGATGATATGGTGATTGTTGTTTGAGATTTTTAAAAATTATTGCAGGGAATTGGATTTCGGGATGCCAATTTTTTGCAATAATTTTTTTTAAAAACTCACTGCCATAATGCATGCGCACTAAAGAATGTGCGCAGTTGTTACCTACTAACTGCGCACAATATCAAATGTGCAGTAAGTAGATTATGCCTGCGCACTAAAGAATGTGCGCAGTTGTTACTTCTGACTGCGGGCTTGAGAAAATGCGCATGCATTATCTTCTTACTACGCATGTGTATATATGCGCAGTTCGTACGTTGTGACTGCGTACGTCTATAAACGCGTGCGCAATTGTTATCTTATAACTGCGATTTAGCAACAACGTGACAACAACTGCGCACTGTGCGCCGTCCTTACCTTGTACCTGCGTTTTTTTGCCTTCTTCCTGCACGCCTTGTGTGCCGTTGTTATGACAGAACTCTAGTAGCGTAAGTTGTACGTTATTAAACTTATTATTTATTGGATATGTAATTATGGTACACGTAAACACCAAATAAATAGTTCACATTGTTTGTATTAGGTCTTTGTCTGTAATATTTTTAAAGAAAGTAGACATATTTGAATACAACTGAATAGAGCAATTTGCCCCCATTGAACTCACAAGAATCAAATTCATGCCCATTCTTTTCTTTTGACATGACAATGGGCAGCAATAAGAAAGAGAAACAAAAGTTTGAAATATAAGTTTCAAACACACAAATCTGCATATCTTGTGAGCAAATTGAAACTTTAAAAGCCGAAAACACATATGGTGTTGAACACATAGTCTTGTGGGTTTAAGCCGAAAACACATATAAAAAGTTATTTTAAAAAAAATTTGTATAATCAAATTTTGTAATTTAATTTTTTAGTCAAATTATTGTTAAGCTAAAAGATATTTTAAAACTATTTTATAAAAATCTTAATTTTTTATTGCGGTGACAAATGTGTCATTTTTATATAAATACACTTTTTTGCATAAAATTAATAGTGCACATTAACATAGTATACCCTCTTGCAGAAATGTGATAATATCTGACACTTTTCTGCCATTTTCACATCTTTTAATCGATAATAAGAATTTAATTTAATAAATATTTAACTTAATTTCAATTTAATGACTCAAAACAAGCCATTCGTTCATTTATTAATTAACTAATTATATTTAATGTAATTAAAATACTAAAAATTAAATAATTTATTTATATATGGCAAATTATACCGAATGAATCCTTAAATTTTAAGTATTTGTTTCCAACCAAACTCCAGTCAAACGATTTATTTTTAAACCGAGAGAAACACTTTGAAAATATAAACTCGATCTCATTAGTTACCGTTTAACCCAAGCATCTTTTCAACGCCTACTACGTGATATGAATTTGCTGGCATTTTAATCTGGTGCCGCCACCAAATCCTTGAAAAATAAAAGGATGTACTGAAACAATCTTGCTTAGCAATTAAGTGTCTCAAGCAACACAGCTTTGTAGAATCTGTGGAGCTTCTCAGTAATGGGTGGCTCACAAAGTCTATGCACGGAAGGAAACATTAATCTTGCGACAAAACCTGCCTCAAAATTGATTTATTGTTTCCTCCGTGGAACCCAATTCATTAAGAGCATCACTCTCAGACTCAGTCCTTTTTGAGTTCCAAACTCTAATTTCACCTTCCAAGTAAATAAGATACTATCAAAGCTTAGGAACATTGATAATGAATCGAGAAATTAATTATGCGTACACTTTTGTAATCAATTTCTCAATCCTCTCTTTTCATGGATTACAAATAAGTCTACACATAATTACTGGAACGAATCGGGAAATTGATGAAAAGAAATCAATTTCTTTCCATTATTAATATAGGTAAGGGTTCAATTTCATATGATATAAATCTTAATACCCTTAATTCCAAATCCAAAGTATCATCTATTCATCAACGAGAAATGACGGGTCCTACTTGAAACTAATCCAAATTAACGTGTTAATTGAAATGATAGTCAACTAATTTAGAACCAGGACAGCATAGCACCAACCACCACTTGATTGATTCCTGTCTAAACCAAAACCATTACAACTAACTTAAAAGAGCAGAGCCATCTTCACTACTTGATCGTCGCAAGTACCTTACTTCTCGAATCCAACGGCTCCGATCATCCCACCATCCTATCCCTGCAAATTAACCATCCTTTTCTCATCAACCCACTACAGAGTCCATCATCAGTCATCAACCCAATTGCACGTTTCCTCCTCAAAACAAGAATCCATCATTTTTTCTGAGATTTTACGAGATGGGTAATTTTCAGTACCCTCTGTTTTCCATGTTTGTGGCTATAGGGTTGGTGTGTAGAGGTGAATCGAAGACGTTTTGGGGAGATAGAGAGGTGTTGAAGCAGCTCAAGAGTGCCATCAGCAGCAACTCGATGGCTCGTGGGTCGTGCGTCAGCTCCTGGGACTTCAGCGTTGACCCATGCGACAACCTCTTCAGCGACCGCTTCACCTGCGGCTTCAGGTGCGACGTCGTCGTTTCGGGGGCGAGGCGGGTCACCGAACTCAGTCTGGACGCGGCCGGCTACTCTGCCCCTCTGGCCTCCCCTTCCTGGAACCTGCCTTACCTCCACACCCTCGACCTCTCCGACAACCTCTTCTCCGGCACAATTCCCGATTCCCTCGCCGGGTTGACCCGCCTGACTCGCCTCGCTCTCTCCCACAACTCCCTCTCCGGCGGAATCCCCGCCTCGATCGGGTCCATGTCGACCCTCCAAGAGCTCTACCTCGACGACAACAACTTGGGAGGCGCGGTTCCGGAGGGCCTGGACGGCCTTGTCGGCCTCAAACGCCTCGAAATTCAATCGAACAAGCTCTCCGGCAAGTTCCCCCAACTGGGTTCTCTTGGAAACCTCTACTTCCTGGACGCCAGCAACAATTTGATATCCGGGAACATCCCCGGCGTGTTGCCGCCGTGTCTGGTCCAGCTGACGATGAGGAACAACAAACTGCAAGGGCCCGTTCCCGGGTGGTTGAGGAATCTCGAATTCTTGCAGGTTCTTGACCTGACGAACAATCGGCTGAGCGGCTCTGTTCCGTCAGCCCTCTTCGAGCACCCGTCTCTGCAACAGCTCGCTCTCTCGCGCAATCGCTTCTCCTCCCTGCAAACCCCCAAGTCCCGCGGGGCCCGCAGCGAGCTCATCGCGGTCGATTTGAGCGACAACGAGATACAGGGGACGTTGCCGGCGTTCATGGCGGGGATGCCGAAGCTGTCCGCTCTGTCGCTGGAGAACAACAAGCTGGGGGGAATGATTCCGGCCCAGTACGGCGTGAAAACGGCGGTGCCCGGGGCCGGAGTGTCGCCGTTCTCGCGGCTGCTCCTCGGCGGGAACTACTTGATCGGGCCCATACCGAGACCGTTGCTGGGCCTAAAACAAGGGGACTCCAATGTGAGCCTCGCCGATAACTGCTTCTACCGCTGTCCGGCCAGGTTCTATTTCTGTCAAGGAGCTCCCCAGAAATCGCCCACGGAGTGCAACACTTTGAATCACTGAAACGGTGTCGTATCATGCAATTCCACCTCTTTCCCTTCTTGTCTGTGTATCAATAGCTTCCATTTTCTAGGATTTGGATTATACAATCAGTATTACTAATACTCCTACTTTTATCTTGACTCAAATTTATTATTTTCATATTTGATCAACTCTAAAATTATAGGATAACGGTATAATAAGAAGGTTATTCACAAACTTATTTAATTTTTAATGTTTCCCGGAAAAAATGTAAAAAAAAGGGACATATCGGGGAATTATAATAAGAGAGTAAAGTTTAGAGGGAAGTGAAGTGGTGGTAGATTTTTTTGCAGAAGGTGTGGGTGGATGGGGTCAATTCTGACAGTTAAATGTGGTACGCGCGTGACTCTTAGGAGTCGTGGGAGTGACGCGTGTCAATAGAAAGAAACAAGTCGGCAGCCTCCTGTTTCTGGCACGTGGAAAGGGATCACCTTTCTTAATCACTTTATTTTAAGGCTTTTTATTCGGCCCAATAACAACGAGCCGAGGAGACCCAACTTCTCAACTTCATTACCACAAACTGCTTCACCAGTACATGTCCAAGAATAGATGAAATGAACTTATGGTCATTTCATGATTCATCAGGGAATTGTAATGAAAACATGTCTTGGTTTTTGTTATCTAATGTTGTACTTTACGTAAATATTATATAATACAGGCATGTTTGTAGGTAATGTTGTGCTCGATCAATTGTGCTCAATTTGAGACCATTACTTGACTGTTATTTGCAACTAGCGTAGTAGGAAGCATGACCAGTCGATTAGGAAGGTCACACACATGAACATATTCTTTGAAATCCACGAAATATTTCATATAAATAAGTTCATTGATCTACGATGGCAAGACTTTGGTTCATTGAAAACATATCACAATGATTCTTGAAGATAGTGTTGGTTTCAGACAAATACAAGAATGAGTCATTCAACTTACAGATTCACAATATGTGCATGAAACATAAAATCACCAACCACTCTTGAAGCTCAATTTCCATTTTACATGTATGATCTCGAAAATAGTATGGCTTGAAGATTTGAAATGAAAATGAATATATAGCTACTATTGCGCCACAGATCCATCGTTGACCAAACACAAAAATATTAGTATATATAATAATTCATAGAAATAAAAACATAAAGAAGCTGAAGAAATTGAATATATTATTCAAAAGAATTGACAGAATACATCTAGCCAATTGAAATTGAGAAAATTATACTCCCAAACATACACTTCACAGAATAGATAAGAAATTGAACTTAAAAGTTTAGTGCCACATTTCCAATAATCTTAAAAAGAACATTCATTCCAAATAATTAGAATTTGAACAGGACGTTGGTTAATGGATTCAAAGAGGGTTGGAAGTATTGCGTAAAGAGCCGTTGATTACATTGACATATCTCCACTGCCTTATTTAGTCCAAACCCTGTCCGCAACATTTCTTCTCCAACCAAAATGGCCTTCTCAATTCACACGACAACCCTCTGCTTCTGCCTCTGCACAATCACCATCTTCTTCTTCTTCTTCTTATCAGCTGTAGCGTCGACCACCACCACCACTAGTATCTCAACTTGTCACGAGATGGACAAGAAAGCCTTGCTTGAATTCAAGAGCAAGATCAGCTCCGACCCGTCAAAGCTCCTCCAGTCGTGGAGTCCCTCCTCCGACTGCTGCTCGTCGTGGGCGGGCGTGGCCTGCGACCCGTCCGGGCGGGTTGTGAACCTGTCCAGGCCCGGGCTGGTCTCCGACAACGACTTCCTGGTGGACACGTTCATGTCGGGCACATTGTCCCCGTCCCTGGGGCGGCTGTCCCGGCTGGAGCTCCTTGACCTCAGCAACCTCAAGACCCTCAAGGGCTCCATCCCCCCTGTGTTCGGCAAGCTCCGCCGCCTCCGCTACCTCTTCCTCGACTCCAACGACCTCTCCGGCCCCATCCCCACCACCTTCCGCCACCTCCGCAACCTCAGGAAGCTCTACCTCGGCAACAACCAGATCTCCTCCTCTGTTCCCGCCTCCGTCTTCCGCTCCCTCTCCAAGCTCTCCGAGCTCAGCCTCTCCCAGAACCAAATCTCCGGCCACATTCCCCTCACTCTCGGCAGGATGGTCTCTCTCACCCAGCTCGACCTCCACCAGAACGACCTCACCGGAAAGATTCCTCGCACCATCGGAAAACTCAAGAATATAAGGTTTCTTGATCTCTCCGGAAACAGAATCACCGGAAGCATCCCGCCATCAATCGGCCAGCTCTCTTCCTTGGTGCTCCTCTACCTCAACCAAAACCAGCTCACCGGAGAGCTCCCGTCTTCCATCTCCGGCCTCCGCTCTCTCCAATTCTGCCGGATGTCGGAGAACAAGCTCTCCGGCAACCTCCCCGGCTCGATCGGGATGCTCTCCAGCATCCAGAGGCTGATCCTCGAGAACAACGACCTCTCCGGCAAGCTCCCGCCTTCCATCGGCCGCCTCACCACCCTCACCGACATATTCTTCTCTAACAACAACTTCTCCGGCAAGATCCCGTCGAGCTTCGGCAATTTAAAGAACCTGCAAACGCTTGAATTGGCGGGAAACCGGATCTCCGGTCGAGTTCCCCGGCAGTTGGCTAAATTGAAGAACTTGCAGACTCTTGACCTCTCCTACAATCCTCTGCATTTGCTTCACATTCCCAAGTGGTTCTCGAAACTGAATCTGTTCACTCTGAGACTGGCAAGAACAGGGCTCAAGGGTCCCTTTCCCAGGTCGCTATCCTCGTCGTCCATATCGATTCTTGATTTGTCGAGCAATTCGTTGACAGGGAAGCTCCCGATCTGGATCGGGAACATGACGAACCTCTCATTCCTCAACCTCTCCAACAACGAGCTCGGCTCCTCGATCCCGGACGAGTTCACCAACCTGTCTCTGCTCATGGACCTCGACCTCCACTCCAACAAGCTCACGGGAAGCCTCAGGCCCATTTTCATGAAAACGAACCAAAACCCACTTGGAAACTTCAACTCAATCGATGTATCGAACAACAGATTCGACACTCCGATCGACGACAGCATCGCGGAGGGGCCGGCGATGGGGTCGATCAGGACGCTGGTTCTGTCAAGAAACCCGCTGGGAGGGTCGATACCGAAGGCGCTGGGGAAGCTGGGGGAGCTGCAGGTGCTGGAGATCGCCGCCGGGAGGCTGTCGGGGAATATTCCGGCGAAGGTGGTGAATCTGAGGGAGCTGAGGAAATTGGACGTGTCGGAGAATGCACTAAGCGGGAAGATTCCGGCGCATAACGTGACGATACCAGCGTCTGCGTTTGAGGGCAATCCTGGACTCTGTGGCTCTCCACTTGCTCCTTGCAGCACCAACTGATTGGAATTCAATTGAATTTCTTCTTTAGAATGTAGGCATTCAAAGATTAGATTTTTATTTTTGAAAATGTAATTACCACATTTTCCTTTTTCAGAATAATTGCCTTCTGATAGTAATCTCATAACCATAATACAAATTATGCTTAATTATGTAACTCAAACCACACTAGAATAAATAGTACATCCAACACATTCTTTAAATATTTTAATACTAAAATAATCTTAAATATATTATTTTATATGTGATAAATTATTTTAACAAAATCTGGAATTTTCAGTTATAATATATATTTTTTCATAACTTTAATATTGAATTAATATATATTTTGAGAACAACCACTTTTATTAAAGTTGATTCAGATAAATACAATTAAAATTGAGTGTGACTGACCCCACACCTAGAATACAATCCTCTCCACCGAGAGCGACTCTTAAGGTAACTTTATTAACCGATCGTTCAACAAAAGAAATCGAAACATCCTTTTAGAAATGTCATGAACTACTGTCTATACTGTAGTTATGAATGATAAACCCAACTAAAGTTACCAGTGTTGGGTTCACTATACATTATTATACAACACCTTGACAATGTAACAACAGTTTAACGTGGCGTCACACTCCAACCCGAACTCATACCAATACACAATTCCAATACACAATACTTCCACCTTGGCCGAGATATAATTCTTTATCCAAGTTGAACTTTTGGCTCTTAACACCCTACCTAGATCGTCCTTTACAACTAAGCTCGTACTATAGATACACATGCACTTATTAATAGATCCATCAAACTTTAGTTTAATAATAACCGGCCATGCCCCTCTCCCATTTTGAACTAGATAGACACTAGACCAAGGCGGAGACATATGAGACTCTCTCCCGTCTGAATTGGTAACAACCACTCATGAAAGTCACGAAAAATCTGTATCCACTGTATATTACCGTATTCTTCGCAAGGTTGTAGATGTCACATGACGTTATAATGGCGGAAAAGGGCTTTCGGGACCATGGTGAGGTCATGGCAGATTTCCACTTTTGTATTTTAATTTTTTTAAATATGAATTAATTTACATATGTAATAAAAATACATATTATGCTAAAAATTATAATATTTCCAACTTTTCACAAAATAACTAGTTTGGACAGAACGTCCCAAATTGTTCCAAATTTAGCCTAAATCAATACAAAATCAGATCAAAACGCCACGACGTTGCGCCTTTGTAGTTTTTGGCGCCATAGCAACCACCATTTACAACTGATTTTTCGACTCCAAGTCTTACACAATCATGGAGATTTCTCCAAAACATCCTTACCTAGAGAATTGAACAAACCCTCGAATCTAGGAAACATACACTCTTCATCATAATGAATGCCCAAGATACCTGCAAGTGTCCATACTCGACGAATTAGTCGACATTAAAACAAGGTGTCAGACTCAATCTCCTTATGACACTTTCATAACATATAAAGAATCTCCAAAGAAATTTCTCGAGTAGTTAGAGCAAATCTGGTTGTCAAGTAGTAAGAAAAGAAACCTACCAAACAAAGGTTTAAAGTTTAGGGGGTGAGATAACTTTCGAAGAAAACTCGAGAACGAATGATGGTGCCACACGTCCAAATGCTCCTCTCCAACAAATGTCTTCGATAAGCTCTCTTGACAATATATACCCCAACCTACTAATCTACCGAATAACAACGGTCCTGACGATGAACTGGATCACTAGAACTGACATGATCAGTCCTAACTCATGTTTATCACAAATCGATCCAATGAAATACGTGTTCCACTCTTTCTACCAATGCGAAAAAAGATCATCCATTAAATAATGATGCAAATCAGTCCCAAACAATCGAATGTACATATCCTTATCTGGAAGACACATATAAGAAACAATACTGAAATGTCAAGGGCAAACCGCTTGCTGATAAGGAGGTCTTGCACCTTTCTTAACGCCATAAAGTCCAATATTTGCATCTAATATAACACATCTGGCAAAATATTTAGTTTTAAATAATCGATCAACTATCTAGTCCGGCCTTGAAAAAAGTCTTCAACCCTACTTGTCCAATAAAACTAATTTAAATTTCTGAAACTGAAGGGATCTCAACCCACCTGATGTTTCATGCGAGCATAAATGATCCTAATTGGGCCACATCAGATCTCGATCTTTTTCCAATCTCTTACATTTGAATCGATAAAAATATGCACAATATCATCAAATAACACAATCGACAAGAAAAATACACAGATTCTATAACTTGACAGAGCTTGTGGCACTTGCATAACAAACAAATAACCTCTAAAGGAATTTCTCGAGTAGCAAGAGCAACTCTGGTCAACAAGAGGGAAGTTGCAACGTACTAAATAAAGGTTCAGGCTTTAGGGGGAGAGATAATTTCCATAGCAAAATACATAAAAAAATAATGGTGCTGAAATGTCCAAATGCTCATCTCCAAGAAAAGTCTTAGAAAAACTCTCTTGACAGTTTATACCACTGATTGAAAATCTTTCCAATACCAACGGTCTTGACCTATGATTTAGCTCACGAGACCGACATGATCTGCCGCTACTCACTTTCATCACAAATAAATCGAATGAAATATCTATTCTACTCCCTCTACTGACGAATAAAAATATTCTCCATGAAACAATAATGCAAATAAGTTCTAAAATTCGAATGTCCAAATTCTTATCAGGAAGAAAATGATATGAAACAACCGCACGCTGGATAGCGGGTCTAAAAGTTTTCCTTGACGCCATAAGGCCACACCACAAAAAACTGTCATTTCCTCCAATATTGGCATCCAAAACACCACACTGGAAAAATATATTATCAAAAAAATAATTTTTTAACCAACGAGTTCGACCTAGATAAAAGTCTTCAGCCCTGCTTACAAAATAATCCAAATTTAAATTTTGAAACCAAAGGAATCTTAACCCACCTGATTTTTTTATGTGAACATAAACTATCTTGATTATGCCACATCAGAACTCGATTTTGTCCCAATATTTCTCACTAGAACCGAGCAAAACTACATTTCATATCGACTAACCCAATCGAGAGAAGAAAAATAATCATTATATAACTTGGTAGAGATTGCAGCACCACCTTCAGTAAAAACTACTGCCCGACTTGAGACAATACTTTACCCTCCAAACATCATGCTCTATTCATACCCCATTATTGAGTAAAAGTAAAGGCTACTCTCTTGTTTGTACCAACAATTTTCGAGAGCCCCAAGAAAATCGTTGAATCATGTTCCTCCCTAAACTGAAGAACATCCTAAGTGCTTGCCTTGTTAACTAAGGAGCAATTAGAGGTAAAGAAAATTGAATATTTATCCACATTAAGCTTTTGCCTCGAGCCCCTTTCATAAAATGTCAGTTGTTCCTAGCTCTTGCCCGCCTCTTACCTCAAAGCATTGCAATAGAAATAATTATCATCTTCGAAGAACATGTGAGAAATGGTGGGAGCCCTTCGGGCTATAAAAACCTCTGTGAAACCAACCCATTGCTAAAACAATATCATCAAGGTAGAGTGACACTGATGAATTTGAGTGCAACGTTGAGCCGTTTGATAAACGATTGAAGCTCAAGTGTAACCTATCAGGATTTGTAAAGCTCGCAAATCGAGTCGTTTTGCATTTCTATATACATGAAAGTTGAATTTGAACACAACTAAAAAATAAATAATCTAACTCGAATTAATTTTCGTTTTATGCATTTAGTTTTTATTAAATGCATTTAGTTTAACGAGCTGCTCGAGCTTTTGATATATTATAAATTTGATTTGTGCTAGTTTTAAGGGATAATTCCAAATAACTACACCTGGATATATCACACTATCACATGAGTACACTTAAAAAATTTCGTGTCAGGGTGAACTCCCAAGAATTTCATTTTTGTCACCGTTACTCATTCCGTCCATTTCTGTTAGATTTTAACATTTTTTTCGTGTGAAAATACTAAAATTAACGAACAGTCATAAAGAGACTTAACGAAAACCACAAGTTAGAACTCAAATCAAAATAAGCGATAGAGGCCACTGCAGAGATGTCAACAGGAGATCTGGCCGAATCAGAATCGAAGATGCCACGACAAAATATGGCTCAATCGAAATTGAAATTGAAGATGTCACGGCGAGATCTGGCCCAATCGAAATCGGAATCGAAGATGCCAAATCAAATCGGTGGTGACCACGGTGGATCTTGCCAAATAGACGGAGGGTGACGTCGACTCAACCACATGAATCGGCAGATCCCTTCACCTCCTCTATTCTTCGTCAGATCCCTTCACCTCATCACCCCACTGCCGTGAACGGCTGCGACTTGGCCAAGATGGCCAGCAAACCCTTTATTAGAACCAAATATAGTGACGTAAAAAGAGAAAATCGGAGAACATGATCTGGATTCTAGTCTCGAAAAATCAAAAAAGAAGATTTGAGTATGTCAATTATAAAATTTATGAATCAATATGGAATTTGTACTATCTCGATCCAACACATAGAACCAGAGAGAGAGGGGGGAGGAGAATGAATCAATGGCACTATTTTGACAAACATTGGAGGGGCAATTTTGTCTTTCCATATCTATTTAACGATATTTTTTGACAGAATTGGACGGAAAAATGTAAGTGAAAATTTTGGTATTCTTGAGTATTCACCCCGACACGAAATTTTTTAGGTGTAGTCATGTGATAATGTGACATATACAAGTGTAGTCATCTGAAATTATCCCTAGTTTTAATATAACTAGAGCCAAATTTGAGCGCAACGTTGGGTTGTTTGATAAACGAGTCAAGTTCGAGCCTAACCTATCAAGATTTGTATGACTCGCAAACCGACTTGCTTCACATTTCGATATACATGGAAGTTAAATTCAAACTTAACTAAAAAGTAAATAATCAAGGCCGAATCAGTTTTTGTTTTATGCATTTAGTAATTATGTTATTATTAAAATTACTTTTTAAAATTAATCTTGTTATTGATGAAAATAAATTTTTAGTAGCCCTTTTCTGCTTGGCGATTTGGTCAAAGTAATCCTTTCTTAAGGTAAAGGCCGGTTGGGTTTATGGGTAGTATAGAATTGGTTGTAAAAATCGTCAAAAAATTTAACATGTAATTTTGCGATGAGATTTTGATATTATATAATTCCTTGTGGATGATTTAATTTCAAAATTTTCTCATTGCTTATTATTGAAGTATTAGTTCAAATGAGTCGCTCAAGCTTTCAATGAGCCGCTCGAGCTCATGCTATGTTAAAAATTTGATATGTGCTAGTTCTAAACTAACTCGCGCCAAATTTGAGTGCAACGTTGAGTCGTTTGATAAACGATTGAAGCTCAAGTCTAATCTATCAGAATTTGTAATATTCGCAAATTGACTCGCTTTGCATTTCCATATACATGAAAGTTGAATTCGTATACAACTAAAAATAAATAAATAATCTAACTCGAATTAAGTTTTGTTTTATGCATTTAGGTTTTATTAAATGCATTTAGTTTAACGAGCCGCTCGAGCTCTTGATATATTATAAATTTGATTTGTGCTAGTTTTAATATAACTAGAGCCAAATTTGAGCGCAATGTTGGGTCGTTTGATAAACGAGTCAAGTTCGAGCCTAAGCTACCAAGATTTGTAAGACTCAAGTTTGACTTGAAATATTCAAGATACTCATGATTTTCAAGATATTCAAGATACCCAATATATTCAAAATGCTCAAGATAGTAAAAAATAATCAAGTATTTTCAAACTCAGTTACCCGATTTACAACCAATTTGAATTTGAGGGCTGTTAGAATATTATAATATATTTATATTTATATTTATTCTAGGGATAATGACACTTTGTTACACCTAACTATAGCGAAATGACAGTTTCATACCCTAACTAATGAACTCTCCTTTTTAGTACCCTGCCAATTTTTTTGTAACAACCTACGCTAAAATGACTAAAATACCCCTGTTTTACGAAACTAAAATACCTCTTAAATGACTATTATACCCTTGAATTTGATTTTAGATTTGAGGGTATAATTGTAATTGCATCTTAAATATAAACTAAATTGAATCGGTTCAATAATGGTTTCTTGAACCATGGGTAGTTTAGGTATTTTAGACATTTTAGAGGTGGATTGTCACAAAAAATTGTTAGGGTACTAAAAAAAGAGAACTCATTAGTTAGGGTATGAAGCTGTCATTTCGCCATAATTAGGTGTAACAAAGTGTCATTATCCCTTTATTCTATTTTCAATTAGTCTTATTACCTGATATTTAGGTTTTCTTATTATTATTGTTATCTTTCTCTATTTACTTTGATCTATAACCTATATGTAAAGGAATCTCTCATATTTTATTTCACGCAACTATCAATAATGCAAATAATATTATTCTCTACACTATTTCTATCAACTAGATTTGCATCATTCAACTCTTACGACATGACCTTAATTTTGAAAAAATCGGTTATCGTCTAGATGACTACCTTCTTTGTGATCTCCCAATGACTGATATGAAGCCACCGTAAAATCGAATGTGTAGAGAATTTTTGGAATGCAGGCCAATTTGACTTCCTTTTAATCAATAAATTGCAGAATCTTTCAGTTCATATATATAGACAAAAGTCTGAATAACTTCCCTTACTTCCGTGCCTTTCGCTGTAGAGATGGGGTTATAGTAAATTAGTAACCCGCCTGCTCTATTGCATAATATATGAATTAAATTCTTACATCCTCAAGAACTAGCCATCACGTGAAAATATTTTTTTGAAATTTATAGTACTAAACAATCGTACATTATTTATAATATTACTTCTATTATTTATATGTCTGACAGGACTTAAACATAATTTATAGTTTAAATATATAACAGAAAGTAATCAGTGAATTTAAATTTAAATTATATAACACAAATTTAATTGATCAACCGATCAAACACTTGCATGCATTTATTTGAAAACAATGCCAAGGTACATTTTTGCAAAACTTAATGTCGTAACATTAATAATCTATTATGCATTAATCCAACATGAATTCAAATGCCTAACTAGCTAACAAACAATTTTTGAAATAATCTATTTATTTGTATTGAATTGAGCTTATAAAGAGGAGCAATTTGTTCTGCACTTTTAAGCTGTATTTTCTGGATAAAAAATGATTCACTTTTAGCAGGTATTTCTGTTCTGTCAGTTTTGTGGTTTCTACCTGTTCTCCTTTTATGAAGTAAAGCCAACACGCATGCTTAGTTTCTCTTGGGGGATGGTTTCTGACTTAGAAAACAACAATAGAGTAAATTTACGTTTTGAATATTTAAGAACCCAAAACAACTTCAAAAAAGAAAAGAAGAACACAGAACAACAATATTAAGACATCATGTAAATTCTTACTTGGCGAGCCTAATTTGATCACCTAGTATTTTTTAAATAGTGGTAAGAAATTTGCAACTCATAACTACATGAGGTTAACGGTTTATCACGTGCAAATCATATTGAGAAAATTGCTGGTATGTGAACCAAAAATAAATAATTAGTTTTTGTCATAAAATAAAGGTTGACAAAGATGGGGCTAAGATAAAGAAAAATTAACCCCATATTATTATGACACATGATTCAACTCAAAAATTCAAATTAATAAATAAAAACTGATCAATACGATTATTAAATAATAACATATAAACATATTTATTAAACGTGAATGCCAAAATCTAGAAGTGAATAGTGATCAATATATATAACCAATTATTTGTATGTTCATCACAAATAATAATTAATGATACATGATAATGACATATATAAGTTCGTAAATGAGATCCGATAAAAACTACCCTTAAGCGCAAAAATTTAAAACTCTGAAGATTGTCTTGAAGATTGAAAATGAAAATATTGGCCATCAAAAATATGAACCTGACGTGAATCGAACACGCAACCTTCTGATCTGGAGTCAGACGCGCTACCATTGCGCCACAGATCCATTTATGTACACAAGCAGTAATAAATTTATATATAACATTGGAGTAAAATAAAAGGAGAAATATTGTAATATAAGCTGAAGAGTAATAGGAAATGAAAATCTTATTATGTTTTTAGACGATTTATCTAATCGTCTCTACATTATTAAAAAAAAGTGAAAATAATCATTTTCATTGGACGGTTTAGTCATTGGCATGAACAGTTATCTTTAATGAACTATATATTATCCAAGAGAGGGCCCGGCCCGGCCCGGCCCGTTTCATGTTAAGAGATTTGCAACTAAACTATGCTAGTTTGCAACTGCTTAACATTGATAGTTCGATACTCAATTTGTTGAAATTGTTAGGATATTTGAAGTGCTGTAATCAAGCGATAGCTCATTTATGCACAAATTTACCAATCATGGTAATTGCAGTTTGGCACACCTCTTCAAATATGTTTTCTTTTGAATATGCTTAAAATTCATTACCGTTATCGAAATCAAGAAATTTATTATCGTTCTACTCTTTGTAACTATGTTACGTGAAATAACAATTTTGTCCATATTTTTAATAACTGATTTACTTGAAAGGTCAGAAACATATTACTATTTTTACATAAAAAAGTTTATAAATGGAAAATAATTTTTAAAATTACGTTTTTGCCCTCCCTCCCTCCCTCTTCTTCGCCCACCCTTCTTGCCTCTCCGGTTATTTCACAAGGTTTTCCTCATTTTCCTCCGAATCACAGAAAATTCATCCAATCCAATAAGTTTCTATCATATCTGATGAATAAACTTAGAATCCTCACCAATGCTCAATTTTAGAAACAGTCATGTATTTTGGTCTCTACAAGCAAAAAACAGACAACACTATCAAGAACCTCTAAGAGATCACAGCTCCAAAGACCAAAAAATGCCAGAAACACCCAAAAATGGGAGGCGAAGATTTGTGAAAATTGTTTGGATAATTGGAGCTTAAAATGGGAAAAGTGAGGGTTTTGCAAAATCTTCTTCATAAGTGGAATTATAACTGTAGGATAGTAAAATTGGTGGAATGTTTTAGGCTATTGGCTCAATAGTATTTGTTTTCGTTAAAGTATCAAATTAATGTCCCAATCTTCGACTTTGCTTACAATTCTACAAACGAACGGAGGTCGGCGGAGAAGAGAATAGGGTTGCCATCGACGACGAGAAAAGGTTTTCGTCGGTGGTGTTTCACATGAGAGAGTGAGAGAGATGGGTTGAAGAATGGTATTTTGGACTTTTCAACTTAAATTATGTTAGATTTAATCTTGTTTAAATTAAGTGTAATTAAAACATAATTGAGTGAGTGCAAAATCAAGTTTTTTAGTTAGAGATAGTTACGTGAGAAAGATGTATAGTTAAAAAGTTTAATCTGATGTAAGTTAATTGCGAATTTTACACATTTCTCTAACGTCGTTAGAATTTAAACTGAAAACTTTTTTTAAAGACCAAAATACTCCTGAAATGATTTGAAATCAATTCAGTCTGATTTGGCTCAGACTAGTAATAAACAAAAATTGTAATATAGTTTGGGTAATTGGACCGGTTCGACCATATCTCAATCTCCTCCTTCTTCTAGAGCCGATGCTCGTCCTTTCTCCGTCATCAATGGTGAAAATCTCCGGCGACATAAAATCTTCCAGCAAGGAGCCACTGCAGATGGACTGGTGGATCTAGCGGAGGCGGATCGACTCAGACGGCGGATAATCGAAAGTGACGCAGTTGGATCTGGCCAGCGGAAATGGCAAAATACAGAGTCGGTGGTTCAGTCCTCGCCATGGTGGTGTCGAAGCTCTGCGGAAAGTGGTTGAGGCTCCCTCCCGGCTCCTTCCTGATACTGGTGATTGGGAACTGGAATTCATCGCCAACTTTTCAATCTGGGCGGGAAACGATTTCAAGGAGGTGACTCGGTGAGTGTCGACGGAGGCTCATCGCTTGAGAATCTTCAAATCTGAGAAGAGCCCAACTTCTCCATCTCCAGATCTAGAAAAGAGCCTCCTCGGAGAAGAGCACAATCAAAGAAGAGCCTCCTCGCTGGACGGTGACCAGAGGAGGTCTGGGAGGGTTAAGGCTCCTCGTCGGACATAGTTGATGTCGATGGAGAAATGATGAGCATCACCTGTAGAGGAAGGAGAAGATTGGGATCTGGTAGAACTTGTCCAATTGTCCAGACCATATCACAATTTTGGTTTATTACCGGTCTATGCCATACCAGGTTGAATTGATTTCAAGTTATATTTATATGTTTTGAAAAAAATAGGTTTTTCGTCTATATTCTAATGGTGTTACAACAAAGTGTAAAAACGTGATCAACTAGTCTCAAATTAAACTTTTTATTATAACTGTAGTAAAGTGTAAAACCGGCCATTATTATACGAGTAAATTGTAATCAACCTTTTTATATTATTAGCCAACATAGTTATTGAAAGAAGGGAAAGAGACATTTCCCTAAAACTTACTAGAAATAATAAAACTATTCAATTTAATGTTAATTTAAAGGGGGTAGTTATATGTCATTAGAGCTGGTATCGTCATATTAGAAGTCCAAAGAACTAAAAGATTTTAGATTTTTTTCACTTAATAAATACTAAGTGTAGCATCGCGCGATGGGGCGATACATAAAATAATTAAAACTGATTTGCATATAAAATTTTAGAGGATTAGAGAAACAACAAAAGCCACAAATAAAAATTAGAGTCGTCCTCATCCATTATTTTAGTAACCAAACAAATCGAACATTAAAAAAAGCAGTAGAATTAATGTTTTTCGATGAAAAGTCGAGCAAAAATACATAAACATAAAACTGAAACTGGAAAAAGTCACTCGAAGAGAAAATCCACTTTTGGACATTGGACAAAGATCATGACATGAAAAGTGAAGAGTGTCGTGTAGATGAACCTCCATTATTTTCTCCTAAAAATCAACATAAGAGATTAGATCGTATAATCAAATACATCAAAAAATTCATCGGAATCTGATGAATGTGACAGATAAAAATAGAGATCGTTTTATTTGGTTAATGAATCAGATCATAAATAGTGACATGTGATTAATGTGTATTGAAATTAGTTTAAGAAAAGAATTGTAATCCAACAAAATTCTAATTATATTATATTTGTTTCTTATTATCATTAAATATTTAAATTAGTTTAGTAAAAGAATTGTAATACAACAAAATCCTAAATTTGTTTGTTATTATCATTAGGTGTTTAAATTAGTTTAGGAAAAGAGTTGTAATACAACAAAATCCTAACCTATATAAAAATTGAATTTAACCAAACAAAAGAAATAAAAAATAATTTAAATAAAAAATTCTAGAAAATTGAATGATACTCATTTCTATTGAAAGGGGATGTCACGTGGCCCATGTGAGTATTTCTTTTTACATATATATGAAAGGGAACGCCACATGGCATATGTGAGTATTTTCCTTATATATATAGGGAAGGGTTCGGCTGAGAACCAAATGTGCAGTGAGAATATGAGAATACTGGACATTCACTTATTTATATTGAACATTCACTTATTCTCGTTGGACATTCATTTTCATTGAATATTCACATATTTCCGTTAGACATTTACTTATTTTCAATAGTCAAAAGTCAGTTCTCATGTTCTACAAAAGAATTTAGCTCTCACCTGATTTAGCCTATATATAGGTATATAGATTACTTTTAATAGAGTAAAAAATTATACAACTTAAAAATGGTTAATATTCAAGTCGATAGGTTAAGAATTTTTAAAATGTTTTATTTCTAACTTTATCAATATTTTTCTTTAATAAAATATAAAACTAAATTAGCGGTTATGTATAAGAATCAAGTGATTAGGTGGAGCAACTCGAAACAAACCCTAAATATGCATAATTTTATTGTGTTTTAGGGGCTTTCAACTCCAACGCAGTCCTTAAGAACAATTCCAACTTAAGAGCCCCCAAACCCCAACATCATTATTCAATTATGAAAAAATTTAAGTCGCTATCTCCATCTAGCTCAAACTCAAATCCCCAAAACCGTCACTCTTTGTCACATCAATATTAAAATGATTTAAAACATTTTATTTAAGGGATAACTACGGTTTACTACACCTACTTATACTTGTTTCACACTTAAATACCCTAAACTTTTTTTTCAATACACAACTTTGGACATGTGTGTTTACTATATTAACAATAATTTAAAATGAGCAAACTACCCCTATTTTTCATTTAAAATTTCAAAAGTATGCCACTGATCTCTCTCTCTCTCTCCCCCTCCCCTCTGTACCTCCTCCGGCTCACGATGTTACACCTCGAGCTTTTATAATCCTTCTTCTCCTCCGTGGTGTGGTATAATTTTTTAGAAAATGAGAAAAAATAGGGCATATGTACACCACCAATTAGATTCCGTCCTCGCTGAATCTAGGGCTTCGGAGTAGGGGCGTTAGGGCAAGAGAGAAAGAACACACCTCTTGACGATCTAACCGATATGCAAAATCAGTTGACCCCACCTCACCGTCTAGCCAGCGACCGAACAGATCTGGAATCGAACCCATCTCTCTGTATCACTGCCTTGCTCAACGCATACGCCAGCGCCGAGCTCTAGCTCCATTGTCATGAGCTTGGCAAAGAAGACAACACTATAAATCTTCCATTTTTTAGTTTTTTTTCCAGCCAATGGTAGTTTAGATATTTCAAGCATAATAGATAACACATGTAAGCACGTGACCCATTTTTGGTCGTTAAATCTAACAGAATACTAATGATTGTCCCAAATTGATAATTCATATACTGAAAAAGAGAAAAAAAATTAGGATATTAAAGTGTGAAATATTTGTAATTAGATGTATTATATTGTCTTTTTCACTTTCTTTAATTCATTTGCAAAATAATAACTGGAGAAGTGGAAAATAAATAGAATAAAAAACTATTAAAATTACGGGGACTTGCAAAAGTAAATCCCTATATTTGGGACTCACTTCAAAGTTCCCAAAATCCCTTCAAAATATGTGGTTTTAAGCTTGATTGGAGTTGCTCTAAATATGCATTCACATCCCCATGTATACGGACTTGCTACAGTAAATCCCTGAATATGAGGATTCACTTAACAGTCTACATAAATGATATATTATTATTTTAATATTTAATTATTTTCTTTTCTTATGTTACACAAAATAAAAATATTTATGTACAAAGAATTGTTTGTATAATCCCTCTAACTTCATCGCCAAAGAAGTCACCAAGTACAAGTCCCCCTGGTGGACCTCTGGTCAGCGACTTTCGACCTTTACCAACTCGTCCAGCCGCGACGTTGACGTCAACGGCTGCATCTCCGGAGACTATGTCCTTGGGAGGCCGTGTATGTCTATAGTTAGTTCTATCTATTTTGCATGATTATTGTATTCCAAGTGGGTGGATTGGCTAAGAGTGCTCTTGTTAATATACGTCTATTTCTTGTTTTAAGAAAATAATCACCAAGTCCCACGTGCTCCACAACCACTTATATCCTTATAAATTGTTAGCACAATGTTGTCGAATCAAGGAAGCGGTGAGGAAATAAGAAAATGAAGATGAATATACAGTACTGTAGAAGTAATAAAACATGATTGCACACTTGAATTAATGAAAAATCTTTTACACAATACACCCATATGCATGGTGTCATTACAAAAATGCAAATACTTATTTGCTGCAATGACCCATAAGGAAAAAAACTTGTCACTAAGAAGCTTAACGAAAGCTTTTATGAATATCAGAGTCAAACCTCGAGTTTTGGTCTCATGACCACAAGTTTGAGCGCTTGCAATACTAGTATTTGTGGTTATAACTTGAAAAATACAAACTAGACAAATGCTGATGAAATGAGTTTAGGATCTTCATGCAACACAAATTAAGGTACAATATTATTGGTATGGTCACATATTTTATGGAGTTATTGAAGAAGCAACCTTCCTCCCTCCAAGTGACTTGTTTGGTAAACCACCGCACCCCCACGGCATGCATCCACCGTGCCCGCCGCTTCCTCCCCACCCCCAACCTCCCCCAGTACCGCCGCCCCCTCCTCCTCCTCCTCCACTTCCGCCTCCACCTCCACCTCCTCCTCCTCCACTTCCGCCCCCTCCACCACCTCCCCCTCCGCCACTTCCTCCTCCCCACCCAAAACCTCCTCCACTCCCTCCACCTCCGCCACCTCCACCTCCACCTCCACCACTTCCACTCCCTTTGCCCTTACTTCCATGTCTCTTCTTGTGATGTTTACCACCTCCTCCTTTCCCACCACCACTACCCCTACCACCTCCCCCGCCGCTGCCACTTCCACTTCCACTTCCTCCGCCTCCCCCACCTCCATTCCCGCCACCACCACCACTGCCTCCACCGTTCCCTCCTCCCCCATGCCCAGCATTGTGTTTGACATAAACATGTTCATCGTCGAGAGTAGCACTAATATTCGTCGATGCTTGTAAATCAGGACGAGAAAGCTTGCGAGAGGAGATGATAGGCTTGGCCTTTGTATCACCATTCATATCGCCAAGATCATTGTAATGACGAGATGCATGGATAGCCAAACAAGAACTCAGCAGCACCACCACCACTGTTAGTAACAAAATGTGACTCCTAATTGTAAACCCCATACTCAATATCACTCACAAATGCAATTGTGCTCTCTGTGTACTCTTCACATTCCCTTATATATATAGACACAATCACAATAGTTGACAGCTTGTAGCTATACAGATCATGGTCCCCACAACGCATCAACAACTACAACTGCAAGACAGAAACAGAAAAAAAGGAATTCGATGATCAATAAGCACAAAATTAATGGAAGATGATCAAATCGAAAGAAAGAAAAAAACAATGATTTCTTGCGGCTGAGTATGTCCCCACACTTGCACTCTTATTACCAATAATGTAAATCGGATCCACTCTATCATTAATTATGAATTGGTAGCTAACATACATAGTGCCTAAGCACAAGCTAGCATGCATGCGCGCACCAATTATATATATCTACACCCTAAACTCTCTCCCTTTCTATTACACTAATTCTGCTCATCACAATCTTTTACATCAATACTTGCAACTTATAATTTACAAAGCTTCAGTCTTTAATTACTTGTCGGCATATAGTAGTTAAGCATTTTATAGGCACATAATCTATAAGAAAAAGTTGTGGGGGATTTAATTACTTGTATAGTGCAAGGTCAGCAGGGTCAGTAAGTAAAACAATTGTTTTTGACTACTCTAAAAAGTAGGGTTCGAGTGTAATAAAAAAAGCCTTAAATTTAAATATTTCAGGCCCATTTTAAAAATTAATATGATATTAATCACTTTTGTTTTAGGCCTTAAGTACCATTTAGCCGATTCTGAAGATTAGCGAGTAATTCATGTAGATATATGATTGCAGATGGATAGAGATGGTGGGTAATGAAGATATATAATGGCTTTTGCTTCAAGAATGATCGAGGATAAATGGGTGTGTAGGTTTATGGAGCAATTGCAATACCCATGTGAGTGACCATAATACTATTTGCCTTATTCTATTATTGTTATTGCAATTGGCAAATATTGGTGCTTGCCAGACTGTATCCACCATCCAACAATACCATATATACATAATTCTTGTAGCAACTGTCAAGGAAAGCCTCCTCCATAATTATCATTTCTGTCTTCAAATGCAAGAAAACTCTCGACTTCTCTAGGTCGGTACAGAAAAGGCAAAGCAGAGCTACAAGTGACTAATTATTTAGGTAGGAAATAAGAAAGGGGGTGAGTTGCTCTGTTAAGTGTTGGGTTCTCCTATCCATTATGGGAAATTAATGTCACACATTCGAATGCATCTCTTTCATTAACTTGTTAGAGAAATTAGTAACAAGTATGAACCCACCTCACATGCCTTAACACTTAATCATCTTTTGCTTTCTTAAAACTTTGATCCATCTCAAAATGGTCTTGTCGACTCGTCAAACAAGCTGATAAACAAACAGTTGGTCCTGGGCATATGCAATGTGGTGTGTCGTTTTTTCTTTTCAAAAAACTAAAATTTGATACTAATCCTAACTGTTGAGTCTCATGTTGTTTGTGAAGAAGTCGTGGGATAAATCTCGTTGGGAGGGTGGGAAAGATTTGATAGATAAATAAAATTTGATGTAATTTTCAAAAATAAATCAACATCTTCTAAATATAAGGGGATAGCTTACCCTATTATGGGAAAAAGTTTTAGTACGTTGACTCTATTGCTTATTTTGTTTAGAGACGTGGTACCTAAATAGAGGTGTGTTTGGTGGGAACGATTTCTTATCGTATGAACTTGTTTGTGGTTGTAGGATGCTAGATCGAGAGATTGATATTTAACGTGGATATTTGATGGTAGCACATCGTAAATTTAAGATAAGCGTTATGTTTCGTGTCGTTGTGCTCATTGAAGAGAATATCGTAGTAATTTCCTTAGGCATTCCTTGCACACGGTCATAGAATTTTGTCATTATCTCTAATATGTTGTTTAAGTCTGTCATGTGTCCTATTTCTAGTCTTGTCTTTGATTTCAGTTTTGTTTTAGGTGATCAGGTCTACTCAAACAAGCCTACCTTAATTAGTGACAATTATCATTCTAAGAACTTGAGAAAACAGTCTTAATTGGAGACTAGAGTGTTCTTCAAAAATAGTATTGTTACAATCTGCATTTTCATTCCGTTGTGATCATGTGAATGAATTTGGACGGATTCTTGTTTGAGTTTCGGCATATCCATGTTTGATATAATGTTTTAGTGTACGAAGAGCATTAGATTCTATAATAGTGCAATTCAAAAACATATATATAAGAGTGAGAATCTCTGCTAAAAGATTTCCTACTTCTCATATTACGAGAAATGTATTGATCGTCAAGTAATATAAGACTTTTTAAAACCCAAGTTCTCAATCCCACAGAGGAGACGTTGCAAGTGGACGTTGAAGTGGAAATGCCTAGGTACGTCAAGTACAATCGAATAAAAGCAATGGTTTTGTTAGCTAAATTTCTAAACTTGCAGTTTCCAAAGTCCTCAACTAAAAATTACCACTAAATGTTCTAGCGTCCACGTAGACTCACAATTAACGATTCAAACGATTAGAATTAGGGAAATTTGACCATCCGGGAAATGTGAAGGGAAAACATTAATTACACAATTGTCGATAGGGAATTAGAACTAGAATATATACGCGATTTTCACTTAAATAGTTGTGGTGTCAAATTCATTTTCTTAAGTTTTAAAAGTTTCACTTTACATTTCTTTATTATTTTTTTGAAAATATCTAAAATACCACTGTATTTTTAAAATATACTTTTAACTTTCCAGAAAAAATATTTTTATGAAATAAATAAAAAAAATGATTTTAATATTACTTCTTAAAAATATCAACAAAAAAACGCATTTTAAACACCATTTTTATTTTTAATTAAAATATATTATTTTTTCAACGACCGGATAACGTGAATATCAATATTCAATAAACACAAACCCGAATAAGTGTAATGTATCATTTCCTTCCATCTGGATCATTATGAGGTATGGTTATGTCTATCAAACCCTAATAGATAATCACCACGTCATCTCGATGGTTATTATACCTTTAGTTGATGAATTTGCTCTTGACTCGCCACTAATCATACATTGTTCAATTATACTCAACTGCCTTTCAACTAGTATACTTGTACACTAGGTGTCTGACATCAAAATACAACATGCATTTTGTTAATTACTATGCAGTTCTCAGGTCAAAGGAAAATGATATACATTTTTCTCTTAAGAGAATTTCCATATTGATAGTTCATATAATATCACCATTTTGGAAATCTCACTTTTGACCAGTTCAATAATCATATCTTCACATGCATCATCTATACATATAACTTAATGAATGAGATCCATTAATACTTATCTTATTTATGTCATTATATATATTTATCTTTCTAAATCATCATATCTCTAGTATAATGATACTACGATCAAGAATAGTTTAGATCAAACTCTATAATACATTAATCTCATTATTAGAATCCCTATAACAATGTCACGTGTACCAGCTTAATTAAGGATCTATCATATTATGATATCAACAAGTATTCGTATATGATTACAACAGAGACCATTTATTAGTCTATGTTAATAAAGAATTATGTGTCATGTGCTCAACCATTATGCACACTGATTGGATCTAGGGCATGATTCTAACAATTCAAACTAATATATTGGAGAACTCATGTGTTTCAGTCTCACATTATGTTCTAATGTATAATCAAGACTTGTCACGGTTTATATCATTTAAATGTCGGCTAAACATGTTTTTTGTTACTTCTTATTGCCTTTCTATATGTTTTTCCCTCATAGCCTTGAAGTACGTAGATTGTTCCATTCATCCCAAGTCACCAACTTTGAGATTTTATTTTTTATTCACCTCTTGTCCGTTTAGAGTTTGAGATATATCTTGGAAAGATCTCACTTCCTAGGCATGGATTGCTTTTGAGGAGCCCACTCGTAATCCGACTGATAATAGGCATGACCTCTCCAATCTTGCTCTATTGAATTCACTCTTATTCTTGTCTCGTCAAATCAATCCCACAAATCTAAAAAACTAAGCAAAATAGAAAGAGAATTAGGGTACCAATGTATTAATCGCACATAATCAGCGAGGTTTCAAGAAATAAAATAAAAATAAAGAATGAATAGCAAAAATTAAACTGAATCAACGGTTAGTCCCCAACAACGGCGCCAAAAACTTGTTGATCCCATAGACAGTAGTCTACAGGAACACGATTACGCGCAAGTACATGCGGTCGTTACAAATAGTAAAACTTGATTAAGCACAAGCTTGAATCCACAAGGACCAATGAGGGTTAATTGAATCTAATTTTCGTTATGTAACTTAAAATAAAAAGAGTGTAGATTGTAAAAGCATGGGATGTAAATAAATAACGATGAGCAACAGAGAGAACTATTCAGTCAAAACAAATCATGGATGCTAGGTCACTACAAATATCTCAATTCAATAAAGACGATTAATTGATCATACATTCATGAAAAATCTTATGTTTATGCAAGTGTCGGTTCCTCCTCTCGAAGTGAACCCAACCTTGAGTCGAATTGCTTGCTGGACTCTCGTACCCAGGGAAATTCAACTTAGTTCAAGATTGTTGCTACGTTTAATTGTTGGCATAATTTTTTAAGCGCAAAAGTAAGAAGTTGTGCAACATGTTACACGACATGTGGAGCGACTTGTTACGATTAAGATTAGGAAAGATCTGAAGCTTTCCTATTTCGACGAAGCTTGGAGCGAAAGAAGAAAGGCGCCACGAAGACTTGGAGCGCAAGTGAGTGACGTCGACAAGTCAGGCGACTTCCAGCTGGCAGTTACACGTTAGCAATAGGCGGCAACTCTACTTGCCTGATTTATTCAGGAAGTCAGAATAGGCAAGACGACTTCCAGCTGTCATGGAAGGCGGCAATGACTTGCCTGATTTGTTCAGGAAGTCTGAAACTTCCTGTTCCTGATCCAAGAAGGATTAGGAATGTGAGCTGCTATAAAAAGCCCTTGGCTTCCCATTAGCAGATCATCCGTTCTTGTTCTAATAATTGCAAGATTTCTCAGAGCTCTTAACCGTGCACCATCGGCGTGTTGAGAGGCTGAGTAAGATTCGCTAGAACGGTCTTTGCTCCGATCAAACATCAAGTCGCGAAGACTAAGTGTTTGGATCGGTTAGGGTTTTTGTTTGTGATTGAAGATTCACAACTCCGTGAAGAAGACAACGACACCGAGCATAGGCTTGCTCGAAGGGTGGAATTGAGAGGATCTCAAAGACAGGGGGAGAGGCCCTTGGTCGAGGTTGTTCACGGTGAGATCTATAGTAGCTTAGGACAATAGCTTGTGTGATAGCTAGTTGGTGTTTGAAGTTGTACTATTGACTACCTAATAGTGAAAACCTTTCCACTGGCAAAGTGACCCCAGATGTAGGTGCGGAGTCACCGAACTGGGTAATCATCTCTGGTGTCATTATTATTATCTGTCTATTGTTTAAACTTACAGTTTACGTTTTAGGCAAGTAGTCGATACACAAGTTACGACTTTGTGTTCGACTTCTTGACTCGGCTACGATTCAGAATTTCAATTTGTATAAGAGGAGGCACCTTTGCTTTTAGGTGATTATCCTGCAAAATTTCTAAATAGCCAATATGGACTCAAAGGAAGGAGGCTTAGTAAATCGACCACCAGTTCTTGACGGAACAAACTATGGGTACTGGAAAGCTCGGATGTGTGCCTTCTTGAAGTCTCTCGACAGCAACACCTGGAAATCTGTCATCAATGGATGGGAGGAACCTTACTATGTTGATGCTCATGGAAATCAAACGAGTATCAAACCAGAAAAGGAGTGGAGCGCGGAAGAAGATGAAGCCGCCCTAGGTAATTCTCGTGCACTCAATGCTATTTTTAATGGAGTAGACAAGAATGTGTTTTGACTCATCAACACATGCACAAGTGCCAAAATTGCCAGGGACACTCTTGCGGTTGCTTATGAGGGTACTTCCAAAGTCAAAGAGCAGAAGTTACAGTACCTCACGACCAACTTCGAGGCCCTGACCATGAATGAAGACGAAACTATTGCGGAGTTTAATGTGCGCATCAAGGATCTGGCCAATGAATCATATTTACTTGGCAAGCCTATGACCGATGAAGATTTGGTCAGAAAAACGCTGAGAGCCCTAAGTCCCAGATTTAAGATGAAGATTACCGCTATAGAAGAAGTCCATAACTTAAAGACACTGAAGTTTGATGAGCTCATGGGATCTCTAATGACTTTCGAGCTCTCCCTACCTCTTATCGAGAAGAAACACAAAGGTGTGGCTTTCAAGAGTTCTACTCAAAAGCAGAAGAACTTGACGCACTCTGATTCGGATAGTGACATTGAGGAAACTATCGCCATGCTGGCCAAAAACTACAATAAAGTCATGAAAAGATTCGGCCAGATGACAGGGAGGAACGTCACCCGAGAAGTCAGAGACAAGCCGCAGTACAAGTGTCAGAAGCTCGAAAGCATAACTAACGATGGTAGACGAGGAGAACGATCAGGTAAAGGAGTTCAGTGCTTTGAATGTGAGGGGTATGGACACATGCAGAAAGAATGTCCCAACTTCTTAAAGAAACAAAAGAAGGGATTCAATGCCTCTCTAACTGACGATGAAGATGAGGAAGACAGTGACCTTGAGCATACAAGTAACTATGTTGCTTTCACTTCCTCCACAATAGATCAACCTGCTGAAAGCTCAAAGAAGTATGACTCTGATGATGAGCTATCCGATGAGACCCTCAACAATGCTTACAACGAATGGTATGTCAAGTGGCTTGAAAACTCTCAGGTAATCGAAAAACAGAATGCTCTCATTCTTACTCTTAATGAAGACAAGTCAAGACTTCTTGAGACGACTGTTGATCTCAAAAAGGAAGTGGATCGACTAAAAAACGAGTTAGAGCAAGTCACCAAGTCAGTGAAGATGATGAATCCACGCACTGACACTCTTGACCAAATACTTTCGATCAGGAAACCAGCTAGGAATATGGAAGGTCTTGGATATTCGAAAGAAGCCTCATCATCGCACATCGTCTTCGTCCCTCAGAAGGTTGTCCCCCAGAAGTCGCGACAGAAGTCTCCTAAATTCACGGCTGACCAAGCAACCAAATAGCCTCTTACCATGACGGCTTCAAAGACGCAGAACAAAAGACATAACTGGGTATGTCACCATTGTGGACGAAGAGGGCATATTCGACCTTTCTGCTATCAGCTATATGGGAGGAGCTTCGTCAAGAAAAGGACCACCATCAAGAAAGCACAACCACGTAAGGAATGGCGAGTTAAGGAGATAAACTTTCAAGCTAATATTGCGTACACCGCTCTAAAGGCTTCAACCAGCAACGATTGGTACTTTGATAGTGGATCCTCTCGACATATGACGGGTAATAGCTCATTCTTGGTCACTTTAATACCTTGCACAAATAGCTTTGTCACTTTTGGAGATGGAGTAAAAGCTAGAGTACTCGGGAAAGGAAAACTCAATCTTCCCAACTCACCATGTCTGAAAGAGGCTCTACTGGTAGAAGGTCTTACGGCAAATCTCATCAGCATAAGTCAAATATGCGATTTAAATCTGGATTTCAACTTCACTAGTGACGAGTGCTCGGTCAGAGACGAACAGCGGAAGGAAGTCATGACAAGCCACAGGTCCCTTGATAACTGTTATCTATGGTCTCCAACAGTTACTACCTTGCCAACCAAGTGCCTTTTATCCAAAGTTCAAGAGACAAAGCTAAGGCATCAAAAACTTGGTCACATCAATTTGAGGAGTATGGAAAAGATTCTCTCTGAAAAGGCGATCATTGGAGTTCCCAACCTCAAGATCATTGAAGGAAAAATCTGTGGAGAATGCCAGATTGGGAAACAAGTCAAGACGTCACACAAGAAGGTACAACATCTAACTACTTCTCGTGTTCTAGAACTTCTTCATGTTGATCTTATGGGACCCATGCAAGTAGAAAGTCTAGGAGGGAAGAAGTACATATTTGTCTGTGTAGACGACTTCTCGAGGTACACCTGGGTAGACTTCATTCGAGAGAAGTCAGATACCTTCTCAGTTTTTGAAGCCCTATGTCGGAGAGTTCAACGAGAAAAAGGAGAAGTCATTGGAAAAGTCGTCCGACTTCGAAGCGATCATGGAAAAGAGTTTGAAAGATCAGCTTCGCAAATTTTTGTGATGCTGAAGGAATTGCACACGAATTTTCTGCTCCCATCACTCCTCAGCAAAACAGGATCGTTGAAAGAAAAAATCGCACTCTTCAAGAAATGGCAAGAGTCATGATGTTTGCCAAAGACATCACGCAGCACTTCTGGGCTGAAGTTTTGAATACGGCGTGCCATATTCATAATAGAGTGACCCTCCGCCCTGGAACTTTGCTCACTCTTTATGAAATATGGAGGGGGAGAAAGCCGAATGTCAAATATTTCCATGTCTTTGGATCGATCTGCTACATACTTGCAGATAGGGAACCTCGACGCAAACTTGATCCGAAGAGCGACGAAGGCATCTTCCTCGGATACTCCAGAAATAGTCGGACTTTTCGTGTATTCAAAAAACGCACCCGGACTATCATGGAATCCATCAATGTCGTGATCGATGACATTAACGAGCAACCCAGTGACGAGGACGAAGAAGTCCTAAATCTCTCAGGAGAAGTCAGACCAGAAGTCAGAGGAGAAGTCAGACCAGAAGTCAGTGGCGATGAGCACAAAAAAGAGTCTGAAGACAAAAGACCAATCATCCCGGACAAAGAGGCATCTCCTGTAAGACAAAGAGCTCCGTCAAGAAGAATTCAGAAGAATCGTCCACCCCAGGATGTGATAGGAGACATAAATGAGGGAGTGCGGACTCGAAAAAAGTCCTCTCTTGACTACAAAGAGATAATAGGTAACATTTGCTTTATTTCCAAAATTGAGCCAAAGAATATACAAGAGGCCATCAATGATGAGTACTGGGTCTGCGCCATGCAAGAAGAATTGGTTCAATTTGCAAGGAATGAAGTATGGGAATTAGTACCCAAGCCTGACAATGTCAATGTCATCGGGACAAAGTGGATATTCAAAAACAAGTCTGACGAGCAAGGAAACATCACTCGAAACAAAACAAGACTGGTGGCTCAAGGGTACACACAAGTAGAAGGAGTCGACTTCGAAGAAACTTTTGCTCCGGTAGCCAGACTGGAAGCCATACGACTTCTTCTCGGCATCGCATGTCATCTGCATTTCAAACTCTATCAAATGGATGTAAAGAGTGCCTTCCTTAATGGAAATCTCAACGAAGAAGTCTATGTGGCTCAACCAAAGGGATTTGAAGACCATGACTCTCTGCACCATGTCTACAAGCTAAAGAAAGCCCTCTACGGACTCAAACAAGCTCCACGAGCATGGTATGAACGTCTTACCCAATTCCTTGTAAAAAATGGCTATATTCGAGGGGGAGTTGACAAAACTCTCTTTGTGAAAAAAAGAAGGAAGGGACATCATGATTGCTCAAATATATGTCGACGACATTGTATTTGGAGGGAAGTCAGACAAGATGGTGGAACTTTTCGTCCGACATATGCAGTCGGAATTTAAGATTAGTATGGTCGGTAAGCTCACATACTTCCTAGGCTTCCAGATCAAGCAGATGTCAGATGGAATATTTATCTCCCAAAGCAAATACGCAAAGAACATTGTCAAGAAGTTCGGGTTAGAAAAGGCGTCACACAAGAGAACTCCTATTGCCACGCATGACAAATGCACAAAGGACGAGATAGGAGAATCAGTTGATCAAAGCATTTATCGAAGCATAATCGGAAGTCTTCTCTATCTAACAGCAAGTCGACCCAACATCGCTTACTCCGTGGGAGTCTGTGCTCGATATCAAGCCAATCCAAAAGTCAGTCACTTGGCTCATGCAAAGAGGATCATAAGGTACATCTCGGGAACCTCTGAATTGGGTTTGCTATATTCCTTTGATACCTCTCTTACTCTTGTTGGATATTGTGATGCTGACTGGGCGGGAAGCACACCAGATCGAAGAAGTACCTCTGGAGGTTGTTTCTACCTAGGGAACAATCTTGTATCGTGGTTGAACAAAAAGCAAAATTGTATTGCTGTATCTACTGCTGAGTCCGAATATATTGCAGCCGGAAGTAGCTGTACTCAGCTTCTTTGGATGAAGCAGATGTTGGCAGAGTATGGAGTCAAGCAAGAAGTCATGACTTTATTCTGTGACAACATTAGTGCAATCAATATCTCGAAGAACCCAGTGCAACATAGCAAGACAAAGCATATTGACATCAGGCACCACTTTATTCAAGAGCTTGTTGAAGACAAGAAAATAAAGCTTGAGTACCTACCCACTGAGAAACAAGTCGCAGACATCTTTACAAAAGCATTAGATGCTAACATGTTTGAAAGTCTGAGGTCATCCCTTGGACTTTGCTGTCTGGAGTAATCAGAAGTCAAGCAAGAAGAGGGAGAGCTTTTGAGTGAATTTTTGCTCTCTCTCTATCTGGACCAGCAAGGGTCCACAAAATCTAGCCGAGCCCAAATCCCATTATCAGAAGCCCAGGTGAAATTATTTGTTTAAAAAATTCAAAAAGGGGAATGATTGGAAAAACTGACGACTATCCAATCAGCTCTCAACCCCCTTCAACTTCCGCAGAAAAATCCTGCACAATCCTCTCCATCTTCCCAAAACTGCTAGGGCACCTAGAGAAGGCTAAAACAAATATGCATTTGTAAGATTTTTGCTCTTCTTTCCAAAACCAAAACCGATCGAGCAAATGGTTGGAAAAAGGAGCGGGCGCATACCATCTACTTCCAAATTACGAGCAAAGATGCGTGTAAAGATGATCGCTCGAAAACTGTCAGCCTCAAAATCCTCGACAAACAAGCATGGAGTAAGGATTCGAGGAGGAAAAATCTCAGGAGAAAGTTCGGCAGCACCTCAAGGAGTAACAAGTTCACCTCCAACTATCAAACCAGTAGACACAACTCCCGTCGTTGAGAAGGACGACGCTCAAACCGAATCTGCGAACAAAGAAGAGGAAGCCTCTCTTTCTACTCCGGCTCCAACACAAGGTAAATCTGCTATCCTCTCTGAAGAAAACATGGTAGAAGTAAGCCTGCCTGTAGAGGGTCTAGAAACCATTGTTCCTGAAAGTCAAGGCACTAGCACCAAAGACCAATCCAGCCCCTCTAAGTCGACACCAGCACCAGATAAATCTCCTCTAAACGAGGACTTGCAGAAAGAAGGAAGTTCCCATGTCGCCCCGGACAATGATTCAGGGCTTAATGAAAATTCAGAAGCTATTCCAGAAGTCACTCGACCTATAGAGGAACTTGTTAATATCGAAGACACAGTCGACACTGAGACCATGGAAAAAGAAGAAGTTGTGCCCAAAAGGGCTGAGAGAAGGAAGCTACCAACAAGGAGGTTGGTCGATGAAGAAGAAGAGCCTCAAATACCGAGGAGATTGACCCCAAAGAGGAAAACCACAGAGAAAGGAGGAGCATCTGCTTCTAAACAGCCGAAGAAGTCTAGAAGGAATTCACTAACTTCGGTAGCGACATCTGCTCCAGAAGAAGAGGAATCTGAAGAAGAAACTCTTGTTTTACTACCACGAATCAAAAAGGCAATGGGAGGGCAGAAACTCCCCAAGTATGTGCCTAAAGCCCCTACGGATAATGTCTCTTTCCACTCTGTAGACAATGTGGTTAAGTGGCAGTATGTATACCAGCGCAAGATCTATCCAGAAAGAGAACTTTCCACAGAAGCGCAGGGGATAACTCAATCGTGGAACTTCTCCGAAGAGCTGGCCTGACCAATACGGTCATAAACATCGGGCCATTCTATCCAGCATTGGTCAAAGAGTTTATTGTCAACCTATCAAGCGAGTTTGATGATTCATAAGACACTGAATACAGAAAGGTGTTCGTTCGGAGAGAATGCTTCGAAATATCTGCCTCAACCATCAATGCCTATCTTGGCAGAGAAGACCCAGAAGTCACTCCAGAAGTCCCGCACTTGAACAAAGTGGCGGTCGAGATCACTGGAGGACGAAAGAAGGTCTGGCCCGTCAAAGACACCATTGCGGCTACTGAGCTTACTGCCAAATAATCAATTCTCTACCGCATTGGCCTGGCAAATTGGGCGCCTTCTACACGTGGGTCGAGCATCAAAACCGGATTGACTAAACTCATGTACCAAATAGGTACGCAGTCTTCTCTTGATTTTGACGCTTATGTCATTGAACATCTAGTCAAGCACGCCAAATCATGTGCTGTCAAACTTCCTATCGGGTTTCCCTCATTGATCACCGGTCTCCTTCTCCAACAATGTCCTCACATTGTTCGAGAATCGGATATTCCGGGTAAGAAGCCACTGCCCCTTGCTATCAGCCTCAAGAACTTCGAAGGGAAGCAGTTGAAGGACCTCGGACTTCCCGTGGCCAAAGCATCAGGAGCTCGTTCAAGCTCTCGACCCTCAGGACCAATTGGCACTAGGATGGAGGAAGAATTGGTGGAGATGATCGATGATCTGGAGAAGTCAATTGCGATGCTATCAACTCGCAAAGTCGTCTGTGAAGCTCTGCTCAATGACCTCCGCTCTGCTCCTGCTGCTGAAGATGATGTTGACGACTCCAAGTCGTTTTAAGTATTTCTCTGAATTTGCCATGATAAACCTGTTCCACACACACTTTTAAATCCTCGGGGTATGTCCGAGTTATTTTCCGTACACTATGACACTGGTTTTATTTGCTCATGTTTGAGCTGGATATTTGCTCATGTTTGAGCTGTTTATTTTGCTCATGGTGTGAGCTGGTTTTTACCCTGCTGTTTAGTCGAATTTCATTGTATGATTGCCTTTGGCAATATTGTTAGACAAACAGGGGGAGATAGATAGAAGTTGCGCACAGAAGTAGCCACGCCAGTAGTCGCTGCTCTAGAAGCCGCTCCAGAAGTTGCTCTAGAAGCCGTTCCAGAAGATACACCAGAAAGACGCACAAGAAGTCGCATCAGAAGTCACATAACTTGTTGTGTGCGTAACTGCCTCAAGGTGACGACGATGTGCCTGCTTGGAGTAAGAAGTCACATCACTTGCTGTGCGTAACTGCCACAAGATAAATCACTTGCTGTGTGTAACTGCCACAAGATGACGATGAGCTTAAAAAGGTGTTTGCCTAAAAAATTGCCAAAGGGGGAGATTGTTGATACGTTTAATTGTTGGCATAATTTTTTAAGCGCAAAAGTAAGAATTTGTGCAACATGTTACACGACATGTGGAGCGACTTGTTACGATTAAGATTAGGAAAGATATGAAGCTTTCCTATTTCGACGAAGCTTGGAGCGAAAGAAGAAAGGCGCCACGAAGACTTGGAGCGCAAGTGAGTGACGTCGACAAGTCAGGCGACTTCCAGCTGGCAGTTACACGTTAGCAATAGGCGGCAACTCTACTTGCCTGATTTATTCAGGAAGTCAGAACAGGCAAGACGACTTCCAGCTGTCATGGAAGGCGGCAACGACTTGCCTGATTTGTTCAGGAAGTCTGAAACTTCCTGTTCCTGATCCAAGAAGGATTAGGAATGTGAGCTGCTATAAAAAGCCCTTGGCTTCCCATTAGCAGATCATCCGTTCTTGTTCTAATAATTGCAAGATTTCTCAGAGCTCTTAACCGTGCACCATCGGCGTGTTGAGAGGCTGAGTAAGATTCGCTAGAACGGTCTTTGCTCCGATCAAACATCAAGTCGCGAAGACTAAGTGTTTGGATCGGTTAGGGTTTTTGTTTGTGATTGAAGATTCACAACTCCGTGAAGAAGACAACGACACCGAGCATAGGCTTGCTCGAAGGGTGGAATTGAGAGGATCTCAAAGACAGGGGGAGAGGCCCTTGGTCGAGGTTGTTCACGGTGAGATCTATAGTAGCTTAGGACAATAGCTTGTGTGATAGCTAGTTGGTGTTTGAAGTTGTACTATTGACTACCTAATAGTGAAAACCTTTCCACTGGCAAAGTGACCCCAGATGTAGGTGCGGAGTCACCGAACTGGGTAATCATCTCTGGTGTCGTTATTATTATCTGTCTATTGTTTAAACTTACAGTTTACGTTTTAGGCAAGTAGTCGATACACAAGTTACGACTTTGTGTTCGACTTCTTGACTCGGCTACGATTCAGAATTTCAAAGACCAACAATCACGAGATATGGGTCCATTAGTTGAACCCCTTGAATCAGGTTGTTGTTATGGGCCCGAAAGAAAGCCATACCGACGCATTTTGCCCATATTTTAGAGGCTTATTACTCTCGAATGTGCTTAATGTTAGATTTGTTGAGGACTTTTGATGCTACGAGAGCTTTTGGACTCTTTATTGTGGGAGCTTGATTAGGAGTTTAAAGAGACGTGAAGGGTAGGTTGCTTGACCTTAAGCCATGGGCAGAGACCCTATCCGATGCCACATCCGGACCGGATACACAACCTAGAAAGCTTATTCGACCCAACATCCCGACCGGATAGCCCACCGGATGTGGCCCAACGGCCAGGCTATCCGATCTGACATCCGTTATTCGGTCCGGATAGTGGACCAGATAGGCCCCTTCTCTAGGCCATATAAAAGGAATTTGAAGCTCGAAGTAGGGGACTTTTTGCTCATTTTTGGCTCCCACTTGACCTAGGCTTTGAGAGTAGAGTGAGAGCTCGAATCTTGGAGGTTGAGAGCTAGTTGTTGGAGCTATAAGAAAGAAGAATCAAGAGCTTGGAGCATCATTTCAAGGGACAAGCAAGGATAAGAGAGCATCAAGCTTGGAGAAGAAGAGATTCAGATTCACCTAATCCTAAGCTTTCTTCTACCTTTCTTCTTTGAGTTTTAGTGTGAAATTGAGCAATACTTGTATATGCTTGAGATTCACCACAGATTGTAGTAGCTTTTGTTTGACGTAGCTATGGTTGAGGGCTAAAACCATTAACCATTGATACTTGACATTGTTGACATGATTCGAGCTTAATTGAGGTATTATTTTTAGGGATTTTGGTGCGGATTGCATGGATGCTTGTTTACGTTTTGCAATTGCTATGAATTAGCTACTTGTGAGCCATTATCTAGGTTAGGAACCGATTTCCGAGAGGATAGGGTCTAATTGATCTAGTATCCATCGTGAGTGAACTCGTAGTCTAAAATTCCCGAACTAAATGCGGAAGTAGGTTGCAATTGATCTCGAGAGAGTAGAGCACAATCGATTTCTAGGCTACACTCTAAGTCGAGAGGCGAGTGCTAGTACCTTAAGGCATAGATTAATCACCATCGGCCCCTAGAATTAGACCTAATCGAGAGAATATAGCATGTTAATGTGTTGAGTATCCGTGGTTGCTCGAAGTAATTTGAAACATCGACGTTTGAGAAGTGACTTGCATGCGAAGTACTTGATCAAAACACAAAAAAAAGAAGTAGTAGAAACCTAACTTTCCAAATAGAGAAAAACATACAATAAACACTCACATCTACACTTAAATTTCTCCACTACTTAACACTAAATCACACTACAAGCGCTTCCGTCCCCTTTTGTTAATCCCAAGGAAATGACTGGGGCTTGATCACTTACCTTATATTTCTTGTGTGTATTTTGTGTCGTTCGTGCGACACGAATCGGCTTTACAGTTGTGTTTGTTGCCGACCGGCCTTCTCAGACTCGGCAACACAACTAATACAAGTTTCTCATACTCTTCACACACAATCAACAAGAGTACAAACCTCGACTCATAACAATCATGCATATAAATTAACCATCAATACTAATTTAGAAATTTATAGTATTCGACCTAGCACTTATGATTACGGGATTTTAGTACATAAACATGGTGCTAGAACCAAGAGTAATCAAGTGCAATAGAAGAAAGTAGAGAGAAAATAAGAAATTCGAAACACTAAACCCCCTAGGGTTGAAGATCATGAACAACCCGATTTCTCACTTTCTTGGACGTTGCTTGAAACTCGAATGATCCTAGTGCCTCTATATGCTTTCAAAGGGGTCAAGCCTCCTCTCATAGTGCGGGATCTCGCCTTGAGAACACTGATTCGTTCAGCTCTCTGTCTTTCCGCGCGCTCTTTTCCTTGAATGTTATTGATGCAGCGTACGTGTCTAGGAAGAATTCTTTATCAAAGTTCGTTGATTCTTGCGAATACCAAAGGTGATAGATATGAGGGAAACCTCGATTTTTTTATTAACTTCAAAAACTACTGAATAACAAATAACGTATGAGAGTGCTTAAATAATGAAACACAAACTGCAAAAAAGAAAAACCCTAATTTGCTAGAAAGGAAAAAAAAAGGAAAAAATGCTAGAAAGGAAACAATTATTAAAAATTATAAAAAACTGCCCGAAACTTATAAAACACGATTATTTCCCTCTAGATGATCTCTGATGGCCGAAATTCGTTGTACCTTATGGCATAGTCATGATTTTGACTTAGACCGTCGTTTCTGCCCGAAAAACATTAGTTTTTTTGTCCAAATCTAACACTTCCGCGATAACTTCGGGTGTTCTAACTTCTGCATATTGACTTCCTCGACCACACCGCATCATTCTCTCATGGATGGAGAAGATTCGACCTCAAATTTGGCCCGTATCATCCTGCAAAGAAGAATCACCCCGGGATCCCATATTTTTGTAGCACTTCCTACCGAATTTTCAGTTGTATCAAGTACTCTCACCTTGCTTGCAAGCTGGATCGTAAACGTGTAGCACTTGATCTCGGGTTTCATGTTGAATTTCTGGACTTTCCTTATCAAAGTACACGTCCCTTGATCGATTACCTAACCTTGGAATTCGAGCCTTTTATTGTGGATACATGATGCTGGTATTAGGTTCTCGTTGATGATTAAGGCAACAATATACATGTAAGGCTCCCAATAATTTTTGGCTACTCTTGCAAGATTTTCAGTCATGCCTTCATCGTACAAGCTCTCGATGCCCTTCAAAAATTGCTTGTAACCATTGTTGTATGAATCGGCTAAGAACAAGTATTTGACGCAACATAAAGTTTCATCCCTTACTAACAAAACATCTCTTACTCGAATATTCTGCTCATGTTGACTCAATTGTGCTTCTACAATTTCAGCTTCTGCATCTGTATCTGGTTCAACATAATCATCATAAATCGGGGGTGATAGCCAATCTATGAACTCCTCTGGTTTAAGATTGCTATCGAATTGTGGAATTTCCACCTTGAAACCCTGTTCCCGCCGTTGGTTAGGGCGTTCGGGTGAACGATTCGGGTAACCGACGAAAGGACGCAATTCATCCATTCATCGTGTCAATAATTCAACCTGCCGCCTCAAATCGTCGTTCTCACGTCGAAATTCAGTGTTTTCACGTCGTAACTTAGCTTGATCATAATCAGCACCTTGGGGAGCGGCTCGCTGTTGTCTACAGGGCGGCATACCTCAGGATCAACCAGCCTCTGATACCAACTGATGCAGCGTACGTGGCTAGGAAGAATTATTTATCAAAATTGGTTGATTCTTGCGAATACCGAAGGTGATAGATTTGAGGGAAACCTCGATTTTTTTATTAACTTCAAAAACTACTGAATAACAAAGACCGTATGAGAGTGCTTAAATAATGAAACACAAACTGCAAAAAAGAAAAACCCTAATTTGCTAGAAAGGAAAAAAAGGAAAAAAGGCTAGAAAGGAAAAAAGGAAAAAAGGAAAAGAAAGGAAACAATTATTAAAAATTATAAAAAATTGCCCAAAAATTATAAAACGCGATTTTGTTCCTCTAGCTGATCTCTGATGGCCGAAATTCATTGTACCACATGGCATAGTCATGACTTTGACTCAGACCGCCGTTTCTGCCTGAAAAACACTAGTTTTTTTGTCTAAATCTAACACTTCTGCAATAACTTCGGGTGTTCTAACTTCTGCATATTTACTTCCTCGACCGCACCGCATAAGTCATCTCCCCTAAAATAGGTTTAGAAATTTGATTTTGAAGAGTCTATGATTTTTCTAATGACACGGCCTCGATGTCCCGTGCCATTGAGGTTGTGCCTTTTCTCCAATTTCTTTAGATTGGTTATGCCCGTTTTGGGCCATTTTTCAGAAGTGGGACGATTTTTCCTTCCCGTTCCATATAAGCTCATGCGACCCTCAAACGTCCTAATTAGCCAAAAATTTCTTCTGAAAAGTTGAAGATAATCAAATTATCTTCAATCAGGACTATAATTTTGCTCGATTTGAAACTCTATAGCTCAAGTTATGATTTTCGCAAGTTTTAGCGATGTTATGCTCAAAATGGCCATGAATTGACCTGTTTCTGTGTAACAAGCACTCAATAACACTTAAAGGCACACGAGAATAGTTATTCATACATTAATGAGAAAAATATATCTGAAATATAGGAAAAGATGTCATAAAAGTATAACCTTATGCGTCCGCATCAGACGTGTTTGCTTCATTTCTATTTATGATTTATAGTTATATCTAGTTCTTACTTTTCTACAAACTCTTACAAATATTAGTCACAAAATTAGATTAGAGTGATTGAAGCCTTTTGTTGTCTTTTGGGTTCAATACTCCAGGTTATAATTTTTAGGGTAAATTCCACATGACCCCCCTTAACTGTACGCGTGTCTCACATGCCCCCCTTAACTACAAAATCAATCTGTGAGGTGCCTTAACTATGTAAAAATCCCACTTTACCTTTTTTGTTGACTTTTTTCAAAATTCTGTTAAGTTTTTGTAAAATGATGAAAATACCCTTGTATCTGAAAAATTAAAATAAATAAATAAAAATGATTTTGAACTTTTTTTTTCTAATTTTCTCGTTCTACAAAATAAAGAATAAAATTTTGTTAATAGTAAAAATAATTTTTAAAAAGTTTTTTTTACAAAAAAAATTTATAAATAAATATTTACTTTTAAACTTCGTTTTTTATTTTTATAAATAAAAATTTAATACTAAAATATTATTTTTATTCTTTATTTTGTACAACGAGAAAATAGAAAAAAGTTCAAAATCATTTTTATTTATTTATTTTCATTTTTCAGATATAAGGGTATTTTCGTCATTTCACAAAAAATTTAACAGAATTTTGAAAAAAGTCAACAAAAAAGGTAAAGTGGGATTTTTTGATAGTTAAGGCACCTCACAGATTGATTTTGTAGTTAATGAGGGGCATGTGAGACACGCTTATAATTAAAGGGGGTCATGTAAAATTTACCCTAATTTTTATTGTCCGTTATTACTTGAGTCAAGTATACTATCGGGTGATCTGAAAAGGCACGACAATTTACTTCATCGATTTTTCAACCATAAATAAGGTCATACTCGTTTTATATCCGATCCATATGGAACCACCTCAGCTGGTATGGCCATTCGCTTGGGTCCATGAAAAGAGCAGTGGCATGTGTCACGCTGCGCACTTGACTTGCTGCGCATAACTCAGCCCATTCAGTTGAAAGTTTTGGGCCTTCAAATGTCAAAAGTATACCCAGCACCATCTCGGATTCAAAACCCGTTAATAATTCTATTTCTTAACACGAATTCAATTATTTTATAAGGTTAAAATTAACAAAACTTCAAGCACTTGATTATTTTAATAAATATGTCCTAATAGAAAGGTTTCAATAAAAACTTATGTGGACTATGTTCAGTGACAGAAAAGATTATAAATTGTGTAGTGGGTCAAACATGTCGGCTGCAAGTATATGCACGCGTGAATTTGGAGAACGGTGCAAATTGTTTGATCAATTATTCATGAATTTCCAATTTTGGATAATACTGACAAGTATATTATGGTCTACTTGAATGGAAATACAAATGGCAAGAGATAATTGGAAAGTGATTCATTGTTAGGTGTATTTGAATGGTCTAAATTTCGTTTAGGCCGGTGTAGCCAAAGCATATCCAATCAAACAGATTCAAATAAAACTTTTCATTTTATTAACGTAATAACGACATACAAATAATAATTGATACAACTTAACCTAAATTCGTTACAAAAAAAAAATGGAGACGAGGTAGTTTTTCATCGAGAAACCATATACAACTTTTCTTTAAATGATTATTACCATGTATAGACAACTCGCTCCCAATATACAACAAATACGTAGACGGAGATAAACTCAAACCACATTTTAAAGAGAGAGAGAGGTTTTGACGGCTAAAGATTTTCGGCTTGTATTTTGCTCTTAAGTTAGGATTGATATTTATAGAAGAAAAGGTTAACCGAAGAAAAGGGAACAAAAATTTTACCAATTTTCTTCATTTTGGAAATCGATATTTAGGTCATTATAATTTTGAATAATAATCAAGGGTATTTTGTTCATTTTATATTAAAAATTAACCGAAAACTACGGATTGTAGTGGAGTGTGAAAATAATCTTAAAGTAAAATTATAGTCAGTTGTAGTTAAGTCAGAAATGTGACAATTCAGTTGTATTTAAGGGAAATTATCCCTAAAATGTAAAACGAGTGATCAGTAACCTAGCTCAATAAGAACAAATAATCAAACATTTTGGCCAATGAATAATAGAATTGAGGTTGTTGAAAAAAAACTTAGACACGATCAAGAAAGAATAAATAACTCAACTACTATTTTAGAGTATTTTTAAAATTAAGAAAACACATCATACAATGAACACTTTTCATGATTAGGTTTCAATCTCTCCTCTTGTTTGGTAATGACATGCAAAGAAAAATCACCTAACATTTTTATTAGATTGAAATTCTGATTTACTTAGTTATACAAGATGTCAAGAACAATATCAAGAATTATGTTGAGACAATGTTCTTAACAACTTGTCAGCAAATAGATTCGAACAAACACGATATAGAATAGTAAATGGCAAACAGCGACACACAAGATTGTTTACCCAGTTTGGTGCAATCTCATCTACGTGTGGGGGCTCTCGGCCCAGCGGAAAGGTTTCACTATATGGTAATGAGTCAAAACATACAATTATACATGATCATCACACAGATCTATACCCTATGCTACTATTACCAGTGCAAACCTATCTCAGGGACTCCCCCTGAGTCCAAGACTCCGTACGTGAACCTTCAATCACTCACGCTTGATCTTCCGATTTTGGTAATGATACACAAATGTGCTTCGTAGAACACGCAGTCTCTCAGCACGCCAGTCCTTCACATCTAAGAACTCTGTGTATTTCACCGAAGAAACTAAAAGGAGTCTCACACCGCTAAGGGTGGAGCCTAAGCTTTTATAGCAGCTGTAAAACTAATTCCGGAACGCATTAGGGTTACCATAATCCTAGTCGATTTAGGCTTCCCAAATCCTTAACGCCAGAATCATGACTCAATCAAGACTTACCAAAAGTCTTGTACACAGTTGGATCTTTCGAATCACAATATATCTCTTATTTAAAGAAACTTTTCAATGCTGCGATCCACAAAATATCACGCAAGATGTTGAGATTAAACGATTGATATCTTTCTTGACCAGTTGCTAGACATCTTTCGTATCGCTTAAAAATAAGCTAATAACAAATGTAACAACAGGTCATGCTTAAAAATGTTTAATATTTTGAGATAAAATTGCGCCTTCACCACTCAATCATATAATTTTTTTGACAATTTGACAATTTATATATTAATATAAATTAGAATTAAAGGAAGACACTTTTGCAAATAAAATTCAACGTTAGCAATATATAATTCTCAAATTCTCCTTCTGAATCCTCCCTGATGAAAGTAAAGTGAATTTTTGGAATGCAATTAATATTAAGTTGACATCACTTTTGTACGAACGAAGTGTGATTAGACGAAAACGTTCCTGTTGTGGTCCTCTCCGTTGGTGGTTCACCTTAAATTTGGTTCTGATTACTAAGTTCAAGAATCATATCATTTACCTACTTTTATCATTTTTTTGAGTACTAAGAAAGTAATCATAATTGGCTTCACATGTTGATGTACTCGAACTTTATGATATATTTAACGTTTATAAGTGATGATTTAGGATAAACATAAGATTATCACTAGAAATATGACAAAATTAATTGTATGAATCACACTAGTGTTTTGTTGGTGACCTGAAAATTATTTGCAGTAGAAGAAACAAGTCTTCCTTCTAAAACAAATAATGTATCAAATACAAAAAGTTATTACATGCTATGAGAATAAAATCTTAATTTTATTTGGAAAATGAATATTTTTTTTATTTTATATTAATTATATTTAAGGTAAATTATTTGAATTTATATTTCATTTATAGTAACTCCAATCATGTGAAATGTCTATAGTAAGAAAATTTTAGAAAGTAGTATTTTATTGAGTAACAAGCAAAAAAAACTGATAATAAGTAACAAGCAAAAAAAACTGATAATAATTATATCACAAGTATATGTCATCGGTTGAAAGCTGAATTGGGAAAGAAAGTTACATTGTGACCAAATCTAAGATCCAAGAGAATCACCTGTTCAAAGTGTACTTTTTTGACGTAAACGGATCAAATGATTATTACAATTATTGTTCTCTGGGGTATTTTAGAGAATACTTCTAGAATTAACTTTTTTTTCACGTGGACACACCTAAATAATTTGTCGTCATAATGAATACATAAGAATTGTATTTCTTTTTCACGGTTAGTCATTCCGTCCAATTCTGTTAGATTATAACATTTTCAACGGATGAAAATGCTAAAATATCCTACAGAGATAGATTGATTTTTTTTTATAAATTTTTTGAATAAAATGATGCTAATGCCCCTAACTATTCATTAAATTTTCAAACATTACCCTCAATCTGTTGAGCCTTTATTAAATAAGTGGAGGCCCAAAGCCCATGTAGTTAGTATCCTACATGGAGAAAGAAACCCTAGGCAATAGAGAGAAGGAATGAAGACCAATTCAAGAGAAAAATAGAGTGAAATTCGTGCAGAATTTTCTGCTACTTTCTAGGCCGACCAGCAAGGTTCTCGAGTACAATCGGAGGTCGATCCACCGTTGGATCGTGCTGATTTTTGGACAGGGTGTTCGGAAGACGAGGTACTACGTTCTGACCGTTGGAATTTGAGATTGGTGGTCCGAGTGATTTGATACGACTTTCTGATCGTTCGCCATCGATTCGGTGAAGTTTCTCTACTCTTTCTTGTAATTGTGGTTTGAGCCAAGATTGGTCAATCTTGAGATATTGTGATCCTCTAATTGTATTTAGAGAGAATTTGTTTTACCCGTTATATTGATAGTGGAGATTAAGCGGTCTCGAGGGTCTCGTGGTTTTTCCTCTCTCGCCTTGAGGAGGTTTTCCACGCTAAAATTGTGCGTGCCTATTGTGTGTTCTTGTTTGCTATATTTTATTAGCTTGCTTGATAGATTCCTAAGAGATTTTCACAGGTGGAGAGAATTATTTAATTCTGTTGCATCTAATTGTTCTATTAAATTCGTTTTTCTCCCAACAAAGTGGTATCAGGGAGAAGTTTATTTAATCAATATCCCGTGTTAAATAATGGAAGCTAATACAAGTAGAATGATTAGTTTGAATGGTTCAAATTATCATGTATGGAAAGGGAACATGGAAGATCTTCTTTATGCGAAGGATTATTATCTACTGGCTTTCAGTGAGATCAAGTCTGAAAACAAATCTGATGGTGAATGGAATTTATTGCATCGTCAAATATGTGGTCATATTAGATAGTGGGTGGATGATAATGTTTTGAATCATGTCAGTGGAGAGACACATGCAGCAGTTTATGGAGCAAGCTTGAGCAGTTATATGCTCGAAAGACCGAGAATAATAAATTGTTCTTGATAAACCAGATGATGAGTTTGAAGTATCATGATGGGGCTCCGTTGACAGATCATCTTAATGTTTTTCAAGAAATTATTAATCAGCTTGCAGGAATGGGTATCAAGTTTGATGATAAGGTGCAGGGTTTGTGGCTTCTGGGTACATTACTGGACTCGTGGGAGACGTTCATGACGTCCTTATCTAACTCAGCTCCAGATGGTGTTATCACCATGGATTTGGCTAAGGGGAGTGCTCTGAATGAAGAGATGAGGAGAAAGTCACAAGGTTCTCCTTCGCACTCAGACGTCTTAGTAACAAAACAAAGAGGAATGAGTAAGAGCAGAGGTCCAAAAGGTAGAGACAGAAGCAAGAGTAAGAACAGGTATATCAATGCAGAGTGCTATCACTGTGGTCTAAAAGGGCATATTAAAAAGTATTGCCGAAAGCTCAAGAAAGACAACCAACATGACAAAAAGAAAGAAAAGAAGGCAAGTCATGACGATGATGTTGCGATTATTACTGAAGAGTTTCTTCTCTTGTGTGATGAAGAAGATGTTAACTTGGCTTGTGATGAGACCAGTTGAGTAGTAGATAGTGGTGCCTCCATTCATGCTACAAGTCAAAAGGATCTCTTTTCATCTTATACATCTAGTGATTATGGCAATGTTAAGATAGGAAATTGAGGCATGTCAAAAGCTAGTGGCATAGGAGACGTGCGATTGAAGACGAAAAATGGTACAACTCTTATTCTGAAAAATGTTAAGCATATTCTTGACATTCGTTTGAATTTGATATCAGTAGGCAAACTAGATGATGAAGGTTTTCATCATACCTTTGGTGGTGGTTCATGGAAGCTCACTAAAGGTGTTATGGTTGTGGCTAGAGGTGAAAAGTGTGCTTCGTTGTACGTGACACAAGCTAGAGTTTGTGGTGGCATTATTAATGCAGTCGAGAAAGAGAGTACAACTGAATTGTGGAAAAAAAAGTCACATGAGCGAGAAGGGAATGATGGTTTTGGGAAAGAAGAATCTCCTACCGGAAATGAAAGGTGAACCGTTATAGAAGTGTGAGCATTGCTTGGCCGACAAGCAAACCAGAGTATCTTTCAAATCATCCACTTCCTCCAGAAAGCCAGAGATGCTTGATTTAGTATACTCTGATGTTTGTGGTCCTATGAAATCCAAGACGCTTGGAGGTGGTCTCTATTTTTTGAATTTTATAGATGATCATTCAAGGAAAGTATGAGCCTATATTTTGAAGACTAAAGATCAAATGTGTGGTGTTTTCAAGTAGTTCCATGCCCTAGTTGAGAGACATACTGGGAATAAGTTAAAATGCATGCGAACCGATAATGGAGGTGAGTATTGTAGTTCTTTTGATGATTATTGCAAGGATCAAAGCATTTGACATCAAAAGACGCCTCAGCTAAATGGGTTAGCTGAGAGGATGAATAGAACGTTTATTGAAAGAACGAGATGCTTACTTTCACAAGCAGAGTTACCAAGATGCTTTTGGGGTGAGGCTTTAAATACAGTGGTTCATGTATTGAATCTCACACCGTGTGTGCCTCTTGAGTTTGATGTTCCAAATGGAGTTTGGATAGGTAAATATGTCTCCTATAATAATTTAAAGGTATTAGGATGCAAGGCATTTGTGCATATTTCAAAGGATGAAATCTAAACTTGATATGAAGACTATACCGTGCATATTCATCGGTTATGGCGGTGATGAGTTTGGGTACATATTTTATGATCCGGTGCAGAAGAAACTTATCAGAAGGCGCAATGTGGTATTTATGGAGAATCAGGACATCAAAGATATTGCGAAGTTTGAAGAAAGTGCTCCGTAATTTATAACTGACTTGATTGATTTTGATATAGTTCTTTCTACAGTTGTACCAAGTCAAGTTGAAGATGAAGTTCGTGATGACCAGCAGGTTGCAGGTGATGTTGATGCTCTTATAGAGGTAGAGATGGATAGTGAAGTCCATGAGCAGTTGCCAGTACCAGATGTTCCACCAGTTGTTCCACTCAACAGATCTTCTAGAGATCGACAACCGTCTACAAGGTACTCAGCTGATGAGTATGTGTTAGTATCTGACGGGGGAGAACCTGAAAGTTACAGTGGAGCCTGCTAGCATTTTGTGCCCTAGTCCAATTGCTAGTTGCCTGTGAATGTCTATGTACATTATCATCGTTTGTAATATATATAAAACGGCTTTGTATTACTTATGTGTTGAAGTAATATGTTAAGCATTATCTGATTTATGACCACTGAAGTGGTAGAACCATAAATCTGTACGGATCACACTTAACGAGTCCCTGGTCAATATACGCTTCTATAGAAGCGACCAGTATGAGGATGGTTCTTAATGACGTAGTTCTACTTGTCATAGGGATGAGGGATCCCGGAATCATATCATAGATATCATGAGGTGATTGATATCGGACGACCCGCTTTGAATAATGTTTTCATACATTAAGCCATGAACATATTCAAATGTGATAGCTTGTCACGATATCCTTAGACTAAGGAGTCTTTGTGATCGATATGCAATGTACGTGCGGCTTTAAATTGCGCCTAACGTTTTCGGTAAAAAGATTGCAATAACGGGCATGATTGGGTGGCGGAACAGGTTGCATGAGTGACACGAAAGACGGCTAAGGGATTTATCCCTCATACTACGGTATGAGAAAGATATCCGTTAAAGGCCTCTTGATCGAGACTGACTGAGAGTAAGAGCATGGCCATGCTGGTGATACGTTTCATCAGTTCTCAGCCATCTCACATATCAAGTAACAATGATTGATTAAACAAGGGTGACGACTCTATGCCTTGTGATCAATCGAGATATCTAGAGATAATAGGATAGTGACTTGTACGCACAAGGTTAAGTCGAATCATCGATCGTCATGCACCTTGGGTAATCATAACGTCTTACTAGAGGCCCCTTACGATGGATCGGGCAAGAGAGATCTTTTGCGCCGATCTGCCAACGGTGGCATGAGCCTGGAGGGTCACACACATTCAAGACGGATAACTTGAGACAAGGAAACCTTAATGTTTCTTGAGGAGCTATGCATGGACAAAACTGAAGGTTTTGGGCCATGGGTTCGGTTTGAGAGAATAATTAGCGAATCGAGAAAACTGAGTTTTTTTCGTCGATGTCGCGTCGGACTTTGTTTGATAAGTAACGACAAAAAGGGTTGGGCAACTTTTGGACACGACACGAAACCACATGGGCGAGCCTATTGGGCTCGACCCATGAGGTCACGTTACCGGCCCAACAAGGGCCCATTATGGGCCCAATAAGCCCAATATGGCCGGCCACATTGGTGGGTCCAAGGGTGGGGGCCACACAACACCATGCTTGGTTGGTGATTGTGGATTAAGAGGTGAGTGATTTAAGGGGCATGAGTGATGACACTTTAAGCCCATACCAATCACTTTTAGACCCATGCTTATGAGTTGGATGATGAAGGTAAATATCTAATATTGATTCATTACACAAAATAATCACACAACTCTCACAAGCCCTCTCTCTCTCATAGTGGCCGGCCACCCTAACTCTCTCCTCTCATCTTGCTTTGTTGTTCTTCATTTAATTGTTCTAGTAGGCAATTAAGTGAAGGATCTTCAAGATCATCCCCTTGGTGTGGACTTGCTTTAGAGAAGAATATCCGAAAGTTCTTCTTTATCGATTCAACAAAGACTTAAAGGTAAACATCTTGTGGAATAGATTTTGCCTTGGGATTTAACGGTTTATGTTCTTGGACAAGGTTTGAAGTACATTTTGTTAAACGCTTCCGCTATCTCGATGATCTAGAATGCTCCAAAACACTACAGTGGTATCAGAGGGTAGTTAACCCTCTTAATCTTTGTCTTGTTGAACTTGTTTCGGTTTTATGATTATTTGCATGCCAAAATTGTTGATAACATGTTTTTAGGGAAAATTGCATGAAAAATGTTATTTTTGGAAAATATATTGAATTTGGAATTTTTCGAAAATTATTGGATTTGTCAGGTCCGAGAAGAGACTCTCGGGGAGCCGGATCGGAGGTACCGGACGGAGGTCACCGGAGGCCGGGGAGGTCGGCAGTGACCGGAGCCGTTCCCACTCTTGGCCGAGGCCGAGAGTGGAGGCAAGCTCGGTTTGGGCTTTCCTAAGCCCAAACCGAGCCGTGGTGTTGGGCTCGGCCCAATGGGCTTCGGCCAGTTGAGCTTGGGCCTGACTTGGTTCGTGCACGGTGTTTGATCTGTGGCATGAACCCGCAATCCAATATTTCAAAAACTTTCAAAATTTAATCGGTTTCAATAAACCGTTTTTCGAAAAGTTCTAGTTTCGATAAACCCGACCAAGCAACTTGGCAAAATTAAAACTGGAATAATTGCATATTATTTGATAACATGTTTGTGTGATAACATGTTGGATGATGTGATGAGATGTATGATGCATTAGTAGCCCATTAGATTTTATCGCTTTCACGGTTTGCATACCGTTAGTGTTAGCGTGTAATTATTCTTTCATTCGAGCCCATAAAGTGTAATTATTTTTTATCCGGTCTACGAACCGAGAATTAATTGTAATTATTACTCAAAGACGAGAAGGATGGAAAATCGAGCACAATGACAGTCTTGGAGGAAGTCCAAGAGTTAGTGGGAGCCCGAATGAGAAAGACGAGAAGATGTGGTGACTCGTAGAATCCTAAGATTAGGATGGGCTATAAAATGCATATTTAACGCTTTATGTTTGCTTGCTTGTATTATTTAAATAATAACATGCTTGCATGCTTAGCTTATAAGTTTTTAAGCCATCACCTCACATGCAAAGATTAAAATTGATTTTAATTGTTTGCATGTTTAAAGCGTTGTGAACCATCATCGCACGGGTTGTGATGGACGAGTTCAAATTTGAAACGTGTTTGCACGAGTTGCAAATGACGGCTTCAAATGAAGATAGTATGTGATACAATTAGAAACGTCACAACACGGGTTGTTGATGACGGGTTCGTAATTGTGCCAAATACTTTCGAATTATTAAACACAACCAAATCACAACATAATTTGAGTCAAGTTAGATGCCACCCAAATTCACACCCATGTAGAAACATTTTATCGGTGTCGTGCGCCTTAGCGGAGCATCGATGGAATAGGTTCTATATGGGAATGGTAAATTTTGTGGGATGTCGTGCGCCTTAGCGGAACATCTGCACAAAGTTAACGCGTTAGTGAAGGTTGGTTGACTCGTCCACGATTCTTGGCCTGAGGTCGAGCTGGGGCATCGGAAGGGTAAGCCGTGTGCTTTTGCACATACCCTGACCAAGAGTTACACGGGTTGTAATTGGAGGGACGTCCTACCTAAATGAGTCAATTGGAGCGGTGCTTCTATTGACAAATAAGGGATCTTGGTTTAAAGATTCTAATCCTTAGAATCAGATGGTTGGTGTTTAATTTGGATCTTCGTAAATTTATTCAACTTTTCTGATTAAATTTACTTTCTTCGTGTAGAAATGGCTAGTAATTCAACAAACTCTTCTAATTTGTCGTTGAGGACTATACTCGAAAAGTGTAAACTCAACGGGACAAATTATCTGGACTGGGACAGGAATTTACGACTTGTGTTAAAGTTGGAACGCAGGGAGTACGTCCTTGATAAGGCTATCCGGGTGGAGCGAGCTGCCAACGCAACGAGGGTCGTTAAGGATGCGTACCAGAAACACCTTAGCGACTCTATGGACGTTGTGTGTGTCATGGTGGGCTGCATGGAGGCGGACCTCCAGAAGCAGTTTATGGAGCTATCCCATGATCCGTTTGCAATGTTTGCACAGATCAAGGATATGTTCAAAGAGAAAGTACGTATTGAAAAATACACTGTTCTCCGAGAACTCATTGCCTGCAAGATGTCAGCAGGCAGCTCCGTAGGTCCACACATCCTACGCATGAAGGGACATTTCGATCATATGACTAGTCTCGAAATGACTATGGAGAAAGAAATGGCTACGAATTTTATTCTACAATCCATTCCTCATGCATATGGTGGATTTGTCATGAACTATCACATGCATGACATGGACAAGACCGCATCGGAGTTGCACAACATGTTAGTGACTGCCGAGAAGAGCATAAGGGGCAGTTCGCCCAAAAGTGTTCTTATGGTCAAGAAGGGATCCAGCTTCAAAGCTGGTGGTGGCAAGGGTAAAGGCCGAATGCACCTGGCAGGAAAGATCAGACGATCATTTGTTCCTAAACCTTCCAAGCCGGTGAAGGGCAAGGGGAAGGCAAAGGAGTCGGTCTGTTTCTACTGTCAAAAGCCTGGTCATTGGAAGAAAGACTGTCAGCAGCTAAAGGAGGATCAGAAGAAGGGCGGTGGGTCCGCTACTTCGTCAGGTATTCCATTAGAGCTAAATCTTTCTACCATAAATGCTTAGGTACTAGACACTGGAGCTGAGTCTCATGTCTGTGCGGATGTGCAGGTGTTGCATAGTAGAAGAGATGTGGGGGAAAGCGAGGTGGAACTAAGAGTTGGGAACAACGTGAGAGTTACCGCAACTGCCGTGGGTTTCGTTAACCTTGTTTTGCCCAGTGGGCTTGTAATTAAACTTTCTGATGTGTTTTGCGTACTTGCTTTCAGCAGGAATATTATATCGATATCTCTTATTGAAAAATAAGGTTATTATTTTAATATTAAGAACGAGTTTTTAACATTATGCGCACCAACATGTTTTATGGAAATGCTCACACTGTTGGAGGTTTATACATATTGGATATGCAAAACTCGAGATCCAACATGCTCTATAATATAAATGCTAAGAGGTTTAAAGCTAATGATTTAGACCAAACTCTAATCTGGCATTGTCGTCTAGGTCACATAAATGAGAAACGCATCTCAGCGCTTCATAAGCGTGGACTTCTAAGTCAATTCGAATTCCAAACGATTGATAAATGCGAACTTTGTTTAATGGGCAAGATGACTAAAGCGCCCTTCACTGGTTTAGGTGAGAGGGCAGGTGATCTATTGGATCTAATACATTCAGACGTATGTGGACCAATGAGTACACCAGCCAGAGGTGGTTTAGGCTACTTTATCACATTTACTGATGATTTCAGTAGATATGGTTATGTCTATCTCATGTGAAATAAGTCCGAAGCCTTTGATAAATTCAAGGAGTTTAGGACTGAAGTAGAAAACCAACTCGGAAGGAGTATCAAGCCACTTCGTTTTGATCGGGGTGGAAAATACTTATCCGAGGAGTTTCTTAGTCATCTTACTGAAAGTAGAATACTATCTCAGTGGACTCCGCCAGGAACACCGCAACTCAATGGTGTATCCGAGCGAAGGAATCGGACATTGTTGGATATGGTTCGATCAATGTTAAGTCTCACTGATCTCCCGATCTCCTTCTGGGGTTACGCTCTGCAAACGGCCGCATTCATAAAAAACAGGGAAGTGTGAGCATTGCTTGGCCGGCAAGCAAACTAGAGTATCTTTCAAATCATCCACTTCCTCTAGAAAGCCATAGATGCTTGATTTAGTATACTCTGATGTTTGTGGTCCTATGAAATCCAAGACGCTTGGAGGTGGTCTCTATTTTTTTGAATTTTATAGATGATCATTCAAGGAAAGTATGAGCCTATATCCAGAAGACTAAAGATCAAGTGTGTAGTGTCTTCAAGCAGTTTCATGCCCTAGTTGAGAGACATACTGGGAATAAGTTAAAGTGCATGCGAACCGATAATGGATGTGAGTATTGTGGTTCTTTTGATGATTGTTGCAAGGATCAAGGCATTCGACATCAAAAGACGCCTCAGCTAAATGGGTTAGCTGAGAGGATGAATAGAACGTTTATTAAAAGAACGAGATGTTTACTTTCACAAGCAGGTTTACCAAGATGCTTTTGGGGTGAGGCTTTAAATACAGTGGTTCATGTATTGAATCTCACACCGTGTGTGCCTCTTGAGTTTGATGTTCCAAATGGAGTTTGGACAGGTAAATATGTCTCCTATACTAATTTTAAGGTATTTGGATACAAGGCATTTGTGCATATTTCAAAGGATGAAATCTAAACTTGATATGAAGACTATACCGTGCATATTCATCGGTTATGGCGATGATGAGTTTGGGTACATATTTTATGACCCGGTGCAGAAGAAACTTATCAGAAGGCGCAATGTGGTATTTATGGAGAATCAGGACATCAAAGATATTGCGAAGTTTGAAGAAAGTGCTCCGTAATTTATAACTGACTTGATTGATTTTGATATAGTTCCTTCTACAGTTGTGCCAAGTCAAGTTGAAGATGAAGTTCGTGATGACCAGCAGGTTGTAGGTGATGTTGATGCTCCTATAGAGGTAGAGATAGATAATGAAGTCCATGAGCAGTTGCCAGTACCAGATGTTCCACCACTTGTTCCACTCAACAGATCTTCTAGAGATCGACAACCGTCTACAAGGTACTCAGCTGATGAGTATGTGTTAGTATATGACGGGGGAGAACCCGAAAGTTACAGTGAAGCCCTTGAAGATGAGAACAAGAAGGAGTGGGTTCAGGCCATGCATGATGAGATGAAATCACTGCATGAGAATCATACTTATGAGTTGGTGAAAATGCCGAAAGGCAAATGAGTTTTGAAGAACAAGTGGGTTTACAGAGTGAAGAAGAAGAAAATACTTCATGTCCCCGATACAAAGCTAGATTGGTCGTTAAGGGTTTCAGCCAGAGGAAAGCTATTGACTTTGATGAAATATTTTCTCCTGTTGTTAAGATGTCATCCATTCGGGTGGTTCTTGGTTTAGCAGCTATTCTTGATTTAGAGGTAGAGCAGAAAGATGTGAAGACTGCGTTTCTCCATGGTGACTTAGATAAAGAGATTTATATGAAGCAGCCAGAGGGTTTCAAAGTAAAGGGAAAAGAGGACTATGTGTGCGAGCTTCAGAAAAACTTGTATGGTTTGAAGCAAGCACCAAGGCAGTGGTACAAGAAGTTTGAGTCTATTATGGGTGAGCAAGGCTACCAGAAGACGAAATCTGACCACTGTATTTTTGTGCAGAAATTCTCTGATGATGACTTTATCATGCTATTGCTATATGTTGATGATATGCTGATTGTTGGCAAGAATGTCTCCAGATTTGAGAGATTGAAGAAACAGTTGAGTCAGATTTTTTCAATGAAGGACTTGGGTCCTGTGAAGACTATTTTTGGCATCCGAATTACTCGCGATAGAGTTGCGAAGAAGTTGCATATGTCACAAAAGCGATATATTGAAAAGGTGTTGCAAGGGTTTAATATGGACAAGGGTAAAGTGGCGAGCTCTCCTCTTGCAACACACTTTAAGCTAAGCACGCGACAGAGCCCTTCTACGGAGAATGAGATGCACGACATGGATAGATTGCCATATGCCTGAGCAGTAGGAAGTTTGATGTACGCAATGGTGTGTACAAGACCTGACATAGCTCATGCAGTTGGTGTTGTGAGCCGTTTTCTGTCAAATCCGGGTAGAGAGCTTTGGGATGCAGTCAAAAGAATTATGAGAAATCTCCGAGGTACCTCTAATTACATACTTGCTTTTGGAAATAGGGGGTCTTGGTTCTCTTAAACTTCAATACGTTTTTGTGGTGTCCTTTTGGGCCATTTGGGGGTCCAAATGGCACGAGGCTCTTGATATAGGAAGTGGATTTAAAGGGATCATTTTCTTTCGTAGGTTTATTTGGGGTGGCGTACTAGGGGCTTGTTTTCGTGATGATTCTGGTAACAGATTTGTGCATAGTCTCAACTCATTCGAGATGGAGGCCGCAAGTTCGCAAGAGGCATTCCGCTGCGCTAACATTATTTTTCTCGTCGTTCTCGGGTGGTTCTTGTAATAGATTTGCGAAGAGTCTCAACCCATTCGAGGTGGAGGCCGCGAGGTTGCAATAGGTATGTTGTTGCGTTATCTTTTATTTTGCTAGTTATTATTGTAACTCAATGGCTCATGACTTAGCCATATATGATTTAACTACCAATAGCTATAAATCATGGTGCGAGGTCTATCCCAACATCTGGTGCTTTGGTTGTCCGGTGTAATGACAGGTTAGTTTGCTTTATAATTTGATAATATGTCGCATTTTTTTCCAAAAAATAAATTAAAAATTTTGATTCTAAATAAATAAATTTTAATTACTTTTTACGAAAATGTGATGTTATAAGAAATACTTTTCCCATCAACTCATATATTTCCTAATCTTTTTGGTAGCTTCTTTTTTATACAAGAAAAACTTGTTAACCTCTTGTAAATGCTCTAGTTCAACATAATTTCATCCTCTTTTGGAGTAGACATTCAACTAATTGTTGTGAAATGAAGGTGGACTTCATATTAGTGTGTTGTCACTTCCCTTAATTCATGGTCCTTTGTTATAAGGAAATGTTGAGTGTGGTGTTTACTCTAGCATTTAATGTAAGATTTGGAAATTTGTGTGTGTCATCTCCAATTCTATATCCATATATCTAAAAATTATTACCCAATGATTGAGTCTCTATATCTATTTTACTCCAACCCAATCTCCAAAATTATCTCTATTTGTCACATCAAATACTACTTTTATTAATTAATAATTTTACGTGTTATATTTATATAATTCTAATTTTAATAAATTATTTAAATATATACATTAATTTACTAAAAATAAATGTCATATAATAATAACAAATTTATATAATAAAATATTAAAAATAACACATCGAATAAAACACAATTAATTATACGAGTGAGTATACTCGTCCCAACGGGTAATTTTAGTCAATATTTCGATCTTCTTAATGAATAAGACAAATAATCGTGTTCGTTTATTTATTATTGTAATTGAAAATCTATGTTTGTTGTCGAATTTTTATTTAAAATTCTTGTTTGTCGTCGATTCTAATGAAAAGTATATTTTACAAAATAAATTACAAATGAAGTTATAATGCAATAATTTTTATATATTCAATTTATAATCAAATTAAATAGATTAATTAATTTATTTGAAAAAGCAATACACATAAATTACACTCATAAATAAAAATAAATTTAGATACCCATTTATTACACTCATAAATAAAAAAAATAATAGTCTTTCACTTAACACTCATTTATTCACTTTTGGAGATTGGTACAGTGTGTATTCAAATTTGAAGACTCACTGTAGCAAATATGCATATTTGGATACATGCGTTGGAGAAGATAGTCTCCAAATATGCAAAAATTTGCATATTTAGAGACAGGGTTGGAGATACCCTAAGGATGTGCATATGGGAAGAGAGAAATATGCATTCAGGAAATAATTTGCTTACTCCTTCCTCCATTCTTCCATGTTTTGCCTTGCTTTTATTTTTCCAAGTCTTGATTTCATATTTTTCTTTAACTCTTGTTTAACACACTAATCTTTGATTGCACCCCTAATAACACAATAACTAACATATAATTTTCACAACACTAATCTCATATTTTTTAACACCGTATATTTATTGATTGCTACGGAAGTTGTCAAATGTTCTCGAAAATACTCTTTCTTGGTGAGGATTTGATTAAGTTGATTTGGATACTTCCAATCAATCATCAAAATCACCACTAACACGTGTCCTATATAATAGTATACTTGTTCTATTATTCACACATACATGGATACACTATGGTATAAATCGTGTTATGATTGCAAATTTACAAATCCTTATTAATATTAGAAAGCAAAAGAGATGAAAGTTTACTAGATTCGAAACTTTACTTTTTCAACTTTGATACAACCAAGTATTAATTTATATTTTTCGTATACACAAGTTTTCCTTTTCACTCATTTTAGTGTCTCAAATCTTGACTAAATATGAGAAAAATAGCTTATTGAGTGTGTCAAAAGGTAAAAGAATACTTGAATGTATTGAAGTTAGACACACGAAGTTTTTAGTGTACCACACTGTCATTTCCCTAAAAAATACACACACGGCATGGTAACTTTTATAGAATTATGGGTATATCAAAATTTAGGCATACACGCAAGATAATAGGGATCAATTTCTCATGACTCTCAAATCCCTCGTGTATTATAAATTTTGCAATATATATCGTTGTGTTTCCATGATATTCTTAAGATTTATACAAGATTTGTTTGCAAGTATTCATACGGTGTTGACATCGTATACATGATGTGTTTACATGTCCTAAAAGTAATTGAGTAACAAAGGTGAAACATAATGTAACTAGGTTTTGAGTGCTTATGACAACCTAATTCTCACTCTGAAGAGTACATGTGTAATGAGGGAACCTCATTTTAATTGTTTGATCAAAGTTGTCTGACAAAATTTTGCACTGTTGACAAATGTGTTCTACTTCAAATCATGTTCTTCAGATCTGAGTCAAGTGTATGCCAAAACCAAAAACTTATACACGTCAAACCGAGATATCTCAGAAATGTTTGTAACTCTTGTTATAGAGTCAAAGTTCAATTGCATATCTTATGGAATTCTACATTGTTGGCTAATATGATATGCTTAGAGCGACGTCATGTGATTTTCAATTAATTCTAACTCAAAACTATATATGTATTAGATAGCAGATCAAATAATCAAATGAAACAAAATGTACAATTTTCGAATGTTTGTAGATCTCGTTACCCTCTACACACAATTTTGGATATAACAAATAGACACCTATCCTTGGCAATGATCACACCATTGATCGACGAGGCCGAGTTGGAGTAGGCGACAAAGGTGAAGATGACGTGTGTAATATAAGTTGAAATTGGTTCAGATTAGTGCCATAAAAATGATTTAATCACCCTCATAGAAGTGCACAAAGCACCAAATAATTGCATTTTGTTCTTATTTATAAGGCGGTGCCATCAATGACTTAGTCCTAAATCTCATGATCAAAATTTAATGTACTGCAAAAAATTTGTGGGTATTAATTTTGGGACACAAGTGAAGTTTACATCTTTGTATTCCCATAATTATTCTCTCTCTACCACTCTCTGAAATATTCATCGCTCTATGTCATATCAATGTCACCAAAGTAACCTTCACTCATAGCCCATTTTAGTTCGAATACATAATTTCTGTTCAAAAGAAGTTAAACTCGGATCCCCTTTTTTTTTAAAGCCTATCCTAAATCGAGGTGTGTTTTGAACTTTCTTCCATATTAGCGTTTCAAGTAATTATTTTTGGAAATAATTTTTTTCACTTATTCTTAATAAGAGTTTATGTTTGTTTTTAGGTTTTACGTTTGATGTGATCCGACCACATACACTGTTTTCTGATTTGTCTGAACGAAAAAGAAGAGTATCTCAATTTGCAATACGATGGAAGTTCGCTAGCATTTATAATAGTTTTGTTCCAATGTCAATTTGATGAGTCGAATGAATGAGAATAGTGTATTTTTTCAAGGAAACTACTAGAAGTCCTACTGGGTGTCCAAGTATGGGGAGTTCTAGTACATTTCTATGCCAGGGCGAATGTGCTATAAGTCTGATGCCAATGCAAAAATATTCTCAGGCCAATCTGACACAGAAATGAGATTTAAATTTACATTATATTGGACGAAAATATCTAAGAGCATCTCAAATGTGACTCCTTATACTAGCTGAAAACCTATTGTATGAAGTGAAAATGAAAAAAATGCACTGCAATAAAGCTTCCTACATGACTCCCTACAATAGAAAGTTTCCTCGCGTTTTCTCCCCCTCCGTACATGTAGGGAGCCATTCACATCTTCTCTCCTATTAATTTTTTATTTACCTTATAATGTATGAGCTTAAATGTAGAGAGAATGATATGAGTTAAACATAAAAAATGGCAATCTACCATAGTCTCAATGTAAATCACTATATATATTAGTTTAAATATAAGGAGCTATTGAAGATGTCCTAACCTTCCCTAATCTATCGGCAAATATGGAGCAAATGCGAGGCTAGAGGAAATCCTGTGAGACAATGGTTGGAATTGAAAGACAATTCATGTGTGTCATTAGTTGTCAAACATACTTACATTAGGTAGTTAGTTGTTCATATCTCGATCAACGATGGTAAACACATTTTAATTTTAATTAATAGGAAATTAATTTGAATTCTTTGATCAATTTGGATGGTTTCATATGAAGGGAATTAATTAAGAGAATGATGAAAAGAAATTATAATACAAGGGTTGAGAATTGTGGATCTCTAGCACAACGAAATCATATATCTAACAACGATTATGTCGCAGATCCATACAATTACAGAGTTAATCGAAAACAAGTTTAGAATTTATTATCTCTCGTAGTTTATGGCTTCAACAAATATTTTAAGCGTCTCTTCTTAGTCTTTTCTTTGAGTTATTGTGTAATTGAGACAGATTCTAGACATAAAAGACCTTATAACAAACATGTGAGGTACAATTCAAAAAAGAGATCATACCAATTAGTGTACTTTTATATTATTTAAACTAATGTAAATATTTATTAAATATGTAATTATAATAATTATTGAATGATAATATTCAATTATGGTAGTTACATAATTGATAATTATGCTAACCATGACGTTGATAATATGAAATTATGGTATCTAATAAACTAATACCACCTATATTTCACGTCAGCATCCCCATCTAGCCCGCATCCACCTGAGCTCGACCATGTCGTCCCGAATGTGCATGTCCTCCCATCTAATGGCTCTGCTCAAATATTTACGTTTGTATTAGAATCAATATTTGTACATAATTTCTCCTCCATGTGTATATATAAAAAAAATATTTACTCACAATTAAATTTGGGTTTTCAAACCCATTCGGTTTCGGTTTTGTTCTTGTGTGTGACCTTGTAGATTCAAACAATTTTGGCAATGAACCCGATGTCATCATTTCTCCCATAAACTATAAGCGGTCTCTAACAAGACATTTTGACTAGCCATTTATATGAAAATCGACATTCTGACTTAATCTTTTACCGTAAATATCTTAATCCCCTTTTTACTCGATTTCTAATTGAATATAAGACATGGAAACGTCATCCTTATTATATTCAATATTCAGTTCCTTGATCACGAGTAGATTGGTAATGATAACTCTTTATCGTTTAGCTAGTATGGCAATGCATTTCACCGGTCCTACTTAACAAGGAGCTCGATGATATTTTACTCATAATTAAATAAGAGACAAATTCCTTAAGTGTCACACAAAATTCGTATCTAACCTATTATTCTATTAAGTGTCACACAAATTCCTTAACCTATTATTCTATTAAAGACAAGGGACAATTTATTACACTTAATTGAACCGCTTTTACAATTCACAATACATATTTTAAAAACTTAGTAGTCACCTAATTACATTTTTTACAATTTTCTCAGTTCCGTCAATTTTAACTTAGTTTACCATTCAACTTTTTTAGAATAACGAAATGCCCTCCATTCACATTTTCACACCTTCTTCTTCTTCTTTTTCTTCTTCTTCTTCTTCTTCTTCTTCTTCTTCTTCTTGAGTTCAAACTGAATTGATGTTGGAGGTCCACCTAGCCGAAACCACCTGCGATAGTCGAGAAGCCAAAACGAGTTGCTTCAGTTGTCGTTTTCGTTGCCAGAGAAAAAATGCAGGCAACACCTCTGAGATTCAAAAATATTTGTTGTTACGTTTAGTGTTGGCGTTATTTTTTAGTGCAAGGAAAGATGTCGGGCAACATGTTGCAGACCTTTGGAACGACATCGTGTGCTCAGATTTTAGAAAAGTTTTCGATCTCTCCTATTTGATTCTCAGAAACGTGTCTGAAAGATTCGAGTATGTATGGATTAAGGAAACTTCTAGTTATGCCGAAAACGTGTCTACACAAGATTCTTCAAGATTCCCTTATTGTGGCGGTAATATTTTCTTCATAATAATAAAGGCGGCATAGGAATTCTTTCATATATGGAGTCGATCTCCTTGAGGGTTACGAACCCTTAAGACTTGTGTAGCTGCTATAAAAGCCGAGACTTCCCCCTTAGCAACTTGGACGTTCTTTGTGCTAAATATTCAGAGCTCCTAACCGTGCAAAACTGGCTTGTTGGGAGGCTATATGATTTGATAAGAACGGTGTCGATAACTAAATATCATTCGAGAGTTTAAGTGTTTGTGATTTGTGGGTTTGTGCTCTGTGTGATTGAAGATTCACGAGCTAATTGAACACAACGATAAACCGATCATAGGTGTTTGCTCGAAGAGTGGAATTGAGGCGTTCTCAAATTAAGGGGGAGTCCTTGGTCTAGGTTTTGCATGTGTAGTAATAGTAGCTATAACATGCTTCAGTTGTACTATTGACTACCGTATAGGGAAAACCTTTCCACTGGCAGAGTGCCCCCAGACGTAGGTGATGTTGCACCGAACTAGGTAAACATATCGCGTGTCTTATGCTTATTGTTTATTTACTTGTTGTCCATTATCTGTGATCAGGCAAGTTGTCGAACTAATTGTTACAATATTGTGTTCGACATCCTTTCACTACTACTAATCAGAATTTCAATTGGTATCAGAGAAGGCGCCTTGACTTTTAGGTGATTTCCTACGAAGTTTATTCTGTGTAACAGATATGGATAGCTCAAGAAAAGGAGGATCGGTCAATCGTCCTCCAGTTCTTGATGAAACCAATTATGGTTATTGGAAAGCTCGGATGAGGGCCTTTATGAAATCCCTCGACAACAAAACCTAGAACGATGTGATCAATGGTTGGGAAGAGCCACAATATGTTGATACCCAGGGGAATGTGACTGGTTCCAAACTGAAAAAGACTGGAGTCATACAGAAGAAGAGGCATCCCTAGGTAAAAACCTTTCCACTGGAAGAGTGCCCCCAGACGTAGGTGTGGAGTCATAGATCTGGGTAAACATATCGTGTGTCTTTTGTTTACTGCTTTATTATTTATAGTCCATAAACTGTGATTAAGCAAGTTGTCGAACCCATCGTTACAACATTGAGTTCGAATATGTGACTTCATAGTAAAGCAAGACACATCGCTCACCCGAAACTCGTCGTCAAAATATGCTTGCCTCAAAAATTTCTAAAGGGGGAGATTGTTACTACGTTTAGTATTGGCATATTTTTTTAGTGCGAAGGCAAGATGTCTGACAACATGTTGCAACACAATTACTGCGACATGACACTTGTAGAATTAGGTAAGACATTAAAGACTTCATGTTTTAAACACAAAAACTCCGCGCGGAAAGGAATAAAAACATGGATGAATTAGTTAAGGTCCAACTGGAAGAAAGACATGCAAGGAAGGTTTAATGAAGGCGGCAACACCAACTTGTCACTTGCCAGAAACGGAAGGCGGCAAGAGACTTCCTAATCGGAATAGGAATCCGATTAGGCAATAGGAGTTGCTATAAAAGCAGGTGCTAGCCTCTTAGCACATTAGTTCTTTCTCTGTGCTAAATTCTCAGAGCTCTTAACCGTGTACCACTAGCGGATTGAGAGGCTGATCTATTTAGAGAGGATGCTTTCGATTGCATATATCAAGTCGAGGAGATTTGAGTGTCTGTAGTCTATTGGGTTTTGATTCGTGATTGAAGACTCACGAAGAAGATTGTCGAAGACAACACAACCGAGCATAGGGTTGCTCGAAGGGTGGAATTGAGATGTTCTCAAAGACAGGGGGAGTCCCTGGTCGAGGTTGTTCACGGTGAGATCTCTAATAGCTTAGGACAATAGCTTGTGTGATAGCTAGTTGATGCTTGAAGTTGTACTATTGACTACCGAATAGTAAAAACCTTTCCACTAGAAGAGTGCCCTCAGACGTAGGTGCGGAGTCACAGATCTGGGTAAACATATTGTGTGTCTTTTGTTTACTGCTTTATTATTTATTGTCCATAAACTGTGATTAAGCAAGTTGTCGAACCAATCATTACAACACTGAGTTCGACATCTTGTTCCTGCTACTTAACAAAATTTCAGTTAAGACAATGGTTTGTGTGATAATAAGTTGATGCTTGAGTTGTACTATTGACAACCGTATAGTGAAAATATTTCCACTAGTAGAATTCCCCCAGACGTAGGTGATGTTGCACCGAACTAGATAAACATATCGTGTGTCTTATGCTTAATTTTTATTTACTTGCTGTCAATTATCTGTGATCAGGCAAATTGTCGATTCAATTGTTACAATATTATGTTCGACATACTGTCACATCTACTAATTAGAATTTCAATATTAATATCGAATATTGTTTAGGCTGATTCACACATATCATAAAAATGCATACTCGTCTTTAAAACATACATTTAAATAATAACACACATTTTGTTCGTGTTTCCAGTATACTCTACCTGGTGGTGAACAAATCAAATACAATTTCAAAATGAACAATGTTGTTCACAACCACATCATCAAAACACTAACACTTAAATAGATGATGCATCCAACTGAAATTTTTCACATTTATAAAAATTTTATAATAAGTCAATGTTGTTTGGTTACTGAGAGATATAAGCATACGAAAATTGACAAAATATAATGAAATCTCAAAGATCAATAATTTTAAGTAACTAAAATTTTGATCAGCTAGTCGTCCAAGATGCCACACACAATGTTACGTAAGAAGCTATAACGTTGTGTCTGACTTCTTGTGTAGATAATGCAGGACAGTAAATATAAAGCTATAAACAGTGACACAGCATACTGTTTACCCAGTTCGGTGCAACGTCACCTACGTCTGGGGGCTCTCAGCCTAGTGGAAAGATTTCACTTATCAGTAATTCGTCAGAACATACAAGTACCTGTGATCATCCCTAGATCTATACTTTATGCTACGTCTTACAGTGCAATCTATCTCAGGGTCTCCCCCTGAATCCAAGACTCCGTCTTGATTCCACTCTTCGAGCAATCGCCTTGCTCTGTCAGTTCAAGTCTTCGTACAACTTGGTGGTTGCGTGCAGTCTTCACTCACGCGATCAGTAAACCCTCAATCACCTAACTCTCAATAGTTATGTGATGCACAATATCCTTAGCTCAATCTGCAATTTCTCAGCCCGCAAACCTTCACGTCTAAGAACATTGCAAATTGTTGCTAGGAAACAAATAAAGAACCACGCGATTGCTAAGGGGGTAGCCTAAGCTTTTATAGCAATCGAGGATGAGTACTAACCCTAATGGGTTTCCTCTTAATCACCTTCTTTCTTCTTTCCAGATTTGAAGTCGTTTATGGAATTTCCTAATCGTCTTCGAACTTTCTGCAGAAACTGCACTTTCCTGATTTCTGTCGATCAGGATGTTTGCCGAGACGCCATCAACAACGTTACACAAGATGTCGCAGAAGATGCTTCGACATTCTTTGTAACATGTTCTTCAGTTCCTTTAAAAATTAGCCAATCTCTAAAACCGTCGTAACTACAATCTCCCCCTTTGGCTATTTTTAAGGACAACATTCTTCGTCGCATTCTGCGTCGCATTTGTCGTCAATGCACACGATCGGCAGTCGACAAAACTTTGTTTGTGTTTCGCGTCTCGTAGCGTCTTTTGCGGATAGTGCGTGTCACCGCGCGTATCATCGTGTCGTCTCTATCTTATCTATCTTACTCCCCCTTGCTAGCTCAAAAAGAGTCAAGATTTAAACAAATATTTGTAACAAACAGGGTAATGAGAAACAAACACAAACTTAACTCACACATACTCCCGATCAGTAGTCGAGAGTAAGTGTGAAACAGTGTTCAACAAAAAATTACAAAATAAAGATGTTCAGTTGTTCGGAAATCAGAAAGTTCATAAAATCAAACAGAGCTGCTGCTGGAACTGGCAGTCTCTTCTTCACTAGCGTCAGTGGAGGCATCTTGAGTAGATTCTTCTGGAGCATTTGGTAGAGAGGTGGTGTCATCATCTTTGGAGCCAGGAGGGGACATGGACTTTAGCAGGTTGGCACAATGTGTTCATCGCTGGGAGAGATGCTTCAGGGTTGTCTTCAGATTGACAATGTCCTTATCAAGCACGGCTATCTCTCTTTCAAGCATAACTGCATCCCTGCTAGTGGTCTTGGTTGGAGGGGCGGCACTTGTGGCTTGACTGGTCGTTGCCTTGTCTTCTGGCCTGACAAGATCAGGAGCATGCTTGCCCTCAAACAGCTTGTGGCTTACCACAATTAGTCCTCCTCGTTTGCCAACCTTATCTGTTGTCTTCAACACTCCGGGGTGTTGATGTACAAGCAGCTCAGAGATAAGGGAGGGAAAGGCAATAGGTATTTTTACAGCAAGTGATCTGGCATGTCGATTAAGATGATCAATAACAAATTGCCCAAAATCAAGTGTAGACCCAATACCTATTTGGAAGATGAGTATCGCCAGCTCTGGTTTGATAGAAGATGCATGTGTGGAGGGAGCCCAATTTGCTACTCTGATGCGAAAGAGAATGGAGTACTTGGATGTAAGGTCCGATGCTTCCACAGTGCCTTTGGTAGGCCACTTTCTGCTTTTGTCTCCGGTAATTTCACGGAGTACCTTGTTCAGGTCAGGTGGAGGCATAGATCGAACACACTTTCTCCCCAGGAAGTCATTTATGCTGTCAGAGGAGATGTTGAAGCGGATGCCTCTGACATACACTTTCTCAAAGTTCGGATCATCCGGAGTCCCAAACCCAGTAGGCAAATTGGCAATTAATTCCTTGACCAAGAGGGGATAGTGGTTACCGATGTTCGTGACGGTCTTCATAAGCTCTGCCTGCTCCAGAAGTTGGACAATGGCTTCTAGTCCCAGCAGTTCTGATGACAGGGTCTTCTCGGGGTACGCCGTTCTTTTGAACACGAATTCCCACCGTTTGGCACCGTCCGCATAGTGAAATGACACGTTGTCACAAGGAACACTCAATGTGTTCTTGTCCTTCTTCAGGCCTTCTTCCTTCCTTGCTTTTCTTGTGGTAACCTCCTCTTCATCATCATCAGTTGCTTCATCCACTAATCTCCTTTTGGACACACTTTTCTTCCCTTTTTCCTTGACGGACATCTTCTTCTTTTTGTTGTTGGGGCCTCCAGCATCTTTGAACTCCTTCCTCTTCTTAGTTTCTTTGAGTTTTTCAACCATCACAGCTAGACTCTCATTTTCTTCAATTTCCTTCTTCTTCAGAGATGACAACACCGTGTGTGCTGTCTCGGCAGCTTCTTCTGTCGCATCTTCTCTGGCATCCAGAGGGGTTTCTTCTGTGTTATCGGTGGCGAAATTTTTTCCTTCTTAGCTTCTTCCTCGGCTTCTTCCGAGTCAGCGACTTCTTCTTCTACCACAGCCTCCTTTATGGCTTCAGGAATGACATCTGTTGTACCTTCTTCCTCTCCTTCTCCTTCAGCAATACTCTCCAACCCATGACTGACCGGGGTCAAGTCTTCCTTTTCTCCTTCAGTGTTTATCAGTTCCTCTACCACACCTTCTTGAGGTGGGTCTTGGTTTTCCAGTAGTGACTCCAACAAGTCACTATTTCTGGAGGTATCGGTGTTTGAAATATTGGAGAAGTCAATACCTGGGACATTTGTTGATACTGGAACAGGAACAATTTGCATGGACGCTTCTCGACTCCCTTGGCCAAGATCAGTTTCCCTTTCTGGCCCTGTTAGACCTGTCATGGAGAATGCAGAGGTTCCGGTTCGAGACCGTTTAGGAACTCGAGAAAAAGTGGGCATTGGGGCTTCCTCCGGTGAGGTTTCTTTGGGAGATTCTTCAGCTTTCTTCAACGTCTTTGGTCCTTTGATTCGGACTCCATGCTTGTTGGTTTTTTGGATTGCTGCTCTTGGAGCTTTTTGCTTCTGCTTTTTTGGGTTCAGATCTTTTACTCCCAGTGGCCTTCTTTGGTGCTACGGTGCTCCGAGTCTTCACCATATCTGTGGTTTTTCGTTGTAGAGTGTGAAGGTGAGGGAGATGGGAGCGAAAGCGAGAAGAGGCAGACTAGGTTTTGATTTTGAAAACAGGTTGATTCAAATCAAATATGTTGAAGTCCGAGCGTATCTTTTGTGACCTTTCCTTCCTTTATATGGGCTTTTGGTATGCTTGGCCCAATGGCATGTGTTGGGATTTTGGATCGGTTCATGAAGAGGCACCAACTAACTCCTTTTAACCGTTTCTGCGACATCTATTGCTCGTTGATGGTGCACAGACCAAGTGATGATCTGAGATACTCAAATCTGCTCGCATCTACTGCCTTTGTGAAAATATCAGCAAGTTGTTTCTCTGTATGGATGTGCTCTAGGATGATCTTCTTATCTTCGACCAACTCTCGAATGAAGTGGTGTCTAATGTCAATGTGTTTGGTCTTACTGTGTTGGACAGGATTTTTGGAGATGTTGATGGCACTGTCATTATCACAATATAAAGTCATGACTTCCTGTCTGACATTGTATTCGACTAACATCTGCTTCATCCATAGTAGTTGTGTGCAGTTACTCCCAACAGCAATATACTCCGATTCGGCAGTGGAAAGGGCAACACAGTTTTGCTTTTTACTAAATCATGATATGAGGTTGTTGCCAAGGAAAAAGCATCCACCAGATGTGCTTTTCCTATCCGCTATGTTTCCAGTCCAATCGGCATCACAATACCCCACCAGGGTAGAGGATGTGTCGAATGAGTATAATAAACCCAAGTCTGTAGTCCCAGAGATATATCTTATAATTCTTTTTTCTTGGGAGAGTTGACTAACCTTGGGATTAGCTTGATATCGTGCACATACTCCTACAGAGTAGGCAATATCTAGTCGACTCGTAGTAAGGTAGAGAAGACTACCGATAATGCTTCTGTATAGGTGTTGGTCGACGGCTTCTCCTGGATCATCTTTAGTTAGCTTGATATGTGTAGCTGCTGGTGTCCTTTTATGTGAGGCCTTTTCTAGCCCAAACTTCTTGACAATATTCTTCGCATATTTGCTCTGAGATATAAAGATGATATCTTTTAGTTGTTTGATTTGGAAGCCTAGAAAATAGGTAAGCTCTCCCACCATGCTCATCTCGAATTCTTATTGCATCTGTTGAATAAATTGCTCTACCATCTTGCTTGACATCCTTCCAAAGACAATGTCATCGACATAAATTTGAGTTCTCATCAAACTCCCATCCTCATTCTTCACAAATAGGGTCTTGTCGACTCCCCCTCTAGTGTAGCCGCTTTGAATCAGGAATTTTGTGAGCCTTTCATACCAAGCCCTTGGTGCTTGTTTCAACCCATAGAGAGCTTTCTTGAGTTTATACACATGATCAGGGAAGTGTGGATCAATGAACCCTTTAGGTTGTGATACATACACTTCTTCGTTGAGATCTCCATTCAGGAAAGCACTTTTGACATCCATCTGGTAAAGCTTTATCTGTAGATGACATGATATCCCTAGTAGGAGTCTGATTGCTTCAAGTCTTGTTACTGGAGCAAAGGTCTCATCGAAGTCGACTCCCTCAATTTGAGTATACCCTTGAGCAACTAACCTGGCTTTGTTGCGAGTGATGTTGCCAAGCTCATCAGACTTATTTTTGAAGATCCATTTTGTGCCAATAATATTTCCTTTACTTGGTTTGGGCACAAGTTCCCACACTGGTTCTTCTCAAACTGAATTAGTCCCTCTTGCATAGCATTGACCCAATACTCATCATTGATGGCTTCATTGATATTTTTGGGTTCAGTCTTTGAAACGAAGCAAATATTGCCTATCATCTCGTTGTAGTCTTCAGGAGTTTTTGACCGAGTCTATATGCCTTCATTCAGGTCTCCAATTACTCCAGAGATAGGATGATTAGTCTGGATTCTTCGCGAAGGATTCTTGTTGCTGGTTTCAGGAACTATTTTATTGGCATTTTGACTAACATCTTTGTTTTCTGATTTGCTGCTAGCATCTTCTCTCACATCAGTAATAGCATCCTTCCTACCATTGTTGGGAGGATAGACTCCGTCTTCGTCTGTCGCATCCTCTGAGGCATCTTCACAGTCATCATCAACAACAACATTGATTGATTCCATCATGGTCTTGGTTCGTTTGTTGAAGACTTGGTACGCGCGACTATTCCTTTAGTAGCCAAGGAAGATGCCTTCATCACTTTTTGGATCAAGCTTTCGACGAGGCTCTCTATCGGCCATTATATAACAAGTGGATCCAAAGATGTGGAAGTACTTAACATTGGGCTTTCTCCCCCTCCATATTTCATAATGAGTTACTGACATACCTGGTCGGAGAGTGACTCGATTGTGGATATGGCAAGCAGTGTTAAGTGCTTCTGCCCAAAAGTGAGTTGGTATGTCTTTTGCCAGCATCATAACTCTAGCCATTTCTTGCAAAGTCCTGTTTTTGCGCTCAACAATGCCATTTTGTTGGGGAGTGATTGGTGGTGAGAACTCATGAGCTATCCCTTCTGAGTTGCAGAATTCTGCAAACTTGCTGTTTTCGAACTCTCGACCATGATTACTACGAAGGCGAATTATTTTGCCAATTGTCTCCCCTTTTTCTCGTTGGACCTGGATGCACAAATTCTTGAAGATCGAGAAGGTATCTGATTTGTCACGAGGGAAGTCAACCCAAGTGTATCGTGAGTAATCATCTACACATACAAAGACATATCGTTTTCCTCCAAGACTTTCAACTTCCATTGGCCCCATGAGGTCAACATGTATCAGCTCAAGTACTCGAGAGGTGGTGATATGCTGTAGCTTCTTGTGTGACATCTTGGTTTGCTTTCCAATCTGGCATTCTCCGCAGATCTTTCCTTCTACTATTTTCAGGTTCGGAATTCCTGTAATGGCCTGCTCGGAGATTGCCTTCTGCATACTTCGAAGATTTATATGTCCAAGCTTTCTATGCCACAGTTTGGTTTCTTCTACTTTGGAGACCAGACACTTTGCCGCTTCGATATGTGAGTCAGGCGACCAGATGTAACAGTTATCCATCGAGCGGATTCCTTGTAGAATAGTGACTTCATTGGAGTCTTTCACTACACAGGCTTCTTTAGTAAATTTCACTTCTGAACCCAGATCACAGATCTGGCTGATGCTAATCAGGTTTGCCTTAAGTCCTTCTACAAGTAATGCTTTAGTTAGGCACGTGGCTCCTGGATGCTTTAGTACTCCTTTTCCAATGATTCGAGCTCGAATCCCATCTCCAAAAGTAACATAGCAGTTTGTATATAATTTGAGATTGGAAAGAAACTCTGGAGTACCTGTCATGTGTCGAGAACATCCACTATCGAGATACCAGTCTTTGTTTGTTGAAGCACTCAAGGATGTATATGCAACATTAGCTCAATAGACTAGGTTCTTAGGTCTACCTTCAAGACGGGATGTTTTCTAAGGAGTTGAAGGTTGCCTTTGATATTTCCTTTGCCTCTGTAGTAGCTAAGCTTGCTTCTTCCCGTAGAGTTGAAAACAAAAAGGTCTGATGTGCCCTCGTTGACCACAGTAATGACATATCTATTGATATTGATAAGCTGGTCTTCTGTAGTATTGTTGTCTGCGTGGAGGATGTCTTTTGACAGTTGCTTGACAAGAACATGTTGTAGACGATGTCATGACATTTGTTGTAGGTTGTCCTGTAGGATGTGTTAGGGCATCCAGTGGTTTCTTGTGAACCATGGCTTGTTGTGGGACAAACTTCGTCACTGTTGTCGAGGGGATATCGTGTGTGTACCCTAGTCCCGTTGTATCCTTGGACTGCTTTCCTACTGATAGGATTTTGTCAAGACATTATGTGCTAGGATTCATCATCTTTACCGATTTAGTCATAAGACTAATTTCTCCATTAAGTCTGGTGATTTCGCGTTTTAGCTCCATGATCGTCTCTAGAAATCTAGATTTGTCGTTGGTAAGGCTGATAATCCGTTCGCCTTGTTGATCAAGTATCAGAGTTTCCTTGATCCATCTGGTATGTAAGCCTTTGTATGCCTCGACTAGTTGCTCTTTAGTCCAATTCACATTTGGAGTTGGTTGGTGGTGATCATCATTGATATTGGCAGAATTATCAATGTTACATACATGAGTAGTAGTAGTGAATGCAAAAAAGTTGCTTACCTCTTCAGATCCGCTATCTTCATAGTCATCATCTGATAGGGTGGCATTATATCCTCGTTTTTGTTGTTTGAGGAAATTTGGACATTCTCTGCGAAGATGGCCAAATCCTTCACATTCATGGCATTGAAGTCCTTTGTTCTTGTTGTTTTCTTCTCCACTCCTGTTTGGTCTGTCAAGACTTCCTCCTAGTTGAGCTTTTTGTGGAGCTTTGTTTCTGGCATTTGTTGTGACATTTCGTCCACCCATTCGACTGAATCTTCTCATGACTTTGTTGTAATTTTTTGTGAGAATGGCCATTGTAGCATCGATGTCTTCTTCGGAATTAGAATCCTCAGGTTCTGGTTGCTTGTGTGTTGAGCTTTTGAAAGCAACTCCTTTATTCCTTTTGTCGATGTTGGGCAGAGACAACTCATAGGTCATTAGAGACCCCATTAGCTCATCGAATTTTAAGATCTTGAGGTCATGAACTTCCTCAATTGCAGTGATCTTCATCTTAAATCTAGGGCTAAGAGCACGCAAGGTTTTTCTAACCAGTTTTTCATCAGACATTGGTTCTCCCAGAGAATAGGATTCATTGGCTAGATCACGAATACGAACATTGAATTTGCAATTGATTCGTCTTCTTTCATGATGAGGGCTTCGAAGTTGGTTGTCAGGTATTGGAGTTTTTGTTCTCGAACCTTGGTTGTTCCTTCATATGCAACAGCAAGGATGTCCCATGTGGATTTGGCAGTTGTGCATGTGTTGATTAGTCTGAATACGTTCTTGTCAACGCCGTTGAAGATAGCATTCAAAGCTCGAGAGTTTCCCAGTGATTCCTCGTCTTCATCATCAGTCCAATCTTTTTCTGGTTTTGGACCGATAAGATTACCATCGTTGTCACTAAGTTGTGGGGCATTCCAACCATTGATCACAGCCTTCCATGTTTTGTTGTCAAGTGACTTCATGAAGGCACACATCCGAGCCTTCCAATAGCCGTAGTTACTTCCATCTAGAACAGGTGGTCAATTGATGGATCCTCCTTCTCTGGTATTGTCCATCTTGATCCAAAATATTTGTTTTAGGAACTCACCTAAAGCTGTATGTGCCGCCTCTGATACCAATTGAAGTTTTGATCAGCTAGTCGTGCAAGATGCCACACACAATGTTACGTAAGAAGCTATAACGTTGTGTCTGACTTCTTGTGTAGATAATGCAGGACAGTAAATATAAAGCTATAAACAATGACACAGCATACTGTTTACCCAGTTCGGTGCAACGTCACCTATGTCTGGGGGCTCTCAGCCTAGTGGAAAGATTTCACTTATCAGTAATTCGTCAGAACATACAAGTACCTGTGATCATCCCTAGATCTATACTTTATGCTACGTCTTACAGTGCAATCTATCTCAGGGTCTCCCCCTGAATCCAAGACTCCGTCTTGATTCCACTCTTCGAGCAATCGCCTTGCTCTATCAGTTCAAGTCTTCGTACAACTTGGTGGTTGCGTGCAGTCTTCACTCACGCGATCAGTAAACCCTCAATCACCTAACTCTCAATAGTTATGTGATGCACAATATCCTTAGCTCAATCTGCAATTTCTCAGCCCGCAAACCTTCACGTCTAAGAACCTTGCAAATTGTTGCTAGGAAACAAATAAAGAACCACGCGATTGCTAAGGGGGTAGCCTAAGCTTTTATAGCAATCGAGGATGAGTACTAACCCTAATGGGTTTCCTCTTAATCACCGTCTTTCTTCTTTCCAGATTTGAATTCGTTTATGGAATTTCCTAATCGTCTTCGAACTTTCTGCAGGAACTGCACTTTCCTGATTTCTGTCGATCAGGATGTTTGCCGAGACGCCGTCAACAACGTTACACAAGATGTCGCAGAAGATGCTTCGACATTCTTTGTAACATATTCTTCAGTTCCTTTAAAAATCAACCAATCTCTAAAACCGTCGTAACTACAGTAACCAATCATAGAACAACAAACGTTCTTCAATATATAATTTTGCAAAAACTAAAAGATAATAAAATCATCGAAAAAAATGTGTTGAATCTGACGCTAGCCTAGTAACTATCTCTGATAGTCAAATCAGTGTAAAATTCAGTAAATTGATACTAGTTTACTCCACTAAATAATTTTCTCGATAGGCAAATGTAGGATTCAAAGGCCGGTGAATAAGAAAAGAGAATTCGGTTGGCGAAGTTGAACTTGGTGGTGATAGGACGACGATGGTGAAGAGAGATGGTGGGTGTCACAATGCAAGATCTAAGCGTCCACTCTCGTCCGGTGACACAACCACCTTGTGTAGAGGATAGAGTCCACATCGTCGCTGATTCGGCGATGACGACTCTCACATCTCCGCCGATCAGCTCCGACACTTCATGGTGGTCCACCAGCAATACTCACGTCTCCGTGGTCGTACCCCAACGATCTGGAACCTAGATCGAAGTATTGTTGTTGAATATGAGTCCAAGTTGGTCCATTGAAAGATTGAAATGTAGCCTAAATTCTTATTTTTCTATCATTAATTATAAAATTAAAATCAATTAATCATGAAAATGTGAATGGAGGGCATGGTAAGAAGATGGAAGACAAAAAATATCAAAGAATTTGGGGAAAATATGCCATGGTGGTTTTTTTTTGAAAATTTGATTAATAGTTATGGTTAGAAAATTTAACATTTGATGAATAGTCATGGTTAGAAAAATTTAACATTTTTTTGAAAATTTGATGAATAGTCATGGTTAGAAAATTTGATGAATAGTCATGGAAAATATGACATTGAACAATTTCAAAAAAATTTCCATCCAAAATTTAACATGGTTAGAAAAAAAGTAAAAAGAATGTAAATAAGTAACTTTACTTCAAGTTTTTAAAGTAGGTATTGTGAGACAATCTTAGAATGTGTCATTATCACTAAAGACAATGTTAGAATATGTCAAAATATATAGAGGTTACATAGAAATTCATGGTGACTCTAAGGTCAAAGAATTAACATAAATTACAATAATGAGCATTACATATGACAACATCTATGTAGCATGCTCAAGATGGGTCACCCAATATCATTTCTGAAACGATACATATGACTTGCTTGATATCTCATATCAATGATTAGTAGAACATGATCATCAGTCAACATCATTCTAATCAGAACATAAAATAATGACTAGGGACATTTGAACAAAATTCTCAATTAATTTTAGAGTTTTACTATGAAGTCACATATTTGATGATCTTAGAAAGAATTTAATGTTAAAACAACTATCATAATAAAATGATAATAAAAGTGCTTCTTCATTGTTAATAATGATAATGTCAATACATGGTAAAATGATTGATCTAGTGCATACAACCAAGAATAAACTCTACCATTAAGTGATCAATATGCTTTGATTGAATATGCGACAGTCTCAAACTTTAGCCTCATAGATTTGCAGTGTGGATAAACACTTCCCAACTATGGGCTCGACTTTTCACTAACTCTAGGAAATGTTCTTCTCGTATCGAACATTCACAAGAGATATGTATCTGGCAACTTCTTAAACCCACAAGACTAAAAACGGTGTGAGACCGGAATGTGTTTTGACTAAGAAAGGGATGCTTGTGGGAAATGACTAAAACATTTCATGCAAGTCCAATGTGGTGTATAAAATAAGAGGGACACTTTTCATGTTTGTTTTAGTATGCCACTTTATGTATGATATAAAAAGTTAAACAAGTTAACTATGAAGAGAGTGTAGATTGATAAACTTGAGATACCAAAATTCTAAATATGGATTTTTAATAAGTTAAAATTATTAGATTATAGGCCTAGGGCTAGCCCATTAATTATTATTATGTATTAGGGTCTCTTTATTCTATAGGCATTAGGGTTTCCTATTTAGTTTGGTGTGGCTTCTATATAAAGGGTCCTCCCCTATTGTATTTGATAAGATCAAGAATAATAATATCAAAGTTAACATGGTATCAGAGCAGGTTTTGTCCTTGGTTAAGGCTTCCGCTGAATTTGATTTTTACCCACTCGTCAATGACGAGTGGGTAGGGAAATCAAAAAATTGTTCGCTCTTCTTCATCAAAGTTTCAATTTTAAAGAGGCAAGGTACGTAAAAAAATCTGAATTACTGTTTATGGCTCCCGGAGTACTTTTCATCGCTACTGTTCATTGTACTGTTCACGCGCAAAAAAGAAAAAGAAGAAGAAGAAGAAGAAGAAAGTTATACCGTAACTCAGAAACTGGCACATGTACATCCCCGTAATCCGGAAGGTGATCCCGTAATTTGGAAATCAGCACGTGAACATTCCCGTAATCCGGAAAAGCCATCAAAGGTAATCAAAGATCGTTTGCATCCACCTGTCCTGGTCAATGCGCCCACTCAAAGGTTATCAAATATCGTTTGCATCCACCTATCCTAGCCAATGCGCCTCCACTCAAAGGTTATCAAAGTGTTCAAAGCAATCAAATTTCAAAGCATTCAAAGCAATCAAAGTGTTCAAGTTCAAACTCAATTCAGTTTACACCGTATTGAGTTTGAGGGAGACTATTGGATTATGGATTCATTAGAGTTTCCTTATTATATAGGTATTAGGGTTTCCTATTTAGTTTGGTCTGAATCCTATATAAAGGGTCTTCCCCTGTTGTATTTGATAAGATCAAGAATAATAATATCAAAGTGTATGAATGAAATATTATGTTCTTATGTTGCAAAAAATATGAGTTGTATGACTTATCTACTAACGGGTTGTCAAGGTACATGTGAGGGGGACAAGTTAACCACATAAGAAATCAGACAAGACCCACGATGAATTATGGAAAAGAAAGAAACTTACAAATAATTATCTGAAAATGTGGGGTGCCTTGCTAAGATATTGATCCCATTACTAAAATGAGAATAGGTTCATAAATGGTAGACTACATTTTCATTGGTATGCATTGCACTATAATACAAATTGATTCATGGTGTATGGACCTAAAAAGTTTGAAGAATAAAAAGAGTGGTTTAGATATAATATTGTTAGACACATGACACATGTGTCATCGATATGATATTGTTAGACAATTGAGCTCTTAAGATCTTGTAAAACCAGAAAATGTTCATGACCATGACAACAAAACTATTAGAATAAAAATCGTGTTTTTTTTGTGTGTATATCATTGCTGTCACAAACATACGAATAGTTAAAAAATATTTACATCTATCAATCACTTAATAAGGTAAATATATTTTCACAAGTGAAGGTTCAAGGATTTTGTCTACCTATCTTATGCAGACATCAACTGTAAATAGTCAGCACTAAATCGAAATTCCGTTGAAATGCAATTTCATTCATGTGATGGATTGTTGTAATAGGTTAAATTAAAATTAACTCAGTTAATTTATTTAATTTTTTGAACCAATTAGGTCTCTCATCCTCTAGAACTCGATGTTCTTTATGATTTCTTTTCTTTTTTTCTATTCTCTATTAGAGAAACTCAAAAATCCTAATTATATCTCTCTTCAAAAAAATTCTCTTTTGGCATTACTCTATTTGCACGGTTCGATATCCACTAATGTCTATCGTTGTATACTATGAGATGATTCTCCATGCGAGTCAATGAAACGCCTTAAAAACTAGATTACCGGGCCTCAGTAAAATCGATATATCTTACATAAATTGTATTTATAGGCAATTCACGTTCAAATTTTATTACAAGTTATGTCATGATATAGATCATATAATTCACATATTTATATTTTTATGTTTGGTGCAACTAATAATAGACAATCTGTATGTATTTTCATGCAATAGCATGTGCACTTCCTTGTCAGTTAAGACCACTTTTATCGTCGCCCTTTTTGGAGACATAGTTCGACGAGCATAAGCTTTATTGGGCAAGAAATTGGTGATGCTCTCTCTTAGTTTGTGAATGGCATGCGGCTGCATATGATGACATTTCGAATGCCATATGATGAATACAACCTTGTCCATCCTTCTAGGGATTTTAAGGTGCACATCAAATAAATTCCTCATAATCGGGTGTAAGCAATCCGAAAATTCAAAAAGGTTGAATATCATCGCATTACTCATAAAGATGACATACGAGCCTTCTGATTAATAAGATTTTGTCCGACACTTTTGGGGTTTGAAAATTGCTTACATTTGAGTTATGTCTGACTTAATCTTGAGAATCAAATGTAAACCCTAAACTCCAAAAAGATCATATTTAATCGTACTAATCTAAAAACTCTAATAGCATTCTTCTGTGTTAAGAAAACATATATCTTAATTTGGTGGATGAACTCAATTCGAGAGAAACTTGTGAGTGTAGAGTACTGCTTCCAAGGCTGGCAAAATAGTTTTGAATGAGAGATAATTAGTTCTACAAGATGAACAAGATTGTGACACTACTGTAAAATTGCTTATTCCCGGCGAGATATTCATAATCTCGCCGGGTTGGTTTAACCTCACCGGCGATATATGCAATATCTTGTTGGATGTTGACAACAACGGTCATCACTTTCCCCGACGAGATGTTGCGCAATATCTCATCGGGAAAGATGATGACCTTTATCGGCGAGATATTCAATATATCGCCGGGTTTGTTTCACCAAACCTGTAAGATACTGTAAATCCCGCCGGGCTGATTACACGAGTCAACGCCCAGATGTTGACCACAACGGTCATAACTTTTTCCCGGCGAGATAATGCACAATATCTCGCCGGGAAAGGTTATGACCGTTGATGGTCAACATCCGACCGTTGACTATCGACGGTTGGATGTTGACCATCAACGGTCATAACCTTTACCGGCGAGATATTGTGCATTATCTCGCCGGGAAAAGGTTCTGAAAATTCTATAAAAAGTCCATGCATGACTTCATTTGTCAAAATTTTATTTGTGAAGGATCATTTGGACCTATATTAATAGAGGTGAATATTTGGAGTGCATACAAAGTCGAAGATTACTAGTCCGATTCTCGAGTTCCCCTCGTTGTCCCTAATCTTGTCGTCCCCGTTGGTCGATCTCCAGATTTGCAGGTTAGTTTAGGTTTTCGATTTGCTATGAAATTTTTATTTTGCTATGATATTTCGACATTGCTATGAACTTTTGCTACTTAGGGTATGAATTAGTGAAACTTTGGTGAACTAGACTATGAATACGTGTAATTTTGGTGAACTAGGGTATGAATTAGTGAAATTTTGGTGAACTATATGCTATGAATTATGACCGTGTGGTTCAAAATTGTACTTTTGTTTGTGGATATTTACCTTTAATTACGTGTAGTAATACATATGCATATAATAACTATCACTTATTGTATTGTATGTAGATCTGTCAATTATGTACCGCATGTGGATGGATATAGAAAATAGAAGGTCGCAAGTGTATATAGACGATGTCGAAAATTTCATAAAGTTTATCCAAAAAAATGTGTTCCAACACGGTTGCGACCGATATCTATGCCCGTGCAAATAATGTCACAATATGATTGTCCAACACGAGAATACAATACGTACCCACTTATTGCAATACGGCATGATTTCGACATACACTGTGTGGATCTGTCACGGTGAATTGCATAAAGAAAATTTTTTTTTGGGTGCGGGACAAGAATCTCGACGGGACGAGACTTCAAGTACTCAAAATGTCGATCCTGTTGTAGAGCTTGTGGAGTATTTATTCCAGCGGGCTGAAAACTTTGGTGAAGATACAGTGAAGGGTGAGCAACCTACGACAAAAGCAGCGATGGACGCGTATGACGAACTAACGCGTCTTGCGAACACCCCATTGTATCTAGGGTCTAACTTGTCATGTCTGAAGGCGCTTTTGAAGTTGATGAGCATTAAGGAAAAATCAGCAACGCCAAACATAGTATTTGACATGAATTGCGAGTTTTACATAAATTCGCACCTGTCGCCAATTTTTCACCCTAGATCATATGCCGAATCGAAGAAGATGTTGAAGAAGATAGGGATGAATTGTATAAAGTACGCTGCTCGCGAGTTCGGGTGCATCTTGTACTATAAACAGTACCAATATGCCAATTTATGCCATATTTGCCAGACGTCTAGATGAGTAAACAGGAAATAGAAAATAAACCAAGGAAAATTGTCTGGTACTTTCCTATTATTCCGCGGCTCCACCGTCGGACATGTCAGCGAAGACTGCAGACCAAATGCGTTGGCACGGGCAAAGGGTCAGAGACAGAAACAACGTTGGCCATCCAGCTGACGGCGTATCTTGGAAAGAGTTTGATCAATTGTACCCAACATTTGCTGCAGACTTCTGGAATGCGCGCCTTGCTATAGCGAGCGACGGATTTAACCCGTTCGGGCCCGCTTCTACACCTCACAGTATTTGGCCAGTGGTAATGATTCCCCTCAACTGGTATTTCACAGAGTGAGGAAAGAGTACAATATTCCATCGATACTGGTTTCTGGGCCAAAATCACCGGGTAAGTGTTTGAACGTGGTCATGCAGCCATTAATAGACGATATGAAAGTATTGTGATGCACGGGTGTCCCAACGTATGATCGGAAGAGTTGTGAGCAATTTCGGATGCAAGCAACGGTGATGTACAAAATCAGTGACTATCCAGGGTTGGGAATGTTAGGCTAAATTCAGGTAAAGGGGTACAAGGCATGCCCCATTTGCCTTAACGACCTCGACGCTACATACAGTCGTCGTAGAATGTCATATCTCGGACACCGTAGATGATTACACGCCTCACATCCATACCGATTCAAGACTCGTGAGTTTAATGGGGCAACAGAAGAACGACCACCCCTACATGCACCTTCATCGGAGCAAGTCCTCAGACAGACAAAGACTTCATGGATTTCTTGTGCAGAGTTTGCATACGTTGTTAGCGCCGAAACAAGGTAGGGCTCTGTGTTGTTGGACGCATGAAACTATTTTCTAGGCAGCTCCCATACTGGAAATCAATTCGGGTTAGGAATGCTCTTGATGTCATGCATATCAAGAAAAATGTATGTGATAATGTCATGGGCACCGTAATTGGCCTTAAGTCAAAGACCAAGGATGATGTAAATGCCTGTGCAACTCTCTTAGATATGGGGATCAGTTGACCTTCCTCTGATTTCACTGTCTTACCTCAGAAGCGGGGCAAAGTGTTTGGAAGAATTGCTGGTATCAAATATCCAAGCAGGTTTGCCGGTCAGCTAAAAACTAAAGTGAATGTCCAGGAAAATTTTTTTTATGGATTGAAGACACGCGACTGTCATGTGTTGCTCCAGCAAATTCTCCCGATAATCATCCGCCCATATGTTGGGTCGCGCGTGGCGGATACCTTAGTGGACTTATCTCGATGGTTTAAGAGGTTATGTGTCAGGGAACTGAAGGTGCAAGAAATCCATCAGCTCCAATGTTATATCAACTTAATTCTGTGCAATTCGGAGAGTATATTCTCAGTTGCATTCTTCACAATCATGGTTCACCTTTGTCATCATCTGCTCGAACAACTTTTGATGATTGGCCTAGTTCATTACATTTGAATGTTTCCAGTTGAAAGGTAAAATGGCTAGATAACATTCATACATACTTTTACTTGTAATTTGTATCATTCACAGTATTCCTCTTCTGAACTAATTTATATTTTTGGTGTAGACAACTTGGCGAGTACAAGAAGAATATACGGAACCATCGGTACCTGGAGGGTTGCATAGCTGAATCGTATTTGATGCACGAACGAGTGTATTTCATCAACTTATACCTTGACGACGACTCGTCTACTCCCAGTGTACAAGTAAATAAGGTTCGGCAATGGAACATCTCAGTTTTCTCCTCAGTTGTCATTCCTAGTGGCTTCGTCGGTCACGCGATTGTCACAGCTGAGGACCAAAATTAGGCCCATTGGACAGTTATGCTAAATTGCGAGGAAGCACATCCATACATTGATAGCCACCGCAATCAATTCAACATGAAGTGCCCGAATGGTATCGTTCTCCAAAATAGTAAGTGCATTTTTTAAATCAATTCGCGAGAGAATATCGTAATCATTGCAATTTGTAGACTAATATCTGACGTGAATTTCTTTCAATTATGCAGATGAAAGCGATGAAAAACATTGAATTGTATATTCTCTCGCGATGCCCGATTCATTCTCGCACTTACTTAAAATGCACCGTTAATGGAGTGAAATACGTGTGTCACCGACAAGATCAGTCGCGAAGGACACAAAAGTCTGGTGTGATGTTCAAAGCCAATTCGATAACGTATTATACAATCTTATTACAAGTTGTTGAACTCGTATACACGCAAGGGATGTCTGTTACAGTTTTCTTATGTAGGTGGTTCAACGAGGCTACTATTCAGAAAGACCGTGAGATGGAATCCGTTGATACATCCACAAATATGTATCAAGAAAATGTGTGGTGTTTGGCTAAAATGGTAAAAAAAAAGTCTTCTACGTCGACGATCCGCTGCACGAGGGGGGGGGGATTGGAAAATTGTCAGCCACATGTTCCATAAAGGTATTTATAACCCGACATCACTCGCAAGAAATGCAAATGAAGGACCAATATACGACGTCGAAGCACCATATCATGAGGAAGCGACAACAGATATTACTCTTCTCATAAATGGGGGTTAATGTGTTGATTTTGATCCGATTCGAGTGCTTGAATCCGATGAGTCCGAAGACGAACTGGAATTAGACGAAGAATTGGATGAAGAAGAGGAATTTCTTAAATTCAATGATGATGCAGCTTTGCCCGCGACAGACGAAGAAGAAGACGACGAATAGACTGGGGAACAAGAATACGATTCCAATTGATTGAACACATATTTCGATGTTTCGCAAAATTTGTAATTTATTCGTTATAAATAAAACTCTACCCTCGTTGTCCAGGTATCTAACTTATATATTTCAATCTCTAATCAGAATATGTAACAAATTTATATCTACAATTTTTTATACAAATATAAACTCTTCCCCGGCGAAACATTGCTCAATATCTCACTGGCTTGGTAAACGCCAAGTCGGCGAGATATTGCACAATATCTCGCCGGGAAATATATAGATTAAAATACTTATTTTGAATTTTATGGTTAACTAAATACTTCGTCGACTTATAGGCTATGATCATGTGGTTCGATTTGGCTAAAAATTAATTTACATAGGTAAACCATCAGAATCTACATACCCAACGGTTTCGATTTTTATAAGTTAATTTTCTTACATTCAGGATGTGAACATCGTATGTTTTCGCATAAGTCTAAAACTCTACGTTCAAGACGATTCAATATTTTCAAAATATTTTTTTGAATCCAACCTTACGGATGGAACCGAAGATATATTTCTCTATGTCGGGTAAAATTTTGAACAATTTTATTTTCAAATCGACCTATCAAGTACCGGGTGAGTCGAAAGACGTGTACATATAACGAGTTTCTAACCCTAATCCCTAATTATGAAAGTAAAATTTAATTCTAAATTTATATTGCAATCAATCCTTAAACCCCAATTGTATAGTTTAATTACAAATTTATATCTCAAATTATAAAAATATTTTTATATCTAAACTCTTTCCCGGCAAGACTTTGCACAATATCTCGCCGAGAATAATAAATTTAATAATTAATATTTCTCTCGGCGAGACTTAGAGCAAAATCTCGCCGGCTAGGGGCACATGTTGAACTTAAATGCACGTGACCTTATAGCCGGCGAGATTTTTCTCTAAGTCTCCCCGGTAAAGGGTTATATACCCAACACTTACAGAAATTTCCCTCACTTTCCCTCTCGTTCTCTCTCTCTCGCTCTCTACAAAGCCAATCCGTCGACGAACTCACTGACCGTCGTCGTCGACCGACTGACCTCGCCTCTCCGACTGTCGTCGTCCTCTCCGACCGTCGTCGTCCTCTTCGACCGTCGCCGTCCTATCGGCCAGTTCGCCTGAAGCTCGGCCAGTTATCCTCAAGCTCGCTCCGACCTCACTGTCGAAGCTGTTTGTCGCCTGAAGCTCGCCTCTGCTCTCAGCTCCGTCTCTGTTCGTCTCGTCTCCGGAAAGGTAAGTAGAACCCTAAATCCAATTTGGGTTTGCCCGAAGTTTTGTGAATTTGGGGTTTTTATATTTCGAAATGAGGGTTTAATTTGCTAATTTTGAAATCCAATTCCTTGGTAATTTTGCTACAATTGAATTGCTACAATTGAATTACTTTAATTTGTTGTACTTTTCAATGAACGATTCTGTTTCGTGGCATAACTCAAAACCGAGAACTCAATCACCTCAACTCCGGTCAACCGCCAAATCTGCCTCAGCTCCGGTCATCGCCTTCTTGCCAGAACACCTCGACTCACCGGTAAGTCCTCGATTCACGAGTTGTACATGATGGTCCATTAGTTATGAAAAATGTTCTTATCATTAGTTCTTAATCAGTAGCTGTAGGAGAGTCATCTTAGAAAAAGGTTTGGATTGGATTTGGATGCAAGAAACTGCGTAGCTAATTGAAACAGAGAGGCTTTGATGCTATGAATTGTTAGAATTGTGGGTTTACAAGTCCAATCACCTGTATGAATTGTGATCGCGAATTTGACTATGTTTTTGTGAGTTGTTTCTTTGACTTGGAATGTCAGTAATAAACTTAGAATATTTGGTCGGGCCACGGCGAAATAATTAAATTCACGGGATGGGTTCAAAATTACCAGGTTGATCTATTAAACTCGGACTATACTTGGTACATCGGCTCCCAAAACTTTAGGGTTGTCCAAAGATAACCGACCTGATCAAATTGAACCTCCAACTGGGTCTACTACAGATTTCTAAAAATAATCGAGTTCACCAAGGAGAACTGTTTTGTGAAACAAACCCGAAAGTGTAATAGTTTCGTTTCAGCTTATAAAACTAGAATTGATAAAATCTTTAATCAAATAAAAAATCTATCGATTTGAGCACATTTAGTATTTTAGGTCATATTTATTAACTAGATCTAAAATAATGGTTGAAGAAAAAATAAATCAAGACTGCAGTAACTTAGTTATTATAACTTAGTTTATATGAGTTATTATAACTTGTTTCTATATAAAGGCTATTGAGTAATTAATTTGATTATGACCATGTCAATTGCCAACCTATGATGGTGTTGGCAATTGAAGGGCATCCAGTGGTTATTACAATTTTGGATTTACCATCAATGTCATTTCATAATCATGGGAAATACATGAAAGTGTATGTATCATGATCCTTATTACAGATGTTAAATGATGTATCATGATATGAAAGTGTATGTATCATGATACATTAATGAAAATTAATGTATGTTTTGTAGCATTTTGTATCTTTTAGATTGTTGATATCGTTATTCAAATGTTGATACTAGAAACATTAAATTTGTTATATTCATCTTCAAATATCGATATGGTAGGAAATGGCTCCAAATAGTTATGTCATATGCCAAAATTTTCTCACTTTTTACTTTTTGATTCTTCTAAATATTTGTTAATTGGGAGATTGATAGTAGAGTTATGCAAGGGGGCACATATACCAATTTATCTTAACTTGTTTAAATTACCCTTTAAGTTCAGATTTTGTCTACAACATATGTTACAGAACTACTTAATAAGTTACATCCACTGAAATTTTGATTTGATTTAGGGTTTAGGGAAATGATTTAATACATATGTTGTTGATGTTAACGTAGGAAATAGCTTCTAGAAGGAACAGGGGCAGAAGACACTGAAGGAACAATATTTTGACCAAATCCGGCGGTATGCTACGGCCTTGGCACCGCCTGAGAGCTCGGGGGTACAAAATAGACCGTAGGACTCGGGGGTAGAAAATGGGGCCCATGATGTACTAGACCCGAGGAGGGTACTCGGCCCCAGCAGGGTACACCGGCCCAAGAGGAGGTCAACAGACCCGAGCGGGGTGGTTCGGTTCCGGAGGAGGCGTCTGAACACGAGGATAAGCTGATTGAGTGCATCATTCCCTCAGTCGGTCCCTCGTGCATTCCTACAGCGGAGTCTAACGGCTCGAACATGTGCGGTACGACTGTGCGCTCCGGACGACACATCCGGTACAAGTTGTTGAACAGCACGTACGAAGAAGGATCTACGAGTGGGCCACATAAGCCGAAGACATGTTTGCGTGAGCTTGCGAAGTGCAAGAAGCTCCAAGATATGATAGAGAAAGGGCCCCTGTCGGTCACGGGGACTTCGAGAAAAATCACATCCTCATCAATAACGACCCAGAATTTAACTCGTCCTAGATTATTCGGTTCATCGGCGGTCACATCATGATGAGTATATTACCTCGCGCTCCGACGTTTTGGAAGCTAGACTTCGATGAGCAGTGTAAGATATGGGGAGCTCTCACGGTAAGTTTCTATTTTTTTAATTTAAAAATTATTTTATTTGAAAATATATTTGCACTAACGTATTTCTATTTTCATTGAAGAGCGCGCTACGCTGCCACATAGCGCCAAATCGAGTCTACTAGTGGCTTCTTTTCCATACTCAGAGGCGCTATGGGGAGTTTATGGGGGAGTGTAGGAGGGACTACGATGAGAAAAAACGGAGGCCGGCCCCGGAAGACTTAATAGGCCGAGAGCAAGCATGGGATTGGATGTGCGACTACTTCGAGGGTCCAAAATATAAGGTATATTTTAAGACGTAAAATATTTTCCGTAAGTTTTTCAAATACTTAATAATACTTTCTCAACACTCGATATTTGTCCGTGTGCAGGAACTTTCTGGAAAAATGAAAGCCCTCGCCGAGAATCGGAAAAAGCATAGTGGCGGTTCCCGGCCCTTCGACAAACATGCTACTCCAACAGAAGGCTGGAGTTCTCCTTCCGAGTTTGGAAAATTACGTGCGTGTCTACGAAAAAGACATCGACCCGGAGACGGTAAAATTTTAATTACTTTATAAATTTACCAGAGTTTTTATTATGTCATGCAATTTAACACTTTTGTTTGTAGGTCCAAAAAGTGAATCACGAGATCGAGCAGCACAAAGCACTTGTCGTAGAAGCGGCTGGCAGAGGAGAACAATATTCAGTCCCGAAGCATGTAGAGGCCGAAATCCTTCAGCGGTTGATGGGCACGGAGAATAAACGGGGGTGTATTGTTCCTGGCATGGGCGACGAGTTCCTTCGACCGGCGAAATTGAGAGGTGGTGCCCGTAGATCCGCGGCGTCAGCTGAGCAGATAGATATTGCAGTCGCTGCTAGAACAGCTGAAATGGAGGAGAGGGCTCGCCAGAGAGAGGCAGAGGCTCGCGCGAGAGAGGCAGAATTGGCCGTCAGAGCTGCTGCTGCGGAGGGGGAGATAGATGAGCTAAAATGTTGTTTCGACAATTAGTAGGCTCGTCTTAAAGCCGAGATCGATGCTCGGGTAAAGGCCGAGGTTCTCGCCACTATCAGGGATCACCTGGTGAGCTTCGGCTTGCCGGGTGGCATATAGATGCCGCTTACGGCCCAGACTCCGACTCCGACTCTGACGCCGACGCTGACACCGACTCCGGGCCTGACTTCATCTCACACGGTGACGCAATTGACTATCTCCCCGGGACTGCCTTCGGACCAACAGCAACCTCCAACACCTGCCGACGAACGACCGCGCCCGAGCAAGAGGTTCAAGAAGACATTGTAGAAGACAAAACAGATAGGACAACTCTCGTAGTTTCCTAGGTTATGATTTTTTTCACGTTTTGTAATTATACATTTATTATTCGACTTTTAATTGGTTTGCAATTATGAAATATTTGTTTTCGATTGCTGCAATTGCACTTTAGGATTTAGTTTCAGTTTAGGATTTAGTTGAATTGACAATTTTACAAGTGTAATTGGTAACGGTAAACTGAGATATTGGGACAGATTATACCCAAAACTTATCAAACCTAGCCGGCGAGATATCGGCAACATCTCACCGGCTAGGTTCGACTAGGGTTTACAACCTAGCCGGCGAGATGTTGCCAATATCTCGCCGGCTAGGTTGTAAACACTAACCAGCAAGATATTGACAATATCTTGTCGGGTAGGTTGTAAACCCTAACGGCGGATAGTGGAGTTTTCCCGACGAGATATTGCCAATATCTCGCCGGGTAGGTTGTGAACTCTAACCGGCGAGTTTTTGACCAATATCTCGCCGATTAGATTTTGTAACCTTTCCCGGCGATATATTGCCAATATTCGCCGGGAAAACTTCATTATCCCGGCGAAATATTGGTCACCTCCAAACCGGCAAGATATTGATTCAATATCTCGCCGGCTATGACAATTCCCGTTGAGACCTGCCCGGCGAGAACCAGATCTCCTGCCCAGCAAGAGCAAAGTTTCGCCGGCTTGAAGTCATTTTCAGTGGTGTGAGTGTAAAATAGGAGAGATACTATTCAAAATGTGGCACAATCATTAATGCGGAGGAGATGAGAAAAGATATTCAACCTCATCAATACGCTCCACATATTATTTTGAAAAATAAAATGTATAAAATATATTTCTTTTAATTTTAGACACGTTTGATTTAGTTGTCTAATTTCTAAGTAGTTGGGGCATGGAAGCTTAATTTTCCATGGACAAAGACACCACCAAAGAAATAATAGTCGCGACATTAAATATTTGAGGGTCCAGTAGGTGTGATACATTTAAAAATAATATTCAACCGTCATGTTATGATTGAATATGTGTAATCAAAATAATATATGTATATAAATTGCTAGAATAATCAAAATTCGACCCATTAACTAAAAATAGTATCAAAATTGACAAGAGCAGTCGTCCAATTTTGTATATATATGACCACACTACATCACATTCATGCATTAAGAAATGTCTACAAAGAGAGCAATGGATGTTACTGATGAAGCTCCTTCCTTTCTTCAAAATCAACCAATACCCATATTGACGCTTCTCTTCTTCGCCATTCCCTTCCTTGCCCTTTTATCTTGTCTCCGGCGGAGACTCCGTTACCCGCCGGGGCCGAAGGGCCTTCCCATCATCGGAAACATGACGATGATGAGCCAGCTGACCCACCGCGGCCTCGCCAAGCTGGCCATTCACTACGGCGGGATCCTCCACCTCCGCATGGGCTTCCTCCACATGATCGCCGTCTCCTCGGCCGACGCGGCCCGACAGGTCCTACAAGCCCAAGACAACATATTCTCCAACCGCCCGGCCACGATAGCCATCAGCTACCTCACCTACGACCGCGCCGACATGGCCTTCGCCCACTACGGCCCTTTCTGGCGCCAGATGCGCAAGCTCTGCGTCGTCAAGCTCTTCAGCCGCAGGCGGGCAGAGTCCTGGGACTCCGTCCGCCACGAGGTGGATTCCACCATCAGAGACCTCGCGGCCTGCTCGGGCCGCGAGGTCAATGTGGGGGAGTCCGTGTTCTCGCTCATGAAAAATATTATATATCGGGCTGCGTTCGGGTCCACCTCCAAAGAAGGGCAGGACGAGTTTATCAGTATATTGCAAGAGATCTCTAAGCTTTTCGGGGCTTTTAACATAGCCGACTTTATACCGTATTTAAGCTGGGTCGATCCGCAAGGCCTTAATACCCGGCTCGTCAAGGCCCGTCGGGCCCTCGACAGCTTCATTGACAACATCATCGACGATCACTTAGCTAAAAAGAAAATGAGAAATATTAACTGTGAAAGTGGATCGGAGGATTGTGAAGAGACTGATATGGTTGACGACTTATTGACCTTTTACAGTAATGGTGATCGTGACGATAAGGACAAAGTAAGTGAATCTGACGATCTGCATAACGCCATCAAACTTACAAGAGACAACATCAAGGCAATTATTATGGTAAGAAAATTTCAGCAAATTTTAGTCAAATTTATTTTTTTCAGAACTTGAAATCAGCTACCTATATTGATTATGACTGCTGTTAATTAAATTAAGAAAAGCAATGTATGATGAAAAAATATATTTTCTTAATTGTAATTAATTCAGATTAATTTGGATTTGTCCATTGAAGTCATAATGTCTTATATATATGACTATAACTAGATTAATTAGGTGTTTATTTACGTATCTGTAAGCCTATATTACTAGATAATAGGACAAAACCCAATTACTAAAATGAATTATGTAATTATAGAAAGTTGTAGGGGCAATTACAGTTGACTACACTCAACTATGTCACGTTTCAAAATTAATACTCAACTTCCAAATTTTCATTTAGGATACCCAAAGCTTAAATAAGCGACAGTTAACCCAACTTCTGTTAAATCTAACTGAATTGGTTTGATAAAAAGTCTAAAATACCCTCAATGGTTTTGATTTGAAATTATATTGGCCTGACCAGTTTAAAACCGGTCTGAAAAAACCAGTACGACCGGTTCAAATTAACTTTTTTTATTTAATAAATTATAATTATAATTTCTTTAATAATTAAAATAATATAAATGATAATTAAAATAATATAAATGATAATTAAATAAATATAATTATAATAAAATTTTAATTAATTATATTTAATTATGAAATGACATTTTTATCCTAACTTGAATAATATACTAATTTAGAGTTGAAGGGCATATTTGCCTTTTTGAATAAACACAATTTAAAAATTAAAAATCACTCTGAAATTACTCTATTAGCCCTCCCTCCCTTCTTCCCCATTCTCACACCTACGACTGCAACCCTTCCCCCACATCTTCCGCCGCGACCTCGCCGGAATTGCCACCACCTTGTTCGCTCTCATCGGAGACGATGGTCCCAACAAGGTCCAGATCTGGGAGGACTGCCATGCCCGGTCCATCGTGACTCTCCCTCTCCCTTCGTCGCCGTCGTGTACCTCCTTTACCGCCCCCACCGCCCCTCCTTCTCCGTCGACTACATTAAAATCTCCTACATCAACCTCACCTTCTCCACCTCCTCCCCGACGTTCGTCCACCGCGCTAAGAACACCACGACCCTCAGATCCACCGTCTCTGGCGCAAGGAAGGCCGTCGATTCCTCGTCGGCGGCGAAATTAAGATTGGATTTGGGTCAAAACGGCGTCGTCGGCTCCACCGCGAAAGGACCGTCGTCTCCGTCCTCGCCGTTGGCGACTCAAAAGTGCGACAAGAGCTTGGAGCCAGGAGGGGGAGTCATCGATCTGGGTTTCCGATGAGAACGAGATGAGGACCGTGATGTGGTTTTGGCGGAGTAGATGCGGCGGAGACACACAAACACACCGTTACTTTTCTTTTCTTTTTCTTTTTTTTGTAATTTTTATTATCATATTATTAAATGATTTAATAATGAATTATAATATAATATAATATAATTAATTGGTAATATAATTATTTTAATCATTACTGATATTATTTGAATCATTAAAAAGTTAATTATTGTTTAATAGATAAAAATAATAAATTTTTAACGACAACCGGTTAAATTAAATTTGAACCAGTCTGACCAGTCTAGTTTCAAAACATAATATTTGAGGGCATTTTAGACCTTGTAACAAATCAATTCAGTTAGATTTAATAGAAGTTGGGCTAATTTTCGCTTATTTAATCTTTAGGTATCCTAAATGAAAATTTGGAAGTTGAGGTATTAATTTTGAAACGTAACATAGTTGGGTGTAGTCAACTGTCATTACCCCAAAGTTGTATTCCAAAATGCTTAACCCTGTATATGTCTAATTAGCCTATTGTGATAAAATGTTGAACCGTTGGGTTTGACAAAGTTAAAGAATGTTGGTGCAGGATGTGATGTTTGGTGGAACTGAAACGGTGGCGTCGGCAATTGAATGGGCCATGACGGAGATCATGAGAAGCCCAGAAGATCTGAGGAGGGTCCAAGAAGAGCTGGCGGGCGTGGTGGGCCTGAGCCGCCGGGTGGAAGAGTCCGATTTGGAGAAACTGACGTACCTGAAATGCTGCCTCAAGGAGACCCTCCGGCTCCACCCGCCGATCCCGCTGCTCCTCCACGAGACGGCGGAGGCCACCGAGGTCTGCGGGTACTACATTCCGGCGAAGGCGAGGGTGATGATCAACGCGTGGGCCATCGGGAGGGACGGGAGCGCGTGGGAGGACCCGGAGGAGTTCAGGCCTGCCAGGTTCCTCCAGCCGGGTGTGCCCGATTTCAAGGGCAGCCATTTCGAATTCATTCCCTTCGGCTCGGGCCGGAGGTCCTGCCCGGGAATGCAGCTCGGCTTGTTCGCGTTCGAGCAGGCGGTGGCGCACCTCCTCCACTGCTTCACGTGGGAGTTGCCGGAAGGCGTCAAACCGACTGACCTCGACATGGGCGACGTCTTCGGGCTCACCGCTCCCAGGGCGGTCCGACTCCTCGCTGTACCCACCCCGAGGTTGCTTTGTCCTCTCTACTGACCTCATTTGTGTGGACCAAATAATTATATTGGAAATAATAAGTCATGTGGGGAGGTGGTGTTCATTAGTCTTCCAAAACATCTGGCACTAACAAAAATGAAAAATCTATACTATTATGGATGTTCTAAGTGATGAGATGGTCACAAAAAGAGATACAAATTAAAATTATTAATTTTTTGAGCCAACCGGGTGGGCACGAGCTCGAGTCACCTCATCCCCACCGAAAAGTGATAATAATGTGTGACTTGTCCATTTTAGCCAGCCAAAGAACACCCCAATTAATGTCTAATCATACTGTTGGTGTTGTAGTTATTAGTTCCAACCTAATTGCCAGTGTGCTGTAATAATCAGTTACCATTAAATTCTACTTATTTTCTAATGTTATTTATTTCATTTTTATCAAAGAAGAGAGAATGTTGTTATTGCTGGCAGCCCATGAAGGGAGCCAAAAGGCAAAAGCTCCAAAACGCCATGCAACTAAGAGCGGGAACATGATTGACAGAAAACATCTACAAGAAAAAAAAAACACCCAACAATAAGCAAATCCAAAAACCAGCGGATCAGAAGCAAAAAGGAACCTACCCATCAAGTACACCTGAACCGGGTCTCCACACCAGCTAAAGAAAATAATACCTGGTTGCCCTCAACCCATCATCCCCGAGTATTGAAAAAGCGACATCCTGAATTCTCCCAACAACATGTTCCGGCGAGACCACCGTCACATTAAGAACTTTGTCATTCCTGGCCAACCATAAATACCACAAACCCAAGAAAAAACACCGCCCACATATCTTCCAAACAGAATGCTCTCTACAACCAAGCAACCCACCCCACAAGATAAGGAGATGCTTCTGCTCCTCAGGTAAAAACACAGACACTCCCCACCATCAAGCCAATCCACACCACATACGCCATATCCACACACGTATAACTAACAAATCAGTATAGTCTTTCAAGAATTCGCCCCAAAAGGTACATTTACCAAGCAAGTTTGGAATGTTAAGAATATAAAAGTCCTACGTCAAAATAATATGAAATCAAAGGGTCCTATATAAAGGAAAGAGTCAAACCCCAACTAATAAGTTTGAGCTTTTAGTTGTGAAGAACAGCCCAATATGTACAACCCAATTTTATATGGTATCAGAGGAGGCCGATTTGAACATGTGCTGGTTGGCCTCGCCTCCCTGTGGCTCTACTCTCCTGTAAGCCCGATATTACGTTAGAGGGGAAATAAGCCCGCGTGCAAGAAAGGCACGTCCTTCTATAGCCCACGTGAGGGGAAGTGAGTTGATAAAGGCCCACCTGTAGAATACATGTGAGGGGGAGTATTGAGAATATAAAAGTCTCACATTGAAAGAATATGAAATCAAATGGTCCTATATAAAGGAAAGGGTCAAAACCTGTTGGAAAAACAATATAATACCCGGTTGTAGAGTAGGCATACTGATGAAGGCTATACTTCTGAAACTCTTGCTAAGAAACCAAGAAGAAGTAAGAGACCAAGCATTGAGAAATCTTTTGGTGACGACTTTATCACATCATTCGTTGCAGAAGCCTCTAGTGTGGAATTGGTGAGTGACGAACTAGTCCCGACATACTTGATAGAAGATGATCCAGAAACATACGAGAAGACAATGAGGTTTGTCGACGTTGTATTTTGGAAAGAGGCTATCAAGAGTGAATGGACTATGTTGTGTCCAATCAAACATAATTTACCTAAGGGTTGTAAACCCATTAGTTGTAAATAGAATTTAAGAAGAAACTCAGACCTAATGGAACAATAGAAAGGTTCAAGGCGAGACTCGTAGTTCGAGGTTTCACACAGAAGAATGACGTGGATTAATTCGACACTTATTCCCCTGTTACCAAGATTGTTACGATTAGAACGCTAATCACACTAGCAATTATTCATGATTTGGTTATACATCAGATGGATCGCAGGGAGGGCAGGAGCCTCATCACCAACAATTTTCTTCAGCAAAAATATATGCTTAAAGAATTCGGCATCTCTAACCTCATATATAGATCTATCATGTATGGACACAAATCTATAAAATGCATTGTTCTGAGCATAACCTATGAACACAAAATCATAGGTTTTAGGTCCAGTATTAGTTCTCATGGGGTTGGGTAGGCCCACCTTAGCCAAACACCCCCACACTCGCAGAAGCAAGTATACCCTTGTAAACTGTGAACAATCGTCTATCAATGTCACGTAGTAAAATTTTCCGCCTTTACGCCTTGTACTCTTGAAGTCTGCTAAATCGATGTGAATTAATTCAAGTAGTTAAGTTTCTCTTTGAATTGCTGGTTTACAAGGTTTCTTGGCAAACTTTACTTTGACACAAATTTGGCATTTAGATGGTTCATCAGTAGATAAATCAGGAATGATGAACAAGTTTCTAAATCGTTTAATAGATGCAACATTCACGTGTCCTAATCTTGAATGCTAGACATCTAATGACTCAACGATATACGCGGAAGTAGAAGTTTTATTAATCTTGTTGTTATCGATTACATGGTCAACATTAAGAATAAAAAGTCCATCATTCAGATATCCCTGGCCTACAAAAATATCCTTATGGGAGAATACAACTTTGTCAATCTCAATTAATGTCTTCATTCCAGCCTTGTTGAGTAGGTGTAATAAGACCAGATTGCGGCGGAGAGTAGGAACACAAAGTGCTATCTTGAGACTCAATGTCTTGCCATACATTAGCTTCAGCAAGATCGTGCCCCTTCCACCAATGGCAGCAGTGGAGTCGTTCCCCATATAGACAACTTCACCCAGTGCAGCCTCCACTAAGTCGTTGAACACTTCCTTGTGCATGCACCGATGCCTGGTTGCAGCTGGGTCTAGCACCCAGTCGTTGGAATTTGCCACTATATTTGCTTCGACAACCACAGTAGTGAAGACGTCAGCATCCTCAACGATATTAGCTTGAGCATCAGGAAAAGGTGAACCGCTACGGGGACCACAGTTTTGAAAACATTTGACCGCCTTATGTCCAGGTTTCCCACACACAAAACACAACACATTTCTCGGTTTTTGGATTGAACTTGAGGATTTATTGGTTTTGTTGTGGATCTTCTTGTTGACAAGACCTTTCTTATGATGATCAGCAGCTTTCCCCTTGCCTTTGAATTTAAGGAAGTTAGTCTGACTATCCGACTCCACAATGTTAGCTTTAATAATGTGAGTTGGCGTGGAGTCCAGTTTATCCTTTAGCCGATTTGCTTCTTCAGTCCTCACGTGACTTACAAGCTCTTGATGGGAGAGGTCTTTCTCCTTTCCGACATCATCAACGTCGTACTTCTTCTCCAGCAACTCCTAAATATTTTTAACCGATTTATGTACCATAGATAAGTCAAATAATGTGTGTGTCATATGACTGAGAATATGGTACGGGGCACATTTGTTATCTTTCTCATATTTGGATATGTCGAAATTATTGTTCCTTATAATTTCGACGAACGGGGGAGCATCAAGAAGTTAATTATTGTTTGTAATAGCTACGGAGGGATCATGAAATATTATATAGTCGATCTCTAATTTTTCAAAAAGCATAAGGAACTTTTGAGACCATTTACGATAATTCGTACCATCCAGAGTTTCAAGTTTTAATAGAGCATAGTTCATGTTGAGACTAGCATGCATGGCCCTTGATAACCGAGTAATAATATATAACTTTTAGAGTGTTGGAAAAATAATATAATACCCGGTTGTAGAGTAGGCATACTCGTGAGATCGATTCGAACAGTGAGGTTGTAACGCTAGCTCAATTGTGACAGGAAACTGAACTCGTTATAGAATCTTCTATTCTTGCGTGTATAACCTTGTTCCCTTGCGTGTATAACCTTATGACCTTGCGTGCACAACCTAGTAACCTGGTAGAACCTTGTACAAAACAAGAGCGGACAAGAGGAATCGAATATGTGTTATAGCGCTAATTCCACTGACCTGAAAGCTATATGTCCGGTGGACGGAGGTGGTGATCCAATCTGGTAGCTCCCGAGGTTTTGCAGAGAACTCCGGGACCACGCCCACTCGAAGAGCCGGAGGTGGAACTGGTACGGACAGTCTTAGGATCGTATAACTTTCAGTGAAAACTCGTATAACTTTATGTGGAAATCAGTATATGAAACAAATGAGCAAGGCTCACTATTTATAGAAACGAAAATAAAAAATAATCAATTAATTCAAATCAGACATTTATGGGTAATTAAACCCCCAAGAGTAACCAAAAAGTATTGAATTACAATTCAATACACACTCATGTAACCACAATGTATTGATGACCAAATCAACACAAGAATCGGATTTTGAAACAATTAATTAAAGAAATAAAAATATTTTTTGTCCAATAATAAAGGAAGTGGATCAACCAAATGTCAATGAGCTTGACACAACCAAGGCTTAAAGCCATTTATCCAACAAAACCCAACTAATAAGCTTAAACTTCTAGTCGTGAAGTCCAGCCCAATATGTACAACCCATATGTAAAACTTTGGTGGGATCGAAGAACCCCCACACAAACACTTGGTCTATTCCAACTGAAAAGACAACTCTTCCCCTCTTACAACGCCATAATCTCGTCGAACAAAAAAACCAACCTTATCATACACCATCACTAACCTCTAGCCTGACCCTCAAACAATTGAATCGATGGTAAGAGAGAAAGTAAAGACGCTAACTCTTGAACTTCATCAATGTGGAGAAGCCTATTTCATTCAAACATCCATACTCCCATCACAAAACAACGCCTCACCAAACCTTGCATACTAGCTATACCATACAAACGAGAAAAGCGAATAGACATGCAAAAATAGCTCACCTAGTAATCCTCCCAGAAGCGCACAGTGTCCCCACAACCAAGCTTCCATATCAAACAATGCGGACAAAAAATTCTGGTGAAACACGGATCCGAAACTAGCTGAACAATCAGAGCCATAACTGAGGTCGCCGATGAACGCGAGAAAGGCAATAAAAACATGTCCCAATCCTCCTCTGTCCATCTATATTTAGCACAAATCACCTTCCTCCAAAGCGAGTTTCGCTAAGTCGCAAACCTCCACCACCATTTGAGAAGCAAACAGTAATTCATTTCTTTAAGAGGTCGAATTCTCAAACCACCCATAAGTTTAGACAAACAAACAACTGACCATCTCGCTTTCAAAATTTCCCGTCCATTAGCTTTCCTAGCCCATAGGAATCTCCGGAATAATTTCTCCAGTTTGATGATAACCCCGATCGGTGCTTTAAATAGAGCCATATAGAACATCGCGAGGTTAGCAATAGTAAGCCGACCTCCAAGACTCAAAAATATTGTCTGTCAGAGGCCAAGATGACTTCTGAACTTACAAAGAACCGGTTTCCATGTCGCCATACGACGCATGCTCCAACCCAGAACCCGAGATAGTCCATTGGAAGGTGATCAATCTCACATCCAAAAACCCCCCTAAGAGTCATCTCCCTAACAATCTCCACATTCAAGGCAATAAGCTTGGACTTCGAAAAAGTAGTTTGAACTCCCCAAATAAGCACATAAGTTTTCAAAATAAATCGCATACGAGTCAAGATATCCTCGCGAGCCTCAAGAAATAATAAGGTATCATCTGCAAACTGCAAATGAGAAATGGACATATTAGCATTAACTTTCACACCCTTGAAATCACCATCTAACTTGCAACGCTTAATATATAAGTGCATGTTGGGATTTTGTGCCCTAGCACAATGTATTTTCAATCTACTCATGTAATAAGATTATTAGTTGAAATGAAATCGACATTTATATTACTAAGCGTTGTAGTAATATCTTAAGTATGATTTGATTTGTATCATTGATGTGTCAACAAATAATAGTAGATCTACAGACTAGATAAAATCACACTTAAGCTGTCCCCGATCAGAATAGCTTCATAAGAAGCGATCGGTATAAGACTAACTCTAAATGATCACGCTCTACTGATCATGGCCAGAAGGGTGCTGGAGTTAGATCATCGTATCGCCAGACGGGATGATATACGAAGACCCGACCGTGAGTATGTTACATAGATAGAGTCATGAACATACTCATATGTCGGTACGTGAAATCACATCCTCAGACGGAAGGATCTTTGAGGTCACTATGTGATGAGTGACGAGTTTGACTCAGTCTAACGTCTCCTGTGACAGGGTTACAATAATGACTGTTATTGGCTCGATCACGAGTCACATGAGTTGACTCAATATATCGCTGAAGGATTTATCCCTCATACAGATGTATGAGCAGATATCTGTTTAGGCCACTTGATGAGTATAATGAAATATAATAGCAAGGCCATGCAGCCGATACGGAGTATCAGTCACAATTTAGTTAACTCAAATCAAAAAATAGGACAATTGAACGAGGATGACTTATCTATGCCTCGTGGTTGTCAAAATATCAAGAGGATAAAAGGATAGTTTCATGTACGACAAGGTTAAGTCGAAATCTCGATAATCACAAGTGTTGGGTAATCATGATGTCTTGCTAGAGGCCATTCATGATGGAAAGGGTAAAATGGTAATTTTACCAGTCTGCCAACGTGTCGTGAGCCTAGAGGGGCGCACACTAAAGGTTGAGTAAAACGGATGGAATCATGTAGAGGAATCACGAGAGAGATATTTTCAAGTTTTGGATTAAACCGGATTAGACCGATTTCGGTTTAGGATTAAACCAGAAATCAAGAACGGTTTAGCTAGACCAATTAGTTAGAATCTAAACCAATAGATTTAATTAATTAATTTCAGCTAAATAGCCTTAGCAAGAATGGACTTCTCTACTTAATTAATTAATAAGTTTTGGGCTTTAAGTCCATTAAAATTTTTAATTAATTAATTCTTAAAGAGAGATATAAAAGAGAAAATTTCAGATTTTAATCATAAGAATATTTTTCAAGAGAAAAAAAAAGGAAACCCTAGCCCCTCTCTCTCTTCTTAGCCGGTCGGCCCTCCCTCTCCCTTCCTTCCCGTTTTGCTTGCTTCGGTCTTCTAGCAAGGATCGTAGCAAGTATCTTCGGATTGCTCTTCCTATGTGGACGTTCTCTAGAGGTCACTGAATTAATTTTAGTGACAAAGGATTTCAAATCAAGATATAATTTTCAGATTTGTTTTTCTAGTCTAGATCTTATGATCAATCAATGATCATATAAGATCTTTATTTTTATATGGACTTTTGAGGTTAATTTCTTGTATGGGCATGAAATTAATTGATTGGAAACCTCAAAAATTTCTTCAGTGGTATCAAAGCCTGCTTGCATATGTTTATTGTATTCGAGCATGATAGGCTAGATTTATTTTGCAATTGATTTCAGTATTGAGAGATTCAAACTTGCAAAATATTTTTCTGTTTTAGTTAATGAATTAATTTCTGGAATTTAATTATTTATCGCTAAAATGATTTTTTGATTGAATGAGATAGATTCGAGACTCGTGGGAGGCCGAGGCTAGTCGAAAGGCCAACCACGGCAAAGCCACGGGCCGACCACCCGGAGATGGAGAGCCGACCAGATCTGCCCGGGGCAGATCTGGCCGAGCCTCTCGACTTCGACCAGAGCAACCCACGGCCTGACCAGGACCGGCGAGGTGGCCCGCCACGGCCAGCCCTCGCGGGCTGGTCGGTCATGGCGTGGCCAGCCCTAGCGGCCAGGGTTCGGCCGAACCCTAATTGACCTTCAGGTCAATTTTGGTTCGGTCAAACCGGAATGGATTCGAGTCAGATTCGACCCAGAAAAATCCAAAAAAATTTAGCGATAATTAATTAAAATTTTAGACCGGTTCGGTTTCGATAAACTAGAGGATGAACCGATTTAATTTAGAAATTAACTGGTTCAAAATAACAGTTTCGATAAACTGAATTTTTTGATTTAAATCAAGATAAAATTAGAACTAATATGTTTGCTTGATAACATGCTTGTTAGACAACATGATTGTTTGATAACACGGTGTTTGCAACATGATTGCCAAGTTAGGCCGATTTAGAATTCAATTTCGGTTTGCAACCTGCGAGTTGCTTTTGGGTTGTAATTTAATTGTGCCTGTGTGTCACGGCATTTATTTTATTTAAATTAAATGTAATTACATATTCCCAAGAAGAGAAGGACGGTGATCCCGAGGAGGCGTGGAGCCAGTGGGAGTCCAAGAGAACGAGGAAAGACAAGACGAAGTATATGTTTTAGTTGATTCCAGTAGGATTAGCGGGCTAGCTAAAGCAAGTTTACATTTATGTTTATGAATGTATGGTTGTATGCATGATTTAATTCTCATAAGTTTATGTTAATTAGATCATCACCCACATGTGTAAAGATTAATAATAATGAATTGATCACGCACATGTAAACTGGAATGAAAATATCTCTACATGAATTTATAGATGATAATTTCAAGTTAAGATCACTTAATGATCAGTGAGAATGGACATTTAAAATGGCAAATAATTTCAAGTCAAGCTAGATACCGCCCACATTTCATCACTTCGATTAGTTCACAGACCCATGGGTGGATACGATTAATGTGGATCCATGGGAATAGGTTCTAAAAGAAGATGGACAATCTTGTATGGGTGCGTGCGAATTAGCGGAGTAACTATGCAGATTGGACCATGCGTTGAAAGGTGGTTGACTTGGCTACGATTCTCAGATGATATGAGCCAGGGTATCAGATATAGGGCAATGTCGTATACATATAATGTATAGGCCCTAGCCAAGAATCACATGGTTTTGTGAAAAAACCGAACTGTCCTACTCCAATGTCCAAAACTGGGGCGATGAGATTAACTCACTTCAGTTTTGGGTATGCGGAGATCTTGGTTTAGATTCAGAAATAAGAATCAGAAATGTTCATACTCAAGTATCTCTCACTTTAACTTAATTAAGAATCTGATTGAATGATTTTTCATGTGTAGAAATAATGGCACCGTCGCAACCCAAATCAACACGTTCTGGCAGTGAAGCGTTAAAGTCTCCTCTGTCGAATGACAAGCTTACAGGGACCAACTTCCTATTTTGGGAAATGAACCTAAAACTTGCCCTTCAGTGCGACAGACAGGAGTATATCCTTACGGATAAGCCAATGAAAGTTCCTGCGGATGATGCCAGCGAGGCCGATAAGACAGCTTATGACAAGTATCTTAGCGACCGGACAGATGTTGGCATCCTCATGGTCGGGTCCATAGAAAATGACACCCAGGACCAGTTTATGCATCTCATGGACAATCCTCTAGAAATGATGGATGAGGTCAAGGTATACTACCAGAAGAATGCTCGTGTCGAAAGATACGACACTCTTAGGGAGTTATTTCATAGCAGGCTCAATGTTGGTGAGGAAGTAAGCCCACATGTCCTTAAGATAAAGCGCCTCTTTGATCGCTTGACTAGTCTAGGTCATAGCTTCACAGAGCAGCTAAAATCGGACATAGTTCTGATGTCTCTTCCTAAGGTTTATGGAGATGTAATTACTAGCTACAATCTCCATAATATGGAAAAGACCATCAAGGAACTACATAGGATGTTGGTGACAGCAGAAAAGAATCTCAAGGGTAAGACCACTGAGGTTCTGATGGTCAATAAGGATGTCAACTTCAAAAGAGCTGGCAAACCTATATGCAAGTCACCAGGATATCCCAACAAGAGCAAGGCTCCAGCAGTGGCGGGTAAGGGTAAGGCGCCAATGCACCTAGCTGGGCAGTTAAGGGTACCCGAGGGTCCGAAGATACCAGCGGTTCCTAGAAACTGAAGGGAATGCTTCGACCGCAGGGGTAATCTGTTATTACTGCCAGCAACCAGGTCATTTTAAAAAGGATTGCAGGCAGCACAAGGAATATGTGAAGAGCTTGCAGAAGGGAGGACACCCTTCAGGACCTGGATCAGGTATTTACGGTTTTGAGTATAATCTCAACGTTACTTTCTCAGACACATGGGTAGTTGATACCGGAGGAGAAACTCACATTTGTGTTAATCTGCAGGATCTGAAAATTAAGAAGCTCCTCGAGAAAGGCGAGCGTGATCTGAGAGTCGGAGACAACAGTTCAGTGTCAACGACAGTTGTCAGTTCTGTTAGTCTTAGGATGCCCACAGGGCTTATCTTAGTTTTGAACGATGTTTTATGTGTACCTAATTTTAGTAGGAATATTATTTCAGTGTCCAGTTTGGAAAAACTTGGTTTTGTATTTTCCATAGATAATGGTTTATTTACTTTATCAAGAAATAATATTTTTATGGCATTGCATCTATGGTTGGTGGTTTGTACATTTTAAATGTCAATGCCTCTAATTACAGTTCAAACTATAACATAAATAAGAGGTTGAAGTCGGATGACTTAAACCAGACATTGATGTGGCACTGTCGTCTGGGCTATATTGGCGAGAAACGCGTCTCGATACTTCACAAGTGTGGACTGTTAAGTCCGTTTGAATTCACACCAATCGAGATATGTGAATCTTCCATTATGGGAAAGATGACAAAGGCGCCTTTTGGCGGCTTAGGTGAAAGGGCAAGTGATCTCCAGGGCCTAATACATTCAGACGTATGTGGGCCCATGAATACACAAGCCATGAGAGGTTTCAAATACTTCATAACCTTTATCGATGATTACAGTAGGTTTGGGTATGTTTATTTAATGAGACATAAGTCGGAATCCTTTGATAAATTCAAAGAATTCCATAATGAAGTACAGAACTAGTTTAGTAAGAGTATCAAGGCACTCCAGTCTAATCGAGGTCGCGAGTACTTAGACCAAGATTTTCTCAGTCACCTAAGGGAAAACGGTATTCTCTCGGAACTCGCTCCGCCAGGAGCCCCTCAGCTAAATGGTGTTTCCGAACGGAGGAATAGAACCTTGCTTGACATGGTTCGTTCCATGATGAGTCAAACCGACTTTCTAGTATATTTCTGGGGCCATGCCCTAGAAGCATCCGCATTCATTTTGAATCGGCCACCTACAAAAGCTGTGTAGACCACTCCATTTGAGGTTTGGCATGGGAAGGCTCCCAAGTTGTCTTTCCTCAAGATCTTGGGGTGCGATGTTTACGTCAAGCGGATGCTTGGAGACAAACTCGAACCCAAGGCAGATAAGTGTGTCTTTGTGGGGTACCCCAAAGGTACTATGGGGTACTACTTCTATAAACCCGAAGAGAACAAAGTTTTTGTTGCTCGAGGTGGGGTTTTCTTGGAAAGAGAATTCATTTCCAAGAGTCCTAGTGGGAGTCATATGTTTCTAGAAGAAATTCTAGAAGACACTGAACAACCTTTGGAGGATGTAGAAGTACCCGATGAGGTTAATGATCAGAGTCTCATTCTAACAGCAACTTCTTTAGGACCAAGGAGGTCTGAAAGATCTCGTCAAAAACCAGTCAGATATGGCTTCTTAGCCACAGAGGGTAATGACTTGATCGTTGTAGATCAGGATGATCCCGCAACAGTTCAGCAAGCCTTGTCCAGTCCTAACTCCAAAAAATGGCAGAATGCCATAAATGAGGAGATAAAGTCCATGAAAGACAACCAGGTCTGAAACTTAGTAGACAGCACAACTGGGATAAACCCTATAGGATGCAAGTGGATATTTAAGTTAAAGACAGATTTGGACGGAAAGCCTCAGGCTTACAAGGCAAGAATGGTTACAAAAGGTTATCGTCAAGTCCAAGGCATAGACTACGATGAGACCTTTTCACCAGTGGCCATGATTAAGTCAATTCGGATGATGTTGGCCATTGCTGCATATTTCGATTACGAGATATGGCAAATGGACGTCAAAACCGCGTTCCATAACGTCAACTTGCAGGAGGATCTCTATATGACACAACCATAAGGTTTTGTCGATCCGGATCATCCCTAAAAGGTGTGTAAGCTACAACGATCCATTTATGGATTTAAGCAAGCTTTCAAGATTTGGAACTTACGGTTCGATGAAGCCGTAAAAGAGTTCGGGTTTATCAGAATTCCAGATGAACCCTATATCTACAAGAAGAGCAGTGGGAGTAACATAGTGTTCCTGGTGCTGTATGTTGACGACATACTAGTCATGGGAAATGAAGTCCCAACCTTACTTGAGACCAAATATTGGTTAGGGAAGTGTTTCTCCATGAAGAACTTAGGAGAGGCCGCTTACATTATGGGGATCAGGATCTGTAGAGATCGATCCAAGAGAATTTTAGGCCTAAGTTAGAGCACCTTTATAGATAAAGTGTTGAGAAGATTCTCAATGCTTGACTCTAAGAAAAGGAACCTCCCAGTAAGACATGGCATCAAACTCAGCAAGAGTCAGTGTCCTAGAACACCTGATGAGCTGAAAAAGATGGAGGGTATCCTGACGTATCGTTTGCCCTCAGCTGCGCCAGCAGATTTCAGTCTAACCCAGGCCAAGATCACTATACTGCCGTCAAGTGTATCCTCAAGTATCTGAGGAGAACAAAAGACGCCTTCTTGGTGTATGGCAGGATAGAAGGAGAATTGAACGTCACGGGATATGTTGACGCTAGTCTTCAGACAGACCCTGATGACTTCAAGTCTCAAGGAGGGTATGTGTTCATGTTGAACGGGTGAAGTTTTAGTTGGAAAAGCTTCAAGGAAGCGACGATAGCCGACTCCACAACGAAGGCAGAATACATAGCTGCGTTAGAGGCAGCTAAGGAGGCGGTGTGGGTCAAGAGCTTCTTGAGTGGATTAGATGTACTGCCGCGAACGTCTGATCCGGTGAGCTTAAAGTGTGACAACACGGGGGCCGTAGCACTCGCTAAAGAGCCCATATTTCACAACAGGACCAAGCACGTCGAGAGAAAGTATCACATTATCAGAGAGATGGTTGATAAAGGTGAAGTAGAGATAAGCTACGTTTCAACGCATGATAATCTAGCTGACCCCTTAACTAAGGCACTTCCGCAGCCTAAGAATGAGGAGCATGTCAGGGATATAAGTTTAGATTGGAATACCAATTGGGTCTAGGGCAAGTGGGAGACTGTTGGAATTTTATGCCCTAGCACAATGTATTTTAAATCTACTCATGTAATAAGATTATTAGTTGAAAATAAAATCGGCATTTATATTACTAAGTGTTGTAGTAATATCTTAAGTATGATTTGATTTGTATCATTGATGTGTCAACACATAATAGTAGATCTACAGATCAGATAAAATCACACTTAAGATGTCCCCGATCAGAATAGCTTCATAAGAAGCGATCGGTATGAGGCTAACTCTAAATGATCACGCTCTACTAATCATTGCCAGAAGGGGGACGGAGTTAGATCATAGTATCGCCAGACGGGGTGATATAGGACGACCCGATCATGAGTATGTTACATAGATACAGTCATGAACATACTCATATGTCGGTACGTGAAATCACATCCTAAGAAGGAAGGATCTTTGAGGTCACTATATGATGATTGACGAGTTTGACTCAGTCTAACGTTTCCTGCGACCGGGTTACAATAACGACTATGATTGGCTCGATCACGAGTCACGTGAGTTGACTCAATAGATCACTGAAGGATTTATCCCTCATACTGATGTATGAGCAGATATCTGTTTAGGCCACTTGATGAGTACAACTGAAATATAATAGCATGGTCATGTAGTCGATACGGAGTATCAGTCACAATTCAGTTAACTCGGATCAAGAAACAGGACAATTGAACGAGGATGACTTGTCTATGCCTCGTGGTTGTTAGAATATCAAGAGGATAAAAGAATAGTTTCATGTACGACAAGGTTAAGTCGAAATCTCGATAACCACAAGCGTTGGGTAATCATGATGTTTTGCTAGAGGCCACTCATGATGGAAAGGGTAAAATGGTAATTTTACCAGACCGCCAACGTGTCGTGAGCCTAGAGGGTCACACACTAAAGGTTGAGTAAAATGGATGGAATCATGTAGAGGAATCACGAGAGTGATATTTTCCGGTTTTGGATTAAAGCGGATTAGACCGATTTCGATTTAGGATTAAACCGGAAATCAAGAATGGTTTAGCTGGACCAATTAATTAGAATCTAAACCAATAGATTTAATTAATTAATTTCAGCTAAATAGGCTTAGCCAGATTGGGCTAAGCAAGAATGGGCTTCTCTACTTGATTAATTAATAAACTTTGGGCTTTAAGTCCATTAAGGCTTTTAATTAATTAATTCTTGAAGAAAGATATAAAAGGGAAAATTTCAGATTTTAATCATACGAAATTTTTCCAATAGAAATTAAAAAAAAGGAAACCCTAGCCCCTCTCTCTCTTCTTAGCCGGTCGACCCTCCCTCTCCCTTCCTTCTTGTTTTGCTTGCTTCGGTCTTCTAGCAAGGATCGTAGCAAGTATCTTCAGATTGCTCTTCCTGTGAGGACGTTCTCTAGAGGTCACTGAATTAATTTTAGTGACAAGGGATTTCAAATCAAGGTATAATTTTTAGATGTTTTTTTCTAGCCTAGATCTTATGATTAATCAATGATCATATAAGATCCTTATTTTCATATGGACTTTTGAGGTTAATTTCTTGTATGGGTATGAAATTAATTGATTGGAACCCTCAAAAATTCCTTCAGTGCAGCCCCTCAACAACCAAAATTAAAAGAAAAAGGATATGGGGCAACTCTATCGAACCACTCTCAAAATTGGGAATTTCTCCATAGGCGAGTCATTAATAAAAATTGATGCAAAAGCGTCCAGACAAGACGAAATCCACCGAATCCACCTAGTAGGAAAATCCATCGTCTCCTAAACACGACAAATATAGCTCCAATCCACTCTATCGAAGGCTTTTTCAAAATCTAATTTGATAAGAACCGATTCCCTTCTCCTACTTTTAAGGAGATGCAATATCTCAATCACCATAAATACCCCTTCTGTTAATTGACGGCATTGGACAAACACTGATTGCGTGTCGTTAATAAGATCTTCAAGATGAATTTTTAGACTGAGGGAAAGAATCTTATACATAGTCGTAATGAGACTAATGGGCTGGAATTCTCAAAAAGATGATGGACTAGGAACTTTCAGAATCAAGGTGATGAAGCTCGAATTAATCCCAATACCAAAGCTACCCGATGTATGAAAATCAGACACGAAGCGAATAAAATCACCTTTGACTATACTACATGTTGCCTTGAAAAACTTTAAATTAAAACCATCTGGACATGGCACCTTATCCCCATCACAAGAGCAAAGGGCATCCCACACCTCTTCTTCAGTAACGCACAAGGTCATCTAATGCATCCTGAGACAAACGACAGAACGGCAAGTCTGGTAACTAAGGACTTGATATCGTTCGACGCTGAGACCTCAACATCATTAAACACAGTGCTATAAATTCTTTTACCCATGGATCTGTAGTTAGCGAACTTGTGAAAAAACTTGGAATTCCGATCTTCTATAATCCATAATATACGAGACTGCTGACAAAGTAGTAAGGAATGGGCTGAGAGTTTCTAAAAGAGCAATTGGGACACTTGCTCACAATCTTCAATTTCCAATGCTAATAAGGACGGTAATCCAAGCAAATGATCCAAAGCTTCCAAGCGCAGACATAAAGTTGAGATGTAAGTCGACAAATTCCCAAATACATTCTTATTCCAATCTCAGAGGTCTAGACGAAGAAGTTTGAGCTTAAATCATAACACATATTGTGGATCACCAGTCATAGAATATGAGGCTCACTTTTCCACAACAAAATTAAGGAACTCAACATGACCCAACCAAGCATTTAGGAAGCAGTTTGGCTTTGATCCCCAGTCGTCAACATGAAGACCTAGTAAACTGGGAATATGTGAAAGGGATTCCAATGGGTTCCAAACAATAATTTCATGCAACAGTACGAAACTGAACCATGGGAATCGAATAAAAACTATAATCTTAATGAGAAATCTAGCATGCATTCAATCTTTTTGAAAACTGAAAATTTACCTTTTAATCGATTAAAACACAAGAGGAGTGTTTCTCTATCAAGTCCACACAAGCACAATAACCTTGATCGATTTTCTGTCACACTCTTGCTAATGAAAATGAGAAGAAGAAGACAAAGATGGCTATGGAGGAAATGATGAAGTGAGGGTCGGCAATGAGAGGGGATTAGGGGAGAGAGTGCCCAAAATTTGAGCTAAAAGGGGAAACAAAATATTGTGTAATTATCACAAATTATCACAAAAATCTGATTTTGAATTTTAAATAAATAATTACATAACTTACCCCTTTAAACTCATAATTGCACTCTTGTCTCATTCATGAATTAAAACCCTAAATGGGCTTCAAGCCCATTTAACCAAATCCAAATTAAAACCCATATAATTGATTCTAATTATGGTTTAGCTAAACCGGTCCAATTTCCCCAACTCGATTTCTTCAACCGTCTGGTTAATAAACCTAGGCCAGAAATCAACCGAATCGTTTTCAATTTGACTAAACTGAAAAGAGAATTCTCCCAATTTCCATCCATGCTTATTTATCACGTATTGTACTTAAAGCGTGTGACCCTCTAGGCTCACGACCCGTTGGCAGACTAGTAAAATTACTCTTTTACCCTTTCCATCATAAGTGGTCTCTAGCAAGATATTATGATTACCCAACGTTTGTGATTATCAATTATTCGAATTAACCTGTTATCGTACATGTCACTGTCTTTTTATCAAACCGATATCCAGATTGATCAATAGGCATAGAATCATCACCTTATTTTATCAATCACTGTTTCTTGATATCTGAGATGACTGAAAACTGATACTAAGGTATCACCAGCACGGCCGTGCTATTCCTTTAGTTATACTCATCAAGTGGCCTAAACGGATATCTTTCTCATACCGGAGTATGAGTGATAAATTCCTCAGACGTCTTTCGAGTTGTAATTCATAACCAAGCCAATCACAACTGTTATGATTACCCTTTTACAGGTAACGTTAGACTAGGTCAAACTTAGAGATTCATTACACAGTGCACACAAAGACTCCTTGGTCTTAGGATATAATGACAAGCCACGATCTGTGAGTATCTTATGACAATATCTATATTGCATACTCACAATCGGGTTGTCCGATATCATCGACCTGATGATATCTATGATATAACTCCGACACATACTTTCCCATGATCAGTAGAGCGTGATCACAAGGAGTTGGTCTGTAACGCCCCAAGATCCGGTTCTCCGAATCTTTGTCGTCACGCGATAAAATACAAGTATCGATAATACATATACGAAGATACATATACGAAATAGTTATGAAACACCTCGAGCGTCCTCGAGTGTATCATAACTATACTCGCACAAAGTCAACCCCTTTAGTTTAGGCGTCCCTAACTTAAAGGTGATTGCACAAGTAAGTAAACCAGTTCTAAAACAATTCCATCAAAATATCCTTTGAAAATGAAGCAAGTAACTCATAAATAAATACCATAATGGTGAGGCATAACGCCACCTCACCGAGTGTTTTACAAAATAAAGTAATAAACCAGATAATGAAAAGCAGTAACAAAACAGGTTACGACTCAACAGAGTCTACAACAGCCGACCAAACACCACTGGCAAAGACACGTCGACACGACACGCACCCAAGCTCCCAGTCAAAAGATCTAAACGCATCCATAACCTACACAAGTTGTAGGGGTGAACACGCTACCTCCAAGACTCAAACATCGCACATACACAAGATGATAACAATGCAAAAGTAGTTGTATAACATAATTAACTACACCCTAGGGTAACCGATTTCAGCCCAGGGAATCCACCCTTGCCTCGGTTCACCCTCCCTTAGGTAAAGGTAACCGATCTCGATCAAGGGAGTCCACCCTCAACTCGATTCACCTTACACCTAAATAAAGGCAACCGATCACAACTAAGGGAGTCCACCCTCAGCTCGGTTGACCTTTCCCACAAAGATAAAGGTAACCGATCTCGATCAAGGGAATCCACCCTCAACTCGGTATACCTTACACCTAAATAAAGGTAACCGATCACAACTAAGGGAGTCCACCCTCAGCTCGGTTGACCCTTACCACAAATAAAGGTAACCGATCTCGATCAAGGGAATCCACCCTCAACTCGGTTTACCTTACACACCACCTGTATCACAAGTATCACACCATACTCATGCAGAAAACATACTAGGTGCAAGACGGAATAAATCATCGTCTGAAAAGCAAATAATATAATACCTGGCACAATCCCGTGCATACAATCAGTTCAGAGTTATACTAAACTAATTCACCCAACATTATCATGCAAATCTCACTATTCGCATATAATCACACCAAGCATATTCACGCCACTACCATAGTGCCAAATCATGCTCACACGTATATATACACACATATATAATCAAACAAAGGCATCAAGCCATATAGTCTAGGTAGCTATGTCCCCCTACCTTAGGAAAGCTCCACGTACGCTCCTAGCCTCCCGCTCGAGCTATTCACGCCTTACCTTTCCCGCGAGCGTCAATATCAACTAATAATTATATTCAATAATTAAAAACTCAAACAGACTCCGAAACAAATGCGATAAATTTACAAGTGTACTCCAACAAGTGCCTAACACTTGGACACACTTCAAATTAATCGAAGTAGCCAAAATGGGTCCGGAATGACCCATTTTCCCCGAAACACCCAATCTGCCCGGAAACGAGTTATTGACCCTCGGGACTCCGAAAATTACGAAACTTGTTTCTAAACTCCTCATTTAATATTTTAAGACCAATGAAATTAACGGAATCGAATTCTGACACCCGAGCGTTAAAATACTTCAATTAAAGTTATTGGTGGAAAAACCGTCATTCACAATTTAAATCCGGAAATTATCAAATACGCAAGTTATCGACTCGGGGGTCACCCGGGACCACCCGAACTCACAAAACCCGAGCCCCGGGCTCGTGGGCCCCACACAAGCCACCACATTAATTCTCGGGAAACAAAATCGAGGTACGGGATTTACTTCGAATCTGTCCAAAGACAGATTCGGCAGAACAGTCCACTTCCCGGACTTGCAGCTCCAAATCCGTAGCTCGTCTGGAAAACACGTAAAAATGAAAGTTGTAGCTCTGCCAGTCCTCTACAAACTTCATGTTTTGGTCGGAACCAAGTTCGAACGGGAACGGCTCCGTCCGGAGCAAAACAGATTGTCCGTCCGGCTGGACAGATTCAGCGGTTCAGTCACTTCCCGAGCTTCTAGCTCCCAAACCGTTGCTCCTTTGGAAAAACTCACAAGATGAAGGTTGAAGCACTTCGAGTCAGCGTTCCATGGCCACCGGAATCAGCCACCAATGTGGCCGGAGTTCCGGCGACCCTCCGGTCACCGGAATTTGTTCAAATTTGTCTTAAAACATGCCTAATCATCTCTAGTGTCTAACTAAACTTAAAACAACACATTTCTACTTAAAACCCACGAACCAAACTACTCCAAATCGAAAAGAGAACCATACCTCTTGTAGTCCTCGATGCCGGGATTCCGAATACGAAGAAACGACGGACGGATTGACGGGAAATCCTCCTTGCTTGGCCGGACCCTCCTTCTCCTTCCCTCTTTCTCTTTCTCTTTCTCTTTCTCTTTCTCTTTCTCTTTCTCTCTCCTTCTTCTCTTCTCCCTCTCTTTCTCTTGGTTGTTCTCGGATGAAATGGGAGCTCCCCCTCCTTATAACAACACATTTTATTTAATTAATTACTTAATTAAATAAAATGAAAACCCAAAAATCAACCCTTTTTCCTCTTTCCCAACATCACCAAACCCCACACACAATAAGTCACTTCCTTGTCCCCTTGATACCTAACCCATCAATCACATCGGTCACCTTTTCCACCAACCGAAAACGGATCATATTTCCCAAAATCGGACATTTCGGACCCCGAACGGGCACTTTTATCGAGATTTCAGCAAAATCTCCCGAGTGACTTAAAATGGGCTAACTAATAATACTGCATCAACCGTTTTGCGATTCGGGACTTAACGAGTCCAGAATCGCCCAAAACGTCCTCGGTTGACTTTTCCGGCAAAAAGTCAACCTAAGTCAACTTTCCCCGAATGGGTCACGAAGTGGTCTTTAGTCGCCCTGAACTTAGCTTGGTCGAAAATAACGTCATCTTATGTCCAAAACAACTCTCGGGGTCAGGTTCAGACTCGATCTGGTCACTATTCAAAAATTTTGAATTTTCCCAGATTTTAGTCTAACTGCCCGGGAGAGGTCCTTACAACCTACCCCCCTTAAAGGAATTTCGTCCGCGAAATTAAACAGAGTTAAGGACGTACCTCAATTCTCGAAGAGTCGGGGATACTTGGCGCGAATCTCGTCCGCCCGCTCCCACGTCGACTCCCCCTCCCCGTGATGCTGCCACAGCACTCGCACTAACGGGATGGTCTTGCCTCTTAGCACCTGATCGCGAGAGTCCAAGATCCGAACTGGCCGTTCCTCATAAGTCGCATCCGGAGTCAACTCTAGCTCAGCCCAAGCTATCACGTGTGACGGGTCGTGGTGGTACTTCCTCAGCATGGATACATGGAAAACGTTATGCACTGCCGCAAGGGATGGTGGCAAAGCAAGCCGGTAAGCCACTGCTCCCACTCTGGAAATGATCTCGAAGGGCCCAATGTACCTCGGCGACAACTTCCCGTCGCTCCTTGCCTTCTTGAACCTGATCAGCCCCTTCTTCGGGCTAACCTTCAAGAAGACATGGTCGCCCACTTCGAACTCAAGCGGTCGACGCCTCCTGTCCGCGTAACACTTCTGTCTGCTCTGCGCCGTCTTCAACCGTTCTCGGATCAGGGCTACCTTCTCGGTAGTCTCCCTAACCAGATCAGGTCCTAACAGGCTCTTGTCGCCCACCTCCGCCCAACAGACGGGTGAACGACACGGCCTACCATACAACGCCTCGAATGGTGCCATCTGAATGCTGGCCTGGTAGCTGTTGTTGTAGGCGAACTCTGCAAGTGGCAAGTGATCCTCCCACGCTCCATGGAAGTCCAGAATACATGCCCGGAGCATGTCCTCCAGGATCTGGATCACTCGCTCTGACTGACCATCAGTCTGCGGGTGGTAAGCGGTACTCAGCCGAATATTCGTCCCCATAGCGCCCTGAAGGCTGTCCCAGAATCGCGATGTAAAGCGAGGGTCTCGGTCCGACACTATCGACACCGGTACCCGTGTAGTCTGACTATCTCGCGCACATACAGCCTACTCAGCTTGTCCACTGGGTCCGTCATCTTCATAGGCAGGAAGTGAGCGGACTTCGTCAGTCTGTCAACCACTACCCAAACAGCATCATTGCCCCTCGTAAACCTCTGCAAACCGCACACGAAGTCCATGGTGATATGCTCCCATTTCCACTCAGCGATCTCTAGTGGCTGTAGCGGACCTGCTGGTCTCTGGTGCTCGATCTTCACCTGCTGACAAGTAAGGAATCTCGCCACAAATTCCGCTATCTCGCGCTTCATCCCGCTCCACCAGAAGTGGCGTCTGATGTCGTGGTACATCTTAGTCCCCCCGGGATGTACTGTGAGTCGCGAGCTGTGCGACTCACGTAGTACTGCCTCGCGGAGACTCTGGGGCACGAACAGTCTGCTCTGGAAGCGAAGACCCTGATCATTGCCCAGTGACCACCCTTCAGACTCGCTTCCGCTGGTCAACCTTTCTCGGAATGTCACTGATTCCGCATCCTCGATCTGCGCCTCGAGTACCCTGCTGATCAATTCTGGCTGCGCTACTAAGGAACATAGAGCCACCTGCCCTGTGACTTCCTCTAGCTCCATCTTGAACTCGCCGAGTTCTCCCAGCATCTTCCATTCCCGTACAGCTACGGAAACGAGACTGTGGAGTGACTTCCTGCTGAGGGCATCGGCAACAACATTTGCCTTGCCCGGGTGGTAAAGCAGGTCAAAGTCGTAGTCCTCAATCAGCTCCATCCAGCGCCGCTGTCTCATGTTGAGGTCCTTCTGAGAAAAGAGGTACTTCAGGCTCTTGTGATCAGAGAAGACCTGAAATTTCTCGCCATAGAGGTAGTGACGCCATAACTTCAATGCAAATACGATTGCCGCAAGTTCCAGGTCGTGCGTCGGATAGTTCTTCTCGTGCACTCTCAACTGTCGGGACCCGAACGCTACCACCTTCCCCAGTTGCATCAGCACAATACCCAGTCCCTCGCCGGACGCGTCACAGTAGACGTCGTAGCCAATGCCTCGCTCTGGTACTATCAGCACTGGAGCCGTGGTCAACAGAGTCTTCAGCTCCAAGAATGAGTTCTCACAGGACTCATCCCACTCAAACTTAACTCCCTTCCGTGTAAGGTGAGTCATCGGTGCTGCCAGTCGTGAGAAATCCTTCACGAACCTTCTGTAATAACCTGCTAACCCCAGGAAACTACGAATCTCGAACACGCTCGTCGGCTGTGCCCATCTCGAGACTGCCTCAATCTTCACCGGGTCAACAAAGATACCGTCGCTGGACACTACATGCCCGAGGAACCTCACCTCAGTGAGCCAGAACTCACACTTCTCCAACTTCGCGTAAAGCTGGTGCGATAGGAGTAGCTGAAGCACGATCCTTAGATGTGCCTCGTGAGTCCTCTCGTCCGGAGAGTAGATAAGGATGTCGTCTACGAACACGATGATGAACTGGTCAAGGTAAGGCCGGAAGATCCGTGTCATCAGGTCCATGAACGCTGCTGGAGCGTTGGTCAAACCGAACGGCATCACCAAGAACTCGAAGTGGCCATACCGTGTCCTGAATGCCGTCTTCTGGATGTCCTCCTCTCGCACCCTCAACTGATGATAACCAGATCGCAGGTCGATCTTGGAAAAGCATTTCGAACCCCTGAGCTGGTCGAAGAGATCGTCTATCCGCGGCATCGGATAACGGTTCTTTACTGTCGCCCTGTTCAGCTTCCGGTAATCGATGCACATCCGGAGTGAACCTTCCTTCTTCTTCACGAACAACGCCGGAGCACCCCAAGGCGAAGTGCTCGGCCGGATGAACCCCTTTTCCGGTAGCTCCTGGAGTTGACTCTTCAACTCCTCGAGTTCCGCGGGAGCGAAACGGTAGGGTGCCACAGAAATAGGCGCCGTTCTCGGCAACAACTCGATCGCGAACTCCACCTCTCGCACTGGTGGCAAACCGCTCAGATCGTCTGGGAACACGCCCGCAAACTCATCAACAACCCGTGGTAGTCATCGGCCTCCGCCCGTCGGGCCGCTGCCCGCTATGGATAGTGCTGCAAGTAGGACTCCACTCCGACTCCCTAATAGACATGTGATAGTAGAGCCACCGCTCGATACTGTCACTCTCCTCTTGTAACAGTCGATGATCACTCGGTACCGTCTCAACCAATCCATACCTAGGATGACGTCGAATGTCGTCATGTCAAGTACAATCAGATCCCCCACAAGGGAATGGTCGGCTACGCGCACCTCGCATGCCTTGCAGACCCTATCTAGAACAGTGTCGTCCCCCAAAGGTGTATCAACACGCAGGGGCGGACTCAAAGACTCGACCCTCAATGCCAGGGACCGTGCAAACCGTGCAAAGATAAAAGAATTCGAGGCATCTGTGTCTATGAGAATAGACGCCCACAAATTAAAAACAAGAAACGTACCTTGCGCTGATCTCTGGTCATCAGGCTGTGGCGTCTCAGTCTGGCCCGCAACAGAATATACTCTGCCCCGTGTCTGCTGCCCTTGCCTGGTACTCGGCCCTGCCGACCGTGCTGGTGAGTTTCCCTGCATGGGCCGGTAGTCCTGCCGTGATGCGGATGACTGTACCGGTGTAGCGCCCTTGGAGGGACAGTCCTTGGCAATGTGCCCGAGGCGTCCGCACCTATAGCATGTGGGCGGTCCTGCGCTGGCCCGGCCTCCCTGAGACCCGGCCTGACTTCCCGGCCTTCCCGCCAGCGATCTGGGCTGTCTGCCCTGACTCTGCCTCGCAGTCCCATGCCTCTGTGGGCACTCCCGATAAAGATGTCCCGTCTGCCCGCACATGTAGCAAGTGGTTGGTGGTCTCGATCCTGCCGAGCTGGCAGCTGCTGTGTCTAGCGAAGCCAGCGGCCTCTGCTCCATCCGTCCAGCCTGCTGTGGCGGAAAGCCCGAATGACGGGGCCTCTTGAAGTCTCTAGACTCCGAAGGGCCATTCGGTCGGGGCCTCTGTGCACGGAGACGTCAGGTCTCTGCCATCCCCTCCTCGATGGCTGCGGCGGTGTCCACTATCACCGAGTACACTCGGATCCTAAGAGCAAGGATCCGGTCGAAGATTTCGGGCCTCATCCCCCGCTCGAACCGTTTGCAACGGCTCGCATCGGACCTCACCAGATCCGGAGCAAATCTCGACAAGGCCGTGAAACGGGCCTCGTACTCGGCGACCGTCAGGGTCTCCTGGCACAGTTCCAGGAACTGCTGCTGCCGGCTATCCCGCGCCGACTCTGGAAAGTAGCTCTCGAGGAAGACCTCCCGGAACTCCTCAAAGTCCTGCCCAACCCGGGCCCTCACCCGCTCCCACCAGTAGTAGGCATCGCCCTTCAGCTGGTGAACAGCTAAAGTGATGCGGATGCTCCCCTCGTTAACCCCTGTGGTGTCCAGGTCCCGAGTGATCTGCTGTAGCCACTTCTCGGCTATCGAGGAATCAGGCTCTCCGTAGAAAGCAAGTGGGTGCAGTCGTAGGAAGTCTCGCAATGCGTGCGACGGCTGTACTGCAGCCCGAACTGGTGCTGCCTCAGGTGTGGTGGACCTAGCTGCCCTCCGCCCCATGACCTCGGTCAGGGACTGTATCGACCTCAACAGCTCTTCCCCCATCGGGACCCTGTCGGGAGCGGTCGTCGGGGCAGCGGGCATCCCCATGGGAGTTCCCGCCTGTCCAGCACTGCCGGTGGCAGTCTCCGCGGACTGTGTCTCGACACCAGTGGTCTGCTCCGCGGGCTCGGCAACTCGAGCTCCCTGAGTCGCCCTCGACGCTCCCCGCCCCCTGGTACCTCCTCGCCTAGTCTTCGGCGCCATGTGCACTACTGCACGGAAATGAGATCACAATCAGGAACCACGATCAAGCGGACTTCGCGCTAAAGGACAATAGAACTTCACTGATTTTCTACCATTACTAATCATACTAGGTACTAATATCCTAGCGTAGTAATACCAACCGGCAATGTTCTCACTAACATGCCCACCAGTCAACATATGTCATCAATCAAACATGTCAATAATATACTCACGTTAACAAGCAACCTCATGTACTATCACAGTACCACAACCTGTCCATCATTTCTCAAGTCATACAGTCACACCACTGCACATAAGTTGTCAGGCTAACTCACTACTGACCAACTTAACACCACAAAACTCAAAGACCAAAGCCACGTAATACTCTCCTATTACTGACTCTACCCGACGTGTCGACGCAAGGCACACAGGTGTTGAACCTGAGCCTCTGATACCAAACTGTAACGCCCCAAGATCCGGTTCTCCGAATCTTAGTCGTCACGCGATAAAATACAAGTATCGATAATACATATACGAAGATACATATACGAAATAGTTATGAAACACCTCGAGCGTCCTCGAGTGTATCATAACTATACTCGCACAAAGTCAACCCCTTTAGTTTAGGCGTCCCTAACTTAAAGGTGATTGCACAAGTAAGTAAACCAGTTCTAAAACAATTCCATCAAAATATCCTTTGAAAATGAAGCAAGTAACTCATAAATAAATACCATAATGGTGAGGCATAACGCCACCTCACCGAGTGTTTTACAAAATAAAGTAATAAACCAGATAATGAAAAGCAGTAACAAAATAGGTTACGACTCAACAGAGTCTACAACAGCCGACCAAACACCACTGGCAAAGACACGTCGACAAGACACGCCCCCAAGCTCCCAGTCAAAAGATCTAAACGCATCCATAACCTGCACAAGTTATAGGGGTGAACACGCTACCTCCAAGACTCAAACATCGCACATACACAAGATGATAACAATGCAAAAGTAGTTGTATAACATAATTAACTACACCCTAGGGTAACCGATTTCAGCCCAGGGAATCCACCCTTGCCTCGGTTCACCCTCCCTTAGGTAAAGGTAACCGATCTCGATCAAGGGAGTCCACCCTCAACTCGATTCACCTTACACCTAAATAAAGGCAACCGATCACAACTAAGGGAGTCCACCCTCAGCTCGGTTGACCTTTCCCACAAAGATAAAGGTAACCGATCTCGATCAAGGGAATCCACCCTCAACTCGGTTTACCTTACACCTAAATAAAGGTAACCGATCACAACTAAGGGAGTCCACCCTCAGCTCGGTTGACCCTTACCACAAATAAAGGTAACCGATCTCGATCAAAGGAATCCACCCTCAACTCGGTTTACCTTACACACCACCTGTATCACAAGTATCACACCATACTCATGCAGAAAACATACTAGGTGCAAGACGGAATAAATCATCGTCTGAAAAGCAAATAATATAATACCTGGCACAATCCCGTGCATACAATCAGTTCAGAGTTATACTAAACTAATTCGCCCAACATTATCATGCAAATCTCACTATTCGCATATAATCACACCAAGCATATTCACGCTACTACCATAGTGCCAAATCATGCTCACACGTATATATACACACATATATAATCAAACAAAGGCATCAAGCCATATAGTCTAGGTAGCTATGTCCCCCTACCTTAGGAAAGCTCCACGTACGCTCCTAGACTCCCGCTCGAGCTATTCACGCCTTGCCTTTCCCGCGAGCGTCAATATCAACTAATAATTATATTCAATAATTAAAAACTCAAAAAGACTCCGAAACGAATGCGATAAATTTACAAGTGTACTCCAACAAGTGCCTAACACTTGGACACACTTCAAATTAATCGAAGTAGCCAAAATGGGTCCGGAATGACCCATTTTCCCCGAAACACCCAATCTGCCCGGAAATGAGTTTTTGACCCTCGGGACTCCGAAAATTACGAAACTTGTTTCTAAACTCCTCATTTAATATTTTAAGACCAATGCAATTAACGGAATCGAATTCCGACACCCGAGCGTTAAAATACTTCAATTAAAGTTATTGGTGGAAAAACCGTCTTTCACAATTTAAATCCGGAAATTATCAAATACGCAAGTTATCGACTCGGGGGTCACCCGGGACCACCCAAACTCACAAAACCCGAGCCCCGGGCTCGTGGACCCCACACAAGCCACCACATTAATTCTCGGGAAATAAAATCGAGGTACGGGATTTACTTCGAATCTGTCCAGAGACAGATTCGGCAGAACAGTCCACTTCCCGGACTTGCAGCTCCAAATCCGTAGCTCGTCTGGAAAATACGTAAACATAAAAGTTGTAGCTCTACCAGTCCTCTACAAACTTCATGTTTTGGTCGGAACCAAGTTCGAACGGGAATGGCTCCGTCCGGAGCAAAACAGATTTTCCGTCCGGCTGGACAGATTCAGCGGTTCAGTCACTTCCCGGGCTTCTAGCTCCCAAACCGTTGCTCCTTTGGAAAAACTCACAAGATGAAGGTTGAAGCACTTCGAGTCAGCGTTCCATGGCCACCGGAATCAGCCACCAATGTGGCCGGAGCTCCGGCGACCCTCCGGTCACCGGAATTTGTTCAAATTTGTCTTAAAACATGCCTAATCATCTCTAGTGTCTAACTAAACTTAAAACAACACATTTCTACTTAAAACCCACGAACCAAACTACTCCAAATCGAAAAGAGAACCATACCTCTTGTAGTCCTCGATGCCGGGATTCCGAATACGAAGAAATCTCGAAGAAACGACGGACGGATTGACGGGAAATCCTCCTTGCTTGGCCGGACCCTCCTTCTCCTTCCCTCTTTCTCTTTCTCTTTCTCTTTCTCTTTCTCTCTCCTTCTTTCTTCTCTTCTCCCTCTCTTTCTCTTGGTTGTTCTCGGATGAAATGGGAGCTCCCCCTCCCAAAAATCAACCCTTTTTCCTCTTTCCCAACATCACCAAACCCCACACACAACAAGTCACTTCCTTGTCCCCTTGATACCTAACCCATCAATCACATCGGTCACCTTTTCCACCAACCGAAAACGGATCAGATTTCCCAAAATCGGACGTTTCGGACCCCGAACGGGCACTTTTATCGAGATTTCAGCAAAATCTCCCGAGTGACTTAAAATGGGCTAACTAAGAATACTGCATCGACCGTTTTGCGATTCGGGACTTAACGAGTCCAGAATCGCCCAAAACGTCCTCGGTTGACTTTTCCGGCAAAAAGTCAACCTAAGTCAACTTTCCCCGAATAGGTCACGAAGTGGTCTTTAGTCGCCCTGAACTTAGCTTGGTCGAAAATAACGTCATCTTATGTCCAAAACAACTCTCGAGGTCAGGTTCAGACTCGATCTGGTCACTATTCAAAAATTTATAATTTTCCCAGATTTTAGTCTAACTGCCCGGGAGAGGTCCTTACATGGTCTCATACTGATTGCTTCATAGAGAAGCTTAGCTGATCAGGGACTCATCAAATATAATTCTTTCTGATCTACAGTTCTACTATTAGTGGTTACACGCCTAATGATATAGATCAAATTACATTCGATATATTACTACAATACATTAGTAATATATGCTGATTTATTTATTCGAAAAAATGATAAAACATTGCATATGTAGATTACTTTAATATTGGAATGGGGCATAACTCTAACAATATGATCATAAACCGATTTGGAAATGCCTACTTGAACAAGAGAGGCCAATAAGGCCAACATATCCAAAGAGATTAGGAACTGAACAAGCCTACTTGCCTTCGAGTACGGTTCAAACCACATAAATTATTTGTTCGAAAAAGGTAAATCCATAAGTAATGAAGTCATTGAAAGTTGTGGCATTATGAATATGTAAGCAATTGAAAAATTCTTCTTAACACCTGTTTGTATTACAATCACCCGAAATAATTAAAGTCGGCCACCCTCGTTTTTATTTCTGTTTAGGAGCGAAGTCTACAGACAACGACACTCCATATAATTGAACGGAGCATAAATATGAAACACAGCACAACCCACCCCCGAGACAATACAATAACCAAACCAAAGGATAACATAACATATGATCAAAATATTTGAGCAAAGAAAGGGTTACTTATTCTATAGCGATAGGGACCCACCAGAAAATCACGCACCTAAAGCGTATATGTAATCAATATCAGTCGAGAATCCACAAGAACAAACAAAAGAGTCATCAATGTGTACAAGTTTTGTCTCTTGAATTAAGACAAAATCCAGAAGATGTTTCCAAATTGCAGCGTTTAGCACTCGCCTCTTCGGAAATGTCAGCAGGCCGCGAACGTTCCACAAAAGGAGCCTTTAGCACTCGCCTCTCTATCGCATATGTGTTTGACCCTAGGTCAGCCACGAAGTCCAAAATGGGTTTATTACTTAGGGTAAAAGACACAAAACTACACCCAAGAATCACCAAAACACACTTAACTACCCCATGTTTCAAAATGGACAGTGAGCTACACCCAGTGATCACAAATTGACACTTAACCCCGACCGTTAGAATTTTGGATGAAATCTGTTAAAATTTTAAGTAAAAAGACGAAAATGCCCTAAGCCAGACTTCAAATTTTCAAAATCATGCCATTGTGAGAATTTTGTTTGTTTCTTGGCTCAACCCTCATCTCCGACCTCGGAACAACTTCGCCGGTATTCCTTGTCTCCTCGCCGTCGACCGAAGATGCTTGCCGTGGTCGTCGCCGGAGATGCTCGCCGGAAAAATTGAACCGTCGTCGGAGATGCTCGTTGGAGCCGGTTCGCAGCACCTTCCCATAGATGGTTTTGAAGAGGTGGTTTTTGTAAAGGACGGAGACATGTGAGACGAGAGGCACCGAGACCAGAGAAAAGCAAAGAAGCTCTTGTAATTTCCACCTCCGATTCTTCGAAAACATCTGCAAAATGTTGGACAGATGGAGAAGAAAATCTGTGGATCTGGAAATATGTTGTTTGTTTTGGGGTTTTCTTGTTTGTCAAATTTGTCCTCGTGTTATTTATGTAGTGTTGATCTAGTTAATGACTTGTTAGATTCTTGAAGTATTGGGTCCGAATTTAGTTATTATTGAGAGACTTGGATGCTATCCAAAGGATTCATTCAAACTTGAGCTGGAAGTGACTGAGCTGCCATGTGTTCTTGCTTCTCTCACTTGCTGACTGTTTTTGCTTACCATATATATAGTTCTAAATTCATATATAGAACTATCATCTCGTTACTTTTCGTCACTTCATCTCGTTACTTTTCGTCACCATCGTATCAGCCACCGAATCCGGAGTCCCAACCACACAGTTTGCTTAATAAAAAAAATTTGACGGTCAACAATTCTCTTACATAACCTAAATTACTTCACAAAATATGACATGTGTATAGATGCCAACGATATGCGATAGTTTATTACGTAACTGAATTCATATTTTGTACATTATTAATCGTTAATTAAGATTGATTTCCAATAGTTAGTTTTGGGAAATCTTACACTAATTCTAATCTACTAGCATATACAATATTTGAACTTAGAACTCTACATGTGTTAAGTGAGCTATTTATCAATTGGTCCAACTTGTGTTAGATATGTTACGATATCATCATTAATTTAGGTGTTACATTGTTCTTGTTAATTGAAAGATTATATTCAATGTTCGGTTGTGATAGTAGTAAAACGTGAGGTTTAAAAATAAGAGGAGTTCATAGTATTAACAACGGTAATGAGTGTGGGAAATAAAAGCCCAAATTTGTAGGTCAAGTGGTTGGCCTGACAAGATTGACGGCATAGATAAATCGATCATCAAAATATTCGGGTTATGTGTGTTGGTGAGCAAGCTGAGCAAAGTAGATTTGTTCGACGGCTCGATACCTTGACATATTCAGAATGAGGGTTGTAGAAAATTATTCACTACATTTTACCGAAACGATGGTGCACTGGGAATATGCAAGCCATCATTGTTATGTTAAGGACGACGTAACTACCTTGTACGCCATTAATAAGTCGTAAGGATGATAGACTTACTAGGTTCGCCGTCACTACAGTTCTTAGTGACAGTTGCTTGAGATGGTGGGCCATCAATATGGAGTTGACTTGTTGATCAAAATGTGACCATTAGCTATCGATAGCGCACTTCGGAAGGTCCGCGTATCTTGAGGGTTGGTGACAGCATACATATTAGGGTTAATAAATAAAATTAGGGAATATGTTGTTGTGTGAATTGATTTTTGTGTGAGAATATAGGTAAAGCAAAGACAAACGAATCTCAACCGGTCACACATGAGCCATAAGCAAGGACAAGAGTGTGTTGGAGGACTCGAACACCTTCAAGGCTTCTCAATTCCTCCAGTTGGGTGTCCCAAACATTTCGAGTTTATTATGTTCAGATCAGATGAGAGATTGTGCCTATGTATGCTATTTGGATTGTTTGCGTTCAAGTGTAATGTTGTGCCCATAAAACCAAGTGAACTCGATATGGGTGATGTCTATGGACCCACCGCTCTAATGGAGAATCGACTTGTTGTTTTACTCATAATTTGTTGGTGTGTTAAAGTATAAAACTACATTAGTCTACTAACTATCAATTTGAACTTTTAGTTAAGTCGGTCTTCTTATATGACGTGTCCTATTTATTGAGAATTACATGGGAAAAAAAAATGAAAACCAAGTTATGTGGAGAATGCCTAGGTTAAAGGAGCAATCGGATCAAGTTCAAAGGGTCGAGCTCGATTTGGTTACGTTTGGAAAGAAATGGCTTAATTCAACTTGGTTTAAATTCAAACGGGTTTATAACTGAAATTCAGATTTAACTCAAGAAAAAAGTAGCTTAAATTTGATTCGAGTTACTATACTTTAGTTAGTTTTTAGTTAAATAATGAATATTCACTTATTATTTTGTTAAGTTAATAAAATAATAAATTCAAAGAGTATGGCTCAAATGAATGTTTCTACTTTGTTAAGTTATTAAGTTCGAAGGGTATAAACTAAAAACATTGGCACGAGAATTTACCAAATCCAAATGAATGTGTATATGATATTTCTATTTCCTTGCAATTTGTTTCTACAAATATTTTGAAACAAACAAGTACAACAAATCAGCTATTTTCCCCCATTTGGGAATGCCACTGCATTGCTAATAAGTAATAACAAATATAATACCTTTACATCAATATGCGTAGAACTGCAAGACCCACAGCTGAGATTGAGACCAGAGTACCTATGCAGTACTTTATCACATCATATTTTGCTGCCTCCAACTGTGCCCTTAATCCATGAATTTCCTGTTTATTATATTTTTTTTCACAAAGAACCGGCATCATGAATTCAGAAAATAATAATATACAAGTAAACACCCAAATTCAAAACTGTTGATTACCCGATCGAGTTTGTTAGTGAGGCTACTGGTTTCAGCATTCTGATTTGCAAGTTCATCTCTTATCCTCCTGCACTTGCGAATACATGTAGCACTGTGATTAATGGTGAAATCCAAAACAACAGTCATGACATGCTCAGCATAATGTAAATTATATTCCTACCCTCTTTCAAGGTTCAAATCCAACCGCTGCCCAGCAGTAACTTTGTCAACTTCATACCTGCATCTCATTATCAATTTCTCTAGCATGTGGTTGTTAAATTTAAACTAGTATAAGCCTGCAAGACAAAATTAACGACGAAAACCCAACCTCAATTCACTTCGCATCTTATCAATATCATTCCGCAGTTTCTCAGTTTCATGTTGCAATAAAGCAAAATGGTGTCCCTGCAATATATATCAGGGATTGCCATCAGAGGAAGCCGTTCACTTGTTTATGACAAGAAAATTAATCATTATAGTACATCTCAATGATCCTTTGAAAGATCAAACAGAATAAAACTAAGGCGAGAATCACATGATTTGGCCTTTTGTTTTACAAATGCTGAGAAATACAAAATTACTCAAACATGAACAGCTCCCTTCAACACGAACAAAATGATTTACCCCCGATTTTGAACAACTACTCAGGATTTCTTGATGGACCACTATATTAGTTAAAACAAATCAAAATGTGAATACCATATTCACAACATTCTTGGCAACCACTTGAAGCCCTAAGGCAGTGACTACTGACGGCGCCTTTAATTATAAAAAAAAAGGATTTATCCACAATCTGGCCAGATTGACGGATATAAAATAACGCCTACGTTCCAGTTGATAAAAAAGTAAAGCATATTTCATCAATGTACACCAACTATAATGTATGAATTAATGTTATCACAAACATTATTCAGCACCAGTACAAAATATAAATTATAATTTGTATTACAACATACTTGGTTGAACCCAATACATTGACCTATAGCTTAAACACTAAAAATAAATAGGTAGAAGCGGTGAATACCTGAGCGCTCTGTATTTCAGATTTGAATTTAGCCAGATTGGATTCTTGAAGCATTTCAGTCTACATATAACCAAAACAAAAGAAGTGTTCAGCTGAAACAGCAAAAAAACATTCTTCTTTAGAGATCTCATGTTAATAGCAACGTGACAGTAGTAAAACACTGGTGAAAGAACACTTACCCTCTGCATCTCAGCCTTGGAAACAAATGTCTGTGATACATTTTCCAAGCTGTCGTTAAGCACCTCGGTTATGGCAGCTGTTATTGCCTCAGCTTGCTTCGAGGGCACACCTTGTCCCTCTAGTTTCCTAACCTAGACAGTGACACAATGCAACATGTCAATTTAAAAACAAAACCTCAACGTCACTTTCAGAAATCAAAATCAAATCCTGACACACGTCCCATCATTTTCTCAGCAACCATAAATACACTTAAAATCATAGAGATCAATGTGATTACCAGAGCTAATGTGTCAACTAGAAACAATCGCTGCCCATTGGACTTCACGAGCGTAGAAACGCTTCTGCAATCAAATTCGCGACTCCGAGGAAGCCAAATCGCCGATGAAGAAGACAAACATGACGGGATCGCCGATTCCAGAGAACGAACCGCGCCAAAATCAGCTCGGCAACGCAGCGATCTCGCTAAGTCGATTCCCGAATTGGTCCAGACCCGCCTGAGCGCCGATGCAGCGGCCATTAGATTCCACAACGAATATCGAATCTCTCACAATCCCTAGAATCCAGCACCTGACCCCAAAATCCACTCCTGAAAATCGTCTGCTAGCCGTCAAATCAGATCAAATAAGCAATCATACGAAAAAACGAAGACACAAATTGTGCTGGAAGAACAGAAATAGAAAAGAAGGGCACCGGAAATGTAGTTGGTCAGTTATTTTCTTAGAAAACAAACAGACTACATTGGAATTGTCAGGTGTAAGGTTATACCCGATTCCCGAGACGAGAAGATAAAACCAAAATAGGAATGTCCTTAGTCGGGACAGAGATAAAACTGTGCCGATTAATATGGTATTCCTGACCTGATGCGAATTCAAGTCAAATGTTTGGTTTAAAGGCTATGCTTACCGAGAAAGCTGACGCGGCCTTCTTCTTTATAAATTAATTTTACTGTCTTCCTTTTTTTATATCAGTGCTAATTTTTTTAATTTATTTACTTAGAATAGTGAACAATTTGCCGACTAATCCTCGCTAGCGTAAATAAAATTAACAATTTTATTTTTGTCAAAAATTAACTAACAATTGAATGATAGCAAACCAATTTACTGTTTTGCTTCCTTCAAAATACTGTTTTGCTATTAATTATTAATTAATGACCTTTTTTATAAAAAAAACCTAATTATTGATGATAATCCAACAAAGAATGACACAATTTCGTATTGTATTAAATAATTTTTTTACATTTGGATAATATTTTAATTTAAATAATATCTATTCAAAATAATCAGGTTAATTTTTTTATAAAATATTTATTTATATACAGGGTCGGCCTGAAGGTTAATGAAGCCTAAAGCAAAATAGAGTTTTGAGCTATTAAGAATATAAAGTCCAACCTGGCAATAACTGATAAAATTCATCAAGTGTATCTGAATAACACCACGAGAAACTGTGTATAAATTTATCAAACATGAAATACAATCCATCAAGTGAGTCTCAACAGCATCACCAAAATATGGTTATGAAGTCTCTAATATGAAAACCATCGAGTGCGTCACAATAACACCGCAAAAAATTAGTTATAAAATCTCACTCATTACCACACGCTACACGCTATAGACTTGAGAAATGTAGTGTATCAAGACTAATATAGTTTCGTTCACCAACTCGATATCCTGCCTTATTATCCTCATGTAAAGGCTTAAGTTTCATTTCCTTCGACGTATAAAAGACAACCTTTCTTGAAAATCCCTTTGTAAAAGGTCAAGTAGATTTCTTTTGGATTTAACAAAGTCCAAAGAAGTCACTTCATTATTCAGGAGTTGCCTAATCACGCCGTGCCTAATACGAAAGTATTTTCTCTTACTATTACAAACATTATTCTTCGCCATGCATATGGCTGCATGTGAATCACAGTGTAGCGAAGTAGGCACAACATGTCGTCCCCAAACCCACACACCTGTCAATAGGTTTCTTAACCAATTTGCTTTTTGTCTTGCTGACTAGAAGGCAAGGAACTCAGAGTCCATGGTGGAGTGATCTATTCAAGTCTAGTTCGAAAACTTTCACGAGATAGCACCTCCAACTAAGGTCAACACGTAACTGATAGTTAAGCTTACTTTGTCAGTACTTGAAACCTAGTTTGCATCACAAATCCTTCTAGAACAACTGGAAGTTTGCTATAATGTAAAGACCAATTGTTTGTCCCTTTAAAGTATTTCAACAACCGATGCAGAGCTTTCCGATACTCATCACTAGGGTTATAAGTATATTGACTTAGCCTACTCAACCATAGAATGTATCAGGTCGAGTATAATTCATAAGTAACATCACACTCCCTATAATTAGATTATTTACGAGAGATATACTCAAAACATAGGGAGTTCAACCGGACAATAAATCAAAACAATAAAAAAAATTCAACACATTTTTCACATAATAAGATTGACTGAACGAGAAACATGTAAGAGTTCTCAACACTTTATTTCCTTATATAACATCTACTTCTTACAAGTCCTTACTCTTATATTTGATGACAGAAATTCTTTGATTTTGTTGACAATAAGAAGATTACTACAAAAAATTAACATGTCATCAATGTGAATTCATATTACCACACAATCTGATCCTATTTTCTTGGAATAGACACGGGAATTAGAGTTGTGACTATGTAGCCACAACTAACCAAAGTGTTTACAAATTTTTTATATCACTGTTTTGGTGCTTGGGTTGAGATAAATAGATCTTTTATATATATATATATATATATATATATATATATATATGTATATTTCATTCAAAAATGTGGTTTTAATAATGGCTGCTAATGTGATTAGTGATCTGTTTATAGCAATCTTAGTAAAATGAAAATATGTTTATAATTAATCCACATCCTTCTTTTGTGTGAAGTCTCGAACCACGAGTCTTGTGTACAATCTTTCTATTGTGCCTTCAGGTATGCGTTTCTTCTTGAATATTCATTTATGTCTAATGAGTTTGCAATCCTTGGCTAAATTAGATAATACCGAAGTTTGATTAGACACAATTGAGTCGAGTTCACTCTTGATAGCCTCTTTAAAATACAACTTTGGCAGACATCATTGCATGTCTCTTCCTCTTTTCTTCGATCTCGACCCTCACCTTCTCCATCTGTAACAACACCCATGTTAAAATAAAAAGCAAATCGAATCGAGAATCGAAAAATTGGAAATAGCAAAATTGACGTACATGTTGATAAACGAGATGATCGAGGTCGAATTGTTGTTGCGGCGATTTCAGTTTCGATTGAGACCGAGAGCGTCGCGGCCGTGGAAAATTCAAAATCGTTGCTTGGAGATTCGAAGCGGGATATTTTCCCCAATCGCAAATCCAATGGGATGCAAAAATTTTCAAATCGCTTTAGATTTTCTCCAAATCATTCAAGAAATTCTCAATTCGTCAGATCGAGAAACCATTAAAAATCATTATTGTTTTGTTTTGTTATAAACTAAATTGCAAATATGATTATGTGTTGATGTTCACTGGATTCAACAACATCAATTGATTAATTTCGTGGAATGAAAAATATTATATGGCATCCGAGAAAATGAATTTCAAGACTAGTATTTTTTCTTTTAACTTCTGCTATAATTTTGCTTACAACTACAAGTGAGGGAAGTTGAAGAAGGGAAAACTTAAGGAGATAGGGGAAAATGGTCATTTCCTAAGCTATTTATATATATTTTTAAAAGACTAATATGTCTTTTAAGTACAAGATGTTATTTAATGAAGGATAAAATGATCGTTCTACAATCATCAATTAGTTATAACCGAACAAGAGCATTTTAGTCACTTCAACGTTAAATAATACGTAAAATGGTATTTTGGTCATTTTCAAAATTTTAAAAATAAAAAATATATAGAAAAACTAATGAAGTTAATAATAGTGGGATATAAAAAATTTAGGTAACATGCGAAATTAAAAGAAAAAAATTAAGTGAATTATCCCTTCAATTTTAGTACTTTATTGAGAAAATGACACTTAATCTCTACTTAACAAAAAAACTATTTGCACATACACTCTTTTAACCAGTGTACTGAAACTCGCTTTCGACCTCACCGAAACGAGTTGTTAAAAATCGGTCTGAATTCGGTCAACTCCAACTTAATCGTGGTCAAACCGGACGAAAAATACAAAACACTCCGTTTTCAACCCCGTTCTCTCATCGTCGTTCATCTTTGTTCGTCTATCCCGAGTTCAGGAGATAGCAAGTCCATCTTCATCGCGATCTGTTCTCAACGAGCCTCAAGCTGAAAGTTAGTCCTAAATATTTCTCTAAATCCTTCTTTAACTATTGCTTTGTGTAGATCATACCAAAGAGTAGAGAAAAAGATAAGAGAATAGAAGATATTAAAGCAAAAGAAAATGGTAGATTTAGAAGAAGGAGACGAAGAAGAGAAGAATGAGAAGGAAGGAGGCGGCATAAGCAGAAAAAAGTAGAGTTATATAAGTTTTCAACTAAAATAAGATAAGGTTTTAGTTGTAGGGCCTTAACTATAAAACAAGCTCAATAAACATTTAAAACAAGTTCAATAGAATAAAAATTCATTATCTTTAAAATAATTTCAAATTAAAAAATAGAAAAACCTAAAATAAAATACACTAAAAGTATACAAATATGTATATTAATGGACATTAAATATTATTACTTCGGTCGATAATAAATTTTGTATATGAATTATATATATTACATTATATTTTAATACACAACGAGTTTTACCGAGTTTTGCTCGAGTTTCGAGTTTGTCTTATATTTCGGCGAGTCGAGTTTTGTCCCGAATTTCGAATTTCATAACCTTGCTTTTAGCTGAAAATTTAATTAAAAAAATTCACTTAACTACTCTTAAGTTTAACCGATTCTCATTTAAACTTAAGAGAGGCATTGAGAATGACTAAACTTAAAGGGAGATAAGTAAGCATTTCCCTAATTTTTGCACTCAGATTGTTATTTCGTTCTCTCACTTAAGTAAATGGGTAAAAGACACAAAATCACACCCAAAAATCACAAAAAGACAATTAACTACCCCATGTTTTAAAATGGACCGTGAGCTACACCCAGAAATCATAAATTGAAGCTAAGCACCGACCGTTAGAAATTTGGATGAAAACTGTTAAAATTTAAAGTAAAAAGATGAAAATGCCCCTGAACATACTTCAAATTTTCAAAATCATGCCATTGTGAGGATTTGTATTGTTTATCTTTTGACCGTGGCTCAAGTTTCGCCCGGCTTTTCTCCGACTCACTCACTCTATACAGCATACGTACGTCATTACTACTGTAATCTCTTCTTATTTCTTACTTTCAAATAAAAAAATGGACCCACCCATCATCAACTACATACTGTAGTAGTGTTATATAATATTGGACTTCTGTTCTGCCACTGTACATGCAATTATTTTGTATATACATATAATCAGTGTTTTGGTTAACATGTTTTATAAAAAAACTATGGGATTGAGTCTTTCAGCAATAATCTATTGTTTTGAAGCAACAGTCAAATTATAAACAAAGAATATTAAAGCTTATAAAATAGAAATATTGGATCTCCAATTCAGGAATATGGGTCTCTAGCAAAAACACTACATTTTATTTTATTTCTTGAAAAACTTTTCTTCTACTTGCTCATGTTACTTTCAAGGGGAGGAAGGTTATATTTTAATCCTTAAAAAGTCAGTGCAATTGTTTTGGATAGGTATGATTCTCCATCACCTCCAACCATGCATCATTATCATGGACTGCTTGTAACTTGCTGAATAAATGTCCAACATTTTATACTTATCTTCATCAAACCCCAAATATCATGAAGACATCCCTGTGCAGCCACCTCCACCACGGAGCACTCAACATCGCCACTATTTTCTGTTCAGAAAACAGAGCATTGTCGACAACCTCCTTCATCGACAATCATCAACCCTTCGCTGTAACCCTCCAAGGAAGAGCCAGAGTCTCTGTGGTCGTTGTCATCAGTTGCTCACATAGAGATCATGTATGCTTTGAGTTCCAGTCAGTGGTCTGCCACATCCACTTAAGTTCCGGCGACGGGCTCCGGCGAGTCTCCGGTCAGTGGCAAGGAGGCGAGGACGACCGGAGAAGTCGGTCGGAAGTCGGAGACGAGGCCGGCGAAGTTTGAGCCACGGTTATGGGAGAAACAACCAAATCCTCACAATGACACGGTTTTGAAATTTTGAAGTGTGGACAGGGCATTTTCATCTTTTTACCTCAAATTTTAACAGATTTTAACAAAAGTTCTAACGGTCGGTGCTATTTACAAATTATAATATTTAGGTGTAGCTCATTGTCCGTTTTGAAACATCGGGTAGTTAAGTGTCTTTTGGGTATTCTTAACGTGGTTTTGTGTCTTTTACCCTAAGTAAATTGCACCCCTTAACTACAAACTTAATTATTTTTCCTGTATTTGAAATAGAAACCAATTTGGTTTTGGCAAGACCCACAGAGCATGGAGAGTGGAGGAGGAAGAGGTGCAATGGAGACCGAAACCAGCATCGCCTGTAAAATCATGCACATGCTATTGAATTAATGCATAACTCCTCCGAAGGTCGCAGTATCGGGGTGTCTCTTACCCTCCATCCAGGTCTTTCTCTTCCCACCCTTTCACTTTTGATCGCTGCAAATATTGATCTTCGTTCTTCAATTTTACCCTCTCTGCTTCTGATTGCATTACCTCCGTTGTTTTTGTTTCGCGCGATAGGGTTTTTTGTGTGTTTTACGATTACATGTTTGTGCAATCTCTTTTACAAAATGGTTTGTAAATTTCTGAAATGGGTTCTATCGTCTGCCAAATTGATGCTTTCTCTACATTTTTCCCAAAATAATTTGGGTCCAACTTCACAAATATAGTAGAATATTGGCATGTAATGCAATGGGATACTTTGGGACATCCAGATACAGTTATTTTCCTAATATATAGTCGAGTTAGTTTGGATGTAATTGGATGGGTGTGGCTTTGAGCTGACTTCTCAATTGTTGTGTATGTTCTTGCAAATATTGCTTGCTGTCAATTTGTATTTGGTAATTGGGTCGTGTTTGTTATACTTGTTCCTTGAACATTCATGTTGCATATACATGGGAATTTCATTAGTGTTGTCCTAAGGTGTTCGAGGAGATGATTTCTCCAGCAGGCAAGAAAATAATTCATGGTTTGATTAGTGGACCCAAAACTTATGTCATCGTTTTGCAAAAATGCAGGCTTGGTGGTATTGGAATGAGGAATTTTGTTTTGGCAAATAAATGTTCGACACCCCATGTATCCCGTAAAATTCACGTATCATGTGATATATAAAATATAAAATGTTTGCACCATGTAGGAGTCGAACTTACTACTTTTTGTGTGTAAAGCAGATGCTCTAACTAGCTGAGGTATGGGTGCTTATTCTTATTTATCATTCACTGTTATTATATACTATGCCTGCTATGATCTGCCCGAGCTCGACTCGTTTAATATTCCGTTTCAGCTCGAGCCAGATTCATCATTATGAAACATTGTACATATGGTTTGATTAATGAACTCCAAAACATAAAAGATTTGTATGCAAAAATGCAGATTTATAAGGAATGTTGACTTGGTGGTATCGGGGTGTCCAAGGAGATGCAGAGAGTCAGGACTTATGTGAAGCGGAGTATTGATGATATTCTGGACTGGGGACGGTAGTAAGACGGAAAAGTTAAATATCATGCATGTTCAGGTATGTATCACAAAAAAACTTTTTGCACCAGATAGGGGTCGAACCTACGACTTTTTGCGTGTAAAGCAAATGCTCTAACCAACTGAGCTACGGGTGCTTCGGTGTCATCTATCTCGTAACATTTTATTTATATTAGTCTTAGAAAGTATTACCTGGGGTGGTGAGTATTGAACTAAGGAATCCAAATTGTTGAATTTGCTGGTTCATTTATTTCAAGTTATTGTTGGCGTAACAATATTATTTGTTTAGTTGGCTCAAAGGATTAGCTGGAATTCAGCCTATTGACGCTTCAGGAATTGAGAATGTAAGTTTTCCTGGTTCCCAAATATAAATTCATTGAGTTATTTGTTTGTGACGTCACCAGGTTTCTCGTTCTCCATCCTCTTGTTTATTGAAGTCTGAAGTTTCTTTGAATAATACTGATTGCCGTTGATATTGGGGGTTTGCAGGCAACCGTAACGGAAGTGGTCGTAGGTCTGTGGATCGGCTTGAACTGGAAACTTACTATCCTTTGTATGAAGAGGAACCATAGAAAAGAGTTATGGATAAGTTCAAATCCTACATAATCTGTATTGGCTATGAAGCCTTGGCTTTTAGCTCTAACCAGTCCTATAAATTGCTCCTAAAGTTTGTGCACAGAAATTATTTGGCACTCATATTATTAGGGATAATTACCCTTCATTGCTATGCCATGTTTTACAAGTACAAGGAAAGCGGGCTCGATGTCATCAGGGTGTCGAAGGAGATGCAGAGAGTCGGGACTTATGTGAAGCGGAATATTGACGATATTCTGGACGGGCGACTGAAGTAAGACACAAAAATTAAATATCACGATGGATGTATAAAAATTCTGTTTGCAACGGATAGGAATCGAACCTACGACTTTTTGCGTGTTAAGCAAATGCTCTAACCAACTGAGCTACAGTTGCTTCGGTGCCATATGTCACTGAACAATCTATTTATATAATTGTCTTAGAAAGTATTACCTGGTGCGAATATTAAATTCATAGTCCAAATTGTCATCTCTACTGTCTCAGAAAGCTAAATGTTGATGCAAGTTGCTGGTTCATTTATTTCAAGTTATTATTGGCTTAACCATTATTATTTGTTCAGTTTGGTCACCAAAGGATTAGCTGGAATCCATGTTTTAGGCATCGAGAATGTAAGTTTCCCTAGTTCTCAGTTACACATTCATCGAGTTATTTGTTTGTCACCAGGGTGTCTCTTTCTCCGCCCTCTTGAACTATCTAAGTGATAATGCATTTTTTCATTGAAGTGATTATCGTTGGCATTAGTGGTTTGCAGGCAGACGCAACGGACGTGGTGGTAGGAAACTGTGGATTGGCTTGTGGTGGAAACTTACTATCCTGTTTTCAAGAGTGTAGTAGCCACACAGGAACCATCAATAGATAAGTTCAAATCCTATATCATCTATACTGGCTATGAAGCCTTGGCTCCATCTTTGCTTTGTCTTTATTTAGCTCTAACCAGTAGGGCCCCTTCCCCTATAAATCAATACTAAAGTTTGCACACAGACATGAATTTGAATAAAGAAACAATCATTTACTTGCCTTTTTAATTTTGTGAATTTTTATTTTATGCTAGGCATCGGTGTGGTTTTTTTTCTTCCATTTATTTATATTTGAATATACACTTCACTTGTTGGAAGACATCGTAACTGGCGGATCATGTTTGTTAGGGTAGAGCATGGTGCGGTTACTGCCCGTCTAGGAAATCTTCAACCTGCCCCTGAGCGTTCAGATTCTCCATTGTCACCATCAACCCCGTCTGATGCCTACTCATCGGTTTCAAACCGGACAAATACCCAGCAGATTTTCGATTTCTAACAGCCTGACAAAAGTGCCAGAAACTCAAAGATGTAGAAGAGGTGCAAGATCTTGATGAGGGAGAAGAGTGGGAGTGCAATATGTGGCCGCGATGAAAACAAGTCAGAGTGCTGATGATGCATGCCGCATACAATGGTGATGTGTAGGTGTTAGTGAAGAGAATATTGAATTTATGTCCTATTATTACTCACAATGGTGACGATATAGGAAGATCGGTTGATGCATGCCCTCAGTCGTGGGGAATTGACAAACTTATGATTGTGGCGATTGATGATGCCACCCTAAATCACACTGCAATTTCTTTTCTAAGTCCAAAAATGAATGTTTTGTCCACAAATATGTTAGGTGACAGGTTTATGCATATGGGCTAGAAAGCCTGTATATAAACCTTAGGGAAAAGTACATGTATCGACACTCGACTATGACCAAAAGACATAACTATTTCCATATTTAAAATTGGACACCTAGCTACATTTTAAATTTTTGGATGGAATTTGTTAAATTTTAAGTGAAAAGACAAAAATACCCTTCCTCATGCTTCAAATTTTTAAATCATGTTATTCTCTCTATTTTCTCTTCTCCTCTTTTACTTATCTTTCCAGAAGTCTCCATATCCGATGGTTGCGTAATCGCCGCCGACAACCATCCTTGCTGGAAAACACGACCGACTCATGCCGCATCGGAATGTTTTAACAAAATTTAAGAAAATTATGAGATTTTGTAAATGAGAATAGTGATGAGTTTAGTTTGGCACCTTCGGCTTGGCCGTGACACCAGCATCGCCCCAATGGAAACCGTCCCGGGCAGCTGGTTGTCGAACGCCGATATCACCGCCACAGGGGCCTTACTTGAGCTCCTTTGAAAATTTATGAGCCTGATCGGGAACACGGAAAGGTCGCTCTTCTTGATCATCTCAAGAGTTGGTATTTGGTTGTTCTCGTTTCTTGAAATTCACGGCACCTCAAAATCACAAGCCTTCAACCAACATATCAACATTTTGGAGGAGTATTCACACTAAAGAAAATGGTGGTTCAACCAACATATCACGAGTCAATAAATGATCATGACTTATTAACAAGAAAATAAATGCATGTAACAAATAGTCTACCCTAACGCGTCTTATTCTCTCTCTAAAACAATTCCCCCTTTCTCCTTTTTCTAAACCCTATGGTCGTCGGTCTCCGGTTTCAGCAGTGGGTGGGATGGAGCTCAGGACTTGTGGTAGGAGGGAGTAGCTCGAGCGTGGACAGGCTGGACCAAATCTAGATTCTTCCAGATCTGCTATGGTGGTCGGCGACAGTGATTGCTCGTGGTGAGTTGGGGTGTCCCGGCAGGAGGGGCTCGTGGTGAGTTCGGTGGATACTTCGGGACTTCTTGAGACCCGGGCCTTGCCTGCAATAACCCTGGCCTCACCTGTAACACCTAGGATAGCTAATCTTGAAGGAATCATATCTGGAGCTCCGTGGTGGTAGAAGTTGTTTTCTCGGCGCAACACTACGGAGAGGAAGTGAGTTGGTGTGGTGATGGTCGGTTTGCTCTGTTTGTATCCCTGTGTGATCTCCGGAGGGATCAATGTTTTGGGAGTGAAAGGTGACGGAGTGTTAGGGTTTTTTTCTTAGTGTGTTTAGCGAATAGTGTAGGTGGCGGTCTGTGTCCGACACATGTCCTTAGTGTTTTAGGTTAGTGTTTGGGTGGCTAGTCTCTGGCCGATCCGGTGTCCTGGTATTTCCAGAGAGATAAAGTGTTTTTAAACTATTATTTATTATTTCTTTGTAAATTATACGCAATTGATGCTCAATACTCGAGTGTGGGTTTCGTCCATCCCGTATTAATACTTAATAATGTAATTGCTTTGAAGAAAACACAAAAATAAATGCATGCTTTGAAATATTTATACGGCTCCATGTAACACACTGGAGTTACATGAGAAGGCCCTTCCACTTATTTGCTCAAATTCATCCAATAATGTGATAATCTTCTAGAGAGCCTTCCAAAGAAAGGACACTTGGACTCTAGGCTCACCTCCCACATTTCCTTATTTTTAATAAAGTTATGTGCAGCCATCGCACCCACAAATTATCAGCTTTTATAGCCAACTACCATACCTACCTTACAAAATCACATACTCCCTTATCAGAACACCTCCCATTTAACTAAGGGAATGTCTTCCATCTACTCATTCTTACTCCATAAAAAAATCCGACAATATCCCACAATCTAATGAATGATGGATCATTCTCGGCAGCAAAAAGTCACAGCCAAAAATGTGTGCAAGAAGCTTACTGTTTCATTTGTTAACACGTGTTTTTGTGTATACACTAGTAATATGAATATTAAAGAATGATAATAAAGAGTATAAACTTAAATAATAGAATATTAAGTCATCACCAACATGCTCATCTTGCACGAAAAGAATATCAAAAATCAGAATGAAAGAACTATGTTGAAAATCAAAATAAATTAATTAATACTATATGGGGGCCAAGTAAATGATTCAAATCATGTCTGTACAAACTCTGGTACTGATTTATAGGGCAAGGGTCCAACTAGTTAAAGCTAAATAAAGACAAAACAAATATGGAGACAAGGCATCATAGCCAGTACAGGTGATGTAGGATTTGAACTTATCTGGAACTTGTATTTATGGGTCATCCTGTGTGGCTATGGATTTCAAGCTCAATCCGATCCACAATGGCCTACCACCACATCTGTTGCCTCTGCCTGCAAACCACCAATACTAAAATAATCAATTCACTTAAAAAAATGGATTATTGCCCGGAAAGTTCAAGCGGGCAGAGAAAGAGAACCCCTGGTGACAAACAAATAACTCGATAAATATGTAATTGAAATCTATGGAAACTTATATTCTCGATGCCTAGAACATAATTCCAAATAATAACGGTTAGGCCAATAATAACTTGAAATAAATGAACCAGCAACTTGCATCAACATTTAGCTTTCTGAGAAAGTGGAGATGACAATTTGAACTCTGAATTTAATACTCACACTAGGTAATACTTTCTAAGAAAATAATATAAATAGATTGTTCAGTGATAAATGGCACCGAAGCAACTGTAGCTCAGTTGGTTAGAGCATTTGCTTAACACGCAAAAAGTCGTAGGTTCGATTCCTATCTGTTGCAAACAGTATTTTTATACATGCATCATTATATTTAATTTTTGTGTCTTACTTCAGTCGTCTGTCCAGAATATTGTCAATATTCCGCTTCACATAAGTCCCGACTCTCTGCATCTCCTTCGACACCCCGATGACACCAAGCCCGCTTTCCTTGTAATTATAAAACATGGCATAGCAATGAAGCATAATTATCCCTCAATAATATGAGTGCCAAGTAATTTCTGTGCACAAACTTTAGTAGCGATTTATAGGACATGGGTCCAACTGGTTAGATCCACAGACCTACGACCACTTCCATTACGGTTGCCAGTACAGATGATGTAGGATTTGCAGTTCAAGCCAATCCACAGACCTACGACCACTTCCATTACGGTTGCCTGCAAACCCCCAATATCATCGGCAATCAGTGTTAATGCTCAAAGAAAGTTCAGACTTTAATAAACAGGAGGATGGAGAACGAGAAACCTGGCGACGTCACAAACAAATAACTCAATGAATTTATATTTGAGAACTAGGGAAACTTACATTCTCAATTCCTGAAGCGTCAATAGGCTGAATTCCAGCTAATCCTTTGAGCCAACAATTCAAATAATATTGTTACGCCAACAATAACTTGAAATAAATGAACCAGCAATTTCAACAATTTGGATTCCATGAGTTCAATACTCACCACCCCAGGTAATACTTTCTAAGACAATAATATAAATAAAATGTTACGAGATAGATGGCACCGAAGCACCCGTAGCTCAGTTGGTTAGAGCATTTGCTTTACACGCAAAAAGTCGTAGGTTCGACCCCTATCTGGTGCAAACAGTTTTTTTAAGATACATACATAATCATGATTTTTTATTTGTTCGACCTTACTTCAGTCATCAGTCCAGAATATCATCAATATTCCGCTTCACATAAGTCCCGGCCCTCTGCATCTCCTTGGACACCCCCGATGCAATCAAGTCCGCATTCCTCATAAAACTGCATTTTTGCATACTAATCTTATAAGTTTTGTATTTTATTAATCAAACCGTGTGTAAAATGTTCCATAACAATGAATTTGGCTCGAGTTCAAATGAAATATTAAACGAGTTGAGCTCGGGCGGATCATAGCTGGCATAATATACAATAAAAGTGAATGATTAAGAATAGTACGCACCTGTAGATCAGCTGGCTAGAGCATCTGTTTTACACGCAAAAAGTCATAGGTTCGACTCCTACCTGGTGCAAACTTTTTTATATTCTATGATTCACATGAAATGAAATATTTTGTACAGGATACAAGGGGTGCCAAACATTTATTTGTCAAAACAAAATTCCTCTTTCCCATGCCATCAAGCCTGCATTTTTGCAAAATGATGACATAAGTTTTGAGTCTACTAATCAAACCGCAAGTGAAATGTTCCGTGAAGATGAATGGAGAACTCATCTCCTCGAACACCTCAGGACAACACTAATGAAACTTCCAATGTATGAGAAACATGAATGTTCAAGGAACAACTGAAACAAAACTTGATCCAATTACCAAATACAAGTTGACAGCAAGCAATATTTGCAAGAACTTGCACAACAGTTGAGAAGTCACATCCATCCAATTACAACCAAACTAATCATATTCAAAGTAGATGCTCAAAACATTTTCAGGCATAAATAAAAAAACAACAAGGCTTAGGAAAATAACTGTATCTCGGTGTTCCAAAGTACCTCATTGCATTACATGCCAATAATTCTACTATATATTTGTCAAGTTGGACTCAAATTATTTTTGGGAAAAAATGGAGACAACTCATTCACTGGTATCAATATGGTAGACGATCGAGAACCCATTTCAGATAAAAATTACACACCCTTTTGTAAAAGAAATTGCAGAAACATGTAATGAAAAAAATAATTCAAAACAACGGAGCTATTGCAATCAGAATCAGGGAGGGTAAAATTGAAGAACGGAGATCAATTTTTGCAGCGATGAAAAGTGAAAGGGTATGAGGCACCTGGAGGAAGGGTGTGAGACACCCACCGTCGGAGGAGTTACATTGATTGAAAAGCTTGTGCATGATCTTACAGGCGATGCTGGTTTCGGCCTACATTACATCTCCTCCTCCTACACTCTCCATGCTCTGGTTTTCGTTTTCATTCCCCCACAACAATAAACTTTAGGTCTAGACACAACGAAATTGGATTCTATTTCAAATACAACAAAGAATAATAATTATAAAATAAGTTATATGTATGGGTACTAATTGAGGTGAAAACCAACCCCTCCTCCGGACTAACATTTCAAGTCATTGGATTAATAAAATAAAATTAATCGGCCTAATTGTCTATTTTACCGAAATTAGTTAAAAAAATTAGGGTCCTTCTAATTTTTTTTTAAAAGTTTGGTATAGTGAGGTTAGAAACGACCGGACTTTATCATAGTGATATGTAATCATCCTGTATCAACTCTATTTCATTCAAGCGATTTTTAACTCTATCCACTTGCTCCACTTCAAGACTTACAACCCACCATCTTTGGTTTCGACCTCTCAATCTTTGGTTCTTAGTTAAGTTTCGGATCCATATCCCTTGACAACCAATCTAGTTCGACAGCAATATTGTGTTGGGGGTTAGGGTTTTATGATCAGAGCCTTTGAACGTGTTTGATCTACTCCAACTCCAAGATTCTAAAGAATCTTATACTAGTTGTCAATATACACCCATGTCTTAGTGCATAGGTCAGAAACTAGCTAGAACTAGATCTTGAGGCTCTCAGCCTCTATGCTATTTGAGTCCTCTAGTGGGCTTCTTTACTGTTGTCTTTTCTTGTGCTGAAACTTTAGTGATGTTAGATGTAGAACCCAACATCTCGGAGTCTTTACACTATACCCAATTCCCCCTCCTCTCCAAAGTCGCCCGAGAATTGGGTTCCTGAAGTCAAAAGTTCTCAAACCAAAAAGGGTCTAGACACTTGAACTAAAGAGTCATTTGAATGGAGTGGACAAAAGAAAGTAATGAGCATGTGAAATGGGTTTACTCACCTCTAATGAGCATTATCTCTCTCTCTAATATGTACATGTTTGTCTGGTATCCTGTGTTACTCGTATTACTCACCTCTTGCGTTGTTTGATGGTAAAATTATGTATCACGTGTAATATGGGATTGTAAGCAATGTTGTTGCAACTTTGTTTTTCTAATTTTCATAGGAGAGGCATGGGGTTACCTCTGTAGCAGTGGATTTTTGCTTGAAGTTCATATACAATCAGATGGAAGTTGATATATTTTTCTGTTCTTGATTGTTTGCTTGTATATTTGGGAGAGTATTATTTCTAATTTTCCAGTGCTATATATGCATATGAAGATCAAATTTTTTTGTAGTTATGTAGGTGCCAGAGGGATTCGAACTGAGTGCTCGCCTGATACTTCTTTGAGAGATAGCTCTCTGATAGAAATAAGAGAGGGATTTATTATTGATGTGTGTTGTGAATTACAAGAGACCTCTATTTATAGAGGTAATATGAATAGAATAGGAAACCCTAATACATGTGAGAAAAAGGAAATATAAATATAGGAAACTAAATATAGGAAACCTAATATAATCTAACAACCCCTCTCAAACTCAATGCGGTGAAACAAGAATTGAGTTTGAAGTTTGATAATATTGAGTTATGGCGAGGGTTGCGGCTGTCGAGAATGTTGTCGAAGTGATGTGGCGAGAATTGAGAATGGAGGATGCGCGCCGCTCACGGCCGATGGCAGATGCCTGATGCCCGTATGTGTTGAATGATGCATGATGCCAGATGATGCATGTTGATACCTGATGATGCATGTTGATACCTGATGATGCCTAATGGCAGATGGCGAGATAGTAACTGTCCGATGATGCCAGATGCATGTTGGCTGATGGCGAGATAGCAGATGCCCAATGATTGTCAGATGCCTGATGGCTGATGGCGAGATAGCAGATGCCTAATGATTGCAAGATGTCTGATTGCTCATAGCGAGATAGCAAATGCTCAATGATTGCCATATGCCTGATGGCTGATGGCGAGATAACATATGCCCAATGATTGACAGATGCCTAATGACTGATGACGAGATAGCCGCTTCCCAATGATTGCCAGATGCTCTCCTCTCACGTGCGGTGTCCGAAGTACGGGATTTTCGACTTACGGGATTTCCGCGCGTGAGGAAGCGAGGGAGCGGCAGAGAGTAGTATAAAAGTAGACAAAAGAGAACACTAAATATTTTTGGCACTTCAGTACATAATAAAATTGAATGAGTACATATGCACGTTTATATAAGCACCTTGGAAGACAAATAGTGATTGATAAAACAAAATAAGTGGCTAAAAAGAAGTTTGGCAGAAGAAGACAGAATAGGAAGATGCCATAATGAGAGATACGCAAAATTAATAAGGTAAAGAGTAAAAGAAGAACATATTGTTTTGAGAAAGAAAATAACAGAATAAGAGAAAAGACAAAAAAGAAGTAGAGATGGTGTTTGAACTCGGTAGAGGAGATTTGCTGAAGTTAGCGACAGAGGCTTACGAGATTGTCGAGTTGATTATTTGCGGAAGCGAGAGGCTAGAGATTGAGATTTGAATTGCCTCGCCCACCCGTTAGAATCACGAATCATCGACGAGTGGGCAAAGCGATAAATTCATAGAGATTTGACCAAAGATCAATTATAACTCTGATACAATGACAGAAATAAGAGAGGGATTTATTATTGATGTGTGTTGTGAATTACAAGAGACCTCTATTTATAGAGGTAATATGAATAGAATAGGAAACTCTAATACATGTGAGAAAAAAATATAAATATAGGAAACTAAAGATAGGAAACCTAATATAATCTAGCACTCTCGTCTCATGCCCCTGACTATGCATACGATAAATTTTCAAGGTTGCTTTTCTATCTTATTTACCCTTTATATTTCTTATCTTTTGAATACCAGAACAATGCATAAAGAGATTTGTTCACTGCTTAGTTTTCCACGTGAACAGACCAACCATTGTTCTTGAAGGAGCTCACATTCAATAGGAAATTGAGCTTCTTGGTTTTGAGATGCCAAAGATACTTAATTGATGTATTTTCATGATAAATATAGTAATCTTTATTGAAATTACTATTTTTTTGACAGTCTGAAATATTATCAATGTGACATTGATCACCAAAATTACTATTTTCTTGACAATTTGAAATATTATCGATGTGAAACCCATTGATTAGGAAACAAACTCTCATGCGAATTCATTTTCATACTTCAAGTTGTTGATAAGAAAGGAAATTAACTCTTATGTCAATTCATTCTTGGGAAAATCTACTAGAATCACATTGATTTATACAACTTAAGTGTCCCAATTCCCACATTAATGTAGATATTGTGTTCAAAGTGGTTGTATTCATCTATTACAAATTTGGATATATTGTGAAAATTATATGTTAGTAGTAGGTTAAAATGCAAACAAAGATCAGTTTGTTAAGTTTGCAAAAGAAGATGTAGATAAAATAACATGGACGAATTATAAGGCTAGAAATGGAAGAGCAAAATATGGAGTAAGAGAAGCCACCGAATTGTGTTTCTTCTTAATTCATGGTAGCCCATTTACAGGCAAAAAGAATCTGCATATTTTCATGCAATCATGACACATGTAAAGTAAAAGTTTGTCACATGTAGTAGTTCATAGAGAAGCGTGCCAAGAGATGGTGGCCACTAGTTTATGACACTCCCTCTTGGACACCACCACTTACAAATAATTATGTAACCGGTGTTGGACGTGCTTAATGTTGCCTCGTTAAAAACTTTTTCAGGAAAACCCAGTGGAACAAAACATGAATAAGGAAAAAAGAGTGCAGCACACATAAGTCCAGAACATCTTCATATACTTGCTCCCCTTGATCATTGCTCCCCCTGATGAAGGACAGAGTTACTTCGGTTGCTTGCTAAGTCGACACATGCCAATTCTCTATACTAACTTCTCGAACGTGGACGTCGGCAAGCTTTTAGTGAACAAATCTACAAGATTTTCACTTGACCGAAAATTGCTTGACATCAATCTCATTACTGTTATGGAGTTCGTGAGTGTAGGAGAATTTTGGCGATATGTGCTTGATACGATCTCATTTGATTTACCCGCCTCTGATTTGAGCTATACACGTTGCATTGTCTTCATGTATAATGGAAGGAGAGCTTGTAATTGACAGGATTCCACAAGTATCTCGTATATGTTGAATGATTAATCGCAAGAACACACATTCACGGCTAGCTTCATGTAGTGCCAGAATTTCTGAATGGTTCGAAAATGTTGTAACCAAAGTCTGCTTTGTGGAGCACCAAGATATTGCCGTTTCATAACAAGTAAATGTTAGAGTTATGCCCCATTCCAATATAAAAGTGATCTACAGATGTAATGTTTTATCATCTTTCCGAATAAATAAATCGGCATAAATTAATAATGTGTTGTAGTAATTTATTAGATGAAATTTGATAGGTATCATTATGTGTGTAATCACTAATAGAAGAACTACAGATCGGAAAGAATTAAATTTAATGTGCCCCTGATCAGTTAAGCTTCATTAAGAAGCGATCAATATGAGACTAACTCCTTGTGATCACGCTCTACTGATCATGGCAAAGTAAGTGCCGGAGTTATATCATAGATATCATCAAGGCGATGGTATTGGACGACCCGATTGTGAGTATGCAACATAGATACTGCCATGAGCATACTCACATATCGTAGATTGTCATTATATTCTAAGACCAAGGAGTCTTTTTATGCACTATGTAATGAATGTCTAAGTTTGACCTAGTCTAACGTTACCAGTAAAAAGGTAGCCATAAGGGCTATGATTGGCTTGATTATGAATTACATGAGTGAACTCGAAAGATGACTGAGGGATTTATCACTCATACTCCGGTATGGGAAAGATATCCGTTTAGGCCACTTGATGAGTATGACTGAAGGAAGAGCATGGCCATGCAGGTGATATTTTAGTATCAGTTTTCAGTCATCTCAGATATCAAGAAACAATGATTGATAAATTAGGATGACGGTTCTATGCCTATTGATCAATCTGGATATCGGCATGATAAAAAGATAGTGACATATACGATAAAAGGTTAAGTCGAATCATCAATAATCACGGATGTTGGGTAATCATAATGTCTTCCTAGATACCACTTATGATGGAAAGGGTAAAATAGTAATTTTACCAGTCTGCCAACGGGTCGTGAGCCTAGAGGGTCACACACTTTAAGTACAGTATATAGCAAAACATACTTGGATGGAAATTGGGAGATTCCGCTTTTCGATATAGTCAAATTAAAAACGATTCGGTTGATTTATGACCTAGGTTTAAAAACCAGACGGCTGAGAAAATCAGATTAAAAGGATTTGACCGGTTTAGCCAAACCGTTTAATTAGATACCAAATTAAATAAGTTTAATTAAACTTTAGCTAATTGAGCTTGAAGCCCATTCTTGATGTTAATTGAGATTGGGCTTAAGTTTAATCAAGAGTTTTTTTAAGGATTTAATTATGTGAAAAATAATGATAATTAAGATCAGATTTTTTTCCATAATTTTAACCTAATTACAACTCCTATTTTCGCCTCTCTCTCTCTCTCCTTGCCGCCCCTCCCTCTCTCCTCCAATAGCTAGGGTTTTGCTATTCTTCTACACACAAAACTAGTAAATTTGTGTGTAGAATCCTTGGTTTAAGTGGTGTGCTTGTGTGGACGATCTAGAGAAAACCTAATTTTTGTGTTTGATTGATTCCCAAAAGGTAATTTTCAGATTTGAATGTTCATATTGCATGCTGAAAATTTTCACATAAGATCGTATTATTGAATTCCATGGTTAGATTCTTGTCCGCTGCATGTAATTAAATCTATGGAACCCATGGAATTCCCTCAGTGGTATCAGAGGATGGTTGTTTGTGATATTGATTTTAAGCATGATTAGGGTTAGTAATATTTCTTAATTTTTCATGTATTATTTGGATTTAATTGTGCATGAAAACATGAAGAAAAAAAAATCAGATTTTTGGTTGTTAAAATTGTTGCTGAAAATTATTTTTTGGGGCTGTTTAGGGTTAACCATGGCCGTTTCATGGCTAACCGGGGTCGAGCCCCTTGGTGGACCATGGAGAGCCCTCTGGCCGACCATGGTCAGTACCAAGGGCCGACCAGGTCGCCTGTGACGACCATGAATGGCCCACAGGCGTCCATGGTCGCTACCGCGGGCGACCAGATCGGTCAGCCCTCGGCTCGACCATGGATGGCCCACGGGCGTCCATGGTCGCTGCCGCGGGCGACCATATCGGTCAGCCCTCAGCTCGACCATGGATGGCTCACGGGCGTCCATAATCGGTGGCGCGGGCGACCAGACCGGTCAGCCCTTGGGCGACCAGATCGGCGCCCACGGGCCACTTTGGGATGCTCCGAGGCGGGCTGATCAGTTTTGGGGATTTTGTGTCAGTTTTGGCTCGTGGCGATTCCCCGAGGTATTTCCCAAAAAAACATTTCAATTTTAAGATCCGGTCCGGTTTCGATAAACCGGGGCAAGCCGGTTCAATTTTGACTAATCAAGATTAAAACCGATTTCGATAAACCGAATTTTTTCCACTCTTAAGAAAGATAAAATTTGGAATAAATTTGTTGTTTGATAAGCATGATGAGTGATCACATGATCTTTGACAACATATTGCTTTCCACATGATGTATAGTTAAGCCCTCTAGACTTGTATGTTTTAATTTCAGTTTTGCAACTTGCGTGTTGCTAAGTTTTTGGTTGTGATAAATACGACATGTGTGTCATGACTTTTTGTATTTATTTATTTATTTTAAATTTGTAAATACGAATACCGACACAAGATACAAGTCAAGAGGGAGATTTGATGGCTGGAGGAGACTCGAAGCCAGTGGGAGTCCACAAGGATAGAGCAAGCCTGGATCTTGAAGACCTAGTCTTTAGGATCAGATTTGCTAGAATCCTATGATCCCTAGCTATGCATGTTATATTTACATTTATATATTGAGAATGTATGAATGTATGGATAGTTTTATATGCATTAGTTTATGTATGTTTAGCTATCACCCACATGCGAAGATTAAAACTGGTATTTAATCAGACTTGCATGTAATTGGTTAAGGAATCATCTTTGCATGGATTTGCAATTGATGATTCCAGTTAAGATTTTATCGATATACAATCAGGCAGTAATAATTCACTTATACGCAAATAATTACAAGTCAAGCGTGATACCATCCAAGTTTAGACACTCAAAAGGGCTTTGAGCCTATGGATGTCGGTACGCCTCCGCGTAACATTCATAGTGGAGAAGTCTGGATGAAATGGTTAGTTCTTGGAGGTGTGTGCGCCTCCGCGTAGTAGCCACATTAGTTCTGTCCATAGTCGAAACTTGATAGACTTGTCTACGATTGTCAGGTAGGGCTGACCTAGAGTATCAATATAGGGTGTGCCGTGTACTTTTAAGTACAGACCCTAGCCAGGAATTACTTGGATTTGTAAATGGATGTATTCCTACCTTGGTTCTCGCAATTGGAACGGTGAGCCTCCGTTCACTTCAATTGAGGGTATGCGAGGATCCTGGTTCAGATTCTAATGTTAGAATCAGGCAAGTGTTTTATAACTGAATCTCCAACTTGAATTTTAATTAATTTTACCATGTAGAACTAAATGGAAAACACAACACAAAGTAGTAATAGCGCATTGAGAGTCCAGATTGAGAATGACAGACTTAAGGGCGTGAATTAATCAAATTGGGATAGAAACTTGAGGCTTGTACTCAAGCATGAACGCAAGTAGTATATGCTTACCAAAGAACCACCTTCTGAGCCACCGCTGAACGCCGTTAGGGCACTAAGGATACTTATCAAAATTCCTTAGTGACCAAATCGACGTGTCATGCATTATGGTGGGCAGTAGGATGCCAGAGTTGTAGAAGCAGTTCATGAACATTTCAGATGACCCTCATGCCTGTAAGGAAGAGGTCAAGGAAATGTTCAAGAAGAAAGCTCGTTTCGAAAGATATGACACTTTCAGAGAAATTAACTCCTGCAAGCTTAAGGCTGGAGCCCTGTTAGTCCCCATGTCACAAAGATGAAATGCCTTCAGGAACATCTAACCAGACTCGGTTTTGATGATCAAATGGAAATGACTGCGGATTTTATGTTGCAGTCACTTCCAGATACATATAGTGATTTTGTAGTAAATTACAATATGCATGACATGGACAAGTCCTTGACAAAGCTTCATGGGATGCTTGTGACCGCTGAAAAGAACCTCAAGGGCAAGACCAAGGAGGTCATTATGGTCAACAAGAAGGTCAGCTTCAAGAAAACTGATCAGGGTAAGGGTAAGGCTCATGAGCACCTTGCAGGGCAGATCAGACACCCCAAGGGTCCAAAGGTTCAAGCAACTCCCAAAGCTGATGTGAAGGCTAAGGACAAAATGGAGGAGGTATGCTATCACTGCAATGAGCCAGAACACGTGAATAAGGTATTGCAAGCAATACAAGGATCATGTGAAGAAGAGTGGGCATCCACGTCTTCAGGATCAGATATTTACGTTGTTGAGCTTAATCGATATAACGTAAATAAGAAAAGGCTTAAATATGATGATTTAAACCAAATTATAATATGGCATTGTCGTTTAAGGCACATAGGCAAGAAACACATTTCAACACTTCACAAGTGTGGACTTTTAAGTCCGTTTGAATTCACTCAAACTGAAATATGCAAGTCTTGCCTAATAAGCGAGACACGCATTTCAATACTTCACAAGTGTGGATTTTTAAGTCCGTTTGAATTCACTCAAACTGAAAGATACAAGTCTTGCCTAATGGGAAAAATGACAAAGGCACCTTTCACAGGTTTAGGTGAAAGGGTGAGTGACTTGTTAAGTCTAATACATTCCGACGTATGTGGATCTATGAGTACTCAGGCCAGAAGAGGGTTCAACTAATACTTGACTCTGGAAACGGCCGCATTCATTTTGAATCGGGCTCCGATGAAGACAACGATAGTACACCTTGTGACAGTCATTCTGTCTCCCATTACCGTGGATGCGTGCGCCTTCACGTAGTATTCATTGGGATGGGAGCGGGATGAGATGGTCAGTTCTATTTGGATGTGTGCGCCTTCACGTAGTAGCCAAATAAGAAATGAACCATAGTCATATATGGTGTGGGAAACATCCTAATATGTTTTTCCTAAAAGATTTGGGTAGCAGAGATGCATGCATCCAAATCAGACAAGTGTGTCTTCGTAAGGTATCCTTAAGAAACTAAGAGATACAACTTCTACATACCCAACGAGAACAAAGTTTTTGTTGCTCGAGGAAAGGTATTTTTGGCAAAAGAATTTATTTCCAAAACATCTAGTGGGAGTCCCGTGCATCTCAAAGAAATTCGAGAGGGTATGGAACAGTCTGAAGCAATTCAAGAGCCCGTTATGCAAGATGTAGAAGTACTGGAGCCTCAGATGGTCGTAGATGAAGAATCAATCCCTACAGAAATTCCAGATGGTCCAAGGAGGTCTGAAAGATCTCGTCATGTTCCCGTCAGGTATGGCTTCACATCCACTTAGGGAAATGACTTGATATTGGTGGATCAAGATGATCCAAAAACCTTCAGACAAGCTTTGGCCAGTCCAGACTCCAAAAAATGGCAGAATGTTATGAATGAGGAAATGAAATCCATGTATGACAACCAAGTATGGAGCTTGGTTGATCAAACCCCTGGGATAAAACCCATCGGTTCTGAGTGGGTCTATAGGATCAAGACCGACATGTATGGAAATCCTCAGACCAAAGGCTAGGATGGTTGTAAAAGGTTATCGTTAGATTCAAGACATGGATTATGATGACACCTTTTCACCAGTAACAAAGGTCAGATCGATCCGGATTATTCTTAACCATAGCTATGGCAGATGGATGTCAAAACTCATTCCTTAATAGGAACTTACTAGAGGGTATGTATATCACACGGCTAGTGGGTTTTGTAGATCCAAAGAATCCCGGAAAGATGTGCAAGCTGCAAAGATCCATTTATGGATTGAAGCAAGCTTCACGGAGTTGGAACCTTCGTTTTGATGAAGCTGTAAGAGAATTCGGCTTCATCAAGAATGAAAGTGAGCCTTGCGTTTATAAGAAAGAGAGTGGGAGTAACGTTGTATTCCTAGTGCTGTATGTCGATGACATATTGACCATCGGGAATGACATCCCAACCTTTCTTGAGGTTAAAGCTTGGTTAGGGAAATGCTTCTCGATGAAGGACTTAGGCGATGTTGCTTTTATTTTGGGCATCAAGATCTACAGAGATCGTCCCAAAAGGATATTGGGCCTAAGTCAGAGCACTCACATAGATAAAGTGTTGAGAAGATTCTCAATGCTTGATTTTAAGAAAGGATACATACTCATACGTCATGGCATTAAGCTCAGCAAGCAACAGAGTCCTAGTACTGCTGATGAGCTGAGCAGGATGAGTAAGATCTGATATGCTTCGGCTGTGGAATCCATCATGTATGTCGTGATATGCACGAGACCGGACGTCTCGTTTGCGCTTAGTTGTGCCAACAGATTTCAATCTAACCCATGCTAGGAACACTGGACTTCTGTCAAGAGTATCTTCAAATATTTGAGGAGGACTAAGGACGCATTCTTAGTGTATGACAGGAAGGATGAAGAACTAGTTGTCAAGGGATATTTTGACGCTAGCTTTTAGACATATCCAGATGACTTCAAAACTCAGTCAGAATATATTTTGTGTTGAATGGTGGCACTTTTAGCTGGATAAGCTTTAAGCAAGCCAGAATTGCCAACTCTACAACGGAGGCTGAGTATATAGCTGCAACAAAAGCAGCTAAAGAGACCGTATGGATTAGAAGCTTTCTGATCGGATTATATGCAATGACGCGAGCGTCTGATCCGATAAGCTTGTTGTGGAACAACACAGGTGCCGTAGCTATTGCTCAAGAGCCCAGATTCCACAACAGATCCAAACATATACTCAGCAGGCATCACCTCATCAGAGTTATCACAGATAGAGGTGATGTGGAGATTAAACATGATTCGAATAAATAAATCGGCATAAATTACTAATGTGTTGTAGTAATTTATTAGATGTAATTTGGTCTGTATTATTATTCGTGTAATCACTAATAGTAGAACTACAGATCGGAAAGAATTATATTTGATATGTCCCTGATCAGTTAAGCTTCATTAAGAAGCGATCAGTATGAGACTAACTCATTGTGATCACGCTCTACTAATCATGGCAAAGTAAGTGCCAGAGTTATATCATAGGTATCATCAGGGCGATGGTATTGGCAACCCGATGGTGAACATGTAGCATAGATACTGTCATGAGCATACTCACAGATCGTAGCTTGCCATTATATCCTAAGACCAAGGAGTCTTTGTATACATTATGTAATGAATCTCTAAGTTTGACATAGTCTAACGTTACCTGTAAAAGGGTAGCCATAAGGGCTCTGATTGGCTTGGTTATGAATTACATGAGTGAACTCGAAAGACGGTTGAGGGATTTATCACTCATACTCCGGTATGGGAAAAATATCCGTTTAGGCCACTTGATGAGTATGACTGAAGAAATAGCATGGCCATGCAGGTGATACTTTAGTATCAGTTTTCAGTCATTTCAGATATAAAGAAATAGTAATTGATAAATTAGGATGACAGTTCTATGCCTATTGATCAATCTGGATATCGGTATGATAAAATGATAGTGACATGTACGGTAACATGTTAAGTCAAATCATCGATAATCACGGACGTTGGGTAATCATAATGTCTTGCTAGAGGCCACTTACGATGGAAACGGTAAAATAGTAATTTTACAAGTCTGCCAACGGGTCGTGAGCCTAGAGGGTCACACACTTTAAGTACAATATGTAGAAAAACATACTTGGATGGAAATTGGGAGATTCCGCATTTCGATTTAGTCAAATTAAAAACGATTCGATTGATTTCTAGCCTAGGTTTAATAACCAGACGGTTGAAGAAATCAAATTAAAGGGATTGGACCGGTTAAGCTAAACCATTTAATTAGATACCAAATTAAATGAGTTTAATTAAACTTTAGCTAATTAAACTTCAAGCCCATTCTTGATGTTAATTGAGATTGGGCTTAAGTTTAATTAAGAGTTTTTTAAGGATTTAATTATGTGAAAAATAAGGATAATTAAGATCAGATTTTTTCTATAATTTTAACCTAATTATAACTCCTATTTTCATCTTTCTCTCCCTCCTTGCCGCCCCTCCCTCTCTCCTCCAATAGCTAGGGTTTTTGCTATTCTTCTACACACAAAACTAGTAAATTTGTGTGTAGAATCTTTGGTTTAGGTGTTGTGCTTGTGTGGATGATCTAGAGAAAACATAATTTTTGTGTTTGATTGATTCCCAAAAGGTAATTTTCAGATATTAATGTTCATATTGCATGCTGAAATTTTTTCACATAAGATCGTACTATCTAATTCCATGGTTAGATTATTGTCCGTTGCATGTAATTAAATCTGTGGAACCCATGGAATTCCCTCAGTAAATACGTACCCGGTTTAGGAGCGAGCTTTATGAGGATCAGAAAGGTATCATGCATCTGCATATCCCATGAAGCTAGTATTACTTGGGGATTTTGAATACAATAACCCCAAATCTTTCGTCATGCTCAAGTAGCGTAATATGTGCTTGATTCCGTTCTAATGTCGTATTGTTGGTTCGGAGCTGAATCTTGCTAGCACATTCACTGCAAATGCTAAATTCGGCCTTGTACATTGCACCAAATATAATAAAGCCTCGATCTCATTTAGATATGGTACTTCAGGATCAAGTTTCTTTTCATCAATCTATTTTGGGCGAAATAGATCTTTTTTAGGATCAAGCGATCAAACAACCATTGGAGTACTCAATGGATGCGCATTTTGTGTATTGAAACGCTTCAGGAGTTTCTCAACATATGCATACTGATGGATTAAAATTCCATCCGAAATATGCTCGATCTGTAGGCCGAGACAATATTTCGTTTTCCCCAAATCTTTCATCTCAAACTCTTTCTTGAGATATTCTGCAGTGTTTAGGATCTCTTCAGGAGTCCCAATTAAATTCATATTATCAACATACACTGCCACAATAACAAATCTCATATTTGTTTTCTTGATTAATACATAAGGGCAAATAACATTATTCGTGTACCTTTCTCTGGTAAGGTATTCGTTAAGACGATTATACCACATCCTACCAGATTGTTTTAGTTCATACAATACCTTTTCTAATGTGATCGAATACAGATTTCTTGGACTATTTTTAATTGTTTCGGGCAATTTAACTTCTTCATGGAGTCTCATGTAAATATCTGTGTCCAACGTACCATATAAATAGGTAGTGACAATGTCCATCAGATACATATCCAGTCCTTCAGAGACTGTTAAACTGATCAAGTATCTGAATGTAATCATATCCATCACATGTGAATATGTTTAATCAAAATCGACCCCAGACCGTTGAGAAAAACCTTGGACTACAAGTCTAGCTTTATATCGAACAATTTCGTTTTTCTCATTTTTTTTTCTTTGTGAATACCATTTATAACCAATTGGTCGAACAACTTCTGGTGTTCGAGTTATGGGTCCAAAGACTTGGTGTTTAGCCAATGAAGTCAATTCTGTCTGAATTGCTTTTTCCCATTTTGGCCAATCATGTCTTTCACGACATTCATCAATACTTCGTGGCTCAAAATCAAAATCATTCATTACTTCATTTGCCACCGTAAATGCATATATATCATCTATAATGATTGATTTTCGATCCCAATATTTTTTTGTGTAAGAATAATTCATATGTATTTCCTCACTTTTTTGTTCTCGAAATTCATTAGAAATTTCATATTCTTTGAGAATCGATGGTTATTCTGGAACCGATAGTTCTGCTAGAACTATATGTCTATCTGATAGCTCTTCTGGAACCAGTAATTCTTCTTGAACTACATGTATATTCCTTGGTTCTTCTGGAACCGGTAGTTCTTCATGAACTACATGCTTTTTTTGTTTTCAGGGGACGCTATCTTTTGCTCACAATGGCCTCCCACACTTCTGGCGTGTGCAAGAGGAATCAACTACGGCTTTCGCATTATCACCATTAACTTTAATTCTCGCAGGTGTGTTCGTAGCATGTATATACGATCTTGTCATTTTTTATGTATCAGCAAATGCTTCAGGCATTTGATTTGCAACATTTTTCAAATGTATTATCCTTTGTACTTCTTTATCACATTGTGATGTACAAGGATCCAAATGAGACATGTAATTTACTTTCCATTTAATTTCATGCTTAACTTCAGGAGGCGGTTTCTTTTCACCCAAATATGGGAATGTTGTCTCATCAAAATGACAATATGCAAATCGTGCAGTAAATAGGTCACCTGTCAAAGACTCCAGATACCTGATAATAGATGGTGAGTCAAAACCAACATAAATAACCAATCGTCGTTGGGGTCACGTTTTTGTGCGTAAATAGGGTGCACTTGTACGACACAACCAAAAATTCGTAAATGGGAAATATCATGTTCATGCCCACATGCAAGTTGTACATGAGAATATTGGTGATATGCACTAGGCCTTAAACGAATTAAAGAAGCATCATGTAATACAACATGTCCCCAAGCAAAAATTGATAATTATGATTGCAACAACCACGTACATGCAATTATCTGTATACGTTTGATAAAAGATTCTGTTAAACCATTTTGGGTATGCACATGCGAAACATGATGCTCAATATCAATTTCTAATGACATGCAATAATTATCAAATGTCTTAGATGTGAATTCACCAGTATTATCAAGACGAATAGACTTTATCGGATAATCAGGAAAATGTGCCCTTAATTTAATGATTTGTGCTAGCAATTTAGCATATGCAACATTACGAGTTTGCAATAAGCACACATGTGCATCTGTTGGATGCGTCAACTAAAACCATAAAATAATTAAATGATCCACTTGGTGGATTAATATGGTCACAATTATCTCTCTAAATTCTCTGAATGAGTGCTGGAGATTCGGTGCTAACCTTGAATTTTGATGGTCGGACCACTAATTTTTCTTGTGAACAAGCGGTACAAACTATTTCATTGGGCTGAAAAAGCTTCTGGTTTTTTAATGAATGTCCACATGAATTTTCAACAATCCTACGCATCATCGTTGATCATGGATGACCAAGACGATTATGCCAAAGCATAAAAATATTCGGATTATTGAAGTTCTGATTCAAAATCGCGTAGGCCTCAACTGTTCTTATTGTTGTAAAATACAATCCAGATGATAAAATAGATAATTTTTCATGTACCCGCTTTTCACCACAATCACTAAAAGTGATACATAGAAATTCAGTTTCATTTTCTTTTGTGGTCTCAACATGATATCCATTTCTACGGATATCTTTAAAGCTGAGTACATTTCTTCTGGATCTACTAGCAAACAAAGCATTCTCAATACTTAATTTTGTTTCATTTCTCAATATTATAGTAGCTCTTCCGAAGCCTTCTACTAAATTTGCTGAACCCATAATGGTGTTCACTTTTGCCTCCATTAAGATTAGGCATGAGAAATATTTCTTATTCTTTAGGATAGTATGTGTAGTTACACAATCAACAATACACATATCATTCTCATATTCACAAATATATGAATCACTTATGGGATTCATATCATGGCTCATCTTATCAATTGTATTTCCTTACTTTAAAATCCGACCGTTTTTGGGGCCTTACTTTTCCATGAACTTTATAATGACCATCATAAATTTTGCATTCACTTATGAGAATGGTTAACTGTCGACATGACAAGTTTGATGATTCATTTTATTTTAGCAAGACATGAACTTTAATATTTCTCAAAAATTTCTCTCAATATTGCTACTTTAGGAGCAATATAATATTCTTGATTTATCCAACATGAATTTTTAGAACTTCGGGTTCTAAATATTAAAACTGGAGGTTTTAATTTAACATCTCATAATATAATCCATGATCAGAACTTCGGGTTCTGCAAATTCCAACTGTAAACTCCCGGTTTACAAAAAATGTCGAGTCTAATAAGTTTCTCGACAATTTTAGAACTTTAGGTTCTATAAATTTCAACAGTTTTAAACTTCAGGTTTATATGAACATCGAGTTCAATATTTTTTGGGACATTTTAGAAACTTCGGGTTCAAGATGTCATAATTTAGCAAACTTCGAGTTGCTATTATCATACATAAATACACTACATGTATATGGAAACATATAAGTTTTTGATGTGAAAGATCAAATTCAAGATTGACGATTGCAGAGCATAATTATGAAAATAAATAACATAAGTAAATAAATAAACGTAAATTCAAAAACTAAATTAAATTTAATTGAAAATTAAAAACATCACGATAATTAAATAATTAAGCTAATCCAGTTGATGACGTGTTGTGTAAGTAAATGTTAGTAGTAGGTTAAAATGCAAAAAAAGATTAGTTTGTTAAGTTTGCAAAAGAAGAAGTAAATAAAATAGCATGGAAGAATTATAAGGCTAGAAATAGAGAGCAAAATATGGAGCAAGGGAAGCCACCGAATTGTGTTTCTTCTTCATTCATGGTAGCCCATTTATAGGCAAAAAGAATTTGCATATTTTCATGCAACCATGACACATGTAAAGTAAAAGTTTGCCACATGTAGTAGATCATAGAGAAGCGTGACAAGAGGTGGTGGCCACTTGTTTATGACAAGATATGATTTATCACATTTTTCTAGGGAATCGTCCTGTACATATTTTCTTGAATGTTTCTCAAAACTTTGGACCTATGGATAAAAGGATGTGAAATGACTCTCGATGTCCCTTTGTTGTTCAAGTGCCAAGATCTACAAGTGGACAAGACCCAACATTGTAGTACGGGTTGATCTTGAGACACAGTTCCGAGGATTCATGGCAAGAGACCAAACGAGGGAGGGAAGCAAAAAATAGGATAAATATTTAAATGGCAATGGATTTGAAGACGTAGAGCAAATATATCCATCAATCATTATGGATTGATGGAGGGCTTGAACGAATTACTTTTCGAGATAACGACTACTTTGACATGGACCGAGTTTGCAATTTCTAAACAATGAGTTTTGCTAGGTTCTTCATTATGTTGTTTATGGACTTCATGTGCGCTAAAACATTCATAACAATAGTTTGCACAGACCATTTTTGTGTAATTGTTATGAAGGAGGTTTTATAGATGTTAAGGGCAAGAAATAGGGCAAAGAGTTATTGGTGTTTGCATATCATTGTTCTATTGTTGTCTTCTTCACAATTGTTTCATCATCATAATTTTCTTTACCTTGCATATTTTGATGAGTTATCATCGTTTGTCAATTGGTGGGTGGATCGATTGAGATTTGTCATTCGATTTTTTTTGTTTATCACTTAAAATTGAGATGATTTTTCCAATTTATTGGGTGGTGTGATTATTGCATTTAAATTATGTAAGAAAATTATAGTTACTTATTGGGTATTGTGAAATGACCTGAAGGGGTGAGTTGATTGTTCACGTTTGAACTTCGTATTTTGCTTTAAAAAACACCAATAATATAAACTTTTACAGCCCCCACTAGTTGGAGTAAAAATATGAAGCTTAAGTTGGTTGTCTCAAATGAATACCACTTAATTCATCTCCAATAGATGACCAAGAACCCACTTCAAGAGCCCTCCACTAAAATATTCTAGATTTTTACCAGCCATGACAAATTCTTGTATATTCTATAATTTTTTCCAAAATTGTGTCACAACTCCTTACCACAGGGTTGTTGGCCTACTCCACGTTTAAACATAAGTGATTACAGGTTGATTTTGAAATTAGATACAAAATTTACAAATATTTAAAGATAGGCATCTATATAATTAGAATCTACATTTATACAATTCCAAGTTTAGCTAATGTGCATCTATTTCTACTATACATTTCTCAATTTCATTTTTTCTCTCCCAAACTTAAATTCACCCAATTCATTTTCAACACATTTAAACGTACCGACGACACATATATAGAGAGGGTGTGCGACCCTTGAATTCTTACCGACGATGCACATGATTTGTGCATAACCCGTACAAATTTAAGGGTTGCATATAAACTATGTACGTCAGATGTATGTTACCGGCTGTGGGCACAATGGAGTTCCGCCGCTGCTAAAATTTTGTCGGTGATGTACAACCGTATGTCTACCGCCCTCAAATGTTTAACTAAACTGTTTGACCGCTGCGCAATAGTTATTTTTGTGACTGTCGGTGAAGATGGCATACATGACAATTGTCCGCTACCGGTAAACCTACTGGGGAGGACATACCACATGTTTGCCGCCCTTAAAATAGATTGTGAATTCTATAAATAGCTCATAATATATGGTTTTTGTGTATTTTTTTTTGTTGAAGGGGGAATTTGCATTTTAGAGAAAATTACGCCAGAACATTTTTTATACGTAAGAAAATTATATTGACATAAAAGAGAGTACAATGCAAACTCGAGAGGGTAGGAAAGAAATACATCGAGAAAGTCTATCAAAATTGGAAAACCCTAAAAACTCGGTTTGAAGTGGTTGAACCATCAATTGAGTCTAGTCTGAGTTTAATTTGGTTCAGCCGACCCGGACCAGATTTGATTGGGTCCAATTCAATTTTAACCAGAACATACTTTGACCGATCAAATATAGGGAAGGCTAAGCAACTAGATAAATTTATCTCATATCATATAGAGTAGTCTTATTCAATATATAATCATGTGGCAAGTTGTGTATTGAGATTAAGACTCCACTATGTTATAATAAAACAAGAGAGCATCAAACTCGTACTTATGTAAAAGGGGTCTAATATTGTCACTTGATTCCTACTTTAAGAGAGGCTTGATAGAGATTGGGAGATCAATGTTGGATAAATAAATACCGCACGAGACACAATTCAGGTCCCTTGGACATAAGTTCAAGTGCTTAACTAGTTGGTTAAACAAGCGTTGGTGAATTTCGTCATTGTTATAAATATAATTAACAAATGGATCGATAATGGATGAGAATAGAGAGAATTTCAGAACCGTACATGATTGTGTTGTCTAGCTTCATGAAATTATCGAGAGAAAGGTTAGAAAATATGATATAGATATTTTCAAGTGTTCGTGCATGAAATGTAATATTTGTATGCAAGATGTGAACATCATTTGTACTCATTTAATTCAGAAAGAGTTCTTAAGATCGTATACGGTATAGACCGAACATGGCGAAGTCACATAAGTTAGGGAGAGTGGCAACATGGACGAGTAGAGTTGTTCAAAGCTGAAAAAATCGGAAACGAAAACCCAAACCAAAAACCGAACCGATTAATTTTATTTCTAATTTTATGAACAAAAACCGAGACATATTGTATCAAACCCATAAATTAACCTATTGGTTTTATTGACCAATTTTCCGATTAAAACCAAACCGGTTTTGAAGAACATTTAGGCTTCAAAATCAGACCAGATCGAGTTGGTGTTAGGTTAAAAAAAAATCGATTTTGTTGGGTGCTACACATAAACCTCTCATGAACGTCGATATGTGAAGATTAATGAATGATATCAAGCCTTGCATGATGTATTAAAACCATCTCCAAATATGGCAGTTTGGCAATCTTATTTGGAGTTCAAAGTTACCATTTTACCAAAAATATGGCAAAATGGGAACCCAGAGTTGCTCTTACAACGTAAATCAAACCATAATGTATAAATTCTGTCAGTTGAGGAAAGTAACTGTAATAATAGGAAATAAAACCCAATTGTCATACGAAAATAGAATACGCAATACTGCCAATATACATAATTAGGATTGATAAAGTGAACTATTACTTTCCTAATTGCTATTAATTTCCTATCCTATTTAGACTTAGGCTATTCTATTCTCATATAAACAGCTCAATGCCATTGTAATCGACACACACAAAAAATTATTTTTCTATACTTTCTAAACCTTAAAAGACCAATAATAGGCAGAGCATTAATTACATTAACATTATGGGAGAAAGGAAGGTGTTGAACAAGTACTATCCACCCGACTTTGATCCGGCAAAGCTACCCAAATCCCGACGACCCAATAACCATCAAATCAAGTTACGCACAATGCTTCCAATGACCATCCGATGCAGCACCTGCGGGAACTATATCGGCAAGGGTACCAAGTTTAATGCTCGCAAAGAAGACGTCGTTGGCGAGACATATTTTGGGATATCGGTATATAGATTCTACCTCAAATGCACTCAATGCTCGGCCGAGTTCACGATCAAGACGGACCCGAAGAACTCAGACTACATTGTCGAGTCGGGCGCTACCCGAAACTTCGAGCCCTGGCGTGCAGAGGATGAGGCTGCAGACACAGAGAGACGGAAAAGAGAGGCTGAGGAGATGGGAGACGCGATGAAGTCGCTCGAGAATCGGAGTTTCGATTCGAAACGAGAGATGGAGATCGCGGCTGATGTGGAGGAATTGAAGTCGTTGGAGTCTAGGCACGCGAGTGTGAGCGTGGATGCAATGCTCGAGGCTCTGCACCGCGCGGATGAGAAGAAGAAGACGGAGAAAGAGGACGAGAATCTTGTCAAGTCGATATTGTTCCGTCAATCGAGGGATTTTGTTACGATCAAGATTTTGAGGATGATTTCAACGAGTCGATTGTGAAGAGAAGAAAGACATCTACCGGATTTGTTCATGTTCATAAATCTCCATCATTTCGGATTTCTATCATCAAGAAACCTGCAGCTTCGGCGAATAAAATTCCGGCAAACGACGGACTTCTCTCGTTGTTCCAAGAATATGGAAACGACAAAGACCTCTAATTAGATTAAGTTGAGAACTTGTAGTTATTTTATACCATGTTATAATAAAAAAATTTATTTCATTCATGTTTGAATGATTCTCTTTATATCATGATCACAAGTGTTGTAAAAAAATTTAGGTACTAATAAGGTTGGACAAAAAAAATAGTCAGACATTAATTAATAGGAGATTAACAGTCAATCTTTACAATCTTAATCAAATCATACAACTAAAAAAAAGTCCCGTGGTCTCTTAGAAATTGGACCAACAAAAAGACACAGTATAAAAGCAAAAATTCAATTTTTCGTCCTCAGAAGCACAATAAGATTATGCAAAATTAACAATCTTGAGAAATTGATTTGGTTTAGGGACAGATGTAGGGTTTTGTTTGTTAATTGAGGATTGATGTGTTTGGGGGAAATTAGAAAAATTTATTGATTTTAGGCTTAATTGGATTCGAAATGAGAATAGTGGATTGTTGTTAGATTCAGTTACGAAGCTCGAATTCGGTGAAGCCAAACAAGCCTTGAATGAAGCTCGTTGTTTCTATAGCTTCTTTTTTTTTTCTTAGGTCTCATACTTGTGTTAGAATTAATATGTAGCTGAGGCGAAGCATCAAGTTTTCATTTCACAAAGGTCACACTAACAATGTCACACTTACACAGATGATGGAAGCATCGTTACATGCGCTGCAGAGGTTAGGGCTTTTTTGCCATCCCTAGGGCAGTACCATTCTGTAATATAGCGTGAAGCTTATTGCATTGCTCCTCAAACCCAAGTGACAATACCATAACCCAAACAAACCCCATAAATAAACCATGCTTGTCCGTAACCAGAAATTCCATAGTAAGTAGTGAGAAGTCCCGCCGATAATCAGTTCTATGGTGAATTCCAAGAACCATGTCGCAGCCCTTAATTGGCAAAATTAAAGTCAGCCTGAAATAATTGGTTCAACCAACCAATTCAGATCCTTGTAGAGTTATCAATGGCCTGATCAGAACGGGCTACCCGAAAACGAACGAGTAACGTATTTTCACTGGTATGGATCCAACTTATATCTATCCCGACCCGTACCTGATACTTTCAAAAATAACATTCATATCAATGCTGATAAAGAAACATTCATATCAAAATTAATAATCTTAACCTAAATTAATTTGCAAATTTTTTTACTGTGAACAATTTGCATATGTTTGAGAACTTTACTGTGAAAATTTTGCATATGTTGGCAACTTTGCTGTCAACAATTTGTATATGTTTAAAAACCTTTATGATGGATAATTTACTTATGCTTGAGAGCTTTACTGTTTGGTTGCTTAATTAAATTATTTATTTATTCAATTTAGGGTTGGGTCGGGTATTACAAAATACCCGTGCCTGTCGGGTATTTGAGTTGGCTGGGTATACGGGTCATTGAGCAGGTATGCAAGAAGGTCGGGTAGCAGTGCGGGTGAGAAGGTCAGGTACAGGTATGGCAAAATCTGCACTAAACCCGACTTGTTTTCATTCCTACTCATGAAAGAATCTCTTGAGTTTTCATTTGCTGCTCCTAATGCAAAATGGTCTCTGGGAGCTGCACCTTCAAATCCCAACATATCCAACCATGTCCTCATTTATGTATTCAGCCAAACAACATTGCAAGAACTTCATTTTCCAGCCTAGAAAATCTGGTTCCATCAAATTTGGGAGAAAGATGTTTGCGACAGCTGCGGCGGGGAGCTTGTGCTCCAAGTTTCAAGTCAGGTGGAGCACCTGAAATGGACTGACCTTGAATGGCCTAGTTTGGGGAAGATGTCGACTCTAGAAGAACCTTAGCCAGTGTATTGGGTATGCGAGTGAAAAATGGTTGTGAACTTATGAAATTTGGACTTGATATCAGCAACACCTTCTTTCAACCCATTGATGTTTCTTTTGGTAGAAGAAAGGCTGTCCTACGGCGATAGAAGTTGTTCAGTATAAGAAATCTTATACCAGTGAAGAACAAGGATTGAGAGAGGGCATAGTAAGTAGGAGAGAAAGGACAAGGATAGAGAAATTTTGATAAATGATCCTGTTTCATTTCTCAAATCATGGAGAATATAAGCTGGGCCTGGGCTGGCCAAAAACTACCATATAAAAGCCTATAAAGTAAAAAAAAACACAATTTGAGTTTAGACAATAGGAAAAGCCCAAAGAGTCCATAACGACGTGATGGAGAGTGTAAATCCAAATCTAAATAAATGCAAGGAAAGAAAAACCACATCTGATTCTTTACTTGAGGATAGCATAGCAAACCTATCCTAAAATAAGAATTCACAGAAGCAAAACATGGAGACATATATAGCCAGTACAGATAATGTAGATTTTGAACTTATCTGTAAGTCTTTTTCTATGGTTCCTCTTTGTTTACAGCTGAAGCCTATCCACAGAGTGGCCTACCACCACATCCGTTACTTGTGCCTGCTAACCACCAATACCAACCAACCACAATCACTTCACTAAGAAAATGCACTATTGCTCAAAATAAAGTTCAGGCTTGAATAAACAAGAGGATGAAGACAGATAAACCCTGGTGACAAACAAATAACTCGGATGAATATGTAATTCAGAACTAGGGAAACTTACATTCTTGATGTCTAGAACATGGATTCCAGCTAATCCTTTGGTGACCAAACTGAACAAATAATAATGGTTAGGCAACTTCAAATAAATGAACCAGCAACTTCCATCAACATTTAGCATTCTGAGACACTGGAGATGGCAATTTGGATTCTATGAATTCGTTACTCACACCAGGTACTACTTTCTCCGACAATTATATAAATAGATTGTGCAGTGATAGATGGCACCGAAGCACCTGTAGCTCAGTTGGTTAGAGCATTTGCTTTACACGCAAAAAGTCGTAGGTTCGACCCCTATCTGGTGCAAACAGTTTTTTTATCATACATCAACATGATATTTAATTTTTCCGTCTTACTTCAGTCGCCTTGTCCAGAATATCATCACTATTCCGCTTCACATAAACCCCGACTCTCTGCATCTCCTTGAACACCCCCGATGCCACCAAGCCCACATTCCTTGTAAATCTGCATTTTTGCATAAGAATCTTCTAAGTTTTGGAGTTTATTAATCTACGATGAACTTGGCTCGAGCTCGGGCAGATCATAGTCGAGACAGTGGAGATGACAATTTGAACTCTATGAATTCAATACTCACAGATACTACTTTCTAACACAATTATATAAATAGATTGTTCAGTGATAGATGACACCGAAGCACCCGTAGCTCAGTTGGTTAGAGCATTTGCTTAACACGCAAAAAGTCGTAGGTTCGACTCCTATCTGGTGCAAACAGGTTTTTCATACATGCATCATGATATTTACTTTTTGCGTCTTACTTCGGCAGCATGTCCAGAATATCATCAATATTCCGCTTCACATAAGTCCCGACTCTCTGCCTCCTCCTTCGACACCCCTATGCCCCCAAGCCTGCGTTCCTTGTAAATCAGCATTATTGCATAAGAACAATATAAGTTTTGGAGTATTAATCAAACTATACGTACAATGTTTCATAATGATGAATTTTTCTCGAGCTAAAACGACATTTCCATGTATCGAAATACCCCAAATTTAAACGTTACTCATCCTCAACCGAATAACCAAAAATAAAAATTTGGGAAAAATGATATTCCGAATGAAAATCAATTCCATCAACCCCTTTCAATCTCTCTATAATACCATCCATGTCACCACTTTTACTTTGATATACTATGTGGTACCTCTCCCTCAAAATGATATTAACCAAGCTTGTGATCATCATAAACAAAATCCTCTTCTAAAGCTTCCCGCACGTTCATATACATACAGTTTTCTTATTCCAAACTCGTTATTTAGGATGCGCCTTCTTCAGTTAGAGCCAATTTGTCACTTACATCAAGAGTTGGGAGGAGTACCCAAAGGAAATGGTGGTTCGACCAACATGTCATGAGACAATAGATGATCGTGACTTATTAACCAGAAAAATAAATGTAAGCTTTGGAATATTTAGACGGCCCCATGTAACACGTTGGATAGCTGTAAAATGTATCTTCGTAACATAAATCCAATATGAATAGAGTACACCTCACGAGAAGACCCTTCCACTTCTCTTGCTCGAATCCATGCACAAATAATACGATAATTTTCTAAAGAGCCTTCCAAAGCAAGGACACTTGGGCCCTAGAGTCAGCTACCAAAATCCTTACTTTTAATATACTACATAGTACATTCCATCTTTACCATTCCGGATACCAAAATCACCTCCCATTTAACTAAGGGAATGTCTTTTCTCTACTCATTCTTCCTCCAAAAACAACTGACGATTACACTTAATCTGATGAATGATAGATCTCGGCAGCATAAAATCATAGCCAAAAATGTGTGCAAGAAGCTTATTTCTATTACTGCTATATTTGTTCACACGTGATTTTGTGTATACACTAGTAATATGAATATTAGAGAATGAGAATAAAGAATGAAAATTAATATAAAACTAAATAATGGGATATTAAGTCATACTAACAGAGGCAAGTAGCAAAGACGCCATCAAACGCGTCAAGTAGAGTACAAATCTAAATAAATGCAAAGACAAAAATCACACCTTCTTGAGGATTGTGAGCCTCGCACATAATTAAAAAGGGTGTTTGTTTTCCTTAGCATTAACAACAATTATAAACAAGACGGACAGGAAAAGAATAAACCTTCAAAAATAGAAATGAGATAACTATGTTGAAAATCAAAATATACAAGTTAGTAATATATGGGTGCCAAGCAAATGATTCTTTCTTTATTCAAATTCATGTCTGTGCACAAACTTTAGTATTGATTTATGGGGCAAGGGGTCCTACTGGTTAGAGCTAAATAAAGACAAAGCGAACAGAGCCAAGGCTTCATAGCCAGTACAGATGATGTAGGATTTGAACTTATCTGTAACTTTTATTAATGGGTCCTGTGTGGTTATGACACTCTTGAAAACAGGATAGTAAGTTTCCAGCTGAAGCCGACCAACAGTGGCCTACCACCACATCCATTGCGTTTGTGTCTGCCTGCAAACCACCAATACCAACGATAATCATTTCACTGAAAACTGCATTATTGCTTGGAAAGATTGAGTCCATGATAAACCCTGTTGACAAAAAAAAACTCAATGAATATGAAATTAAGAACTAGGGAAACTTACATTCTCGATGCCTCGAACATGGATTCCAGCTAATCCTTTGGTAACCAAACTGAACAAATAATAATGGTTAGGCCAATAATAACTTGTAATAAATGAACCAGCAACTTCCATTACATTTAGCTTTCTGAGACAGTGGAGATGACAATTTGGACTCTGAATTCAATACTCACACCAGATACTACTTTCGAAGACAATTATATAAATAGATTGTTCAGTGATAGATGGCACCAAAGCACCCGTAGCTCAGTTGGTTAGAGCATTTGCTTTACACGCAAAAAGTCGTAGGTTCGACCCCTATCTGGTGCAAACAGTTTTTTTATACATGCATCATGATATTTAATTTCTACGTCTTACTTCAGTCGCTTGTCCAGAATATCATCAATATTCCGCTTCACATAAGTCCCGACTCTCTGCATCTCCTTCGACACCCCCGATGCCACCAAGCCCGCATTCCTTGTAATTGTAAATCTGCATTATTGCATAGGAACAATATAAGTTTTGGAGTTTATTAATCAAACCATATGTACAATGTTTCATAATGATGAATTTTGCTCAAGCTGAAACAACATATTAAAAAAATCAAGCTCGGACGGATATAGAAGGCATAGTATATATAACATGGTTGAACGATAGATGATAGGCCTAGATAATACTAAGCACCTGCAGGTCATCTGGTTAGACACTTATGCAAAAAGTCGTAGGGTTGACTCCTACCTGGAGCAAACAGTTTTTCCTTTGTACATCAGTATGATATGTAATTTCTACATAACATTATCATTTTCTTGCCAATGTCTTACTTCAGTCGCCTGTCCATCACTGCATGTTCCTAGACACCCCTGATACCCCCAAGAGTGCATTCCTTGTAAATCTGCATTGTTTTCAAAGGGCGTCATATAAGTTTTGGTCTATTAATCATACCATATGTGAAACATTCCATAAAGATGAATTATTTTCTTGCCTGCCGGAGAAACCATCTCCTCCTATAACAAGAATTGGTTTATGTGTTTGACACGTTTGAGGATGAGTAGATTTATAATAAACACCTTCAAGACAAGATTAGAATTGGATTTAAACATCAATGTTCAAGGAGCAACTATAACTAACACAATCCAATCAGCATATACAGCACAAAGCAAGTAAATAAGATAAATTCAACTTACAGCATGAACAACAATAATTCCTAGATGTTATGACTGTGTTTGGGGATTTTAGACAATGCTGAACTTATTTCAAGTTTACAGGAAGCAATGTTTTCAAGAATCTGCTAGATGTATGAGCACAGCAACTGAGCAGTCAGCTCAAAGCGACAGCAATTCAACTAGAACCAAACTAATCATATAAAATAGATGTTCAAAATATTTCCAGGCATAACTAAGAGCATCTTCGAACCTACAAGGCATAGGGAAATAAACTATATCCCACAATGGTTTTACCACGTGATTTAATATATACCACAGTATACCATTTCATTTCATGCCAACAGGTCCAATAATTCTACTTTTAGTAATGTGCACTTATTAGAATTTAATTTAACCTATTCAAAATTAACAAAAAAAAGCCCCAGATTGATATGAATAGCTTGTCTAGGATATCACAACTTCTATAAGCCTAAAACAATGAAACTTTATGCAATGTTCCACTAAAGTATCAATTTGTCTGCCAAATTTATAAAGGAACGATCAAATCCATTTCAGAAACACCAGAAACAAACGAAATTTACAAACACTTTCGTAAGAGAAATTGCAGACATCTAATCATAATCAACACAAAATAGAACCCTATCACGCGAAACAAAAACAGCGGAGCTAATGCAATCAGATCAGGGGTCGAAATGAAGGGTAAAATTGACGAACATATCAATATATGCAACGAATAGAATGTGGGAGAAAGTGAAGGGGACGGGAAGAGAGAGGCCTCGGAGGGTACGAGAGATGCCGATACAGCGACCTGCAGAGGAGTTGTATGTTAAATAGCCTTTGCATGAGTTTTCCGTTTTGGCCCCCCTTAACATCTCTTCCTCCTCCACCCTCTTTACTGCCAATGTCCAAAATCTGACTTTTAGTTTTTGTTTTGTTCAGTCTTCACAGAAATTAATGAGGCCAAATTAGAAAGGTAATTGTAAGGAAATATTACGTTTTACAATATGTATTATATAATTGTTCCCTTTTGCACCTCTAAGCTTTCAAGTGTGCCAATCTGCCACTTTGTATTCGGTACTTGTTGCGTCTTGCAATCATGAACTTTTAAGTATGCTAGGTTGCAAGCATGCACTTCTGATTTGTTACCTCTACTGTTAAATTGGACATAATCTCTTAAATTTTGCCTTAATGAAACGTTTTGGTTTCTTATGATACAAATGTTGCATTTTACCAAAATAATAAGCATCGATTCAAGAATTAATATGGTTGAAAAGATGAAGACTATAAATAGATGGTCATTAATCTTCATTCAGAATCATCCCAAATACATGAACTCGAAGTTATTGTTCTTCCTCACATTCTTCAGATGAAACTATACCTTCAAAATGTTGATGAAACGATGCCGTTGTAAAATAACAAGGATTCTGAAGATGTTAGATTGGACATTTGATGTTTAAGTTGAACAGCAACTAATGGACTTTGTTAAATAAATCTTAATAAAACAAGTCAAGGAAGCAGATATAGTATTCTCAATACATAAATTGCAAAATATGGTTATCTAGAATTTAAACAACATTCTCCTAACCGAACCAACAGCACAAAAATGAACATTATACACAAACTGGTATACTATTGTCATGTAATTTCTTCTCTTCCTAAGAAAGTTACTATGGTATACTCATAGGTTGAAATATCCTGTCAATATCGACAACATTGAAGCTCATGTACTGTAATTATTTATAAATATTAACCAAAAATAAGGTAGCTGCAAAAAAACAGTTTACCTTTATTACACACTAGCAGGTGAGGCGGTGTCAACAGCTTGAGCTCTATTTACAGAAAACAAGCTACAATATTCACAAGTTATATAGCCTTTATCAGGAATTCAATACGAACTAGGTCTAGGAGCAAAGCAGAAGGGAAAAAAACAAATGTCAATTCCATCAGTACCAACTCTACTCTGTATAAGAACTTATTTAACGAGTCTTGTAACTTATTTCAAGAGTCTTGACATGAAAAATAAAGAGACCTCAAAGCCAAGCCAAGTTGGGACTTGTGTTCTTTCCTTATTACTTGAGGGTGTTTTTCATCACTTTACACAACATAACCAGTGCAACCATAAATAAACTGATAAGACGCGGCCCTCTTAGAAGCTTGAATGCCAAAAAAGCGTCCAAGTTCTAGAATTGGATTCAAACATCAACGTTCAAGGAACAATTATACAAACACAATCTAATTAGCATATATGGCACAAAGTGAGTAAATAAGATAAATCCTAACACAGAGCAGGAACCCAAGGCTTGCAACTTTTTTAAATCAAATATGGTAAGATGTTACACATCACAACTTCTACAAGGCTACAGAGTGAAAAGTTTATACAGTGTTCCATTAAAGGTTGACCCCGAGGCTCCCACCTCTGTGCCTTCCACTCCCTTACAGTGTACCATAATGATATGAATATAGTTAATGCACTAGTTTCTTAAGTTAAACCAAAAAAGACATGAGAGGAAATTTATAGCTGGACCCCATTAGCATCTTAGCCATCTCATTCTCAAAACCAAATATATGACAAAATACCAAATTTCAGGAAACCAATTTGGTTTCCAGATTCATCTAAAGGCATCATAAATATATCTGTCAAATTCGACACCTAGTAGATAGCCAAATCATTCTGTAAAATTATGGAGGACACGCATTTATAGTGCTAAAGTATCTTTAACGATCGACCCCATTTCAGAAAACACATGGAATTTACAAACTCCTTTGTATAAGAAATTGCACAAACATCTAATCATAATCAACACAAAATGAGAAAAGAAACCCTATCACGCAAAACAAAAACAACGGAACCAATGTAATCAGAATCAGTGAGATCGAAATGAAGGGTAAAACTGGGATCAGCATGTGCAGTGATTTGTGGGAGAAGGTAGAGAGACCTGAGGGGAGGGGAAGGTACGAGAGACGCCTATAGAGCGAGTGCAGCGAGGAATTGTACATTAAACAGCATTTGCATGATTTCACAGACGATGTTTGGCTTTGGGTTCAGCCTCCATTACCACCCTCTCTTCCCCTTCCTCTTCCATTCTCTCTATTTTGCCGCCACGCCACTGTCCATACTCTGCTATGCTTAAGATTTTTTAGTGTGACAATGCTTCATATTCTAAGTCTACCCTTTAACCCTCACGATAGAGATCGAAATCATTACCTCTTCACAAAATGTGAGGCTCAATCGTTGCGGTCTCCCTTCAAATACATTTAAGTTTTTGTTTTGCTCTCCCTGTAGAAATAACAAAGGCATATATTAAAGAGAAATGACACGTACATATTATAAACTTTGGTTGCAAAATCATGCTAAACCCGATTTGAGGAGGCATTCGGTGTCATGTTTGTCGGAGGCGATCTGAATTGCAAAGTCCTTACTTGATTATTTAATGGAGGACGGTACGAGAAAGATAGAGGCTTAAAAAACGAAAAGTAATATCACCAAAGTGGAAAGAAGCGGAAGAATTATTTTAGAAAGGACAAACTAAGCTTTGATGTCGAGAAAAGGCGTGATTGTTGAGTCTATTAAATACTTTTAAGTTTTTAAAAGGGGACAAACCAATCTATAATGTCGAGAAAAAGCGCGAGTCTGGTACATCCAATTTTCTTAAGAAATTTTTGAAATGTTTTATATGTGATGACATCTAAAATTAGATTACTTTTGAGTAAATTTCACGTACGCAATGATGGATTCAAAGAGGGGGGAAAGGGGTGCCCCTGGCCAGGGAATTCGGAGAAAAAACTTTATATAAAGTTCGTCCTGAAAATTGGATATGCACTCTTGAATTCTGATATATATATATATATATATATATACAAAACTTAACTCAAGCCCAATCTATTAGAGTTTGTAAAGCTCGCAAACCGGCTCTGTTAGAATCCAACGTTTGAAAGATGTGTATTTATTCACCAGCTTATATAACAATTTGGCCTCCATCTATAAGCTTGAGCTTTTAGCTGGGTTGGGTTTTTGATATAGTATCAGAGGTTTATTCGGTCCTACTCTAATTCAATACGCTTCTGCCAAATTGATTTTATCGAAATCTCGAAATCAATTCACCCTCGCCATCACAAACCTGCTGCAACTCCACCATCACCCATCCATCACCGATCATAACAACAGCATCAACCAACCGGTGAAATCCACCTTCACCGATCACAACAACATGAACCAATCAGTGAAATCCACCATCACCGATCACAACAACAGCATCAACCAACCGGTGAAATCCACCTTCACCGATCACAACAACATGAACCAATCAGTGAAATCCACCATCACCGATCACAACAACAGCATCAACCAACCGGTGAAATCCACCTTCACCGATCACAACAACATGAACCAATCAGTGAAATCCACCATCACCGATCACAACAACAGCATCAACCAACCGGTGAAATCCACCTTCACCGATCACAACCAACAACAACATCAACCAATCAGTGAAATCCACCATCACCGATCACAACAACAACAACAACAACAACCAATCGGTGAAATCCACCATCACCTATCACACTCTCGTCAAAATCAAACCATCAGCATCACCGTCACCATCACAGCATCATCCTCGAACCAGTTCATCCTCGTAGCAGCCTCGAACCGAGCTCGACAGCACCACGTACGGGCTTTTCTGTCGGCATCAACCTCCAGCCGATTCAGCACACCAGCATGTACGGGCTTCTGATGTCATTTCCGGCCAGTCTACAAGCTCGCCGCAAGCCGCCACCATCTCCCAGTGTTGTCACACGCCTCCTAGCTCAACCACGGATCAGATCTCAGCTTCGGTTCTATCCGCTCAAGTCTCAACCTCACCGCCAACACGTCTGGCTTGGGGAACAGCGAATCTGGCGTTTCTGTGCAGCCCCCTCACGCGCCACCTCCACACGCCGCCGCTCCACCTTCACGCGTCGCCGCCCAATTTTTTTTCCATTTTTCAGTTTTAAATTTTTTTCGCAAATTTTTTTACCTATTCTGATGGGAAAATTCGAGATTTCTAGGCCCATCTCTGTGGTTTTTGATGGCTTCAACTACATGCTATGGGCCAAGGAGATGTCTAGCTTTATTCGTGGCAAGAAACTATTGAAATAGGCTCTGGTGACGAGACAACTCATGTTCAAGCAATAGACGAGGTTAAGGCACTCTTCAAAGAACGCTTTGAAGAATGGGACAGCAAGAATTATCAAATCCTCACCTGGTTTCGAAGCACCTCCACTTCTTCTGGCAAATCTCATATGAATCGCTTTGACGCTACTAGGGAGGTCTTGTTGCATCTCGAGCACCTATACTCTACCACAGATTATGTTCATCAGTTCCAACTGTGGGGCCGTCTTCACCAAATAAAACAGGAATCCAGACCGTCTATCGATGAATTCTTATCCCAGATGCGAGCCATTTGGGATCGCCATACTGCCTCTGAGCCCAAATGGACAGATGTGTGGAATTCATCCATCTTTTCTCAGTGGTATGTTCGTCTGAAGGTTTACCAGTTCCTTATTGTGCTACGAGCTGAGTACGAGTCTATTCGCAGCTCACTGCTATACTGTGATCCTTTTTTCATGCTTCAGGTGGTTGTCTCCGAGCTACTTTATGAAGAGGCTCGTCTCACTAGTATGTCACCTCGGCGCCCCGCTGAGTCTGTCCTTGCTATCTCTACTGCTGGTCCTCCTAAAATAAAGAAAAGGGTCTCCCCCGCAGCAAGCTTCCCCACGAAAGAGAAGTATTGTAGCTACTGCAAGCAAAAAGGTCATCATATATCTAAATGTTCCCGACTATGTGTACGCTACAACGAATGGAGAAAACCACAAGGCCCGCCGCCACGAGATTCTTAAGTATCCTTAGAATCCTAGAACTAAGGTTAATGATGCTGCCTCATCAAACTCTCTCGATATTGAGTCTCTCGATATGTCCGCTCTACTCATTAAAGTCCAAGAGTTAATTGATGACCAAACTGGTAATACCTCTTATTCAGTCGCGTCAAGTATTTCCAAACCTTATCTTGACTCTACATGTTTCAACCATATGAGTCCATCTTCATCCTTATTTTCAAATCTCAAACCTATTAAAGAGTCACATGTCATTTACACTGCTGATAATTTTGTAATTACAGCCGCTGATAATTTTGTAATTACAGCCACACAAGCGAAATAAATTGGATGATCATGCTCGCCTCTGCTACTTTCTTGGATATGAAATTGAGCACAAGGGTTATCGATGTTGGGATCCTATATCTCAACACCTTCACATATCTCGGCATGTTACCTTCTAGGAACACAAAATGTTCTCCTCGATGTCTAATTTTCGTGTGTCACCATCTATTCCCTTCTTTTTCAATCCTGACATAGATCTTTTTCCAGATGATATTTTAGCTCCTTCTCCACTCGAGTTGTCTCATACAGGTATCTCAGACCCGCCTCCAGCTTCTCCCATAGATCCAACTCCGCCAGAGGATCCTGTGCCTTCAACCTGTCCTCAACGTCAAACACGACCAACGTTGCACCTTCAAAACTACCAGGTAACACTACCCAATCTCTCTCGAGTCACGTCCACCGCCCTGTCCGTCTATGAACCTCGTACATATCGAGAGGCATGTAGTAATCCTTTGTGGCAACAAGTAATGACTGAAAAACTTAGGGTTCTTGAGAAAATTGGTACCTAGGAACTCGTCCCGTTGCCCAGCAGCAAGTCAGCAGTCAGTTGCAAGTGTGTATACAAGGTGAAGACCAAGGCTGATGGGACCATTGAGCGCTACAACGCTCGTCTCGTTGCCCGAAGATTCTTCTAAGACTATATGATCGACTATGAGGAAACTTTTACAGATGACATCATTATCACCGAAGATGATGAATCTGTTATCTCTTACCTAAAGAACGAACTCAACAAACACTTTGCGATGAAGAACCTCGGCAAGCTCGCATATTTCCTTGGTCTGGAAATCTCGTCAGTCTCTTCAGGATATCACTTATCACAAGCTAAGTATGCAGCTGGCCTTATTTCTTGAGCAGGTTTATCAGATAGCAAGATTGTCTCCACTCCGATCGAATATAATACACGTTTTATCATGTCTAATAGAATCGCTTGGTATTTAACTAAAAAGTAAATAATCAAGCTCGAATTAGCTTTTTTATATTCATTTAGTTAATATTAAAATTAAATTTTTTTAATTAATTATGTTATAAATTAAATTAAATTTTTAGTATAAAATTTTGTCCCCATCGAAAAAATTTCTGGATCTGCCACTGCACATACGTACATTTACAGAAACCTCATTATCACATAGGTAAATCACCTAAATGCAAACTATTATCGTTGTTATAAACTATATTACAGAGTTTGTGAAATGACGATTTTGCCCATCTTTGAATAACTTATTTATGTTATATTTCATGGGCATGTTAGTTTTTTCGTATAATTAGATATCCTGGTCTAACCCAGTTTAAAATAAATAATCAATATAAAAAATATTATTAAATAATAATTAAATAAAATTATTATTATTTTCATCAATGAATTTTATTTATTATTATTTTTATAAATATTAAATAATAATAGTATTAAGTTAAAAATGATATATTTAAAAACTAATGTATTTTAAAATAATATTAATTAAAAACTGATTTTTTTTTAAAAATGATCTAAAAAATTATAAAAAGAGAGAGAAGAAAGATGGCGCAGATCTGGATCACACTACCAATGAAGATGTTTCTAGAGCTTACCACCGGCGGCGATACGGACCATACCACCGATGACGATTTCCCGAGTGAATTTTCATATCTGAGATAAGCAAACTAATTTTGCGAGTTAATTTTCATATCTGAGATTAAGAAATCAATATCATATGAACACATTTTTTCGAGGCTGTCGGAGAAGTTTTGGTCCTGGTGGTCGATGACGAAGGTGGCAAAGCATCAGTTGGACTCGCCAGTGAAGTCGCGGACGAAGATGATACCACTAATTACCTTGGTGGGAGAGAATGGGGTCCATTTTGAAAATTAGAATAATACACGAGAGCATTTTCTCTTTTCAATTAAATTGTTAAGGTTTTCTAATGATTATTCATTAAAATAAACAAATCAGTTTTTAATTTGAACCAGTCAAACCGGGTTAGACCAGGATATCTGATTTGAACCAGTTCTCTCTAATCGTACGAAAAGAATAATATGCTCCTAACATTTAATATAAATCAATTATTCAAAGAAGGGGCAAAATCATCCTTTCACAAAAATATTACAGTTTATAATAGTGTTAATAGTTTTCATTTAGGTGAATTAAAAAGTTAAAAAATAATAACTCAGGTGTACCTACGTGATAATGGGGTTTCTCTAACTGTACCTACGTGATAATGTGGTTTCTCTTAACTATTCAAAAATCACACTTTACCTTTTTTGTTGACTTTTTTCAAAATTCTGTTAAGTTTTTGTGAAATGAAAATACCCTTGTATCTGAAAATTTAAAATAAATAAATATAAATGATTTTAAAATTTTTTTTCTATTTTCTTTTACAAAAACAAAGAATAAAAAAATATATTTTAGTATTAATTTTTTTATTTATAAAAGTAATTTATAAAAATTAATAAAAATAAATTTGTATCTATAAAATTTTTTTATAAAAAAATTATTTTTACTACCAACAAAATTTTATTCTTTACTTTGTACAACGAGAAAATTAGAAAAAAAAAAAGATCAAAATCAATTTTTTTTATTTTAATTTTTTAGATACAAGGGTATCTTCGTCATTTCACAAAAACTTAAGAAAATTTTGAAAAAAGTCACAAAAAGATAAAGTGGGTGTTTTGGATAGTTAAGACACCTCACAGATTGATTTTGTAGTTAGGGGGGGCATGTGAGACACACGTATAATTAAGGGGGTCATGTGGAATTTACCCTTATATGATTAATTGATTGTATGTTTACTTTAAGAATTGATTCTACTTTGTGGTGAATTTATGCTTATTGACTTAGCTACTCGATAGGTGTAATTTGAGTTTGCAATTAGTTCCGAGAGGAATAATCACGAACAGACCTTAGTAGGATCGAAAGATTAGTCTTCTGGAGTTAAACTCGGTGCGAAAATTATTGTTCATAATGTTGTAGAAGACTAATTATAATTCTCAAGAGGGTTTTTGGTATGATATTAGGTATTACCCACAGCTGAGAGACGGGTAATATATTCATAACACAAGTTATTTCTCCGAACATGCAATTGATTAACTGTCTGAATTTGGATTGATATTAAGTCGTCGATCTAGCACATGAGTTGCTAGTTACTGAATCAAAAACTCATAATATTACCGTTTACTTTCACATTCTGAAATTGCTTAATTGAGATTACAATTACACGCACACTCAACCTAGTTTATGCTGTTTAAATTTCTCACAACTTCTCAAAAACAACGCGCTTGATGATGGACCCCTACTTCTCACAACTTCCAAGTTTTCTCGGCAATTGTAGTGACAAAAAAAAGATGAGCACTTTAATGTTTATGATAAAGTAATTGTGTTTCCACGAGATCTAACTTAATACACATTCATGTTGTATCGCCGGGTATTTGATAATAATAGCATACAACTCCACTTGAGTTAGGACTCTCATTATGCATAATCATCATAACCATATCAATCAACATAAAACTTTTGGATTTGTCAGCCATTGAAACTTTTGTACACGCATAACAAAAAATAGAGGATTGCACATCGGGATAGACAAAACAACAAGTGCACACCAGGACACACAAATAATTGATTTCATATACATGCTTGGCTACACACCAGAATAGACCAAGTAGAAAATCCGGCTACACACTTAAGTAGCACAACACGAGCGAACCCACTACAAATTCTCTGATACTATATAGAAGAAAGGGAAAAGGACACTTTTGTGCACCTAAGTATACACTTTTCACACTTACATACCCTAACTTTTTTTTTTCTTTTTTCCATACCTGAATATTATTTTGGACATTTTACCCCTAAAATTTTAAAAATACCGAAATTACCCCTGAGTTGAACCAAAAGACGAAATTACCCTCACATGTTCATCAAATTTTCAATTGAATGCCCCTCTTTACCTTCAACCCTAAATCCTTCCCGTCCCCGCCTCCATCAACGGCCACCAGGAAGAACCGCCTCGTCGTCGCTCCAGGCCACCGGCATCTCCTCTACGAACAGAACCACCTCGTCGTCGCCTCCAGGGTTCGCGACTCCCTCAGCGAATCCTCCATCGATCTCGACGTCGTCGCCTCCTTCGACACCGGCGGCGCCGAGCTCCTCTTCGCCCAACATTGCGCGCCACCGTCATGTTCCTCGTCGAGAACCGCCAGCTCCTCTACTCTTGTTGTGATGCCGATTATGATACAAATCCACAGTTGGCGGCGGAGCCTAGGGTTTCAGAGGCGAGGTCGTCGAGAAGGGGGCGTCGAGAGGGATGCGTCGAAGGGATGCGTCGGAGACGATGCGACGGAGGGCGAGAGGATCTTCATTGCCGGAGGCGGACGGTCGACGCGGAGATGGGTGGTTGGGCTGCCGGAGAAGATGATGAACAGTGAGGAGAGAGGGGCAAAAATGTAATTTAATAATTTACTTTTCAATTTTTAATTTGTTATTTGAAAAGACCAATATACCCTTAAATTGTGTGATAATTTTGTTATTCAATGGAGGGTAAAAAAGTAATTTCATTATTAATTAAAATATGGTTGGATCTGGTTGAAATTGAACCGGCTCAATTCAGGGGTAGTTTCGGTATTTTGAAATGTCTGAAGAAAATTGTCCCAAAATGAAACTAAAGTACGGAAAAAAGAGAAAAAGTTAGGGTATGTAAGTGTCAAAAGTGTATATTTAGGTTTTTGTGTCCTTTTCCCTAGAAGAAATGACTTGTCTACTACAATTATAACATCCTAATAAGAAATATAATCTTCAAGATTGATTCTCCACGCACATTTATTATATACACTGATTGATTCTACTACACACTCAAAACTAAATTAAATAACAGTGTTCTAAATCAAAATACATTAAATTGTCAATATATGGATGCCTAGTAAATTCTTTCTTTATTTAAATTCATTGGTGTACAATATATAGTATTGTTTTATATGGAAAAGGTCAAACTTGCTCCTCCCATATACTAACAAGAAAGTGCAATTGTCTGAGCAAGAGCTAAAGAAAGACAAAGCACAGTTGGAGTCAAAGCTTCATAGCCAGTACAGATGTAGAATTTAATTTTCTCACAATTTTTTACGGTTCCTCTTTGTTCACAGCACTCCTGAAAACAGGATAGTAAGTTTCCAGTTCCAGCCGATCAAGAATGCTTTGCGTAGCCCACAAGTATGAAGAGTGGCCTGCCACCACATCCGTTACGTCTACCTGCAATCCACCAATAATAACGATAATCACTGTTGATAAAAAAATGATAATCACTTTACTAAAACATGCATTATTATGTCTACCTGCAATCCCTAGTGACGTGAAAAACAAATAACTCGATGAATATATATTTCAAAACTAGGGAAACTTACATTCTCGATCCCTGGAGCATCAATAGGCTGAATTCCAGCCAATCCTTTGGTGACCAAACTGAACAAATAATAACTGTTAGGCCAATAATAAATTGAAATAAATGAACCACAAATTCCATAAACTTTTAGCATTCTGAGACAGTGGAGATGACAATTTGGACTCTGAATTCAATACTTTCACCAGATACTATTTCTACAGATCCAATCATGGATGCCTATTTTGTTTCCAACAAATTTATAATTTACAATCATGTTGGAGCATAAAGCGCAATGGCCATAAAGATGGTGGATCCTACAATCCACTTCATAGCCTCAAAGCTGGAACTGTATTAAGTTTTGGTTTGGCTGCCTGTGTGGCTATGCCAACCAGAGAGATGGAGCACTCATCAGCAATAAAGCACCAATTTGGACTGGACAGAGAGATGGAACACGATATGGACATGCGATTCCTCACTCAAAAACACAGTACATGTTAATTTTGTAACCAACATACTTTATAAAAGTTAATGTTACAGTAAATAAGTAATAACAACAAGAATTACAGGTAACAGGTAATAAGCCTAACCTAAACTATAATAGGACATATAATTGTTTATTCTAAGTTTCTAACAAGAAACATACCTATTTATTCTAACAATTATTATACATTTATAGTTCATAATTATGTCAGGTACTAAATCTGAACAATTGACTAATCTAATCAATCAATCTGAATAAGCTAAAATTGATCAAAACATTCCAATTTCTGATTTCATAATTCAAACTAAGGCTTAACTATAGTACCAAATTATAATTACAAGAACTACACATACTTCAAATACAAAAATAAAAGATCTATAACAGTATAGAAGAACAAAACACACTCCATTATCAACTCTTCCATTTTACCCAATAACAAAAAATATTCCAACATGGAAAAAATAAGCAGTTGGCCCTCTTTTCTCTCTAAATTCATTAAAATACCAGCAAAACAAGAAACCAGATAAAAAAAGTATGAAAATGCATTTCAGGCAAGAATAGAGAAAGGAAAGGATTGAATCAGAGATGATATAGGAAGAACAAGCCATGGTGGTGGCTAGGAGAAGAAGCCATATCAACGTCTGGAAGAAGATACACAGCCAGCTTGCAGATAGAAGAGGCAAACTGTGTTTAGGACCTTGATTAGTTCTTCCTTTGATATAGCATAAAAGATAAGACAGTATGAATATTCCCAGAGTATCCATTTCTTTTTTTTAATGCAACCAAGAAGGGTCTTAGAGTTTTTATAGGCTCATGTTTGAATTTTGAAGGGGGGAACTGCAACCCTGAAACCTGTATAGGGTAAAGAACCTTGTTATGATGAATGTTATGCATGACTCAAAAGGGGACGTTTGGCCCAAGCACCCGAGTGATGTGAGTAGGATACCCTACACCCGTAAGACCAAGCAAACCAGACAGGGTACCACCCTATGCCTAAGCATGAGCCATAAGCACCTCTTAAGGCCTGAAACAAAGGACAGACATCTCCATAATTCCTGCCTAGACATCCGGACCATTACCGCTCTCGCTGATTTATTGATAGACCTCCCTACTCATTGGGAAGGGATCACATTCTCAGCATCATAAGACTGGTTTTAAGTACAAGAGAACGAGAGTGAGGGGCACTTCCCTCGGCATGAGACAGGTAGAGTGTTTTGATCATTGCCTAAGCAAATACCTTCGACATTCCAGCATTTGATCATAACTCTCCTCTGCATGGAGTAGCAATGAAGATGCCAGAATCCGGTATGGTTGAACTAATTGATAAATCCATGGGTGAACGATAAAAATGAATTTGATGTTCATAAGGGACTAAGAATATCAAAGAGGATTGAAACACATTTATGTCCAGCATGCAAATCAGGCAGGATTTTTCAGCAGAGTTAATGTCTTTCATTGCTCATCAGCTAAGGTGGGCCTTAAATGTCATGCTGCTGCTAATCAAACCGATAAAGAGGATCATTGTGAAATATAGTGGATTAGTATAGCAAGTTCATATCAACAGTGTTGCCCGCGATTTGATATATAAACCTTTGCAAGAGCATTGATCAACAAGCATACCTTGCACGGAAAGCGACTCCAAGTGTCCAGTCAGTGGTTGAGTAAGCATTCACAAATCTTCCAGCCACCATCTGCAGAAATACAAGAAAGTTGTGAATGACTTCATATAATAAGCATGTGGTGAAGACATATTTGCACATAATAACAAATTGACGGTTGAAGAAGCTTTCAAATAATCAGGAAAAGCAAGGGAGGGATATTCATTTACTCTTCTAGCAGCTTCCCAGCTCTCATCTTTAATAGAAATTGGTGCTCCAAGAAGTACAACTTTTTCCACAAGTTCAGCTACCAATAATATATAAAATGGCAAAGGCATTAAGATTATGTAAACAATAAAAAATACCTATGAAAAAGGATGGTAGTAGTTACCACTATGCTCAGTTTCAGCCAAATACTGAAGACACTTGAATATCACTCTCGCTCCAAGTGAATAACCTATGAGTGTCACAGGTCTGAAATATTTGTGGAACACAATATAGAGAATATTGATGAGTCGTCATTACACATATTTCGGGAATTTTGGATGATGAATAACAATGTTGCTAGCATAGCATAGCTATTACTTACCTGTATCCTTGTAACCCTTTTAGAAGAACTTCAGCAAGCAGCTTCCCCGCTTTATCTGATCTAGAAAATGGCAAAATTGAAGGATCCGGTAATAAACTCTCAACATAACACACAGTATCTTGGTTAATATAGAATTTAAATAATGCTCGCAAGAAGGTTTGAATTCTGTCAACACTGCACACAGAAGTCATGGTTGAAAACAAGTTTCCGACTGGCCTGCCTATGTGTCCAGCAGTGAACAAGTAGTCATTTGAAGGCTCAAGGCTTTAGTCTATTATATGCATTGTATCATCATAAATGCAATGTGCTATTAGGATCTAAATCATATTGCAAAATTTTGGCTCTTACAGACTTCAATCCAGGTGCCTCTTGTGTAATATGCAATAGTTTATGACGTAACATATCATGCAATGTTTCATATGTAGTTGTAGGCATTAGCTCTTCCATTTTCCCTAACCTGTCCAAAGCAATCGTCCATTTGCTGTCAATAAAATCAGTAGCTGCAAGTAACGTCGCTGGCCAAGCTAATGCTAATAAGAGTGTACTTAATACAGTTAACATGGCGCCTCGCTTCATCAATTCCATGGCAATCCCTACATTATGTTGTGACAGAATCAAAATATAAAATTATTAACCAGGAATAAGACGAGAGAGTAGCAGCCATATGATTCAAATTAATTACTTGAAGTTAGCCAATCCTGAATTGCAGTGCTCACTGCAATAAGATTTTGAGACTCCCACTGTATTACGTACCTACATATTTGTCAAGGAATTTAGAATTCAAACATTTATGTCTGAAAAAACAATTAATCTAGATTCCACTTATTTGAAAATTGAAATAAGTAACCAACCAAAATAAAATTGATAAAACTGAATGAATACAATTTATTTACTGTGGTACGCAATTACACCATAATACTTATCCAGGTAAAAAGAACTACCCTTGTGTATATAATATAATTACATGGGCAAGATACTTGATTATTTACTATTTACTGAAAACAAGCAAAGCAAGGCAACAGCTTTAGAAAAAATAAGGCTAACCTCCACTTTGACAGTTACAGGAATCAAAGCAAGGCAACAGCTCTACTCATAATAGACAACTAACAAACCATAAAAGCACTAAAGTGCCTTATATATGTCAAAAGTTTGATTATGTATCAATAAACCACCAATTGACAATTGGAAAGTTAAGAGCATACTCCTAGCAGTGATGGGATACGAGTGGGAATATGATATCCTCAGAAGTTTGCAACACTAATAATGAATTTAGTAAAAAAAAAATTACCTTTCTAAATTGTCAACTTGTCCAACCCAAGGCATTACAAAATCTTCTTCGTCAAAAACAAACCCTGAAATCAAGATCTCAACTGCTAGCCGCTGACAAAAAATATTAATAATAATTGAAATACAAGGTCATAAAAATCCAAAATTATGAAGGTTAAATGTGTTCCAGATGAAAGAATGAAATGTCCCAAAGCCAGAAACTGATCCAAATAAAACTCACGCCTTGGTTATGATTTTCTCCTATAGGTTTGAACTCAAATTCATCAACACTGCCGATTCTCCGAGCCACTTTGGTTCCTGTAAGTCCAGCTCCAGCAGCTAGCTTAAACAAAGTGTTCAAAGAAAGACGTAAATAAGATCATCATGGGTGAAAGTGACTAAAGAGAAAGGTTAGTTTATTAATATAGTGTTGGTAAACTTTGATCTTTCGTAAAGAAATAAGAGAAATGCAAGACTCTGACTTCATACAGTAATCAATGCGGGAAAACAACATTATTTCTTTTCTTATCATGAGGCTTAAATCCACAGAAAGAAGAGAAACACGTGAACTTGAACTCACATGCAATAAATGATGGACACCAACACGGCAACAAGCTGATAAAAAAACCAACACAGCAACGCCATAGAAGAAGAGAGAGAAGATGATGGTTCATAAAATAGTGTTACTCAAAGCTGAGCTGTTGCAAAAAGATAAGAGAAATACTGAGTATGAACTCACACCCAATACCAATACCATGCTTTCCTTTTTGATAATGAGGCTTACACCTAATCAATGTATGACCCAAACATCATAATCTCTTCCGTGATAATGAGGTTTAAGAAGAAGAAAGTTCATACTGTGACCTGACTCAAAGTTGGGCTGTTGTAAGGAAATAAGAGGATACATTACTCCAAACACACACCCAATCAAAGTGGGACAGTGACACTAATTTCTTTCCCTTTTTTTCTTCCGAAGAAGAATAGGCCCAGTGAAACCAATTACTCACCTCCAAAAGATGCCGCTACAGCAACAGAACCAGCAACTGTTCCTGCAGCGCTTGCAGCGGCAGCAAACCCACTTGCTCCAATTACAGGGATGAGAGTACCCAATGTTGGAGCTAGAGCCCCAAACCCAGCAGCAATAGCCGGGGCAGCTAATCCTGTGGAAAGTGAAAACTTAAAGTAAGAAGTAATAACCAGCATATCTAATGGGAATCTGAAGTTGCTACTTTTGGGTAAACCATTTTGAGGTTTCCCTACCACCGGTAATGGCCAACAAGGTTCCTCCAGTAAGTGCAGCTGCACCAATGATTCCACCACGCCTCAACTTATCCCATTTGCTTTCTGACGAGCTGGATTGTTCTTGCTTAGATTCTTCCTTTTTTGCTACAGCCATTGCAGAGCAAGCAATCATTGTCTCAATTGCTTCCTGCAAACCAAAGATTCCCTTATGGAAAAAAATTCATGACATATTGAGGGTAACAGATGGAGGCAATTACATCTCAGCATTTCAATATACGTATTATACTGCCTGTTGCACACAGTTTCTAAGCACTGGAGGGAATGGCTACCTCGGGTAGAGATACAAATTTGTAATTCTAACAGATTTAATTCTAAAAATGATGAAAGCCTCACCAATCTATATATTGCAGCATAACTATATTATGATGAATAAGTCTGACAATGACAGAACCATACATCAGCATCTAAACTAACCACCCTAGTGGATCTTGTGACACATACCCATAAAACAAACCATTTCATATTCATAAAACACACCAAACAAGTGATTATCACCCAGAGTATCTATTTACCCCAAAACTCAAGCATGACAATTAATAATCTTAGAGCTCAAGTGCTATACAAAGGTCACATAAATATTCCAAAATGATTGATCAGCAAATAAAAAATAGTATATGAAATGGATACCCACACTCACAATATTCTAATCTTTCTAATTTGTCTTCTCGAGGTCATTGTGATAAGAAGATAAATCTAATTTTCTTTTATGAAAGATCATGTAGTCAAGTGCATATACTTTTTTCATTTGTTATGCACCCTGAAGGGAATTATGTAATCATCCACATTACTGTTATCCATAACATCATCATATTACCAATCATATATATAATAAAGCCCTGGGAGGACGAATTCAGCAAAACCAAATGTACTGGGATAGTATATACAGAAGTGACAAGTTGAGTATACAAACCATTTGTATCCACTTGATATCAAGCCAAGTTGCTAACAAGCGCAGGGCCACGCGATGACGAGCATCATAGCCCTTTCTTTGTCGTGCAGATTTTTTGTCATCTTCACCGGCATCAGATAAACAAGCAGAAAGAAGTTCATATAGAACGGCCACTTTCCTCTTGTAACTGAGCATCATTACCTCCTCCACAGGCTTTTCATCAAATTGACTTCCAGGATCTTTACTCACAGTGGTGTTGCTGTTCTTGTCATGTAAAGCTAGTAAGGACATATTTTCATCACCAGTGCTCGATTTCAAAGTTACTCCATCAACAGATATCTCCGTATCATCCAGAGTTTTCCCTCGCTCTTCTCCCTCGTCAATACTTGCTTGCACCTCAGCAACAGAATATCTCTCCCGACATTCATTTTCATATTCTTGGTGTTTCTCCTTCTTGCTGGAATATTCAATAGTTGATTCCATACTTTGTACCATAGCATCAACAGCCTTCGACAAAGCAAGTTCTTGATATGACCTCTCGGAAGAACTATCGTCACATTCTTCAGAGAGTAACCTCAAGAACTGAGAAGATATGAACATTATAAAAATAAACAAAAAATCAGAGTAACATAAGAAACAATTACAGTAATCAATTCAGTAACTAACTACCATGACAAGCACATTGCAAAAAAATTACAGTAATCAATTCAACCCATGATAGGACAGTAACTGACTTCTTCTGCATATATGGCATGATCCACAGTTGAACACTTTACACATTGTAATAGACTATTTGAACTTCCTCTTTCTACCCTCATACTGTCGGACACATGTTCCTATGACCTAAATATGAAAAGTATATCTATCCATTTCCCATCAAGGCACCAAGTGAAAAATGAGACTACATTGTAACTTTGGAATGAAAATTTTATAATTATAGAAGCAAACAACTTACTGCTCCAACATGATGCTTAGCAGGAGAAGAAGCTGCAGTTTCTTCCAATCCAATCCACGCAGCGGAATCAATATCAAGAAACCTGTTCAAATAGGATTCAACTGAGAAGTTAAGCCCAAATACGAGTACTGCCGGAGAAATCGAGATAGAATGTTGATGATTGAACCTGAATATGGGACGGAGCAGTCCTGATGTTTGATGAGCCCAGAGCTGTGGGTCCTCGGAGACGGAGTCGCTACTGGAACTGCCACTGCTGGTTCGCTCTTCAGTTGGTGGTGGACGATAGCCTAACGGGCGGGTCTGGTGGATCTGGGCTTGGTGAAGCGCCATGGCGAACAGCGCGCCCACCGCGTAACTCTGAGTTGGACCCAGAAACGACGCCGGAGCCATATCAGATGCGCCGGATCATTACAGATGTTCGATGATACAGAGAAAGATAGCATACAAATTTTGGAGCGCCACGGCGACGGCGATGAGTACTGACACTCTCGATGAAAATGTGGACGGTACAAAGGAACGGAACGACACCGTCTACCGGTTATTCCACTATTACTTTATTCAATTCAGTATTTTAATTGAGAAATTTGTATATAAAATTAAACCGAGAATTGGGAAACCGGCTGAAATTAGACCAAAAGCAATCGATATCGGATAAAATTGGTCCAGTCTTAGTTATGAAAATTTAGAACTAGATGAAATCGGTTTGATTTTTTTATTTGTTTTATACTGAATTGCAGTTAGGCAATTAAATCAGGTACAGTTAGATATTGCATATGTGACTTGATATCAGTCATTGATCTTCACATATATACATCTATGATTCATCCATGTGGTGTAGTTGTGTCCATATTGTTATGGGTCTGAAAAGATGTCATTTCGACACATTTTGCCAACAACTTATTGGTTTTAAATCTTTAATTGAAGCTTATTTAGACTTAATTGAACATGTTGATGATGCGATGAGTTTTGGTGTGTAATTTCTAGGTGCAAGGAATTAGGAGCTTATTTCGGATAAGGAAGAATGGAGGCTAAGGAGGTGCTAGGATGCAGCAGAGAGCCACTCCGCCAGCCACTCTAGAGCGGAGTCACGAGCATACCACTTTCCAATAAGTCACTCCGTCATCCACTCCGGAGCGGAGTGGCTAGCGGACCATAATCTAGAGAGTGGCTCTGGTATCCACTCCAAAGCGGGGCATTTTCCAAAAACCCACTCTGGTGATCTCTACGGAGTAGAGAGAGGATCAACAGAGTCACTCCGGTTGGCACTCCAGAGCGGGTGCCCACCAGAGTGTCCTTTTGGAGGCCATATATAAACTTTTGAGGCCTCCCATTTTTGGAGATTTGAACCCTAATTTTAGTCTACACATACCTTTCACCATTTTTGAAGTTGAACACTATTTCATTGAAGATCTTGCTTGGAGCTGTGGTTTGGAACCTTGAATCATCAACACACCATCATTTCCTCGAAGCAATCAAGATAGGAAGGATTCAACCTTGAAAAATAGGCAAGATAGAAGACAATTGAGCATTTCTAAATCTCTTAGACTTTAGATTAATTCTTATTGTTTTTATCTCTTGTATCTTGTTTATTATCCATGACTTGTGATTTGGAACTCATGGTTGAGGGCTAAAACCTTTGGCCATGTGTGTTATACTTTGTTTGATACTATTTTGATAATTATGAGGTATTAGTTCTAGATATATAGATTGTGATTTGTGCTTACCTTGTATTGATTGTGATTGTCCTATTTTGGCCATTTAGAATAGTTAATTTTATTTGACATATTAATTCTCGAGAGGGATGAGTGTCAATTGACCTAGGTAGCACCAAGGGTGGGCCTCAAGACCCTGTCTAGGCACTCTCATACTACCCTTAATATTTGTTGGACTATTGCAATCATGAGTTGAAATTGATTCTAAGAGGGTAGAATTCGACCTACGATTAGGATATTCTCAACGTCGAGAGACGAGTTTGGTAATTAGACATAGGCTAATCACACTCATGTGCGTAGAATTGATGCTTAGTGTTTATCATGTATCTTTTTTGGTTTAGCACTCGTGGTTTCGTCTTGAGTTGAATTAAATCATCATTCCCGTTTTGCATCGTGTACTTGCTTGTTGCTTAGTTAAGTTTCATATTATCAGATAATTTGCATTTATAATATTACAATTCGAGTAGTTTAAAATTTTGCATTAATAGAGCACATCGAATAAAGCGAATACCCATTATTTAGTCCCTATGAAATTAAACCCGGTTCTTGACAGTTTATCACTTGTGACAGCGTATACTTGCGCGGGTTGCTAAAGTGTGGTTTTAACCGATCACATTTTCTCCCAACACACATCTGTCACACTACCTCACCTTTCTTCTCATACCTCCTCCTCTCACTCACAGAGACTCTAAAGCTACTGTCACCGTGCCCCACACTGACGGCCACGTTAACTTGTAACGGCGCACGGAGTTTCGAACGGTGCGTTGTTACAAAGTGTAACGGCGTGTTTGTTACGGCGCACGAGAAAATGTTGGAAAAATATAATATTATGTTATATTAAATCCTAAATGAATGAAATTGAAATGGTTTTTTAATTCATGAGAGATAATGCACATAATGTGCATTTGATTCTCTTGAATACATATGCTACAACCCTTCATTTAATCTCTTTAATTTTCATTAATTTGAGAAGACCTTTGGTTGAAGAGATGGTGACTATAAATAGATGGGCACATCTCTTCTCCTTTTAACAATCTCAACACCAAGAACATGAGTTCTTGGTTCTTCATCTCTTTCTTTGGTCTCAAATATTCTTCGTAAGTATGGTGATAGAGAAAGTCACAAGTTCAAGTTCGCCGGAACTAGACCTTTGGTGTACGGTGCTAGTTCGAAGTCGTTGTATCCTGGGAGGTGTACGCTTGTTGATTCCAACACCCGAGGGAGAGCGAATACACTTTAAGAAAAGTGTCTAATACGCCTCGACTTATTTCCCGAGTTTGTATCAAATATTTTGTAAATGTTCATGTATCCTTGTTGTTGTCATAATTCATTATTATTTAATTTTTGCAATTTTTTAATATTATTGTATGATACCTAATAGAAAATACTCGTTTGTGCACCGTTGGAGTTTGTAACGGCGCACAAAATGCTTGTAACGGCGCAAAATGTGTGCCGTTACTAATAGGAAAAACGGTTAGTGGTCATTGGTGAATTTGGTGTAATTTCTTTGGTCTGTTCGAAATTTATCTTGCTCTTCTCTTACACAATTCTCTCTCACAAATAATTTATATTATAAAAAAACTACACAATATCAAAAATTTAAATTTCTTATATAAGATGCAAAGTCAACTTTAATTTACCAACGACGTACATTATTTAAATATATCGTTACCCAACGGTTATAAATCAATCGTCGTTGAAATAGTCAATTCGGTAAACTCTTAACAGCAATGTACTTATGTAAAGTACGACATTGCTACAAATTCACCAATGACATGAATAATTTGAGAAAGCTGTTGTAAACTTACCACCGACGTTACGTCGTTGGTAAACTTATAATATCGACATAACTAAATTAGGAATGCCGCCACTGTGACAATATATGGTGATGTGTATTAGTTCACGTGACATAAAACAATTCATTTATAAAGTGTTAATATGAAATTAATTCATGTTTTCCTTTTCCTTTTCCTTATCCTTATCATACACATGCACAAGTGACATGACACACGCATACACATACACTTAATGTTTATGAAAGAGCCATTTGTAGCCATCAATGAAATCTAGTCCAATAAATGGCTTGGCTTCTTGTTGAGTAAGCTCCCGTGACCACGCCACTCGTCCTCCGAAATTCGACCCTGGTCCATAACACTTGTACTGTCCGAAATATACAGTCCTGCACGAACAACAAAACAACAACCCCTATACTTGGTTAGTTAAGGTTTCTATATTTTCTATATCTATGTTATGAGCACATAGCATAAATTATTACATGTCTCTGTTTCTGTCTCCCCAATCGTACCATCCTTTGGGAGTGATTATATCGTCCATATAAGTGTAAGCAAATACCACTCTGGAGAAAGTGCCCCATGCCCTTCCTAGATACAGAGCTCCCGATCCCGTCACCTTGCAGTTCACGAACGAGAACCCCGTCTCCTCCATGAAGCTCTCCCTCTTCTGCGCCGTCAACGCTCCGTAGCTGCTGCTGATTGCATGCAAATGACAGTCTTTGTACAGAGACAACCCGTTTCCGAACACAAAATCCACCGAACCTTCGATGTAGCAGTCTTTGAAGTAGTGCCTCCCCATGTGGTCGTATAGAGTGTCCTGTCCTCCCACGAACTTGCACCCTCTAAACGCCGATGTATCTCCCGATATCCTCAGAGCCACCGCCTGCTTTCCCACTTTCCCTGACCCCGCCTTTCCAGCTTTATTCTGCATAATTCATCCTCAATCTTTACGCATTACAAATACTGATGGTGTATTATTCTACTTTTGCAATAAGTTGTTACATATGTTAGGAATTCCACATGTGAGACCTGAGTCCAGGTCCCAGATCGAAAGAGTACGATGTATAAGTGCAAATTATATACGCATTAGACTCAAGACCCACCTGACCAGACTAGTCTTTTGGGTTAAATGTGGGCTCTAATGTGTGTATGGAATTTTCTTGTGGTGTGCTCCTTCTTGGTAAGACCCATTTTTCCCCAACAAGTGATATCAGAGCAGGTTTGCACAGATCTCATCGGGCCAGCAGGCCAGTGGATCTCATGGTGGATCGAGTCAGGTAGACCAGTAGGATCTAGAGAATCATGATTGATCATACCAGAATTGTCAGATAGGCCAGCAGATGAGAGCGCAAGGCGATTTGGGCATGAGAGTGTGAACAACCCGATGTGATGGGGCTCAATGTGGAAGGAGACATTGTTAGGAATTTCACATGCGAGTCCAAGTCCCAGATCAGAAGAGTACGGTGTATAAAGACAGTTTATATACGCATTGGACCCAAGACCCACCAGACTAGTCTTATGGGTTGTGTGTATGAGCTTTCTTTGTGGTGTGCTCCTCCTTGGTAAGACCCGGTTCTCCCCAACAACATATATACTTTGTTAATGACAAAATTTCGCACCATTAATAACTTTAAAATAATTTGAAAAAGGCTCTTTAACTATTGTTATTTCAGGAGAAATACGATTGGAATAACTTTAACAATACCCTTACTTCAGACCAACGTACGAAACTTTTATATTTCATTTAATCTTTTCATCATACTGGTTGTAACCATTTTTAGAAATAGTTTTTCTTTATTAGCATAATTAATTTTTGTTGATAAAAGGGGAGATCACGTGACATTTACATAACTCATTTTCTAACTGTATATTTTGATTGACTGGCATAAACTTTTGAATAATTCACGACAGTGTCTTGTAATAAATGAAGTATACCTAAGATATCTTTTGTAAAATACTACGGTGTCAAGTTTTTACCTTTATTGGTTAAATGAAAGTGTTGCGTTTGTCAAATTGTGACTAACCTTGAAGGTGATGTTCTTTGCAATGAAGTAGGGAGAATTAACTGCGAATGTTGCAGAGCCAAAGGTACCAAGTGGACGGCCATTTGGTCCCATCTTATCCGCTGTGTCGCCCCACTCGATAACGGTCTTGTCAGCTCCAGAACCTCTAAGTGTAATATAAGCCTTGCTCGCTGGAATCTCCACCTTCTCCCTGTAACGTATTCACCATTCAAATCCACAAGCTAAAGAAACAACAAAAGCTTCAAATGTAAATGTAAATGTTATAATTACATGTAAGTCCCCGAACTTATGAACACCACAGCCCGGCACTTGTTAACCAGCGGGAGAGAGTTGATAGCATCTTGTACCGTAACAAAATCTCCCCTTTTGGGGTTTTTGTTCACTTTCACGCGCAAGCAAGTCTTGAACTTGTTGCTACGGTTAGGTTTCTTCGTCTTTTGGGAGAGAGAGCCCATCTGTTTGACCCAATTAAGGTAAGCCTCCTCAACCACCACCAACCCGTTAGACCCATTTGGACCGGACACGGCCTTCACATTATCGCTCAACATAAGAATCAACAAAAACAACCTCAAAATCATCATAGTTTCTTTCAAGCAGTAGCAGAGTAGAGTACAGAGGAATGTGGTATGAAGAAAGAGAGAGTAGAGTAGAGAAAAGAGGAGTCTGACAGTACAAGGCTGTATGTGATTGTCACATATGCCCAATACAAATAGGACTTGTCAGAGACTTTCAGAGCTGTTTCTTCTGTTATGTAGTGTTGGTGTGAGGACCCTATATTTATCCTATGCAAGAGATAATGACAGTGATGTAATGTTCATGTTCCCAAGCACTTACCCATAACCAACATTTATGACTCACAACCACCTTATTACATTAAATATATAGGCATGCACTGCAATGCACGAGAATGAACCATGAAGCAATACCGCAACGGAGAGAAGCAGATCCAGTGGCATGTTCTTGGTAAAGAAATATGGTAATGGGTGTGACCAGGAATGGAGGTGATGAGGGCTCCAAGTATGTGATTATCACCTCCTATGACTTCAAAATCTAAATCCAACGAAATTGTCGAAACAATTGAATATGTAAACAACTTGATCCACGTTGTATATATCTCCGTTATAGTCTAGTTGGTCAGGATACTCGGCTCTCACCCGAGAGACCCGGGTTCAAGTCCCGGCAACGGAAATTGATTTTCTAAGGCGACGTCGTTTTACTGATGACTTTTTCTATCAAACGACCAGTCGTTTTAGCGTAATTACTTTCCATGTCTGGAGAAGGACGACGTCGTTTCATTTTGCATGAAAAATAAAAATTCCGTTGCCGGGACTTGAACCCGGGTCTCTCGGGTGAGAGCCGAGCATCCTGACCAACTAGACTACAACGGAGTCGATGTTAGGTTTAGTGTAAAAACATTATATATAAGAATATGTCTATAGTCCGCAGGTAAAGTCAACAAAATCAACGGTTGGCGATAGAGGTTGAGAATTGGGTCTAAGAAAGTTTAGCCGTTGGATCTGGAGCCCTCGTCAACCTCAACTCTATCCATTGCAGTTACAGAGGTCAGTGCCCTCGCCTTCCTCTTCTCATTTCTCCTTCAGGTACGCCTTCAATTCCTTAGTCCGTCTCCAGTGACTTGATTGTTATTGTTAGTCTAGGTATCATCTTGGATGTTGCTTCGAGTTTGAATCACCCATTTCTGTGAGTAACTACTTAAAATATTCAATGTCTTTAGATGCCACACCTTCTTCTTCAACTAAATCCAATCATGTCCAAACCCCAAATTTTGGAACATCTAATGGGATTCTAATTTATGATTGAAATCTGTAGGATTATATAATAGTAAATTGAAGTGAAGAGGTGCTGTTTTCAGTGTTTCTCATTCAAATGGATAGCTCTTTTCCCCTTCTTTAGTTCCTGGGTGAAGGGAAGAGCCTTTAAGTGGATAGTTGTGTACTTCTAATCAGATTATTATCCTTGCCTTCAAATTGGCAGTGTTAATTGTGTATGACTCCCTCCGTCCCAAAATGTTGAACTATCTGCTATCCTCATGTGCCCTCTCATATCTCCATTACTTAAGTTGGTATAGAAGGGAAATGGGTAACTTATTTTGGGTCATTCGTCAAAGAAAGTAGGGAACTTGCTTTGGGACAGGGAGTACATTACTACACGGTGCATTGCTTGCAGTTTTTTGTTCTTTCGAATGACCATTCTTTGATCACTATTCTAAGATGTTAACTGCGATGCCATAATTCTGTTCATTCAATCTTTACCAAAATATTTTGTGGGTTATTTGGTTGATTATTTGTCTGTTGTAGTGGTTAGAAGTGTGATAACAACTGCCAAGACAATTAAAATGACGGTCTCTGGATTGACTTTTACACCCTCAAGGTGTTGGCTTCAGATGCCTGTACATTGCCCGGGGTTGCTGAGTAGACAAGTATTTTCTCGTGGATTTAAACCTAAAGGAATACCCCTTCTAGGAAGGTATTATTTAGTTGTTGATTAATATCAAGTATCAAAGTTTTTATGATGAATGTTCATATCATGATTTTATTTCTCCTATGCAATTGTCATGCGAAACTTGCTGTATTGGTCGTATACGTTCAAAGATACAACACACAACAAACTCACTTGGTCAGATATGCCATGGGCGCTTCCTACAGTAACAAGGAAAATGATCCAAATGGTAATAGTCACCTTCTGAATTACTTTTTTAGTCAACTGTTGTCCATGTGATTTTTTTTTTGTATGTGGCCATTTCTTAGCGTTCGTGTTGTGATTGTTCAGATGATTTGTTTATGATACCAGTATATCATCTATGTCTTTAACATCTCTGAGTGTCATGTAAAACATTGATGTATAGCCATGATCATTTCTGTTCTAAGGTTCACCACTTGTTGATTTTTTTACGCAACTGTAATAGATAATGGAGGCATTGCATTGTTGGTGAGATTGTGCATTGCTTTTGTGTTGTGAATCATCATGCTACATTTCTCTCTCTTCCTCAGCTTTGAGATTGGGGAGTCTAAACTTTGATACCGCTGAAAAATTACATCTTCTCTTATTTGATTGAAACATTCTTCTTACTCAAATTTCCTGCAATCTAATATTATTAAAATATCTTCTGTTGGTCACTATATTTTTTTTATTTGTTGTTTGTTTAGGTATCTTATGCTGTTCTAAATTAGTGTCCTTTACTTTCTGAAACTTTTGTCTTAACTGACTCAGCAAGTTCAGATGTATTTCCAAGAATTAATGTGGAGGACCCATATAGACGACTTGGAGTTAGACGGGAAGCTTCTGACTATGAAATTCAATCTGCAAGGAACTTCCTTATTTATAAATATGCCGGGCATAAACCAAGTTTGGATGCAATTGAGTCGGCTCATGATAGCATAATCGTGCAGAAGTTCTATGAAAATCAGCCAAAAATTGGCATCACTGAAAAGGTCAGGAACACGATTCAGTCCAAGGTTGTTCAGCCTGTTGGGAACAGATTCCGGACTCCGTCTCCAGAGTTCATGATAAAAACATCGATTGCATTTCTCGCACTTGCAGTTCTCACTGTTCTTTGTCCCACGGATGAAGGTCCAACCTTTCAGGTAGCTGTATCATTCTTTACCACTATATATTTCATCCAGGAGCGGCTGCAGAGAAAAATCCGAGCTTTTCTCTATGGGTATGTGTTTTTTTCTTCTAAATCTTCTTAAGAGCACCTAACTGACCGAAATCTGGTTTTTGTTATCATTATTTATTCATACTTTCTGGATATTATTGATGAATTATGATATCCTTTATGCCATATGAATTATAATGAAAATATTTCATATAAATTAACAAATATAGATACCTGATTGAAACTTGCAAGCTATTAAAAAAGCCTGAGTTGTTTCACTTTATGAGAAATCATAAATTTATAGATTTGTCTCTGTGCAGGGTTGGATTTTTTGCTGGGGCATGGCTGTTCGGGACCTTCCTAATGACTGCTGTCATTCCGCACATACCTATGTTCAGAGGAGCACTTGGGAGTTTCGAAATGTCTACTTCATTGATAACGTATGTGCTTCTCTGGGTGTCAACAACATACCTCAAGTAGTGAGTCTTATGATATGTTTCAAGATGAGAATTATTTTTTGAGTGAAGGGCACCAGAATATTTTTGGTCTGCGATTTTTTTACTTATCATGCAATTTAGTTTAGTTTGATTAGCGGTAGAGATGTAGTGACCAATGAGTAGATTTATATGGTGAAGTTGAATCTAGCAATGACCAATGAGTAGATTTATACATTTTTCTTCGATGCCTCAGTTTAAAACAATCTCTGGAAACTCTTATGCTCTAGTCTTAAATCTTAATTATAATTCTCGCTTACAAGTGAAGTGAGTAGTGTGGCTATATTGGCACCCAGCTAGATGAAATAAGCATTTTCAAGAAGAATATCAATTTGAAGAAGCCCTCAAAATACTCATCTGGCTTCTGATTTTCCTGTAATTCTAATTTGCTCACGAACATGAAGATCAGAGCTATACAATGTATAAGTATGGCGAATTATTTTTGCAATGAGGAACATCACCATCATATCAATATTTAATATGGATGTGTTTACAAGCACACAACACATTATAAGAATAGAAGACCAAAGATCAACGTGTCACTGTAACAGCATTCTCTATCAACTGCGTGTATCCACTGTACAGAAGATGTATGTTCATATTTCATACAACATATATATCTGTGAACATTTTTGTTAAGTAAGATTATTGTTTTGTTGAGTAAGATTCACATAGAGCTCCAGCCTGTACTTCCTCGGCACTGAGACAGCCACAAGTCTATGTGTTCTATCATATGCTGCCTTACTTTGTTAACGGCATCAGGGGAGCTGCAATTCTGTGCATTACCTGAAAACAACATTGATCTTAGAAGAGAGATACAGACAGCATGCACATTTGAAATATAAACCATCAGGTCTCACAAAGCAGTCATAACCATAAAAAAAATTATGGTCAAACATTTGATTTACAATACATATTTGGAAGTAGTAACTCCATTTCATAAATCTAATGTGCATCATGAATATGGAACCAAAAGCTTTTTCAGAGAACTAATATCAGTACATGTAACAGAAAGGTCCAAAGCCTCAAGAACCTATATGAGATTACCCTTAATTCCTGCTGTGCTCTAGTTCACCGCCTTACATATTCAACATCATTTACTATTACTGATGGGGGGTACAATATATTTTCAAAAGAAATGTCAAATTCTATGTACCTTCAGGGCTTAGTGGAGACTGGGGACATCCTCGCAAATCAGTTCCATGGCCACAATTATGACAAGAGATGATATAGGAAGGCACTGGAAAGGTAGAAAGATCAAAAGAGTAAATGTATGATAATAAAATTATCATAACATATCAAGTGTTCTTACCGGCACAACTTTTACATTTAATACTAAATCATATATTGCTGTAATTTATCAAAGGATAGTCAACGTCATATAGTGGTCATTTCCATCACATAACCTCTGTGCTAACATACTAAGTGGTTATAACTAACTCAAACAAAAGATATGATTCGTAATTTATGCATAAATAATTTCTTATGAAGGAAGGTAGACACTTATTTGGGTCATCCAAATTTAGAAGCATTAGATATGTTGAGATTAAGAAGGCAAGAACTATAAAACTGACAAATTTCTAACAGAGGTGTTTAGGGAAAAAATCTCAGTCAAAATGGTTTCATTCGATGCAAGACACGCTACAGAAGATATAATTGCGTGGAATAGAATGAAGAAAAGTGGGAAATCACTTTTGTCAATTCAACCTATCACATATGTATACTACTAGTACTAGGATGAAAATTCACATAAAGTAAATGGAAAGTAGACTCACTGTCTTCTGATGAAATTTGCTTGGATGCATGACGCCAAGGATCCTGTGATCCATTTGTAAATATTATTTTTGAACCTGCAAATAAAATCTTCATAAGCCAAGATCTCGAAGCAATAGGAATGAAGGCAACCATAGATGCAATTTATATGGCATAAAATTATTACAGCCAATGAGTCAAAAGTGCTCATAATCAGTAGTCTTCGTGATGATATTCACTTACGAGAATCTAAAATATGTGCACAGAAAGAACAATGTACTAATGATTAATTACAAAAGGATTTCTTATGAATGATATAAATGGATTTGTGAGGCAACCGTAACCCGCAAGATACACATAAAAACATTTAACAGGCAAACTAGGAACACGGAAAAACAGTATGGAGAAGTTGTCTACCAAGCAACAGCTGACAAAAAAACAAACACAAAAACTTAAAAAGGTCTGTCTGTACCAGCAATTTTCTTGCCTCCGTAGTATAAATTTGTTCCATCTACATCAGGATATGTGCCCTCTCCAAAGACATTCTTGCATAGATCCAAATGGTATCTGCAAACAATCATTTGCACGGCCAGGTTTTCAAGAAAGAGCACGTGAAACTAAGAATAGGGCATTTCCAGTTTAAGTGTGTAAGTCAGAAATACATTCTCACATACGATACAAAACAGATGGTGATTAGAAACATGCCTCGTGTCAACTTTTGAAGAGCGTATGCTGTCATTCGATGGTGCTACCTGAAAATAGGCAACCTCGGTGCAAACTTGGAACCACCACAGCCTAGCACCACTGTCTTCATTAATTGCAGTGTTCTTTAAGTGTTTTTGATTATATGTTTGTACGCTGTCACCGTAAAATTCTTTGACGTATTTGGCATACTCATCCTGCATGATGGTTTATTCTTAACATTTAGAATTAATAAACCATCTAAAAATCAGAAGGGGGGAAAGGTATGTGAATACAAGCATCAAAATGAAGATACCAATATATAATCCTCAATAATGGTAATAAAATAGGGGAAGTTACAATTTACAACCCTATAAGATTGCTCAGAGTTAAGAACAGCAAACCAACCCTAATTTCATTTTTGTTATACATTATCTTTTCAAGTTTGGCTAGCCGAAAACAGTTCAAGCAGTGACCATCTGTATGGTTAACATGATGAAAATGCAGAAGAACGGGACCATAATAGCAAAGAAATGAAACCGAGAAAAATAACATGGTACAAAGATGTTACAAATATTACAAAATAAAGATACACAACTGTGATGAGAATAGCAGGATCATACCACCAAATCCTTTTCGTTTTTATGTGCTTCAACAAGAGGGGAGCACAATTCATCCGGATTTCCGTATTGAAACTACAGAAATAGTAGTTAAAAAGGTAAAAAGGAGTGACTAAAATTTTCATGACAGGTAAAAGAGTTAATTGAGAAAAAAACAGTAACAAAAAGTGCATACCGCAGTAACTGCGGCATCGGCCAGGAAATACATGAAATCACCATCAATGTTCAGCTGCGAGGAACCATATAAGATCAGTATGGCAAGACAAGTAAAAGGAAGAAAACCAACAGAGAGATGTTCAGCTCATTCTTGGAGTTGATCATGATCAATCTTTGAGAGATGTGTTGAAAGAATCAAACCTCAGCTGCACCAAACAATGTCTTCACTGCTTTGCCATCAGATGCAAGCCTTTGTTCAATAAGATTAGTAGTTTCTTGTAATGCAGCTTTACATTCCGCACCAGCTGACTCACCAATCTGAAAATAGATGACAAAACATAAGGCCCCAATATTTGTAAGACAATGTTTATGTTTCTATTTCGGCAATCATAAATGTTTTTACTTTCCTCTGTGAACAGAGTACACAGTTGTTTCCAAATTCACCCAACAGGTACAGTTTAAAAATATGTAGAAAGTAAATGATAGATGATTAGATGTTTCCACATGGTGGATCTGATACCAGGAGATATGATTTGCAAACCGAACCGAAGCTTGTGCTCAAAATAAAAGGAAAACCAAGCGCAATATATGACACAGAAGAGGATGAAGTCTTTTACGAGCCTCACTGGTAAGTATATCAGTTATGACTCTACAATTCAGAGGAATGGCCAAAAGGGAAGAACAAATAAATATATCAGGGGCATTTTCATCACCTGCTTGTCAAATTCAGTAAAGTTGTAAACAGCTTCAACAACTGCAGAGCTTGCAAGACTTCCACAAGCTAGATGAGGGAACTTAAGACGAAACCACGCACTTACAGCTCCAGAGTATGATACACCAAAGATAAACCAGGGGTTGTCAGCTTTTCGATTCAACGATTCCTACAAGATGAGTCATCAAAGCAGACTAAATGCCACATAATAGTAGTAATAGAGGATAGAACTATATAGATATGTTCCTTGAACAAATAATTAATACCAACATTGACTTCCCTCATATCCCAAGATCACTAATACAAAACTCAACTGAGAGTATAACACATAAAATGTCGGAATGGAATAAGTATTTTTTTAAACAAAAAAATGGTTTTGTCAATTCTCTAATCTTTGTGGTTCTTCACGAGTAGATTAATGAGAACAGTAAGTCCTGTATGCTATTGTACGTGTAAAAAATATAACTTGCCTGGTAATGCTGACGGAAAAAGGCCATATCAAATAGTGCCTGCTTAGATGAAAGAAATCTCAAATTTTCTGTTGTCAATGACTTGAAGGGGGAACTTTTCCCATAGTAGCGATGCTCAAGAGAAACTACAGCTGCTCCAAACTTTTTTGCCAAAATCTGTAAGCGTTGCAAAGAACTTTTCATCCATTACAAAATATATCACACCTAAAAGATTGAAAATCCTAATAATAAAGGTAAAGGGTTTAGGCATGTGGACACACGGTGAAAAAGGTGGCCGAAGCAAATTCTGCAGGGCCGTTAACAAGATGTACTCAAAACTTCCAGTAGAAATTAAATTATACAACTAAGTAATTTAGGACAGAAAAATGTTGCTGTTTAGCTACTGCAATTATTTGTCACCATTTAGCATCAAGAACCAGATTACCTCTTATCACTTATTAAGAATTACAAGTAAATCATATTTACAACATAAATATAATACTGCCTTTGTTCCAAAATAAGTTAATTTGTATGTTGCAAAATAAGTGTCCACTTTCAATTTGAGGAAGTAAATTATTCATGGGATGGATTAGTTACCATGACAGGAACGTGTTAGAAAGTGTGAGCATTGGGCCATGGATGGAGTACTTATATGTACCTAAGCCTTAATTGTTGCGGAAAAAACAAATATGCCACTTATTATGGAATAGATGGAGTGCTTATATGCTTCATTGCAAAATAGAATTTATCTTGGATTAAGCATTAAAAGTGAAGCATGCATATTACATATACGGATACAATATACTTTAATGTGTTGTTTTCATGGGGAATTGTTTGTCTTTTAGATCTTAAACTAAAATCAGACGGTTAACCATATTGATTCTTGATAAACTGCAGTATGATGATTGTCTAGATAAGAATATTAATGGGGATCAAATATTCTTTTGCCTCATCAACCGGTGAACATACAATATTCATAAGATGAAATCATCAAATTAAGGCACAGCCGCAAAACTTACACTGATATAATCATTTGGTATCCCGTTGCAGGCAGATTCACCACAGAGTTTAAAAAAAATGGGTCCATCTGGATTTTGAAAGTAATCAAGGAATTCATAATAGCGCTGCTTAAACCTGCGGTGGTCCTGCAGAAATCAACACAATCCAAGATTGAACTTTTAACTTAATGTGCAGGGTGTATTTGATCAAACACAATTACTAAAGAAAAAACAGCCCAATACAAATCAGATGCATTTCTTTCTTCTCATTCTTAAACCTAATACCTCTGTCCAATATAATTACGTGAACTATAACGAGATTTAAATCTTAATGTTACAAATCTAAAATTACTACCTGAACAATCAATTCAATTATAGAACAATAGATAATCCATGGAAACAATATTGAGGAAAAATATGTAAAAGAACAGGATATAACAAGAGAGCAGGCCAGTGAGAAGCATATACATGAGGGGAAAAGTGATCGAGAGGCTGATCGAGCCAGAGCTCCTTATCAGTCAAGTAATTGCCACTTCCAGACAATCGATTCAGGAAATGACGACTTGTGACGAAGCCGAGAGAGGAGCTCGAAAACATGAGCAACACCACCAACTTCATCACCAACCTCTGCTCCATCGCACCTCTCACAGCTGATTTTTTTTCTTCCTTTTTTTGGGGGGGATCGATAAATCGCAAGTTAGAGAAGTGAAAGTTGCAGAGTCCAGAAGGAACGAACGAACACGACCAAAATGTTAGCAATCTAGAAATAATGAAAATGAAATGGTATAGCTCCGTCGGATCAGAAATGCACGGTTGAGATGAGATTGGAGATTGTTTAAAAATCATTTATATTTATTTCGCTTTGCTCCTAAGAAAAAGGAGAAGTCACTACTTCAACAACCTTGTTTTTTGTTTCGTATGTATATGCTATGGTTGATTCTAAGGAGTGTATTCAACTATGATTTTAATGGATTTAAAAAATATTTATAAGTTTCGTGGTATTCAATCATTATTTTAAAAATACTTATATAGTATTGTAGTATTCAATCATGATTTTAAAAATACTTTTAAAGTGTTGTGGTACTCAATTGTAAATTTTAAAATACTTTTAAAATTTAAAAGTATTATAAAAGTGAATGACTTTGAATGATTTTGAAAAATTGATAATTTTGAATGCTTTTGAAAGTCTTGGCAGACATAACAAACTCTTTTAGAAGTATCGTCTCAAATCATGAGATTTGCAAAATCATTTCATTAAAATCATTAAGACTTTTATAAACTTGAAATAGTCTTGTGAATTTTAAAAATTCATAAACTTTTAAAAGTCATTTAAAATCCATTAAAATCATAATTAAATACACCTTATTTTATTACTCTAGTTATTTTTTCTCTACTATAACTTCTTTTTTTCTCGTTTTATTAGTGACGTCAAATCTTATGATTACAATGAGATAAAATAACAATTTTACCCTCGAATTTGCATTAAACTTATAAGTTTATGTTGGTGGGTCAAGTGAGTTGTCTCTAGTGATGCTCTGACAAGACTTTGTCTTTTTTACTATATTCTATCTCTCAAACAAGACCTCAATTATGCTATTGATGTTAATTTGTTTCCCAAAATAGAAAACAAACCATAATCTTTAAACTAAAAAGAAATAAGCAATAATCAGAGAGAGAAAGAGTATAGAAGGAGATAGTATGTATCGCCAGAGTGCATTATCGGATACAACCAACTTGCCTTAATAACATAAATTTAATGTAAATTTGGGGGTAAAATTACCATTATATATGATTTAAACGGTAAATTTAAAAAAAATAGTATAATTTAACGGCACTAACAGAGTGAGAAAAATAGGAAGTTAGAGCACCAAAAAAGAGAAAAATAATTAGGATAATAAGTAGGAACTAATTGTAATCTTGTATAGGAAGGAAACTATCTTTTTTCCTTATTTAAACGAATTATTAAGTAGGAATACATTCACGTATGGTCACCTGGAGAAATGCCATTATCAGATAGGTACACCTTTTTTTTTTAACTTGTAAGTCACCTAAATCAAACTAATTATCACTGTTTAAAAACTATAACAGATTTGTGTGAAATGACGATTTTTTTCTCTCAATTGAATAACTAATTTATGTTAAAAGATAGGGATATATTAGCTTTTTCGCATAAAAAACTAAAAGAATGTCTATTTTACACTAGACCGCTAGTTTGAGTCAACTTTTGGTCTAGGTTTGGTAAAATTCTAATTTCTGGCCTGGTTGGAACAAATTCATCTTTTCCAAGCTCTATCCTTTCCTCTGCCTTCTCTCTCGGCTCCTTCACCGACCATTCCCCCTCCTTCGTCTAAATTAGGGCTCAATTGCAGCAGCGAGTCACTATCGTAAAGAGGAAGGTGAGCTTGAGTTTTTGCATGTCTTGAAAGAGAACCAGATCTGGCTTCAAGCTCAGATATGGCCTCGCCCCAATTTCTATATTTGGCTTCAAGGTCAGATCTGGCCTTAACGCTCCCGTGACAAATCGACGGTGGCGGTTGATCTGCCCAGAGATGGCTTCTCCGACAAATTGATGGTAGAGGAAGTGGATAGGTTGGCTAAGTATTGTGGAGAGGTTTTCGAATGTGTATAACGAGATCATGTAGAGAGGGTGTTCTCTCTGTTCGATTAAATCGTCGAAAATTGGCAGATTTCCTATTAAAACGTGGCACAATTTAAGTTTGAAGAGGAAGAGCTTGAAGATGCTGAATTTAGGGCTAGAAGAGATTAGTAAGGTTTTGGGTCAGGCGATTGGGACTAAGGTTATGAAACTCGGAACTTGGGGAAAAACTTGACACGTCGAAAAATGAAAAAACTCGGAACTCGAGCAAAATTCGTTTTATATCAAAAAAATAATTTCATATCTATATATTCATATGTAATGTTTATTATAGACAAATTTAATTATACATAGTTAAAGCTCATCGTGTATGTGGTGCACAAACCCCAAAATTTATCGGATTAGTTATATATAGATATGAAAATTTTAAGTTAATCATGTATACTTATTAAAGTTTTATCTTCTGGCGTTTAATATTTATATGATAAATTTTAATGCTAGAAAATCAAAAAGTTGTGGTTGATTGAATATACACCGAACCAAAAGATTTTAGCATTTAATATTTATTCACCGAACCAAAAAGTTATGGTTAATTGAATGTATTGTAGAATCTAGCAAGTATAATTAATTGAATTGGAAATCATTGAGGAAGAGATGGTTTGGTTTAAAAAATATGTATCAAAATTGGACCGCCCTGAACCAGTGTCACCGGTCTTTGATCGAGTTTCGATGAACTTATCTCGCTCGGGCCCAAAATCTCGGATTCCAGCGAGTTTCATAACACTGATTGGAATAATGGGTTTGGCTTTGATACATTTGGTGTTGCACTATTTCGCTTTGAGCAGAGGGTGGTTCGCCGGAAGGGTTCGCCAAATACACACACAGTTCAGTGTAAACCAGAACTATTTAAGTTCCAAACCGAAATTTGATTTCAATTTCAAAACTGAATTGGTCTGATGTATTCAATTGAGTAGCAAAATCGTCATTTCACAAAAATCTGTTACAAATTTTAAATGGTGATGATTGGTTTGGTTTATGTGACCTACCAAGCTAAATTTTTTTTTAAGTGTATTTATATGATAATGGGGTTTCTCTAGGTGTACTTACTTGAAGTTATCCATATTAAGTAATACACCATATTATAAACGGATAATATCACGTAACTACAACAAAGTTGATACGAATATCAATTAAATACAACTAACTTCAAAACGTGTCAAAAAGGTTTAGTTAAATTATTTTTTCTCATTTAGCTCATTTTAAGTACAAAAAGGATCAAAATACTCCTATTTGACTTTCAAAATTTTAAACTCATGCCATTATTTTCATTTCACCTCCCTTTAAAACCGGTTGATTTTCGCACACATAATCAGAAGAAATGTAAGTGTATTCTGAAATGCTAAGATTATCCATACTTTTCCCTCATATTTATGTGTAAGGTAAGATGATTGATCATGTCATGTTGCTTCATTAAGATCTACATACTCAACCTCATGTGTAAGGCTATGCAGAATACTTGATAGGTGGGTTTGTTTCCATACACTAACTAAAGACTAAATGCCAAACAAAACTGAAGTGAAGATAAAGATGTTGCTGCACGGTCATTAATCTCAAATTATACTCGCAAAAATGGAAGTCCAGGAGCACTTTAACACCTTCACAAAGTACAATGCTGTGAATTACTTGTTATAGTTTGCAATAATATGATATGACCTATGAATGCTGCAGCCATGTCACCTACTTCCTCCGGCGAGTCCTCCCCTTCTCTGGCTCGCTTCCCCCAAGATAGAGGGATCATTTCTCACTTCTCCACCTTTCTCATTCATGCCTCAATTTTACTTATTACAAATCCTGAAAGAAACTAGTGATGTTCCATCAGAAAGTTACACTTTGTTGCTATTAATGGCATTAGACATATATGACAATTACTTTAAAAATAAGAAAACATAGGGCTATGCTATGCAATGAGAGGGTGATCTAAATACCACCACCCAATTATAATTCAACTTCAACAGGCAGAAGAGAAACTATAAATCATATAATTAGTATCTAATCCAAGTTAGTACCAAATTTACATCTTGGATAAAGCTTTGCTGGTTTTCCTATCCAATACGTCTGCGAGAATGTTTATGGATGGAAATAAAATAAATAAATCTTAACATTGACCAGGACTAGATTTAATAGCTGAAAACCATCATTGTTCATTTTGTACTACAGTCTACCCAGACTGTTCAGTTTGCGATAAAGAATCCACATACTTTGATCCTCCCTTCATTCCACAGCAAGGCTATTAGGGCTCGACTATATCCATCTCAAATAATGTTCATGAATTAGACATTTGTTTTTGATAAGAGGTACAATGTCCATGAGATATGAGTCACCATTTGAATCTACCCGACTAATTTAGACCACGCTCTATGATCTACTTTAACAGGAATGTATTATTGAATGGTATAAATGAGTGTTCAGAAACAACATCAATCTTTTTATTGGCAATTGGCATCTGACGAGTGCTCGTGACTATGCCTACATTCAATTGTATCACCATAAGCATAAATTGAAATAATATCCAACAAACTCATATTTCAAATGTGCCCCCATACAGAAGTGCGAAGACCACAGATCAAGTTCAATGGTATGATAAACAGCAATATTCTAACCTGATTACTTGAATCTTGTCCATGAATCCGCTGGGGCTTCAAGTTCAAATCAAACATCTGAGTATCCATCACGGCGTGCCCATCAGCGCTAGCATCTAAACCTGCTGAAACCGGAGGGATCCTATGATTTTGTTGGCTCTCTCCGATTGTTAGTTTAGGCGGCTGATCCGTGGGTTGTGAAAGGGGTTCTTTATCACCTGGGAACTACAGGCCAGCCAAAGACTGAGAATTAGAAGCGGATAGATGGTTAAATATGACGAGAAAAAAAATGGTGAACTTTCCACGGCAAGGAGCGAACAACCTCAACTCTCTGTCGGAATAGCAGATATCTTTCATGTGTTCTTTTACCTCCGACATGAACACTCAAATCGCATTGCAAACAGAGGGAAGTTCCATCTATGTCACAGTAAAAGAAAGCTGCGTACAAATGGCCATGGGAAGACATAAGTTCAAATCCTTTGTACATTAACAGAAAAAAAGGAAAAAAGTAGCGTACCAGATGCATTTTCACAAATGTCACAACGAGGAAGTTCACTGGGAGCAGCAAGGCCAACCCGTACATGCCGGCTAGCTAGCTTATTACACAAATGGACCTGCCACTCCCATCAACAGTTAATAAGGACAACCATGAGCTATCACATTCAGTTTAAAATCAACATGTATTCAAACCGTTACACAACAAAACAAATTTAAATTATGTATCATCTTCAATAGGCATGTTTGAGAGAATAAGAGGTGGAAAACACAAGTCCAAATCCAATCTCATAACCCTGAAGACCATGTAACATGTTGCTTTAAGATCATCTGATCCACATTCCTAAGTTTAAAGCCATAAGAATGTTGTTCTACAAAAATTCTACCATCACAATGCAAGGAGACAAGAGCTTTAGCAAATTACTGTTTACTGTCACAAACTGCTTTTCTATACAAGGAGAACCTTGAGTGTTGTTGTTGTTCATGCTCCAAACATTTGAATGGAAAATACCAAGCCACCAAAATCAGTAGATAATTTGCTTCATAAACTAGACAAAACTTGATCAAATTAAAGAGGTATAATACTCACAGTGAATGCAGGACAAATGTCAAAAATGAACAAAGCAGCCTAATTAGTTACTAGTGACCAAATTTAAGTTGAAAAAAAGGACTAAGACAAGAAGAGAGCAAATTCATCGAGCTAAACATGTAAACAGTAACCAACAAACTGGAAAAAGACACCAGAAAGAAAGTGGTGGCTGTCCAGATTCTAGACCCACAAACAACAAGAGATTGATAATAAATGGAAATTAAATAAAAATGGGAACTTTAAGAGCAGACCTTCTCGTCGCAGGAGCGGCAGAGAGCGGCCTCATCAGCGGCGCAGAAGACGATTGCGGCGGCACTCTCACAAGCGTCACAAAGGGTTCGCATAATTCACTTCCACTCTCATTTCTCCGATAAAGCAAAGGATTAATACAAACCCAAACGACAAAACGAATAAAAAAACCACAAGGAAAAGAAGGAGGAGAGCAAATGCACTCAATTGCTAGTTAGGTGAGTGAAGATGGTGAAGTTAGATGGTGGTGGTTGAAACAGACTTATATGATTGAGTCGCTTTGTGGGTCTCAGAGGGAATTAGGGCATCGGAGAGAGAGGGGTTTGGAGAGGAGATTCCAGAAAATGAAGATAGAGCACAATAAATGAAGGGCATGTATGTGTCAACATTGAGTGAATCCATAGCCACAACCTCAAAAGAGGGTTGGGGAGTGGGGTTGACATTGACGTTGACAAGCTCGCCACCCAGAATTTGATTCTCAGCCATCAGTTTAATATCTGTGGCTGGACATTGTGGCCACCACTCCACCCAATATCTCTGTCTCATTTACTTCTCATCAACTTTGTTGCTTCCTCGACTCTTTTCAAATGCTGCCGACCACCTAAAAACCTACTACTCTTCACCCTGCTCTCTCAACATAGATCAATCGCACTACATCATTACACGTACCCAAATTTTTTGTCTACTTTCGAGTTCACTGATTCAACTTAATTTTTTTTGGAAAATTTTACATCTCTTTTGAACTTTTCACTCACTTAAATTTTCCGAAATATGAAAGCTTTTTCGTTCTGAAAACAAATTATATTTATTTTTAGAGAGAATTAACATGGTATCAAGCCAAACAGCTCAGGTTATGTTTTGGGGGACAAACCCACACCATGATCCAACTACTATTAGTTAAGACATACTTAGTCAGTTCGTGTGCCGCTGAGTTACAAGATCGACGAGCTAAAGAAATAGAAACGCCTGCTCCTAAGACAGAAAGAATTCGACAACAACGGAGATGATGCCCCCAAACATGTTCCTGATCTGTTTTCCACGACCGATGTGGTCTACTACCCGCATGCAATCGGATTCTATCACCGCCTATACCATGTTTCTCCCTTTTATCTATGAGAGCGTTTCCCTTATACCCACGGCTACCATCTCTTCCAGGAGGAGATATCCCGTGAACCGTCTGCAAAGTCCCCCTACTAACCGACCCTCCGAGTCTCTACAAGCCAATCTTACACTCCACAAACCCCTCTCCGTATCCATACCACCATCGACGTTAATCTTTATAACTCCCTCCCTAGGTGGTCTAGACTCTAGATGCCCCTGCCCTGAACTTGGTATTTGGGGTCTAGTTGTGGCCCAGAGTCGTCTATACCCCTTGGCGGGTGGAACAGCTCCCCCTGTCAGATGAACTGATTGCTCGCTCCCCATATAGCCCAGAAATAGAGAGCCATTAGGCTGGTCTCGTCCTCCCCTACACCCCCCCCCCCCAGGATGCCCTATCGACCACCTTGGATTCATCCCCATTCTATTTCGGACCCCCGACAATAACCTGTCCCCTCAAATCGATGCTATATCCCGATACTCGAGAAACAGATGGTCCACCGTCTCTTCCCTTTCACCACAAAGTGCACATTGTGTAATGAGTATGACTCCCCTTTGAGCCAAAGAAGCCCTGGTTAGGATGAGGTTTGAGATTATTCTCCAAAAATATATTTGGACCTTTGGTGGAACCTTAAGTCTCCACACCATTCTCCATTCTGGGGCGACCGGCGAAGGTGTCCATAGGGATCCTGAAGACCAGAGGACTATGTACGCGCTCCTCACTGAGTACTCACCCGACCTATCCGCTTCCCAATACGAGTGGTCTCTGTCACCGTACATACAAGGGGTTATGGAGAAGATCATGTTGTTAGTGGCCTGGTCAAAAATAGACCCGAACTTTCCTACATTCCATGCTCTACAATCAGGTAGAAATAGGTCGGAAACTTTCATACCTTTTGAAATAGATGGGTTGGCGTTGATTTATGGATTTTCACCTACTAACCATGGAGTTCCCTGAAGTGGGACATTACCTGGTCCAATGCTGATAAGAGCCTTCTCTTGCACTACACTCTGTCCTGCACATATGCCTCTCCAAATGCAACTCGGGGATTGCCCTAAAGAGGTTTCCAAGAATGAAGAATGTGGGAACTATTTAGCTTTTAACAACCTCGCTAGCAAAGATGAAACGTTCGTTAGGATTCTCCATGCTTGTTTCCCCAGGAGTGCCAGATTATGCTCCCTCAGATGCAAGAAACTCATTCCTCCCAACTCTTTGTGTTTGCAGAGGTCTGCCCAGTTGCGCTACATAATCCCTTTACCACCTGCACTACCTTTCCACCAAAACTTGTTGAGCATTCTCCCAATATTCTCCAGCAACTTTTGGGGGAACTGGAATATCTGCATAGTGTAAGATGGGAGAGTCTGTAAAATGGATTTAATCAAAACTTCCCTCCCCATCGAAGACAAGAACTTGTTGCTCCATGATGTCATACGTCGTGCAATCCGCTTCTTTATGTAACCAAACGCTCTTGTTTTGTTCCTCCCCACCATATTTGGCATCCCTAGATAAATGGTCGGTTCCAACTCCTTCCTGAAATTTACCCTAGTGATGATGTTTTCTTTTGCTTCGAGATGGGTGTTTGGGGAGAAGAACACGGATGTCGTGTTTTGGTCCCCCTTCTCTAGCCACAGTTGTTTGGATTTCTGTCTCCATTTAATCGCTTGAGCTAGTCAAGAGGTTGTTTAGTCTATCCGCTTCTCTGGCATACGCTTCCAGTCCTTGCTCATCCCTCATGTGCCTTGGTAAATTGATCATCTTTTGCATCGTCCTTTGGTTATGCCATGGTTTCTTATTTTCTTCATTTTCCTACTGGTGTAACCTATCTCGCACAGTTGTCATTCGGTTCATTAGATTCTGACCCGCTTCTTCCTCCCAAGCCATGGTTGTGACTCTCTCGCATTCCGGGTTTAGGGTTCATTAATTTCATAATCGGAACGGGTGGCTAGCCTGTTGGTATATCTGAGGTTGCCCCGTTAAGAGTATCGGGATGTGATCTGACGTTGAGAAGCCCAGGTTTGTCAATCTAGTGTTTCCATTGCATTTCTCCATGCGTTGTTTATTAAAGCTCTGTCTAGACGTGCTTCCTTCCGAATGTCAGTTCCACGGCTCTTCTCCCAGGTGAACCTGTGGCCCATTATGTCGACATCCTCCAATCCGCACTCTGTGATAGTGGAAATGAATCCATTAGTCCTTAGGGTACGCGAGGCACCCTATGGAATCCTCCTGGCTCCCCATGTTATTCATGTCCCCAATTAGACACCACAGAATGGTGATTCCCTCCGCTAGTTTCCTGATTAGCTCATACGTGAGGTTCCTGTAATGTTTGTTTGAATCCCCATACACCCCTGTAATTAATACTTGAGGGCCATCCTAAATGCTTGCTTTTATGTGAATATGTCTTTTCGAGGACGAGAGAACTGAAACTCCCTAGCCGTCCTTTCATAGCATTGCCAATCCCCCCACTTCTTCCTACCGGGTCTACTCTGAAAATGCCCTGGTATCTCAATCTTCCACACAATACCCTCAGCCGTCTCTAAGTAGAATAAGTCTCGCATAAGAATATGTAGTCGGGTTTATTTTCTGTTGCAATCTTCAGCAGGAACTGTATGGCCCGCGGGTTCCCAAGCCCCCGACAGTTCTAGGAGAGGACACTCATTGACCCTCGTGGGACCTGTCAGCTGGTCCCGCCGATATATGAGTTTGGTTTAAATCTATTACATCTTCCCTACTTCCATGTTCCACTCTCATCCGTTTTACTCCTCCGCTTCCCTTTGGGCTCTCTGCCTCCTCATATATTACTTACACCTCTCTTGGCCTAGTCCAGGTCGTACCTGTATGGCTCTCTTCTGCTAAATTTGAGTATGTCCTCTCGGCGTGCATTCTGCCTCCCGCGACACCCTTTCCCCCTTTCCTGGGCCATTCCATATGTATTTATCACCAAGGGAGAACTTGTTCTGTTTCGATTCTGCTCGTAGCCAAGTGCCATAGGGCATTATTTCGTGTCCTCCTGTCCTCCCTTGATGGCATTGCTTGTCCGCATGCCCCAAAATCCCACAGTTGAAGCAAAAAGGGGGTAATCGTTCGTATTTGAACAATACACTATAGCTTGCTCCCTTCGAGTCCTCCACTCTCATCATTCTGCTTAGCGGTTTATTGATTGCCAACTTTACTCTAACCCGAATGTATGAGCACCAGTATCCGGTGAAATTTTCTTCGTCCATTTTTACAACCTCTCCCAGAACGTTCCCGATTCTAGTCGCAACCTTTTCCGTCTTTAGGTGTGCGGGAATCCCATGCATTTGCACCCAGATCTGGTAATGTTGGAACTGTACTTTCTCCGGTGGCACTCGCATGGGTAAGCGTTCTAATAGGATTTGCAGCTTATTAAATGTCCAATGACTCTTATCCAGCACACTATTCATGTCTCGTTCGTCATAAAATTGGAACAATAACATATTTTGTGATATCTCTTTGATAGTAACTCTGTGCTCTAGTTAACACAGGCTGGCTATCAAATTTTTGAAAGATTTGAAATCATATCCTTTATCTGCTATGAATTTGCTTACTAGACACAACATCACGTTATCTACTTGGTCTTCCTCCTCCAACTCTCCGAATATTAGCCTAATTTTATCCTCGCCTTTAATAGAAATATGTTGCCAACGCTCTTGAATTTCATCCAATCCTTTCGGCTCCGTCTCTCTACTCCTTCCCTCTCCCCTTCCCCTCTCTGTCCTCCTGCTTTGGTCTTCCACTATCGTAGTCCTCCCCACATCTATTCATGCATCCTCCCTGGCTTGATCGTGTGTACCCGTACCCGGTTCATCAAGCTTTTTGTAAACCCTGAACTCACCGAAAGACTCAATTTATCTAATTTTTTAAATTATGTTAAATATTTTTAGAAATGACGAAAAGACCCTTGTATTTATTTAAAAAATTTAAGAAAACATTTAAAAATAGTTTTTAAACATTTTCTTAGAGCATATTTTTTTTTATAAAACTAATTCTAATATTGTTTTCTTAAAAGTTTTTAAAATATATATTAAAAATGAAAAACGGTTTTTAAACATCGTTTTATCATTTATTTTATAAAAAATATTCAAAAAATATTTTTAAAATTTTCAAATACTAGATCATTTTCGTAATTTCTGAAAAAAATTAACAGAATTTTCAAAAAATTTAATGTCGTATGGTTAAGTGAGAAGTTAGGTAAGTCTAAGTGAAAAACGTGAAAAATTTGGCAGAGGTATGTGAAGTTTTCTCTAATTTTTTTTATAGATATCGAAGTTGCATTTAAATTAACTTTCGTTAAATTTACTAAAATTAATTTGTGAGAAATCAAAATTGACTTCGATGTTTAATTTTAGATGATATAATTATTTGATATATATGAAATGACCATTTTACATTCTAATAAATAACAATTTTAATTTATGATTAAAGGTATTATTCTTTCCAAATATATGAAATAAAAAAATAAATTTAGCGTGTGAAATTACTTTTTTGTCATCAATCCTCTTCAACTTCTCAGCTATAGCGCTTCACCTCTTTTTTCTTTTTACTTCATAACCAAACCTCCTATTCCACATCTACAGTCCTCCCCAACTGCACACTTTCTCCCTCATCCTCCAACCTTTTTCCCCTTTCATCGGAAACCTCCTCGCTCCGTCGCCCCCGGCTGGGAACTCCCTTCTCAACACTAACATCGACCTTGCCTCTCCAGCGACAACCTAATTCACGCCGTCGATTTCAATCCCCTCTTCCCTCCCCTAATTTCAAATCACATCAAAACTCTGACGAGATGGTCGAGAAGTTAGAGCTCGATTGGCTCGAACCACGACGGAGGACGAAGAAGCAAGTGAAGAGCTTGGTAATTAAAAAGTGTCAGCAACGCGATGTCGCTGAATCTCTAGGCTTGTGATTTCAAATTCTCGACTGATGAAGAAGACGAATAAAATTTTATAATGTAGATCGATGTATCGTAACCGCTTGAGCAAGTCAATATAGTACGACATTTCTTGAGAAGATAAGAAATGGGCTTGGGTTGACCCCGCCTAGCGGAGACCTTCAAGAGCACTTGACAACCTTGGTGGTCAAACGGTATTACCACCCCGTCTCTCGTTCTTGTGTCATTTTTTATAGTGTAGATCGATGCATCGAAACACTGACAATGAGGATCTTTCTCTTTCCCTTCAATAAATCTCTAGAATTCGACGACGACGATGTTTTGTAATTCCATGGCTTGGATTAACCTCGTCTAGCGGAGACCTTCCAGAGCACTTGACACAACCTTGGTCATCAAACGATATTACCAACTTGAAAAACTCGCATGTATTAAGATTTGAACTCAGTATCTCGTTTATGTTAGTGTGAACTCATTGCCACTTGGTCCAGTTTGTGTTGGTCTTGTGTCACTTTTGTACTAATTTTTTTAAAACCATTTTGCTCATTCTTTAGTGCATAGGTATGAATGGTCTCTTGTTATGGGGTTGGAGTCTTCTTCATTTTTTATTGGGTAAATTCCACATGACCCCCCTTAACTATACGCGTGTCTCACATGCCCCCCACAAAATCAATCTGTGAGGTGCCTTAACTATCCAAAAATCCCACTTTACCTTTTTTGGTTGATTTTTTTCAAAATTTTGTTGAGTTTTTGTGAAATGACGAAAATACCCTTGCATCTGAAAAATTAAAATAAATAAATATGATTTTGAACTTTTTTTTCTTCTAATTTTCTCGTTGTACAAAATAAAGAATAAAATTGTTAATAGTAAAAATAATTAAAAAAATTATTTTTTTATAAAAAAAAATTAAATATAAAAATTTACTTTTAAACATCGTTTTTTATTTTTATTAATTTTTACACATTTTTTTTTAAAATAAAAAATTAATACTAAAATATTATTTTTATTCTTTATTTTTTACAATGAGAAAATAGAAAAAAAAGTTCAAAATCATTTATATTTATTTATTTATTTTAATTTTTCAGATACAAGAGTATTTTCGTTATTTCACACAAAACTTAACAGAATTTTGAAAAAAGTCAACAAAAAAGGTAAAGTGAGATTTTTGGATAGTTAAGGCATCTCACAGATTGATTTGTAGTTAAGGGGGGCATGTGAGACACGCGTATAGTAGTTAAGGGGGGTCATGTGGAATTTACCCTTTTTTATTTTCTTCACTTTCTACAAGATATAGAGATAGATTGGAGAGAAAAATCTTGTAGACTTGAATATTTGAAGATTATTGATCAATTGAGTGAAATTTGCTTTGAACCCTTCAATTATGATGTCTATTGTGTCTATATCCCTATCTTTGTTTACTCGTCTGCAAGCATGAGTAGCTAATCTTATAGTTAGGGATAGATGATTAGGGATTAAATTTAGGGTTCCTAAATGTGTAGTTTAATGCTTAATCTCCTAGATAAACTTGATTATGACCTAATCCACCTAGAGAGACAAAAAAACAAATTAGATGAGGTGATTAAAGCAATTAGGTGTTGGATCTACCATCTATCTCAAAAGGTAGAATGGGCACAACAGCATTAGCAATAAGTGGCAAGGCCGAAAGCTAGGTAAGGAATCAAATCATAGAGCTACCCTAGCAGTAAATTATGATCAGTGAATTATCACACGTAGTTTCATTGGTTAGTGTGGACCCTTAATCGACTAATTTGTCTTTCACCATCACCTACGTGTCGACTAAAACCTTGATTACATTTTGTCTAATCACTCAATCCTAAGACGGTTTTCATGACCCTATTAAGCTCTAATTATTCACTAGACTTGTGAATTCGTGACTTATCGCGATTAAGTCTTTGCACGATCACGTTTATTCCATTCCTTATCTTTTATAAAATCATATATTTACGAGGATATTTAAATAATATAACAATTATTAGTTAAGGCTTCTAATGAAATTAAGAGAAAATAACACCTAGACTCCTTTAGTTAAACAGTATTTGCACATGGACCTCCTTAATTAAAAACTTAATTTTCAAACTTACTTAACTATTTGGTTATTCCACTTGTTCTAACACAGTCAAATTTCAAGTCAAAATGATGTATGTGATTTCCACTTGATGGATACATTTTCTTAAATGAAAAAAATTGTCTTTTGAATAATACTAAAAATAAAATCCATCATCTTTCTCGCATTTAGTGTTGTAAGTGTGTCAAGCTTCTGACGAGTTGTTTGAGTTTGAGCCGAATTCTAACTCATGGTTGGACTTCATTAATAAATGAGCTGAACTCAAGCCTGACCGACCTATTAATGTTTGATAAGCTCGCGAGCTGGCCCATTTGATATTTGACTAAAATAATTTTACTTTTTTATAAATATTGATACTAAAATTAAATGAGCCGATCTTAAATTTGCTCGTTTCATATTTGGTTAATTATATATTTTAATTTAATTTTTTAACTTAACTTTTAATGAATATTTTGTATTGAAAATTGAGCAAACCGAGCTGGAGTCGAGCCGAACTCATGATTGTCTATTTTCTTATAAGCCAGACTCGAGCTTAGTTGTATATGCCTGTAAGAGCCTGAGTTCAGCTCGAGTCGAATACTTTTTTTCACAAGCCGAGCCTAGCACTGAAAAATTGAGCCTCGATTCGGCTCGTTTACATCCCTATTTGTATTTGTGTCATTTAGCCAAATGCTCTTAGGTTTTATGTCTCGTTTAAGTAATTTATTACATGGTTGTCAACCGATGTACATGCTCTTCACATCTATCTTGGTAATGGCTAGAGCTGTAATGGAATTGAGTTTTTAACAAGTCACTCACGCTCGATTTGTAAGTTTTTTGTTTTGGGCTTGTTATAATTGAGCTCGAACCGAATTCAAGCTCAAGGTTGGACTCGTTTAGTAAACGAGCCGATCTAAAATCTAACATTTTAATGCTCGATAGACTCGCGAGCCGGCTCGTAATATTTAATTAATATATTTTTGCTTGAATAAATATTTTTAATGAAACTAGATTAGCCGAATTGGTTCGAGCCCATCTCGAGTTTACTCGTTTAGTGTTTAAACAATTAATATTTTTTTGATTTCATTATAAATTTTAATTGATATTTGTATTGAAAATTAAGCGAAGTGAGCTCAAACTTCTCTACATTCTTTCGTGCTGAGCTCGAGCTTACTTGTAAACTAGTTCAAGCCCGAGTCGAGTTCAAGTCGAACACTTTTATCACGAGTCGGACCTAGCCGAATTGAGATTCTATTCATCTCGTTAACTCCTTTAGACATATCCACTTCGAGCACCACCAACATGTTGGGGCTCTACTCAAACGACATTTGATTGATCAAGTGTTTCGAAAAACTGTTGGTAACATCAAACATTGATCACTACTTAAAATTTTGAGAGAATATTAAGGAAAAATTGTTTTTCATCACAAAACTAACTGCATTAAACTAAATGAAATAACAAAATATTTAGACAGCTTAGAAGTTAAGTTTTTAATTAAGAGATGTAAGTAGAAATAGTATCTATTTAATGGGGTCTAGCTGTTTTCCCTAAAATTAATATTTCGAGCCTAAGAAAATTCAGCATTACTGGACAACTGATTCTACTATGTGTTATTTGAGTGGAGATTTTCCTTTTAAAAACATTTTTAATATTGCAGTGAGGAGTCGCGTTGCTTTGGGGAGAGAGAGAGAAATTGAAATTGGCCTGAAACACTAAAATGAATAGAGTTTGGCGCACGCTAGACAGCAACACTAGTCAATAGTCATGGTTGTGCTCTCTATTATTCGATACGGTGACGTGAACGCATTTGTATGGCTTATATTAGTTGATCTTGTTTTGTTTTGTTTTGTTTTGTACGTGACTTGTGTGCTACTGTATCCAGGACAAATTATCAAGATATCATTTCACTCAAGCTAGATTCAAAATTTAGATATTTTTAGAATTTATGCTACTATTGTCCTATGTCCACCTATATTTTTGTTTGGTAAAATGGATTGAACACATTATACTATTTGTTATGTCCACATGTGAGTTCAAAGTCTCACATCGGAAGAGTATTGAGTATATGGAGGGTTTATATACACATTGGACCCTAGACCCACCAGGCTAGTCTTTTGGGTCAAAGGTGGGCTCTAATGTGTGTATGGGCTTTCCTTGGGTGCTCCTCCTAGGTAAGGCCCGGATCTCTCCAACACTATTAAGTGTAGGTACATGAGTTTATGTTTTCTTTCGTCTGTCTGAGTCTTTACTCCAAACTATATTTTTTTGTAAAATGTTATATGAGAATGGTGATATTTTTCAATTGTATCATAACTTTTATAGTATTTTATACTGAATGAGTTTAATTAAGAACGACATATTCCATCAAATTGGATTGTTTTGTGACACTACAAACTAGGCCCAATAAGAAGGTAGCTTTAATAAATTGTTAATGGGATGAACTACAATACAAACTATAGTTAGAGTACAAATGTTAGAACAATTAATATCTCTTAAATTAGTTTCAATCAATGGTTTAATTTAATAATACTAATTATTAAATAAATGGGTATATTGGTCTATATATATATATATATATATATACCTCGTTTCTAAACCCTACCCTTAATTTTTTCCGCCTCCTTCACAAACGGATACACGAGTCGACGATTCACGACGGAGACGAGATGCGCCACCGAGATGAGATCTTAGTCGTCGCCCTTGTTTCCTCGCGATGACGGACGAACGACGGGGATACGACGGACGGTGACGATTCACCAGGCATCACCGTGGGGATCAACGGTGGCGATCCAATTGGCATCACATGGTATCACCTCTCGACGTTGGATCTCTCGTCGGCCGCGACTTCGCCCTCCACGACACGGAGCCCGCCGACACCACCAAGCTCCGCACCTATCCCGTCCTCAACACAGTGGGGCACTACATCATGGCTTGGGAGAACAAGGTCGGCGTGATCGGGTTGATCCACGCCGGAATCGAGAGCGTTGTATGTAGTTTATGATTTTGATGATCCGTTCTTGAATTTTGCGTTATTTGGATGTCCGTTTCATGATTTGTTTCATTTGGTTTTTATGTGTTTTCCATGTATATGATTTGTTTCATCTAGTTGTTTTTATGGATTATGCATGTGCATGATTCAATTTGCAAGTATTGCTTCTAATATGTGAATTAGTGTTGATGCAAACCATGAATTGTTCTCGATACATATGCAATTTTAGGGTCATCTAGTATGTGAATCGGGGTGATTCCTATTTCAATATAAAAAAATTCGAATACTATATGGGCAAAGGCCGTACTCATATTTTTTTATGCATTATGTTTTGTGATGCCGACAATTTTGTGTCTTTTGTGGAACAAAATGATCCAATATTTTGTGTTGTTGACAATTTTCTGCCGAGAGCACAATGAAGCAATTTTGTGTTATTGAATAATAACACTTGATGAATTATCATGATATTTGACGAAATAATCATGACACTTGAACAATGAACTTGACGTATCCATTGGGAAACATCGGGAAACATTTTTCAGAAATTGATTTAGCCATGAAACTTGACAGCTTTGACGAACTTGATGAAGTAAATCAAAACTTGATGAAGTAAATCAAAACTTGATGAATTGAATAATGACACATGACACATGACGAATGAAACAATGAAACTTGATAATGAAATTGAATTTGTCAATGACACATGATGAACTTGAACAAATAACACATGACGAATGACACAATGAAACTTGATGATTTAAACAACATGAAACTTGACACATGAAACATAATGATTTAAACAACATGAAACTTGACACATGAAACGTGATGATTTAAACGACATGAAATTACCATGATGAACCCATTTAAATGATGAAATTATCATGATGAAACCAAATTAATGAATGACGAAATTATTGACTGATTCCATAATTTGAAACTACCATGATTAAATCGATTTAATGAATGATGAAATTATGGAGTAATTTCATAATTATTTGTCAAACGATTTCACCTTTAAAAATATTGAAATTAGGCAATAATAATTAAAGTAGTTAATTGTGTAAAAATACATTACAGTTTTCACGCACAACTTCAACCCTCACAACGTCACCGTAGCCACCATCATCATTGACCAAACCTCGCACCATTAATAACAACGTATTCGAATTCTCAGCGCCTTTCACAACCATTGATCGCTCGGAGCTACCTCGACATCGTAACACCTCGACCTCCATCCCCGACCATCATCCTCCGCCATCGACCTTGACATCGACCTCCATCCCCGGCCATCATCTTCCGCTGGTATCGCAAACCCATCCATCTCAGCCACCACCGAAGCAATCCGATCAACTCATCATTCTGGAATCCCATAATCCAAAATTCCGTAAACCGGAATCACGTAAGCCAAAAATTCGATAAGCCGGAAATTTCATAATCCAGAATCCCGTAAGCCAAAATCATGTAATCTGTAATCCGCACATCCTGTAATCGGAAATCCCGTAATCCGTGATCCCGTAATTTGGAATCCCGTGATCCAGAAATCACGTAATTCGAAATCCCGTAATCCAAAATCATGTAAGAAGGAAATCCCGGAATCCCATTATCCGGAATCTCGTAATTCAGAAATCCTTAAATTCAAAATCTCGTAAGCCGGAAATTTCATAATCTGGAATCCCATAAGCCGGACATCCCATAATCCAAAATCTCCTAATTCGGAATCCCATAATCCGGAATCTCGTAATCCAGAATCTCGTAATCTAGACATCCCGTAATCCAGAATCCCGTAATCCAAAATACCGTATGCCGGATCGCACATGAGAGAAGAGTAAAGCATCAATCGACAAAATTTAGCATCCGACATCCATCAGCCATCAGCGCATCCGACATCAGCCATCTGCGCATTCGGCATCAGCCATCTACACATCCGACATCCGCGCACGGCGATCAACCACACATATTATCTAGTTTCAAACTCAATTCTTGCTACACCGCATTGAGTTTAAGGGGGGTTGTTAGCTATATTCATAATAGGGTTATGGTCCATAGGGTTAGCCCATCTATATTAGGGTTTCTTTTTCTCACCCATATTAGGGTTTCCCTATCCCTTTATAAATAGAGGTCTCTTGTACATCATAATTACACATCAATAATATATTTCTTCATTATCTCTATCAAACAATGTACACAATTTTCACGTGACTATACCCAATTTCTGAATTTTTTTACAAGATTGAAGAATTATTTGATAAATATGAAAAGACCCTTCTACCATCAGTTGAATAACGAATCCAACTTATGATTCAAGGGCATATTAGTTTTTTAGTATAAAAAATAAAAATTTGAAATTTTTTTCTAAAATAACTCTTTTACCCTCGCTTTAAACCTCTTCATCTTCCTCATCCCTCGTCTTAAACTTTTCTTACTTGTCGAATGCGTATTTCATTTGTTCTACTCGACGAGAGTAAAGCCCTTAACAATGCCTTAATTTCTCGAATTCAGATTGTTTGTGCTTGTTGGTTTTATTTAACATTTGTAGATGGATAGATTAACCAAGTTCACATCTCACATCTCATCCCTCATTTCGTTGGTTCCCACCATATGGAAGGGACTAATTGGTGATGCAGGGACATTAAAGAATTTAAGTACATGGGCACAACCCTTTTTAATTGTCTATTTTATATTTCCTAATATGTAGTTTCTAGAATAAGTGGCTTGTAGCCCAAGTAGATCTACTTTCCAAATCGTTATTTCCTAGTTTCTAGTTTGTTATTTCATTTTCTAGTTTCTAGTTTTCTAATTACATGTATTTAAAGAGGCTTCAACTCTTGGAAAAATCAGATTTGAGAGAATAAAAATTATAATTTTGTACTTGAGACTTTGTCTTATTTTACTTATCACCATAGGCCGATGATCCTAGGTGTGGCGTAAAAACGTTATCTTAGCCTATACCAAGCTAAGTGGTGGTTAAACCTTATCTTAGTCTATACCCGGCTAAGTGGCGGTTCTATTTCTCAAACCCTAAACCCATTCTCTACGATATCCTATTTTTCTCATCCATTCCTACACTTTTTTCGATCGAAAACTTCAAACCTAAGAAACTACAAAAATAACTTCGAACTCATATCGTTCTACTTATTTCTCATAGCCATCCCCGTATCAAGTGGTATCAGAGCACTGGTTGGATGGCCGGTGGTAAATCTATAGGCGTTGCTAATGGCGGGGAGGATGATAGTAAGTATTTATCTGATGAGCAGAGGCGTATTAATTATCTCGAACTACAAGTTCAGAAATTTCTTGAGCACGTAGGACGCAGTAGTGATTTCAAAAAGGTTATTCATGTGAGTTGTAATGCGAGAGAATCACGCCAAGATCAAAGATTTGATTTCGAAGAGAAGTTTCAATCTCATACCCAATCAAATAGAGTTGTGACAAGGAGGTATGATGAACATGAAAAACATAGAGAAAATCAAACTCATTATGAAGATCGTGATTTCTATGAGAGGAGGCCGGATAAGAAATATTTTGCCTGTACTAACATGTCAAAACTAAAAATCCCGAAGTTTGAAGGTCACATGAATGAAGATCAATTTTTAGAGTGGTTGAGCACCGTAGAGAGGGTGTTCCATTACACTAATCCACTAGAAGATTGGAAAGTAAAGCTAGTGGCTGTAAGATTGAGGAAACACGCTTTAGATTGGTGGGACAGCCTCAGAAGACAAAGAGAAAGATATGACCGTGCCAAGATCGTAACATGGGATAAGATGAGAAAAAATTTAACGAGAAAATATTCTCCATCTACCTACAAACATTAGGTATATCTCAAATTGTAAAAGTTGAGGCAAGGGAGCATGTTCATAGAGGAGTATGTTACTAAATTTGAGACCTTGATGATGAAAGCCGGAGTAAGAGAAGTTGAGAAGCATTCAATCAATCATTTCATTGACGGTCTAAATTGGAACATTACAAAGGTGGTCGACCTACAACTTTACTACGCATTGAATGATGTGATCAAGTATGCACTAAAAGTTGAAGCTCGAAACAAGCATAGAAGAATTGACGCATCTAGAAGATTTGTTGAAGCCAAGCATTGTGTGACAAAAGAACCATATGAGGCAAGTACAACTATCAAGCCAAAAGTAGAAAGTGAAGTATATGAGGTAAACCTTGGAAACTCTTCAAATAAACTTAATTATTTTAATTGCCAAGGTTTCGTGAATATTGCATCTGAGTGTCCTAAGCAAGGAGTGGTAGAGCTCGTGGAAGATGGATATGTGGCAAGTGAAGATGACATGCTCTATGAGAAATATGATGAGAACATTTTTGAATTCAAGGCAAACGATGTCGTGTATTCACGTAGCATTCTTTAATCATGCAAGAAAGTCTTAAATCGAGTATGAATCCTATGAGGAAGGTTGATGTGTTGAGAACCGACATTTTTCAAACCAAAGGAACACACAAAGATCACACTAAAAAGCAAGACATAATCAAAAGAGCGGTGGTGTCGCGAGAAGAAACTGTTATTAAAGCCGACGATAAATTGGTAGCTGAATTCACGTCAACATTAAAAAATGATGCAGGTGACACATGTGTTGTTCAAGAAGAACTATCAATTGTACTGAGATCTATGAGTGTCCAAGAAAAAGAAGATTAAGAAAAGAATAAATAACACATCTTCTAAATTGGCTGTCATGTTCAAAACAAGATACACAACTTTATCGTTAAAAAGAATTTTTTCACTATTGTTGGTAGTATTTCTCTCGCTGACAAATTGGAGATGCCAACAAATAAACACCTCAAGACATATATATATATATATATATATTACAAGATCTCTATGGTGAAATTGTGACAAAAATAAGGGAGCAGGCGTTGGGTTTGTCAAGCACTCATAATTATGAAGATCCGTTTTTATGTGACATAAATTCAAAACGAGATGAACAATTGTGGCAATTCGATCAAGAAGATAAGCATGATGAAGTATTCAACAAATATTCTCTTGTGCACGATGAAGGAAATTATATTCTCTTTCCCATGTACCCGAAAAAAGCCTACGATAATCATATGCGACTGGGAAAAGGTGGTGAGAAGTGGAAAGAAAAGAAACTTGTGAAATACGTCAAATTTCGTGCATATAAGTTAGTTATTTTTAATGTAGCCAATTGGCGTCCATTTGATGTTGGCTACCATTTGAAGACAACGTTTAACATAGGCGATTTTTGCCCTTTTGATGTTGGTGGAGACTTGAATATGTTTTTCGAGAAGAGGAGGGAATGCCTAGGAATTGAACTACCTACTGACTACGAGGTGTCTCGTCTCTGGAATTATAAAGATCTACACCCTTACAATGGTGAAGACTTGAGGTCAAGTCTTTTTTCACAACTTTGGGGGTTTGATGCAGGGGCATTAAAGAATTTAAGCACATGGGCACAACCCTTTTTAATTGTCTATTTTATATTTCCTAATATGTAGTTTCTAGAATAAGTGACTTGTAACCCAAGTAGATCTATTTTCCAAATTGTTATTCCCTAATATCCTAGAATCTAGTTTGTTATTTTCTTTTCTAGTTTTTAGTTGTTATTTCCTAATTACATGTATTTAAAGAGGCTTTTACTCTTGGAAAAAATGAGATTTGAGAGAATAAAAATTATAACTTTGTGCTTGAGATTTTGTTTTATTTTACTTATCACCTTAGACCGAGTATCCTAGGTGTGGCGTAAAAACCTTATATTAGCCTATACCCGGCTAAGTGGCGGTTAAATCTTATCTTAGTTTATACCCGGCTAAGTGGCGGTTCTATTCCTCAAACCCTAAAACCATTCTCTACGATATCCTATTTTTCTCATCCATTCCTACACTTTATTCGATCGAAAAATTCAAACCCAAGAAACTACAAAAATAACTTCAAACTCATCTCGTTCTACTTATTTCTCGTAGCCATCCCCGTATGAATTGGATTTTGGAGCTGCGTTAAGGACCCGCCACCCATGCCATCTGGTCGCCTCCGTTGGTGTTTTTTGAGTGGGTCAAAATCGTGTTTCTTGCCGGATGAGAGATGACTTGTTAGAAGCTTCTAGATATGAATTCGAGTTGCCGAATCAAAATCTCCAAGGTTATAGAATAGTCAAAGTTTGAAAAATTCATTCAAGATTGAAGAAGCAGGGTGAAATCAAAATCGACGAATCAGAGTAGAATGAAATTCCCTCTGATTTGAGTAGGACAAATCAGGTTCAAAATGCTCTTTTCAAAATGCTCTTTTCTGATTATTATTTTTTGTTTGACGGTCCATCCGTTGCTACATATTGAGGATTGAGATGAATTTATTTGAATTCAAAGTCACAGGTTAGATGATGAGCCTAATTGATTGTGATTGTAACCGGAGAGATGATGGAACGAGGTTGAAGATAGGGAGAAGTTGAAGATGAGGTAAAATGGTCATTTTATAAGTTGTTTTCATTTGTTTCTCTTGAATAATAAGTTTTCTTATTAAACTGAAGGTAAAATGGTCATTTCATATTTATCAAATAATTATACCATTTGAACATTAGATATTACATACTATTTATATCGATTTTGAAAGTTACCTTAATTGTAACAATTAAATAGTCAAGATATTTGTAGAAAAAAACTTTATTAATTAGAAATAATTGAATGAGAAACGTGTATAGTTAGATATATTTGTCTATCATTATTTCTTAAATTTATTGATAAATGATAATAACTTTTTTCAACATGCACAAATTATAAGAACATATAAACTAAAGGGTAAATTACACGTAACTACACCCAAGGTTAGCTCTCTTAAACATAACTACACTCATGCTATAAAAGGCTTCACGACTCTCTTAATGTTTAGTTTTTTTGCACCATCAATTATTACATTAGTTTCAAGCTAATTTTAGATGGAAAACTAAAATGTCCTTCATTAGCATTTTAATTTTAAAATGAATGCCTCCATGTCTATTTCTCCTACAAGCTCTAAATCTCTTTCTCTTTTTACTCTACTTTTGAAGTTATGTAAGCAAAATGTATTCAAAATATACCATGCATCATTCCTATGTTTAAACATAAAATACTTGATCTAGAAAGTTTATTCAGTTTTTTCTTCTGTTATCCATTAAAATGAAATAATTTTCACCATCAGCACGTGATGGTAAGCGTTTGATAATTTCATAAGTGATGAATATGAGTGTTAAAGCTCAAAAAATACAATTGATCTTGAATTATTATAAAAGGGAAAATGACACTTTAGTACACCTAAGTTTCGATCATTTTTACTTTAATACTCTTAACTATCATTTTACCTTCTGCAGTTATTTAATTATTTAATTTTTTCACATTACTAAATTTCATGCAATTATGTTAAATTTTTCATTAAAAAAACAAAGTTTCCCTTTTAACCTTAACTCATATTTAATATTTTATTATTAATTAACTAAAAATGTATATGAAAATATAAAATATATTTTTAATGAATAATATTATTATATTAAATAATAAATAGTATATTAAATAATAATAATTACATAATTAATTAATTTTATAACAAAAAATTATGAATCTTAATCTCAAACAATAGTAATATTGGCATGTCTAATATAATATAGAATATTATTATTAATTAAATATATCGAGATACGTATACTAATAGTTATTTAGTATACTAATATCGAGATACGTATACTAATAAATTCCACATGACCCCCCTTAACTATAAGCGTGTCTCACATGCCCCCCCTTAACTATAAAATCAATCTGTGAGGTGCCTTAGCTATCCAAAAATCCCACTTTACCTTTTTTGTTGACTTTTTTCAAAATTCTGTTAAATTTTTTGTGAAATGACGAAAATACCCTTATATCTGAAAAATGAAAATAAATAAATAAAAATGATTTTGAACTTTTTTTTTCTATTTTCTCGTTGTACAAAATAAAGAATAAAAATAATATTTTAGTATTAATTTTTTATTTAAAAAAAATTATTTATAAAAATTAATAAAAATAAAAAACGATGTTTAAAAGTAATTTTTTATTTTAAACTTTTTTTGTAAAAAAAACTTTTAAAAAATTATTTTTACTATTAACAAAATTTTATTCTTAATTTTGTACAACGAGAAAATTAGAAAAAAAAGTTCAAAATCATTTTTATTTATTTATTTTAATTTTTCAGATAGAAGGGTATTTTGTCATTTCACAAAAACTTAACAGAATTTTGAAAAAAGTCAACAAAAAAAGGTAAAGTGGGATTTTTGGATAGTTAAGGCACCTCACAGATTGATTTTGTATTTAAGGGGGGTCATGTGGAATTTACCCTTTTATTAATGATTAAGAATGAAACATTACCAACTGAGTGTGCCTCGGTGGTTAGGGGCTTATTTGCTCCCTGATCTCCGGACCGGAGGAGATATTATTATTATATTTAGTTGTTTTTGCTTGTATTTGTTGTGTTTGAATATGGCATGCTTATTGCAGTATGTTTGTACGTGTCCTGCTTAATGTAGTTGGTATGAGGTTCGGTTTGATTGCAGAGTTGTTCACAGGAGCTTGATGGGTTATCAAGTAGGATTGCGGGGTTTCTCCAGCCAATCGATGTAGCGGTCGTGGCTTGCATAATACTACGAGTTCTTGTATACTCTCAATCTAAGAGTGTGGGGATTGTCCCACTCAATCTACATGAAATGAATGAATAACTTTGTTGATTCAAATAATAATAATAAAACATTAAATAGAGGTTAAAATTTTTGAACTTAAAAAGTTAGTACCCAACTTAAAAAGTTTCAATTCAGGTACTTGAAGCTTTAATAAGCGATATTTAAGGTAACTTTAGTTAAATCTAGGGAAAATGTCACTTCCATCGATTTTCACTTACCTCCCTCGATCTTTCACAATTTCTCACAGAAGCCTAACACCGTTAATTTTGGTCAAAAGTCAACTATTATTTGCAAAAATAACAAAAATACCCTTTTGCATTTTCCCTTGCCTCCCTTTTTGCAAAAATACCCTCCGAAACCTTCAACTCCTCCCTCTTCGTCGTGTTCATGGCGGCGCCTCCGACATGGCCGCCGAGAGCAGCGGCGAATCGATAGTCGACGGGGGATAAAGCTCCGGCTCTGGTGAATCGCGGATGCAAAAATACCTCCTCCTTTTCCAATAACACCGCCGATTTTACTTAATGGACAAAGTAGAAGATAGACGGTCTAGGCTGAATACTGGCGGAAGTATCTCCTCTGCTTGAATTACACCATCTTCCTCTCTTATCGTCACCACCCTTTCTCTTAAATTTCGGCTGTCCTTTCTTCTCAAAAAAATTCTGCTTGTTTCCATCCATATTTTCAACAAAAATCAATACTTTAAGCATACAACACTAAGATTGCGATCACCACCCGAGAAAAACAAACATGATCACATGAATCAAAAGGGCATTAAACATATACCCATATGGTATAATTACTGAGGAGATAAATCATTTCCATCATCTCACACATTTACCATAAGAACAACCCTAAAAATGACATTACCAATAGAAAAATTCAGTAGCTAAATTATTGAACATTCAATTTCTCTTCCATCTTCAAACAATACAAAAATCTTCATAATCTTAAAAAAAGCACTAAGACATAATTATGCAGCAATCAACAAGTCAAACACTAAATTACACAAATCATTCAACGTGAAAAGGTTGAGAACAACAAGAATTGAAAAGAGTACCTAATTTCAATGCCGAAACGAGTAGAAATCAGCAGAACTTAACAAATGCAGGAAAAACAGATCGAGGAAGTGATCATCGAAAATGGGTGGAATTTGATGAGAGATTATAGGGTTTATGGGCGAATTGAAAAATTAAAGAAATGATGGGATCAAGATTCGATTTGCAGGAACCATGTGACAGCTATGGAGAAGGGTATGTATAAAGGATGGCTGCCGGAGTGGGTGGCCGGACGGGAGAGTCGGAGACGAGGCCGGGTAGAGTAGGTGGCCAGAGTGCGGAGCCGGCCGGAGTGCGGAGCCAAAGTGCCTCCATGAACAGTGAAGCAATGACAAACCTTTGAAAATTTAATAGTAAGCTGAGGGTATTTTCGAATTTTCACAAGAAAACAAACACCGTTGGGCTTTTGTGAGAAATTGTGAAAGATTGAGGGAGGTAAGTGAAAATCGATGGAGGTAAGTGAAAATCGGGTATAGCACAAGTGAGGTAAGTGACATTTTTTTAGGTATTATGAAATAATATTAACAAATTGCGGAAATTGAATATTTATTGAAATTTTGATCAGCTAGTCGTGCAAGATGCCACACACAATGTTATGTATGATGTTATAACATCGTGTATGACTTCTTGGGTAGATAACGCATGACAGTAAATATAAAGCTAAATAAATAATGACACAGCAGATTGTTTACCCAGTTCGGTGCAACGTCACCTACGTCTGGGGGCTCTCAGCCTAGTGGAAAGGTTTCACTTATCAGTAATTCGTCAGAACATACAAGTACCTGTGATCATCCCTAGATCTATACTTTATGCTACGTTTTACAGTGCAACCTATCTCAGGGTCTCCCCCTGAGTCCAAGACTCCGTCTTGATTCCACTCTTCGAGCAATCACCTTGCTCTATCGGTTCAAGTCGTCGTTGAACGTTGTGGTTGCGTGCAGTCTTCACTCACGCGGTCAGTAAACCCTCATTCACCTAACTCTCAATAGTTATGGTGATACACAATATCCTTAGCACTATCTGCAATCTCTCAGCCCACAAACCTTCACGTCTAAGAGTTTTGCAAATTATTGCTAGGAAACAAATAAAGAACCACACGATTGCTAAGGGGGTAGCCTAAGCTTTTAAAGAAATCGAGGATGAGTACTAACCTTAATGGGTTTCCTCTTAATCACCGTCTTTCTTCTTTCCAGAATTGAAGACGTTCTGGAACTTCTGGTATTTCCTAAACGCAATCGTACTTCATGCAGAATCTGGTCTTTCTTGTTTTCCGTCGCTCAGGATGTTTGCCGAGATGTCGTCAACAATGTCACACAAGATGTCGCATATGATGCTTCGACATTCTTTATGACATTTTCTCTAGTTCCTTAAAAATAAGCCAATCACTAAAGCCGTCGTAACTACAATCTCCCCCTTTGGCTATTTTTAAGGTCAGCAATCTTCGTCGCATTCCGCATCACATTTGTCGACATCTTTCTTTATGGCATTCTTTAAGTCTTCGTTCGCGTTTCGCGTATCATTGCGTCGCCTTGCGCGCGTATCAACGCGTCGTCATCTTATCTTACTCCCCTTGTGTAGGGTTTTGGAGCTTCTAGATCGTCGAGATAGCGGAAGCATTATAAGAAAATCTACTCCAAACTTTTGTCCAAGAACATAAACCATTAAATCTCAAAGCAAAATCTATTCCACAAGATATTTACCTTTAAGTCTTGTTGAATCGATAAAGAAGAACGTTCAGATCTTCTTCTCTAAAGCAAGTCCACACCAAGGGGATGATCTTGATGATCCCTCACTTAATTTCCTACTAGAACAATTAAATGAAGAACAAGAGAGCAAGAACAAGAGGAGCAAGGGGTGGCCGGCCACTATGAGAGAGAGAGAGAGAGTTTTTGTGTGAGTTTTGTGATTAATGGAATAATGAATTAAAGTCTTGTATTTGAATTCATCATCCAACTCACAAGTATGGGTTAAAAGTGATTGGTATGGGCTTAAAGGTGCTTTAACCCATACCCCTTAAATCACTCACCTCTTAATCCACAATCACCAACTAAGCATGGTGTTGTGTGGCCCCCACACATGGACCCACCGTGTGGGCCGGCCAAGAGGTCTTGTTGGGCCCTTAATGGGCCGGCCATGAGGCTATATGGGCCGAGCCCAATGGGCTCGCCCGTGTTGTCTCATGTGTAGGGTTTTGGAGCGTTCTAGATCGTCGAGATAGCGGAAGCAATAAAAGATAATCTACTCCAAACCTTGTCCAAGAACATTTAAACCATTAAATCCCAAAGCAAAATCTATTCCACAAGATGTTTACCTTTAAGTCTTGTTTGAATCGATAAAGAAGAACGTTCGGATCTTCTTCTCTAAAGCTAGTCCACACCAAGAGGATGATCTTCAAGATCCTTCACTTAATTGCCTACTAGAACAATTAAATGAAGAACAAGAGAGCAAGATGATGAAGAGGAGAGGGGTGGCCGGCCACAATGAGAGAGAGAGAGGATTTTTGTGTGTTTTGTGACTTAATGAATTAATGAATTAAAGTCTTGCATTATAATTCATCACCCAACTCACAAGTATGGGTTAAAAGTGATTGGTATGGGCTTAAAGGTGCTTTAACCCATACCCCTTAAATCACTCACCTCTTAATCCACAATCACCAACTAAGCATGGCATTGTGTGGCCCCCACAATGGCCCCACCAAGTGGGCCGGCCATATGGCCTTATTGGGCCCTTATTGGGCCGGCCATGAGGCTTCATGGGCCGAGCCCAATGGGCCCTCCCGTGTTGTCTCATGCCGCGTCCAAAAGTTGCCCGACCTTTTTGTCGTTACTTATCAAACAAAGTCCGACGCGATATCGACGAAAAACTCAATTTCTCTCGATTCGCTAATTATTCTCTCAAACCGAACCTATGGCACAAAACCTCCAGTTTTGTCCATATACTTCTCCTTAAGAAACATCCATGTTTCCTTATCTCAAGTTATCCGTCTTGTATGTGTGTGACCCTCTAGGCTCATGCCACCGTTGGCAGATCAGCGCAAGACTCACTCTTGCCCGATCCATCATAAGTGGTCTCTAGTAAAACATTATGATTACCCAAGGTGCACGATGATCGATAATTCGACTTAACCTTTGTGCGTACAAGTCACCATCCTTTTATCTCTAGATATCCCAATTGATCTCAAGGCATAGAGTCGTCTCCCTTGTTCAATCAATCATTGTTACTTGATATGCGAGATGACTGAGAAATGATAACCCGTATCATTTGCATAGCCATGCTTTTTCTCTCAGTCAGTCTCCATCAAGAGGCCTTCTAACGGATATCTTTCCCATACCGTAGTATGAGGGATAAATCCCTTAGCCGTCTTTCGTGTCACTCATGCAACCCGTTCCGCCACCCAATCATGCCCTTTATAGCAATCCTTTTACAGAAAGCGTTTGGCGCAAGTTAAAGCCGTACGTTCATTGCATAGTGATCACAAAGACTCCTTGGTCTAAGGACGTCGTGACAAGCTATCGCATCTGAATATGTTTATGGCTTAATCTATGAAAACACTATTCAATACGGGTCGTCCGATATCAATCACCTCATGATATCTATGATATGGTTCCAGGATCCCACATCCTTATGACAAGTAGAACTACGTCATTAAGAACCATCCTCATACTGGTCGCTTTTAAGGAAGCATAGGTTGACCAGGGACTCGTTAAGTGTGATCCGTACAGATTTATGGTTCTACTACTTTAGTGGTCATAAATCAGATCATGCTTAAGATATTACTTCAACACATAAGTAATATAAAGCCGTTTATATTTATACATTACAAACGATGATATTTGAACATAGACGTTTACAGGCTAATACCAATTGGACTAGGGCACAAATGCTATCAATCTCCCACTTGCCCTTAGCTCCAATCTAAGTCCCAGTCTATACCCATTGACCTAACATGTTTTTCATGTTTATCTTGAGGAAGAGCCTTGGTCAATGGGTCGGCTGTGTTATCATCAGTTGCAACGTAGTGGATCTTCACGTCACCTCTAGCAATTATGTCGCGGATGATGTGATACTTTCTGAGTACATGTTTGGATCTGTTATGTGCCCTGGGTTCCTTAGCTTGCGCAATAGCCCCGGTGTTGTCACAATATAAGTCTACTGGGTTAGACGGGTTTTTAATTACACCTAACCCAGCCATGAAACTCCTGATCCATACAGCCTCTTTTGCCGCCTCACATGCGGCAATGTACTCAGCTTCCGTCGTAGAGTCGGCAATGGTATCCTGCTTCTTGCTTTTCCAGCTGAATGCTCCACCGTTCAACATAAACACATATCCCAACTGACTCTTAAAGTCATCGGGGTCTGTCTGGAAACTAGCGTCGACATATCCTTTGACGACAAGATCATCATTTCTGCCCCCGTATACAAGAAAGGCGTCCTTGGTTTTTCTCAAATATTTGAGAATCGCCTTGACAGCCATCCAGTGTGCCTCACCGGGTTTGGATTGATGTCTACTGGTACAGCTTAGGGCAAACGAGACATCCGGTCTCGTGCATATCATGGCATACATTATGGACCCTATAGCCGAAGCATATGGGATCTCATTCATTCTTGCTAGCTCTGCAGGTGTCTCAGCACCCTGCTTCTTGCTAAGCTTCACGCCATGACGCATGGGCAGCAATCCTTTCTTTGAATCTTGCATTGAGAATCGTCTCAACACCTTGTCTATATAAGTGCTTTGACTTAAGCCCAAGACCCTCTTGGCACGGTCTCTATATATCTTGATTCCCAAGATGTAAGAGGCCTCGCCTAAGTCCTTCATTGCGAAACACTCACCTAACCAATTCTTCGTTAAGAGCAAGGTAGGGACGTCGTTTCCAATGAGCAGTATGTCATCAACATAAAGCACTAAAAAGATTATATTGCTCCCACTTGCCTTTTTATACACGCAAGGTTCATCATCGTTCTTGACGAAGCCAAACCGTTTTACTACTTCATCAAAACGCTGATTCTAACTCCGAGATGCTTGCTTCAAACCATAGATTGATTTGAGCAACTTGCAAATCTTTCCCTTATTCTTTGGATCCTCAAAACCCTCAGGTTGAGACATATAAACGTCCTCAGCTAACCTCCCGTTGAGGAAGGCGGTTTTGACATCCATTTGCCGTATCTCATAGTTGTGATATGCTGCTATGGCAAGAAGAATGCGGATAGATTTGGCCATAGCTACTGGAGAAAAGGTCTCTTCATAGTCAATTCCGTGGACTTGTCTATAACCTTTTGCTACCAGTCTCGCTTTATAGGTCTGAGGTTTGCCATCCATGTCAATCTTTATTTTAAAGATCCATTTACACCCTATGACCTTAACATCAGGGGTATGATCTACCAAGTCCCACACTTGATTATCTGACATGGATTGCATTTCTTCCCTCATGGCTTCCAGCCATTTCTCAGAGTCGGTTCCGTCCAAAGCCTCTCGAAAGGTAGCTGGATCATTGTCCACTAGTACTAAACCATCACCTTCAGTTACTAAGAAACCGTATCTGACAGGTGCATGACTTATCCTTTCAGAGCGCCTCGGACCGTCCTCATTAACTGCAGCTATTGGTTCTTGCTCAATGACCACTTCTGGCTCTACCTCTTCTAGTGGGTCTTCTCGTGGTTCCCGAGTGACCATCTCATCTAGAACTTCATCAAGATGAATAGCCCTCCCACTGACTGTCTTGGAAATGAACTCTTTTTCCAAGAACGTCCCACCTCGAGCGACAAAAACTTTATTTTCGCTCAGTTTGTAGAAGTAGTATCCTTTTGTTTCTTTTGGATATCCGACGAAAGTGCATTTATCTGATCTTGGTTCGAGCTTGGTTGCAAGCAACCTTTTAACATAAGCCTCGCAACCCCAGATTTTAAGGAAGGACAAAACGGGTTCCTTCCCGTACCATTTTTCAAATGATGCCCCTTCCACTGCTTTCGACGGAGCCCTATTTATTATGAAAGCGGCCGTTTGCAGAGCATAACCCCAGAAGGAGATCGGGAGATCAGTGAGACTTAACATTGATTGAACCATATCTAACAATGTTCGATTCCTCCGTTCGGACACACCATTAAGTTGCGGTGTTCCTTGCGGAGTCCACTAAGATAGTATTCCACCTTCAGTAAGATAACTAAGAAACTCCTCGGATAAGTATTCTCCACCCCGATCAGAACGGAGTGCCTTGATACTCTTTCCGAGTTGGTTTTCTACTTCAGTCCTAAACTCTTTGAATTTATCAAAAGCTTCGGACTTATGTCTCATGAGATAGACATAACCATATCTACTGAAATCGTCAGTAAATGTGATAAAGTAGCCTAAACCACCTCTGGCATGCGTACTCATTGGTCCACATACGTCTGAATGTATTAGACCCAATAAGTCACCTGCCCTCTCACCTAAACCAGTGAAGGGCGCTTTAGTCATCTTGCCCATCAAACAAGCTTCGCATCTTTCAATCGCTTGGAATTCGAATTGACTTAGAAGTCCGCGCTTATGAAGCGCTGAGATGCGTTTCTCATTTATGTGACCCAGACGACAATGCCAGATAAGAGTTTGGTCTAAATCATTAGTTTTAAACCTCTTAGCATTTACATTATAGAGCATGTTGGATTTCGAGTTTTGCATATTCAATATGTATAATCCTCCAACAGTGCGAGCATTGCCATAATATATGTTGTTGCGCATAATATCAAAAAAACCGTTCTTAATATTAAAATAATATCCCTCTATTTCAAGAAGAGAAATTGAGATAATATTCCTGTTGAAACAGGTACGCAAAACACATCATTAAGTTCAATTACAAGCCCACTGGGCAAAACAAGGTTCACAGAACCCACAGCAGTTGCGGCAACTCTGGTATTGTTCCCAACTCTTAGGTCCACCTCGTTTTCCTTTATATCTCTTCTACTGTGTAACACCTGCACATCAGCACAGACATGAGACTCAGCTCCAGTGTCTAGTACCCAGGTATTTATTGTAGAAAGATATAGCTCTAATGGAATACCTGATGAAGTAGCGGCCCCACCGCCCTTCTTCTGATCCTCCTTCAGCTGCTGACAGTCTTTCTTCCAATGACCAGGCTTTTGACAGTAGAAACAGACCGACTCCTTTGCCTTCCCTTTGCCTTGTACGGGCATGTGAGGTCTAGGAATAAATGGTCGTCTGTTCCTCCCTGCGAGGTGTCTTGGGCCTTTACCCTTGTCACCAACAGCTTTGAAGCTGGGTCCCTTCTTGACCATGAAGACATTTTTGGACGAACTGCCCCTTATGCTCTTCTCGGCAGTTACTAGCATGCTGTGCAATTCCGACACGGTCTTGTCCATATCATGCATATGATAGTTCATGACGAACCCACCATATGCATGAGGAAGGGATTGCAGAACAAAATCCGCAGCCATTTCCTTTTCCATAGACATACCGATACTAGTCATATGGTCAAAATGCCCCTTCATCTGTAGGACGTGAGGACCTACGGAGCTGCCTGCTGACATCTTGCAGGCTATGAGTTCTCGGAGAACAGTGTATTTTTCAATACGTACTTTCTCCTTGAACATATCCTTGATCTGTGCAAACATTGCAAACGGATCATGGGATAGCTCCATAAACTGCTTTTGGAGGTCCGCCTCCATGCAGCCCAGCATGACACACGCAACGTCGATAGAGTCGCTAAGGTGTTTTTGGTACGCATCCTTAACGACCCTCGTTGCGTTGGCAGCTGGCTCCTCAGGGATAGCCTTATCAAGGACGTACTCCATGCGTTCCATTTTTAACACAAGTCGTAAATTTCTGTCCCAGTCTAGATAATTTGTCCCGTTGAGTTTACACTTCTCGAGTATAGTCCTCAATGACAAATTAGACGAGTTTGTTGAATTACTAGCCATTTCTACACGAAGAAAGTAAATTTAATCAGAATAGTTGAATAAATTTACGAAAATCCGAATTAAACACCAACCATTAGATTCTAAAATTTAGAATCTTTAAACCAAGATCCCTTATTCGTCATTTGAAGTGCGCTAAGGCGCACCGCTCCAATATGACTTATTTAGGTAGGACATCCGTCCAATTACAACCCGTGTAACTCTTAGTCAGGGTATGTGTAAAACACACGGCTTACCCTTCCGATGCCCCAGCTCGACCTCAGGCCAAGAATCGTGGTTGAGTCAACCAACTTTCACTAACGAGTTAACTTTGTGCAGATGCTCCGCTAAGGCGCACGACATCCCACAAAGTTTACCATTCCCATCTAGAACCCATTCGATCGATGCTCCGCTAAGGCGCACGACACCGATAAAATGTTTCTACATGGGTGTGAATTTGGGTGGCATCTCACTTGACTCAAATTAACTTGTAATTTGGTTGTGTTTAATAATTCGAAAGTATTTGGTACAATTACGAACCCGTCATCAACAACCCGTGTTGTGACGTTTCTAATTGTATCACATACTATCTTCATTTGAATCCGTCATTTGCAACCCGTGCAAATACGTTTCAAATTTGAACTCATCCATCACAACCCGTGTGATGATAGTTCACAACGCTTTAAACATGCAAACAATTAAAGTTGATTTTAATCTTTGCATGTGAGGTGATCGCTTATAAACTTATAAACTAATCATGCAAGCATGCAATTAATTAAATAATTCAAGCAAGCATCCATAAAGCGTTAAATATGCATTTTATAGTCCATCCTAATCTTAGGATTCTACGAGTCTTCACATCTTCTCGTCTTTCTCATTCGGGCTCCCACTAGCTCTTGGACTTCCTCCAAGACCGTCATCGTGCTCGATTTTCCATCCTTCTCGTCTTTGAGTAATAATTACAGTTAATACTCGGTTCGTAGACCGGATAAAAAATAATTACACTTTATGGGCTCGAATAAAAGAATAATTACACGCTAACACTAACGGTATGCAAACCGTGAAAGCGATAAATCTAATGGGCTACTAGTGCATCATACAATTCATCACATCATCCAACATGTTATCACACAAACATGTTATCAAATAATATGCAATAATTCCGGTTTTAATTTTGCCAAGTTGCTTGGTCGGGTTTATCGAAACTAGACCTTTTCGAAAAACGGTTTATCGAAACCGATTAAATTTTGAAAGTTTTCGAAATATTGGATCGCGGGTTCGTGATACGGATCAAACACGACAAGACAAAGATTGTGTAACCAACCCTCTGATACCACTGTAGGGTTTTGGAGCGTTCTAGATCGTCGAGATAGCGGAAGCAATAAAAGATAATCTACTCCAAACCTTGTCCAAGAACATTTAAACCATTAAATCCCAAAGCAAAATCTATTCCACAAGATGTTTACCTTTAAGTCTTGTTTGAATCGATAAAGAAGAACGTTCGGATCTTCTTCTCTAAAGCTAGTCCACACCAAGAGGATGATCTTCAAGATCCTTCACTTAATTGCCTACTAGAACAATTAAATGAAGAACAAGAGAGCAAGATGATGAAGAGGAGAGGGGTGGCCGGCCACAATGAGAGAGAGAGAGGATTTTTGTGTGTTTTGTGACTTAATGAATTAATGAATTAAAGTCTTGCATTATAATTCATCACCCAACTCACAAGTATGGGTTAAAAGTGATTGGTATGGGCTTAAAGGTGCTTTAACCCATACCCCTTAAATCACTCACCTCTTAATCCACAATCACCAACTAAGCATGGCATTGTGTGGCCCCCACAATGGCCCCACCAAGTGGGCCGGCCATATGGCCTTATTGGGCCCTTATTGGGCCGGCCATGAGGCTTCATGGGCCGAGTCCAATGGGCCCTCCCGTGTTGTCTCATGCCGCGTCCAAAAGTTGCCCGACCTTTTTGTCGTTACTTATCAAACAAAGTCCGACGCGATATCGACGAAAAACTCAATTTCTCTCGATTCGCTAATTATTCTCTCAAACCGAACCTCACAAAACCTCCAGTTTTGTCCATATACTTCTCCTTAAGAAACATCCATGTTTCCTTGTCTCAAGTTATTCGTCTTGTATGTGTGTGACCCTCTAGGCTCATGCCACCGTTGGCAGATCAGCGCAAGACTCGCTCTTGCCCGATCCATCATAAGTGGTCTCTAGTAAAACATTATGATTACCCAAGGTGCACGATGATCGATAATTCGACTTAACCTTTGTGCGTACAAGTCACCATCCTTTTATCTCTAGATATCCCAATTGATCTCAAGGCATAGAGTCGTCTCCATTGTTCAATCAATCATTGTTACTTGATATGCGAGATGACTGAGAAATGATAACCCGTATCATTTGCATGGCCATGCTTTTTCTCTCAGTCAGTCTCCATCAAGAGGCCTTCTAACGGATATCTTTCCCATACCGTAGTATGAGGGATAAATCCCTTAGCCGTCTTTCGTGTCACTCATGCAACCCGTTCCGCCACCCAATCATGCCCTTTATAGCAATCCTTTTACAGAAAGCGTTTGGCGCAAGTTAAAGCCGTACGTTCATTGCATAGTGATCACAAAGACTCCTTGGTCTAAGGACGTCGTGACAAGCTATCGCATCTGAATATGTTTTTGGCTTAATCAATGAAAACACTATTCAATGCGGGTCGTCCGATATCAATCACCTCATGATATCTATGATATGGTTCCAGGATCCCACATCCTTATGACAAGTAGAACTACGTCATTAAGAACCATCCTCATACTGGTCGCTTTTAAGGAAGCATAGGTTGACCAGGGACTCGTTAAGTGTGATCCGAACAGATTTATGGTTCTACTACTTTAGTGGTCATAAATCAGATCATGCTTAACATATTACTTCAACACATAAGTAATATACAGCCGTTTATATTTATACGTTAGAAACGATGATATTTGAACATAGACGTTTACAGGCTAATACCAATTGGACTAGGGCACAAATGCTATCATCATGCCGTGTCCAAAAGTCGCCCGACCCTTTTGTCGTTACTTATCAAACAAAGTCCGACGCGACATCGACGAAAAAACTCAGTTTTCTCGATTCGCTAATTATTCTCTCAAACCGAACCTATGGCATAAAACCTCCAGTTTTGTCCATGTATTGCTCCTCAAGAAATGTTAAGGTTTCCTTGTCTCAAGTTATCCGTCTTGAATGTGTGTGACCCTCTAGGCTCATGCCACCGTTGGCCGATCGGCGCAAAAGATCGCTCTTGCCCGATCCATCATAAGTGGTCTCTAGTAAGACGTTATGATTACCCAAGGTGCATGACGATCGATGATTCGACTTTACCTTGTGCATACAAGTCACTATCCTATTATCTCTAGATATCCCGATTGATCACAAGGCATAGAGTCGTCAACCTTGTTTAATCGATCATTGTTACTTGATATGCGAGATGGCTGAGAACTGATAACCCGTATCATTGGCATGGCCATGCTCTTACTCTCAGTCAACTTCCACCAAGAGGCCCTTTTAACGGATATCTTTCCCACACCGTAGTATGGGGGATAAATCCCTTAGCCGTCTTTCGTGTCACTCATGCAACTCGTTCCGCCACCCAATCATGCCCTTTATAGCAATCCTTTCACAGAAAGCGTTAGGCGCAAGTTAAAGCCGCACGTTCATTGCATAGTGATCACAAAGACTCATTGGTCTAAGGATGTCGTGACAAGCTATCGCATTTGAATATGTTCATGGCTTAATCTATGAAAACACTATTCAAAGCGGGTCGTCCGATATCAATCACCTCATGATATCTATGATATGATTCCGGGATCCCTCATCCCTATGACAAGTAGAACTACGTCATTAAGAACCATCCTCATACTGGTCGCTTCTAAGGAAGCATAGGTTGACCAGGGATTCGTTAAGTGTGATCCGTATAGATTTATGGTTCTACTACTTTAGTGGTCATAAATCAGATCATTCTTAACATATTACTTCAACACATAAGTAATACAAAGCCGGTTTATATTTATATTACAAACGATGATATTGTACATAGACGTTTACAGGCTAATAGCAATTGGACTAGGGCACAAATGCTATCACCTTGCTGGCTCAAAAAGAGCCAAACTTTAAACAAATATTTCTAACAAACAGGGTAATAAGAAAAACACAAACTTAACTCATACATATCCTCGATCAGCAGTCGAGAATACATATGAAACATTGTTCAAAACAAAAACAAATTAAACGGTCTTCAGTTTGTTCGGAAACCAGAAAGTACTTAAACTTAAATAGAGCTGCTGCTGGAACTAGCAGTCTCTTCTTCTGTAGTTTCGGTTGAGGCATCTTGAGGAGTGTCTTCAGTAGCATTGGGTAGAGAGGTGGAATCATCATTTTCTGAGCCCGGAGGAGACATTGATTTTAGCAGGTTGACACAGTGAGATCTTCGTTGAGAGAGATGCTTCCGAGTTGTCTTTAGATTGACGATGTTCTTGTTCAGTACAACTATCTCTCTTTCAAGCATGATTGCATCCCTGCTGGTGGTCTTGGTTGGAGGGGCGGCACTTGTGGCTCGACTGGTCGTCGCCTTAGTCAGTTTGGCTTCTGGCCTGACAAGATCAAGAGCATGCTTGCCCTCGAACAACTTGTGACTCATCACAATCCGTCCTCTGCGTTTGCCAGCCTTATCAGTTGTCTTCAACACTCCAGGGTGTTGATGCACTAGTAACTCAGAGATAAGGGAGGGAAAGGCAATATGTATCTTCATAGCTCGTGATCTGGCATGTCTAATAAGATGATCAATAACAAACTGCCCAAAATCAAGCGTGGAACCAGTACCTATTTGGAAGATGAGTATCGCCAGCTCCGGTTTGATGGAGGATGCGTGTGTGGAGGGAGCCTAGTTCGCTACTCCGATACGGAATAGGATGGAGTACTTGGATGTGAGGTCCGAGGCTGCCACGGCCACATTCTGCTTTTGTCTCCAGTAATCTCCTTGAGGACTTTGTTTAGGTCAGGTGGAGGCACATAACGAACACACTTTCTCCCCAGGAAGGTATTGATGATGTCAGAGGAAATGTTGAAGCACATGTCTCTGACATATACCTTCGCACAATCTGGATCATCCGGAGTCCCAAATCCAGTAGGCAAGTTTGCAATGAATTCTTTGACCAAAAAGGGATAGTGGTTACCAATGTTAGTGACGGTCTTCATGAGTTCTGCTAGCTCCAGGAGTTGGACAATGGCTTCTAGTCCCAGTAACTCCGACGACAGGGTCTTCTCGGGATATGCCGTTGTCTGGAACACAAATTCCCATCGTTTCGCACCGTCCACAAAATGAAACGACACATTGTCGTAAGGAACACTGGGGTTGGTTTTGACCGTCTTCAGGCTTTTTCCCTTCTTTGCAGTAACCTCCTCTACATCGTCATCAGTTTCTTCATCAACCAATCTCCTCTTGGAGACAACTTTCTTTCCTTCTTCTTTGACGGACATCTTCTTCTTCTTCTTCTTCTTCTTCTTCTTCTTCTTCTTGCTGGGGCCTCCAACATCTTTTACCTCCTTCCTCTTCTTGGTTTCTTTTAGTTTTCCGACCATCACTGCCAGACTTTCATTCTCTTCTAATACCTTCTTTTTCAGGGATGACAACACTGTGTGTGCTGTCTCAGTAACATTTTCTGTAACATCTCCTCTGGCATCCAGAGGTGCTTCTTCTGTGTCATTGGCGGCGGCACTGTTCTCCTTCTCTGCTTCTTCAAGATCGATATCCCCGTCTCTGGTCTCTTCTTTCTCAGATTCTCCCTCGGCTTCTTCCGAGTCATCAACTTCTTCTTCTCCTACCACAGCCTCCTTTGTGGCTTCAGGAATGACATCTTTTATACCTTCTTCTTCTCCTTCACCTTCAGCAATCCGTTCTAACCCATGACTGACCGGGGTCAAGTCATTATTTTCCCCTTCAGGATTTATCAGTTCCTCAACCACACCTTCTTGAGGAGGGTCTTGATTTTCCAGTAGCGACTCCAATAAGTCACTATTTCTAGAGGTATCGGTGTTTGAAATAATGGAGGAGTCGATACCTGGGACATTTGCTGATACTGAAACAATCTGCATGGAAGCATCTCGACTTCCTTGGCCAAGATCAGTCTCTCGCTCTGGCCCTGTCAGATCCGTCATGGAGAATGCAGAGCTTCCGGTTCGGGTTCGTTTGGGGACTCGGGAAAACACTAGTATCGGTGCTTCTTCTGGAGGGATTTCTCTAGAGGATCCCTCGTCATTCTTCTGTATCTTTAGTCCTTTGATTCAGACCCCATGTTTGTTGGTGCTTGGATTGCTGCTCTTGGAGTTTTTTGCCTCGGCCTTCTTGGGTTTGGATTGTCGATGTCAGTGGCTTTCTTGCGCGCTAGAGTGCTCCTTGTTTTCACCATGTTTGTGTGAGTAGTGAGGTTTTAGTCACAGGGTTTGAGAGGTGTGGGAGATGAGAGCGAAAACGAGAAGAGGCAGACTAGGTTTTGTTTTTGAAAACAAGTTAATCAAATCTGTTGGAGACAGAGCGTATCTCGTGACCTTTCCTCTCTTTATATAGGCTTTTGGTATGCTTGGCCCAATGGCATGTGTTGGGATTTTGGACCGGTTCATGAAGAGGTACCAACCAACTCCTCTCAACCGTTTTTGCAACTTCTATTGCTCGTTGATGGTGCACAGACCGTGTGACGTCCTAAGGTACTCGAATCTGCTTACATCTAATGCCTTCGTGAAAATGTCAGCAAGTTGCTTCTCTGTATGGATGTGCTCTAGGATGATCTTCTTGTCTTCGACCAGCTCGCGAATGAAGTGGTGTCTAATGTCAATGTGCTTGGTCTTGCTGTGTTGGACATGATTTTTAGAGATGGGGATGGCACTGACATTATCACAATATAAAGTCATGGCTTCTTGTCTGACATTGTATTCGACTAACATTTGTTTCATCCATAACAATTGCGTGCAGCTACTCCCAGCAACAATATACTCAGATTCAGCAGTGGACAAGGCAACACAGTTTTGCTTTTTACTAAACCATGATATGAGGTTATTTCCAAGGAAGACGCATCCTCCAGATATGCTCTTCCTATCTGCCGTGTTTTCAGCCCAATCCGCATCACAATACCCCACCAGGGTTGAGGATGTGTCGAATGAGTATAATAAACCCAAGTCTGTAGTCCCAGAGATATATCTTATAATTCTTTTAGCTTGGGATAGATGACTAACCTTGGGATTAGCTTGATATCGTGCACATACCCCTATAGAGTAGGCAATATCTGGTCGACTGGCAGTAAGGTAGAGAAGACTACCAATAATGCTTCTGTATAGGTGTTGGTCGATGGCTTCTCCTGTATCATCTTTAGTTAGCTTGATATGTGTAGCTGCAGGTGTCCGTTTATGTGAAGCTTTCTCTAGCCCAAATTTCTTGACAATATTCTTCGCATATTTTCTCTGAGAGATGAAGATGCTATCTTTTAGTTGTTTGATTTGGAAGCCTAGGAAATAGGTAAGTTCTCCCACCATGCTCATCTCGAATTTTGATTGCATTTGTTGGATAAATTGCTCTACCATTTTTCTTGACATCCCTCCAAAGACAATGTCATCGACATATATTTGGGCTATCATTAAATTCCCGTCCTCATTCTTCACAAATAGAGTCTTGTCGACTCCCCCTCTAGTATAGCCGCTTTGAATCAGAAATTTTGTGAGCCTTTCATACCAGGCCCTTGGTGCTTGTTTCAATCTATAAAGAGCATTCTTGAGTTTATACACATGATCAGGGGAGTGAGGATCAACAAATCCTTTTGGTTGCGATACATACACTTCTTCGTTGAGATCTCCATTCAGGAAAGCACTTTTGACATCCATCTGGTAAAGCTTAATCTGTAGATGACATGATATTCCTAGTAGGAGTCTGATTGCTTCAAGTCTTTCTACAGGAGCAAAGGTCTCATCGAAGTCGACTCCCTCAATTTGAGTATACCCTTGAGCAACTAACCTTGCTTTGTTGCGAGTGATGTTACCAAGCTCATCAGACTTATTTTTGAAGATCCATTTTGTGCCAATGATATTTCTTTCACTTGGTTTGGGCACCAGTTCCCACACCTGGTTCTTCTCAAATTGAATCAGTTCCTCTTGCATATCATTGGCCCAATACTCATCATTGATGGCTTCATTGATATTTTTGGGTTCAGTCTTTGAAACGAAGCATATATTACCTATCACCTCGTTGTAGTTCTCAGGAGTTTTTGACCGAGTCCGTATGCCTTCATTTAGGTCTCCAATTACTCCAGAGATAGGATGATTAGCCTGGATTCTTCGCGAGGGATTCTTATTGTTGGTTTCAAGAACTGTCTCATCATTATTGACATTTGGACTAGCATCATTGTTTTCTGATTTGCTACTAGCATCTTCTCTGACATCCGTAATAGCATCCTTCCTACCATTGTTGGGATAGACTCCGTCTTCGTCTGTCGCATCTTCTGAGGCATCTTTACAGTCATCGTCAACAACAACATTGATTGATTCCATCATGGTCTTGGTTCGTTTGTTGAAGACCCGGTACGCGCGACTATTCCTTGAGTAACCAAGGAAAATGCCTTCATCACTCTTTGGATCAAGTTTTTGACGAGACTCTTTATCAGCCAGAATATAACAAGTGGATCCAAAGATATGGAAGTACTTAACATTGGGCTTTCTCCCCGTCCATATTTCATAATGAGTTACTGACATACCTGGTCGGAGAGTGACTCGATTGTGGATATGGCAAGCAGTGTTAAGTGCTTCTGCCCAAAAGTGAGTTGGTATGTCCTTGGCCAGCATCATAACTCTAGCCATCTCCTGTAGAGTCCTGTTTTTGCGCTCAACAATGCCATTCTGTTGGGGAGTGATTGGTGCTGAGAACTCATGAGCTATCCCTTCTGAGTTACAGAATTTTGCAAATTCGCTGTTTCGAACTTTCGACCATGATCACTACGAAGATGAATTATTTTGCCAATTGTCTCCCCTTTTTCTCGCTGGACCTGGATGCATAGATTCTTGAAGATCGAGAAGGTGTCTGATTTGTCACGAGGGAAGTCAACCCATGTGCATCGTGAGTAATCATCTACGCACACAAAGACATAGCGTTTTCCTCCAAGACTTTGTACTTGCATTGGCCCCATGAGGTCAACATGTATTAACTCAAGCACTCGAGAGGTGGTGATATGCTGCAGCTTCTTGTGTGACATCTTAGTTTGCTTTCCAATTTGACATTCTCCGCAGATGTTTCCTTCCACGATTTTCAGGTTTGGAATTCTAGTAATGGCCTGTTCTGAGATAGCCTTCTGCATACTTCTAAGATTTAGATGTCCAAGCTTTCTGTGCCACATTTTGGTTTCTTCTGCTTTGGAGACAAGACACTTTGCCGCTTCGATATGTGATTCGGGCGACCAGATTTAACAATTATCCATTGAGCGGAGACCTTGTAGAATAGTGACTTGATCGAAATCTTTTACTATACAGGCTTCTTTAGTGAATTTCACTTCTGAACCCAGATCACAGATCTGGCTGATGCTAATCAGGTTTGCCTTAAGTCCTTCTACAAGTAATGCTTCAGTTAGGCAAGTAGCTCCTGGATGCTTGAGTACTCCTTTCCCAATGATTCGAGCACGAATCCCATCTCCAAAAGTAACATAGCAGTTTGTTTATAATTTGAGATTGGAAAGAAAATTCGGAGTACCTGTCATGTGTTGAGAACATCCACTATCGAGATACCAGTCTTTGTTTGTTGAGGCACTTAAGGATGTATGTGCAACATTAGCTCGATAGACTAGATTCTTCGGTCTCTATTCAAGGCGGGATGTTTTCTGAGGAGTTGAGAGATGCCTTTGATGTCTCCTTTGTCTCTGTGGTAGCTGAGCTTGCTTCTTCCCATGGAGTTGAAAGCAAAATGGTCTGATGTGACCTCGTTGACCACAGTAATGACATATCCACTGATATTGATAAGCTGGTTTTCTGTAGTATTGTTGTCTGCGTGGAGGATGTCTTTTGATAGTTGCTTGACAAGAACATGTGATAGACGATGTCATGACATTTGTTGTAGGTCGTCCTGTAGGATGTGTTGTGGCATCCAGTGGTTTCTTGTCAACCATGGCCTGTTGTGGGACAAACTTCGTGATTGCTGACGAGGGGATATTGTGTGTGTACACTAGTCCCGTCATATCCTTGGACTGCTTTCCTACTGATAGGATTTTGTTAAGGCTTTTTGTGCTAGGATTCATCATCTTTACCGATTTAGTCATAAGACTAATTTCTCCATTAAGTTTGCTGATTTTGCGTTTTAGCTCCACGATTGTCTCTAGGAATGTAGACTTGTCGTTGGTAAGACTGATGATCCGTTCTCCTTGTTGGTCAAGGATCAGAGTTTCCTTGATCCATCTGGTGTGTAAGCTTTTGTACGCCTCGACTAGTTGCTCTTTAGTCCAATTTTCATTTGGAGTTGGATGGTGGTGATCATCATTGATATTGGCAGAGTTATCAAGGTTACATATAGGAATAGTAGTAGTGAATGTAACAAAGTTGCTTACCTCTTCAGAACTGTTGCTACGTTTAATTGTTGGCATAATTTTGTAGCGCAAATATAAGAAGTCGTGCAACATGTTACATGACATGTGGAGCGACTTGTTGCGATCCAGATTAGGAAAGATCTGAAGCTTTCCTATTTCGACGAAGCTTGGAGCGAAAGAAGAGAGACGCCACGAAGACTTGGAGCGCAAGAGAGTGACGTCGACAAAGTCAGGCGACTTCCAGCTGTCAGTAACACGTCAGCAATAGGCGGTAACTCTACTTGCCTGATTTATTCAGGAAGTCAGAACAGGCAAGACGACTTCCAGCTGTCATGGAAGGCGGCAACGACTTGCCTGATTTAGTCAGGAAGTCTGAAACTTCCTGTTCCTGATCCGAGAAGGATTAGGAATGTGAGCTGCTATACAAAGCCTTGGGCTTCCCATTAGCAGTCATCCGTTCTTGTTCTAATAATTGCAAGATTTCTCAGAGCTCTTAACCGTGCACCATTGGTGTGTTGAGAGGCTGATTAAGATTCGCTAGAACGGATTTTGCTCCGATCAAACATTAAGTCGCGAAGACTAAGTGTTTGGATCGGTTAGGGTTTTTTTTTGTGATTGAAGATTCACAACTCCGTCAAAGAAGACAACGACACCGAGCATAGGCTTGCTCGAAGGGTGGAATTGAGAGGATCTCAAAGACAGGGGGAGAGGCCTTTGGTCGAGGTTGTTCACGGTGAGATCTATAGTAGCTTAGGACAATAGCTTGTGTGATAGCTAGTTGGTGCTTGAAGTTGTACTATTGACTACCTAATAGTGAAAACCTTTCCACTGGCAAAGTGCCCCCAGACGTAGGTGCGGAGTCACCGAACTGGGTAATCATCTCTGGTGTCGTTATTATTATATGTATACTGTTTAAGCTTACAGTTTACGTTTTAGGCAAGTAGTCGATACACAAGTTACGACTTTGTGTTCGACTTCTTGACTCGGCTACGATTCAGAATTTCAATTGGTATCAGAGGAGACACCTTTGCTTTTAGGTGATTTTCCTGCAAAATTTCTGAATAGCCAATATGGACTCAAAGGAAGGAGGTTCAGTAAATCGACCACCGGTTCTTGACGAAACAAATTATGGGTACTGGAAAGCTCGGATGTGTGCCTTCTTGAAGTCCCTCGACAGCAAAACCTGGAAGTCTGTCATCAATGGATGGGAGGAACATTACTATGCTGATCCTCATGAAAATCAAACGAGCATCAAACCAGAAAAGGAGTGGAGCGCGGAAGAAGATGAAGCCGCCCTAGATAATTCTCGTGCACTCAATGCTATTTTTAATGGATTAGACAAGAATGTGTTTCGACTTATCAACACATGCACAAGTGCCAAAATTGCCTGGGACACTCTTGCGGTTGCTTATGAGGGTACTTCCAAAGTCAAAGAGCAGAAGTTACAGTACCTCATGACCAACTTCGAGGCCCTGACCATGAATGAAGACGAAACTATTGCGGAGTTTAATGTGCGCATAAAGGATCTGGCCAATGAATCATATTCACTTGGCAAGCCTATGACCGATGAAGATTTGGTCAGAAAAACGCTGAGAGCCCTAAGTCCCAGATTCAAAATGAAGATTACCGCTATAGAAGAAGTCCATGACTTAAAGACACTGAAGTTTGATGAGCTCATGAGATCTCTAATGACTTTCGAGCTCTCCCTACCTCTTATCGAGAAGAAACACAAAGGTGTGGCTTTCAAGAGTTCTACTCAAAAGTAGAAGAACTTGACGCACTCTGATTCAGATAGTGACATTGAGGAAACTATCGCCATGCTGGCCAAAAACTACAATAAATTCATGAAAAGATTCGGCCAGATGACAGGGAGGAACGTCACCCGAGAAGTCAGAGACAAGCCACATCACAAGTTTCAGAAGCTCGAAAGCACAACTAACGATGGTAGACGAGGAGAACGATCAGGTAAAGGAGTTCAGTGCTTTGAATGTGAGGGGTATGGACACATGCAGAAAGAATGTCCCAACTTCTTAAAGAAACAAAAGAAGGGATACAATGCCTCTCTAACTGACGATGAAGATGAGGAAGACAGTGTCCTTGAGCATACAAGTAACTATGTTGCTTTCACTTCCTCCACAATAGATCAACCAGCTGAAAGCTCAAAGAAGTATGACTCTGATGATGAGCTATCCGATGAGACCCTCAACAATGCTTACAACGAATGGTATGTCAAGTGGCTTGAAGACTCTCAGGTAATCGAAAAACAGAATGCTCTCATTCTTACTCTTAATGAAGACAAGTCAAGACTTCTCGAGACGGCTGTTGATCTCAAAAAGGAAGTAGCTCGACTAAAAAGCGAGTTAGAGCAGGTCACCAAGTCAGTGAAGATGATGAATCCAAGCACTGACACTCTTGACAAAATACTTTCGATCGGGAAACTAGCTAGGAATATGGAAGTTCTTGGATATTCGAAAGAAGCCTCATCATCGCACACCATCTTCGTCCCTCAGAAGTCTGTCTCCCAGAAGCCCCGTCAGAAGTCTCCTAACTTCACGCCTGACCAAGCGACCAAAAAGCCTCTTACCTCGGCCGCTTCAAAGACGCAGAACAAAAGACATAACCGGGTATGTCACCACTGTGGACGAAGAGGACATATTCGACCTTTCTGCTATCGTCTATATGGAAGGAGCGTTGTCAAGCAAAGGACCACCATGAAGAAAGCACAACCACGTAAGGAATGGCGAGTTAAGGAGGTAAACTATCGAGCTAATATCGCGTACACCGCTCTAAAGGCTTCAACCAACAATGATTGGTACTTTGATAGTGGATCTTCTCGACATATGACTGGTAATAGCTCATTCTTGGTCACTTTAATACCTTGCACAAATAGCTTCGTCACTTTTGGAGATGGAGTAAAAGCTAGAGTGCTCGGGAAAGGAAAACTCAACCTTCCCAACTCACCATGTCTGAAAGAGGCTCTACTAGTAGAAGGTCTTACAGCAAATCTCATCAGCATAAGTCAAATATGCGATTTAAATCTGGATGTCAACTTCACTCGTGACAAGTGCTCGGTCAAAGACGAACAACAGAAGGAAGTCGTGACAGGCCACAGGTCCCTTGATAACTGTTATCTATGGTCTCCAACAGTCACAACCTTGCCAGCCAAGTGCCTTTTATCCAAAGCTCAAGAGACAAAGCTATGGCATCAAAAACTTGGTCACATCAATTTGAGGAGTGTGCAAAAGATTCTCTCTGAAAAAGCGATCATTGGAGTTCCCAACCTCAAGATCATTGGAGGAAAAATCTGTGGAGAATGCCAAATTGGGAAACAAGTCAAGACGTCACACAAGAAGGTACAACATCTTACTACTTCTCGTGTTCTAGAACTTCTTCATGTTGACCTTATGGGACCCATGCAAGTAGAAAGTCTAGGAGGGAAGAAGTACATATTTGTCTGCGTAGACGACTTCTCGAGGTATACCTGGGTAGACTTTATTCGAGAAAAGTCAGACACCTTCTCAGTCTTTGAAGCCCTATGTCGGAGAGTTCAACGAGAAAAAGGAGAAGTCATTGGAAAAGTCGTCCGACTTCGAAGCGATCATGGAAAAAAGTTTGAGAACATCAGCTTTGCAAATTTCTGTGATGCTGAAGGAATTGCACACGAATTTTCTGCTCCCATCACTCCTCAGCAAAACGGGATCGTTGAAAGGAAAAATTGCACTCTTCAAGAAATGGCAAGAGTTATGATGTTAGCCAAAGACATCCCGCAACACTTCTGGGCTGAAGCTTTGAATACGGCATGCCATATTCATAATAGAGTGACCCTCCACCCTGGAATTTCGCTCACTCTTTATGAAATATGGAGGGGGAGGAAGCCGAATGTCAAATATTTTCATGTCTTTGGATCGATCTGCTACATACTTGCAGATAGGGAACCTCGACGCAAACTTGATCCTAAAAGCGACGAAGGCATCTTCCTCGGAAACTCCAGAAATAGTCGGGCTTTTCGTGTATTCAACAAACGCACCCAGAATATCATGGAATCCATCAATGTCGTGATCGATGACAGTAACGAGCAACCCAGTGACGAGGACGAAGAAGTCCTAAATCTCTCAGGAGAAGTCAGACCAGAAGTCAGAGGAGAAGTCAGTGGCGATGAGCACAACAAAGAATCTGAAGACGAAAGCCCAATCATCCCGGACAAAGAGGCATCTCCTGTAAGACAAAGTGCTCCGTCAAGAAGAATTCAGAAAAATCATCCACCCCAGGATGTGATAGGAGACATAAATGAGGGAGTGGGGACTCGACAAAAGGCATCTCTTGACTACAAAGAGATGATAGATAACATTTGCTTTATTTCCAAAATTGAGCCAAAGAATATACAAGAGGCCATCAATGATGAATACTGGGTCTGCGCCATGCAAGAAGAATTGGTTCAATTTGCAAGGAATGAAGTCTGGTAATTAGTACCCAAGCCAAACAATGTCAATGTCATCGGGACAAAGTGGATATTCAAAAACAAGTCTGACGAGCAAGGAAACATCACTCGAAACAAAGCAAGACTGGTGGCTCAAGGATACACACAAGTAGAAAGAGTCGACTTCGAAGAAACTTTTGCTCCAGTAGCCAGACTGGAAGCCATACGACTTCTTCTCGGCATAGCGTGCCACTTACGGTTCAAACTCTATCAAATGGATGTAAAGAGTGCCTTCCTTAATGGAAATCTGAACGAAGAAGTCTATGTAGCCCAACCAAAGGGATTCGAAGACCATGACTCTCCGCACCATGTCTACAAGCTAAAGAAAGCTCTCTACGGTCTCAAACAAGCTCCACGAGCATGGTATGAACGTCTCACTCAATTCCTAGTTCAGAATGGATATATTCGAGGGGGAGTAGACAAAACTCTCTTTGTGAAGAAGGAAGGAAGGTACATCATGATTGCTTAAATATATGTCGACGACATTGTATTTGGAGGAAAGTCAGACAAGATGGTGGAACGTTTCGTCCAACATATGCAGTCTGAATTTGAGATGAGTATGGTCGGTGAGATCACATACTTCCTAGGCTTCCAGATCAAGCAGATGTCAGATGGAATATTTATCTCCCAAAGCAAATACGCAAAGAACATTGTCAAGAAGTTCGGGTTAGAAAAAGCCTCACATAAGAGAACTCCTATTGCTACACATGACAAATGCACAAAGGACGAGATGGGAGAATCAGTTGATCAAAGCCTTTATCGAAGCATAATAGGAAGTTTTCTCTATCTAACAGCAAGTCGACCCGACATGGCATACTCCGTGGGAGTCTGTGCTCGATATCAAGCCAATCCAAAAGTCAGTCACTTAGCTCATGCCAAGAGGATCATAAGGTACATCTCGAGAACCTCTGAATTAGGTTTGCTATATTCCTTTGATACCTCTCCTACTCTTGTTGGATATTGTGATGCTGACTGGGCGGGAAGCACACTAGATCGAAGAAGTACCTCTGGAGGTTGTTTCTACCTGGGAAACAATCTTGTATCGTGGTTCAGCAAAAAGCAGAATTGTATTGCTTTGTCTACTACTGAGTCTGAATATATTGCAGCCGGAAGTAGCTGTACTCAGCTTCTTTAGATGAAACAAATGTTGGCAGAGTATGGAGTCAAGCAAGAAGTCATGATTTTGTTCTGTGACAACATCAGTGCTATCAATATCTCGAAAAACCCAGTGCAACATAGCAAGACAAAGCATATTGATATCAGGCACCTCTTTATTCGAGAGCTTGTAGAAGACAAGCAGATAAAGCTCGAGTACCTACCCACTGGGAAACAAGTCGCTAACATCTTTACAAAAGTATTAGATGCTAACAGGTTTGAAAGTCTGAGGTCATCCCTTGGACTTTGCTGTCTGGAATAACCAGAAGTCAAGAAAGAAGAGGGAGAGCTTTTGAGTGAATTTTTACTCTCTCTCTATCTGGACCAGCCAGGGTCCACAAAATCTAGCCGGACCCAAATCTCATTATCAGAAGCCCAGGTGGAATTATTTGTTTAAAAATTCAAAAAGGGGAATGATTGAAAAACTGACGACAATCCAATCAGCTCTCCACCCCCGTCAACTTCCGCAGAAAAGTCCTGCACAATCCTCTCCATCTTCCCAAAACTGCTAGGGCACCTCGAAAAGGCTAAAACAAATCTGCAACTGTAAGATTTGGCTCTTCTCTTTCAAACCAAAACCGATCGAGAAAATGGTTGGAACTAGAAGCGGACGCATACCATCTGCATCCAAATTACGAGCAAAGATGAGGGTAAAGATGATCGCTCGAAAGCTATCAGCCTCAAAATCCTCGACAAACAAGCATGGAGTAAGGATTCGAGGAGGAAAAATCGCAGGGGAAAGTTCGGCAGCACCTCAAGTAGAAACAATCCCCGTCGTTGAGAAGGACGACATTTTAGCCGAATCTGCGAACATAGAAGAGGAAGCCTCTCTCTCTACTTCGACCCCGACACAAGGTAAATCTGCTATCCTCTCTAAAGTAAACACTGTAGATGAAAGCCTGCATGTAAAAGGTCTAGGAACCCTTGTTCCTGAAATTCACGGTACTAGCACCCAAGGACCAATCCAGCCCCTCTAAGTCGACACCAGCACCAGATAAATCCCCTCTAAATGAGGACTTGCAGAAAGAAGGAAATTCCCATGTCGCCCCAGATAGTATTTCAGGGCTTAATGAAAATCCGGAAGCTATTCCAGAAGTCACTCGACCTGTAGAGGAACTTGTCAACATCGAAGAATTAGTCGCCACTGAGACCATGGAGAAAGAAGAAGCTGTGCCCAAAAGGCTGGAGAGAAGGAAGCTACCAACAAGAAGGTTGGTCGATGAAGAAGAAGAACCTCAAATACCGAGGAGATTGACCCCAAAGAGGAAAACCACAGAGAAAGGAGGAGCATCTTCTTCTAAACAGCCAAAGAAGTCTAGAAGGAAGTCACTAACTTCTGTAGCAACATCTACTCCAGACGAAGAGGGAAGAAGAAGACACCCAGATTGTACTACCACGAGTCAAAAAGGCAATGGGAGGGCAGAAACTCCCCAAGAATGTTCCGAAAGCTCCTACGGATAATGTCTCTTTCCACTTTGTAGACAATGCGGTTAAGTGGCAGTATGTATACCAGCGCAAGATCTATCTAGAAAGAGAACATTCCAAAGAAGCACATGAGATAAACTCAATCGTGGAACTTCTCCGAAGAGCTGGCCTGACCAATACGGTCATAAACATCGGGCCATTCTACCCAGCATTAGTCAAAGAGTTTATTGTCAACCTTTCAAGCGAGTTTGATGACCCGGAAGATGCGGAGTACCGGAAAGTATTTGTTCGGGGAGAATGCTTCGAAATATCTGCCTCAACTATCAATACCTATCTTGGCAGAGAAGACCCAGAAGTCACTCCAGAAGTCCCGCACTTGAACAAAGTGGTGGTCGAGATCACTGGAGGACGAAAGAAGGTCTGGCCCGTCAAAGACACCATTGCGGCTACTGAGCTTACTGCCAAATACTCAATTCTCTACCGCATTGGCCTGGCAAATTGGGCGCCTTCTACACACGGGTCAAGCAACAAAACCGAATTGGCTAAACTCATATACCAAATAGGTACGCAATCTTCTCTTGACTTTGGCGCATATGTTATTGAACATCTAGTCAAGCATGCCAAATCATGCGCTGTCAAGCTTCCTATCGTGTTTCCTTCATTGATCACCGGCCTCCTTCTCCAACAATGTCCTCACATTGTTCGAGAGTCGGATGTTCCGGGTAAGAAGCCACTGCCCCTTGCTATCAGCCTCAAGAACTTCGAAGGCAAGCATTTGAAGGACCTCGCACCTCCTATGGCCAAAGCATCAGGAGCTGGTTCAAGCTCTCGACCCTCAGGACCACTTGGCACTAGGATGGAGGAAGAATTGGTGGAGATGATCAATGATCTGGAGAAGTCAATTGAGATGCTATCAACCCGCAAAGTCGCCTGTGAAGCTCTGCTCGATGATCTCCGCTCTGCTCCTGCTGCTGAAGATGATGTTGATTACTCCAACTCATTTTAAGTATTTCTCTGAATTTACTCTATAAACTTGTTCCAAACACACACTCTTAAATTCTCGGGGTATGTCCGAGTTACTTTTCTGCACACTATGACACTGGTTTTATTTGCTCATGTTTGAGCTGGATATTTGCTCATGTTTGAGCTGTTTATTTTGCTCATGGTGTGAGCTGGTTTTTACCATGCTGTTTAGTCGAATTTCATTATATGATTGCCTTTGGTAATATTGTTAGACAAACAGGGGGAGATATAGATAGAAGTTACGCCGAAGGCTACGCCAGAAGTTGCACCGAAAGTTGCGCACAGAAGTAGCCACGCCAGAAGTCGCCGCTCCAGAAGCCACTCCAGAAGATAAACCAGAAGCCGCACAAGAAGTCGCATCAGAAGTCACATACTTGCTGTGTGCGTAACTGCCTCAAGGTGACGATGTGCCTGAAATGTGTTTTAAGTCACATCACCTGTTGTGCGTAACTGCCACAAGATGAACGATGTGCTTAAAAAGGTGTTTGCCTAAAAAATTGCCAAAGGGGGAGATTGTTGCTACGTTTAATTGTTGGAATAATTTTTTAGCGCAAATGTAAGAAGTCGTGCAACATGTTACATGACATGTGGAGCGACTTGTTGCGATCCAGATTAGGAAAGATCTGAAAATTTCCTATTTCGACGAAGCTTTGAACATGTTGCGATAGACTAGATTCTTCGGTCTCTATTCAAGGCGGGATGTTTTCTGAGGAGTTGAGAGATGCCTTTGATGTCTCCTTTGTCTCTGTGGTAGCTGAGCTTGCTTCTTCCTATGGAGTTGAAAGCAAAATGGTCTGATGTGACCTCGTTGACCACAGTAATGACATATCCACTGATATTGATAAGCTGGTTTTCTGTAGTATTGTTGTCTGCGTGGAGGATGTCTTTTGATAGTTGCTTGACAAGAACATGTGATAGACGATGTCATGACATTTGTTGTAGGTCGTCCTGTAGGATGTGTTGTGGCATCCAGTGGTTTCTTGTCAACCATGGCCTGTTGTGGGACAAACTTCGTGACTGCTGACGAGGGGATATTGTGTGTGTACACTAGTCCCGTCATATCCTTGGACTGCTTTCCTACTGATAGGATTTTGTTAAGGCTTTTTGTGCTAGGATTCATCATCTTTACCGATTTAGTCATAAGACTAATTTCTCCATTAAGTCTGCTGATTTTGCGTTTTAGCTCCACGATTGTCTCTAGGAATGTAGACTTGTCGTTGGTAAGACTGATGATCCGTTCTCCTTGTTGGTCAAGTATCAGAGTTTCCTTGATCCATCTGGTGTGTAAGCTTTTGTACGCCTCGACTAGTTGCTCTTTAGTCCAATTTTCTTTTGGAGTTGGATGGTGGTGATCATCATTGATATTGGCAGAGTTATCAAGGTTACATATAGGAATAGTAGTAGTGAATGTAACAAAGTTGCTTACCTCTTCAGAACTGTTGCTACGTTTAATTGTTGGCATAATTTTTTAGCGCAAATATAAGAAGTCGTGCAACATGTTACATGACATGTGGAGCGACTTGTTGCGATCCAGATTAGGAAAGATCTGAAGCTTTCCTATTTCGACGAAGCTTGGAGCGAAAGAAGAGAGACGCCACGAAGACTTGGAGCGCAAGAGAGTGACGTCGACAAAGTCAGGCGACTTCCAGCTGTCAGTAACACGTCAGCAATAGGCGGTAACTCTACTTGCCTGATTTATTCAGGAAGTCAGAACAGGCAAGACGACTTCCAGCTGTCATGGAAGGCGGCAACGACTTGCCTGATTTAGTCAGGAAGTCTGAAACTTCTTGTTCCTGATCCGAGAAGGATTAGGAATGTGAGCTGCTATAAAAAGCCTTGGGCTTCCCATTACCAGTCATCCGTTCTTGTTCTAATAATTGCAAGATTTCTCAGAGCTCTTAACCGTGCACCATTGGTGTGTTGAGAGGCTGATTAAGATTCGCTAGAACGAACTTTGCTTCGATCAAACATTAAGTAGCGAAGACTAAGTGTTTGGATCGGTTAGGGTTTTTGTTTGTGATTGAAGATTCACAACTCCGTCAAAGAAGACAACGACACCGAGCATAGGCTTGCTCGAAGGGTGGAATTAAGAGGATCTCAAAGACAGGGGGAGAGGCCCTTGGTCGAGGTTGTTCACGGTGAGATCTATTGTAGCTTAGGACAATAGTTTGTGTGATAGCTAGTTGGTGCTTGAAGTTGTACTATTGACTACCTAATAGTGAAAACTTTTCCACTGACAAAGTGCGCCCAGACGTAGGTGCGGAGTCACCGAACTGGGTAATCATCTATGGTGTCGTTATTATTATCTGTTTACTGTTTAAACTTACGATTTACGTTTTTAGGCAAGTAGTCGATACACAAGTTACGACTTTGTGTTCGACCTCTTGACTCGGCTACGATTCAGAATTTCAAGAACCACTATCTTCATTGTCATCATCTGATAGGGTGGCATTATATCCTCGTTTTTGTTGTTTGAGGAAATTTGGACATTCTCTGCGAAGATGGCCAAATCCTTCACATTCATGGCATTGAAGTCCTTTGTTCTTGTTGTTTTCTTCTCCACTCCTGTTTGGTCTGTCAACACTTCCTCCTGTTTGAGTTTTTTGTGGAACTTTGTTTCTTGCATTTGTTGTGACATTCCGTCCACCCATCCGACTGAATCTTCTCATGACTTTGTTATAATTTTTTGTGAGAAGGGCCATTGTAGCATCGATATCTTCTTCGGAATCAGAATCCTCAGCATCTGGTTGCTTGTGTGTTGAGCTTTTGAAAGCAACTCTTTTATTCCTTTTGTCGATATTGGGCAGAGATAACTCATAGGTCATTAGAGACCCCATTAGCTCATCGAATTTTAAGATCTTGAGGTCATGAACTTCCTCAATTGCAGTGATCTTCATCTTAAATCTAGGGCTAAGAGCACGCATGGTTTTTCTAACCAATTTTTCATCAGACATTGGTTCTCCCAGAGAATAGGATTCATTGGCTAGATCACAAATACGAACATTGAATTCTGCAATTGATTCGTCCTCTTTCATGACGAGGGCTTCGAAGTTGGTTGTCAGGTATTGCAGTTTTTGTTCTCGAACCTTGGTTGTTCCTTCATATGCAACAGCCAGGATATCCCATGCGGATTTGGCAGTTGTGCATGTGTTGATTAGTCTGAATACGTTTTTGTCAACACCGTTGAAAATAGCATTTAGAGCTCGAGAGTTTCCCAGTGATTCTTTGTCTTCATCATCAGTCCAGTCTTTTTCTGGTTTTGGACCGATAGGGTTACCATCATTGTCACTGAGTTGTGGAGCATTCCAACCATTGATCACAACCTTCCATGTTTTGTTGTCAAGTGATTTCATAAAGGCACACATTCGAGCCTTCCAATAGCCGTAGTTGCTTCCATCTAGAACAGGTGGTCGATTGATGGATCCTCCTTCTCTGGTATTGTCCATCTTGATCAAAATATTTGTTTATGGAACTCACCTAAAGCTGTAGGTGCCTCCTCTGACACCAATTGAAATTTTGATCAGCTAGTCATGCAAGATGCCACACACAATGTTATGTATGATGTTATAACATCGTGTATGACTTCTTGGGTAGATAACGCATGACAGTAAATATAAAGCTAATTAAATAATGACACAACAGATTGTTTACCCAGTTCGGTGCAACGTCACCTACGTCTGTGAGCTCTCAGCCTAGTGGAAAGGTTTCACTTATCAGTAATTCGTCAGAACATACACGTACCTGTGATCATCCCTAGATCTATACTTTATGCTACATTTTAAAGTGCAACCTATCTCAGGGTCTCCCCCTGAATCCAAGACTCCGTCTTGATTCCACTCTTCGAGCAATCGCCTTGCTCTGTCGGTTCAAGTCGTCGTTGAACGTTGTGGTTGCGTGCAGTCTTCACTCACGCGGTCTAGTAAACCCTCATTCACCTAACTCTCAATAGTTATGGTGATACACAATATCCTTAGCACTATCTGCAATCTCTCAGCCCGCAAACCTTCACGTTTAAGAGTTTTGCAAATTATTGCTAGGAAACAAATAAAGAACCACACGATTGCTAAAGGGGTAGCCTAAGCTTTTATAAAAATCGAGGATGAGTACTAACCCTAATGGGTTTCCTCTTAATCACCGTCTTTCTTCTTTCCAGAATTGAAGACGTTCTGGAACTTCTGGTATTTCCTAAACGCAATCGTACTTCCTGCAGAATCTGGTCTTTCTTGTTTTCCGTCGCTCAGGATGTTTGCCGAGATGTCGTCAACAATGTCACACAAGATGTCGCATATGATGCTTCGACATTCTTTATGACATTTTCTCTAGTTCCTTAAAAATAAGCCAATCACTAAAACCGTCGTAACTACAATCTCCCCCTTTGGCTATTTTGAAGGTCAGCAATCTTCGTCGCATTCCGCATCACATTTGTCGACATCTTTCTTTATGGCATTCTTTAAGTCTTCGTTCGCGTTTCGCGTATCATTGCGTCGTTGCGTCTCCTTGCGCGCGTATCAACGCGTCGTCATCTTATCTTACTCCCCCTTGTGTAGGGTTTTGGAGCGTTCTAGATCGTCGAGATAGCAGAAGCATTATAAGAAAATCTACTCCAAACCTTTGTCCAAGAACATAAACCATTAAATCCCAAAGCAAAATCTATTCCACAAGATATTTATCTTTAAGTCTTGTTGAATCGATAAAGAAGAACGTTCAGATCTTCTTCTCTAAAGCAAGTCCACACCAACAGGATAAAACGACTTCGAATTAGCACTATACAACAAAGGTCTAGTTTCGGCGAATTTGAACTTGTGTCTTTCTCTATCACCGACTTAGGAAGAATACTTGAGAACAAAGAAATAGATGAAGAACAATAACTCATGTTCTTGGTTATGAGATCCGTGAAAAGAGAAGAGATGTGACTATCTATTTATAGTCTTCAACTCTTTAACCAAAAGACATATTGAATCAATGCAAATTAATGAAAAAATTGAAAAGTTTGTAACATAAACAATCAAGAGAATCAAATGCCTATAATGAACATTTTATCTCATAAATAAATAAAGTTCATTTCAATTTCATTCAATTATGATAAATATAATTATTTAATTATATTTTCCAACAATCCCCCACATCAATGAAATTGAGCGATACCAAAAGTAAACGACTCAAAATAGGCACGAGTAGACTCGACACGAAATAGTGATAGATTCTATGGTCAATACTTGTATAGGATATGTAGGGGGTACCTTTGAACATTCCCTTGTGAAAACATTTAGACTTTACTGGCTGACCAGTAGACGCGATGTCCTTGAATTGTTCTGCCATTTGTGTAAATGATAACATGTCTCACACATGTATCCTCCTGACCTAAGTTCGATTCTCATGGTTATGTTCATTTTTGGTTGTGAACATCGTCCTGAATCTACAAGAGTTTCTAAAGGATTTAGCGCCACAATCCTCCTTTGAAGCGACCCACTTCTCTCTCACATAGGTGATTTCTTATTTAAGAGTAACACGCTTTACTCCGCTCGAAACATCAATATTTTCGACACATAAGAATCATTAAAAGCTCAATCGCTTAACCTTTCCATACGGGTGTCACTGTTTGCATCATAGAAATAGGACTGGGGGAACCCCCATAGTGACCTTACCAGTCTTAACAATTAGGTTGTCCCATTGAACCATGATCTTGGGATCTCCACTCAACATGATTGGGTTTCCTTTGTCTCGACTATATAATTTCATTGGCTTAAATCCCATTTTTTTAGATGCCTTCTTAGCTGGGTCTTTATCCAACCAGTTTGCTACTGGCTTCGCGGTATTTTCTTTAGACCTAATGTAGTAAACACTCGTAATTCTATAGTTGAGAAATTGTTTAACACTCTTATGTTTTCGACATATATGTCTCGACTTACTGTAATTCTTTGCCCTTGATAATATCCTCCAACAAACTCAATTGTTATTTAGACTTTCATTGTTATTTAGTCTGTTTATAAACTCAGATTTCATTGTGAATCTAGTTATCATAGTTTGTTCGATGGATTTTCAAATCATGGAAACATATATCCACCAATGGATATAAGATATTCAATTTGTCCATGTGTATTCTCTTACACTTTTTGAATATCTGTTATAATATAGATCATAATCATGATTCAGTTATAAATACATTAGTATTCTCATGATAACATTGTAATATCCAAAAATTGGATCATTCATGTATCTTGTTGGTCTACTCAAGATAGATGCAACTGATAGCATTTGTGCCCTAGTCCAATTGCTATTAGCCTATAAATGTCTATATACAATATCATCGTTTGTAATATATATATATATATATATATATATATATAAAACGGCTTTGTATTACTTATGTGTTGAAGTAATATGTTAAGCATGATCTGATTTATGACCACTAAAGTAGTAGAACCATAAATCTGTACGGATCACACTTAACGAGTCCCTGGTCAACCTATGCTTCCTTAAAGCGACCAGTATGAGGATGGTTCTTAATGACGTAGTTCTACTTGTCATAGGGATGTGGGATCCTGGAATCATATCATAGATATCATGAGGTGATTGATATCGGACGACCTGCTTTGAATAGTGTTTTCATAGATTAAGCCATGAACATATTCAAATGCGATAGCTTGCCACGACATCCTTAGACCAAGGAGTCTTTGTGATCACTATGCAATGAACGTACGGCTTTAACTTGCGCCAAACGCTTTCTGTGAAAGGATTGCTATAAAGGGCATGATTGGGTGGCGGAACGGGTTGCATGAGTGACACGAAAGACGGCTAAGGGATTTATCCCTCATACTACGGTATGGGAAAGATATCCGTTAAAGGGCCTCTTGATGGAGACTGACTGAGAGTAAAGGCATGGCCATGCAAATGATACGGGTTATCAGTTCTCAGCCATCTCGCATATCAAGTAACAATGATTGATTAAACAAGGGTGACGACTCTATGCCTTGTGATCGATCGGGATATCTAGAGATAATAGGATGGTGACTTGTACGCACAAGGTTAAGTCGAGTCATCGATCGTCATGCACCTTGGGTAATCATAATGTCTTACTAGAGACCACTTATGATGGATCGGGCAAAAGAGATCTTTTGCGCCGATCTGCCAACGGTGGCATGAGCCTAGAGGGTCACACACATTCAAGACAGATAACTTGAGACAAGGAAACATTGACGTTTCTTGAGGAGCAATACATGGACAAAACTGGAGGTTTTGTGCCATAGGTTCGGTTTGAGAGAATAATTAGCGAATCGAGAAAACTGAGTTTTTTCGTCGATATTGCGTCGGAATTTGTTTGATAAGCGATGACAAAAGGGTCGGGCGACTTTTGGACATGGCATGAGACAACACGGGAGGGCCCATTGGGCTCGGCCCATGAAGCCTCATGGCCGGCCCAATAAGGGCCCAACAAGACCTCTTGGCCGGCCCACATGGTGGGTCCATGTGTGGGGGCCACACAACACCATGCTTACTTGGTGATTGTGGATTAAGAGGTGAGTGATTTAAGGGGTATGGGTTAAAGCACCTTTAAGCCCATACCAATCACTTTTAACCCATACTTGTGAGTTGGATGATGAATTTAAATACTATACATTAATTCATTAATCAAAATATCACAAAATCTCACAATCTCTCTCTCTCTTCTTGCTTGGCCGGCCACCTCCCTTGCTCCTCTTGTTCTTGCTCTCTTGTTCTTCATTTAATTGCTCTAGTAGGCAATTAAGTGAGGGATCATCAAGATCATCCCCTTGGTGTGGACTTGCTTTAGAGAAGAAGATCTGAACGTTCTTCTTTATCGATTCATACAAGACTTAAAGGTAAATATCTTGTGGAATAGATTTTGCTTTGGGATTTAATGGTTTATGTTCTTGGACAAGGTTTGGAGTAGATTTTCTTATATTGCTTCCGCTATCTCGACGATCTAGAACGCTCCAAAACCCTACAGCAACATCCCCATGTACAAGTCATCAAGTACATGATATTGTCTATCACTTTTGCATACTCATTTTGAGCGATATTTTTGTTTTTATTATTTCAAAAGTGTTAGCTTAAATAAATAGATATTATAGCTAAACACCATCACATTTGTTGATCATGCCAAACTTTATCGATATCGTGTGACCGATAAGTTTGTTTTTCTTGCAACATTGATTCCCATATTTTTTCACATATGTTACGCTCATTGATAAGGAATCTATTTGACTACATAAAAATGTCAAATATTTTCCATGTCACTATTTATGAGCATGTTTAAGTCTGTTTCAAGACTTCAACAACCCACACTAATTTAATTCTCACGTAGGAGTTAAATATAACAATATTATGTGTTATATTTAGCATCTAATATACAAGTTAGAAATTAATCAAATGATTTTTCTATTTTGCTAAGTATAGACATTGCTAGCTCATCACACTCTTAAAAATTTTCTCACAGTTCTCAAGAATGTAAGTTTGTCATACAATCGCTACAGCGGAATTAAGATTACATACCTCCAGTCATTGCAAGTTCTTCACGAGTTTGAGTATTGAGAAAGACTTCCAATTTCTTGAGTTTCGATCTTCCAATTTCTGACACTTTATTCTCACACTCTCTTGATGGTGTATTGAGTATTTTTATGAGAAAGACTTGTTGAAATTGGGGACCCAAAATATGATTATATAACCACTCCCTCAACCATTGCATCTCTTCCATCAAAAGACACAAAAAGGGGTGCCTTCTTCTTATGACAAGTGGCCATGATAAATGCTTAATTGAATATTGATCATATTAATAAAATAAGTCTTACATTCTCCCACTTGAAAATATACAATTGTCACAATGCCAAAATGAGAAATCAGACACATGAATCATGGCGGTACGTCCCTCTAATAAAATGAAGTAATACCTTCCATGTATCACATGCGTATGACTCTCAAACTGTATGAATAAACCCAATGTTTATTCTAGGTCCAAAATTGATGATTCATGATTAACCAATTTAATCAATACTAAATGTGCACTTAATAGTAATAATAATAATCATCTTATAACGGTTAAGAGTTGCAAAAGACAAAACATTATTCCATAATAATACAAGTTTATAACTGAGATCCAAGTCCCATACTTATTACATGGCCTCTGAATTTTCCTGGTGGCATGCCCTTAGTCAGAGGATCTGCTATCATCAAGTCGGTACTGATATGCTCGACGATAACCGTTTTGTCTTTCACGCGGTCTCTTATGGCCAAGTACTTGATGTCGATGTGCTTACTTCGACTTCCACTTTTACTATTCTTGGTCATAAAGACAGCAGCTGAATTATCGCAATACAGCTTCAGGGGTCTGCTGATTGAATCCATGATTCTTAGCTTGGAGATGAAACTCTTGAGCCATACACCGTGAGAAGTAGCCTGGAAACAAGACACGAACTCGGCTTCCATGGTAGAAGTAGCAGTCAATGACTATTTTGCACTTCTCCATGAAACAGCTCCACCGACCAACATGAAAATGTATCCAGATGTTGATCTCCGTGAATCAACGCATCCAGCAAAGTCAGAATTAGAATATCCGACCACTTCCAAATTGTTCGTTCGTCTGTATACTATTGTAATACCTTCTTAGCAGCCTTCCAGTGCTCAATGCCTGGATTACTTTGATATCTTCCCAGCATGCCAACAACAAATGCAATATCAGGTCTGGTACAAACTTGGGCATACATCAAGCTTCCAACGACTGAAGCATAGGGAATATTCTTCATTTGTTCCTGTTCCATGTCATTTTTCGGACTTTGGCTTAAGCTGAACTTGTCGCCTTTTCCAATAGGGGCTACATTGGGTGAACAGTCTGCCATACGAAATCTTTCCAAAACTTTGTTGATATATGTATCTTGAGACATTCCCAGAGAACCAACTTCTCTGTTGCGATGTATCTTTATCCCAATGACGTAAGATGCATCGCCTAAATCTTTCATATCAAAGTTTTTGGATAGAAACTGCTTTACTTCAAATACCATATCCCTATTATTTCCAGCAAGTAGAATATCATCTACGTACAATATCAAGAAACAAGTCATGCTCCCACTGACCTTCTGGTATACACAATTATCCATGACATTTTCTTTGAAACCAAATGAAGAAATAACATCATGAAACTTCAAGTACCATTGTCGTGAAGCTTGTTTTAAACTGTAGATGGATCTCTTAAGCTTACAAACTAAATGTTCACCTTTACTAGAGGGGAATCTTTCAGGTTGTTTCATGTATACCTCCTCCTCTAGGTCTCCGTTTAGAAAAGCCGTTTTGACATCCATTTGTTGCAATTCCAAGTCAAAGTACGCAACCAAAGCCATGATAACCCGAAGTGAATCTTTCTTAGATACAGGAGAAAAAGTTTCCTTGTAATCGATTCCTTCCTTCTGATTATATCCTTTTGCAACTAGTCTGTCCTTATACCTTTCGATGTTACCGGATGAATCTTTCTTGGTCTTAAAGACCCATTTACATCCAACGGCTTTCGCCCCTTCAGGTAACTCGACAAGGTCCCAAGCATCATTCGATGCCATCGAATTCAATTCATCATTCATAGCTTCATGCCATTTATTCGACTCATTACAACTAATGGCTTGGGTAAACGTCTCAGGATCATTTTTGGCTCCTACATTTGAATCGAATTCTTGTAGATACACATGATAGTCCTCAGGTATTGATGCTCTTCTTATTCTAGTAGACCTTCTTAATGCTAGACCAACTTTTTCCTGAGGATCATATTGACCAACAAGTTGTTCATGAACCAAAGGTTCTTCCGGAACAACTTGATCTACCGGATCATGAGTAGCATGTGGAAGTTGTTGTTCATTCTCAACTTGAGGTTGAGATTGGTTTCTTATAACAACGATTTGATCGATTGGTGCAGGTGGTTGCTCAATAATAGTTCCAGCATTTGAGCTTTGCAACTGATCCCTCCCACTGATCAAATCATATTCAAGAAACTTCGCATTTCTCGACTCCATAATCCTGGTGGTATGAGATGGACAATAGAATATGTATTCCTTGGATCGTTCTGCATATCCAACAAAATAACCACTAAGGGTTCTAGGATCCAGTTTCTTTTCTTGTGGGTTGTAAATCCTCACTTCAGATGGGCAACCCCATACGCGTACATGATGCAAACTCGGTTTCCAACCCTTTAATAATTCAGAAGGCGTCTTTGGAGACTTGGTTGGAACACGATTCAATATGTACACTGTCGTCTTAAGTTCGTCAGTACACAAAAAAAATGGGAGTTTTGCATTACTGCGCATACTCCTTACCATCTCTATTAAGGCCCTGTTTCTTCTTTCAGCTACACCATTCTCACTAGGAGATCCAAGATTGGTGTATTGAGCAACTATTTCGTGCTCCTGAAGAAATTTAGCGAAAGGACTTTGTGCTTGACCATTTTCTGTGTATCTACCGTAGTATTCCCCTCCGCTGTCACTCCGAACAATCTTGATTTGTTTCTCACATTGATTTTCAACTTCAGGTTTGAAAATCTTAAATACATCTAATGCTTCACTTTTATGATGAAGCATGTAGATATACATGTATCGCGAGAAATCTTCAATGAAGGAGATGAAATATTTTGGACCACTTTGCATATCCATGTCTGGACAACAAATATCTGTATGGATGATTTCAAGTAATTCGGAACTTCGATGTGCGCCCCTTTTGGATATTTTGGTCTGCTTGCCCTTAATGTAGTCCACACAAACCTCGAAATCAGCAAAGTCTAAAGTATTAAGTACGCCATCCTTTACCAATCTCTTGATTCTATCCTTGGAGATGTGTTCCAATCTCCGATGCCACAACATTGAAGATTCCTCATTTTCAACGCATCGTTTTTGTCCAGTTTTAACATGCATACCGACATTCATATCACTATTTTGTAGATCTAACACAAATAAACCATTGCACAATATCTCATTTCCAACCACATCATTTTTATATAATAAACTCATAGATGTGTTCTGAAATGTAAATGCAAATCCCGAAGGTAATAGTTTACTTACAGAAATTAAATTCCTGGAAAATCCAGGAACATAGAAAGTATTTTGCAAAGTTAATATAAAACCATTATATAATTTAACATGACACGTCCCTACTAACTCAACGGAGGAGCGCATTTTGTTTCCAGAATAAATGTTCCGCTCATTTCCCGCTGGTTTCCGCAGGCATGTCATTTCATGTATGGATGTACAAACATGAATTGAAGATCCAGAGTCAATCCACCATGCGTTAACATGAATATCAGCCACATTGGAATCGTAACATACATGGGAAATATAGTTACCTTTGTTCTTCATCCACTTGAGAAACTTCAGACAATCCTTCTTCATGTGCCCCTTCTTCTTACAGAAGTACCACTTGGATTCCTTTGAAATACCTCCATTGATGGGCATTTTTCCTTTTCCCTTGTCCTTAGGACGCCATTTAGCCTTCTTCTCAGTTCTCAGCATTACAGTCTTATTCTGTTCCATCGTTAAACGGCTCTCCTCTTGCACACACATAGCCATTAGTTCATTTAATGACCATTTATCCTTATGTGTATTGTAAGAGATCTTAAAGGGAGCAACTTGATGAGGAAGAGTGTTTAAAATGTAATGAACAATGAAAGCATCAGACATCTCGACTTCTAATGTTTTTAATTTAGCCGCAATGTCCCTCATTTTCATGATGTGCTCACGCACACCACCAAGAGCTGTAAGCTTAATATTGGAAAACCTTCCAATGAGAGTACTCGCTAAGGACTTTTCCGAAGCATGGAATTGTTCATCGATCGCTGCCAGGAGCGCACGAACATTTGTATGCTTCTCCACCGATCCCCGAATGCCGGCAGAGATGTGAGTTTTAATGAACATGACGAAGAGTCGATTCGACTTCTCCCATTTCTCGTGAACCTCACTTTCCTCTCCTTCAGCATTTTGGGCAGGTGGCTCATCCTTACGGATGGCATAGTCCATGTCGGCCACTCCCACAACGAGTAGCACCCTCTCTCTCCAGATGGAATAGTTTCCCCCATTCAACATGGGAACCTCGACTTTGAGGTCATTTATATTCAAAGCATTTATTGCTGCATACATTACATGCGTAGTACAAAATAAAACACAAGTGAGACTAACTATCATGCTTTCAAAACATAAGCATACAAGATGATTTTATCAACGTATAACTTGCCTGTGGGCTAAAGGAATCCGCAAATAAAATCATTCATACAACAAACAATAAAACTATCAAAATCATGTTCCTTTTCCTAATTCCTGTGGGTAAAGTGGGAAATATAATTTTGATATTTCATTCTGATCAATTATATGGGGCTCAATAGAATATCCTGTGGGATCGGTTCTATTAATAAAATATAATTAATCACAACTTTAATGATTTATTTTCATACATATATGTTGTTAATCTAAAGATGCTGTGGTTACTCTTTAAACAAACAATATTATGTACATAAATCAAAGATGGTAATTATAAGGGAGTTTTGGCTGAAAAATTTGACCTCATGTATAATAAAACATTTCAATGTGCAATAATAACAAGAAATGTACTTAGTCTAGTGGTTAAGGTTTCATCTATACTTTGACAAGATAAGGGTTTGAATCTCACTAGTTACACGCAATATTTTTTTTTTTATTCATCGTCTTCAACCTCCAGCCGGGTCAGAAAACAGGTCCCGAGACCCGACTCAAACCCAGAAACGGGTTTGGCCATATCTTTTCAACCAGACCTCCGTTTTTAGCCCATAATATATCAAAACGATCGTATTGAAAATATCTATTCAATTATGTGATTAGAATTAACAAACGATCACTTATATTATAAATCCGAAAATCATAAAATATAAACTTGAAACTTGAAACATGCAAAGCAGAGGAAAACATGCCCTGATACCAAATGTAAGTTTGACATGCAATCGCTACAGCGGAATTAAGATTACATACCTCCAGCTATTGCAAGTTTTTCACGAGTTTGAGTAGATAATGGAGATCCCGAAGCCCTTCTTGAGTTTCGGTCTTCCAATTTCTGACACTTTATTCTCACACTCTCTTGATGGTGTATTGAGTATTTTTATGAGAAAGACTTGTTGAAATTGGGGACCCAAAATCAGATTATATAACCACTCCCTAAACCATTGCATCTCTTCCATCAAAAGACACAAACCAAGGGGTGTCTTCTTCTAATGACAAGTGGTCATGATAAATGGTTAATTGAATATTGATCATATTAATAAAATAAGTCTTATAAAGAATTCATTTAGATGATCTCAATTTATCTCGTTGTCTAAATATACCAATTATGCACTTTAATATAATATTCTTATGCGTATCGAGATTTTTCGAATCATACACAAGAAATTTATATGTACTACTATTTCATGTCCAATGAAGACACATTCAACAATTTTGTTCGTGTCCTCATTATCCTTGAAGTCGAAGTCAAAGTCAAAGCTTTTGCTAAGCACCCCCACACTTCCAAATAACCGTAGGAAATCTTGCTTCCTCTTACTAACTCACTCAGAGTTTTCTCAACGTCCATTTATGTTACCTTATTTTATAGGCAATTTGCTGAAAAATCATTGTCCTCCACATGTATTATGGTGACCCAAAACTTATAATTATCACATACTTCTCTCATAGAGTGATCGTTTCTTTTCAACAACAACATTAGATTGACTATGTGTCAAGACGAATACACATATGTCAACCATTTCAACCTATTCATCTTAAAGTCATTTCTTTCCATGAACATGACAATAAATATTTATCAACATTGTTGCCCTTAAGAAAATATACACAAAATATGATTTTAACTATCAAACTGAAAGTCACAAAATATTAGCTCAAGAATTTAATCATTTCTTCCAACAATTTGAAAGACATTATAGTTTCTTTCATTTATACAAAATTCACATTTGTGTCTGTTTATCAATCTTGAAAGATGGTAGAAGGTCCAAGTGAATTAATCTACATATAAATTATAGCTCACTTGACCAAGTCTATCATTCCACATCAATGGAAGATCTTACTTTATTCTTATCATTTTATCTAATGACATTTTTTATTCATCATCATCATGTCACCGGTTAAACAACCTTTGTCCAAATACATTTCATTTTTGGACAAACACTTTTCAAGGAATCAATTACATTATTGAAGCCATCAATTACAAGTAATTCCCAAATGAGACTATCATCAATTGCATTCTTTCTCATGCCGCACATACAACTTATACATACAACTTATTTGCTTATTGTGATGACATATTCCAAACCCATATTTTGAGGTGACATAAACGCATATGTACACACTCTCCCAATCATCAATAATTTTTATATTGAAATTTTCAATTCCATATAAACAACATGGCTTCCTTCATACAAACATGTCAAGCCAATAGTTCTTGGGATTTGATAGTCCAAATTTTATTCTGAAGTTGCAACATAGCTAGATTATCACTCATGTATATTATGTTGATCTCATAACTTTGTTGATATGATTTTATACTAATTATTATCAACTTAAGAATGAAAACATTATTTCATTTAATTTAATCATATTCAATCCATATTCATATTGATATGACTTATGTATCAATGAATACCATTTCATTCAAATTAATCATATTCAACTAATATAATTTTCAACATATATATAACATCGTTATTTTCATCTCGATCAATAATTTTGAAATTTAGGATTTATCGATCCACAATTTTCCTTTTCTTTTGTTAACATGCTCAACTCATATTTATATGATTCATGAGTTCGTGAATGAAATTGTAAAATCATTCAACTCATATGATTCAACAATTCATAATGATCAATTCAAAATAATAATCATTCAAATCAATCATATAATTATGATTTTCAACCCATAAATGAATTCAATACTCATTACTCATATTGATATGATTCATCATTACATGAATAAACTCATTATTTCATTCATGTTAATTAATTCATATGATTTAACAAATCATATTTTTCTTATGATTCTCCACCATTCTTTGATAATTTTATTCATTTGTACAATGAACATTAAACTATTCAATACATAGTTTAAGTACAAGAAAATCGTCTCTTCTTTCACTTTTGAGGTTCTTCATGTACCATACATGGTGAATTCATTATGACCACCATCTTTTGTCGCCCTTTCAACGATGAATCCAAAATATTATTCAAGTCATTCGACATATCAGATCGAAACAAAATTCGATATGTTTGTGGTAGACACTCGTGTCTTAAACCCACTTGAAATTTGAACCAAAGGTACATTCCCGACCTCAGCCATATTGGCATATTGTCCAATATTTATCATAAAATTAATTAGGCAAACGAATTCATTACTTCCATCATCAAGCTCTTGCTTTCAATAAATTTTTCTTATATAACAAATTGAAGCAATTACGAAGTCCCAATATTTGGCATAAATATGTTTCATCATTTGTTTTCCATCTCTACAACAAGAAAAACAAAATTATTAGTATTTGTAAAATTATAAATTAACTCACATGACCAAATTATCATGTTTCAATGATTTATTCAAATTTGGAGCGAATATGAAATTTTATTATTTGTATCCAAAAGATTCATGTTTTTCAACTTTTATATCTACAAAATGAACTAGCACTGTACACCAAAGGTCTAGTTCCGGCGAACTTGAACTTGTGTCTTTCTCTATCACCGACTTAGGAAGAATACTTGAGAACAAAGAAAGAGATGAAGAACAAGAACTCATGTTCTTGGTTATGAGATGAGTGAAAAGAGAAGAGACGTGACTATCTATTTATAGTCTTCAACTCTTCAACCAAAAGACATATTGGATCAATGCAAATTAATGAAAAAACTGAAAGGTTTGTAACATAAACAATCAAGAAAATCAAATGCTCATAATGAACATCTTATGTCATGAATAAATAAAATTCAGTTCAATTTCATTCAATTAGGATAAATATAATTATTTAATTATATTTTCTAACACATTTTCCCTTAAATCTAACTGAATTGGGTTGTTAAAAAGTTTAGAATTCCCTAGTAGTTCTGATTCGGTTCAAATATATTTTTTATTACTTTGATTTATTAACTTTTGTGTTTTATTTTTCAATTGATTTGCAGAGTCAGGAAGGCGCTGACGACAGCAAGGGGACAACCCCGGACCATTAGTGGTCGGTGCGAGGAAGCGGCAGAGCCTGAGGCGCGACGGGGGAGGCGGTACGAGAAGATCTCAATCGTCCCTCTCGAGACCAAAATGTCAATGGCGAGCCCCAACAAGAACGATAATCTCCACCATCACGCGAGGCCGTTAGAGACGGTGGAAGGCGCGGTGGTCACCGACCTCTCGTACAAGCTCATCAATGCCACGAGGAAGCGTGATGAGGCCCTTCTAGAAGCTTCAGCCTCAAGTACTTGATGACAGAGCTCGAGATCTACTACCATAACCTCACTCTAGACAAATATTGATTATCAGAATTTGACTCTCGACGACGGTTTTCTCTTCCGTCCTCTCACTTGTTTTGAGTTTGGTTTTAGTTTGGGTCAAATCTTCTGTTTGTTGCTGGAACTTGGAATTGAAGTGAAGCTTGTTGTGTCAAGAATTCTCACTACTTAAAATGGATTGGATATGTATTTGAGAATATTAACTATGGGAGATTTAACAAATAAATTTAAAGAGATACTGGTTTTTTGGAGCGTATGATTGAAGAAGAATTATATGTTCTTGGAAATTCGAAGTATATATGAGAGTATTTAGGTCATTTTTATTGAATTAAAATGAATAATAAATATTAAGTGTAATTTTGTCATATATGGAAAAACAAATAAATTATCAATTATTTTAAATAAAAAATTAAATATTTAAATTATGAACAATGTATAGTTTATTAAAAAAAAGTAATAAAATTTTTAATTTGAACTAGTCAAATTGATCTTGACTCCGTTAAATTCGTCTGATTTCAAGTCAGAATTATCGAGAGTATTTTAGACATTTTATCAAATCAATTCATTTAGATTTAATAGAAATTACATTAAATGTCATTTATTAAAGTCGTAATTACATATAAGTACACCCACCGAAATCTCATTTCATTATTGGTATCCCAAATTTTATTATATTTCCCGGTCCCCCAAGTTTAAAAAGTTAACACTTAAGTCAAAACTCTGTTAAATCTAACAAAAGTGTTTGTATAAAGTCTAAAATTCTCTGGGTATTTAACTCATGAGAAGCGCAATTATTTTATAGATATGAAATGACCATTTTACCCTTAAATAAAAAACAATTTTAACTAATGGATTAAGGACATAATTGTCTTCTCGCATAAAAAAATAAAATAAAAACTTAAGAATAAAAGTTGATTCATTTATTTTATTAAATAATCAATAAACATATGAAAAGGACAAAAATGCCCTCATGTATCAATCTAATTTTCAAAAAATGTCATACCCATTCCCTCTTCTCCCTCTCTCACCTCTGTCAATCTTCTCCCTCTCTCACCTCTATCAAGCTCCATAAAAGACAAGAATCTCACCTGCAAAATACAATATAAAGCTTATCAAATCTAAACAATTTTGAGAAACAACAAAATTTTAAGATTTCATCGACATTTATTTGAGATTCTTAGGTGAAGCCGTTAATGGACGAGGTCGGGGAGGGCGTCTTCGCGCAGCAGCTTTGGGAGAAGAACCTTGAAAGTCACATACTATTCTTCAGGCCCATGGCAACTCCGTTGTTGGTGCTTTTGGTCCAAGAGACGGAGTCGTCGTCTTCGCCTCCTTCCATCCGAACGACGTTGTTGACTCCGAGGACCACCTGCAAGGCACATACTGGTCCAGAGTTGTCACCGGAGGAGGAAGAATATCCGGCGAGCTTGCCAGAGAAGCGCAGATTAGGGTTTTCGGCGACTCCATCGCGGACTCGCTTGTGAGGACCACCTGCAAGACACTTTCTCCACTTGTTTTCGTTATTTCAAAGCTGATACAATAAATTTTGATGAATAATCTAACCCTAAATCACCTCCTTTTTCGACTCCGTCAGAGGTTATTGGATTGGGGAAGATTGGGAAACCTAGAGAAGCAAATTGAGAGTGATGAGTAGTGGATCTGACATTGAAACTGAATTGAGAATAAAGAAAGTAATTTTTTTAATTATCATTAGAATTAGAATAGACAAATGTAACCTCAAGCATAAGTTAAATTTGTTATTTAACTGAGGGTAAAATAGTCAATTTACATTCACAATCTAATTTATTTAATTTTTCATTTTTTTGTAAGAAAAATAAAATGCCCTTACTCCATTAGGTATAATTATTATTTAGGGTAAAAGACACAAAACTACACCCAACAATACCAAAAAGACACTTAACTACCCCATATTTCAAAACGGACAATGAGCTACACCCAAATATCATAAACTGACAGATAGCACCGACCGTTAGAATTTCCTGTTAATATCTGTTAAAATTTGAGGTAAAAAGACTAAAATGCCCCTGACCACACTTCAAAATTTCAAAACTATGCCATTGTGAGGATTTTTGTTGTTCTCCCATAATTGTGGCTCAAGCTTTGACAGCCTCGTCTCCGACCTCCGACCGCCTTCTCCGGTCGTCCTCGGCTTCTCGCCACTGACCGGAGACTCGCCAGATCCCGTCGCCGGTGACCGTGGCTCAAATTCTCAGTCTCTGTTTTTGTAAACATCATCAAAATAGAGCCACCACACATGCTCTGTTTTTCTGCAATTTCTCGGCGGCGGCTCCGGCGACTTCCTGCACCGTCTCTCTATCAAGCCTTGTGTCTCCGGTCAGTCATTGAAGTCCGCAGCACAACACGTGTTTGGCACGAGAACATTACGAACCAAACAATAATTGCTTGCAACGCAAGTAACGCTTGCTGCAAGAAACAAACCCTTGATTCCTCCGTTTTCAGGTTTATCCATTCGACGACATCCAAGGCTTTGATTCCTTGAAGCTTGTGACAAGTTCCACTGCGAGAAGAGAGGCGGAGGGTCAGAGACGAGTGTGGCCGAAGTCGCCGGAGCTCCGGCGACGGACTCCGGCGAGTCTCCGGTCAGTGGCGAGGAGCCGAGGACGACCAGAGAAGTTGGTCGGAGGTCGGAGACGAGGCCGGCGAACCACGGTTATGGGAGAAATAACCTAAATCCTCACAATGGTATGGTTTTGAAAATTTGAAGTGTGGCCAGGGGCATTTTCGTCATTTTACCTCAAATTTTAACAGATTTTAACAGAAATTCTAACGGTCGGTGCTATCTGTCAGTTTATGATATTTGGGTGTAGCTCACTGTCCGTTTTGAAATATGGGGTTAGTTAAGTGTCTTTTTGGTATTGTTGGGTGTGATTTTGTGTCTTTTACCCTATTATTTATTTGAGGGTAAAACAACATTTTCGTATTTATCAAATAATTATTTACACTATTTGAAATTTATATTGCGAGGGGTATTTTGGTCATTAAAAAATATTGTTGTTAGATTTAACAGAATTTAGATTTAAATGTTAACTTTTTAAACTTGGGGATGAAGAAAAAAATAATCAAACTTGAGGTACCAATTACAAAATGAAGTTTCGACGAGTGTACTGATATGTAATTACCTCTTTATTAAATTTTCAAATACTAGAGGTGAAAATTTTAAGATTAAAATATTAATTTTGAAAACTGACATTTCTAAGTGTAGTCACCTGTCATTCACTTAACATTATACTTCAAGAAGTTTTGTAGTCATTTTCTGATTGAAGTGTTCTGTGTAAAAGAACTAAAATTGGGTGTAATTAGTCTTGACTATTTCTTTATTACAACTTTGAAACTAATCAAACCAACCTAAACGGATTAATGAAATAATAAAAATATTTTTTTAAGAACTAATTTTAATTCAAATCGTCATTCATTTTTTAAGAAAATGTTTTTAGCTAGATATTGCTCTATATTTTCCAAAACAAATCTGATTTGAAAATAAGGCCCAATGAATATGTAAACCATCCTTTCACCGAACTAGCCCATAAATTATTTTCACAAAGCCCAGAAAGCACTACCGAATCCTTTTCAGTTTTGTTTCACGGGTAAGTATTTTATCAACTGCAATAATACCATAGATATGTTTTACCGTATACTTGTCCAACTAAAAGTTAAAGAAAAATTAAACAATGTTGAAATTTTGATCAATTCACTGAAGATGTCACGCACAATGTCACGTATACTGTTATGATCAAGTGTATGACAACTTGTGTAAATAAAGACAAACAGTACATAATGAACGTAACAAAGAAGAACACACAAGATTGTTTGCCCAGTTCGGTGCAACATCACTTACGTCTTGGGGCGCTCTGCTAGTGGAAAGGTTTCATTATATGGTAATACGTCAAAACATACAAGTACCTATGATCATCATAAGATCTATACTTTATGCTACTATTACAAGTGCAAACCTATCTCAAGGACTCCCCCCTGAATCTAAGACTCCGTCTTGATTCCACTCTTCGAGCAATTACCTTGCTCTGTCAGTTCAAGTTGTCGTTGAACGTTTGGTTGCGTGCAGTCTACATTCACGCGATCAGTATACCCTCAATCACTTAACTGTCAATAGTTAACGTGATACACAATGTCCATAGCATAATACGCAGCCTCTCAACCCGCAAACCTTCACATCTAAGAGTTTTGTATATTATTGCTAGGAAAAAGAAAAGCCATTAATTGCTAAGGGGGCAGCCTAAGCTTTTATTACAATCGATCATGTGCACTAACCCTATTGGGTTTCTTTTTTGTCATCGTCGACTATCTTTCCAGAATCGTGCCGAATATTGCTGGAGATTTCCCATAATCCTTATTGTAGTCGAACTTTATAAAAACAGAAACTTTCCTTAACTTCTCTTAATTACGTCGAACAGGATGTCAGCCGAGATGTCTCCAAAGATGTCGTACACGATGTTTCAATATTTTTCATGACATCATTCCTAGATCCTTAAAAACAAGCCAATCAGCAAAAACGTCGTAACTATAATCTCCCCCTTTGGCTATTTTTAAGGTCAGCATTCCTTGCAGTATTCCTTCGGGTGCATCCGCTTTCATATCGACATTGCCGCATCCTTGCAGCGTTCCTTCGGGTGCATCCGCTTTCATATCGACATCGTCGCATCCTTGTTCATATCGCCATTGCTCCCTCTTGTTGTCTAAAAAAGATAGCCAAAGAGTTAAAGGAATCCTCGAAAGAGGGCATATCCCTAAGACAGAATAACAAGGAGTAACGCAAAAAGAAAATTTTACACAAACAATTCCTCGATCAGCAGTCGAGAAATGTGAGTGAACTTGTCCAAGCAAACTACAAATAAAAATTATTCAGTCATGGGGACCCATAAAGCAATAAAGTTTTTTAAATAGAACTATTACTGGAACTAATAGTATCATCTTCAGATGTTGTGGCAGAGGCATCTTGCGAGGCTTCTTCATCGGCTTCAGTTGGTTCTGGTAAGGAGGAGGAGGAGTCATTGTTTTCAGAGTCTGGAAGAGATAATGTCTTCAGTAGGTTAGCACAATGAGATTTTCGCTCGGACAAATGTCTCAGTGCCAACTTCCGATTGATGATATCCTTGTCAAGCATAAATATATATTTTTAAGCATTATAGCATCCCTGCTGGTGGTCTTTGTTGGAGGAGCAGTGTTGGTAGCCCTACTGGATTATGCCTTAGCCGACTTGACTTCCTTCCTAACAAGATCAAGAGCATGTTTCCCCTCAAACAGTTTGTGGCTCGCCATAATCATTCCTCCACGTTTCCCTGCCTTATCAGTTGTCTTAAAAACAGTGGGGTGTTGGTGCACCAGGAGCTCAGATAGCAGAGAGGGAAAATCAATAGGTAATTTCACAGCTTGTGATCTGGCATGTCTAATTAAATGGTCAATAAAAAATTGCCCAAAATCGAGTGTAGAACCAGTACCTATTTGGAAGATGAGGACCGCCAGCTCTGGTTTGCTGGAAGATACATGAGTGGATGGCGCCCAATTAGCTAATCCAATACGGAAGAGTACGTAGTACTTTGAAGTAAGGTCTGAGGCAACCACTGTCCCTTTAGTTGGCCATACTCTGCTCTTATCGCCGGTTATTTCTTTGAGGACCTTGTTCAGATCAGGTGGTGGAATAACTTTGGGACAGTGGCTACCTCCCGGAAAGATATTGATAATGTCAAAAGAGATGTTAAAACGTAATCCTCTGACATAAACCTCCTCAAACTCTGGATCATCAGGGGAGCCAAAACTAGTAGGCAGATTTGCAATAAACTCCTTAATTAATTTGGATAGTGATTACCTATGTTGGTGACTGTCTTCATGAGCTCTGCCTTATGTAGAAGCCTAATGATAGCTTCTAGTCCGAGGATTTCTGAGGACAGAGTCTTCTCAGGATAGATCATCCTGTGGTATACACATTCCAATCTGGTCGCTCCTACAGCCGAATGGAATGACACATTGTCAAATGTAACGTTCTGAGCGTTCTTGGCCTGCTTATGGCTAACCACCGATCTTGTTTCCTTTACTGCCACGACCTCTGCATTGTCATCACTCTCTTCATCAACAAGTCTCCTTTTGGTGGAGACAACCTTCTTTCCTTTGTCCTTTACGGTCAGCTTCTTCCTTTTACTAGGACCCCCAACGTCCATGTTTTCATTTCTCGTCTTATTTTCCTTCAGTTTTTTCACCATGGTTGCAAGACATTCGTGTTCGTCTAGCACCTTCTTTTTCAGAAAAGAGAGAACGGTGCGAGCAGTTTTGGTGGCATATTCTTTGACAACTGGAGCTGCCTCTTTCATGCCATCTTTTGCGGCTTCTTCTGAGACAAATTTTGCGACAACAGTAGTTACACCATCTGCTACATCATATGCAGCAGTATTACTTCGGACAACTCTTGCGACATCTGCAGGATCATTCTCCTTTTCTTCTTCAATTTCATCTTGACCGACATCTTTATCTTCGGTTTCTTCTTCACCAGACACACTTTTGGTTCTGGTCTCTATGCCAGCTTCCTCAGAATCAGAAACTTCTTCTTCCACCACAACGTTTCTGTTGTCATTAGTAGGTCATCTTCAGAAACTTCTTCTCTAACATCTCCTTCAACAATTCTTTCTAGCCCATGACTGACTGGAGTCGAATCATCTTTCTCCCCTTCATTTTCAGAGTTCATTAGGGCCTCAACCACTCCTTCGCGAGGAGGATCCTGATTTTCTAGTAGTGACTCCAGAAGGTCACTGTTCCTCGAGGTGTCAGTATTTGAAATAATAGAGGAATCGATACCTTGAGTGGTTTGGGGGATGATTGAAGACACTAGCCTAGAGGTGATTGGCATAGGTGCTTCTTGAGTTCCCTGGACAGCGTCAGCTCCTCGGTCTGGGCCTGTTAGGTCATTCATTGAAAACGCAGTACTTTCGGTTCGAGCTTTTCTGGGAAATCAGGAAAAAACAGAAGTGGGAGACTTAACTGGTGGGACATCTCCGGTCGAACCCTCAGCATCCTTCTTGGGATTCAACCCCTTGATTCGTACTCCATATTGATTGGTGCCAGGATTGTTGGTTTTGGGAACCTTTTTCTTAATCTTCCTTGATTTCGCTTGTCCCTTTCCGGTGTCCTTCTTGTTTGATGTGAGGTTGCTGGTGACCGGTTCATGAAGAGGTACCAACTAACTCCTCTTAACCGCCAACAACTTCTCTTATTGGTTGATGGTGCAGATTCCTAGTGACGATCTAAGGTACTCGAATCTGGCTGCGTCCAATGCCTTGGTAAATATTTCAGCAAACTGCTTTTCTGTATAGATATGCTCTAAAACAATCTTCTTATCCTCGACCAGCTTGCGGATGAAGTGATGTTTAATGTCAATATGGTTGGTTTTACTATGTTGAACTGGATTGTTTGAGATGTTAATTGCACTGGCATTATCACAATACAAAGTCATGGCTTCTTGTCTGACATTATATTCGGCCAACATTTGCTTCATCCATAGCAATTGAGTGCGGCTACTCCCAGCAGCTATATACTCTAATTCAGCGTTAGACAAGGCAAACATAATTTTGCTTTGTACTAAACCATGAGATGTGGTTGTTGCCAAGGTAGAAACATCCTCCAGATGTGCTCTTCCTGTCTGCCGTGCTTCCGGCCTAATCCACATCACAATACCCCAGAAGGGTAGAAGATGTGTCGAATGAGTATAAGAGACCCAAATTTATAGTCCATGAGATGTATCTTATAATTCTCTTAGCTTGGATAGATGACTGACTTTAGGATTAGCTTGATACCGTGCACATACTCCCACAAAGTAAGCAATGTCTGGTCGACTGGCAGTAAGGTAGAGAAGACTACCAATGATGCTCCTATATAGGTGTTGGTCGACGGCTTCTCCTGGATCATCTTTAGTTAGCTTGGTATGTGTAGCTGCTGGTGTACGTTTATGTGAGGCTTTTTCAAGCCCAAATTTCCTGAAAATATTCTTTGCATATTTGCTTTGAGAAATGAAGATACTGTCACTTAGCTGCTTGATTTGAAATCCTAGGAAATAGGTAAGCTCTCCTATTATGCTCATCTCGAATTCTGATTGTATTTGTTGGACAAAGTGCTCTACCATTTTTCTTGACATCCCTCCAAAGACAGTGCCATCGACATATATTTGGGCAATCAACAAATTGCCGTACTCATTCTTCATAAATAGAGTCTTGTAGAATCCCCCTCTTGTATAACCTCTTTGAATCAGAAAATTGGTTAGTCTTTCATACCAAACCCTTGGTGTTTGATTTAATCCATAGAGAGCCTTCTTAAGTTTATACACATGATTTGGAGAGTAAGGATCAACAAATCCTTTAGGTTGCGCTACATAAACTTCTTCGTTGAGATATCCATTTAGGAATGCACTTTTGACATCCATCTGATAAAGCTTAATTTGCAGATGACATGATATCCCTAGTAGAAACCGAATTGCTTCAAGCCTAGCTACAGGGGAAAAAGTCTCATTGAAATCTACTCCCTCAATTTGAGTGTATCCTTGAGCTACTAACCTTGCTTTATTGCGAGTGATGTTTCCAAGCTCATCAGATTTGTTCTTGAAGATCCATTTTGTGCCAATGACATTTTCTTCATTTGGTTTGGGCACTAGCTCCCATACCTGGTTCTTCTCAAACTGAATCAGTTCCTCTAGCATAGCATTGACCCAATATTCATTGTTGATGGCTTCATTGACATTCTTTAGTTCAATCTTGGAAACAAAACATATATTACCTATCATCTCTCTGTAATTTACAGGAGTTTTTGTCCCAGTCTGTATGCCTTCATTTAGATCTCCAATTACTCTAGGGGCAGAGTGATTAACCTGAATTCTCCGAGAGTGGTTCTTGTCGTTGGTTTCGGGAATTGCCTCATCGTCACTGACATTTTGCATGGAATCGTTGTCTTTTGGCTTGCTACTGACATCCTCACTGACATCCGAGATAGCATTCTTCCTAGCATTGTTGGGATATGCTCTAGGTAGGACTCCATCTTCTTCAGCAACATCTTCTGGGGCATCTTTACAATCATCATTAACTATAACATTGATTGATTCCATCATAGTCTTGGTTCGTTAGCTGTAGACCCGATATGCACGACTATTCCTTGAGTAGGCAAGGAAGATGCCTTCATCACTCTTTGGATCAAGTTTTCGACGAGGTTCTCTATCACCCAGAATGTAACAGGTGGATCCAAAGATATGGAAGTATTTAACGTTAGGCTTTCTCCCCCTCCATATTTCATAATGAGTTACTGACATACCTGGTCGGAGAGTGACTCGATTGTGGATATGGCAAGCAGTGTTAAGTGCTTCTACCCAGAATTAGGTCGGTATGTCCTTGGCTAGCGTTATGACTCTAGCCATTTCTTGTAGAGTCCAGTTTTTGCGCTCAACAATGCCGTTCTGTTGGGGGGGATGATTGATGCTGAGAACTCATGGGCTATCCCTTCTGAGTTGCAGAAGTCCTTAAATCTACTGTTCTTGAACTCTCGACCATGATCACAGCGGAGACGAATTATTTTTCCAATCGTCTCCCCCTTTTCTCGTTGAACCTGGATGCATAGTGTCTTGAAGATCGAAAAGGTGTCAGATTTGTCACGAGGGAAATCAACCCATGTGTACCTTGAATAACCGTCCACACACACGAAAACGTAGCGTTTTCCTCGAAGGCTTTTGACTTGCATTGGTCTCATGAGGTCAACGTGTATAAGTTCAAGTACTTGTGAGGTGGTGATGTGCTGTAGCTTCATGTGCGGCATTTTTATCTGCTTCCCGATCTGACATTCTCCGCAAATCTTTACTTCCACAATTTTCAGATTTGGAATTCCAGTAATGGTCTGCTTCGAGATCGCCTTCTGTATGCTCCTAAGGTTTAGATGTCCAATCTTTCTATGCCATAAATTAGTTTCCTCTGCTTTGGAGACAAGGCACTCCGATCCTAGGATGTTTGAATCGGGTAACCAAATGTAACAATTATCCACCGAGCGGACTCCTTGCAAGATGACAGCTTGAGCCATATTCTTCACAACACAAGCTTCTTTTGCAAAGTTGACATCTAAGTCCAAATCACAAATCTCCGTCTACAAGTAATGCCTCAGTTAGGCAGGAAGCTCCTAGATGCTTAAGTAGTCCTTTTCCAATGATTCGAGCTCGGATCCCATCTCCAAAAGTAACATAACAGTTTGTATATAGCTTAATGTTAGATAAAAACTTAGGAGTACCTATCATGTGTCGAGAACATCCACTATCAAGATACCAGTCCTTGTTGGTTGAGGCACTCAATGAGGTGTATACAACATTAGCTCGATAGACTAGATTCTTTGGTCTCCATTCAAGACGGGATGTTTTTTGAGTTGAGAGGCGACCTTGATATCTCCTTTGATTTTGTGGTGATTGAGCTTGCTTCTTCCCATAGAGCTGATAGCAAAATGGCCTGATATGATCTTTTTGTCCACAGTAACGACATATCCACTGATACTAGTAAGTTGGAGTTCTGGTAGGTCGATGTCTGAGTGGAGGATGTCTTCTGGTCCTTGATTGACAAGAGCAAGTTATAGAAGATGTCATTACATTTGTCGTAGACTTCCCTGTAGGGTATGTCGCAGCATCATGTAGGTTTTTGTCAGCCACAGTTTTTTGTGACACAAACTTTGTTTGAGTTGATGCAGAGGTATTATATGTGTACCCTAGTCCTGTCATATCTTTGGACTGCTTTGCTACGGACAAAATCTTGTCAAGGCTTTCAGTACTAGAATTCATCATTTTTATTGACTTTGTCATATGACCAATTTCTCCTTTAAGTCGAGTAACTTCTCATTTCAGCTCAACTATCGTCTCCAGTAGTCTAGACTTGTCATTGGTAAGAATGATGATCTATCCTGCTTGTTGGTCAAGAATTTGAGATTCCTCAACCCATTTGTCATACAGACTTATATGCTTCATTCAATTGCTCTTTAGTCCAAGTATTGTTAGGAGACTGATGACGAGGGTTATCATCAACTGAGTTATCAATGTTACACGAAGAAGTGGCAGTAGTAAATGCAACAAAATTGCTTACCTCCTCCGAGCCACTGTCCTCATTATCATCGTCTGACAATGTAGCATTATATCCTCGTTTCTGTTTCTTGATGAAGTTTGGGTATCTCTACGAAGATGGCCGAATCCCTCACATTCGTGGGACTAAGGTCTTTTGTTCTTGCTATTTTCTTCTACACTTTTGTTTGGTTTGTCTAGATTTCCTCCGGTCTGAGACTTTTGTATAATTTTCTTCTTGGCATCTGTCCTGACATTCTGTCCGCCCATTCGACTATATCCCCTCCTGACCTTGTTATAATTCTTTGTGAGTAAGGCAATTGTGGTGTCGATATCTTCATCAGAGTCTGAATCCTCAGATTCTGGTTGCTTGCATATTGAGCTTTTGAGAGCTACTCCTTTATTTTTTTGTCGATATTGGATAGAGATAGCTCATGGGTCACTAGAGATCCCATCAATTCATCAGATTTCAACGTCTTGAGGTCATGAACTTCCTCAATGGCGGTGATCTTCATTTTGAACCTAGGGCTTAGTGCACGTTGATTTTTTCTGACCAATTTCTCATCAGACATGAGTTCGCCTAGAGAGTAGGATTGTTGGGCCCGTAGACAGTTGTCCACAAGCACCCGATAACGCGCAAATGCACGCGGTCGTTACAAATAATAAATCCTGATAAGCACATGGTCGAATCCACAAGGACCAATAAGGTTTAATTCAATTTAATTTATACTATCAAGTGTAACTTAACGTACTAGATTTATAAATCGGTTTGGAGATGTGTAAAGTAAAAACGCTTGGGAGGGACTATTCAGTAGAGAAAACCATGGATGCTAGGATATTTATTTAAATTACAATGAAATACACGAATAAGTTCTGATAAATTATGCAAGTAATGTGAACCCTAAGCAACAATCATATTAACACCTCCTCTCGGTTTGGTGTTAGCCTAGACACAAAGTGTTCATCATCCCTCTCGGGTAGATAACAATCATGAGTCAGCAATAAGTACAACAATAATGGGGTACGGTTCCGAAGAGTTGAACCCCTTTGAATCTAAGTTTGTCCGTCACCCACCGGCCCTCTCAGACACGACAACGTGACTCTCACGAATAATAATCATTCGTCAACAAATATTATAAGCCTTAAGCACTCAAAATCAATCACATATGCATAAAATAATTCAGTTCATACTCATAAATTCATCATAATAAAAAATTACGACCTAGCATCCATGATCAAGGGTATTTAGCCCATGATCATGGCGCTAGAACCAAAATCCATAAAGATGAATAAAAAATTCAAGTTTAAGGAATAAGAACGAAGAATCCTAAAACCCAAAAGGTTGAAGAACATGAATCGTTGAACCCCTCTCGATTGTTGCTGTATAGCTTGCTTGATCTTAGCACTTGAATCGCCATTGAATCGGAATCGAGCTTCTCTCGAAGTCCCCCATCCTCTCCTTGGTTGATATGGTGTTCTACTCTCTGCTCTCCCTGAAATTCTGGTTAGATGCAAGATGTCTATCACAATGTCGAGACTAACTCTGAGACATCTTGCTGGTGCAAAGTCAACAATAAAAATGACGAACAGAAAGTAAACGACACGGGAGTTGGTTACCCAGTTCGGTACAACATCACCTACGTCTGGGGGCACTATGTCGGTGAACAAGTTCCACTATATGTAATCAATCACACATACAAAGCTTTACGATTATCACACAAATCTAAGCCCTATGGTATTATTACTAGTGTGAACTTAACCCCGGGTCTCCCCTGTCTCCGAGCCGCCGACTCGAGTCCACTCTTAGAAGTGATCCCACAGTTCTGTCTCCACCTTTGTCGTCGTCTTTAAAGGCTTGCACACAGCTTCCCTGGCGCGAGTTCGTCCAAAACATCCAAACAAGTATTTCGGCGATTCTTTTTTTGTAACACAGAAGCTATATTCTTAGCTACAACAAACAGCCCCCTTACACGCTCGTCCAACCCGCTTAGGAACTCAATATATTGTCGACTAAGAAATAACTACACATCACCACCTTCTACGGGATGGAACGATCATCTATTTGTAGAAGATGCGACGAGACTAACTTTAGGGTTTCCTACAAGATCTCGTACCCGCCTTGCCGATTCCATCTCTTCCATGCTTTCTTTTGTTGCTGCACAGTTGATACGGAGATAATCCTTATGATATTCGAAGATCTTCTAATTAAGGAAACTCCAAAAAGTCTTCTGGCGAGATGTTAGATCTTGATGTCTGAGACTTTTGGATGGACATCTTCTGATTTGAGCATCGGCGTCTTAGGTCACGACATATGGATGGACATCATTCCACCATATAAAATAGCCAACATCCGTAGGAACCACAATCTCCCCCTTTGGCTATTTTTGGGGCGAGCACTCCGTTCTTCACGTGTCCTGGAGAGAGTCTTCAATCTAGTAGCGCAGACCGAATGATGTCTGAGACATATGGTTAGACATGATACACCATAAGATATCAAAACACAAAACACAGGCAATAATATATTATGCAAGTAATGCTGATTTCTTTAGTGAGCTCCATTTTGGCGTTCTCCTTGTCTTTCTTCACGCGAAGCTAGTCTCAACTAGCCTTTACTCCCCCTGATTGCCTCAAGAATATGCCAATAAGGCATATGTAATCAAAGACAATTATGCTCATACAGCAGAATATAACTTGAAGCAAAGATGTAACCACCCCAAAAGTACCAAGGCTTCAACAACAACCTTACATCTGTTCAACTCGGACACCCCCCCGAGGTAAATAAGTTTGATACAGTCATCCCAAGAAAAAAAAAAATTGTTCGAGTGCAAGGTTTAGAAAGTACTAAGCGATCTAAATACTGGCAGAGCTTGATTCTTCATCATCTTCCACATCAGCAAAGTCCTCCTCCACTTTCTTATTTCCATTCCTGTCCTGCAAGAGATCCTAGAGCACTCCTTCACAGATATTCTTTCTAGAGAATATGATGTCTATGATGCTCTCCAGGAACTTGATTTCCTTGCGTAGCTCTGTCACAACATCTTTCTGGACATCAGTGGATCCAGATGTTCTCTTTGACATTCTACCAGAAGGATGTCCAATGTCCGGGACATGCGATCCTTCAAAGAGTTTCGGGCTGAAAGACAGAGGACCAGGTTTCTTTCCAACTACATCAGTGCTTCAGAGCAGCTTGGGTCTCTGGCTCAAAATGATCCCAGTGATGAGGGAGGGAAAGCCAATCGATATTTTGACCGCGAACGATTTTGCATGTTTCATCAAATGGTCAATCACAAATTTGCCAAAATAGAAAGTAGAACTCGTACCTATCAGGTATATCAGCTTAGCAAGTTCAGCCGCGATGTTAGAGCCGTGTGTGGAAGGCGCCCAATTCTCCATGCCGATTCAGAAGAGTACCGAGTATTTTGTAGTGAGAACCGAGGAGGATAGCTTGCTCTTGGTAGGCCAGATTCTCTGTGTACCCCAGATATCTCCTGGAAAACTTTGTTCAATGATGGGACATCATCTGAGACACCCGGAGTGTCTCTTCCCAAATAGTTGTTAACAACCTCTACTGTGAAGATGCAGGACTTTCCTCGGACATACACTTTTCTATACTCCGAACTGGAGGGTATGTCGAAAGTATGAGATATGTTAACTATGAATTCTTGAACAAGCAGAGGGTAGTACGTACCAATGTTGGAGACTTTCTGTAGGAGCCATGCATCTGTAATTAGCTCTGTTATCTCCTCCATCTTCAAGGTGCTTGGTGACAGTTCCCTTTCTGGAACAACTTTTCTCATTACAACAAACTTCCATTTCAGTGCGGACTCCGCATGATGGAAGAAGATGTTGTCTATCTTTGCGGGCGGAACATTTTTCGGGAGCTTCTGTCCTCCAATATATTTAGGCTCAACAGGAGCCCTTTCTACAACTTCCACTTCTTCTTCATCCAAGGTAGGTTCATCAAGAAGATGCCTCGACTTCTTTGGAGACTTTGTTTTGGAAGGACTTGCCGCCTTGTCAGCTTTTCTCTTCTTTTCACTCTTTCAAGCAGACTTCTTTGCAATGATGATTTTTCTTCTTTTGGTGGAACCTTTCTTTACAGATACAACAGCCTCAATAGGCTTCTTTCTCTTGAACTTGGACTTGGACATAACAACAGAGTCTTTCTTGGAGACCTCAGCCTCTTCCTTTTCAAAGGATTCGTCAGACTTATCAGAGTCTTCAATCTCTTGCCTCATATCGGCAAGTACAGTGGCTACAGATATACCCAGATTTTTCAACTTCTTCATCGGGAACATCATCCTGTACACCTCACTTCTCGATGTCTGGAACTTCTTTTCCACCATCTTTCTCCACATTATCTTGTACAGATGTCTGGACATCATCACAGACTTTCTAAGGAACTTGACTTCCTACAACAGCAATGGTTACAACATTTTCATTACCCATGGTACTACCAACTTCCTTCATGGTTTCTGGTGGAACAACATAATTTTCTTCAGATACTGATCCGGGTCTTCATCAACTTCCTTTGATGGTTCAGTTTCTTGTGGTTTTTCAGCAGGATTAACACTAATTTCTTCAGGCGGGAAGATTCTTTGAAAAGGAATGACTTCCACAATTTCACCAGGGACTCCAATATTTTCCAATCCCTCTAATCTGATGGGTGGAGTAGAAGTGATACCTCCAACACTTGAATCGGGAATTTTGGAATAAGGGATTACAAGGTTACCTGGCGTAGAATAACTGATATTGAAATAACTGATATTTTTTAGAGTTCAGCAATTTTCTTTTTCCTACTTGAGTGGGCGCAGAGCATCTTTTGGCCCATCATGAGGTGTCGATGTGAACTACCATAATCCACATCCCTCTTTCCTTAGCTTTAAGTTTTAGACGACATCTCGATTATACACGGGCCTAATGATGACCTTAGACTTTCGAATCGAGCTGTGTCAAGAGCCTTAGTAAAAATATCAGCCAATTGCCTTTCTGTGGGAATGTACTCCAGCTGAATTATCCTTTCTTCCACAAGATCTCTTATAAAGTGATGACGAATATCTATATGCTTCACCTTGCTGTGCTGGACAGGATTATTGGATATGTTTATGGCACTGACATTGTCACAGTATAATGTCATGACATCTTGCTGGACATCATACTCTGTTAGCATTTTCTTCATCCAAAGTAGTTGAGTGCAACTACTTCCAGCAGCTATATACTCTGATTCGGCTGTAGACAAGGCTACACAGTTTTGTTTCTTGCTGAACCACGAGATTAGGTTATTGCCCAAGTAAAAGCATCCACCGGAAGTACTTCTTCGATCGATGGTACTCACAGCCTAATCAACATCACAATACCCAACAAGGTTAGACGTTGTATCAAAAGAGTATAATAACACCAAATATGCCATTCCAGCAACATACCTCAAGATTCTCTTGGCTTGAGAAAGATGACTCACCTTTGGATCTGTCTGATGTCTGGCACATACTCCGACGACGTATGTTATGCCAGGACGGCTTGCTGTGAGATATAACAGACTTCCTATGACGCTTTCGTATAGGATGTGGTCTACTCATTTTCCATTTTCATCTTTAGACATCTTTGTGGTTGTGGCAATAGGGGTCCGTTTGTGAGATACCTTTTCCAGGCCAAACTTCTTTACCAGATTCACATCATACTTGCTTTCAGAGATGAAGATCCCATTCTTCATTTGCTTGATTTGGAACCCCATGAAATAGCTAGGTTCTCTCACCATGCTCATCTCGAATTCTGACTACATGTGACTCACAAAGTGTTCCACCATCTTGGTAGACATCCCTCCGAAGACTATGTCATCAATATAGATTTGAGCAATCATGATGTCTTTTTCCTTCCTTCTTAACGAACATTGTTCGATCTACTCCTCCTCTGGCATAACCATTATGTATTAGAAAGAGGGTTAATCTTTCATACCAGGCCCGAGTAGCTTGTTTCAGGCCATAGAGAGCTTTCTTGAGCTTGTAGACATGATCTGGTGCATGTGGGTTAACAAATCCCTTGGGTTGAGCCACGTAGACTTCCTTATTTCAGTCCCCATTTAAGAACGCACTCTTCACATCCATTTGATACAGCTTGAACTTGAGATGACATGCAATTCCCATCAGCAGTCAAATGGCCTCTAGGCTGGCTACGGGGGAGAAGGTTTCTTCGAAATCTACTCCCTGTACTTGAGTATACCTTTGAGCCACCAATCTTGCTTTATTCCGAGAGATGTTTCCAAGTTTATCTGTCTTGTTCTTGAAGATCCATTTCGTTCCTATCACATTGATGTTTTCTGGTTTTGGCACCATTTCCCAGATGTCATTCCATTTGAACTGTCCAAGCTCTTCTTGCATGGCATTCACCCGGTACTCTTCATTGATTGCTTCTTGAACATTCTTTGGTTCCACTTTTGAGACGAAGCAGACATTTCCGATCATTTGACGATAATTGACATGAGCCTTTTGTCTGGTTCGAACTCCATTTTCGAGATTCCCTATCACTTCGTTCACAGGATGGTCCTTTCGAACCTTTCTGGAGGGATTTCTGAGCTCTGGAACAGTCGTTGGAATATTATTCGGCGCAATGTCGCTTCCTGTGTCTGCGACTTCTTCTGTCCCATTATCAGGTATATCTGCCTTGACATCCTGTGTCCCGACATCTTGCAATACATATGGCATGACTGCTTCTTCACCGCCGATGATTTCAAAAATATGGTCAGTGTCATTTATGACCACATTGATGGATTTCATAACCTTTCTAGTGTGATTATTGAAGACTCGATATGCTCGGCTATTTCTGGAATATCCCAGAAAGATCCCTTCATCACTTTTAGGATTGAATTTTCGACGATGGTCCCGGTCTGCTAAGATGTAACATGTGGAGCCAAAAACACGAAAGTATTTGAGGTTGGGCTTTCTCCCCCTCCATATTTCATACGAGGTAGTGTTCGTACCTGGTCGAATACTGACACGGTTGATAATATGGCAAGCGGTGTTTATCGCTTCAGCCCAAAAGTGTGTAGGAAGATTTTTGGCGAGAATCATAACTCTAGCCATCTCTTGTACTGTTCTATTCTTCCTTTCAACTATTCCATTTTGTTGAAGAGTTATAGGAGCCGAGAACTCATGTGTGATTCCCTCCTCATCACAAAAATCAGATAAACTACTATTCTCGAACTCTGTTCCAAGATCGCTACGTAGCCTGATGATTTTTCCTATGTTTTCTCTTTGTTCTCGACAAAATCTGTTGCATAAGCCTTTGAAAACAGAAAATGTGTCAGACTTTTCATGAATAAAGTCGACCCATGTGTACCTGGAGTAGTCATCAACACAGACAAGCACATATCTCTTTCCACCCAGGCTCTCTATTTGCATTGGCCCCATCAGATCTATATGAAGAAGTTCAAGTACTCTAGATGTCGTACAATGTCGCAGCCTCTTGTGGGACATCTTTACTTGCTTTCCAACTTGACATTCTCCACAGATACATCCTTCGGTTATCTTTAGAGGAGGAACACCAGTGATCGCCTCTTCAGATATGACTTTCCTCATGCTTTTAAGGTTTAGATGACCAAGTCGTTGATGCCATAGTTGGGCTTCATCTGCTTTGGTGAACATGCATGAAGTACCAACATTGTTTGATGAAGATGTCTAGAGATAACAGTTATCTCTTGATCGACTTCCTTGCATTAGCTCGACCTCGTTGGTTGTGATCATTGAGCATCTGTCACGAGTAAAATTAACAATTAATTCAAGGTCACAAATATGACTAATACTCAAAAGATTAGCCGTTATTCCTTCCACGAGAAGTGCTTCCTTCAGGCAATCAATCCCAGGAAGTTTGAGCTGTCCCTTCCCGATGACCCTGGCCTTGACACTATCGCCAAATGTGACATGTCCAACGAAGCATGGTTTAAGATTGATTAGCAATCTTCTGTAACCTGTCATATGTCTTGAACATCCACTGTCAAAATACCAAACTTTACTGGATGAAGCAGTTAGAGTGGTATAAGCAATGTTAGTTTTGTACGATACATCTTTTACCTTCCAAACCTGCTTGTGTGCTTTCTTGTGTTGGGAGAGTTTGGCTTGAGTAGATGTCTCTTTGTGCAGGTGGAAACAGAAAGGGCGAATGTAACCTCTTTGTCCACAGTGGTGACATGTCCAATGGTTTTGTTGGCGAGGAATCAACTGGGGCAGAACAACCCTTTGCGTTTGTCTAGGAGCTATCATAGCACGAGAATGCTGCTGAAAAAGTTTGACTCCTTGAGATTGTTGATAGCATAGTTGAACGGGTCTCTATCTATATTGTTGAGGAGCATGTTGCGGCCTATAAAGTTGAGGAACATGTTGCGTTTGATGATGTCGTTAAGCTTGTGAAACATCAGATGACAAAGGCATTTGCATTGACAGATGTCGCTTGTCCTGCTGAGGAACAAAGAAAGTTTTAGATGAGGAGTCGTCTGAGGAATAGCCCAGTCCATGCATGTTTTTGGCTGGTTTCCCCATGGAGGGTAGAGTGTCCAGCATATCAGTGCTGGGATTCATCATTTTTACATTCTTTGTCATTTGATCAATCTCTCCTTTGAGTCGACTTACTTCCTTCTTCAAATTCACTATAGTTTCAAGCAACCTAGTCTTGTCTTCTAAGAGTGCCAGAATCATGTCTCTTTCTTTCTCAAGAACTTTGGATTCCTCGATATATTGGGTGAACAGCTTGTCGTAGGCACTGTTCATCACTTCATCTGGTAAGAGTGTCGATTTATCTATAGCAACATCTTGATTACAAGAATGTGCAGTAAAAGCAACAAAGTTGCTTATCTATTCTTCGTCGTTGTCCTCTTCTTCTTTGTCAGACATGGAGGCTTTGTAACCCTTCTTCTGTTTCTTCAGAAAGTTCGGGCGTTCCTTTTGGATATGGCCGTAGCCTTCACATTCATGGCATTGGATGCCTTTGCCTTTTTCTGTTCGATCAGATCTCCTAACTTCTTTGATAACATCATTTTTCTGAAACTTGTTTGGCACATTGTCTGTAGGGTTTTGATAGACATGTTTCCCAGCTCTGTTCGAGAATCTTTTCATGATCCTGTTATAATTTTTTACCATCACAAGAAGAGTTTGATCAGTATCATCTTCAGATTCAGAGTCTACCTGATTTTGAGAGGGACACGTTGAGCTTGTCAAGTCGAGTCCCTTGAGTTTTTTGTCTGGAGTGGGAAGTGAGAGTTCAAAAGTCATTAATGAACCCATTAGTTCATCAAATCGAAGAGTTTTCAGATCGTGCATTTCTTATATGGCAATCAACTTCATCTTAAATCAGGGACTAAGAGATCGCAGAGTCTTACGAACCAGGTCTTCATCAGTCATGGATTTTCCCAAAGAATACGATTCATTTGCCAAGTCCCTAATCCGAACATTAAAGTCACTAATTGTCTCATCATCTTTCGTGGATAATGCTTCGAAGTGTGTCGTGAGGTATTGGAGTTTTTGCTAGCGAACTTTGGTCGTTCCTTCATATGATGTGGCCAAAATTTCCCAAGCATCTTTTGCTACCACACATGTGTTGACCAACCTGAACACATTCTGATTAACTGCATTAAAAATGGCATTCAGTGCACAGGAATTACCTAGGGCCGCCAGATCTTTTACATCAGTCCAATCACTCTTTGCCTTGATGTGAGACACGTTTTGATCATCCGTAGCGGTTGGAGCCACCCATCCATTGATCACAGATTTCCAAGCCTTGGGATCCAGTGTTTTGAGGAATGCGGTTATACGAGCCTTCCAATACCCATAATTTGATCCATCTAGCACAGGAGGTCTGCTGACGGAGCCTCCTTCTCTGGATCTAGACATGGCTTAATACGAGAATTTTTCAAACAGGACCACACCTAGTGAATTAAGATGCCTCCTCTAATACCAATTGAAATTCTGGTTAGATGCAAGATGTCTATCACAATGTCGAGACTAACTATGAGACATCTTGCTGGTGCAAAGTCAACAATAAAAATGACGAACAGAAAGTAAACGACACAGGAGTTGGTTATTCCAAAACCGGATTTTGTCTCTCTCATGATTCCTCCATATGATTCCATCCGTTTTACTCAACCTTTAGTGTGTGACCCTCTAGACTCACAACACGTCAGGGGACTGGTAAAATTACCATTTTACCCTTTCCATCATGAGTGGCCTCTAGCAAGACATCATGATTACCCAACGCTTGTGATTATCGAGATTTCGACTTAACCTTGTCGTACATGAATCTATCCTTTTATCCTCTTGATATCTTTGACAACCACGAGGCATAGACAAGTCATCCTCGTTCTATTGTCTTGTTTCTTGATTCTGAGTTAACTGAATTATAACTGATACTACGTATCGACTGCATGGTCATGCTATTGTATTTCAGTTGTACTCATCAAGTGGCCTAAACTGATATCTGCTCACACGTCCGTATGAGGGATAAATCCTTCAGCGATCCATTGAGACAACTTATGTAACTTGTGATCGAGCCAATCACAGTCGTTATTGTAACCCTTTTACAGGAGACGTTAGACTGAGTCAAACTCGTCACTCATTAAATATTGACCTCAATGGTCCTTCCGTCTGAGGATATGATTTCATGATCCGACATATGAGTATGTTCATGACTGTGTCTATGTAACATACTCATGATTGGGTTGTCCTATATCACCCCTGACTGATAATACTATGACCTAACTCTGGCCCCCTTCTGGCCATGATCAGTAGAGCGTGATCATTTAGAGTTAGCCTCATACCGATCGCTTCTTATGAAGCTATTCTGATCGGGGACTGCTTAAGTAAGATTTTATCTGATCTGTAGATCTACTGTTATGTGTCGACACATCAATGATACAAATCAAATCATACTTAAGATATTACTACAACACTTAGTAATATGAATGCCGATTTTATTTCAACTAATAATCTTTATTACATGATTAGATTGAAAATACATTGTGCTAGGGCACAAAAACCCAACATTCTCCCACTTGCCCTAGACCCAATTGGTATTCCAATCTAAACCCATTCCCCTAACATGTTCCTTATGCTTAGGCTGCGGTAGTGCCTTAGTTAAGGGGTCGGCAAGATTATCATGCGTTGAAACGTAGTTTATCTCTACTTCGCCTTTATCAACCATCTCTCTGATGATGTGATACTTTCTCTCGACGTGCTTAGTCCGGTTGTGAAATCTGGGCTCTCTAGCAAGTGCTACGGCCCCCGTGTTGTCGCACCTTAAGCTCACGGGATCAGACGTTCGCGGCAGTACATCTAATCCTCTCAAGAAGCTCCTGACCCACACCGCTTCCTTAGCTGCTTCTGACGCAGCTATGTATTCCGCCTCCGTGGTGGAGTCGGCTATTGTCACTTCCTTAAAGCTTTTCCAACTGAAAGCTCCCCCGTTCAACATGAACACATACCCTCATTGAGACTTAAAGTCATCTGGGTCTGTCTGAAAACTAGCATCAACATATCCAGTGACGCTTAGTTCTCCTTATATCCCGCCGTACACTAAGAAGGCGTGCTTTGTTCTCCTCAGATACTTGAGGATACACTTGACGGCAGTCCAGTGATCTTGGCCTGGGTTAGACTGAAATCTGCTGGCACAGCTGAGGGCAAACGATACGTCAGGCCTCGTACAGATCATGGCATACATGATAGATCCCACTGCCGAGGCATATGGGATTCCATTCATTTTCTTAAGCTCATCATGTGTCTTAGGACACTGTTTCTTACTGAGCTTGATGCCATGTCTTACCGGGAGGTTCCCTTTCTTAGAGTCAAGCATTGAGAATCTTCTCAACACTTTATCTATATAGGTGCTCTGACTTAGACCTAAAATTCTCTTGGATCGATCTCTGTAGATCCTGATCCCCAGAAGGTAAGCGGCCTCTCCTAAGTCCTTCACGGAGAAACACTTCCCTAACCAAGCTTTGGTCTCAAGCAAGGTTGGGACGTTATTTCCCATGATCAGTATATCGTCGACATACAGCACCAGGAACACTATGTTACTCCCACTGCTCTTCTTGTAGATACAGGGTTCATCTGGATTTCTGACGAACCCGAACTCTTTTACGGCTTCATCGAACCGTAAGTTCCAACTCCTGGAAGCTTGCTTCAACCCATAAATGGATCGTTGCAGCTTACACACCTTTTCGGGATGTTTTGGATCGACAAAACCTTCTGGCTGGGTCATATAGACATCCTCCTGCAAATTCCCGTTAAGGAATGCGGTTTTGACGTCCATTTGCCATATCTCGTAATCGAAATATGCTGCAATGGCTAACATCATCCGAATTGACTTAATCATAGCTACTGGCGAAAAAGTCTCATCATAGTCCATGCCTTGGACTTGACGATAACCTTTAGCAACCAGTCTTGCTTTGTTAGTCTGAGGCTTTCCATCCATATCTGCCTTTAACTTAAATATCCACTTGCAACCTATGGGTTTTATCCCAGGTGTGCTGTCTACTAAGTTCCAGACCTTATTGTCTTTCATGGACTTCATTTCCTCATCCATGGCATTCTGCCATTCTTTTGAGTTGGGACTGGCCAAGGCTTGCTGAACTGTTGCGGGATCATCCTAATCTACAACTATCAATTCATTACCCTCTGTGGCTAAGAAGCCATATCTGACTGGGTTTTGACGAGATCTTTCAGACCTCCTTGGTCCTACAGGAGTTTCTGTTGGAATAGGACTTGGATCATTTACCTCATCGAGCAACAAAGACTTTTTTCTCCTCGGGTTTGTAGAAGTAGTACCCTATGGTTCCTTTGGGGTACCCTACAAAGACACACTAATCTGCCTTGGGTTCGAGTTTATCACCAAGCAACCGCTTGACGTAAACATCGCACCCCTAGATCTTGAGGAAAGAAAACTTGGGAGCTTTCCCTTGCCAAACCTCAAATGGAGTGGTCTCCACTGCCTTTGTAGGTACTCGATTCAATATGAATGCGGCTGTTTCTAGGGAATGGCCCCAGAAAGATACTGGAAGGTCGGCGTGACTCATCATGGAACGAACCATGTCTAGCAGGGTTCTGTTCCTCCGTTCGGAAAAACCATTCAGTTGAGGGGTTCCTGGTGGAGTTAATTCGGAGAGTATACCGTTATCCCTTAGGTGACTGAGAAATTCTTGATCTAAATACTCGCCAACTCGATCGGAACGAAGTGCCTTTATACTTTTACCAAGCTGGTTCTGTACTTCATTCTGGAAATCTTTAAATTTATCAAAGGACTCCGACTTATGTCTCATTAAATAGACATACCCATACCTACTGAAATCGTCGGTAAAGGTTATGAAGTATCTGAAACCTCTAATGGCTTGTGTACTCATGGGCCCACATACGTCTGAATGTATTAGGCCCAATAGATCACTCGCCCTTTCACCTAAGCCGCCAAAAGGCGTCTTTGTCATCTTACCCATAATGCAAGATTCGCATCTCTCGATTGGTGTGAATTCAAACGGGCTTAATAGCCCACACTTATGAAGTGTCGAGACGCATTTCTCGCCTATGTGGCCTAGACGACAGTGCCACATCACTGTCTGGTTTAAGTCATCCGACTTCAACCTCTTATTTACGTTATAGTTTGAACTGTAGTTAGTGTTATCAATATTTAAAATATATAATCCACCAACCATAGATGCAGTGCCGTAAACGATATTATTTCTTGATAAAGTAAATAAGCCATTGTCTAATGCAAATACAAAATCAAGTTTGTCCAAACTGGACACTGAAATAATATTCCTACTAAATGTAGGTACACATAAAACATCGTCCAATACTAAAATAAGCCCTGTGGGCATCCTAAGACTAACAGAACCGACAGCCGTCATTGACACCGAACTGTTGTCTTCGACTAACGATCGTTATAGTAGGTGTAACGATCGTTACACCATCGTTACAGCTACGTTGCATCATCGTTATAACTTTATGTCTTCGAATTCCCTTCGAATTGACATATTTTGGGCCCAAATCGAAGTTCGGATGAGAACTCCACACCACCCGAAAGCATCAAACAATTTTCGCCCTCTTCTAGACCTCTAATGAAAAACTTTCTTCATGAGAGTTGTAGATATTTTCGTTCTCTTCAATTTAGATATAACATTTGCTCGATTTGGACTTCGGATGTGGAAGTTATAGCATTTGCAAGTCATCTGATCTGCAATCCCGATATATGTTTTAGTGCTGCCTTTCAGTGCTGTTTTGAGCTTATTCCCATAAGATTTAGAGAAAACTTCATTCTAGAGAGTTGTAGATTGCCGAGTTATCTTCGATTTAATATAATTTTGGGTCACGTCGAATTATATATCAGGAAGTTGTGCTCTCTGAAAGATTATGCGCGATTCTGGCTCGGTTTTGACCCTTTTCACACATCGAGGGTGAAATAACACCTAGAATGGGGGTAATAGATATCATAAATGTACATTTGATGCGACCGCATAAACACCCCACACTAAGCATTTTGCCACCCTCGAGAAATACAATTATACAACAATTGTCGTTTTAAACCCCGAGGTTCACCTCGAGCTACCGGAGATTTCCGATTTTGGGGAGCGAGATATGCAACTGCTCTTTGATTTTCTCATGCTCACTTCCCTTACTCTTTATTTTTCTGAACTCCGGTATCGGCTTTTCTGGCACCACCAACTCAGATACACCCCTTCTGAATTCACGTGTGTGTGTCCCAAGTTACAAAAATGATCTCTAGCATATGATTTTGTGACCCCTTGAAAAATAATTGAAAATATAATACTTTACTTCCACTAGTTAACCTTACCTCAAAACTAACTAATTAAACACTTTCACCAAACAAGCACACTCTAAAGGGTATATTTGTGAAATTTCAGCACACAATAAATCTCAAGGGCAATTGAATGACATATAAACTACTTAAGTCTTCCAGGCGGTCAATCGGCAAGCTCAAACAATTGAGCCCTAAAATTAGCATGCAACGCAACACTACACCCCACACTAAAGATGTGCACGGTCCCCCGTGCTAAAATAAGAATAAAATATGCAACGTGCTTGCATGAAATTTAGGGGCTCAAGAGTCACCCCTTTCCCCTATCAAAAACAATATAAACCCAAACAAACACCCTCTTTCCTATGATAGCAAAAGAGTACATCAATAAACACATTTGGATTTCAAAATTTTCATATGTATAGGGCAATGGATAAAATTTGTGCCTAGAGGCATCAATAAATACGAGTGCATCAATGCACTTGTCCTTAATCTTTTCAGAAAAATTATACATCAAACGTGAATGAGATGCACATGAGAAGTAAGGAGAGATATCACCTCGAGTGTAAATCTCCGGTAGCTCCTCTCTCTCCTTCTTCTCCTCACATGGGCGCTCTTCTCCATTCAGAAGCACTAGAATGGGACCCGTTCCACACAACTCTTGCATTTTCTCCCCAAGCTTTTCGATAATGTACCTTTCATCACGAAAAGAAATTCCATTAGAAAGAATTAAAGGTATATCATTATTGATGCAAGCAAATCTAAAACTTTTTTTCAAGCAAGAGTTTTCAATCGAAACAAGAGGAGGTGGAGCCCATGTTTTTGCATCAACCACAGGCTCCCTTACCGATACGACCATATGTACGTCGTGGTTGACTATTTTCTCCACTTCTCGTCTTGGCTCCACCCTATGATCCTCTTCTTTTTTATCGTCGACTTCTTGAGGAGAGTCGAATCCCATCACTCCTTGAGGCAAAGGTAGCTCCTTTTTCTCCTCGTGAGCTAATGTTGGCACTTCAGCCACTTCAGACTCCTTAATCTGGATCTCTTGGAGAGGCTCGTCATCATACCATCTCGGAGGCCAATAGACCTCATATTTGGCCTCTTGCTTAGCCAAACTTGGCACTTCGGCCCATTGTGGCTCCTCCATGATTCTCTCTTCTTTCTCCTCATCGGCCTTAATTGCCTCCTTTTGCAGCTTATCCATTTTGGCATACTTCCCAAGTATTTCTTCTTGAGTTCTTAGCAATTGCATCATCTCATTCATTACTTCCGTCTTTTTCTCTTGGGGAGAAGGATCTTAAGAATCACCATATCGATTCACTTTATTTCCATGTTGAGCTTGGTATGAGTGATTCTCAGTGTAGAATGATGTGACCTTTTGGTAATGGTTGTAATGTGGATAGCTTTGAGGTGGCCTTTCTTGGTATGATGGTGGAGGATCATGATATGATTGGTAGTCATGTGGTGTTCGTCTTTGGTTTAAGTACTGGTAAATGGGGTCAGTCCGATAGGAATAATATCCACTACCTTGGCATTGATAGCCTTGCTTTGGAGCATAATACTCCTGCTCCCCTCCATTTCCATCATGACATCCATACGAGGTGGATTGCTCTTGAGGAGCCCACTCGTAATCTAGTTGGCTTGTCCTCTCTTAATGATACTCATAATCTTTTCAATCTTGCTCCATTTAATTTGCTCTCTTTCTTGCCTCCTTAAATTAATATTCACAAATCTAAATCACGAGGCAACAGGAAAAAGAGAGTTAGGGGACAAATGTACAAAGCACATAATGAGCAAGGGATCAAGAAAATAATTAAAAAATAATAATAGCAAAAATTACAATAAATTAACCGTTGGTCCCCGACAACGACGCCAAAAACTTGTTGGGCTCGTAGACACTTGTCCACAGGCACCCGATAACGCGCAAGTGCACGCGGTCGTTACAAGTAATAATTCCTAGTAAGCACAGGGTCGAATCCACAATGACCAATAAGGGTTAATTCAATTTAACTAATGATATTCAGTGTAATTTAAAATATTCAATTTATAAAAAGGTTTGATAATTTATAAAATAGAAACGTTTGGGAGAGACTATTCAGTAGAGAAAACGATGGACGCTAGGCCACTGAATCGAAATCATGTCACAATTTCGGAATGAATTCTCATGCACACACTTGAATCCTATGCAAACAATTATACTCACACAACCTCTTGGTATTGGTGTCAGCCTAGACTCGAGAAGTTCATCATCCCTCTTGGGTAGATAGACACCACGAGTCTGCATTAGCACAACAATAATGGAATCGGGGTTCCGAAGAGTTGAAACCTGGCAAACTAAAGCATGTCTATCACCCACCGACCTTCTCAGACACGGCAACGTGACTCAAACAAGCAATCAATATTCTTCAGTACCAATCACAAGCATTAAGTACTTTAATTCACTCAAAAGCATGCATAAACAATTCAATTCAACACCTAGCATCCATGATCAAGGGTGTTTAACCCATGATCATGGTGCTAGAACCAAAATCCATAAAAGTAAATATAGAAATCGAGTTTGAAAAGTAAGAACGATGAACCCTAAACCCAAGTGGGTTGCAGAACATGAATCTCGACTCCTCTCGATTGATGATGTGAAGCTCGTTTGATCCTTATGCTTTGATCTCCTTTAAATCCGATTTTTCCTTCTCTCGAAGTCCCCAATCCTCTCCTTGATTGATATGGTGTTCTACTCACTGCTCTCCCAAACCGTGGTGGCTGGCTCAGTTCAATTGTCACGTGTAAACACAAATTTTCGGCCCCCTTCTTCATAAATCGTGTTTGGCTTTTATATTTTTTACTGCATCTGGGACGTTTAACGATCGTTACACCATCTTTATATCTCTGTTTCATCATCGTTACAACTTTCTGTCTTCGAACTTCCTTCGAATTGACATATTACGGGCCCAAATCGAAGTTCGGATGAGAATTCTACACCACCCGAAAGTATCAGACAACTTTCGCCCTCTTGCAGACCTCTAATGAAAAAACTTACTTCATGAGAATTGTATAATTTTTGTTCTCTTTAATTTAGATATAACGTTTGCTCGATTTAGACTTCGGATGTTGAAGTTATAGCACTTGCAAGTCATCTGGTCTACAATCCCGATATATGTTTTAGTACTGCCATTCAGTGCTGTTTTGAGCTTCTTCCCATGAGATTTAGAGAAAACTTCCTTCTTGAAAGTTTTAGATTGCCAAGTTATCTTCGATTTGATATAACTTTGGGTCACGTCGGATTATATATCAGGAAGTTGTGCTCTCTGAAAGATTCTGCTGCGATTCTGGCTTGGTTTTGACCCTTTTCACCTGTATTATGCACATTCACAGCAAATATACCCGAAGGCGTAAAAGTGGCACAAAGATAAATAATTTAACACATCGAGGGTGAAATAACACCTAGAAAGGGGGTAATAGATATCATAAATATACATTTGATGCGACCACATCACAGATTCATTGGCTAGATCTCGAATTCGAACATTGAATTCGGCGATTGATTCATCTTCTCTCATGGTAAGAGCTTCAAAGTTTGTTGTCAAGTATTGAAGCTTCTGCTCTCTGACCTTGGTGGTTCCTTCATATGTTATGGCTAGGATGTTCCATGCAGATTTGGCAGTGGTGCATGTGTTAATTAGTTTGAACACGTTTCTGTCAACACCATTGAAGATGGCATTCAGAGCTCGAGAATTACCCAGTGATTCTTCATCTTCGTCATCAGTCCAGTCTTTTTCTGGCTTTGGGCCGATGAGGGTACCATCACTATCACTGAGTTGTGGGGCATCCCATTCTTTGATCACATCCTTCCATGTTTTATTGTCAAGAGACTTCATGAAGACACACATGCGAGCCTTCCAATAGCCGTAGTTGCTTCCATCAAGAACCGGTGGTCGTTAATAGATCCTCCTTCTCTGATATTGTTCATCTTGGTGATCAAAAAAAATTTCGACTAGGAACTCACCTAAAGTAGTAGGTGCCTCCTCTGATGCCAATTGAAATTTTGATCAGATAGTCACTCAAGATGTCACGCACAATGTCGCGTATAATGTTATGAATAAGTGTATGACAACTTGGGTAGATAAAGACGGATAGTAAATAATGAACGTAACAAGCAAAGACACAAGATTGTTTACCCAGTTCGGTGCAACATCACCTACGTCTGGGGGCGCTCTTCTAGTGGAAAGGTTTCACTATATGGTAATACGCCAAAACATACAAGTACCTATGATCATCACAAGATCTATACTTTATGCTACTATTACAAGTGCAAACCTATCTCAGGGACTGCCCGTGAATCCAAGACTCCGTCTTGATTCCACTCTTCGAGCAATCGCCTTGCTCTGTTAGTTCAAGTTGTCGTTGAACGTTTGGTCGCATGCAGTCTACACTCACGCGATCAGTAAACCCTCAATCACTTAACTCTCAATAGTTAACGTGATACACAATGTCCATAGCATAATACGCAGTCTCTCAACCCGCAAACCTTCACGTTTAAGAGTTATGTATATTATTACTAGGAAAAACAAAAGCCAACGATTGCTAAGCGGGCAACCTAAGCTTTTATAACAATCGATCATGTGCACTAACCTTATTGGGTTTCTTTTTTGTCATCGTCGACTATCTTTCCAGAATCATGCCGAATACTGCTGGAGATTTCCCATAATCCTTGTTGTAGTCGAACTTCATGAAAACGGAAACTTTCCTTAACTTTTCATAATTACGTTGAACATGATGTCATCCGAGATGTCGCTAAATCCTTAAAAATAAGCCAATCAGCAAAAATAAGCCAATCAGAAAAAACGTTGTAACTACAAATGTGTATCAAATATTAGCCATACACCACCACATATTTGATATTTCATTTGATAATGGTTGAATAAAATGTAAAAGTAAAGCAATCACTTAGTTTAGAAGAACTTTTAGAAATTCAGGTATAGAATGACTGTTGTACAATATATTCTTAGTATGATAAATGATACATTAGCTCTGGAATTTTGTATTTCTAACTATAAATATGATGTACTGAATTTGGTTTTAACATATATTAGTATTATTAAGGATAATATCACGTAATTATAATTGACTTTAGAGCATGCTCAACAAATACTAAGAACTAGAGCAAAAATTACAAGTGAGCCATTTTGTTTCATCTAAAAGACGTACCCTGATAGTTTTATCAATTAGTAAACAGATACACTTAAATTTGGGCATAACGAATCCAATCAAAATAAATACATGATACACATTACATATATTAAAGTGCAACCACCTATACAAATCAACTTTAATAACAATATGAAGGATCTTATTTTTACCGACCAAATTATTAAGGTATTACTTATTTGTTATATTAGACAACAAGTCTTCCATACTTTTGACTCCATTCAAATAGCGGTTGTACCCATACATAATTCTTATTGTTACTACGTCTAGTATTGGCATATTTTTTAGCGCAAAATCAAGATGTCGGACAACATGTTGCAATACAGTTGGCGTGACATAATACTCGCAGGATTAGGCAAGACATCAAAAAATTCATGTTTTAGATCACAAAAGTTCAGCGCGTAAAGGAATAAGATCATGGATATATAAGGCAAGGTCCAGCTGGAAGAAAAACACGTAAGCAAGATCTATTAAAGGTGGCAACACCAACTTGTCCCTTGCCAGAAACGCAAGGCGGCAATGATTTCCTAATCGGAATAGGAATCCGATTAGGCCATTAAAGTTGCTATAAAAGCAGGTGCTACCCCCTTAGCACCTTATTTCTTTCTCTGTGCTAAATTCAAAGAGCTCTTAACCGTGTAGGACTAGCGGATTGAGAAGTTGATCAATTTAGAGAGGACATTGTCGATCACATACATCAACTCGAGGAGATTTGAGTGTTTGTGATCTATTGGGTTTTGGATTCGTGATTGAAGACTCACGAGAAGATTGTCGAATGCAACAAAACCGAGCATATGCTTGCTCGAATGGTGGAATTGAGAGGATCTCAAAGACAGGGGGAGTCCCTGGTCGAGGTTGTTCACGGTGAGATCTATAGTAGCTTAGGACAATAGCTTGTGTGATAGCTAGTTGATGCTTAAAGATGTACTATTAAATATCGAATAATGAAAACCATTCCACTGGCAGAGTGCCCCGGACGTAGGTGCGGAGTCACTGAACTAGGTAAACATATTGTGTGTCTTCTGTTTACTGCTTTACTATTTACTGTCCATAAACTGTGATCAGACAAGTTGTCGAACCAATCGTTACAACATTGTATTCGACATCTTGTCCCTTCTACTTAACATAATTTCACTTCTCCTCACCCCCAAGCCCAAGATCATTCATTAGAAAGAAGAAGGGAGCACCGAAGAAAGAAAAGAGTGAAATGGTGGTCCTTGTTGTTCTCGCGAAGAAAAACTTGGTGATTTGACATGGATTGCGTCTCTTCTTTTATGGCTCCCAGCCATTTCTCAGTGTCGGGACTGTCCATGTCCTCTTGAAAGGTTGTTGGATCACCATGATCCACAACGACTATATAATCACCTTCAGATATTAGAAACCCTAATATGGTAGGTGCATGACAGGTTCTTTCAGATCGCCTTAGACTGTCAATAATAATTGCAGGAACTAGTTCTGCCTCTTCAATCAGCTATGGCTCCTCAACTTCTATAGTATCAGAATGTGACTCCTGAATTTCTTTAGGTTGTACCCTCCCGAATCTCTTCAAGATGCACAACACTCCCACTGACCCTTTTTGAAAATAACATCCTTTCCAAAACACCCTACCTCGAGTAAGTATCCCCTCGTTTCCTTGGGATACCCCACGAAGACGCATTAGGAAAGATATGTTGGGACGTTTTACACACCAAATCTAACTATCGTTCAATTCTCATCTGGTTATTACGCTAAGGCGCATGCACCCGGATAAAACTGACTATCACATCCAGCTCGCATCCCAATGAATAATACGCTAAGGTGCACGCATCCACGGTAATCGGAGACAAAATGAGTGTCATATGTCGTACTTTCCGTTGTCTTCGTCGGAGCTTAATTCACTATGAATGTAACTGATTCTAGAGCATAACCCAGATAGACATTGAGAGATCAACATTACTCATCATAGAGCGAATAATATCCAATAGGGTTCGATTTTGCCGTTCGGATACACCGTTTACTTGTGGTGTTCCAGGCGGAGTCTATTCCGAGATGTTCCCACCATTTACAAGATGATCGATGAACTCTTAGGATAAGTATTCTCCACCTCGATGTAATTGAAGTGCTTTGATACTTTTCCCGAACTGGTTCTATACTTCATTCTTAAACTCTTTGAACTTGTCAAAAGCTTCAGACTTATGTCTCATCAAGTGGATATATCCGCATCTATTGAATTCCACAGTAAATGTGATGAAGTAGCTTAAAATTTTCATGGCTAGTGTACTCATGGGACTACACATATCAGAGTGTAATAGACCCAATGAATCACTCGCCTTCTCACCCTTACATGTGAAGGGCGTCTTGGTCATTTTTCCCATCAAACAAGTTTTGCACCCATCAATTTGAATTGGATTCAAACGAAGCTAAAAGTCCACACTTATAAAGTACTGATATGTCTTTCTTGTTTAATTGACCTTAAATGACAATGCCATATTAGAACTTGATTTTAATCACCGGATTCAAGCCGTTCTCTTATTATGTTATAGACTGACTTTCGTTAGTATCATTTATGTGCAATACATAGTGACTAATAATTCTTGGAGTTCTTGCATAATAAATGTCATCTCGATGGATATCACGAATGCCATTGTAAAATGACAAGATATCATTCATGTCCCAAAAGAAGCCGAAATCATGTTCCTGCTAAAATCAAGTACATATTAATAGTTGTTAAATCACAAAACTAAGCCCATTGGGCATAGTTAATTCGATGATTACTACAGTAACTACCACGTCGATTGTGATGTTGTTCACTCTTAGATTCATCTCTCCCTTGGTCAGACATCGTCTACTTTTGAGATCCAACACATCTAATGTGTGATCCAATATCCAATTTCTTGTAGACCATGGGTAACTTCTTAATTTCTTCAAATCTTTCTTAACGGTGCCACCCTTGCTAACACCAGCTTTCCAAAAGCTTGTCCCTTTTTTGACCATCAAAACACCCTCACTACGAACTCATCATATATATTTGTTGCCTTTTTAAGACCATGTCTTCTTGCAACCCATGACAACTTAACCCACATCAGTAGAGCTTTACGAATGCATCTCTAAGAGCTCTAGTGGTGTTAGAAGCTGGTTCCTTAGTGATTGTGTTAGTCAAAGAAATTCCTTCTTGATTTACTCGTGAACCTTTCTCAAATTTTGTATCAGTACAGAGATCTCATCCTTCCAAAGTATATATCTCTACGACTTAACATGTGTCTTGATTTGTAGTATGAAAATTTAACATTAATATGACTTAATGTATGTTTGAAGATCTAAATCAAATCACAACCATTAGATTCTAATCCCTAGAATCTGAACTAGGATCTTTGACTTACTCGATTGAAGTATGCTGAGGCACACCGCTCCAATTGAGCTATGTAGGTAGGACACCCATCCAATCACATCCAATATGTGACTCCTGGCTAGGGTATGTACTTATTCTACACGACATCCACATAAAACTGACCAACTCATCATAGCCCGCATCCCTACGAATGCTCCGCTAAGCTAAGGCGCACGACATCCACAGGATGAGAGCTAATTCGAGTGTCGATATTTGGGTGGTATCTCACATGACTTGTAATTTTTTGGATTGGTTGCGTTTGATTTTAAACATTGTATCCCATACAATCTTCTTCTTGAATCATTCAAATGAATCCAATGCATTGATGTTTCAAGATCCAGTTTATATGCAAATTGATTATTAATTAGTTTTAACATTCGCATGTTGGTCATAGTTTATCATACATCCCATGCAAATAAACTAAAACATTCAATATCATGCATATCCAATAAGCATAAATAGAACATGTATAGCATACCCCATGCTTAAGTGATCTCCATAGGGCCAGTCTGCGGAGATCACGGGTCAACATAATGGTGAAGTATTAAAATGAAAATTAAAGAACTTTTCTTCCTTCGAGCTTCATCTAGACTCCAACCTTGTTGACCTCCCACTAGCTCCAAGCTATCATCAAGACTCCCGTCAATTGCTACCATCGTCTTCTCGTATTTTCGACTTCACTTTTCCCGATCTCGATAATGCAAATAAATAATTACAAATTTAAAAATGACACGCATGTCATATTTAATTTAAATTTCCATAAACCATAGCGACTCGCATGTCGCAATAAAAGAATATTACAAACACGAATGAGAAAAGCGAAAAACGGTAAACAATCACACGGTTGTCAATGGACTGTTATACATCACATAACATGTTATCACATATCATGTTAGCACACAATGATGCATATACCAATTTTATCTTGACTAGGTGATAAAATCTGTTTTATCGAAACTGTTTAGAGTGAAAAATCCCGGTTTAACGAAATCAAAAATTCTAAAATTTCCGCGGCAGGGAAGGCGCCACGACGCCATGGTCCGTGGCCACAAAGTGGGAAAAACCATGGTTGTGGCCCTCAAAGCGTTGAGTCACACCCTAGGGCCACGGAGCCGCCACTGCGCCGTGACCACCAAATGGTCACGCACCGTGGCCTGCGACCATCCCATGGTCACACCCGTGGTGTGGCCTTTGCCATGGGGCACCACGGACCCGTGGCCATCTCATGGCCACACTCCGTGGACCCGTGCCCTTTGCCACGGGGAGTCACACCAAATCGCCACGGACTGTGGCAGTCCTCTTCTCCAAAAACCCAGAAAATTTTCAGACCGGTTTTCACCAAAAAATCATGCAATATCCGATTTTGACCGATTCAATCAGCATAATATCTTGTATAAACCTATCATGCATATCTAAACACGCAATAGCAAGCAAGGTATTGATTAATCTAGATGCAACATGCCTCTGATAACACTGTTGGGGAATGTAGGGTCCAAATCATGGCAACAAAAGGAATAAAAACCAGAAATAACTACATTACCTTTGGAGGATCTTTTGCAACTTAATAGATTCATCGATATGTAGGTTTCAAGCTTTTCCCTGAAGATCGAATCGAGGTGATCCGACTTGAACCCAAATTCATTTGGGTGGCCTACGTATCCCGTCCCACGGGAATCAAAGCCCACATATTTCGATTTGAGTATCCCGAATAGGTCTATTCCCCTAGGTATCCACACGAACAAGCGGTTTCCAAAACTGGTAATAGAAGACCTACTAGAATCATTAACAACCTTGGAGATGAAAAGAAAACAAGAACTTGGAGAGAAAATAGGTGGATTCATTTTCCTTACCTTTTTCCCTCAACTAGAGTCTTATTTATAGCTTAGGGAAAAAGTTGATGGCGCGTCGCCATGAACCCCGCCACAGTCACGTGGCATACCTGTGGCCCATGCCACGTCGGCCCTAGGTTGCCACGGTGACCGCCACAGTCCCGTGGCCCTTGAGGCCCGCCGCCCGTGGCTAAATCCGTAGGGTCACGGGCCTGTGGCCAAGTCCTAGACTTGGTCACAGACCGTGGCCAAGTCTTACCTGCCACGGCCCCGTGGCCAACTTGCCACGATCTTGTTTTTCTCTCTCTTTCAGACACTACTCCATACTTGCTCTTGGTGTGTGTCCCTATAGGCTCATGTCCTTGGTAGATCGACGTGAAATCTCATTTCACCCTATCCATCATAAGCGGCCTCTAATAAGACATTATGATTACCCAATGTACATGATGATCAATGATTCGACTTAACCTCATGTCTTCTATGTCACTATCTCTTTGTCTCTAGATATCCTGATTGATAATAAGGCATAGAGCTGTCATCCTTATTTAATCAATCATTGTTTCTTGATATGTGTGATGACTAAAAATGATACCCTGTATCAATAGCATGGCCATGCATTTCCTTTCCGTCATACACATCTAGTGGCCTCAACAGATATTGTTCCCATACCGAAGTATGAGGGACAAATCCCTTAGCTGTCTTTCGTATCACTCATGCAGTCCGTCCCTGAGCATGTCATAGCCGTTATTGCTACCCTTTCGCAGATAGCGTTAGGCGTATGTCAAACTCATATGTTGACTACATAGTGATCACAAAGACTTCTTGATCTAAGGATGCAATGACAAGCCACGACAACTGAGTATGCTCATGACAACATCTATGCTAAATACTCAGGTCGGGTCGCCCAATATCATTTTCCAAATGATATCTATGATCTGACTCCGTTAATCCCATTACCAATTATCAGTCTAACACGATCATAAAGAGTCATCCTCATGCTGGTCGCTTTTGTGAAGCTTGTCTGACAAGGGACCCGTTAAGCGTGATCCATACGGACCTATGGCTCTACTTCTTTAGTGGACATAAATCAAATCACACTTAACATATTATCACAACACAATTATAATATAATGTCGTTTCATTATTGCAGTGACGATGTAACAATTACACATAAACTGAGATTGGCCTAGGGCACAAATCCTACACCATTTCCCTTATCTCTTCGTGCCATCTACAAATCATTATAATGAAATTATAAGAAGTTCGGTCAAAATGACCGAAATACGTTTGGAAGGTCATAAATGGTCGAAATACCCTTGAGTGGTCAAAATGACCAAAGCACCCCTATTTCGATCAAAAATGACTAAAATTCCCTTGTTCGGTAAAAATGACTAAAATACCCCCGTTCCCTACAAAATGACTAAAATACCCCTTTTCCTTACAAAATGACCGTAATAGCCTTGAAGGTCAAAATGACCGAAATACCCTTGAGATGTCAAAATGACCAAAATACCCCCTATTTCAGTCAAAAATGATTGAAATTTCCTTCAGTGGTAAAAATGACCAAAATACCCATATTTTAGTCGAAATAACCAAAATACACTTAAGTGATCAACATGACCAAAATACCCATCGAGTTCTCACTACTTTTTTTTAAGGAATTTGAGAAAGGGATTTTTACTACCTAATGTTATCATGTAATTAACAATGGAATAATGGATCGTATTAAAAAATTTAGTATATAAAAATTTCCATAAAAATTCATCAAACACATTTAAGTATAAAAATATTCATACAAAATGTTCATAAAGATTTAACATAGATTCAAGCATATTTACCCCTATTTGCAAGGGAATTTTCATCAAAAAGTTATTCAAAATCATCAAACCTATATCTAAACCTACAAAACACACTAACATGCAACATATGGGACAAATTTTCAACAAAAAAAACATGTTCATATATGCTCATGTCTATGCAACAGATTTTCATCAAAAATAATGTAGATAGTTATAAAATTAATCCATAAAATCATGCAAATAGTTCAACATTGCTCATTCAAACTGAAACTCCATAAAATTAAAAAAACAAACTGCAAATCTAGAAAATCATGCAAACATTTCATCATATTACCCACACAAATAGAAAATCCAAAAATTCTTCAAACAACAAACTGAAAATCCAAAAAAAAAAACTTACCGTGAAGTCGATATATACTTAGTCGATGAGGAAAGATAGAAGGTAGGTCGAATCTCGGAGGAGAAGTTAGAAGGAGCAACTTGTGGAGAAAAAATTTAGATTAAGAAACCTTCAAAACCCTAATTTGAAATAATAATAAAATTTAAGAGAAGAGGAAAAGAAACAATACTTGAAATATGTGGCGAGGAGGAGGAGGCGACGACGACGAGAGGAGAAGGGAGAGCTCGAGAGGGACTAGAGAGAAAACAAGAAGAAGAGTTTGGGGAGATAAATATCTCCCCCATTTATGATGTGTACATTAAAGTGTACGCAGCCCAAATGCATTCCCCTCAAAAATTTCATTGTGTTTGGCGGAACTTAGTGAAATTTCCCCCCAAATTTCATCAAGTTTAGATTTCCCAATTACTTGTATTTGACATTTTCAAATTAGATAAATTTTACATTTGACATAGATTGAAATTCACCGGTCTATATTATTAAGCTGAAATTTACTGATTACATAATAATTACATTTTTATGAAAAAAGCTTAATAGTTAGCGTCGTCTCCGTCGTAAGCATCGTGCCCTTCTATATCAAAATTGTTGGAAGCACTCGTTACAGGGTCATTAACTGTGATTCAAGGGGTATTGGTGGGGCGACAAGTAAATCATCAAGATTGATAAAAGTGTTGTCGGGCCTTCGAATCTCAATTCTATCAATGTGTGGCTCTTGGTATGGTTCATCGACTTCATATGATGGTGAATAATCCAGAGAACGAGCAAGTGTGGTCGGACTATATGCACCACTATGGTTGATGATGTTCACAACTTTCCACCCGTGTCCTAATTTGGGATCATCAACGTAAAAAACTTGTTATACCAGTAATGCGAGGCAAAATGGGTTTTCCTTGTAGCAATTTGTTGCGGTGTTCACCGATGTCAAGCCACGGTCTACCTGCACATTCTTCTCGTTGTACCACCTATACTTCAATACAACGACCTCCACGCTTCAATCGTAAGTGAAGATGCAAACATCAAAAAGAGCATTGTAATACAGTTTTCCATTTGTCCCCTAAAGAAATTATATCATTACTATTTTCGTCTAATCGCAGCCATACAAACTTTACACCATTTATAGTACATTGGGAATAAATGGCATTTGTTCAAGAGGACTGTGCAATTATTGTCTATTCGACAGGGTACCTGGGTAGTTTCATCTGTGCATGAAAGGAAATAATTGGTAATGAATACTAAGATTGTTAAAATTGTTCAAAAATGAAGTGAACGAAAAACTTAAACATTTCTTGAAATTTTGGTTGAATGAAATCACACAAATCCTGGAGTGTGTGGTTTGACCTGTGTTCGTCCTAGTGTCTGAGATGACTCTCGACGAAACCCTGAATTTATAGGCAGTTCTCAAATCATGTCCAGTGGGCCTAGAGCATCTGTGTCGTAGTTAACTTTCTTCGTCGCACAAGACTTCGAAGTTTAATATGTTGATAAACAACCGACTTGTTGCTTCCTACAACACGAAATGAAGTAAAATTGAAGTTGACTACAACACGTGAATTGAATAATCTTCTTACCGTTCAATTAGAAACATTCAGGTGTAATGAACTTGTCTGGTGCGTAAAGCTTGATCTGGAATATGTATAGGCATATGGGCCATAACCGTGAAAAATGAGGGAGGGAAAACTGCTTCCAACTGGAAAAAAATCATCACTATGTCTTTCTTCATCTATTTGAGGTCAGACTTATTTAATTCCCTCGCTCATAACATCTGGAAGAAAGTATCCAGCTGTGCTAATACGTCCGCCACTAGTGTGTCGACGTATTTATGAATGACAATCGGGAATATTTAATGCACCAACTCGTGAAAGTCGTGAGTGTTCAGCCTTAAAAACTTATTTTCTTTAGGTTATCTTTCTCTTCAGACTTCAAGCGTAACCACTAGGATACTAGACAACCCGGATAGTCTCCGATACTTCACGCTTTTTGAGCTTCACAATATAAGAAGCATGTGGGAGAACTGGATTCCCACTAGCATCATATGTTACGTGTAACTCGGGTCTCAGATTTTGATCTTCCAATGCAAGTCGTGCGTTCACAACATACTTAGTCTTTACCCTATTTCTAGAACGGTTCCATGGATGTTGTCGCACACATTTTTCTCTATATGCATCACATCAAACGCATGTCAGACATGATGGGTCTTCCAATATTTTAGCTCCTAGAATATACTGACGTGTGTCCAACATTCATCGTGATCGGCCTTCCGTTTGAACTTCGTATTCAAACTAAGAAATGGGTACTCGTGTTCGGATATCTTATAACAGACTTGAGTCCCCGAAAAGATTCAGGGAGCCTCTCTCGTCTCTGTAGTTTATTGAACGCTTCCCCATGATCTGAAATACATTATGTTCATGTAAGAACCTCCATTCCCCCACAATAGTGGATGAAATCAATATCGTCCATGCAGATCGGACATGTCTTGTAACCTTTCATCTGAATTCCTTCCAACATCCTCATCCCGGATAATCGCTAATAGTCCACATCACGACATCGCGCATTCGGAATGCCTCGTGCTTGAACCCATCACAAGTCATAACTCCTTCATTCCATAACTTTTTCAGCTCATCGATTAGTGGACACATAAAATTGTTTAAAAAATTACTAGGGTACTTCAGACCAGATATCAACATTGACAATATGTTGTATTCCTTCTTCATGGCCACCGAGGGGGGGGGGGGAATTAAGCGGTAGCACGATAACATGTCATACACTGTAAAGCGACACTTGCGGCTCATGTAGACTGAAACTGTATGTGAAAAAAAACGCACGTTTCAAATTTCCCTTTAGAATTGCGGGTATGTTCGATCGAATTTAATTCACTCTTTGCTGTCTGATAGATGTTGTAGTGTATCATCATCCATCCTCTCCCGCTCCCGTGCCATCTCATCCACTTAGCCATCTCTGGTGCTAGAAAAAACCGCTGTAGCCGATCTATTAATGGGAAGTACCACACTCTCTTCTTCACTACCTGTGAACCTTATACTTCTCGTACCGAGGCTCATCATAGTGTTTACACTTCTGTCGCAACATGTCATCATCCTCGTAGTACAAAATCAGTGTTATGAAACTAGTCAGAATCCGGGATTTTCGGCCTCAACGAGACGAGTTCGACAAAAATCCCCGAAATTCGGTCCAGCCAGGTCAAAATCGCGTAGAGAGCTCTCCCGTAACTTTCGTTCTGTTGCTGTCTCAGTCCGTCTGCGCTGCTCCGGGCATCATCGACGCCTCTCCAGCCACCGTCGTCGCCTCTCCAGCCACCATCGTCGCCGTAGCCACCGTCGTCGCCTCTCAAGCCACCGTCGTCGCGTCGCAGATTGTCTCCGTTCTTCAACTTCTTTTACATTTTTAAAACCAAAGAGCTTGTTCGGTACAGTAATAGAGAATGGAGTCAATGGACATATTAGGCGTCCATTCATTTTGATTCTAACATTAATTGCCTTTATTTTGCTGTTAAAAACTTTTGAACTTAAGTTAATGCTTATAACTTTAAGTAATTGTTTTAAGTGACCGAATTGTTGTGAAAAAATAGTGATTATTAAAAAACTTTGAATTACAAATGATTATATATAATTAATTTTGTTTATGATAAATATTATATATGAATATATCGATATGAAATAATTTTTTAATATAAAAAAAGTTTTGCCGAGTTCACCGAGTTTTGCCCGAGTTCTTCTCATTTTTTGGCGAGTCAAGTTTTTTCCCGAGTTCTGAGTTTCATAACCTTGTACAACATACAACTGTGGAAACATGCATCGTACTGTTGGGAAACGAGGGATCTCATTCATGGCAGTGGAAGCAAATAACCAAAGATTTTAACCTTGTTCCTAGCAAGGATCTATTGCATGTTTAAGTCTAATCGATTAAATGGTTAGAAATCTTCAATTACCTCTTGTAGATTCGACTTTACTAAACCTTTGAGAGTGAACATGTTCTTCACGAATCAATCGAAAGTGTCTCCTTCGTGATGTGCTCTCTACTGGAATCCACACGAACAAGTCTTGATCAAAGCTTTACGAATATTAATCTACTAGAATTGATCTTCTCGAATCATATATAATTAACTATTAATTAGATATGAGATTTTAGGTGGAGTTGCTAATGTTGCGAATATTGCATTATGGTTTAAAGTAAACTGATGCAACACACACACACACACACACATATATAAAATAATGTCCAAACGTGTCAACATTGTATTACATGCAGTGCAATGTTGTATAACCATGTGGAACATGTAGTGCAATGATGTATAACATGTTGGACATGTGCAAAATTGAAGCAATGTATAACATGTAGTGCAACGTTGTATAACTGCCACGTGTCGCAATCTAAAATAACGCGCATCTCAAATCCAACGGTTATACATTGGTTTGGACGTTTGGACATTTTGGGTCAGTTTGTATTCAAGTGCATCACTATATATATATATATATATATATATATATATATATATATATATATATATATATATGGTGTAGAGATTTTATTTCCCATAAAATCCTACTTATTCATGAATTCCTAATTCAGATTTAACCCTAAAATTCGAGTTCCATAATTTCCAATCACCTATTATGAATTAGATTCGAAATGGGAACCGTGAAAAGGAAACAATGACGTCGTCACGGACCTGTCACAGGGCCATGACCGATTTAGCCGCCCCATGACCAAACCATTTGGTCACGGTCCTGTGACCGACCTCGAAGGTCGCGACTCGTGGCCTTTCCTTGTTGTCCCGTGGCCAACCTTTGCCACGGGACCGTGGCCACTTGGACAGTCTGTGATGAACACTTGGTCACAGACCTATTCTCCACTTGTTCTCCTTGTGCTTTAGGCTTGCTATTTGTGTGTGACCCTGTAGGGTTATGAGTCATTGCAAATTTTCCAAGTCTCCATTTGGTCCATTCATAATATGTGGTTCCTAGTAAGACTTTATGATTACTCAACGACCATGATGATTGGTGATTCGATTTAACCTTTTTTGTAATTATCGTAATCCATTTTTCACTAGATATCTTGTTTAAACATACGACATAGAGTTGTCACTCTTATTTATTCGAACATGTTCTTTGATCCCGAGATGACTGAGTATGATAGCTCTTTATCAATAGTGCGGCAACACATTACCTCTCAGTCATTCTCATCAAGAGGCCTAAACAGATATTGTTCCCACTAGTACGTGAAGGACAAATCCCTTGACCGTCAACTGCATCCCTCATATGACCCGTCGCACAGCCAATCATACCCCTTTTGTAGCCTGCTACGAACAACGTAGGTGAGCATGTCAAACTATGAGAATTGCCATATAGGAATCCACGAAGACTTCAAAGTTCATAAGGATCCAATGATACTACGACAATTGAGAATGCTCATGACTTAATCTATGACACATTTCTCAGGTCGGGTCGTCCAATATCATTTCTCTAAATGATATCTATGATCTGACTTGACAACTTCTTACCTATGATCAGTAGAGTGTGATCATCAGTCATCCTTATACTGGTCGCTGTATATATATGTATATGTATAACTTTATGACTAGGGACCTGTCAAACATCATTTCAAGCAATATCGATTACACTGTCTAAGGGTTCTAATTTTAGTGATCACACAACTGATGGCCTTAGATGAAACAATTCTTAACTTTCATATAAGTTAAGCAGAATAATAAAAGTGATGGCCTTATCATGACAGAATGAATAATAAAAGTGTCGTTTTATTGCTATCAGAAGACAAAACGTTTATACATAAATTGATTGGGCTAGGGCACATTCATTTCATGTACTTCACACACGTTATCTCAATCTTCTTCAATCCATGTTTTGTTGCGATATAACTCGTCATGTACGCAATCGGCGTAGATAATGTGTTGGAAACTTCCTCAGCGACGTCGTCAAATGTCATGTTCATCACGGACGTCTTATGCTTGATGGATAGAATTCTTAAAAGTGATGCCAACACTATGTCGACACTGCCGTCGTACAGTGGGGTTTGCAGGTTTGATACCAACCGCTAGTAACCCATTGTAGTTGCTCTAGAAGCCTCATCATCAACCTCAACCAAAATATCCTCCACACTATTTCTTTCGATACGAACATCTCGAGCTGGGTCTTCATACGAATTGCAGCAAATAATTCACATCAGGACTCGGAGTTGGAAATATTGCGAAGTCGACTCGACATATCGCTCCATGTTGCTACTCTCCTTGACGTCTCTAACTTCCCCGTGTGCAGTCCAAACCGTATAATTTTTCATGAACCCTCTCCTCAGTATATGGTTATAAATGGCCTTCATTTCGTAGGTACGAACATTGTAGCATCGAACACACAGGCACCTGAATGTGTCCGGGCCAATTTCTCTAGCATTCTCCCTCGCAAATTTATGAAATTAGTTAACCCCTCAATAAAGTTGGATCCCTTCTATCTGGCATTATCATCCATCTTCGACCCATTTCGTTAGTTTGTGTATATGTCTGCAATGTGATCGGAATACTAAAAAAATTAATTCAAAATATTTAATACAACAAAATCTAAAAATTAACTAACAATTTAAATACATACCTTGTATTCGGTCGATTAAATATTAGGTTTCTCACAATCGTCCTCTCTTTCTTTCAAATTTCTCAAATTTTCAACAATTTTGTACACAATTATGAGCGGGAGTTGCTGAATTTTAATTTATAGGAGGTTTTCAGGGCTGCTTACTATACATGGTACGCAGCCAAAATTCTTCAACGGCCAAATTTCTGACCGTTGACAACGGTCGGTCAACCTATTTGGGCCGCATACACTGATGCACACAACCAAAATTGGGTTGCGTACACTGAAGAACGCAACCAAAATTGGCCCCGTACACTTCAGCACACAACCTGAAATGGTTTGGTCGTGTACAATTTTGCACGCAACCAAAATGGGTTGCGTACTATCCTAGTGTACGCAATCCATTTGCCCAAATGGTGTAGTGTTGAGTGTGAAATGGTAGAAATGGATTAGACACTGTAGAAACACATAATGAACGTGGTAAAAAGGCGATGCCACGTGTCACGCGCTGGTATAATCTCGCAAAATGAGTAACTTTCAATAAGTTTAGACGATTCCTATTTCTACCATAGTTTGCACTAGGATGCATCCTATTTTTGTTTACATGTTTAAGGGTTTGTAGTATATAATTTTCACCATTTTTAATAGGGTAAATTACATCTTGATATACATAGTTCGAACACTTTTACAAATTACTATACATATTTCAAAAAGATTCATTTGCGCTCACCTAATCATTTTTTTTTTACAATCAGCTAATTTTCATCCATTTTATTTGAGAGAGCTGTTAATTTTTCTCAAAATGACGAAAATGCCCTCTATTTTTAAATTCAAAAATTATACCAAAACCTATCTGTTCCTCATGTTCTTCGTTCCTCAAGGCTCAAACAACCCCATTTGAGATGAGTTTTGATTTCAATTTCAACTCAGCAAACAGTTAAGGAATTGGAGCTTTGATTTCTCTACTAATATAAACCAAATGATATATTTTCCTCGAAAGTATTTTACTCACGTCTTTACACGCCATCGCCATGAACAAAGAAGGGGATTTGGGGTTTTGCACAGACGCCTTAATTGGGTCTATGTGTCGGATAGAGCTCCGATTGATGAGAAGAAACGATGGTTGAGCTAGGAGGTGGACACCAAATCGCCGTCATTGTACAAGTCGTCGAAATCTTCTTTGTTGCCGTCCATCATGTAGGTTTTGTCCTTAGATTCCATTTGCACAATTTCAACCTAGATTTCGAATTCAATATCTGGTTTTCAGGTTATGGTTCTCATGATTTGGGCTGATCGACCGAACACTCTGGCGAAATGGGCTGGAACTTTGTTCATGGTCCTGGCTTCGAGCCTCTACAGCACGAGCAAGATCCAGACCCGCACCGACGATGCCGGTGCGGTCAATCCTACCGACCAGATTCTGATGGCTAGGCACTGTTGGGATTTTGTGCCCTAGCACAATATATTTTCAATCTACTCATGTAATGAGATTATTAGTTGAAATAAAATCAACATTTATATTACTAAGTGTTATAGTAATATCTTAAGTATGATTTGATTTGTATCATTGATGTGTCAACACATAATAGTAGATCTAGAGATCAGATAAAATCACACTTAAGCTGTCCCCGATCATAATAGCTTCACAAGAAGCGATCGGTATGAGGCTAATTCTAAATGATCACGCTCTACTAATCATGGCCAAAAGGGGGTCGGAGTTAGATCATAGTATTGTCATACGGGGTGATATAGAACGACCCGATCGTGAGTATGTTATATAGATACAGTCATGAACATACTCATATGTCGGTACGTGAAATCACATCCTCAGACGGAAGGATCTTTGAGGTCACTATGTGATGAGTGACAAGTTTGACTCAGTCTAACGTCTCATGTGACAGGGTTAATTTAACGGATGTGATTGGCTCGATCACGAGTCACATGAGTTGACTCAATAGATTGCTAAAGGATTTATCCCTCATACAGATGTATGAACGGATATCTGTTTAGGCCACTTGATGAGTACGACTGAAATATAATAGCATGGCCATGCAGTCGATACGGAGTATCAATCACAATTCAGTTAACTCAGATCAAGCAACAGGACGATTGAACGAGGATGACTTATCTATGCCTCGTGGTTGTCAAGATATCAAGAGGATAAAAGGATAGTTTCATGTACGACAAGGTTAAGTCGAAATCACGATAATCACAAGCGTTGGGTAATCATGTTGTCTTGCTAGAGGTCACTCATAATGGAAAGTCCGCCAACGTGTCGTGAGCCTAGAGGGTCACGCACTAAAGATTGAGTAAAACGGATAGAATCATGTAGAGGAATCATGAGAGAGATAAATTCAGATTTTGGATTAAACCGGATTAGACCGATTTTGGTTTAGGATTAAACTGGAAATCAAGAACGGTTTAGCTTGACCAATTAATTAGAATCTAAATCAATAAATTTAACTAATTAATTTCAGCTAAGCAGGCCTAGCCAGATTGGGCTAAGCCAGAATGGGCTTCTCTACTTAATTAATTAATTAATAAGCTTTGGGCATTAAGCTCATTAAGGCTTTTAATTAATTAATTCTTAAAGAAAGATATAAAAGGGAAATTTTTAGATTTTAATCATAAGAAAAGTTTTCCAAGAAAAAGAAAACCCTAGCCCCCTCTCTCTCCTTGGTCGGTCGGCACCCCCCCCCCCCTCTCCATTCCTCCCGTTTTGCTTTCTTCGGCCTTCTAGCAAGGATCATAGTGAGTATCTTCAGATTGCTTTTCATGTGTGGACGTTATCTAGAGGTCACTGAATTATTTTAGTGACAAGGGATTTCAAATCAAGGTAAATTTTATGAATTATTTTTCTAGTCTAGATCTCATGATCAATCAATAATCATGTAAGATCCTTAAATTTATATGGACTTTTGAGGTTAATTTCTTGTATGGGCATAAAATTAATTGATTGGAACCCTCAAAAAAAAATTTCAGGCACATGCTCGAAGCCTCTGTCATGGGTATCCCACATCCGCACATGTTCTCGACCGAGGATGGTTGCCACGGATGTCCTCGAGATGGGTCCAAATGGTTTTGGGCATATCTGTGGACACGGTACGCGCTGGACTAGTTGGACGGCCCGGCCCTATTGGGCCTTGCGGCCCAATTGGACTAAATGGCGCAATTTTATATGTCTTGGGCGAAACTTTCTAGAATCTTGGAGAACTTTCTAGTACCCAAGACTAGAAACCTCCATGGTAATGTCATGGAGATTTCCAAAGAATACTCTAGAATATACATGAAAATATAAATATCTAGAATATTTTTAAGGATGGATCTAGAGAATTAATCTGAGCCATCCATTTGGGTAGATCTTGACCATCCATTAGGGGTTGGTTCAAGTATAAATAGGATAGATATGTTTATTTGTAGATCATCCAAGACTTCCTTAAAGCATTATAAAGCTTTTGTAACGCTCTCTTCAAGTATATACATAAACACTTTGGGAATTTTCTCACCCTATTTCCATATTGGTTCAAGTTCTAGCTTCCGCACACATGTCTTGCTATTGGGATAGCAAGAGTCAGGCTAACTTAGCGCGAGCATACGAGTTGCAAACTTGACTAAGTGCTGCACGTATTGCGAATATTTGAAATAAATTATTCGGAGCGTGACAAAATGCTTGGAGGAGACCCGTGCAGATTGGGCAATCTGCTGATGCGCCGTTGCAGGGGGGACGATTGGCGGTCCTGTCCAAGGAGTCCAGCGGGTGGACGCTCCGAGGCCAAGGAGTTACGATGGACAGTGGGATGCCAAAAAGATAGACAATTTCCTTTGGAATATGGAGCAATACTTAGAGACACTCAACGTGACGGATGAGAAGTGAAGTTGCACACGGTAGAACTCTACCTTTCAGACACAGCGGATGTATGGTGGAGGAGCAAGCACGCTGAGATGCAGCAAGGTATGATTTCCATCACAACTTGGGATGAATTTAAATTAGAGCTTAAGCGTCAATTTTATCCCGCTAATGCCACACACGACACACACTTGCGGATGAGGGAACTGCGACATACTACCTCTATCCGTGAGTATGTGAAGGAATTCTCAGGACTCATGCTCCAAATCCCTAACATAGGAGAGGAGGACTTAATGTTCAACTTTTGTACGGGACTAAAGTCGTGGGCAAGAACGGAACTCAAACGTCGCAACGTGAGGGACATCTCCACCGCACTCACCGTAGCTGAGTCACTGATGGAGAATCATCCAACTGAAAATGGTGATGTGTCCAAGTATGAAGAGAGCGACGAGGAGGTCGCAATCGAACCACATGAGAGCTAGAAGAGCGACCATGGAAAAGCCGGGGGAGTCTACAGTTCGAGGAAACCGTACCGCAAGAGGGGCCAAGATTGGCCTTCATGGAAGTCCCGCGGAAGCGAAGAAAGTAGAGTACCCAAAGAAAAGTGCTTATTGTGTGATTGCCACCACATCGGGTAAGGGAATGCCCAAAACGAAATAGGTTGATGGCCATGCTTGCGAAAAAGAAAACCGCTGAGGAAGTACATTTGGGGAGTCTTTGCCTAGGGTCAATGGTGAAGACGGATTAAAATGTTCCCCATGCCAGGTTGAGTAGCATGGTGCTCGAGGAGAAGCGTGATGGGGACAAGGCGACACGGGAGACCGCACGACAACCGAAATTGCCATCAACTCCACGAGAGGAGGACAAGTGCAAGAGACGGAAATTGATAGGAGGCAAAGAGCCATCAGCATTAGGATATCTCAGGGCACCACAGGGATTGTCGCAGAAATCATCAGCACAGATCGAAGACGGTATGCACATCGAGAAGGATCTGAGGAGGAATCTGCCGGTGGGGAAAGTTTCCCACAGAAAGCGGACGACATAAAGCTTACAAAGGAACTCCCTTAGATGCACAGAGGTTACTCGACGGGGACGTCGACGGAATAGGCGGGAGAGGATGTCACGGACTAGAAGAATGGGCCCACATCCGTACATGTTCTCGACCGAGGATGGTCGCCACGGATGTCCTCGATATGGGTCCGAATGGTTTTGGGCGGAACTTTCTAGAATCTTGGAGAAGTACCCAAGACTAGAGACCTCCATGGTAATATCATGGAGATTTCAAAAGAATACTCTAGAATATACATGAAAATATAAATATCTAGAATATTTTTAAGTATAAATCTAGAGAATTAATCCGAGCCATCCATTTGGGTAAATCTTGACCATCCATTATAGGTTGGTTCAAGTATAAATAGGATAAATATGTTTATTTGTAGATCATCAAAAGACTTCCTCTAAGCATTATAAAGCTCTTGTAACTCTCTCTTCAAGTATATACATAAACACTTTGGGAATTTTCCCACTCTATTTCCATATTGGTTCAAGTTTTAGCTTCCGCATACGTGTCTTGCTATCAGGATAGCAAGAGTCAGGCTGACTTAGCACGAGCATACGAGTTGCAAACGTGACTAAGTGCCGCACGTACCGCGAATATTTGAAATAAATTATTCGGGGCGTGACAAAGTGCTTGGAACCCATCATGGTAATTGAGTATACATGAACTGCGTATTAGTTGAAGTATGTTTAGTTGGTGCAAGTAATGAATTTGGACTGCCAGACGAAGTATTCTCAAAGTTTATTAGATTTTGCTCAAATTCATGAAAAGTTAAATTGATAACAAATTTGATGAAGAGTTAATTGATGATATAAGGTGTATATGTTAACAAATTTGATGATATGGTGGTGTTCATGTTAATTGATTTTGGGTTATGAAGGTGAAGGTGTTTATTATAATCAAAAATAAAAAATAATTGGCAAAAGAAAATGTTATGGATGTGATAACTTTGAAAATTTGATGAATAGTTAGGGGTATTTTAGATATTTCACATTTTAATAAAAAATTTCGTCCAAAATTTAACAGTGTTAGGAAAATTGTAAATTTTTCGTAACTAGGTGAGTGAAAATGAAAGTTTTTAAAATGTATAATCACTTGCAAAAATCCTCCAACTAAATATAGTCAAGTGTAATTAACCCTTCTTAACATAACATATATTTAGTTAAAAAATTAAAACATATAAAAAATGATACTAAATACTTAAATCATAAAGGGGAAAATATTTTCCAGCCCTATGAGCAAAACTATATTTTGACTGAAAAATATTTTTCCCTACACAATATTTTATTGCAAACAAACGGGGCCTAGTATCACATAATAGTAACGAATTAATTAAAGGAAAAATGATACTTTTGTGACCTAAATATACACTTTTGACACTTTCATACTCTAACTTTTTTTTCCTCTTTTTTTCATATCTTACTTTCATTTTGGGACAATTTTCTCCATAAATTTTAAAATACCCAAATTACCCCTGAATTGAATCAAAATTAAATCTGGTTTAATTCTGGTTCAATTAAAGAGTGTGAAAAGACGAAATTGCCCTCAACTATTCATCAAATTTTAAAAGGCATGCCATTCTTTCAACTATTCCTCTCCTCCTCCTCCGCCACCCCCTCCTCACCGGCGTTTCTCCGGCATCCATCGCCGGGGGGTCTCCGTTATGTGGGGGGCACGATGGACCGACGAGGCCTCCAGAACACCTCCGCCAATGTGTCTGTCTCGACCCCATCGTCCTCGACCCCTCCTTCTCGTCGTCTCCAGTGATTCTTCGCCGGAGCCGGCCATGGTTTTTCCTCTACAGCCTCCACAACAAAAAATGGTGAGCATCGACGAGGTGGGCAGTGGGCAGCGATCATCGACGAGGTGGGCAATGGGCAGCGACCAAATGGGTAAAGTGTGGTGCTCCAACGATCGTCTCTAGCACAGAATGGCCGGAAAAGAGATAGAGGGAGAGATGGAATAAGAAATGAGTTCAAGAATTCTAAATTTTCACTCGTCGGAAAGTGTGCCGGAACATATTTTCCGGCACACTTTCCGACGAGTGAAAACTTTGGCACAACTTTGGTCACCTCCACCAACTACGGTCACTCCAGTCACCAGGTACGAAGCCCAGCAGGTAAGCTCTGGAGATCGACGATGCTCACGATGCTCCGGCGATCGACGAGGGGCTCGCTACCCAGCAGCTTCATCACCTCGCCTCTCTTTTCTAGCCAGAAAACAAAGCATATGACTACTGCTCCGGCCCCATCGCCGCTGCAATTCTCCGGCGGAGGCGAGCCTCCTCCCGGGAGACAGCCATCGCCGCCGTAGGAGGCTCTATTTTGATGAAGTCGGAGGGTCCAATGGCATTCACTTGAAAATTTGATGAATAGTTGTGGGTAATTTCGTCTTTTCACACTCTTTAAAAAATTGGGCCGGTTCTCTCCATTAGACCAGGGGTAATTTCAGTATTTTGAGAATTTTAAGGGTAAATTGTCCAAAATGAAAGTAAGGTATGGAAAAAGGAGAAAAAAAATTAGGGTATGAAAGTGTCAAAAGTGTATATTTAGGTGCACAAAAGTGTCATTTCCCTTAATTAAATAAAAAGCTTTTGTATTTTTATAATCAAGTATTACTTTTGCTAAACCTAAATATTTGTGTAGAACATGGTTGTACATATCGGTCCGTGCTCCACAGTTAAAGTTTAAATTCATTAGTTGGGTTTAACAATTTCTTTTATATACAACCCTTTGATTTTATTTTCTTTTAATGTGGGATTCACTTAATTCTCCCTCACATGTTTGTCTACACATGGGCCATAGCAGGACTGAACTTATGCATATGAGCCGGAGTTCACAGGGAGGCGTAAGCATAGGGAACCCATCAACATAGGCCTAAATCATCTCGCTCTGATACCATGTAAAACTGGATTGTACATATTGCGTCAGACTCCAGAATTAATAGTTCAAACTTATTGGTTGGGTTTGACCATTTCCTTTATATACAACAATATGATTTTATTTTCTTTCAATATGAGATTCAGTTAATTATTCCTCTCATACTTTATGTACGCGTGAGCAGTGGCGGATCCAGGGGGCGGGGGGCACCCCCCCCCCCCCCCGGCCCGGGAATTCAGGAAAAAAAATTCGTATAATTTTTTTTCGAAAATTGGATATGCCCCGTCTTAAATTCTGATATGTATATAAAAGTTGTGCAACTAAACAATAAAATTTATTCGGCTTAGTGGTAAGTAGTTAGTTTTTGATCCAAGAGGTTTAAACCTTGGAGTTGACAAACTTTTTAATAGTTTTGTGCTTTTTTATTGATCTTTGAGCCTAAATAGGGATGACAACGGGGCGGACTTGGCAATCTCTGTCCCTGTTAGAATCGGATCAGGGATTCTCTTGAAATGGGGATGAGGATTTCCCGTCAGATTCGGGGATTCTCCTTTTTCCCCTTTCGACCCCAAAAATGTTAAAATATATTTATTTTTCAATGAAATTTGTATTAAAAATTATCATTTTAATAAAAATATATAGTTAAATTATTGTTTATACATGTATTATAAAACAATATTTCATTAAAGATGTATTATAAAATAGTATTTCAATAAAAAAGATATTATTTTTCATTAAATATACATTTTAAAATATTTTTTTAATTTAAAAATATATATTTTTAAAATATTGGGGCGGAGTGGGGCGGAGATACCTCACCCTGTCCCCGCCCCATCCGGATTCAGGGATTCCCCGTTTCGTTTTCGTTCGGATTCAGAGATCGCCATCAGATACGGGGAATATTGCCATCCCTAGACCTAAACCTACTTTGTGGGCTTTTAAAATGTAGCATATTTCATTCTCTCTTTACTTTTTTGTTCATAGTTATAATTACTTTTTTACTAATTATTGTATTAGTTAAATTGTGTTTTCATTTTTCATTCAACTTTTTGTTTTTTCGACTACATTTTATTAATTAAAATATTTGTTATTTATTGAAAATTGTGAATTTTTCAAGCAAATAAATGTAGAGATTAAGTCCAAGGGTGGGTCGTTTGATTAACGAATCAAACTCGAGCCCAAACTATTAGAGTTTGTAAAGGTCGTGAACCGACATATTTTGTATTTATATGTACATGAAAGTTAAATTCAATCTGAAATAAAAAATAAATAATCAAGCTGGAATTGATTTTTATTATATGCATTTACTAATTATTTTATTAATAAAATTATTAGTTTCAATTAATTAATTAATTTAAATTTTGCTCCCCTTGCAAAATTTTCTTAATCCACCACTGCTCATAAGACTTATTTTCCTTTCCTTTCACACTTATGTATGCTTGAGTTTTACTTCAAACAATTTGTTAAAGTAACATTACGCATACATTTTTCTTCTATCATACACTTTAAATTAGTTATGAATCCATTTGTATGTCCATAAAAATTTAAGTAAATGGATACCATATGATATGAAATTGGAATGAAATCCAAGATCGAAACAATATCAAACGCTCAAATAGAAATATCATTACTAACCTAGGCTTGTAATCAAGTGAGAACCATCACTTGACATGAGAAAATAAAAATTTATTTTGACCACAAGATGAAAATTTAGATGGCTAAGATTTTTGCTGACTTATTAATAGCAATTGGGCATAATTATTCTTAAGTTACTATTTAGTTTTGTCTTTTAACAAAATATAAGGGTCATTTCGTAATTTTATATTTTTACACCATTTAATGATTTCTTTTTATAAATTTTAATATCTAATTTACTTAATTGTGACTTATTTTACTTCTTACTTCCCTTTTAACAATTTCATGATTTCATTGTTGAAATTTCAAGATTTACACAATTTCGCTATTCATTTTCGATTAATTTGTTTTAATTGTATGTTTAATTTTTTTTTAGTATTTCAATATTTTCGATCTCATGTTTTAAGTTGTATGATTTCATGATCTACAAAAAAAAATTCATATTCTTACTTTTGTGATTGCATCATTTTTCACAAATTTTTCATGAACCTAATTTTCGTTTATTTAATTGCACATTTCATTTTCACACGAGTCCATTTCTTTTAACACGTTTTATTTCTTTAGTTAGCTACTTGTTTTCATCGGAACCCACTTACGTGAAAATGAAACTCGTTTGAAAATTGTTATTAAAAATTAAACACGACTAATGAAAATGAAACACATAATAAATTAATTTCATGGGTACTAACATTTTTCATGAACCTAATTTTCGTTTATTTAATTGTACATTTCATTTTCACACGAGTCTATTTCTTTTAACACGTTTTATTTCTTTAGTTAGCTACTTGTTTTCATCATAACCCACGTACGTGAAAATGAAACTCGTTTCAAAATTGTTATTGAAAGTGAAACACGACTAATGAAAATGAAACATATAATACACTAATTTCATGGGGTGTAACAAGAAATAAAAAATCATGAAAAATAAACTAATTTCATATATAAAAGAAAGAAACAATAACAGTAATGAGTCTAAATTTCTAAAACAAAAATCAAATACAACAAATTGAAAAGAAAAAACAAAAAATAGAGGCATGTATTTTTAAATGAGCAGTCAAAAAACATAAACAAATCATCGTATGTATATGATTTTGTGAAACTTAATAGGGTTTCCATTTATTTTCACACGTTAGTTTTACTTTAATATCTTTCAATCATTTATTTGATTAATTGTTAATGAAATTAGCCTATTTATGAAGACTATTGATTGTATCCATCCTATAGATGGTATAAGTTTTTATGTTCTTTTGTAAACCATAGTTTTCGCTTGATTTCATCCCTACTAACCTATATTCTTTACTTAAGTAAACTATACTAAGCAACTAGAAAAATATATTGCGAAATATAGTTGCAACCATACCCATATCTATAAGTGATATAATGAATCTATTGTAATCGGTAGCCAAATTTATTGAAGAAATAATGATGAATACTCTATATCTCAGTTAAGGTGTTATTTTGGTAGCTTGCTCTTTATGCGCTGTACCCGTTACAACTTATGGTTTGGACGATGCCCTTAATAGCAACACTAGAACAAAATTCCACACCCATTTTTGGTTAAGATTAATTAACTGGCATGATTAACTAATTTCTTTTAGATTGCTTTGAATTTATTAAGACCAGAAAAAGAAAACAAAGTGTGAAAGAATTATCCGAGATATTACAAATCAATGTTTAATCAACAACTACTTAATCACATATAAACAGATCCATATTTTCATAATCTCAGATTATCATACTACACGAGAATTGCATCATTATTTGATAAATATATCAATATATTTAAATAAATGAAATTTTAACATGTGTGTTAAAGAAAGTGGAGTCCATTGGTGGCCTAATAAATGTATAGTATTGAGAGGGTGATATTTTAATTTGTTGGCATATGCAATTAAACCAGGAACTGCCCATGCATCTACATCAAATAAGGTTGACAAAGAAAGGGCATAAGCTTGTGGGACTTTTAATTGGGGCTAGGTTTGACAATTATGGCCATATGTGGGTTCAATGAGGAAGATGGACCAACCCCATCTACTTGCATAATTGATGTAACATTATTCAACTTTTAGTCTGACCATATATAAAGAATTCAACTTAAGACCAACCCATTTTTCTATTAGGTCACGCCTACATGTATTTATGAATTATCAATGACACATGATATTTTTAACTAGGAAGAGTTAATTACGTTAAATTATTATTTTACCAGAATGTACTCTTAAGTCATTGTAATGAAAACTTTAAATGTATTGGTGTCAATTAAAATTGATAGAAAACCACTATTTAAGGTAATTTATCATGTACATGAGTGTTATGTTTTAGATAAGGGGTAGTTACAGATCAGTACACTCGTCGAAACCTCATTCCAGGATTGGTTCCCCAAGTTTGATTTTTTTTTCTCGATTCCCCAAGTTTAAAACGTTAACACTTAAGTCTAATTCTGTTAAATTTAACATCAATATTTTTTTAATGACCAAAATACCCCTCGATATATAAATTTTAAATGGTATAATTATCAATATGATTATTAAATGACTACTTTACCCCTAATTAAATAACCAATTTAACTATTAGATTGAGGGCAAATTTGATATTTCAAGTATACAAATAAAAAAGTGGAAAAGTAAAATACAAGAACTATAAAATGACTACATTACCCTCAATAAAAAAAACTAACTTTGTTGTTAGGGGTATACTTGTATTTTCAAATAACAAAATAACAAACAAAATAGAAAATACAAGTGAAATGACTTTATTGTCCCCTTCTTCTACCTCTCATTTTCCACCTCTCACTCTCTAATTCATCACAACATACCCGTTTTTGTGCAAGTTTGACATAGCAACATATCCACGCCTAAATCTAATTAAGAGATTCAAATCTCTGTATACAATACAATCAATACTCGATCTGTAAATATTTGATGTTTCTAGCAATAAATTTGAAATTTTCAACCAAATCACAACACATCGGTGTTCAACCAAATCAAAACCAGGCGAGACCGAGCTCCGATCACCGACGAATCGGACGGTGGCTGTCCACCATCACCAGAATCCATTGTCCACGGTCTCCGACGCGGAGGCTCCTCCCTCACCTAATATTGAAACCTGGAGCTCTAGGATTTCAATTTGGAGCTTGAGGTCGGAGGTCTTGCAGAGGAGCGAGTCGCGAAACCACCGCTGCTCCTCCCGGAAGTGGCTCGGGAAGTCGCTCACTACCTTCGCCCTCCACACTGGCACCATTTCGGTCACGTATATCGAGACGGTGGCAAGGTGCTGGCGGTTCGTGGGGACTCGGAACTTGAGATCTCGTGATGTGACGGCGTATCCGGCGACGGTTCTGTCGAGGCCGTCGGTGGAGAGTACGGCAGCGGCGGAGTGTGTCGTCTGTAAGTAGGAGATGGTGGAGGGTCACCGGAACTGGTGTGTGGTGTTGCGGCGTGGGTGTGAAAATGGTGGTGTGTTGCAGAAAATTAGGTTAATGAAAGTGTAGGGGTAGTGTGTAATTATGGGTAAAGAAGAGGGTAAAATTGAAATTTTAAATGTTATTTGAAAAGTCTTAATTATTTTATTTGTTTGCTTGTAAAGACCAATTTGCCCCAATCCATTTGTTAAATTAATAATTGAATTAGGGATAAAATAGTAACATCATAATTATTCCAAAGATTAAGATTAAAGTTATGTGCTAAGGGCATTTTTGACTTTTTACAAACCACATCAGTTAAATCTAACAGAATTGAACTGAAGTGTAACGTAATGAAACTTGGGGGACCGAGCAAAAAAAAATCAAACTTGGGGTACCAATCCTGAAATGAGGTTTCGACGGGTGTACTGATCTGTAATTACCCCTTTAGATAACAAAATTATCCTCATGTTAGGTGTAATGCTATCATAAACTCTAGGTATAATATACAATGAATTATAGATATTTTTTAAGATTTTTCATCAAACCAGTAACAGTGATATGCATAAATTATATGAAAATGATAAGTTTTTACACTTAACTATAAAGTATTGACCCTTTAGTAGCCTAACTAGTTTTTTTTCTTTCTTATTACTCTAACTATCAGTTTGGGACAACATTTTCTTAAAACACCTAAATTAGGTTTTAAAAAATCAGTCCAATTGGACCAGCTCAAGTCAGCTGGTCTGGTCCAACTCATTCTCTCCCAAAGGAACCCTCGCCCTATCTTATTCTCGGAGTCGATGAAGCATCTGACTTATAAGATGATCTTTTTTCAATTAGGCTGGTTCCCTCGATTGGACCAGGTTTAAATGTGATTCAACCAAGAGTAGTTTAGGTATTTGTGGTATTTTATGGGTGTTGTCCAAAAATAATAATTACGGTATTAAAAAAAGAGAAAAAATTAATCAATACCAAAATATCAGTGCAGTAAACTGTCATTTTCACTAATTTATAGAGTAAATAATAATAATGTTTGATATGATATTGACATGTAATTTTCTCTTTAAACAAATAAAACTTTTAGATGGAGTCTACCACTGTTTTAATTGAACATCAAGGTAAAGAAATGAATTGATTGACATAAGTTAAATTTGTGGATTGAAGCTGAAATGGATGATTGGCGCATGTGCACGCCAAGGAACCAAAAGTTTCAATCGAAAAAGGGGCTTTAGGGCACATCTTGACAATCACTTTGCTCTGCAAAAATAGCCACTTGCCTAAAACCTGTTATAGCAAACGTGGTGGAACTGGAACCATGCACAAATCCATTATGCTTTTCCCTTACATTTTCACGTACTTGGGTTATTCAATGTTTAATTAGTTAGATCAAAGCTTACATGCTTTTCTGGTCAAACACTTGAATGAGTGATGTATAAAGTTTCCTAAGTTGTTTCATTCTTTTGGCTTTGCCAACTTATGGTAGGTTCAAATAACAAAATAGAGTCTAATTCTTAATTCGTACACAAAACACATTTAAAGCTGAACGGAAAAAATGTAAGATTTCATGTTAATATGATATTTTTCGTATTGTGATAATTATAAGGATATGCAAATTTGACTTATAAATCGATCCAACAACAATACATGGGATCTAAATTGCGAGTTACATATAAAAGTTGAAAATGATTGATCACATTGTTAGGTTTAGCTATCCAACCCACCAGAGAATTGGCTCTAACTAGTTTTAGCACTTGCTTGTGATTTATTTTACACAAACTAATTTTGGAAGCTCTATTGATATCTAAAACAGCTCAAAAATTAATACAGTAATCAATTCCCAAATTTAAAATTTATCTAACTAGAGTTAATGAGCCAATTCATAAATTCTAAATTGCTACGCACCCAAAGGGTCTCAAATATTTCAATTGTTTTCAAGCTTTCTATTTAGTTATAAAGTAAAGAAGGACCTTTTTGTTGAGGCCAGGGAAAGTCTAGTAAATTATAAAAGCATGTCCTGAGTTATTTCAATTTTGTAGAAAGTGATTGTAAATTTTTTTTTTTTTTGTAGATTGTGCGTATTTGTCCAGAAATGTCATTAGAGTCAATTTTTTTTAAATAATCAACTCGAGTTTATTTATTTTACTATTCTCTCGTACATCATTGATATTCTTGTGTGTGACTCGATATTCAGTCGGGTTCGACGTCAAGAGAAAAATCGACTAGTTCAAGTAGAAAAACATTCTTACTTTTTTTATTTACAAAATAATAATTTAAGGACATTTGCATCATTTTTAAGAAGTTCACATATTTTACAAAATAATGCCTAGCCAAAGTTTATAAAAAATCAAAAATCAAAAATATAATTAGGTAAAATTTCAGATTACCGCCTTAACTATACGCTAGTCTCACATGAAGTACCTTAAGTATAAAAAATTTCCACTTTACCCTTTTCCGTTAATTTTTAAAAAAATTATGTTAAGTTTTTTTGTGAAATGATAAAAATACTTTTGTATCTGAAAATTTAAAATAAACAAGTAAAATTTATTTTGAACTTCTTTTTTTCAATTTTCTTGTTGTACAAAATAAAGAATAAAATTATGATAGCAGTAAAAATATTTTTTTAAAACATCTTTTTTATAAAAAAAATTTAACAGAAAATTTATTTTTAAACATTGTTTTATTTTTATTAATTTTTTAATGAAAACTTATACTAAAATATTTTTTATTCTTTGTTTTTGTAAAAACAATTAGAAAAAAAGAAGCTCAAAATTATTTTTATTTATTTATCTTAACTTTTCAGATACAATGGTATTTTCGTCATTTCACAAGAACTTACTATGATTTTTTTTAAAAGTTAACGGAAAATGGTAAAGGGGTTCTTTTTGATACTTATGGCACATCTTAAATTGATTTTTTACTTAAAGGGGTTCGTGTGAGACTCGCGTATAGTTAAGGGGTTATCTGGATTTTTCCAATACAATTATTAGGGGTAATTCCATGTCAGTACTCCAACTTTTCCTCATTTTTAAATCAGTAACTCAAGTTTGAAATTTTTTTTGCCGGTACCCCAAGTTTAATTAATTGCAGATAAATACCTAATCTGTTAAATCTAACCGAACTATGATGTGAAAAGACCAAAATGCCTTTAATGATTATGATTTGAAATCTGACCGGTCTGATCGGTTCAAATCTAGTCAAATTGGTTCAATTTGACCGGTTTAATTATTAATAATTAAAATGATAATAATAATTATTAATAATATAAATAATTGATTATTAATAATAATTAACATTACATTGAGACTTTCGAATTTAATAACTCTCTCATATGACATCCGTTTCGGGCTCATAATATATTAAATCGAAGAGAATTGGAAGTTAAACAATTTTGAAGAATAATATTAATAATTAATAATTAAATAATATTAATAATTAATAAATATAATATTAATTATTATTTTAATTTAAATATTAATATTATTCTTCAAAGTTGTGTTTGTGTATCTTCCGCTTCTCTTCAATTTGATATTTTATGAGCCCGAAATGGATGTCGTATGAGAGAATTATTTCATTTGAAAGTTTCAATATAATATTAATTATTAATAATAATTAATTATTAATTAATTTTTTATATTATTATTAATAACTATTTTAATCATCAATCGTTTTTATTCTTTTAATTATTAATAATTAAACCTAGAAAATTGAACCGGTTTGACTAGATTTGAACCGGTCAAATCAGTCATATTTCAAATCATAAACATTAGGGGCATTTTGATCTTTTCATATTTTCTGTTAGATTTAACAAATTAGGTTCTTATCTGCAACTAATTAATCTTGAACTATCGACAAAAAATTTTTTTTAAACTTAAGGTATTAATTTGAAAATGCAGCAGACATGGGGTACTGACATAAAATTACCCATAATTTTAATCACTCTTGTTTGCAATTTACTTTTATTGTAAGGGAACTACTAGGTAGGCAAGTGTAACGGCGGTCATTAAAAGTGAGACTATGAGAAAACAGTAGCCCACTGAGCATCAGGTAGTGGGCCTAGCCTTTTCACTCCTCAGGCCCATCATCTGTTTTTACTTTTCCCAGTTCCTTTACAACTTTACAGCGAGTTATGTTCCCTTTAACATTTTGACCATTACTTGAAATTTTGTTACAAGTCAAAAAGCGACCTACCAACTTGGTCAAATAAAACATAAAAGAGAGAAAAATTAAAAATAACTGCCCAACAGTTAATGCTCATCGTAATTTCAAGAGTTCATCTTTGACCGAACCGGATTGATAAATCCAATGCAAATGAAAACTTTAAACCGGTGAGCATCGGTTCGGTTTATGGTTTTCATTGCACCAACCAAACCATATGAGAGAGGGGTGATATCATTCCCTGGCTGTGAATGTAATGAATGAGAGAGTGATGATGGTCGTTTAAAAAATAAGAGACAGAGCATTAACTTTTCATCTCTTCTCTCTCCTATGCTTGTCATTCACTTTCCTCCTTCCTCTTTCTCTTCACTTTACATCTGAATAAGAGCCATAATATTCGGCCATTTGATGGCTCTCTATCTCTTTTAATTTTAATTTTGAGTAATTTCGTAATATTCCAAATTTGCCTTAATTTGAAATCAATATTTTAAATTTGAATTTTTTTTATCGGTATTTCAAGTTTAATTATTTATATACAAAATATTAATTAATTAATTATTTTTTTTTGCCGGTATCTCAAGTTTAATTACTTGCATACTAATCTGATCGGTTCAAATCCAGTCAAACCGGTTCAATTTAACTGGTTTAATTATTAATAATAATATAAAATTAATTATTAATAATAATACGTTGAAACATTCTAATTTAATAATTCTCTCATCATGTGACCTCCGTTTCGGGCTTATAGTATATCAAATCGAATGATAAACAAATTTGAAGAATATTTTTAATAATTAAATAAAAATATATTAATTATTATTAATAATTAAATAATATTAATAATTATTTTAATTTAATTGTTAATATTATTCTTCAAAATTGTTTTATCTTTCAATTCTCTTCGATTTGATATTTATGAACCCGAAACGGAGGTCGTATGAGAGAGTTATTTCATTCGAAAGTTTTAATATAATATTAGTTTTTAATTTTTTATATTATTAATGATAATAATAATAATTATTATTTTAAATGCTAATAATTAAACCGGTCAAATTGAACCGGCTTAACTGAATTTGAATCAATTAGACCAATCAAATTTCAAATTATAAGCATTAACTTGGGGTACTGATAAAATATTTTTAAATTTGAGGTACTGATTTGAAAATGAGAAAAAGTTGGGGTACTGATATCAAATTACCCCATTTATTTTAATTTGCCTCTCTCTCATTTACTTCTCAATCATGCAAGAGCCCCAAATCTCCAGCGATGAACCGGTTAACCAAACCGGTTCTGGATAACCGGGTTTGAGGACCCCAAAGTGTACTTGTGTTGTGTGTGTAGTTTATAGATTTTAAGATGACAGGAGTTGGCATTTTTGTAGATTGTTTAGAAAGCAAAAAATTCCAAAGGGAAGATGTGGTTTTAGAATCAAATCTGAGGCGATAAGAGATTATTATAAACATAAAAATGGACCATATGAGGTTAAAAAGTGGACAGGTTCAAGCCATAGATAGAGTCATAAAGTGTGTGTCCACACAGACAGAAACACTGATCTCTTGTGCAGTCACCACATGGAGGCGCCACCTCCTCCTCCGCCGGCAGCCACCACCAGCACAAGCACCCTCTCATATCCTCTCATCTAACCTGCGCACTCCTCTTTCCTCCATGGCGGTCTCTGCTATAGTGCTCCTGATGGTTGTGTGCGCACCGTTGTTATCCTGCGCCCAGCAGTCCGGCGAGATCGAAGCGTTGACCTCCCTGAAGGTGAACCTCCATGACCCGCTGGGCGCTCTCTCCGGGTGGGACCCGGGCACCCGCTCCGCCCCCTGCGACTGGCGTGGCATCGCCTGCTCCGCCGGGCGCGTCTCCGAGATCCGCCTCCCCCGCCTCCAGCTCTCCGGCCGCCTCTCCGACCGCCTCGGCGACCTCCCCTTTCTCCGCCGCCTCAGCCTCCACTCCAACTCCTTCAACGGCTCCATTCCCTCCTCCATCTCCAAGTGCACCCTCCTGCGCGCCCTCTTCCTCCAGTACAACTCTTTTTCCGGCAACCTCCCGCCCGAGATCGCCAACATCAGTAACCTCCAGACCTTCAATTTGGCCCTCAACAATCTCTCCGGCCAGATCCCAACTCAGCTCCCTCCCAAGCTCAAGTACCTCGATCTCTCTTCCAACGCTTTCTCCGGCCAGATTCCGAGCTCCCTTGGGAACTTGTCTCAGGTTCAGCTCATCAATTTCTCCTACAACCAGTTGACCGGGCAGATTCCGGCCGGTCTCGGTGGGCTCCAGCAGCTTCAGTACCTCTGGCTCGATTCCAATCGTTTACAAGGTACATTGCCGTCGGCGATTGCGAATTGCTCTTCGCTTGTGCATCTGAGCGCCGACGGCAATGCGCTCGGCGGCGTTATTCCGGCGGCCATTGGGGCTCTCCCGTTCCTGCAACTGGTGTCGCTTGCGCACAACAATCTCTCCGGCTCGATTCCGTACTCCATGTTCTGCAACGTCTCTGTTTCGCCGCCTTCGATTCGAATTCTTCAGCTGGGGTTCAATGAGTTCACCAACGTCGTCTCGCCGGAAACGGGTTCTTGTCAGAGTGTGTTGCAGGTTTTGGATCTTCAGCTCAACTCCATATCCGGCGCGTTCCCTTCCTGGTTCCCTCTCCTGTCGACGGTGACGAGACTCGACATTTCGGGTAACTTGTTCTCTGGCTCCATTCCGGCGGAGGTCGGGAACCTCTGGAGGTTAGAGGAGCTGAAAATTGCGGATAATGCATTTTCCGGCGTGATTCCGGTGGAGATCAAGAAATGTAGATCCCTGCGCCTTGTCGATCTTGAAGGAAACCAGTTCACCGGCGAGATTCCCGAGTTTTTCGGCGAAATGGGTGGTTTGAAGGTGCTGTCACTTGGGGGTAATTCATTTTCTGGGTCTTTTCCGGCGAGCTTTCGCAATCTATCGGGACTGGAGACACTGAACCTGCGGCAGATTGGGCTGTCCGGAGGCTTGCCAGAGGAGCTCATGTTACTGCGCAATCTCACCGACTTGGACCTCAGCGGCAACAAGCTCAGCGGCCAAATCCCTGCCAACATTGGGAATCTGAGCCGCGTAATGGTTCTGAACCTGAGCGGAAACGGCTTCTCCGGTAAGATTCCGGGGAGTTTGGGCAATCTCTTCCGGCTCACAACAATCGATCTAAGCAAGCAGAATATTTCCGGGGAGCTTCCGTCGGAGCTGCTTGGTCTGCCCAATCTGCAGGTGATTGCATTGCAAGAGAACAAGCTATCTGGGAATGTTCCCGAAGGGCTTAGCAGCTTGATGAGCCTTTCCTATCTCAACCTCACTGGTAATTTCTTCTCCGGTCCCATTCCACCCACTTTTGGCTTCCTCAAGTCAATCGTCGTCCTGTCTCTTTCCGAGAACAACATCTCTGGTTCTCTCCCGCCAGAGCTCGGAAACTGCTCCGCTCTGGAGACTCTCCAGCTCGGGTCCAACTCCATCACGGGTCACATTCCGGCGGACCTCTCTCGCCTTTCTCGCCTCCAAGATCTCGATCTGGGTGCCAATCATTTCACCGGAGGAATCCCAGAAGATGTGTCCAAATGCTCGTCTCTGCTTTCTCTGTCGCTAGGCTCCAACCAACTCTCTGGTCCCATACCGGAGTCGCTGTCCCAGCTATCCAATTTGGCATTACTCGATCTCTCTGCGAACAACCTCACTGGGGAGATTCCCGATGGTCTCGGGCTCATTTCTGGGTTGCAGACTCTTAATGTCTCCTCCAACGACCTCCAAGGCCAGATCCCGGAAGGTTTGGGCTCTAAGTTCAACAACCCATCAGTGTTCGCCGGTAACGAGGACTTATGCGGGAGGCCATTGCCTCGGAATTGCAATGACACGGCGGGGAAGGGCACCATGAAGAAGCTGATCGTGTTGGTTGCGATCGTCGCTTGCGGTGCTCTGCTTTTGTCGTTGTGCTGTTGCTTTTACATTTACAGTCTGTTGCGGTGGCGCAACAAGCTGAAACAGGGGGTGGCCGCCGAGAAGAAGCGTAGCCCCGCCAGGGCCAGCTCGAGGTCCAGCGGCGGCCGCGGGAGCAGCACCGACAGCGGCGGGCCCAAGCTTGTCATGTTCAACAACAAAATCACCCTGGCGGAGACGATCGAAGCCACCAGGCAGTTCGATGAGGAGAATGTGCTTAGCAGAGGGCGGTTTGGCCTCGTCTTCAAGGCCTGTTACAATGACGGCATGGTTCTGTCTGTCAGGAGGCTCCCCGACGGGTCGCTGGACGAGAGTATGTTCAGGAAGGAGGCTGAGTCTCTGGGAAAGGTCCGCCACCGGAATTTAACAGTCCTCCGTGGGTACTACGCCGGACCGCCGGATCTGAGGCTGTTGGTGTATGATTACATGCCCAACGGGAATTTGGCTACTCTGCTCCAGGAAGCTTCCCACCAAGACGGGCACGTCCTGAATTGGCCGATGCGGCACCTGATCGCTCTCGGCATCGCCAGGGGACTGGCGTTCCTGCACTCCTACTCCATGGTCCACGGCGACGTCAAGCCGCAGAACGTCCTATTCGACGCGGATTTCGAAGCACATTTGTCCGATTACGGGCTGGAGCGGCTCATGGCCGGCGAGGCAGCCTCCAGCTCCGCCGCCGTGGTGGGGACGCTGGGGTACGTGTCGGCGGAGGCGGTGTTGACCGGGGAGACATCGAGAGAGTCGGACGTGTACAGTTTCGGGATAGTGTTCCTGGAGCTGCTGACGGGGAAGAGGCCGGTGATGTTCACGGAGGACGAGGACATCGTCAAGTGGGTGAAGAAGCAGCTGCAGAGAGGTCAAGTGACGGAGCTGCTTGAACCGGGTCTGCTGGAGCTTGACCCGGAGTCGTCGGAGTGGGAGGAGTTTCTGCTGGGCGTCAAGGTCGGGTTGTTGTGCACCGCTCCGGACCCGCTTGACCGACCCACCATGTCCGATATCGTCTTCATGCTTGAAGGCTGCCGCGCCGGCCCAGATATTCCCTCCGACGCCGATCCCACCTCGCCGGACTAGCATTATTCTCTTTTTTAATTTTAATTTAATTACTCTAGCTGCCGCTTTATTTTCGGGATTTTGTTATTTCATAAAATTATTTCAATTTTGGACCTTCAAATCAAATTTGTACTTTTTATTTAATCATTATTATTCGTATAAATTAAATAGTGTGTGCCGGCCAGGAGGGAGTGTGGGGCAGGGTTTAGTCAAACGAAGCAGACAAAATAAATAGGTAAAGTAGAAGGGGTGTGGGGCCTATTTGGGATGTGTGCTGAATTTAATTTCCCGCCAAATCCGAGAGGACGACCTGGTACGCGTCACGTGTGCTTTTGGGCTGATCTAGCCGTTGATGTTGTGGGGCCCGAGGTGCGTTGTCGTTTTCCCTTGGTGGGCCCGAAATCTGATATTGGGCCCAACAATCAAAAGCCCAATTTCTGAACTTTTGGGGGCTGATTTTATGAGATTAAAATATTTATTATCTGATGTGGTCAGGTACCATAATGGTAGGACCGAGTAGGTAACGCTGGTGAGAAACCAAAAGATTCTACTGAAATTTAATAGGAAATAACTAAGTGTTAAAATAAGGGTCAAATTGAGGAGCAGTAGTCGTTAAGCATCATTGACTTTATTTTAATGTTTTTTCGGTTCTGTAGCCGTTATTTCATGGGCGCTAATTACGGTGCCTGCCAGTTATTTGATGTTTTCATTTTCAAATTTGAATTCTTCTTGTGATGTGGTTAACATTTGATTTATGAATAATTAACTTGCTAATCTGGACATTGGAGTACGAGCCAACATGTTCCACACACCTGGATTATCTAAAACCATGGGAGTATACTTTTAAATTATATCTGAATACCCTTATAATTTTGTATTTGACACCATCATACATTTATTTTTGCATTCCCTTTGATTTTTATTAATTCCTCTTATTCAACATGAATAACAATTTTAAAACGTTAATTTAGGCATATAAACGATAACCTTTTTCTAGTCTAATTCTTACAACAAAACTATGAAAAATTTATTACTCGACGACCAAAAGAGTCAACTCAACTCTGAAGCCAACTTGAAAGTCCATGGTAGTTGGGCAGGGAGATGAGCGACGTGATGGTGCCTTTGGAAGAGGTGGCGCTTGGAGCTGCGGCGAGGAGGCGAACGCAGATAGACACCCTTGCTTTCTTTTCTATCTTTTGTTCTTTTTTGTATTTTTATATAATAATCATAATTATTAGGGAAAATTTCACTTAGCACCTTTTAAGTTTGGCTGAGTTTCACTTAACTCCCCTTAACTTCAAAATCAACTTGTGAAATCACTTAAGTTTGAAAAGGTTTCACTTTATCTTTTTCTGTTAACTTTTTAAAAAATTCTGTTAACTTTTTTGCAAAATAACGAAAATACCATTTTATTGAAAAATTATAATAAATTAATAAAAATGATTTTTGAACTTTTTTATATAATGTTTTCATTGTATAAAATAAAGAATAAAATTATGTTAGTAGTAAAAATAATTTTTAAAAAGTTTTTCTTATAAATTTTTTAAAATGATTTTTAAACATTTTTTTTTAAATTTTTTATGAATTTTTTAAAAAAAACAAATTAATACTAAAATATATTTTTATTTTTTTTGTAAAAAAAATAAGAAAACAAAAGGTTCAAAATCATTTTTATTTATTATTTTTAATTTTTTTAATGAAAGGGTATTTTCGTCATTTCAAAAAAAGTTAACATAATTTTCAAAAAATTTAACTGAAAATGGGTAAAGTGAGACTTTTGCAAACTTAGAGAACTCCAGAAGTAGATTTTGAATTTAAGAGGAGTTAAGTGAAACTCGGCCAAACTTAGGAGTGGCCAAGTGGAATTTTCCCTAATTATTATTATTATTATTATTATTATTATTATTATTATTATTATTATTATTATTAAATTCAGTTATTAAATTATATATAATATAATTAATCATTCATATTATTAATAATGAATTATTATTATTGATATTATTTTAACTATTAAAAATGTAACTATTATTTAATAAATAAAAATAATAAAATTTTTATTTGAACATGTCAGATCGGATTAGAATCGGTCAGATCAGTTTTGAACCAATTAAACCAGTCTGATTTCAAATCAGAACTATTGAGGGCATTTTAGTCTTTCTAACAAACTAATGCAGTTAGGTTTAAAAAAGTTGGTTAATATTTTATTTAATCTTCGGATATCTGAAATGAAACTTTTGAAGTTGGGGTACTGATTTTGAAAAATGACATATTTTGGTGTAGCCATCTGTCACTATCCCTAATCATAAAACCGTTTAAATTAAAAAAAATGAAACCACAACACAATAAAGATGAAACCATTTAATTTTAAAAAATGCCATCCTAAAATAGTACAAATAAAATAACAAAATTGCAAAAAGAAGCCCGTTTAATTTAAAATAATAAAATCACAAAGTAGTAGTAATCAAATCCCAAAATAGTAAAAGTAATATGTGTAAAATAGAATAAAGTATGGTATAAATATACGAATTTATAGCTAATTTTACGTAGATACGCCTGGAAAAATCATGTCATCACGTAGGTACACTTCAAATATTTTTAACTTTGTAAGTCACCTAAATGAAAAATATTATCACTAGTAAAAAATATGTAACAATTTATGTTAAATACCAATTTTCCCCTAAATTCTCAGTTCGAGTGTTGGTCAAAAATAGGTACTGAAATTAATTTCACATCGAGGGGTCAAATATCGGTTTAGCATGTTCTGAAACAAAATCCCAAAATTCAAGCCGGTCTTGAGGCCATATCCAACTATGTCTTCAAATATGCAAAAGTTTACAAATTTGGAGACATTCTTCTCCAATAATGGTCTCCTAAAATGCATATTTGCTACAGTGACTCTTCAAATTTGAATACCCACTATAGCAATCTCCAAACACTTGAAAACAATATTTTATTCATTATTATTGATTTTCTTTTGTGCGGAAAAGAAAGAACAAATTTGAAATCAATCAAAACAAATGTTTTTGAAATAGAAAAATCACAAATATGAAAAATCAAACTAGAGGGACTTCATCGGAGCGTTGGAGTCTTCGCCCAAACCAGAGGATCCGGACGCGAAGGTTCTGGCACCATATATGGGACGGATAGGCGCCGGAAAAGTCAGATCTATTTACAGAAAAATCAGATCTGGCTTTTCCCGCGACAGGTCGAGCTTCGCCGGCGAGGTCGGACGCGAGGAGGCCGTGGACGGAGGGGAGCGAGGAGGACATGGACAGGGAGAACGACCGGAGGAGTACATCGGAGGAAAGGCCGTGGACAAAGGCAACGCCTCATTCTTTGTCTCCGGAAAGAAGAAAGAGATGGAGAGGAGGAGATGCGCCAATTCAACAACATTGACCGTCATCGTCTTTGTGTAAATTAGAGAGGGATTTGGATGCGGAGAATAGAGTAGAGTAGAGAATGATAGGGATATTTAGGTTTAGTTAATAAATATCGAGGTAATGACAGTTGACTACACCCAACTATATCACGTTTCAAATTTAATACCCCAACTTCTAAATTTTCATTTGGGATACCCAAAGATTAAATAAGCGACACTTAGCCCAACATATGTTAAATCTAAATGAATTGGTGTGTCAAAAAGTCTAAAATGCCCTCAATAGTTTTGTTCTGTTAAACCAGTCTGAGTGGTTCAATTGATATGATTATGAAATGACTATTATACCCTTAATTGAATACCAATTTAACTAATAATTTGAGGGCAAATCTGACTTTTCACTTACACAAATAATGATTATAATTATTTAATATTTATATATATAATATTAGTATTAATTATATATTATTATAAATCATATTATTATTAATCATAATCATTAATTAAACCTAATTAACCCTAAGACGCCTCCCACCTCCGTCGAACGGGTTAATTAGGTTTAATTAATGATTATGATTAATAATAATATGATTTATAATAATATATAATTAATAATAATATTATATATATAAATATTAAATAATTATAATCATTATTTGTGTAAGTGAAAAGTCAGATTTGCCCTCAAATTATTAGTTAAATTAGTATTCAATTAAGGGTAAAATAGTCATTTCATAATCATATCAATTGAACCAATCAGACTGGTTTAACAGACCAAAACTATTGAGGGCATTTTATACTTTTTGACACACCAATTCAGTTAGATTTAACAGACGTTGGGGTAAGTGTCGCTTATTTACTTTTTGGGTATTCTAAATGAAAATTTGGAAGTTGGGGTATTAAATTTGAAACGTGACATAGTTGGGTGTAGTCAACTGTCATTACCCCATAAATATCATAACTAAAAAATTACAATTATATCCTTATAACATTTAATTAATTACCTATTATACCATTATAATTAGTTAATTGTAACATTTACATATAATATTTTGAACATATAATTGTAACATTTAATTAATTAATCATATATAATTTTTTGAAATTCTTTTTAAAGATAATATTTAGAACAATTTATTATTATTATTATTATTATTATTATCAACGGGTTTCAATTTTTCCGTTTAACCATAATTTTTCAATACAAAGAATTATTAATTAATTAATCTATCATTTATTATAATATAATATACATTAATTAATTGGAGTTGGAGATGGCATGAAAGACCAAAAATTGGAAGATTTTTTTTCTAAAATGAATAAATTGAAGAGAAAAAAAAGACGAAAAAGAGGCAAAGAAGATATAATTGGTTGAAAAAGGATACGAAAGAAAAAGGTGAACAGAGAAATGAGGATAGAAAATAATTAGCTGGAACGTTGAGGGTAATTTAGTATATTTAAAAAAGATATAACAACATTAAAATTAATGGTTAAAAGAATAATTGAGAGTAATTACGTGACTTGAGAATTTGGTTGAGTATATAATAGGGGAAATTCCACTTAACCCACCTGTGAAAGATCACTTTTTTACTCACCACCACCAGAAGATTAAATTGGTCTGTGGAGCACCTGGAGTTGTCGACTTTTGCACTTAACCATAACGATGTTAACTCAAAAGTAAAAAAATCCAAAATGCTCTCTATTACTTTCTCAATTTCCTTAATGGATGGAGAATATTTTTTTCTTTTCATTTACACAAATACAAAATTAATTAAAAATTAAAATAAAATGTGAAATGACAAAAATATCCCTGTCTTCAACCTTTGTTCCTTCTTCTGGCACTCCAGCTTCGACGCCGGCGGAGCTGCCTCCGGCAAGGCCCTTCGGCGACAATACTCACTGTCATGGGCGTCATCAAGGATCCCACCAAGTGCACCAGTAGTTCGTTTAACCATTTTGAGGAGGTGGGCGGAGGTGGAGGTCGGGCTGGGCTGGACAAGAGAGGGCTAGATAAGGGGAGAAAGGTGGGGTCGGGCCTATCGCCCAGAGCCGAGCTCAAGGTCCGATCTGCTCGACCTCCGGCCCTCCCCGACTTCTACCCACCTCCACCCAGAGCCGATGCAACCTCCACCCACCTCCACACAGCTCCCCCATCTCTGACCGAGCTCCGATACTCCGCCTCCCTCCCCTCCTTTAACCCAGCCCCTTCTCGTGCCCACTGGTTCGAGCTCCGGCGACGAAACCAAGAGGAGCAGCCCAGCCCGACCCCACCTCTCTCCCCTCCTCCATCCCTCCCTCCTCCAGCCCAGCCCAACCTCCACCTCCGACCAGCCCTCCTCCTCCTCCCACAGGGATATTTTTGTCATTTTATTTTTAATTTGTTTAAATAAAAAGACAAAAATACGCTCAATCCATCAGTTATAATTATTATACCTTTAAGGGTAAAATTGTATTTTTAGATTATCAAATTAAATTTTTATTTGTGTAAATGAAAAGACAAAAATACCCTCCATCTATTAAGGAAATTGAGAAGATAATAGAGGACATTTTGGACTTTTCACTTTTGAGCTAACACCGTTATGGCTAAGTGCAAAAGCCGACAACTACAGGTGCTCCACAGACCAATTTTATCTTCTGGTGGTGGTAAGTGAAAAAATAATCTTTCACATGTGGGTTAAGTGGAATTTCCCCTATATAATATATAAATGCATTATTATCCTCTTTCTTTAATTATTAATGTTTTTGTTTCAAAATGCAATACAATATGAAATAAATTTGAATGCAATATGTTTGAGATGATCTTATTTAAACGATTGTGACAATGCCATTGATGCTACTTTTAAATTACACTTGTTAAAAATTTAACCACTAATTGAGTTTATTTTATAATACACATTATTTCTTAAAATTTTATCGCAAAAGAATGTTGTTAGAGCTCAGGGCCGGCCCAATGCTTATGGGGGCCTAAAGCAAAAATTAGAATGGAGGTTTTTAATTTTGTATCAAAAAACATGACACCAACATTTTATTAATAAAATAAATAAATACATTTAAATGGAGAAAAATATAGAATCTAACCCAATAATTAAACTAATTACATCGGTGTGACAAATAATACATTATGTCACCTCACCTATATTATAAATACAACCGTCTACAATTTCAACTATACAATATGTCATTTCATCTTGTTCTTCATGCTAGTCGAATTTTCTGTCATTGACAGGTTCACTCATTCAACTTTAATACCTTGACATCATTGTTCTTTACAAGTTAAGGATTAGTAGATTCATGAAACTTCTTAAAAGAAATTACTCCTCCTTGATATATGGATGCAGAATCTTTAATCAAGATTTCATAATCAATTTCTTTTAACAAGTCATTTTCAATTGATAACATACCATTTGTTGTGACATAGTTGACCTTAAATAATTTTTTATTAGTTTTAATTCTGAAAAACTTTATTTTATATACAATATATACATTTGGAAATAACTAGAATGGTTAACATTATTTTATATGTAATATATACATTTGAAAATAAATTTATTTATTTGATATACTGAAGTATAACAATATGTATACATTCTCTCAAAACTCTTACATCTGAAAATAAATCTAGACCATCAATATCTAAACAATTATTAAGTTTTAAAGCATTTTCGAGGATGAGACAATTTTCTTTCAAACGAACTTCATCCAACGATTGTAATTCTATAAAAGTAGATAAAAAACCAAAAATATTTTCATACATTTCAAACTGATCAAATCTACTTTGAAGTGATGAAATTGTCTGGCCTACTATATATATGAAATAATCTGTTCTAAATGAATCTTGAGGGGTTTTTAAAGTTTCGTTCTCAACATGGTCATCAAATCGTTTATTTTTTCGAATAATACGTTTCTCGCGAAATTTAACTTCTACCTTCATCTCAATAGCAATGTCTTTAGCAGAAGTCATGGCCGTTTCATACCCATTTTCTCTATACTTTTCAAAAAATTGAATAAGTCCTTTAAGTTGTTCGATAGCATCATGTATACATATCTCTTTCGATCGTAGTTTTTTGCTCACTAAATTAATAGAAAACAATATATCATACCAAATAACCATACCTAATCAAAATTCAAAATTCTCAAGCTCTTATGTCGCTAAACATTCAGCTTCGCTTTTAACTTTTGGATCTTCACTAACATCCGACAATGACAATAATGCATCTCGTAGTTCTGGAGCTTGAAATCTTATTGCTTTAACACTTTCAACACGACTTTCCCAACGTGTTTGTGATAAATTTAAGAGTAAGATTTGATATGCGATCTTTTAAAACATTTCATCTTTTCGTAGACGAGAAAAATAATGTATATATACGTTGCAACACTCCAAAAAATGATGTGGCTTTAATACAAAAATTGGCCGCGTCATAAATTACTAAATTTAGACTATGACACCCACACAGTGTATAAAACGCTCTTGGATTAATATCTAGAATTATTTTTGTACTCCTTGATGTTTGCGTCTCATGTTAGACCCATTATCATATCCTTGTCCTCTCAAATCATTTAAATCTAGGCCAATATTTTTTAATTCTTCAACAATTGAATCAAATAGTCCTTTTACTAGTTGTATCATCTACTTCTAAAAATCCTAAGAAGTACTCTACTACTCTTAAAGAACTTGATGATATATCTAAACATCTCAATACAATAGTCATTTGTTTTTTATGACTTACATCTGGAATACAATTAAGAATGATTGAAAATTATTTAGCATCCTTTATTATTTTCACAGTTTTTGTTTTCATTTCACTTGCTAATAAATTTATCAACTCGTTTTGTATTTTGTGTCTTAGGTAATGATTATGAATATCATTATCTTTTATTCTTCGAATATGTTCTTACATTATTGGATCAAATTCGACAATCATCTGCACTAAACTTAAAAATTTTCCATTATTCTCTTGATATATTTTTTCATTTTTTCCGCTAAAAGCTAAATTATTCTTGCCAAAAGTTTTTACAATAGCAATTATTCTTACTAATACATTCCTCCAGTATTCTTTATCTTTGTTTATCCGATATTGAACATGTTTATCGATTGTTTTGTTTTTGGATAATTTCATTTCTAAATCAATCCATGCGTTCATGTTAGCAATATGCTCGCTACTAATTTCATGTCTTTTAAGTCTACCAGTAAGATTTCTCCAATCATTAGTACCCTCAGTGGCTAACATATTTGTACGATAAATGTCATCAAATATTTTACAACAAAAGAAAAACACTCTATCTAAATTCATAGAATAAACTAACCATTTTCTTTCGTATTTTTCCCCATTAGCCAACCTTTGAGTATAATACGTTGAGGAAAAATGTCTTGAAAGACTATCTTTGGGAAAATCTATATTACAAATTTTAATCAAACCTTTTTCTACTAATAAATCTCTAAGGGAATGATTCATATTTGTCCATTGACCTGGATCATAAATATTTTTAATTGACAAGTTATCGAATTCACTAACTTTATCTTCCTCAACATCAGCTTCATGATGAATATCATTATTTTGGTTAACTAATGTTTCACCTATAGTTTCATTAACTCGTTCTTCATCAACATTTGTTTCATGATCAGAATTCGCACTTTGGTTAGCTAATATTTCTACACCATCTTTTTTTCTCGATGTTACAAATTTATCTAAAGCTCCCTTTTGTGAATCTATTAAAACTTCAATTTTTTTTCTTTTAAGTTTTGTGTAACCAGATTCATACTTTCTAGTTGACATTGATATATAATTAAGATATTAACTTAGTAAGAATAATAGTGTGATACTAGTTACACACAATAAATTTAAAGGGTAGCAATAAAACATGTATGGCTGTAACAAGCAAATTGAAGCGTCTCTACAATATCCAAGCTTCTTGCTTACTACCTCTTATCAATATTGGTACAATAATGCATTAGAAAAATCAAACTAATCAATCTTGATACAAAATTACAGATGTGTTTTGTAGATTGAAGACACCATAACCGAAAAAACAAATCATGAACTATAATACATTAGAAGCATATTAAATATTGAAAAATTGGGATTTATAAAGAATCGTACCTCTTTCCAGTAACAATCTCTTAACTCCTTTTGTTTGGATTGAGACAGAAAATTGCAAATCGGGTGAAGGATTGAAGAGAAAATAGAACCACCCAAAAACTGAATTAATAACTTGCAGAGAAAATAGAACTAGAGAACAAAAAAATAATACTTGTGTTGAAGAGAACGTGATGAAAAAACTTGAAATTGCACTATATATACAAAATATATGGATTTCAATTATAAGCACAATGGCCAATTTCATATTGGATTTGCAGAAAATGAAAAATAAATCAAGGTTTCGGGAGAGAAAATCTTGCTGCGAAAACTGTGGAAAAAAGGAAGAATCGCTCAAACACAAGGAAAAAGAGAGAAAGAATCGTGCAAATCCCTGAGAAAGAATTGCGCAAACCACAACGAAGAATCGCACAATCCCCCAACATCAGAGAGAGGAATATCGCAGATAGCAAAATGAGGGAATAATGAGAAATTAGGTCAATACTCTCATTAATATGGGGTAGGCTTATTTGGGTAGGCTCATTGATACATATTTTGGGCTTAATCTTTATATTAATAAGAAAGCCCAACAACATTTAAGTCTACAATATATTATAGGGTCTTACTTAACTGGAGACCTTTTTTTATTGGAGGCCTTAAGCCATTGCTTTTGTTGCTTACAACTTGGGCGGGCCCTGGTAGAGCTGTAAGCAAGTCAAGCTTTTAGCGAGCCGATCAAACTCTATTCGCTAAATATTCGGTTTGGGCTTGTTACAATCGAACTCAAACCGAATTTGAGTTCAAGATTTGACTCGTTTATTTTGAGCTTGACCTTTTAACACTGGATAGGCTCGCGAACCAACTTCTTTATTATTTAATTAATTATATATATTTATTAATATATATTATTTGAGAAATACGTTTATGATGAAATTAGACGAATCGAATTGAGTCGAGCCAATCTCAAACCGACTCGTTTAATATTTAATAAATTATATATATTTTGATTAATATTTGTATTAAAATTAAGTGAACTGAATCGACAACAATGATCACCAAATGGAACCATCACTCCTCAACTTTTGGGGAGCAGCCAACAATCCTAAATCAAGGCACAAAGTCCAAATAGCAAAATTATGATAAAAGCTTAGATTCATGAAAGACACATGTAACTCAAATCCCCGACTTTGTGTAAGTGGACATGGTAAGCAGCACATGACAGGAAGAAATGTGCAAGACAAAGCCAAGTCTGCAATGGAACCTTTCTTTTTATTGTATCTATGTGATCTTCGCAATTCATAATTTTCATATATTAATATATAATAATTATATTTAATATAATATATGATATCTAACAATAATGTTTATGTTTCATTTCTTGTGAAAAGATCAAAATACCATTTACCCTTTATAAACATTACATATTTGTCATTAATTCAAAATTAGATTCTTGAATCATGCTAACGTCAACCCAAAATCATCGTCATGTCATGGGGAGTTGTTTCGCGTTGGATTACTGTTGTCGGTTGTCGATAAGGGGCCGGGCATCGAAGAATAGACCACCATGATGAGTCTTGATTAAGATGAGCATGTGTATGTCGAAGACCTTACATCTCCATGACCTTTTGTTACAACTTTCAAGCCAAGACCTTCTGTCTTACGAGAAGACCTTTGATTTACCTCTAAAACATATATAAATAGGTGCATCATGAGATCAATAAAATCAAGTCGGATATTCACAATTTTCACTTTTTACCGTGTATATACTTATCACTAAATAAAACAACTCTTATGGTTTATATTACACAATTTTTGTGTATATAAAACTTTAAGGAGATGCATATTTAAATTTCAAGTCGAACTTTACATTAAATTTTTTCGAACTTTACATGAAAAACTCTTAAGGTTTTTCTATTAAATAGTTCACGTAGTTTGGAAAAAAATGTCACACGCCAGATATTATTAAGATGAAACAAATATGATAACCAATACACCAAAGGTAACTATAAATTACACTGAAATTAGATAATGTATTAATCTTTAATATTAACTAATTAAAAATAATTTCTGAAAACGTTTTAGGGGCTTGGCTTGGGTAGGAGTTGCTATTGAAACTGTTGATACTAAAGACAAGTACATATTTTAGTTGTAGAAATAACAAAATAAAAGGGTACTGTTTTAACAGCCAGTTAAAAATGCAGAAATATGTATCACCATCGCTCTTGCTTGTCCAAAATCCAAATGGTCAAGCGATTGAAATAGAAAATAAGGCAATCTATAACCATAATAACGAGAGCAGAATGTGCAGAGAGTAGTTTGGTGATAATGCATGGTTCCTAAACTTGGACTTGTCATGTATGTATTCAAATACAACAAATTTTATTAACAGAACCACTGCATGATGTTTTCTACTCTGCTCTAGATTGGCCAGCTCGGGAGGACAGGATGATGCCAACAACGAGGCCACAAAGAGCCAACGCCTCAGCAAAAATGAGAATGAGTATCATCCCATTACTCGGCATAATCAAATGAAAATAGGGGTAATGTAAGAGGTTGGGAATATGGATGAGAGTGAAAACAAAAGTGCATTTTTTATAATTAGACTCAAAGGAGGGGTGATTTACAACAACATAAAAATTGTACTGCGCAGAACATAAATATCCAGAAATCATGATGAAGATTGCCTTACTAGTTCAGTATATTGCAATATTATGCAGTAAGATGTCTTTACAGTTCAGCAGAGTTCGATTATTTTTGCTCGGAGAACTCTTTTTCTTGTGAAAATTACAACTCATGTGTTCTTATTTCATTCTCATCCCCATTACTCCACATAATCCATCTTTCATGCCATTCAATAAAATGGGGGTAATGTAGGTGAAAGGGAATGGAAATAAAAATGAAAACAAGATGCATAGCTTTTAAATTAGACTCAAAGGGAGAATTATTCAAAACAAACAAAACACAACCTTGTATATATATATATATATAGCTTCCAAGTAGTTTAACCCAATCCACAGAATACCTGGGAAGTGTTAATTGTGGGTTGACCCATTGATTAAGTTGTAAGACACCTTAACTGCTCAAAGGTGTATATAGACGCGGAAAGAGAATATTACGATTATAGGTGCAAACTGTGTGAAGAGAAAATGTAAGATTGCCACAGAGGGTATTTCAAGGTTATTATTGAAGGAATATGTGGTATTATGGAGGTGAGAAGACTAAACATGATATGAGTGCGGCATATTTAGTTTATTTCATTTTATAATGAAATATGCTTTACAAATTTGCCTTAAGAAGCATATCCGGTCACTCAGCATGGGATAAGGGTAGGCTGGCACAAAAGTTGAACCATTCTACATACAAAAAATAAATTTTTGCGACAGTATAGAATATGCAGGCAAATGTTCTAGGTTAAGGTTAAATTTAATACATAAAGGAGAGTTGTTTAAAAGTCATGTGGGAAAAAGTCTTAGACCATAACAGTTGATAATATGCAGAATGTTGCCAATAATCTCTAGGCAAGAAGTGTTTTGTTTCCTATTTTTCGTTTGTACATTGTTTTGTTTATTTCCCAGTTTGATATATTAGTTGTAGTTGGAGCCTATAAATAGGCATGCAATAAACCAAGAAAGTATTCGATTCTATTGATCTTTCTCTATTATTGTTCTGTGAGTTATTTTTAGATCCAACAATTAGTATCAGAGGTAATACTCACAAACGATGGTGGATGAAACATCAAAGAAGGAATGTATGGAGAGCTCAACGATGGTTGGGGCTCAAGCGCCTGTGGAAGGCTCGGTTTCTATTACAAGACAAGGAAGAGGAGGGTTTGCAGTCACGTACCCTATGCTGACAGACAGCAACTACGGGGCATGAACTTGTAAGATGAAGGTATCGATGAGTGCTATTGGAGTTTGGAGTGCGATCGAAGGAGAAGGCGTTATAAGTGAAGAAATAGACCAGTTGGCTCTAGCTGTGATCTTCCAAGCAATTCTGGATGCTATCATGATGTCGATAGCAGACAAACAGACAGCCAAAGAAGCGTGGAAGGCTTTGGAGGAGATGAGAATTGGAGAGGATCGCGTCAAGACATCAAACGTTCTTGTGCTCAAACGAGAATTTGACAGATTGCTTACGGAAGAGTCCGAATCCATAAGTGAATTCTCTTTGAGGTTGATAAACGTTGTGAATGAGGTTCGAACCCTAGGGGGTGAAATAACGGAAGAGTTGGTGGTGGAGAAGCTGTTTGGATCTATCCCAGATCGGTTTCTACATATTGTAGGTACTATACAACAGTGGGGTGACTTAACTAAGTTGACAGTTGCAGAAGCTGTTGGGAGGTTGAGAGCGTTTGAATCAACACTGAAGGGGTGGGGCCAGGAGAAAGAAAGCGAGAAACTCTTACTTACTCGTGCTCAATGGGAAGCCCATGAGAAAGAAAGCGAGAAACTCCTGCTTACTCGTGCTCAATGGGAGGCCCAGTCAGCTAAAGAGTCAAAGAATCACGAAGAACCAAGCTCATGGCGCGGCAGAGGTCGTGGTCGTGGCCATGGTCGTGGTCGTGGTCAAAACAACTGGAAGAGAGTTGATAAGACAAAGGAAAGGTGCTATAATTGTTCCGAGATGAGACACTTTGCCTATGAATGTAACAATCCTGTAAAAGAAGAAGCCAATCTTGTGGAGCAGTGTCCCAAGGAAGAACCTGCTTTGTTTATGACAGTCACGAACCAGACCAGGAGGGAAGAGTTCATTGAGGAAGAACCTGCTCTGTTTATGGCAGTCACGAACAAGAATGAAGAGTTTGTTGAGTTGAACGAATTGGGAGTGCATCCCGAGCTGGGTCTCGCAAAAGGAATGGAGTCAACCACCTGGTACCTTGATACTGGCGCCAACAATCACATGTATGGGAATAGAGGTGTTTTTGCAGAACTAGATCAAAAGGTACGAGCATCTGTTAAGTTCGGAGATGGCTCAATTGTTAGAATAATGGAACGAGGCACAATACTACTCAAAGGTTTGAATGAGGAGCACCGAACACTAATTAATGTTTACTTCATTCCTCTCTTGAGAAGTAATATTATCAGTTTAGGGCAGGTTGATGAAGAAGGATGCAAAATAGAGATTGAAGGAGGATGGCTCAGATTGTACGAAGCTGAGGGAATACTTCTAGCCAAAGCCAGGAGAACTCAGAATCGCTTATATATTCTAAAGTTGCGAAATGCAAGACCAATATGCTTGCTCACCAAACTTGAGGAGAAGGAATGGCTCTGGCACGCAAGATTTGGGCATTTAAGTTTTCGTTCCCTAGAAAAGATGTTTAACGAAGGTATGGTTGATGGGATGCCCAACATATGCCATACAGAACAAATTTGTGAAGAATGTCTGGCAGGAAAACAACGAAGAAGGGTTTTTCCTGCAAAATCCACTTATCGAGCAGAAAAGCAATTCGACATGGCTCACGCAGACTTGTGTGGACCAATTACCCCAGAGACTCCTGCAGGTAATAGGTATTTTTTACTTGTTGTGGATGATTATTCAAGATTTATGTGGGCTATCCTCATAAAAACAAAGGATCGAGCTCTTGATGTTTTCAAAGTGCTAAAGTTAAAGCTCGAAGTGGAAGTCGAACGCAAGCTGAAAGCACTTAGAACGGACAGAGGAGGAGAGTTTCTATCAGGCGAGTTCAGTGTATACTGTGAGGGAGAAGGCTTGACACGTTATTTCACTGCTCCAAGATCTCCTCAACAGAATGGAGTAGCTGAGAGAAGAAATCAAGTTATCGTGGGAATGGCGAGGAGCATGATGAAGAATATGGGCATACCTGGTAAGTTTTGGGGAGAGGCAGTGATGACTGCAGTTTATTTGTTAAACAGAGCAACAACCCGAAGCTTGCAGAACAAGACTCCCTATGAAATGTGGTATAAGAAGAAACCAAAGGTGAATCATCTGCGAGTATTTGGGTGTGTGACATACATCAAGGTGCTTGACCCAAATCTGAAAAAACTTGATGATCGGAGCACCCGTGTCGTGTTCATTGGCTATGCAGATGGCTCGAAGGCATACAGGTATGATGAAGGAACAATAAAGTAATGATTAGTCGTGATGCAGTTTTTGATGAAGGAAAAAAATGAAGCACAAATAGAGAACAACGACATTTTCTATGTGGAGTGGGGTGATGAACCAGTCCTCGAAGACAAGGAACCAAGATCGCCAAAATCTCCTGAAACGCCTCACTCGCTTCTTACACCAGAACAAAGTACTCATGAGTCTCCTGAATCCGAAAAGCCAATTCGTGTAAGATCTTTAAGAGATATCTACGAAGAAACTTTAGAAGTCGAAACAGAGCATGTAAGCCTCTATTTTCTGTCATCTGAGGAGCCCGAAAGCATAGATGCAGCCCTGGCGAATTGTAGATGGAGAAAAGCCATGGAAGAAGAGATGGAGTGTATTCAAAAAAATGGGACTTGGGAGTTGACTTCTCTTCCTCCAAATCAGAAGGCCGTTGGGCTAAAATGGGTGTTTAAGGTAAAAAAGGATGCGAAAGGAGAAGTGACGAAGCACAAAGCTTGCTTGGTGGCGAAAGGTTATGCCCAGAGAGAAGGAGTTGATTATGATGAGGTGTTCGCACCAGTGTCTCGTCTCGAAACAGTGAGGCTTCTGCTTGCCATTGCAGCACAAAAGAACTGGGAAGTGCATCATATGGACGTAAAGTCTGCTTTCTTAAATGGAGAGCTCATGGAAGAAGTGTATGTGAGTCAACCAGCCGGTTTTGTTGATAAACGTCATCCAAACCAAGTTCTGCGTCTCAAGAAGGCCCTGTATGGATTAAAACAAGCCCCAAGAGCCTGGAATGTCAAGCTCGATGCAAGCCTCAAAACTCTCGGGTTCAAGAAGAGTTGTCTGGAGCATGCAGTCTATACAAGGCTCTCGGTATCATCACAGCTGATAGTCGGTGTATATGTCGATGATCTCATCATCACAGGATCGGCGCTCACCGAGGTAATAGAGTTCAAAACTAAAATGTGTAGTTTTTTCCAAATGAGTGATCTTGGCCTTTTAACCTACTATCTAGGGTTAGAGGTTAATCAAAGTGACTGCGGAATCACTATAAGCCAAAAGAATTATGCTGAGAAAATCTTGAAAAAATCTGGTCTAGAAAAATGCAATTCTTGCAAAGCACCCATGGAGTACAGGTTAAAGCTGAGCAAGGAGGAAGGAGGAGACTTTGTGAACGCTACTGAGTATAGAAGTCTTATGGGAAGCTTACGATATCTGGTGAATTCACGACCAGATCTTGCTTACTCATTGGGCATTGTTAGTAGGTTCTTGGAGAAATCTTGAGTCCAACATTTTGAAGCAGTTAAACACATTCTCAGATATGTGAAAGGAACTCTTGATTTTGGAGTTTTTTTATAATAATGGTGTATCAACACTAACTGGTTATAGTGACAGTTATTTGGCTGGCGATATCGATGATCGAAAGAGTACAACGGGGGTTGTATATTTTCTAGGGAACAACTTGATAACATTGTCCTCACAAAAGCAGAAGGTGGTGGCATTATCTTCGTGCGAATCAGATTATATTGCAGCAACTTTAGCTGCGTGTCAAGGAATATGGCTTTCCAGACTTGTCGGAGAACTTCTAGGGAGAGACCCAGAGGTAGTGCGGTTGAGAGTTGATAACAAATATGCGATATTATTGAGCAAAAATCCAGTATTTCATGACCGAAGCAAGCATATAGACACGAGATATCATTTTGTACGAGAATTTGTTGAAAAAGGTGAGATCGAGATCGAGCATGTCAGCTCAAGTGAACAAATGGCGGATATTCTAACAAAACCACTTGGAAGACTCAAATTTCTTGAAATGAGAACAAAATTGAAGATTAGGGACATATATGTTCGAGATTAAGGGGGAGATTGTTGCCAATAATCTCTAGGCAAGTAGTGTTTTGTTTCCTATTTTTCGTTTGTACCTTGTTTTGCTTATTTCCTTGTTTGATATATTAGTTGTAGTTGGAGCCTATAAATAGGCATGAAATAAACCAAGAAAAGTGTTCGATTCTATTGATCTTTCTCTATTATTGTTCTGTGAGTTATTTTTAGATCCAACATATAATGCATGAAGAAGATAATATTTGATGGCAAGTGGAACAATTGATATTTTCTAGTAATCTTGTACAAAAAAGTTATGGGGGAGTAGACTCACAAGAGAAAAGGTCTCTAGCTGACCGCAATATCAATCACAATTACTACTTTTTTTATCAGCAAAAGAAATTTCATTGAAGATACGAGAATCAAATTCCTAAGTCGAGAAAGAGAGACTCAAAAAAGGTACACTAAAAAGAAAAATAGGAGAAATGAAAATAGAACAAGACAAAAACAAAATTAAGAAGTATTCTTAACTGCTTTCTGATGATCTTTGGCATGTTCAATCTCCATTTGTTGAAAAGACCGGATTATTATGCAGGACGTGGGGAGAAAGAATTGAAACTTGATTAGAGAAAAACCAAGATAACAAGATCTTTTCTCTTTTCTGGTATTCTTCACTACTAACGAGATTTTCTTATGCCTAGTTTGCACAACAGTGATCCACATGCATTCCTGAGTTGTTAATGAAAAAAGGCTTAAACTGGTCAACCACAAAGTAATGATGATTCTAATGAACACAAAGATGACTTCATAAAATTTATACAGAGAATGCAAGACTTATGTACCTTGAACCTAAACCTGAACTTTACAATTTATTTACACGGTAGAAGCTAGAAAGTGATTCAGTATATGACATTCACATGAGGGAAAATCCACACAAGGAATGTGACTTTTCTCAATTGTTACCAAGCAATTTGTTTTTAGTTATAAACCATCAGTTTTCTAGAGTATTAATCATAGATCGAAATGAAGTCAATATAATAGGTTATGCATGTAAAGCATTAACATTATTGAGTGTGTAAAGAGTAGCTGACACCAGCATCACCAACAATGCCAATATCCATACCAGAGATTTGGCCTTTGGGTTGATCCCAGTACTGATGATCAAGCCGTAAATACCCAACACTCCAACCATAACTACTGGGACTATCGACTTCATCACAAGCTTCGACCTCATCACGCCCATCGACGCCACCCCCACTCCGCTCTTCCCCATGTCGTGACGTGAACAAACCCAGTCGGGAAATTCCAATTAGAGATGTTTCCATAGGATAGGATTGCTTACAAGAGCCGCAGCGCCGCCGAGGAAGCCGAAGAACGGAGCAGTTTCATCCCCGCTAAACGTAGACATGTTTCGCGCTACCACCTCGTCTTCACTGTCGGCCAAGCCCAATGTATGTGAACCAAAATCACATACATCCATTAACTTAAAATCTTGTTCACTAAGCGATACTCTAATGATTGGGCCTCCTACTATTTGTACAATAAGTCTTGAATTCGAACCGTTAGGAGGTTGGTTTATTGAGTAGATAAAACAACTAAAAAATTAGTTTTAAAATTCTCTAGTTTTCTGTTATTCTGCCCAGTATAATTCGTTAGTTTTGTAGGCAAAATGAATGCATATGAAATACAAATTATAATACAATATGAAATCACTCTTGGTTAATAATTTTTAGGATTTTATTAAGTCTTTCATTTTGTTTGGAGGAGTTTTTGCCTGAAGTGATTCTGGAGCCATCTTAAGTATACCACCCATAGTTGTACGTCACAGAGCTGCCCGTTGTGGAGCTAGTTGTCGCAAAAGTTAAAGTTTGAAGTTAGTTGTTGCATAATTTGCTCACAAAGAGTAGATCGTAGGCAAAGATGAAAACGAAAATAATGGATTTTAATTACTTTATTGCATTGCCAATCAATTGTTCATGGATGGTAAAAAATCCTTGTAGAAAGTTCATTAGTTGCGGTATATTTTTGGTATGTCCACAAGTAAACAAGCACATTATGGGATTTAACTTCTTATCGGTGTGAATTATTCAAATATGATTTCACGAAATAAATAAACCAAATCAAATTCAAATTATATCAAATTCAAATTGAATTCATGATTCTATTTTGTTTTGATCTTAACAAAATGAGAGAGTGTGTTTAGTAATGAAAACCCTAATTTGTCAAATGTATTTGACATGTAATTTTGACTGTCCCAAATAGTACGTATTTTCTCGCTGAATAAATGATTAGAAAGTGGATACATGTGGGCCTTCGTGATTTCATCACTTTCAGATTGCTTCTCTATGAAAGTTTGCAATTCTTACCTGATTTAATCGTTTAATCCATAGGTAAACAAAAATATTATGATTATAGTTTATGATTCCGCCGGGTGACATTAACTTACTTTAGCCCATAAATTCATCATAGTTGTTGATGTTATATATTGTAGTTAGTTCTCTAAACATTTGTTAGTAATTGATTTTGTGTTTTCTATCGGTCCAAATTCAAGCGTTCGCTCTTTTGGTGGATTGGACATGAAACGTTTAATTTCAAGAAAAAGAGTGATCTCGAGGTTGTTCCAAATGAAAAAAGTATGCAAAACACAATAAAAGATAGTGATGAATATAATTTGTGTTGCTATAGAAAACTTTGTGCTTTATTTAACCCTATATTACTGAATGGCCCGTGCACTTGTCGTGCAATCGGGATGGGTGAATCTTGCTTGAGAGATTTTCTCCGGTCCAAAGTCGCAATAAATATACTCAGAGAATATTGGATCGACTCTAAAACTCGACGTCTACTATAAATTGTATATAAGAGATAGACTCGAATACACATGCAAGAAAAGTAACTTTGTTAGTTATTAGGGAGGACATAGATCAATTAGAGCAAAAATTAGGGGGGGGCATTGATTAGGGGGAGTAGGAATTAGAAATATAATCACATTTTAAACAAATGTGCGCTGCACTCTTTTTCTCCTTTTCAGATTTTGTTCCCCTAGGGTTTTCCTCAAAAGAGTTTTAGCGAGTCAGATATATGCAAGAAAAGTAACCTTGTTAGTTATCAGGGAGGACATAGATCAATTGGAGCAAAAATTAGGGGGAGCATTGATTATGGGGAGTAGGAATTAGAAATATAATCACATTTTAAACAAATGTGCGCTGCACTCTTTTTCTCCTTTTCAGATTTTGTTCCCCTAGGGTTTTCCTCAAAAGAGTTCTAGCGAGTCAGATATATGCACGTCCAAATATCACCTGAAATACTTATTTGTTTGGTTTTTATTCCATTGTATGTTTTCTTATAAAGTTAAAAGTAATCATTTGAAATATGTCGTTTCCAAGAGGGGTGTTATAACCGATAGAAAATACGGTTTCGTAGTTATTTGTTTGATTGAACTAATTAGTTAACCAATCTAACCAAACCTACCAAACTAAAGAAAATTGACCATTATATCCTTTTTTATTAATCATCTCATTCATAAATATACATATATAATTGTCATTTTTCTCCCAAATTAAACTCTAATCTAAGTTCATCCCACTTCTCATCTCACCATGTTAGCGACTCAATGTCTTTATTTTCCTCATATACTTCTTCTCTCTCTTGCTCATACCTCTTACTTTCTTTGATGTTCTCGCCAGCATACTCGGTGATAGAATAACTACTCTAAAAATGGTTGAGAATCTCTATCTTACCATAAGATTCAGCGTTCCGTTATCAAATCTGACGATCCTCATCTCATATTAATGTTTATTTTCCTACGTTTCTCATCATGAATCTAGCATATTTTTCTCAAATCTGGTTGTATAACCAACAACCAATCAGGCAACAATCGGTTAAAACCCAACAAAATCAATCATTCTCAATTATGATTTTTGAAAAACCAACCATTTCTTTTGGGTTATGAGTTTGGGTCGGTTAATCGACATGTGAACACCCCTACTAGACATCATCATTGGCTCTAAACTAGTTTTTTCATTTTTAATTATCAACATTTTAAGAGCTCTCATGATTAATTTGTTTTTTCGCTTTTTTTCCACCTCGATAGATTCACAAAATAAAACAATATATATATATATATATGGATTTTTCTGTCTTGACATACACTCTTAATTATTTCACATGGTTAACCTCCAACATGAGTTCATGGTTGTCTCCAACAACATTTGTAACTTTTATACTAAGATTTTATATCTAAATAGTAACAATTATACTAAGATTTGAGAGGGGTCGCGCGTACGAAGGCCCTAACGGCCATAAATTATGACCTAAACTCTACCAGTCAACGCTATTTTAAAATGTAATGGAATTCGTGAGCCTAGGCCTTGGGCCTTCTTGATCACCTAAAACCCTCGTTCAAGCACTTGATTTTCTATGTTTCTTCTCTCTCTTTTTAAAGCCTCTCCCTCGTCTTGATCTTGTTTTTTTTTCTATGTGAGGGTTAAGTAAGATAGCCACATATTAATATTTACCGTTAATAAAGGAGAGAAGTGATAAAAAAAATGACTTTTTATTCTTATTTATATTATCATATACGAATTTTATTTAAAATGTACATGCAAAATTCCTTTTCGATAAATAACTTAAAACTACTAAAATGATTTCAACCAATCTAATATATTTTGAAATGTATTACTGTTTATTTTATAAATAACATTTCCTTTTTGTAAGTCTACTAAAAAGTGTAAGACAGTAAAATAGATTTTCAACATCACGATTCTAAGTGTTAAAATTTGAAAAATTATTAAATTAAGGTCTAATAAATTATGATTTGTTACTTATGTCCATATCTTAAAATTATAGAAAAATAAGTTTCACGTGTAAAAAAGAAATAACTATACAGACCAATGATATCACATATTTTATATTAGGTAACACAAGTATTTAAACTATCTTCTATAGATTTATACTTTCTGTGGTTAGTTTTAGTCGGTTCAATCAATTTTGAAAAGTCCTAATATATTATATCTTGAAATTGATTCAATATCTCATGTGAAACTTCACATATGTAATATTCTCACCTAATTAAGATATTAAATCAAAATATGTCGCACATTTTTCAATTGTTAATACTTATTTTTTATTATATATTGGTAAGGTGATAAAATCTCGTTCGACTATTTACATTTTTACTAAATTAATCAAGTAGGTTAATGAATCAGCTCAACTTGGTTTATTAACCGATAGAAAATACGGGTTGATCGTTGTTTAATTATTTCAAACTGACTAGTTGACCTATTTAACTAAACCAACCAAACCAAGAAAATTGATTATTAATCCACTTTTATCAATCATCACATTTAACCATATACGATTATAATCGTCATTTTGCTCCAAAATTAATCTCTAATATAATTTTATCCCATTTCTCATTTCATATATTAATTACTCAAGACCTTTATGTCCCTAATCTATTTCTTCTCTCTCTTGCTCATATCTTTTATTTTCTTCGATGTTCTCTCTAGTCTACTCAGTGCTATAATTGCTACTCTTTGGTGCAATTCATTAGATACAGTGTTCCTTTCTAAAATTCAATGTTCCTCATCTCAAGCCTAACGTTCCTTGTCCTAGATATGATGTTTTCGTCATGAATCTAAGGTTTCTCTTAACGAGTCCAACATATTCTTCTTAAATATGACGGTTTTGGATATACCTGACATCCGTCCAACCAACAATCAGTTAAAAACCGACAAAATCGATAAATATTGGTTATGATATTTAAAGAAACGACCATCTCGTTCGGGTTATGAGTTTGGGTCGGTTAATCCAGCTGTGAACACCACTACTGGACATTATCATCGACTATAAATCAGCTTATTCATTCTTAATTATCAACTCTTTTGGGATTTCATAATTAATTTGGGTTTTCGCTTCCTGTCCACTAGGGGTATCCATGATTAATTTGGTCATTAAAAATTGATTTAGATTGAGTATATCTATTCGAACGTGAATCGCCTTTCTTTTTCATTCTTGCTGCACAAAAAAAAATTAATAAGGATGAGTACATAAGTGAATCAAGCAACAAAGTATGCATGCAACAATGAAAATCAAATAAACACTATCAAATTCAGACATCAATGAACATTTAGAGTCAAATCTGGAACCCTAAGATCCAAAACTAAACTTTCTCTTAGGACCAAATGACCCAAACTCGACATACAAATAACAAACAAAAACATTACCTAAAAATATCTTAAACCAAAACAGAAAACCTAAATATATAAGACATAAACAAGCATCTTCAACAAAATCGGGAATATAACATAAAATGTTCCATAAAATTTAAATCAGCTAGCTGAAATGTAGAAAGAATTGTGAGTCAAAAATGAAATAAAATAAAATAAAATAACCGTTGGATTAATGCTCGATTCGGCTCTCCATGTGCTCTTTCGACTAAAAACCTTTATCTCGATGCTGGTTAATGATTGTGATGAAAATATGGAGAAGATCTACAATTTTGGTTGAGTAGAAGAAGTTATAGAGGAGAGAGATGGAGGTGTCAATTTTGAGAGGATATGTGAGAGAGTTGAAGAAATAAGATTGGTAGAATCGAGATGAATGAGTGGCTAACATGAAGCCACGATTGCTAAGTTGAAGAAGAACGTGTGGCCTTTCAATGAGTTTCATAAATCCATTCATATTGATATTGGGCTAAATATATTATATGCATTATTCATTAATATTGGGGTTTGGGGTTGGGTGGGTTGGGTGACTACGGGTTTGGCCCTTCAACCACCCGTATTTGGACGAGTTCTAACTTCTCCAACCCGTCACCCACCCGTAAATTGACAGGTGAGCTTCCAGCGGGTCACTGATTGGTTGGGTGAGCAGGTGGGTCGGGTTCCGAGTTGGAGTTGGGCACCCCTACTTTCCACCTTGATAGTTTCACAAAATAAAATAATATGTATGTAACAATGTAAAAATATTAAGAGTTTTTCTACCCAACATATACACACTTATTTTACATGGTTCACATCCGACATGAGTTCATGATTGTCTCTCACAACACTTGTCACCTTTTATAATAACTGTATTATATTAATTATTTGTTAGACAATAGAGTATGCATGTGTGTGCTTGTACAATATATGTTTAGATTTGTGAATGCCATGAACTATGAATTAGGATTGTCAAACACGTTGTTATGCTCCTCAAAATTTTCATCATTATTTTAAGAAAACTAAAGTGATGTCATTGAGCTTTTCATAAGCACGGTAAAAGAGTTTATGGAACTATTAAAAGATTAAACTAAGAATTTGAAGGGGTTGTGCGTTCGCATGCCCTAACTGCCACATATTACGACGTAGACTCTACCTCTTGCGCAGATCTTAAGCCATAAATCTTCCAAAGTGCAATGGAAGTCATGGGCTTAGGCCTTGGGCCTTCTTGATCACCCAAAGACCTCGTCCAGGTAAGTGAGTATATATGTTTCTTCTCTCTCATTTTATAACCTCTCACTTGTCTCGATCTTGATGTTTTTCCAATGTGGGACTTAAGTAAGATAGACACGTATTAATACTTGCACTTAATAACAGAAGGAAGTGGTACACACATATAAGTTTTGCTTCTTCTTTTTTATCACCATACATGAATATTATTTAATATCTCATTAATAATTCTAATTTTATGCACAAGATTTTTTATTAGGGACATTTTTTCTGGGAAGGATTCCAGCAAGAAGCGCTGGGCATTTTGTTCGTAATCGCAATCACTCTCAATGAACTCAATAAACGATTGTCTATCGATTCAACGCAAGAATCTAGAGACGATCAATAGAGCTCGTCCTGGCCAAGAACAAATACTTTTTCCATTTGGGTCAGCTTTTGGAGAAAGAGACAAAACAATTAGATTTCAATTCCAAATTCAAAAAATCAGGCTTTTCTTTCCTGAATTCAATTTCAATTTATGGTTTCGATTTGGAGAGAGTGCAAGACAAAAAAATTATGAAATCAATGAGAGAATGAGATGACAATATTTGAAAGTTTAATAGTTAGTTGAGTGAACTTTTGAATTTTTACGTTTTAAGAAAAATATTCTATCAATTTTAACGGATTTGAGTACTTAACTAATATGAAAACTTCCTAAAAAACTGATATGAAATTAAACTTTTATTATTTTTTTTGAAGGAAAATCGAATTTTATTTAATAAATAGCAACTAACCCGGCATCAAGCCGGACAGCTAAAGCTACATTTGGTGGGACAGATTCCTCACCATAATCCCAGCTACTGTTAGTTGACGCAAACTTTGCTAATTCGTGAGCCACTTTATTACAAGATCTATGAGCGTAAGATAAAGAGATATTAAACCCGGGAGCTGATAGAAAACGCCTGCAATCATAGAAGATACCCCCAAAACATGTTTTTAAGTGTTGTCCTTGCTGGGCTTGGTTTACCACCTGAAGACAATTAGTCTCGATCTCCACCCCACTCCAGTGTTTACCTTTTGTCCAAGATAGTGCCTCCCTAACTCCTACGGCCTCCACCTCTTCGAATTGGAGATAACTCGTAAACTGTCTGCAAAGAGCTCCCACGATTTGGCTCTCTGAATCCCTATAGATGAGCCCATATACTCTAGCTTCCCCCGCTGCATCTATTTCCCTATCCACATTTATCGTTAAACTTCTAGGGTTTGGAGGGACCCAGACCTTTGGTGATGAAGACATAAGTTGATCTGATCCTGAGGCTCCTCCCAGAGGTTTTATCGCTGCCCAGACTCTACGGAGCCCCTTTGCGGTCGCTTCCACTTTCGCCGAATGGAATACCTCCATTTTCCAAACTGGTTGATTCCTTACCATCCATATCGTTCAAAGCGTGATAGCCCACAAACTTGCCTCTCCCTCCCCCTCTACTCAGAATCTCAAACTAGAGGGAACTAGGTCCGACCCCATTTTCTCATTGATTCCCTGCAGGAACCTATCCTCCCAAAGAGGCGCCACCACTCGACACCTTAAAACATGTGGTCTACGGTCTCATTTGGATCTCCAAAAGGAGGACACTGATTAATTATCGGAAGTCCCTTCTCTGCCAGACGAGTCCTAGTCAGAAGCAGGTTTCAAATAGCCCACCAAATAAATATTTTTACTTTTGGTGGGACTTGCAGCTTCCATGCCTCTCTTCAACTGCTTGCTTCTGCTGGCGGGGACCAGATATTGTTCAACTGACAAAGGACTCGATATGCACTTTTGACAGATATTCTCCCGACTTGTTCGCATACCAAATAGGAATAACGAGAATATGCAATTACCTGTTTCATGATCAAAAACTGCTCTTACCTTCCCTACATCTCAAGCCCTACACTCCGGGGTGAACATCTTAGAGATCCGCATGTCCATCAGAATGGTGCGGTTCACAGCGATTGTCGAATTCACCCCTCCCAGCCAAGGGGTCCCTATTACTTGGGCAGTTTCCTGGTCCGATACTCATCCGTGACTTCTCCCAAACTATTGATTTGGCCTCATAAGTGCTCCTTCATATGAAACTCGGCGAGGTTCCCAAAGGAGCCTCTAGGAATGAGGAATGTGGAATATACTTTCCCTTTAACAGACTGCTTGGCAATGAGTCAGGATTTGTCAGGATCCTCCAAACTTATTTCCCACAGAGTGCTAGGTTGTACTCTTTGAGATTGAGAAAACTCATCCCACCCAATTCCTTATACTTGCACAAATCAGCCCACTTTCGCCACATGATTCCCCCCTTCCCCCACTGTCCTTCCACCAGAACTTGTTTAACATCCTTCCAATGTCATCAAGAAGCCTTTTCAGAAACAAGAAGACCTCCATTGAATACGCTGGTAGGGCTTGTAGTATAGATGTGATCAACACCTCTCTTCATGCCGAGGAAAAAAACCTGGTTGTCCATGATATCATTCTTTTCGCGACGCTTTCCTTAATGTAAACCATGGCCTGTATTTTGTTCTTCACAACCATGTTTGGAAGTTCTAGATATGTGGAAGAATAGCTTTCCTCCCTAAATCCTAATGCGAAAAGGACATCTTCTCCCGATTTATCAGCTTCCCCGAGACCTTTGGTGCTTCCCTAGCTATCTTGACTCCCCATAGGTTCTACACCCTTGTAAACTCTTGCATCAAAAGAGACAGCCCCTCTGCGCATATAAGAAAGAGATAGGGGGAGAGAGGGAAAACTTCCCTGATATGAAAACTTCCTAAAAAAAACTTATACAAAATTACTTTTTTATAATAGGTGTTGTTAGAACAAAATTATGGTTTCTTAATTATATTATAGGTTTATTACTTATTTAGGTTATTTTCCTGTTATCATTACTATTTCCTGTTTTGGTTGATTCACAACTTATATGAAGGGATCTCTTTTATTGTATTTAACAATATTATTATCAATAACAATTTTCTTTCTTAATATTTCTATTATGGTGTCGTAGGAATAACTGATCTTTTGTTAAATCTCTAAGAAACTTTCTTAGAGATTTAACCAAGGATCGGTTATTGCTCTGATACCATAAAGGAAATAATGCTATTTTCTACACTATTTGTATCATGCTATTAGAGCAATAACAAATCATTGGTTAAATTTTTACGAAATTTTCGTTTTGCCTACTCGTCGATGATTTTTTATTCCAACAAGTGGACAAATCAATCCAATCGCTTATGCAAATATTCATACATATCATAGGTTTATTTATTCCTAAACCTATTTTGTTTCCCCCTACAAATCTGCAAGTAGGGCTTGACACGGGTCTGAAACCGGACCGGACCAGCCAGGACCATAAAAATTGGTTCTTCATTTTAGAGACCCAAACCCAGACCCAACACGTGGGAAACTATTTGATTGTGGGTCCGTTTCTCCCATGCGGTTCTTGGTTCTACTCAATTAGACTTGGTTTAATGATTAATTTTGAGATTAAGGGCTTAGTTATTGGTTCTGCCCAGTTAGACTCAATTATTGTGATCTTCATATATTGTTCAATTTATGGGAAACATTATACACAATTAAACCCATTTTTTGGAAAAAATAAATAAATTGCAAATGCAAAAAATACTAATTAAAACATTCTGAACTAGTTAACTGGCGGTTCTGCACTCTTAAAACCAAAATCAAACAAAATTGACTCGTTTCTCAATTTTCATATTCAAATCCAACCCAATATCCACGTTTCTCGAGTTTTCGGTAAAAAAAGTCCCCACCCCTATTCACAAGAAGCTAACGTCATAATTTACGTTGCAAATTGCCGGAATCCCTTGTTGTTGTTGTTGTTGTTCGTCGCCGACTTTGAGAATCGTATGGATTGGTCATGTGCACCTACAACGTTTATGTTTATAGTTGAGGAAACCTGGTTATGTTGTGGTTTTTCAAAAAGTGACCATGTTTGACTATATCGGCTTCTCCTTGTCTTTCACCTCAAATTATTGTTTTTGTTGAAGTATTTTTGGGTTGCTGTTTCTTATCTGGCTCTGTTTCACTTCTCTATGTCATCTGTTTTTTCCAAAGGCCATGGTTCGCGTGTACATCCCCGTAATCCATAAAGTCATACTGTAATTTGGGAATCGGAACGTGAACATCCCCGTAATCCGGAGAAGATATCCAGTAATTCGAAACCCAACCCATGAAGGGGAGTGTAATGATTAACGAAGTCGTTTTGAAGACTCAAACTCACAAGGAGGGGAAGAATACCACATATTATTTAGATACATACTCATTTCGGTTTACAACGTATTGAGTTCGAGGGGGGCTGTTAGAATAAAATTATGGTTTCCTAATTATATTCTAACTTTATCACCTGTTAAGTTGATTTTCCTATTAACATCGGTATTTTCTATTTAGTTTGATTCATAACTTATATACATGACTCTTTTTATTGTATTCAAATCAAAATTATTATTATTTCTATCAGGTGTAGTTAAGTGTAAAGTCGGTCATTATATGCGCATTAATTTGTAATTATCCATTGTAAATATAATGAATTTTGTGATGTTTATATTTTGTATTTTGGGGTTGAATAATGATTGTAGCGATGTTTTTATTTAAGTTCAGCACAAAATTATTTTCTTGGAATCGAAATGTCATTGAAAGGACTTTGCTTATATGAGTGATATTAGAATGTTTATCAATTTATCGATAAACATATGAGGAAGATAAAAGATGTATAAAAACACAAAATTTGGAGTGGATGTGTGTGTGTGTGTGTGAGAGAGAGAGTTTAATGGTAGAGTTTGAAAATTTAAAATACACAAGGTGTTGTAAAAAAGGTGGACCTCACCATGACACGCAAACTAATGCGTATGGCTCTCTTTTCGGAATGGTTTGTCACATGGTTAAGTTTGCATGATTATATTGCCACATGTTGCCTTGCATGAGTTTACTTTCCCTATAAATATGGGAACATGTAAGTCTTTAAATATATTGAAGAAGACCCATCCGAGTGCAACTTCTTCCTCCATCTTTTGCTTTTTTGCTCTTCCATTTCTAGCCTTGATAATTCTTGCATGCTTTTTCATTTAAGCCTTGGTTTTATTAACTCCATTTTGGTTGCACTTTGAATCAACACAACATATAATTTTCACAACACTTTATCAACACAATTAGCTTAATTATTGTGACGTTTTTTAATTCTTAACTATATTTAATTTGGTTATTGAATTTACGTTTATTTATTTACTTATGTTATTTGTTATCATAAGTATGCTCTGCGATTGTCAATCTTGAATTTGATCTTTCACATTAGAAAATTGTATGTTGTTATTATACATGTTGTATATTTATGTATAATATTAACAACTCGAAGTTTGCTATATTATGACATCTTGAACTTGAAGTTTCAAGGTTGTCCAAAAAAAATTATTGAACTCGATGTTCATGTAAACCTGAAGTTTATAGTTTTTCAAATTTATAGAAATTAAAGTTCTAAAATTGTCGTGAAAATTATTAGACTTGACTTTTTGTTAACCGGAAGTTTACATTTAGAATTTGCAGAACCCGAAATTATGTTTATGGATTATATTATGAGATGTTAAATTAAAACATGCAGATTTAATATTTAGATACCGAAGTTTTAAAAATCCATGCTGTATAGATCAAGGATATCATATTGCCCCCAAAGTAGCAATATTGGGAGAAATTTGGAGAAATATTAAAGCGCATGTATTGCCGAAATAAAATAAACCATCAAATTTTTCTTGTCGACAGTTAACTATTCCCATAAGTGAATGCGAAAAATTATGATGGTCATTAAAAAGGTCATGGAAAACTGAGGCCCCAGAAGTGGTCAGAATTTAAATTAAGGCAATACAATTGATAAGATGAGCCAAAATATGGATCCCAGAAGTGATTCATTAATTTGTGGAGATGAGAATGATATGTGTATTGTTGATTGTGCTACTACACACACTGTCCTACGAGATAAGAAATATTTCTCATGCCTAACCTTTGTGGAGGCAAAAGTGAACACCATTATGGGTTCGCAAATTTAATAGAAGGCTCGGGAAGAGCTACTGTAATATTGAGAAATGAAAAAAAATTAAGCATTGAGAATGCTTTGTATATTAGTAAATCCAGAAGAAATCTACTTAATTTTAAAGATATCCACAGAAATGGATATCTTGTTATGACCACAAATGAGAATGAAACAGAGTTTCCATATATCACTTTTAGTGATTGTGGTGAAAGCGGGTACTGGAAAAGTTATCTGTTCAATTATCAGGTTTGTATTTTCCAACAATAACAATAGTTGAGTCCTTAATTCGAATGTTCTTATGCTTTGGCATAATCATCTTGGTCATCCAGGATCAATGATGATGCGTAGGATTGTTGAAAATTCATGTGGACATTCATTGAAAAACCAGAAACTTTTTCAGTCCAATGAAATAATTTGTACCGTTTGTTTATAAGGAAAATTAGTGGTCCGGCCATCAAAAACCAAAGTTAGTGCAGAATCTTCATCACTATTGCAGATAATTCAGGAAGATATATGTTTCCCTATTAATCCACCAAGTGGACCATTTAATTGTTTTATGGTTTTGATTGACGCATCCAGTATATAGTCACATGTGTGCTTATTGCAAACTTGTAATGTTGCATTTTCTAAATTGCTAACAGAAATCATTAAATTAAGGGCACATTTTCCTAATTATCCGATAAAGTTTATTCGTTTTGATAATGCTGGTGAATTCAAATCTAAGACATCTGATGGATATTGCCTGTCATTAGGCTTTGATATGGAGCATCATGTTTTTTATGTGCATATTCAAAATGATTTAACATAATCTTTTATTAAACGTATGCAGATAGTTCACGTACATTATTATTTCAATCACAATTATCACTTTCTGTTTAGGGACATGGCGTATTACATGTTAATTCTTTAATTCGATTAAGGTATGGTGCATATCACCAATATTCTCTTGTACAACTTGCATGTGGGCATGAACCTAATATTTCCCATTTACGAATTTTTGGTTGTACTGCACAAATGTCTGTAGCACCCCTTTTACGCACAAAAATGGGATCTCAACGACGATTGGGTATTTATGTTGGTTTTTTCTCACCATCTGTTATCAGGTATTTTGAGCCTTTGATAGGTGACCTATTCACTGCACAATTTGCATATTGTCATTTTGATGAGACAACATTCCCACATTTGGGTAGAAAGAAACCGCCTCCTGAAGTTAGGCATGAAATCGAATGGAAAGTAAATTTCATTTCTCATCTAGATCCTTGTACATCACAATGTGATAAAGAAGTACAAAGGATAATACATTTCCAAAATGTTGCAAATCAAATGCCTGAAGCATTTGCAGACACGTCAAAAATGACAAGATCATATATACATGTTGTAAACACACATGCGAGAATTAAAGTTAATGATAATAATGCGAAAGCCGCAGTTGAAAATGACCGGGAGCAAAAGATAGTGTTACTTGAAAGAAGCTTGTAATTCTTGAAGTCTAGGAGGCCATTAGGAGCAAAAGATAGCGTCCCTCGAAAACGAAAGAAGCATGTAGTTCATGAAGAACTACCAGTTCTAGAAGAACCGTCAAACATGTATGTAGTTCCAGAAGAACTATTGTTACAGAAAAACCATCAGATAGACATATAGTTCCAGAGGAACCGTCGATTCCCAAAGAATATGAAATTCCTGAAGAATTTCAAGAACAAAAAAGTGAAGAAATATATATTAATTATTCCTACAGAAAAGAATTTTGGGATCGAAAATGGATTATCGTTGATGATATTTTTTCATTTGCGGTGGCAACTTAAGTAATGGATGATTTTGATTTTGAACCACGAAATATTGATGAATGTCGTGAAAGATATGATTGGCCAAAATAGGAAGAAGCAATTCAGGCGGAATTGACTTCATTAGCAAAACGCCAAGTGTTTGGACCAATAATTCGAACACCGGAAATTGTTCGACCAATTGGATATAAATGGGTATTCACAAGGAAAAGAAATGTGAAAAAAAATTGTTCGATATAAAGCCAGGCTTGTAGCCTAAGGTTTTTCTCAACAGCATGAGGTCGATATTGATGAAATATATTTACTTGTGATGGATATAATTACATTCAAATACTTGATCATTACAAATACCTTACAAGAGAAGAGTATAAGAATAATGTTATATGTCATTGTGTATTCATCAAGAAAACAAATCAGGAATTTTTTATTATGGCATAATATGTTGATGATATGAATTTAATTGGGACTCCTGAAAATATCCTAAAAACTACATAATATCTCAAGAAATTATTTGATATGAAAGATTGAGGGAGAACAAACTATTGTCTCGGCCTGTAGATCGAGCATATTTCAGATAGAATTTTAATTCATCAATCTGCATATGTTGATAAACTCCTGGATCATTTCAGTATACAAAATGCACATCCATTGAGTGCTCCAATGGTTGTTCGATCACTTGATCCTACAAAAGATCCATTTCACCCAAAAGAGATAGATGAAAAGATACTTGATCCTGAAGTACCATATCTAAATGCGAATGGGGTTTTATTATATTTGACATAATGTACAACATCGAATATAACATTTGCAGTAATTGTGCTATCAAGATTTAGTTCAGAACCAACAAGACGCATTAGAACGAAATCAAGCATATATTACCTTACTTGAGCAGGACAAAAGATTTGAGGATACTGTATTCAAAATTCTCAAGTAATACTAACTTGATCGGATATGCAGATGCATGATACCTTTCTGATCCCCATAAAGCACACTCCCAAACTGGATATATATTTACTTGTAATGAAATGACAATATCTTAGCGCTCCACGAAGCAGAATTTGGTCACAACATTCTCAAACCATTCAGAATTTCTAGCACTACACGAAGCTAGTCGTGAATGTATGTTCTTGCGATCAGTCATTTGAATAAATTTTATGGGTTCCAAATCAATAAAACTCATGCATAGCGGAAGCGATTTAATCATGGGATTCAAAATAAATATATGAAGATCATCATACATATAATTTTAAGCAAAATAATAACATGAATTAGAAGCACTACCTTTGGATTCGAATCTAGATACAAAAGTAGGTATATCTCTATCAATTCCACACAACGACGTATTGATCACAAGATCAAACCCCTCAAGAAAGTTTTACTAGTTGTTACTCGAGGGAGAGAGAGAGAGGCTCGGCCGAATGGGGTGGAGGAGGACGGCTAGGGTTTTCAAACCCTAGTTGTCATTTTTTGTTTTAATTTCAATTAAAACACAAAAGGTTCTCAATCCCAGTCACTTAAACTCATTTAATTAATTCTTTTAAACTCCAATAAGATTTATTAATATAATAAAATTCCTTATTTAGATCATCACATAATTCACTTAAACCAATTCCCTTAACCGTCCGGTTTACAACCTAGATAGGAAATTGTCTAATTTGTTCCGGTTTAGCTTAGACCATTCCGGTCTAGTTAAACAGGAAAGTGACTTTTCCTAATTCTCATATCTCACTTATTTGGACTTTCGAAGTCCAATTTTCTATATGCATCGCTTTAAGTGTGTGATCTCTAGGCTCACGACATGTTGGTAGACCGGCGAAATTACTATTTTTCCCTTTCCATCATAAGTGGTCTCTTGTAAGACATTATGATTACCCAACGTTCGTGATTATCGATGATTCGATTTAACCTCATATCGTTATCCCTTTATCCCTAGATATCCAGATTGATCATAAGGCATAAAGTCGTCATCCTTATTTAATCAATCACCGGTGCTTGATTTGTGAGATGACCGAAAACTTGATACTACGTATGTCTAGCATGGTCATGAATTTCCTTTCAGTCATACTCATCAAGTGCCCTAAAAAAATATCATTCCCATGCCAGATCATGAGGGATATATCATTTAGCCGTATTTCGCGTTCACTCGTGTAATCCATAACTAAGCCAATTAGAGCTCTTGTGATTATCCTTTTTACAAATAACATTAGGCAACGTCAAACTCAGGTACTTATTACATAGGAACTACAAAGAATCCTTGGTTTAAGGATACTTTGACAAACTACAATATGTGAGTATGCTCATGACAACATCTATGCTACATACTCACCATCGGGTCGTCCAATATCATTCCCCGAATGATATCCATGATCTAACCCCGGCACTTGCCTTGCCATGGTCAGTAGAGCATGATCATATAGAGTTATCCTCATATTGGTCGCTTCTGATGAAGCATATATGACCATGGACGCATTAAATGTGATTCTTTCCGATCTACAGTTCTACTATTATTGATGACACACATAATGATATAGATCGAATCACATTTAAGATATTACTACAACACATTAGTAATATAATGATGTTTGATTTATTCTGAAAGATGATAAAACATTACATGTAGATAACTTTTTACATTAGGCTAGGGCACAACTCTAACAATCTCCCACTTGCCCTAGCTCCAATCTAAGTTCCGATCTAAGTTCCAATCTATTTCCATAGACCTCACATGTCTCTCATGCTTAGGTTTTTGTGCCCTAGCACAATGTATTTTCAATCTAATCATGTAATAAAGATTATTAGTTGAAATAAAATCGGCATTCATATTACTAAGTGTTGTAGTAATATCTTATATATGATTTGATTTGTATCATTGATGTGTCAACACATAATAGTAGATCTACAAATCAGATAAAATCTTACTTAAGCAGTCCCCGATCAGAATAGCTTCATAAGAAGCGATCAGTATGAGGCTAACTCTAAATGATCACGCTCTACTGATCATGGCCAGAAGGGGGCCAGAGTTAGGTCATAGTATCACCAGACATGGGTGATATAGGACGACCCGATCATGAGTATGTTACATAGACACAGTCATGAACATACTCATATGTCGGCACATGAAATCACATCCTCAGACAGAAGGATCATTGAGGTCACTATGTAATGAGTGACGAGTTTGACTCAGTCTAACGTGTCCTGTAAAAGGGTTACAATAACGACTGTGATTGGCTCGATCACGAGTTACATGAGTTGACTCAATAGATCGCTGAAGGATTTATCCCTCATACGGACGTGTGAGCAGATATCAGTTTAGGCCACTAGATGAGTACAACTGAAATACAATAGCATGACCATGCAGTCGATACATAATATCAGTTACAATTCAGTTAACTCAAAATCAAGAAACGGGACAATTGAACGAGGATGACTTGTCTATGCCTCGTGGTTGTCAAAGATATCAAGAGGATAAAAGGATAGATTCGTGTACGACAAGGTTAAGTTGAAATCTCGATAATCATAAGCGTTGGGTAATCAAGATGTCTTGCTAGAGGCCACTCATGATGAATAGGGTAAAATAGTAATTTTACCAGTCCGCCGACGTGCCGTGAGCCTAGAGGGTCACACACTAAAGGTTGAGTAAAACGGATGGAATCATATAGAGGAATAATGAGAAAGACAAAATTTCGTTTTGGATTAAATCGGATTAGACCGATTTCGGTTTAGGACTAAACTGGAAATCAAGAACGGTTTAGCTGAACCAATTAATTATAATCTAATTAAATTAGCTAAATTGGGCCTAGCCAGAATGGGCTTCTCTACATAATTAATTAAAAGTTTTGGGCTTTAAGCCCATTAAGGCATTTAATTAATTATTGCCTAAAAAGGGTTATAAAAGGGAAATTTTCAGATCTTAAATTTAAGGAATTTTATTTTTCCAAAACCCTAGCTACTCTCCTCTCTCTCTCTCTCTCTCTCTCTCTCTCTTTAGCCGACCGGCCACCTCCCTCCCTCCATCTCCGTCCGTTTTGATTGTTTCGATCTTCTAATAAGGATCGTTGTGAGTATCCCTGGATTGCTATTCCTGTGTGGACAATCTTTAGAGGTTACTAAATTCAATTTAGTAACAAAGAGATTTTAATCAAAGGTAATATTCAAGTTTTATTCTAGCCTAGATCTCATGATCATGCAAGATCCTTATTAATTCGGACATTTGAGGTTAATTTCTTGTATGGGCATGAAATCAATTGATTGGAACCCTCAAATAATTCCTTCAGTGGTATCAGAGGCTTGGTTACACATGATTTTGTATTCAGGCATGATAGGCTAGATTTTATTTTGCAATTCATTTCAGTGTTGTAAATTCAAAATTGCAAATTCTATGATTTTGATTAATGAATTAATTGCTGGAATTTTTTTATTCTTGCTGAAAAATTAAAATTGATCGAGCAATATCAGGATTGAGACCCGCGGGAGGCCGAGGCTAGCCGAGAGGCTAACCCGGCCGCGCCACGAGCCGATTGGCCGGAACGAGGAAGCCGACCAAATCTGCCCGTGGCAGATCTAGCCGAGCCCCTCGGCTCCGGCCAGGGGACGGCCATGGCCTGACCGGCCAGGCGGCCCGCCACGGCCAGCCCTGGCGGCTAGGGTTTGGCCTAACCCAAAATTGGCCCTCAGATCAATTTTGGTTCGGTCAAACCAGAATGGATGCGGGTCAGAACCGACCTAGAAAATCCAGAATTTTCAGCAATAATTAATTAAAATTTCAGACCGGTTCGGTTTTGATAAACCAGGGCGTGAACCGATTTAATTCAAAAATTAATCGGTTCAAGAAAACAGTTTCGATAAGCTGTATTTTATGATTTAAATCAAGATAAAATTGGAATTAATATGTTTGCTTGATAACATGCTTGTTTGAAAACATGATTGTTTGATAACACGGTGTTTGCAACATAATTGCTAAGTTAGCCCAAATTTAGAATTTAATTTTGGTTTGCAACCTGCGAGTTGCTTTTGGATTGTAATTTAACTGTGACCTACGTGTCACAGCATTTATTTTATTTAAATTAAATGTAATTACGAAGTCCCAAGACGAGAAGAACCGAAGACAATGACAGTAATCCCGAGGAGGCGTGGAGCCAGTGGGAGTCCAGGAGAATAAGGAAAGACAAGACCTAGTATAGGATTTAGTTTATTCCAGTAGGGTTAGCGGGCTAGCTAAAGCAAATTTAGATTTATGTTTATGAATGTATGGTTGAATGTATGATTTAATTTTCATAAGCTCATATTAATTAGATCATCACCCACATGTGTAAAGATTAATAATAATAAGTTAATCACGCACATGTAAACAAGAATTAAAAGTATCTCTACATGGATTTGTAGATGATAATTTCAAGTTAAGATCAAATAATTATCAGTGATAGTGGACATTTAAAAGGCAAGTAATTTCAAGTCAAGCTAGATACCACCCACTTTTCATCACTTCGATTAGTTCTCAGACTCATGGGTGGATACGATTAACGTGGATCCATGAGAATGAGTTCTAATAGAATATGGACTATTCTGCATGGGTACGTGCGCATTAGCGTAGTAACCATGTAGATTGGACCATGCGTTGAAAGATGGTTGACTTGGCTGCGATTCTCAGATGATCTGAGCAAGGGTATCAGATATAGGGCAATGCCGTATACATATAATGTATAAGCCCTGGCCAAGAATCACATGGTATTGTGAAAGGACTGGATTGTCCTACTCCAATGTCCAAAACTGGGGCGATGAGATTAACTCACTTCAGTTTTGGGTATGCGGAGATCTTGGTTTAGATTTAGACACAAGAATCAGAAATGTTCATAATCAAGTATCTCTCACTTTAACTTAAACTAAGAATATGATTGAATTTATTTTAATGTGTAGATTAAATGGCACCGTCGCAACCCAAATCAACACGTTCTGGCAATGAAGCCTTAAAGTCTCTTATGTCGAGTGACAGGCTGTCAGGGACCAACTTCCTGGTTTGGGAGAGGAACCTGATGCCAGCGAGGCCGATAAGAACGCTTATGACAAGTACATAAGTGATCGACAAGATGTTGGCATCCTCATGGTCGGGTCAATGGAAAATGACACCTAGGACCAGTTCATGCATCTCATGGACAATCCACAAGAGATGATGGAGTAAATAGAAGTATACTACCAGAAGAATGCTCGTGTTGAAAGATATGACACTCTTAGGGAGTTGTTCTACAGCAGGCTGAATGCTGGTGAGGCAGTGAGCCCACATGTCCTCAAGATGAAGCGGCTCTTTGATCGCTTGACCAGTCTAGGTCACAGCTTCACAAAGCAGCTAAAATCAGACATAATCCTGATGTTGCTTCCAAAGGTTTATGGAGATGTGATCACAAGTTACAATCTCCATAATATGAAAAAGACTATCAAGGAACTGCATGAGATGTTGGTGACAGCAGAGAAAAATCTCAAGGGCAAGACCCCTGAGGTTCTGATGGTCAATAAGGGTGTCAGCTTCAAAAGAGTTGGCAAACCTACTGGCAAGTCACCAGGACATTCCAACAAGGGCAAGGCACCAGCAGTGGCGGGTAAGGTAAGGCGCCAATGCACCTAGCTGGGCAGATAAGGGCACCTAGAGGTCCGAGGATCCAAGGGGTTCCTAGAACCGAAGGGAGCACTTCGACCTCAGAGGTAGTCTGTTACTATACTGTCAGCAGCCAGGTCATTAGAAGAAGGATTGCAGGCAGCACAAGGAATATGTGAAGAACTTGCAGAAGGGAGGACACCCTTCAGGACCTGGATCAGGTATTTACGTTGTTAAGTATAATCTCGACGTTACTTTCTCAGATAAATGGGTAGTTGATACCGGAGTAGAAACTCATATTTTTGTTAATCTGCAGGATCTAGAAAGTAAGAAGCTCTGTGGGAAAGGCGAGCGGGATCTGAGAGTCGAAGACAACAGTTTGGTGTCTACGACGGCTGTCGGTTCTGTTAGTCTTAGGATGCCCACAGGGCTTATTTGAGTTTTGGATGATGTATTATGTGTACCTACATTTAGTAGGAATATTATTTAAGTGTCCAGTTTGGACGAACTTGGTTTTGTGTTTGCCATAGACAATGACATATTTACTTTATCAAGAAATAATATTGTTTATGGCACTGCATCTATGGTTGGTGGATTATATATTCTAAATATTGATAACTCTAACTACTATTCAAACTATAACGTAAATTAGAGGTTGAAGTCGGATGACTTAAACCAGACAGTGATGTGGCACTGTCGTCTAGGCCACATAGGCGAGAAACGCGTCTCGACACTTCACAAGTGTGGGCTATTAAGCCCGTTTGAATTCACACCAATCGAGAGATGCAAATCTTGCATTACGGGAAAGATAACAAAGGCGCCTTTTGGCGGCTTAGGTGAAAAGGCAAGTGATCTGCTGGGCCTAATACATTGAGACATATGTGGGCCCATAAGTACACAGGCTAGGAGAGGTTTCAGTAATACATTCAGACGTATGTGGGCTCACGAGTGCACATGCTAAGAGAGGTTTCAGATACTTTATAACCTTTACCGACGATTTCAGTAGGTATGGGTATATCTATTTTATGAGACATAAGTCGGAATCCTTTGATAAATTCAAAGAATTCCATAATGAAGTACAAAACCATCTTGGTAAAAGTATAAAGGTACTTCATTTCGATCGAGGTGGCGAGTACTTAGATTAGGAATTTCTCAGTCACCTAAGGGATAACGGTATACTCTCAGAATTAACTCCGCCAGGAACCCCTCAGCTGAATTGTGTTTCCGAACGGAGGAACAGAACCCTGCTTGACATGGTTCGTTCCATGATGAGTCACGCTGACCTTCCAGCATCTTTCTGGGGCCATGTCCTAGAAACGACCGCATTCATTTTGAATCGGGCCCCTATAAAGGCAGTTGAGATCACTCCATTTGAGGTTTAGCATGGGAAAGCTCCCAAGCTGTCTTTCCTCAAGATTTGGGGGGTGCGATGTTTACGTCAAGCGGTTGCTTGGTGATAAACTGGAACCTAAGGCAGATAAGTGTGTCTTTGTAGGGTACCCGAAAAGAAACCATGGGGTACTACTTCTACAAACCTGAAAAGAACAAAGTCTTTGTTGCTCGAGGTGGGGTTTTCTTGGAAAGAGAATTCTTATCCAAGTCCTATTCCAACAGAAACTCCTGTAGGACCAAGGAGGTGTGAAAGATCTCGTCAAAACCCAGTCAGATATGGCTTCTTAGCCATAGAGGGTAATGATTGATAGTTGTAGATCAGGATGATCCCGCAACTGTTCAGCAAGCCTTGGCCAGTCCCAACTCCAAAGAATGGCAGAATGGCATGAATGAGGAAATGAAGTCCATGAAAGAAAATTAGGTCTGGAACTTAGTAGACATCACACCGGTGATAAAACCCATAGGGTGCAAGTGGATATTTAAGTTAAAGACAGATATGGACGGAAAGCCTCAGACTTACAAAGCAAGACTAGTTGCAAAAGGTTATCGTCAAGTCCAAGGCATGGACTACGATGAGACTTTTTCGCCAGTAGCAATGATTAAGTCAATTCGGATAATGTTAGCCATTTCAGCATATTTCGATTACGAGATATGGCAAATGGACGTCAAAACCGCATTCCTTAACGGGAATTTGCAGGAGGATGTCTATATGACCCAGCCAGAAGGTTTTGTCGACCCAGAACATCCCGAAAAGGTGTGTAAGCTGCAACGATCCATTTATGGGTTGAAGCAAGCTTCAAAGAGTTGGAACTTACGGTTCGATGAAGCTGTAAAAGAGTTCGGGTTTATCAGGAATCCAGATGAACCCTGTATCTACAAGAAGAGAAGTGGGAGTAACATAGTGTTCCTGATGATGTACGTCGACGACATACTGGTCATGGGAAATAACATCCCAACCTTGCTTGAGACCAAAGCTTGGTTAGGGAAGTGTTTCTCCATGAAGGACTTTAGAGAGGCCGCTTACATTCTAGGGATCAGGATCTATAGAGATCGATTCAAGAAAATTTTAGGCCTAAGTCAGAGCACCTACATAGATAAAGTGTTGAGAAGATTCTCAATGCTTGACTCTAAGAAAGTGAACCTCCCAGTAAGACATGGTATCAAGTTCAGCAAGAATCAGTGTCCTAAAAACACCTGATGAGCTTAAGAAGATGGAGGGAATCCCATATGCTTCGGCCGTGAGATCTATTATGTATACCATAATCTGTACGAGGCCTGACGTATCGTTCGCCCTCAGCTGTGCCAGCAAATTTCACTCTAACCGAGGCCAAGATCACTAGACTGTCGTCAAGTGTATCCTCAAGTATCTGAGGAGAACAAATGACGCATTCTTAGTGTATGGCGGGATAGAAAGAGAACTGAGTGTCACTGGATATGTTGACGCTAGTCGGTGTGGGTCAGAAGCTTCTTGAGTGGATTAGATGTACTGCCGCGAATGTCTGATCCCGTGAGCTTATATTGTGACAACACGGGGGCCGTAACACTTGCTAAAGTGCCAAGATTTCACAACAGGACCAAGCACGTCGAGAGAAAGTATCACATCATCAGAGAGATGGTTGATAAAGGTGAAGTAGAGAAAATCTACGTTTCAACGCATGATAATCTAGCTGACCCTTAACTAAGTCACTATCGTAGCCTAAGCATGAGGAGCATGTCAAGGAAATGGGTTTAGATTGGAATACCAATTGGGTCTAGGGAAAATGGGAGACTGTTTGGTTTTTGTGCCCTAGCATAATGTATTTTCAATCTAATCATGCAATAAAGATTATAATATAAATAAAATTGGCATTCATATTACTAACTGTTGTAGTAATATCTTAAGTATGATTTGATTTGTATCATTGATGTGTCAACACATAATAGTAGATCTACTAATCAGATAAAATCTTACTTAAGCAGTCCCCGATCAGAATAGCTTCATAAGAAGCGATCAGTATGAGGGTAACTCTAAATGATCACGCTGTACTGATCATGGCTAGAAGAGGGCCAGAGTTAGGTCATAGTATCACTAGACATGGGTGATATAAGACGACCCGATCATGAGTATGTTACATAGACACAGTCATGAACATACTCATATGTCGGCACATGAAATCACATCCTCAGACAGAAGGATCATTGAGGTCACTATGTAATGAGTGACGAGTTTGACTCAGTCTAACGTTACAATAACGACTGTGATTGGCTCGATCACGAGTTACATGAGTTGACTCAATAGATCGCTGAAGGGTTTATCCCTCATATGGATGTGTGAGTAGATATCAGTTTAGGCCACTTGATGAGTACAACTGAAATACAATAGCATGGCCATGCAGTCGATACGTAGTATCAGCTACAATCCAATTAACTTAGAATTAAGAAACAGGACAATTGAACGAGGATGACTTGTCTATGCCTCGTGGTTGTCAAATATATCAAGAGGATAAAAGGATAGATTCGTGTACAACAAGGTTAAGTCGAAATCTCGATAATCACAAGTGTTGGGTAATCATGATGTCTTGCTAGATGCCACTCATGATGGAAAGGGTAAAATGGTAATTTTACCAGTCCACCGATGTGTTGTAAGCCTAGAGGATCACACACTAAAGGTTGAGTAAAACAGATGGAATCATATAGAGGAATCATGAGAGAGACAAAATCCAGTTTTGGATTATACCGGATTAAATCGATTTCGGTTTAGGACTAAACCGAAAATCAAGAACGGTTTAGTTGGACCAATTAATTATAATCTAATTAAATAGATTTAATTAAATTAGCTAAAGTGGGCCTAGCTAGAATGAGCTAATCCAGAATGGGTTTCTCTACATAATTAATTAAAAGCTTTGGGCTTTAAGCCCATTAAGGCTTTTAATTAATTATTGCCGAAAAAGGGTTATAAAAGAGAAATTTTCAGATCTGAAAATGAAGGAATTTTATTTTTCTAAAACCCTAGTCACTCTCCTCTCTCTCTCTCTCTAGCCGACCGGCCACCTCCCTCCCTCCATCTCCTTCCGTTTTGCTTGCTTCGATCTTCTAGTAAGGATCGTTGTGAGTATCCCCGGATTGCTCTTCCTGTGTGGACGATCTTTAGAGGTTACTAAATCCAATTTAGTAACAAAGAGATTTTAATCAAAGGTAATAATTATGTTTTATTCTAGCCTAGATCTCATGATCAATTCTTGATCATGCAAGATCCTTATTAATTCGGATATTTGAGGTTAATTTATTGTATGGGCATGAAATTAATTGATTGGAACCCTCAAATAATTCCTTCAATTATCATCAGTCGGAACATATGTCATCTTCACATCACCATTATCAATGTACTCTCTGATAATGTGATCTTTTCTGCGTATATGTTTGGAACTATTGTGAAATCTGGGCTCATGAGCAAGTGTTATGGCTCCCGTGTTGTCGCACAACAAGTTTACCGGATCAGACGCTCGCATCATTACATCTAATCCGGTTAAAAAGCTTCAAATCTATACGGCCTCCTTAGCTGCTTCTGTAGCAGCTATATCCTCAACCTCCATTGTAAAATCGGTAGTTGTGGCTTGCTTGAAGCTCTTCCAGCTGAATGCTCCACTCTTCAACACAACGACATATCTTGCCTGAGATTTGAGGTCATCAGGATATGTCTGAAAACTAGCATCAACATATCATTTGACTGCTAGTTCTCCATCTACCCTTCCATACACTAGGAATGCGTCATTGGTCCTCCTCAAGTATTTGAGGATGGCCTTGACAGCAATTTAGTGTTCTTGGCCAAGGTTAGACTGAAATTTGCTGGTACAGCTGAGTGCAAACGAGACATCCGGTCTCGTGCATATCATGGCGTACATGGTAGATCTTACAGCCGAAGAAAATGTTATCTTATTCATGTTGCACAGCTCATCAGGTGTACTAGGATACCGTTTCTTGCTGAGCTTAATGTCATGACACATGAGTATGTATCCCTTCTTAGAATCAAGTATTGAGAATCTTCTCAACACTTTATCAATGTACGTGCTTTGACTTAGTCCCAAAATTCTTTTGGAGCGATCCCTATAGATCTTGATGCCCAAAATAAATGTGGCATCACCTAAGTCCTTCATTAAGAAACACTTCCCTAACCAAGCTTTGGTGGCAAGCAAGGTCGGGACATCGTTCCCGATAAGTAGTATGTCGTCGACATAAAGCACCAGGAATACTATATTACTCCCACTCACTTTCTTATAAACGCAAGGTTCATCTTCATTCTTGATGAAGCTGAATTCTCTTACAGCTTCATTAAAATGAAGATTCTAACTCCGGTAAGCTTGCTTCAATCTATAAATGGATTTGTGCAACTTGCATATCTTTCCAGAATTCTTTGGATCGACAAAACCCTCGGGCTACGTCATATACACATCCTCTTGTAAGTTCCTGTTAAGGAAGATGGTTTTGACATCCATGTTTCATATCTCATAGTCGTAGTATGCCGTCATGGCAAGAATAATCAAGATTGATTTGACCATTGCTACTGGTGAAAAGGTTTCATCATAATCCAGACCTTGAATCTGATGATAACCTCTTGCAACCAATCTAGCCTTATAGGTCTGAGGTTTTCCATTCATGTCGGTCTTTAGCTTATAGACCTACTTACAATCGATGGGTTTTATCCCAGGGGTTTGATCAACCAAATTCCATACTATTGATCACGAGATCTTAGACTAGAATAAAATTTAAATTTTACCTTAATTCAAAATCTCTCTGTTACTAAATAATATTTAGTAACCTCTAAAGAACGTCCACACAGGAAGAGCAATCCAGGGATACTCACGACGATCCTTACTAGAAGATTGAAGCAAGCAAAACGGACGGAGCAAGGAGGAGGGAGGTGGCCGGCGGCTAGGAGAGAGAAAAAGGAGAGCTAGGGTTTTGAAATTAATTCACTTAATTTTAAGATCTGAAAATTACCCTTTTATAACCCTTAATTGGACTTTAATTAATTAAAGGCCTTAATGGGCTTAAAGCCCAAAGCTTTTAATTAATTGTGTAGAGAAGTCTATTCTGTCTAGGCCCAGTTTAGCTAATTTAATTAAATCTATTTAATAAGATTATAATTAATTAGTCCTGCTAAACCGTTCTTGATTTCCGGTTTAATCCTAAACCGGATTTTGTCTCTCTCATAATTCCTCCATATGATTCCATCCGTTTTACTCAACCTTTAGTGTGTGACCCTCTAGGCTCACGACACGTCGGCGGACTGGTAAAATTACCATTTTACCCTTTCCATCATGAGTGGCCTCCAGCAAGACATCATGATTACCCAACGCTTGTGATTATCGAGATTTCGACTTAACCTTGTCGTACATGAATCTATCCTTTTATCCTCTTGATATCTTTGACAACCACAAGGCATAGACAAGTCATCCTCGTTCTATTGTCTTGTTTCTTGATTCTGAGTTAACTGAATTATAACTGATACTATGTATCGACTACATGGCCATGCTATTGTATTTCAGTTGTACTCATCAAGTGGCCTAAACTGATATTTGCTCACGCGTCCGTATGAGGGATAAATCCTTCAGCGATCCATTGAGTCAACTTATGTAACTTGTGATTTAGCCAATCACAGTCGTTATTGTAACCTTTTTACAGGAGACGTTAGACTGAGTCAAACTCGTCACTCATTACATATTGACCTCAATGGTCCTTCTGTCAGAGGATGTGATTTCATGTGCCGACATATGAGTATGTTCATGACGCTGTCTATGTGACATACTCACGATCGGGTCGTCCTATATCACCCCTGACTGGTGATACTATGACCTAACTCTGGCCCCCTTCTGGCCATGATCAGTAGAGCGTGATCATTTAGAGTTAGCCTCATACCGATCGCTTCTTATGAAGATATTCTGATCGGGGACTGCTTAAGTAAGATTTTATCTGATCTGTAGATCTACTATTATGTGTTGACACATCAATGATACAAATCAAATCATACTTAAGATATTACTACAACACTTAGTAATATGAATGCCGATTTTATTTCAACTAATAATCCTTATTATATGATTAGATTTAAAATACATTGTGCTAGGGCACAAAAACCCAACAATCTCCCACTTGCCCTAGATCCAATTGGTATTCCAATCTGAACCCATTCCCCTGACATGTTCCTCATGCTTAGGCTGCGGTAGTGCCTTAGTTAAGGGGTCAGCTAGATTATCATGCGTTGAAACGTAGCTTATCTCTACTTCGCCTTTATCAACCATCTCTCTGATGATGTGATACTTTCTCTCGACGTGCTTGGTCTGGTTGTGAAATCTGGGCTCTCTAGCAAGTGCTACGGCCCCCGTGTTGTCACACCTTAAGCTCACGGGATCAGACGTTCGCGGCAGTACATCTAATCCTCTCAAGAAGCTCCTAACCCACACCGCTTCCTTAGCTGCTTCTGACGCAGCTATGTATTCCGCCAACGTGGTGGAGTCGGCTATTGTCGCTTCCTTAAACCTTTTCCAACTGAAAGCTCCCCTGTTCAGTATGAACACATACCCTCATTGAGACTTAAAGTCATCTGGGTCTGTCTGAAATCTAGCATCAACATATCCAGTGACGCTTTGTTCTCCTTCTATCCCGCCATACACTAAGAAGGCGTCCTTTGTTCTCCTCAGATACTTGAGGATACACTTGACGGCAGTCCAGTGATCTTTGCCTGGGTTAGACTGAAATCTGCTGGCACAGCTGAGGGCAAACGATACGTCAGGCCTCGTACAGATCATGGCATACATGATGGATCCCACCGCCGAAGCATACGGGATTCCATTCATTTTCTTAAGCTCAGCATGTGTTTTAGGACACTGTTTCTTGCTTAGCTTGATGCCATGTCTCACTGGAAGGTTCCCTTTCTTAGAGTCAAGCATTGAGAATCTTCTCAACACTTTATCTATATAGGTGCTCTGACTTAGACCTAAAATTCTCTTGGATCGATCTCTGTAGATCCTGATCCCTAGAATGTAAGCGGCCTCTCCTTAAGTCCTTCAAGGAGAAACACTTCCCTAACCAAGCTTTGGTCTCAAGCAAGGTTGGGACGTTATTTCCCATGATTAGTATATCGTCGACATACAGCACCAGGAACACTACGTTACTCCCACTGCTATTCTTGTAGATACAGGGTTCATCGGGATTTTTGATGAACCCGAACTCTTTTACGGCTTCATCGAACCGTAAGTTCCAACTCCTGGAAGCTTGCTTCAACCCATAAATGGATCGTTGCAGCTTACACACCTTTTTGGGATGTTTAGGATCGACAAAACCTTCTGGCTGGGTCATATAGACATCCTCCTGCAAATTCCCGTTAAGGAATGCGGTTTTGACGTCCATTTGCCATATCTCGTAATCGAAATATGCTGCAATTGCTAACATCATCCGAATTGACTTAATCATAGCTACTGGCGAAAAAGTCTCATCATAGTCCATGCCTTGGACTTGACGATAACCTTTTGCAACCAGTCTTACTTTGTAAGTCTGAGGCTTTCCATCCATATCTGTCTTTAACTTAAATATCCACTTGCAACCTATCGGTTTTATCCCAGGTGTGTTGTCTACTAAGTTCCAGACCTGATTGTCTTTCATGGACTTCATTTCCTCATTCATGGCGTTCTGCCATTCTTTTGAGTTGGGACTGGCCAAGGCTTGTTGAACTGTTGCGGGATCATCCTGATCTACATATCAAGTCGTTACCCTCTTAGGCTAAGAAGCCATATCTGACTGGGTTTTGATGAGATCTTTCAGACCTCCTTGGTCCTACAGGAGTTTCTGTTGGAATAGGACTTGGATCATTTACCTCATTAGGTACCTCTACAATCTCTGCAGGTTGTTATGTGTCTTCTCGAATTTCTTCAAGAAGCACAGGACTCCCATTGAGATTCTTAGATAAGAATTCTCTTTTCAAGAAAACCCCACCTCGAGCAACAAAGACTTTGTTCTCCTCGGGTTTGTAGAAGTAGTACCCCATGGTTCCTTTAGGGTACCCTACAAAGACACACTTATCTGCCTTGGGTTCGAGTTTATCACCAAGCAACCGCTTGACGTAAACATCGCACCCCCAGATCTTTTGGAAAGACAACTTGGGAGCTTTCCCTTGCCAAACCTCAAATGTAGTGGTCTCCAATGCCTTTGTAGGTACTCGATTCAATATGAATGCGGCCGTTTCTAGGGCATGGCCCCAGAAAGATACTGGAAGGTCGGCGTGACTCATCATGGAACGAACCATGTCTAGCAGGGTTCTGTTCTTCCGTTCGGAAACACCATTCAGCTGAGGGGTTCCTGACGGAGTTAATTATGAGAGTATACCGTTATCCCTTAGGTGACTGAGAAATTCCCGATCTAAGTACTCGCCACCTCGATCGGAACGAAGTGCCTTTATACTTTTACCAAGCTGGTTCTGTACTTCATTCTGGAATTATTTGAATTTATCAAAGGACTACGACTTATGTCTCATTAAATAGACATACTCATACCTACTGAAATCGTCGGTAAAGGTTATGAAATATCTGAAACCTCTCCTGGCTTGTGTACTCATGGGCCCACATACGTCTGAATGTATTAGGCCCAAGAGATCACTCGCCCTTTCACCTAAGCCACCAAAAGGCGCCTTTGTCATCTTACCCATAATGCATGATTCGCATCTCTCGATTGGTGTGAATTCAAACGGGTTTAATAACTCACACTTATGAAGTGTCGAGACGCGTTTCTCGCCTATGTGGCCTAGACGACAGTGCCACATCACTGTCTGGTTTAAGTCATCCGACTTCAACCTCTTATTTACGTTATAGTTTGAACTGTAGTTAGTGTTATCAAAATTTAAAATATATAATCCACCAACCATAGATGCAGTGCCATAAACGATATTATTTCCTGATAAAGTAAATAAGCCATTGTCTATGGCAAATACAAAACCAAGTTTGTCCAAACTGGACACTGAAATAAAATTTCCTACTAAATGTAGGTACACATAGTACATCGTCCAAAACTAAAATAAGACCTGCGGGCATCCTAAGACTAACAGAACCGACAGCCGTCGTTGACACCGAACTGTTGTCTCCGACTCTCAGATCCCGCTCGCCTTTTCCAAAGAGCTTCTTACTTTCCAGATCCTGCAGATTAACACAAATGTGAGTTTCTGCTCGGGTATCAACTACCCATGTGTTTGAGAAAGTAACGTTGAGATTATACTCAACAACATAAATACCTGATCCAGGTCCTAAGGGTGTCCTCCCTTCTGCAAGCTCTTCACATAATCCTTGTGCTGCCTGCAATCCTTCTTCCAGTGACATGGCTGCTGGCAGTAGTAACAGACCACCTCTGAGGTCGAAGTGCTCCCTTCGGTTCTAGGAACCGCTTGGATTCTCGGACCTCTAGGTGCCCTTATCTGCCCAGCTAGGTTCATTGGCGCCTTACCCTTACCTGACACTGCAGGTGCCTTACCCTTGTTGGAGTGTCCTGGTGACTTGCCAGTAGGTTTGCTAGCTCTTTTGAAGCTGACACCCTTATTGACCATCAGAACCTCAGGGGTCCTACCCTTGAGGTTTTTCTCTGCTGGCACCAACATTCCATGTAGTTCCTTGATGGTCTTTTCCATATTATGGAGATTGTAATTTGTGATCACATCTCCATAAACCTTTGGAAGCGACATCAGAACAATGTCTGATTTCAGCTGCTCTGTGAATTTATGACATAGACTGGCCAAGCGATCAAAGAGCCGCTTCATCTTAAGAACATGTGGGCTTACTGCCACACAGCATTCAGCCTGTTATAAAACAACTCCCTAAGAGTGTCGTATATTTCGACACAAGCATTATTCTGGTAGTATATTTTATTTCCTCCATCATCTCTTGGGGATCTCCCATGAGATACATGAACTGGTCCTCAGTGTCATTTTCCATGGACCCGACCATGAGGATGCCAACATCTTGTCGATCACTTATGTACTTGTCATAAGCGTTCTTATCAGCCTCGTTGGCATCATCTGCAAGCTCAATCAAAGGTTTGTCTGTAAGGATATACTCCTGTCTGTCTTACTGAAGTGCAAGCTTCAGGTTCCTCTCCCATACCAGGAAGTTGGTCCCTGTCAGCCTGTTATTGGACAGAAGAGACTTTAAGGCTTCACTGCCAGAACGTGTTGATTTGGGTTGCGACGGTGCCATTAATCTATACATGAAAATAAATTCGATCAGATTCTTAATTAAATTGAAGTAAGAGATACTTGATTATGAACATTTCTGATTCTTATGTCTGAATCTAAACCAAGATCTCCGCATACCCAAAACTGAAGTGAGTTAATCTCATCGCCCCAGTTTTGGACATTGGAGTAGGACAGTCCAGTCCTTTCACAATTTCATGTGATTTTTGGCTAGGGCTTATACATTGTGTGTATACGGCATTGCCCTATATCTGATACCCTGGCTCAGATCATCTGAGAATCGCAGCCAAGTCAACCAATTTTCAACGCATGGTCCAATCTGCATGGCTACTACGCTAATGCGCACGCACCCATGCAAATTGGTCCATCTTCTATTAGAACCCATTCTCATGGATCCACGTTAATCTTATCCACCCATGAGTCCGAGAACTAATCGAAGTAATGAAAAGTGGGCGGTATCTAGCTTGACTTGAAATTATTTGCCTTTTAAATATTCATTATCACTAATCATAATTTGATCTTAATTTGAATTTATCATTTACAAATCCATGTAGAGATAATTTCAATTTCGATTTACATGTGTGTGATTAACTAATTATTATTAATCTTTACACATGTGGGTGATGATCTAATTAACATGAACTTATGAAAATTAAATCACACATTCAACCATACATTCATAAATATAAATGTAAATTTGCTTTAGCTAGCCAGCTAACCCTACTGGAATAAACTAGAACCTATATTAGGTCTTGTCTTTTCTCATTCTCCTGGACTCCCACTGGCTCCACGCCTCCTCGGGATTACTGTCCTTCTCTTCGGTCCTTCTTGTCTTGGGACTTTGTAATTACATTTTAATTTAAATAAAATAAATGATGTGACACGCAGGTCACTAATAAATTACAACCCATAAGCAACTCGCAGGTTGCAAACCGAAATTAAATTCTAAATTCGGGCTAACTTAGCAATCATGTTGTAAACACCGTGTTATCAAACAATCATGTTATCAAACAAGCATGTTATCAAGCAAGCATATTAGTTCCAATTTTATCTTGATTTAAATCATAAAATACGGTTTATCGAAACCGTTTCTTGAACCGGATAATTTCTGAATTAAATCGGTTCACGCGCTGGTTTATCGAAACCGAACCGGTCTGAAATTTTAATTAATAATTGCTGAAAAATTCTGGATTTTTCTGGGTCGGATCTGACCCGAATCCAATTGGTTTGACCGAACCAAAATTGACCCGAGGGCCAATTAGGGTTCGGCCAAAACCCTAGCCGTTGGGGCTAGCCGTGTCGTGGCCGACCAGCCCGTGAGGGCTGGCCGTGGCGGGCTGCCTGGCCAGATCTGGTCGGGCCGAAGCCCTCTCCTGGTCGGAGCCGAGAGGCTCGGCCAGATCTGCCACGGGCAGATCTGGTCGGCCTTCTCGTTCCAGCCGATCGGCCCGTGGCGCTGCCGAGGTTAGCCTCTCGGCTAGTCTCGGCCTCCCACGGGTCTCAATCCTGATATTACTCGATCAATAAATATTTTTTTCAGCAACATTAAAAAAAATTCCAGCGATTAATTCATTAACCAAAACATATAATTTGCAATTTTTTCAATTCACAATACCGAATTAAATCGCAAAATTAATTCTAGCCTATCATGCTCGAATACAAAATCATGCATAACCAGACCTCTGATACCACTGAAGGAATTATTTGAGTTTTACAATAATATAATTTCATGCCCATACAAGAAATTAACCTCAAATATCCGAAATAATTTAGACCTTGCATGATCATGAATTGATCACGAGATCTTAGACTAGAATAAAATTTAATTTTTACCTTGATTCAAAATCTCTCTGTTACTAAATAATATTTAGTAACCTCTAAAGAACGTCCACACAGGAAGAGCAATCCGGGGATACTCACGACGATCCTTACTAGAAGATCGAAGCAAGCAAAACGGACGGAGCAAGGAGGAGGGAGGTGGCCGGCGGCTAGGATAGAGAAAAAGGAGAGCTAGGGTTTTGAAATTAGTTCACTTAATTTTCAGATCTGAAAATTATCCTTTTATAACCCTTAATTTAATTAATTAAAGGCCTTAATGGGCTTAAAGCCCAAAGCTTTTAATTAATTGTGTAGAGAAGCCCATTCTGGCTTAGCCCATTCTGGCTAGGCCCAGTTTAGCTAATTTAATTAAATTTATTTAATTAGATTATAATTAATTAGTCATGCTAAACCGTTCTTGATTTTCGGTTTAATCTTAAACCAAAATCGGTTTAATCCTAAACCGGATTTTGTCTCTCTCATAATTCCTCCATATGATTCCATCTGTTTTACTCAACCTTTAGTGTGTGACCCTCTAGACTCACGACACGTCAGCGGGCTGGTAAAATTACCATTTTACCCTTTCCATCATGAGTGGCCTCTAGCAAGACATCATGATTACCCAACGCTTGTGATTATCGAGATTTCGACTTAACCTTGTCGTACATGAATCTATCCTTTTATCCTCTTGATATCTTTGACAACCACGAGGCATAGACAAGTCATTCTCGTTCTATTGTCCTGTTTCTTGATTCTGAGTTAACTGAATTATAACTGATATTATGTATCGACTGCATGGCCATGCTATTGTATTTCAGGTTGTACTCATCAAGTGGCCTAAACTGATATCTGCTTACACGTCCGTATAAGGGATAAATCCTTCAGCGATCCATTGAGTCAACTTATGTAACTTGTGATTTAGCCAATCACAGTCGTTATTGTAACCTTTTTACAGGAGACGTTAAACTGAGTCAAACTCGTCACTCATTACATATTGACCTCAATGGTCCTTCTGTCTGAGGATGTGATTTCATGTGTCGACATATGAGTATGTTCATGACTGTGTCTATGTGACATACTCACGATCGGGTCGTCCTATATCACCCCTGACTGGTGATACTATGACCTAACTTTGGCCCCCTTCTGACCATGATCAGTAGAGCGTGATCATTTAGAGTTAGCCTCATACCGATCGCTTCTTATGAACTATTCTGATCGGGGACTGCTTAAGTAAGATTTTATCTGATCTGTAGATCTACTATTATGTGTTGACACATCAATGATACAAATCAAATCATACTTAAGATATTACTACAACACTTAGTAATATGAATGCCGATTTTATTTCAACTAATAATCTTTATTATATGATTAGATTGAAAATACATTGTGCTAGGGCACAAAAACCCAACATGGCCATCATAATGCATGACACGTCAATCTAGTCACTGAGGAACTTTTGGTAAGCATCCCTCAATGCCCTAGTGGCGTTTAATGCTGGCTCAGCAGGTGGGTCATCGGTAAGGATATACAACTTGCGTTCATGCTTGAGTACAAACCTAAAGTTTCTATCCCAGTCTAAGTAATTGACGCTGTTGAGTATGTCCCTCTCAATCAGGATTCTCAATGCGCTATTACTTTCTTGTGTTGTGTTTGCCATTAGATTTACACGAAGTAAGCAAATTTTAATCAGTATTGATTTAAATTCAAGTTGGAGATAGAGATTATAAAAACTATTTGATTCTAGAACTTTTGGAATCTAAACCAGGATCCTTGCATACACTCGTTGAAGTGAACGAAGGCGCACTGCTCCAACCGAGCTACCAAGGTAGGATAACTCATCCAATTACATTCCGTGTAATTCCTAGCTAGGGTTAGTACATAAATGTACACGACATACCCTATATGATACCCTAGGTCAACTATGGCTGACAATCGTAGACAAGTCTACCAAGTCTCGGCTATAGCTTAGTTTTAATGTGACTACTACACGAAGGCACGCGCACCCACATCAAACTGCCCAACTCATCCGACTCTTCTCCCCAATAAATGCTACGCGGAGGCACACCCAATCACAAGCTCGAAGTCTTTCTGAGTGTCGAGACTTGGATGGTATCTCGCATGACTTGAAATTATTTGCAAAGTTGTGCTTTAAATCCCTTGTTGTATTCGATACAACATTAATTTGAGTCACCAACTACATTTGATGCAAGGATGACTCCAATTCCATATTACATGCAAGGGTGATTAAATTCCAATTTTAATCTTTGCATGTGGGCGATAGTTTAAACTACATTCAATGCATTTAAACTAAATCATATATTCATGCATTCTCAACATATAAATGTAAATAAACATGCACAACTTAGCTCATTCTAAAGGATCTTAAGATATTAGCAACACAACAAATCCTAAAGACAAAGTCTTCAAGATTCTCGCTTGCTTCATCCTTGTGTACTTCCACCAACTCCGAGACTCCTCTTTGCTCCAAGTCTCCCTCTTGATTTGTTTCTTGCGTCGTTCTTCGTAATTATATAATAAATAATCTAATTACAAATAAACCATGACACACATGCCGTATTTAATTTACAATTCCAAAAATTAGCAACTACGGAGGTTACGAAATTGAAATTTAAATAAACAACCATTCACATCTAGAAGTGCTTAGCTATGCATTATGTTGAAAACAATATGTTGTCAAACATCATGTTATCAATCATCATATTATCAACCAGCAATATTAATTCCAAATTTTATCTTGCTAAAGTGAGGAAAAGTTCCGGTTTATCACAAACAGACGGTTTAAATTGATTTTGAAATTGAACCGATTTGCCCCAGTTTATCAAAACTAAACCGAATCTGAAATTAAAATTAGGGTTTCATAAACTTCTTGGGAGCCGTCACAGTCCGCGGTCAAGGGTTGACCGGTCCGTGCCCCGAGACCGGTCGGACAGCCTCGGCTCGACCACAATCGTATGTGGGCGATCGTGGGCGCCCGAGCTGGCCGACCAGGTCGGCCTGGGAGTCGACCGCGGTCGGCCCAAGGGCTCCCCATGGTCGACCCGAGGGCTCGATCTCGGTCTGCCCTTGGGGTCGCCCATGTACAGCCCCGAGAAGATGGCACGACGTTGGTCGCCCGCGACATCGTCTATGGTCGGCATGAGGGCCTTCCATGGTCGATCCGAGGCACGACCTGGTCGGCCTTTGGCTCGATCATGGCGGCCCGAGGGCCTCTCATGGTCGCCCAAAGAGCTCGACCTTGGCTGATCATGGCTCAACCATGATCACCCATAAACTCCAAAATATTCATAAAATTTTGATTCCAAAAATTCAAAATTTTATCAATTTCATGCATAAAAAATTCCCAAGAGCAATAATAAAATTATCTAGAAATTTGTTCATGCATAAACATGTTTGAAAAGAATCATGTATATCAACCATCTTTTGATACTACTGAAGGCATTTCATGGGTTCCAAATCAATAAATATCATGCATAACCGAAGCGATTTAACCATGAAATTCGAAATAAACATATGAAGATCATCATGCATATACTTTTCAGCAAAATAATAACATGAATTAGAAGTGCTACCTTTGGATTTAAATCTAGATAGAAAAGTATGTATCTCTCTATCAAGTCCACACATCGGCGAACTGATCACAAGATCAAAACCCTCAAGCAATTTTTACTAGTTCTTACTTGAGAGAGAGAGAGAGAGAGAGAGAGAGAGAGAGAGAGAGAGAGAGAGAGAGAGAGAGAGAGAGAGGAGGCTCGGTCGAATGGCGAGAAGGAGGACGACTAGGGGTTTTCAAACCTTGGTTGTCCCTTAATGTTTTAATTTCAATCAAAACATAAAAGGGCCTAAAGTCCAATCACTTAAGCCCATTTAATTAATTCTTTTAAAGTCCATTAAGACTTAGGAATATAATTAAATGACTTATTTATATCAATCCATAATCCCTTAACTGTTCGGTTTCCAACCTAGACCATTCCAGTTTAGCTCAGACCGTTCCGGTCTAGCTAAACAAGAAAGTGAATTTTCCTGATTCTCAAATCTCTCTTATTTGGACTTTCAAATTCCAGTTTTTTATATGCATCGCTTTAAGTGTGTGGCCTTTTAGGGTCACGACACGTTGACAGACCGGCGAAATTACCATTTTGCCTTTTTCATCATAAGTGACATCTAGTAAGACAATATGAGTACCTAAGGTTCGTGATTATCAATGATTCGATTTAATCTCATATCGTCCATGTCGTTATCCCTTTATCACCAGATATCCATATTGATCATAAGGCATAGAGTTGTCATCCTTATTTAATCAATCACTGTTTCTTGATCTGTGAGATTATTGAAAACTTGATACTACGTATCTCTAGCATGACCATGCATTTTCTTTCAGTTATACTCATCATGGGGTCTAAACATATATCATACCCATGCCAGAGCATGAGGGATAAATCCCTTAGCCGTCTTTCGCGTTCACTCATGTAATCCATAACTGAGCCAATCAGAGCCCTTATGATTATCCTTTTACATATAACGTTAGGCAACTTCAAACTCAGATACTGATTACATAATAACTGCAAAGACTTCTTGATTTAAGGATACTGTGACAAATTATGATATGTGAGTATGCTTATGACAGCATCTATGCTACATACTCACCATCGGGTCGTCCAATATCATTCCCCGAATGATATCCATGATCTAACTCCGACACTTGCCTTTCCATGATCATATAGAGTTATCCTCATACTGGTCGCTTCTGATGAAGCATATATGACCATGGACTCATTAAATGTGATTCTTTCCGATCTACATAATGACATAGATCGAAACACATTTAATATATTACTACAACACATTAGTAATATAATGTCATTTTATTTATTCTGAAAGATGATAAAACATTACATATAGATAACTTATTACATTGGGTTAGGGCACAACTTTAACATCATTCAACATATATGAGAAGCTTTTTAAATCTCGTAAATTACAAGCTCTTCTTCCATAATACATGAGAACAATGCAGCATGTATAGCTAAAATCAGATGCGGGTACATCAAAGGAGATCGAATTCAGCACATATCGTCAAAATTCTTCTACACTCATGAACTCCAGAAGAGTAATGAGATTGATACCAAGCAGATTCACTCCAGTGAAAATCCTGAAGATTTGTTCACTAAAAGCTTGCCGACATCCACATTCGAGAAGTTAGTATGGCAAATTGGCGTGCGTCAACTTAGCAAGCAACCGAAGTAACTCTGTCGGTTATCAGGAGGAGCAATAATCAGAGGGAGCAAGTATATGAAGACAATCACACTCTGGACTTATGCGCGCTGCACTTTTTTTCCCTTATTAAGGTCTTGTCCAACTGGGTTGCGTCAACTTAGCAAGCAACCGAAGTAACTCTGTCGGTTATCAGGGGGAGCAATAATCAGAGGGAGCAAGTATATGAAGACAATCACACTCTGGACTTATGTGCGCTGCACTTTTTTTCCCTTATTAAGGTCTTGTCCAACTGGGTTTTTCTAAAAAAAATTTTTAACGAGGCAACATTAAACACGTCTAACACTGCCTACATAATTATTTATGAATGGTGGTGTCCAAAGGAAAGTGTTGTAAAAAAGGTGGACCCCACCATGACACGCAAATCAACATGCATATGATTATCTTTTTAGAATGGTTTGGCACATGGCTAAGTTTGCATGATTATATTGCCACATGTTGGCTTGCATGAGTTTACTTTCCATATAAATATGAGAACATGTAAGTCTTGAAATATTTTGAAGAAGAACCGCCCGAGAGCAACTTCTTCCTCCATCTTTTGCTTTTTTGCTCTTCCATTTTTAGCATTGATAATTCTTGCATGATTTTTCATTTAAGCCTTGGTTTTACTAACTCCACTTTGGTTGCACTTTGAACTTACATAACATATAATGTTATGGAGATATTCCACTGGAACCTATACATTGAAATAGGAAAATAGGAGCAAATGTCAACTATACGATGAGATGAGCAACAACTGAGATTGACGCGGTGGCATTTGTGCATAAATAAGCTGAACTTTGAATTTCCTTTAGTCATTTCGCTATTTCACTAACTTGACCCAGGGAATTCTGGTCATTTTATGTGTTTTACTACTCTGCGACGCTGAGGCTCTAAGATGATTTGCGATTTGGAGAAACCCTGATCGGAATCGCTTTGTTTCGCTTTTCGAAATCACCAATTGAAGATCGAAGAACACCAATTAAAGATCAAAGAGCAGCAAGTGAAGAATATCAATCGACGAATACGAATCGAAGAACATGAATTGAAGAACAACAATCGAAGAACACGAATCGACAAACACAAGTTGAAGAACATGAACTTAAGAACCCGAATTGCCATAGACGAATCGATGAGCACGGATTGCCATAGAAAAATTGAAGAAAAGAATCTACCAAGACGAATCGAAGAACACAAGTCGAAAAACACGAATCGAAGAAATTACTGTTAGGAACACGTTTCAAAATACTCAAACTCTTTAATTTTTGTGTAATTTATGTAAATAGATTGATGTCAATTGTTTTTCTCTATTGATATGTGCTTAATTTGATGAAATTGTCTCTCCAAAAACTGTTTCAGTGTAATATTCTAATGGTTCTACATGTTATAAATTACTGTTAAAAAGGTGTTTCAGACTGATCAAACTCTTTGACTTTTGTGGAATTTCTGTAAGTAGACTGATTAGACTGATGTCAACGGCCTCTCTCTATTGATATGTGCTCAATTTGATGAAATGGTATCCTCAAAACATGTTTCAGTGTCCTTTTGCCGTGGATTCATAGTTTCTCAACTACTGTTAGAATCAAGTTTCATACTATTCAAACTCTCTTATTTGTGTGTAATTTCTGTAATAGACTGATATCAATTGCTTTGTTCCATTGTTATGTGCTCATTTTGGTGAAATGGTCTCTGCAAAACTTGTTTCAATGTTCTTTTCTCATGGATTTATAAGTTCTCAGTTACTGTTAGGAAGGTGTTCCAGACCACTTAAACTCTCTAATTTGTATGAAATTTCTGCAAATAGACTGATGTCAATTGCTTTATTCTGTTGATATGTACTCATTTTGGTGAAATGGTCTCTGCAAAACCTGTTTCAATGTTATTTTCTCATGGATTTATAAGTTCTCAGTTACTGTTAGGAAGATGTATTAGACCACTCAAATTCTCTGACTTTTGTGGAATTTCTGTAAATAGACTGATGTCATTGCTTTGTTATGTTGATATGTGCTCATTTTGGTGAAATAGTCTCTACAAAACCTGTTTTAGTGTTCTTTTCTCATGAATTTATAGGTTCTCAATTATTGTTAGGAACATGTTTCAAACTACTCAAAATCTCAGTCATTGTTAGGAAGTTGTTTCAGACAACCCCCTCGTTACACCCTGTGAGCCCCTCGTTACACATTTTCCCCAACATGACTCACTTATAGGGTATAGGATGGAACTCAACCCCCTCGTTACACCCCGGGAACCCCTCGTTACACCATTTCTTCGACATAGTTCACTTATAGGGCATAGTATGGAACCCAACCCCCTCGTTACACCCCGGGAGCCCCTCGTTACACATTTTCCCCAACAGGGTTCACTTATAGCGTATAGTATGGAACCCAACCCCTCGTTACACCCTGGGAACCCCTCGTTACACCTTTTCTTCGACATGGTTCACTTATAGGGTATAGTATGGAACCTAATCCCGTCGTTACACCCCGGGAGCCCCTCGTTGCACCCCGCGAGCCCCCGTTAGACCCTGGGACCCCTCGTTACACCTTTTCCCCGACAGGGTTCACTTATAGGGTATAGTATGGAACACAACCCTCTTGTTACACCCCGAGAGCTCTCGTTAAACCTTTTCTCCGATAGAGTTCATTTTCCACATGTTCAAAGTTACTGTTAAGAAGGTGTTTCACACTACTCAACCTCTCTGGTTTGTGTTATTTTTTAAAATAGACTGATGTCAGTTGCTTTCTTTTGTTGATATGTGCTCAATCTTGGGAAATGGCTTTTGAAAACATGTTTCAGGGTCCTTTTCTAATGTTTTTATATGTTCTCATTTACTCTTATGAAGGTGTTTCAGATTGCTCAATCTCTCTAATTTTTGTTGAATTATTGTGAAATAGATTGTTGTCAATTGATTCTCTCTCTTAATATGTGATCATTTTTGTGAAATGGTCTCTCCAAAACCTGTTTCAGTGTTCTTTACTATGGATTCATAGTTTCTCAGTTACTGTTAGGAAGGTGTTTCAGACTGATGTCAATTGTTTCCCTTGGTTACATATTTTCTCATTTACTGTTAGGAACATGTTTCATACCTAAAAAACTCTAATTTGTGTGAAGATTCTGTAAATAACTTGATGTCAATTGGTTTGTTATGTTGATATGTGCTCATTTTAAAGAAATGGTCTCTCTAAGAAATGTTTCAGTGTTCTTTTCTTAAGATTCATAGTTTCTCAGTTACTGTTAGGAAGGTGTTTCAGACTGATGTCAATTGCTTCTCATGATTACATATATTCTCATTTACTGTTAGGAACATGTTTCATACCTAAAAAAACTCTGATCTGTGTGAAGATTCTGTAAATAGCTTGATGTCAATTGCTTTGTTATGTTAATATATGCTCATTTTAAAGAAATGGTCTCTCTAACAAATGTTTCAGTGTTCTTTTCTCAAGATTTATAGTTTCTCAGATACTGTTAGGAAGGTGTTTCAGACTGATGTCAATTGCTTCCCATGATTACATAGATTCTTATTTACTGTTAAGAACATGTTTCAGACCTCGAAAATAAGCCCATATCAACAAAACGATGAATTGTTCGATCATCACACAAAATCGAGAAAATCACAAAAACGGCATAAAAAATTGAACGTCCGATGATTGGTTGAGAAAAATTGAATTTTCGATGATTGATCAATATTGATCGATTGATTAATATCGAGAGATCATCGAAGAAATTTTTGTAGAATCGAAGAATTACTGTAGAATCGCTCAATCGATCGATCGTCGGATAAATTGTTGCATAATCGCTAAAGAAATTCTTGCAGAATCGCGTAGAATCGCACAGTTTCTACATAACTTGTGATGGCGCAATGACTAATTTGCCTTTTACTGCAGTTCAATAACTAAACTTAAGGTTAAATAAGCTATTAACCACAACCATTGATCAGCTTTGATCCAGCGGCTCACGTCTATTCCTTTGTTCCTATTTGAATGCTAATTTTTGTTGGAGTGCATCCCTTATGTTATTTGGGGTTCTCGAGGAGACACCGTAACAGTTTGAGTCTCATATTATTAATAGGGAAGTTTTAGTTTCAAACCCGGTTGTGATTAAGGCGAGAAACATCAAAAGTGTAGATTTGTAATTAAAAAAGAATGTTATTTATTTGGGTGGATGACTCATCATGTGCGTTTGGGTGGATAGGATTGCACGTATCCATTTAACAGTCGGCTACAATAACACTGTTCTGGATCTGGTCAAAACGTTAACCAATTAGCTTTTTTCCATTTATAGTTTTATTATTGAATGATATAAAAATAAAAAAGGTTTTAAAATAAAAAGAAACGCGTCAATTTTAGGGTTTCTTTTTCTTATTGTATTAGTATATATATAAAGCTATCTGTATTAGGTTTCGTGCAGCTGTAGAGCATCGTCGTCACAATCGGTTCATCGTATCGAGCCCAGAAAGAAAGAAAGAAGAGAATATTAGGTTTTGGTTTCAAAATAACGATTTGAAATCCGATCTTTGTGTCTTTTGCGCGTCTCTGTAATTTCTTTTCATTCATAAACTTGATTGATTGATTGATAATGAAGAGATCGCGCAAATCGAACAGGGTTTCATGGGCCTCAAGTTTTAATCTTTGTCAGGTATATATATTAATCTTCGATCTGACTTCGGTTTCTTCAACCAATCTATCAATTAATCTTTTTTTTTCTTAATTACACTCGTTCTGATTATCGATCTGGTTAAACAGACGCCGCACGGTCCAGTTTTTTTATTTTAAAATCATGGATTTAGTGTTGAATCGTTTGGCGCTTGTTCTTTAAGCGATCCAGAATAATATTGAATCAATTATTTAATCTAACAAACCAATTAAATTGCTAAATTAAAAACCTGAGCAACATATTGTGAGATCCAAGCATCATTTGAATCTGGAATTTGGGCACCAGATCTCAATCTAAATCCATTTTCTGTCAAGTTTTTTATGGGAAATGAATCAAAATCCAATATATTATAAAGTCAAATTTGATATTCATTATGGCCAAAATATTTCGTGGCTGATTAATCAATTTAATTGTACATAATATTATTCAATCTTCATCAACAAAAAGTAAATTCTCTTGTGATTGAATTGATCGACAAGAACAAGATAATTCAGAAATCAATATGGTATTAGTTTGTGTGCAAGAGCTAATGACTAAGGGTGGATTGATGAGTAATATCAAAATTTAAATATCAATAGTGCTAGGTAAACCATGAAATTAATTAGGTTCCTTATCTCATAAGCTATGAAATTAATCAAAAGCAGCTTACAGAGAATCTAGCATGACAGTTCCATTTTAATACAAAGATCTCACAGCTTTCACTTCATAATCTCTACAAATATTCTTAGTTTGCAAGTCTCTTGCTAATGTTGCTGGAGGTGGTTTGTTATTTGTTATGTAAGTGCAATCAATAATGAACTAGAAAATGTTTGAGTAAAAATACCTATTTTTTGTTTGTCTTCATGAAATTCATCAAATAAAAGTTTTAATTTATGTTTTTGATGTTTGGCCTGGCTTACTTATCTATCTTGCAACTGTTTATGCATGCATATGCTGTCAAATTGCAGATACTAGTCTTTCCATATACCCACTTTTAATTTACCATTAATGCGCCCTCACAGAAATGAAGCAAGAAGTGTTTACTGCTTATTGTGGTTTTGAGGTGTTTATTTCCTTGGTAGGCGGCATTGGTGTTTGCTCCCTTTGTACTAAGCTGAATACTTGAAAAATGAACAGCCCGTGCCTTTGTCTTTCCCATTTTCCACTGCATTTAATGTGTGATATTATCAATAGCTGTAAAGTTGATGTGTATTGTGATAATCACCCTAGTTTTATTTTGAAAATTTGTGGCAATTGGGTGGTCTTTATTTTTCTTTCTTTTAGAATGATATTTACTTGGAACTCTAGTTTATTTAACTTGGAGCATGCTTAGACAATCATCTTATCACCTAGTATAGTTGTATGCTTGTAGTTGTTGAGTCCAATATAAAGACAAGACTTGGAGGTTCTTGTTTGCTGTTTGCTGTATGTAGCTATTACATTGGATATTTGAGATGATATGGGTTTTTTTGTCACCCATTGTGACTCTGGGCGCCCTTTTCGTTTATGTATGTGTTGTTGTTTGAAGAGGCCATCAAATGGTAGCAAGAACGTATAATTTTAAGTCAATGGGTAGTTCCCATATCTTTTAAGTATATGGTGTTAGCTATCAAAGTCTCCATTAATGGTACTGTACAACTAAGTGTATGGTGGGTTAGTTTCCCAATTACGGACATTTTTTGTATTTTACAACTAATCGTATTACTAACTATATTGACAGATGGAGGAAATGGTCTTGTGCGTGTTCAGTAAATTGATTTTGTTTTATTTCCCTTTTTCGCGTGTGGCGTGATGCTGCCTATATGATTTATACTGATTTATACTGAATCAGAGGGTTCTGCTGAGTGTAGCATTTATCATTTAAATATGGATAGGCTGTGTGTGAAATATTAATATGACATATTCTTCTAGGTTTGTGACTTCTTGTTTGGCATATCGATTTACCTATTTTGACATCTTTGCTTTCTTTTGGTAGAAAGAAAGTTTTGGCCTGGTTCATGGGTTAGGCTACTGATGCTCAAGTTGAAAACTTAGAGGTTTATAATTAGAGTCTCTTTGAAATTATAGGCAAGAATGTTTTGAAATATTCAGAGGTGCAATTATTGGGGCATTGATTATAAGTTTGTTTGATCTGTAGATTTTGTGAAGCATTGACATTATGCTCTGCTTTGATACACTGTGTGGTTATAATTTGTATGAAATTTGTTTCATTTAACCTATAGTTGACATTGCCGTTCTTTGGTATCTTCCTTTTCATAACGATGTGATTCCTGATATAAAATAGGTGAAGCTGTTCTTATCGGAGGAAAGCCCTTGTAAAGTTGGGACGAATTATCAGGATCATCTTCATGCAAAGCCATCTCTTATGTTGCATTCAAATATCGCCGAATCTAATGACCTCCCCCCTGGGTTTGAAAATAACCATCATATGAACACGGCGGTGGAGCACTACCACATCCCTCAGATTAATTGGAAATGTCCTCCCAAAGTAAATATACAATGCTATTTTGGAAATCTTTGTTGTTTTATTTTTATGCTTGTGGATGTCGCGTGCTTTGTAAATATCTCATGTGTATGCTTTTCAATGTTTCAACAGTTTGTTATGGATCGGAACTGGTTTGTTGTGGCCGGGGAAGAAAGTGAAGAGGTGGTAGTCCAAAAGCGGAGGGAAATGAGAGTGCTGGAAGCAGTGTATCCTCGCGTTTCCTCCATACCTCCCGGGTATAATTGCAAACTTTCTTCTTTTAGTTAAATAAATCCTTGTTTGTTTTGTACACTAATCCTCGCCCGCTCTTTTCCATATGTACAGCCCGGCTGTCTCTTTGGGAGTTGAAGAACGTTATGATGATAGTCTTACCCCTGTGATCCCTATCACTCCAATCGAGGAAGAAGAATTTGTAGAGACCCCGTCTACTTTGAGCTCAACTCCGAGCAAGCATGAAACTCTGCCTGCTCTTGGAACTTCAGAAACAGCAAAACCAGTCCTTCCTGTTCCGGAGTATCCTGCCAAGGAAAAACCCACCTTAGGAATGCCCCTGCCCGACCTGATCACCGCAGCTGCTCTAACCGCAACGATGAAAAGTGACAAGATTGACACCCAACTGCTCTTAAAAATCTTCAGTGACCCAAAAATAATGGAGTCATTGACTAAAGACTATGGAGCAGCTCAAGGAAATACGGTTAGTGCCCCAACACCAGTATCAGGATTGAATATGAAACAAGCAAATCACTCTGTCAGCCCTAGAACGGACATAATGGTTCAGCAACAAAATGCAAGTCGTATGGAACCCAATTTTGCTGCTTCACCTCCAAAACTAACCACAGCTTCAGCCCCGGTCAATCACTTGTTCGGCTCGAACTCATTACAAAACAAGGGAAATTTGACAATGCCTGCCAACAGAATGAACCCAAATCCATCCATCTCAACGGGCATGATCTCGAATCCCCCGAATCCATCTCTCCCAACGGTAAAACCCTATGCTAGCGTTAGTGCTAGTAGTAGCGCGAGGGATGCGGACTATTATAAGAATTTGATTAAGCAGCACGGGGGAGACCATCAAGAAAGATTACAAGGCGGACCTCAGTTTCAAATGGATAGTTATGGTAATAATCAATTTCAGAACACCCAAAATCCGATGAATCAGAAACCATGTGCCTATTTTAATGGGCCAAAAGGGTGCAGGAAAGGAGCAAATTGCAATTTCAAGCATGAAATATCATTGCAGAGAAGGGATGGCCCTATCCCTATGATGGAGGCCCCCAATGCCAAGAGAATGAGATTAGGGGGAGAGCTTATTGGGAGGACTTAGAAATTAAACCATTTTTTTTGGGTAATCGGTTCCTTCAATTTGACAAGCCTGAAAAATTAATATTTATATCTTTGTGATTTAATTATGTTTATTGGATGTGTGGGTATAGGGCCACTTTGCTTGTAGCTCTTTGTCGTGAGAACATGAAAATGATCTTGGCTTAGCTATGGCTTAATATTAGATTCGTCTTAAAGGAATGGAACTCGATCCCAACTTATAGATGGCATCATTAATCAAAGTCTTTCCTCCGAGCCTTGGTCAAGTTTAAGCAAATTTGGTCCACCACCTTTTGTTGTGTGGGTTATTTATTTTTTGGGGGCAATTGCAAGGAACTGCTCGTGATTCGTTAATTTTTTTTGAAGCGAACGTTTCATAAAATCACGAGAGGTGTAGAACTTCACACTCGAAAATCAAGCATCAGCCGTATACGGTTTGTAAATAAATAGTAAGAGACAGCCTTAAGATACCCTCTCTTGACACCTCCAGACAACCAAGTTGGACATACCGTCCACCGAAACTAAAACACACTAAACTAACGAAACATGTCGGACAATCCGACATCCACTAAAAAAACTAAAACCAAAACACGAAACACAAACTAAAACAAAACATACCACCCTTCCACCTTCCTCGGGGGGGGGGGGGGGGGGGGGGGGGGGGGGACATCATTTCATCTGAGCTCAAACACCTCAGCAAGCGCTGCTCCTCAAGCATCTCCCACAGTGGTATCAGATAATCACCCATTCTTGAGTTTCTCAGTGTGTCACAGTTCACAGAAACCTCACAGCACAAACCTGATCTTGGTATTACTTAAGGGGATACTTGAATGAGCTTAACAAAACGGCAACCAAACCACGCAGACCAAGCAACGTCAAGAATACGTCAGATCTGGAGGGGGAAACAGATCTTGAGTTGAAACCACCAGATCAAATGTCTCTCTGATCTACCGACCTCGCCATAAAATCTGACTTCCCAAACCAGTCTGGATCGGAAGATCGGTCTAAACCGAAAAAGACAGGATCGAAGGGGATCACCTGCCTAAAACACACAAACAACTCGGGGAAGAAACTCCTGGCCGCCAGCAAAAGCCCTCAAAAAACCAGCTGGCGACGGAAACCAACGAGGCCTCCTGCCCTGGTTGCCGGCAAGGACTCCAGCCCAGGCCGTCGACGACAAAACTGAAACGTCGCAATTAATTAATTTTAAAAGCGTCGCCATCCTTACTTCTCATCGCATACTACTGTAAATAAAATCAATCACAAAGCTCTCAAGAAGTTTAAAATTGAAAATAGGTCATGAGTATTTTAGATAAGATTAAAACTTTAAGTTGATTTACATTAAATAAAAATTTCAATATAATTCATTGTTTTCTTCATCCTACTGTATTTCATGGTTATTTCAAACTCAAGCGAACACAATTGATAAGTCATTTTTAATGGTAAAATGTAAACACTTATCGTTCAATTGTTTGGCCTAATTGCATAAACATCTAGGCTTCCCTTGACTCTGCCTCACCTTCAAGTAGAAACACCATCAGAGCTGTTGAGTCTGTCATAGTCTAGAGACCATTGATGTACTTCCTAGGTCTTTCTTTGAAGGGAGTTGTTCGTTGATCTTATTGCGTCAATCACATATCAATTTCTACTCGAAAATGGTTAGGTCCTTATCGACATCTCATATTTATACAATCATTCAAGTTTGCTCAACTTGCCGCATCACCTGACATTAAATATAGAGAAAGGCAAGAGTTTGCCAAGTCCTTCCACCGGATTGATTCATTGGATGCTACCATTTATTTAATTGGTTCTGAAAGAGTTTAATATTGAATAGTTGATGATTACAATAGAATACAAATGCCTCTATATATAGGCTTGATAAGGTAGGGTTTTCATGAGATATGCCGGCTAGGGTTTCAGTAGAGATACAAAGTATAGTGGGCATCGGCCCATATATTAATAACTAATATAATATATCTAACACTCCCCCGCAGTCGAAGCAGGAGGAGGCCGAATGCTTTGACTGGAGCAAAAGTCTTCAAAAAGAGCAGTCGGGAAGCCTTTCATGAATATATCTGCAAACTTGAGAGATGCACTTGATCTGCAATAACTTTAACCATAGTAGTAATCGAGATTGAGAAAAGAAACTGAGGGAGGTGAGAAATATAAGGAGACGTGAAGTAAAGAGAGATAATTAGAAGAGAGTGAGAGATTGAATAAAATATGAGAGAGAGTGTGAAAGAAAGGGAGGTTGACTAAGAAAGATTGATAGAGAAAGAAATAAGAATAAAAAGGAAGGAAAAGCAACTACGGCATATATGACGGTGCGGCAACGACGTCGCATAAGAACGGTGCAAAAGAAGCAACTACATCATATAATGATGGTGCGACAACTACATCTCATAAGGACGGTGCAAAACAACTAGCTACGTCGGTGCGAAACAATTTCAAGCTATTACGATGGTGCAATATTCTAGTAAGAAAAAAAATTAAAATTTTTTTTTTTTGGAAGAGTAGAGTAGAATAATAGAGAATATTTAAGAAATTTAATTTAATAATGTAAGAGAATGATATAGAAATAAAATAGAGATTTAAAAAAAAGGAAAAAAAGAGTTAAAAGAGATGGGAAGATATAGAAAGAAAAGAAGAAGACATTAATTAATAGATGAAAGAAAAATTAATTTGAGAATAAAAAATAGAAATAGAGATAGAGATATGTGGTGTTGAATGTTCAAGAAGGGTTGAGAGCAAATAATAGTGAAAAATAAGATAGAAGAGAAGAAATGACAAAAGAGAGAGTGATAAACAGGCACAATGCCTCGAAGTTGGCCATAGAGGCAGCATTAAATTGAAGAGAAAAAAAATTGCCTCGCCCATCCATTAAATCATGATTAACGAGTGGGCAAAGGCATACGCAACGAAAAGTGTGACCAAGATCTAACCTAAACCTCTGATACCATGAAAGAGTTTAATATTGAATAGTTGATGATTACAATTAAATACGAATGCCTCTATATATAGACTTGATAAGGTGGGGTTTTCATGAGATATGACGGCTAGGGTTTAAGTAGAGATACAAAGTATAGTGGGCCTCGGCCCATATATTAATAACTAATATAATATATCTAACAGGTTCAACTAAGAGATGAGAGAGAAACCAAAAGGTTGAGGTGTATGGTTGGAAGAGTGAGAGCCATAAGGGTATTTAGAAATTTTACAAAAATTAATACCATATGTGCAAATCTCCTCATCTTCCCTCATCCCAAGACTTCACCCCTCTTCTCTCATCTGCCTACATTAAGGTACAAGTCGTAGCTGAAAGAATCAGAGGACCTCATGTGTCGTCTTCACCTCGTCTCTGAACACCCCGTCATTCTGGGATACCTAGATGTACTAGAATCTCATGAAAACTAATTTGATCCAAGACCTATGAACCCGTCTATATGATAATATCGCGTTCCACCACTGAAATAGCTCATGATCAGACTCTGAGAGTGAACCATGCTACCCTACCGTGTCATGATCTCGTACCACAAACTCTGGGCCCATGTGCATGTCTGAAATAAATGGAAAGATAATCTACTAAACGATTTATTAGATAATTGAAAGCAGATGATCTTGAATGGTATTCAAAATTCAGAGGAACTGCGGGGGAGGACCGTCGAAAAGCTTGAAAGAGCTCACGCCCGTTTGCGAAAAGTAAAAACGGAAGCGGACCAGTTTCGAGTGAGCAAGTATTTTGAGGCAGAACAAAAAAGGTCGAACTTGATTACTTCAACTTATAAGGAGTTAGAACGGTCAGACAATTTAAAAAATGAAAGCATTTATTTTGAACACTAAAGGGCAATTAATCAAGTCCGACAACGAGTTTTCCAACAAGCCCTACAAGGAGCTTGCTCTATGTTCTTCAAGCGCAAAGCACACATCGAACATGTATTTGGTATCCGTGCCCGACCAAGAACGAAGTCCCGGGTTACCCTTATTTAAGACCTCTCATGTAATTGGGCGGGATCGAGCTACTGCACAGGTGATTAGCTCACTTTATCCTCACCTTTGCAACCTCCCTCATCAACAACTTAAAAGCCTTGTGAACGATGAGTCCTCTATGAGTATGGATCTAGTAGAGGTTGTCTTGCATTCCCGCTAGGAGTGTTCACAGGTGGATAACCCGCACCACATGCAAGTAACCCGTTTTGAACCGCAACTTGCGGTTTAGAAAAATGTCAATCCACCAACCGCACCGCATATGGTAAATTGCTTGCAGGTTCGCGTCATTGGTTTAGTGGGTAGATTTGTGGTTTAACCCGCACCACCATTTAATTAATGGGATTTTTTTATATTTTATTAAGGTTCATCTTATTTTAATTGTCTTGTTCTCATGAAATTGCATAGAAGTTCATGTATTATGCACGTCTAGATCAAAACTATGAAAATATGGAAATCAAATTATTACAAAATTCAAAATGAATCCAAATAAAAACATGAAAAAAGTAATACTCATTATCTATCTTTGATTCCTTAGTTCAATGGCTCCCCCACATCTTATTAGTTTTGAGTTTTTGAAACAATTTGCAAGAACAAGTAAGATTTGCAAAATAAATATTTTTTATTCTAAGAACAAAATGAACATGCAAAATAAAATCATTCAACAAAAAAACTCTTAAGAACAAAATAAAATCATTCAACAAAATAAAATCATTCATAAACATCATATTTAAAAGAGAGGAAGTGATAAAAATAACCAACTTATAGATGAGAAAATGAACATGCAAAATACAAACTCAAATATACCAAAATTTTGTTGAAAATTGTGTGGTCTGAAAGACAGAAAACGAAAGAGATAAAAGAAATACAGTATAATTAATCTTGTTTTAGGTAGTCTCTAGTCGCTAATGCATGAACTATAAGGGTAATGAAAAGAAAATACTTAACTATTTAGCCATAGATCTATTTCTGAGATGTTAAAGAAAGAGATAGTGGGATGAATTTTTCGAAGACTTATGGATTTAGAGCTATTTATAAAGGAGGGGATGGAGAATACTAAGAATCAGATGCGTGTATGAAGGGGTTTGAACTGGGAGTTGAGAGAGATTGATGAAGAATAAACAAAGAGGAGGAGAGAGAAAACATGTGTGGCGCAAATGTTCTAGCATTTTAGGGCTCTCCAAATTAACTTACATATGGACTGGGTCAGCCTAAAATGAAATAAAAAGAAAAAATATATGAGCTGTGCGGGTGGTGCGGTTTGGGCCGGGAATTTGAAGTCTTGGATCGTAGCCCGCACCGCACAGCCTCGGTCTGTTATGTTTGGCCCCACAGCCCAATCCACTCAGTGCGGACCCTCGTCCACCTACCTACGGTTCGGGTGGTTTTTACTAGTGGTCCGGTTTGACGATTTTTTAGGACACCCCTAATCCCCGCTACTGGTTGTACCGTTCCTAATTTTGTCAACACATCTATAAATTTTTCCTCCCTTCATTGGCATTGGTAGGCCGCTAAAGGGTATAGACAATCCTCCAATAATCCATGCCTCTTAAACCGTGTGATATCTCTTACTAACACACTCAATCAATCTTGTGAATCTTGAACCGAGACAAAAGTCTCTCAACCAATAGTCATCTCAAAATCTAACCCGACCCACATCGTCCAACCTCCACCATATACACCCTACGCCTAGGATCGCCTCAAAATCATGGTCCAAACATAGTGCCCGAATATGATGTAAAGCGCGCGATCCCAGACGAGATCCCAAGGGTAGGAAAACAAGCCACATGTTGAATTTCCCGAACGAGATCCATGCTTAACATACAATACATTCTTCCACATGGAGATGGCTCTACTACGAATCTCTACTACCATTTCATTAGCAGATAATGGTCTATCTTCTTTATCCATCCGATACCAAACCCCCTCTCAACTTCTTAGACTTGTACGCCACTACTCACGTACCTAACTCATGCCTTTACTTCTCTTCCACCTTCCTCAAAACCTTCTAATAATGCTCTCTATCCTAGTAGTTGAGGTATTTTGAGCCTTGAATAAGATCATGTAAGATATAGGTAAACTAGATAATGTGTACTTGATGAGCATGATCTGCTCAGAAAAGATATAAAGTTCGCATGCCACATCGCTAATTTGTGTCTAAACTCAGCGACCACTGGTTCCTAAGTACTCACTCCCCTGGGATTGGCTCCTAACTATAAGCCTAATTAATGAAAGAATAACTCTCATACGACACCTCCGAAGTCCTCTTCCAGTCCCCACTACCTCATCCACATTCAATCCCAAATACATAGACTTGTAAAAATTGATTTGAAGGCCCAATATCCACTAAAAGTACCATAGGATAAATCTGAGTGGAAAGAGATGTGACTTGTTCGCCTCGACGAACAAAAGGGTATTATCGTTGAATCTCATCAAACATCTATATTTGTAAGATATGAAATCACCCAAGACACCCCAGCCAACCAAATCTACTATCACAATATTGTGGTCTTCGATGAATATACTACTTTCATGTGTTCCTCTATGTTGCTTGCTTGATCTGATTTTAACTACGCGTGCTCCACTTGCTCTCCAATACCACCGAGCCCACCCAAACAAATCACCATTAAGTATGAAAGAACACAACTACAAAAACTCATATATAGAAACATTGTTAAACACTAGTGATGTGGACAAAAGATGTATATTGTTGTATAGTGTTTTTGTTCACATTTACAATTTTCATTCTATTTTAATTATATTACCCCCTCGACACCTTCTTGTAGATCAACAAGAACACTTTGAAGGGCTACCCCGTTGGTGTGAAGGACATGTAGAACAACTCTTGAAATCTGATGGATGTTGGTTTAGAATGTCCACTATTTCATAGTGTTTAAACCCACATTTATGGTGTGTTTTTTTACATTTTACATATATAGTAACAGTAGGGATGGAAAAAATACTCAAACCCGAGGAGTAACCCATAGACCCAACTATATTGAGAGCGGGGCGGGTCAACAATTTCGGGTAACGGGACGGGTAATGAGGCAAACAAATGGTATCTAGTCGGGTTAGGGTCGGGTTGACCAGTACCCGCCCCGCCCTAGTGTATGTTAAAAATTAATGATATTATATGTATATTTAGAAGAAAACGTTATCAACTAATTAATCTAACTAGATTTCTCAAAAAACAAATTATACCCTAGTTAGGAATTCCGTTCCTTTGTTTTTATCAATATATACCTCCCCGTTGTGTTTAATTTTTTGCGCACACACATTTAATTAATTTCTCATAATAAGTTTTGGTTGCACAGTGAGAAAACCTCATGCACTAGAGTTTGAATACTTCAAACACGATGTTACAATAGTATTTTTCTATAAAATTAGAATGGACCTTGAATTGATTTGCGATGTTGCAGTAATTATTTTTTAAAATTTGAATGTGTCATGAACGGTTTTAGTGCTTGCTTTATATTACATACTCATTATCATGTTTATCATAAGATTCTACCTACTTATTTTTGTTTGCAAGAAGATGTTTCGCTACACCATGTTTTATGCATAAATAATTTAATTTTTGTATGTAAAATTAATTGAGTGATGATCATATAATATATAACGTGTTATAAGAGAAAATTGGAATGACGTCTATTTCGGGACGGGTTCGGGATTTTAAAATTACCCATAACCATCAGGACGGGTTAGATAGCAAAATATCTAGGAATGAGACATGTTTGGGGCAAGGGACCTAATTTCGGGACGGGGTCTGGGATTACAAGACCTGCCCCAACCCGCCCCATTGTCATCCCTAAGTAACACAACTCATAAATTCATAAATCCATGTAATAGGTACGAGAATTTCTTATACGAGGAAAAATACAAAAACTAACTCAAAAGAGAGTCAATATTGACCTATCCAAGTCGGCCAAAAGAGCCAATCTCGTCAACGAGAGATAGACATTAACATTTAGGTCAAAATCGTCGATCTCAAGAACACAAAGAACAGATGAAGGTCGATGTTAGATGGAGTAGACATTGTTAGTAGGAGCGCAACAAAGTCATATTCAATTTGACACTTCAACTGCTAAAAAGTTGACATGTGTCGATTACTATCTTTGACATTCGCTGATGACCGGCCGACACCCGTCGACTTCGTATACATTTGGTACAAATGTATTTTTCTTTAACTTTTTAATTTTAAGGGTCGTCATTGAATTTTTGAACCAAATAAGTTCTTTGGCGAGATTGTCTTGTGCAAAAGTTCAACTCGTTCCTCGTATTGCTAAAGTTCATAACAAGTAAGCATTGGATCGTAGCTCTAAAATCTGTCTCTGTAAGCGACTATAATATGTGCCCCTACACCGACTACCAAAGAATATGAAGATATTGATTTGGTCTTAAACCCATCATATACATCTTCACGTGTATCTCAATTGAACACATAACACATACTCTATTTTTCTCAAAACCAAACCCTTTTCTCGTAATTAAAAGTATACTCGGTTGTAACTAAATCTTCCTGAAACTCAACTTCACTTGTCCTATTCATACACAACTAGCATTCTTATGCTAAAATAACGAAAATATTTTTGAATTATTTTTTTTGAAAGTTGAGGAAATAATAACTTTTTAACTTGTTTTCTAAAAATAAAATCAAAATAAAAAGGAGTTTAGTATTATTTTTTAAATATATTAAAAGGATATAAAAACAATTTCATCAAAAAAATAATACTATAACACTTTAAATATATAAAAAGTTAAAAATATTATTTTTTATATATTTTAAATTTTGGGGTATTTTCTTCATTTTCTAAAAATGACAGAATATTTTTAAGAAAAAACTGAACAGAAATACGTGGAACTTATCTTATGTTTCATATCATGCTGTAAATAAATGCATCTAGTCAAATCTATGAAAACAATCTCCTTGTTTTGTGGTAAATAGAGTGTTTGTCTTTGCACTTTTAATCCAACTATTTTCAATAAAAATATAAATAACCGTTATTAAACAGAATAAAATTATTAGTATGGAAGAATCTCACCAGGATTAGCCTTGCTATCTTATCAGAGATTAAGTGTTGGAATCATAATAAGTTACCGGCATTAGTGGTGAGGGTTTGGTTAAGGATTAAAAATGACCATGAATGAAGAACAATAGCAGCATCCTTTTACAGGCAACAAGTAATCTGTAAAGTAGGGTATATGGGTTGTTCTGGCCAAGAGGCTCACAACCTAACAGCAGCATATAACCCCAAAATAATTCAGAAAACATACTAACACTTGCAGATACATGAAGTTGACAATCCAATTCAAGCTAATCAATCGCATGTTTGTTTTTCTTCTCCATTTGACATATCCCAATCAAAGTCAAATGGGATCTTCACAAACAACATATAATCAAATAACCGATCTCTCCAAGTTGGTAGCAGCAGCAAGTTATATGTTAGAAGCATTTAGGGCCATTACTTTGCATTGCTCATTCATGGCCAAGAGATGAGCTTCTTTCTTGTCAAGAAGAGCACTCAACCTCACATTCTCTTCCATAAGCTTCTCAACTTCCACCTCCTTCTGCTTTTTCTCGCCCTCCAACTGCGTTGTCTTTGCAGACAGACTGCAATGCATCACCACATAAATATAAGCGCATTGCAAAACAATGCAAGTATTAATTTTGGCAATGAGACTCACAAACAAAAATTAACCATCCCCTTTTGATGCAAGTAACGAGTTTCAAACTTTGAACCTTAACGGGAGAAAATAAAGTATTGCACTTTAACATAAGTTTTCAGACAAGACTCAAGTACAACAACCTAATACACCACATGCTGGTCACTCTTTAAAAGTGTTCAGAAAAAAGAAAATCTAAACCAAATGTTAAATAAAAAACTAAGTTTGTCTTTGTATAAGGGTTTGGGAATGCAGAACCGTCTTAATTTGTGTGTTGTTTAGCCTCATTTGATTCTCATTCCCTAACCCTCACATAGACACAGTTGGATTCCCATTTTACAAAATGGGATTGAATATAGGGTGATATGGGTGAAGGGAATGTGCATCTCCATTCAGTTACACACTAATGAGGGGTTGATTTCCTATTCATGAAATTGTTCTTTGAAATGAGACCAAATGCCATTTACACGCGTGCCATATTTTTCTGTAACAATTACAAGACACATTTGTTTAGGCTTAAAGTTCTACAGGTTATGCAAAAGATGCATGGGGAAAATAGATTGCAATCAAAATTGAAGGAGCATGAGAAGTGTGACCAATGAATTAATTTACTCAAGACAACGAGTTAACATACTAACCGCTCAAAAAGCATCTCAAAAGTTTGAAATTGCTTCTCTGATGAAAGAAGTGTTTCCCTGACCCCAATGAGAGTGTTGACATAAGATTTCAAAGACTCAAAGTCGCGCTTTACGCGAGAAAGCTCCTGTTCATTTTCCACAGCTCGCTGCCTCTGTCTGGATGTTTCTCCAACTAAGTCCTCAACCCTATGCCGCATTTCACCAAGAATATTATTTGTATCCAATGCAAAATGTTCCATCTCCTCTAACCTCAGAGACATTTTCTCAATTTGTATTGCCTTCCTTTTGATTTCCTCCTGACCTAAAGCTACCTTCTCCTTCTCCACCACAGTTTCAGATTCTGCCACTATAACCTTCTTAAAAAGAGTTTCCATCACATCTGAGACCAGCTGCACAGATTTGAGTAGCTCACCGATATAACCACCATCATGCTCATCACTAGAACCATGCTGCTTACCAAGTCTAACCCACGATTCTATGTCTAGACAATCATCAAATGGAGAAATATCAACCTTCTTGGACCATGTGGACAATGGTGTGCCATCTCTGTCAACCAGCCCCACTCCTTGTACATCTCTAATACCGCATGACGTCTGAGCTAGGTCAGGAATAGTCATCAATCTTGCTTTTGATTTCAAGTAGGTAAACAATGTAGCAGTGGCTTTGGTTCTTCGCCAGAGAACCTCTAACTCCTTCTTTGCATCTGACTCAGATCCTTGAATACAAGCTTTAACCTCCATAAGCTTGGCTTGCAAAACATCCACTTGAGACTGATGTCGTTCCATATCCCATTTCCTACTATCATGAGATTCGTTTAGCTGAGACTTCAAAGCTGACAGGTCAATATCATTCCCCTTTGCCATTACCTCTTCTCCCAACGGTTAGGATCAGAATTTCAAATTCTGTTATGACAGAAACAAATTTATAATCAAGACAGAAATTATAAAGTTCAAATAAATAATCTTTGTAAAGTACATATGTCAGTATAATGCCTCTGACCAGAATATTGGGAGGACTAAAAAAGCGGTTGAGAATGAACCCTAATAGAAAAACGGTTGAGAATGAACCCTAATAGATTAAGGAATAATTAAATAGTTCCCATCTTACAAACAGGGCATATATTATCTGGGTAATAACATCTACATCAAAACTAAAACAATTTGGTCATATGTCTGATGTAATGTATTCATTTCAAACCATATATAGTGTACCACAAAACAAATCGAGGATTGAATCATATATAAACTCAACAAGCTTATATAGGTCTGACATGTGCATGCTCAAAGCACCATTTTTAAAAGACACAAATGCAAACTTATCAAGAGGTATTTAATAAAATACCAAGATCAAAGGATAAGTGAGATCTTGAGTTCAATCTTGATGCATACAGTTGTTGATAAAAAAAGAATAAACAATCTACATTAAATTCCTTTTGTTTTTACTAGCCAGCCCTCATCCCAATAGTTCTTACACAGAAACAAAACAGCAAAATCAAGACAACCAACCAAAGCCCTGAAAAATTCTAATACTTTCCCTCAAATGCTTTACATTCAGAGCAGAACCAAATACAAACATCAACAGACAGAACAATTATCTACTTCATGTAAATATAACCACCCAAGTACCAATTTTGAGTTAAAAATTACATAGATGTATCCAAATAAATACATCACCTAGAAGAAAATTGAAGTAGGACCAAAACCTCACAATTTTGAACCAGCAAAGTTCCCATGAAGTCAAATCTGGTCAAAGCCAAGTCCATAACCCTAAATTTCACAAAACCCAGTCTGATCCATCCCAATCAGAAACCCAGGGAAAAATGAAGATCGCTACTGAAAAAGCGAGGGATCAGGAGAGAGAAGGCACCTTGTGATTGGAGGAGAGAGAGATAAAAGATGGTGTCTTCGTCTTCCACCAGCAACGGATGGGATTCGCAGACAAGTATACTATTCCTTGTCCTGCTTCAGACGCTGTGCTCTTTTCCTTTCTTTCCTTTCACTTTTTATTCACTCCAATATTATTTATTTGTCTTTTTTCTTCAAATATCATCTTAAAAGCTTCCCTTATGGAATTTCTTTCGTAACTCACTGTGGCAAAATATACCCATGGGAAAATCTCAATTCATTCATGACGTTCAAGTTTCTCACTTACTTGCAACTAATTTTTTTTTAAGAAAAAATGAATTTTATTTATTAAATAACAACTAACCTGACATCAAAGCCGGACAGCTGAAACTACAGATGGTGGGAGGGACAGACCCCTCACCATAATCTCAGTTACTGTTAGTTAAAACAAACATGTCCAATTCGTGAGTCATTTGATTACGAGAAAAACAAAGAACATAAGTTATGGTAATGGATAGTACGCAACACCGTTCGCTAATGATTCCTCTAAAGTTGTTCAGCTCGACCCGTTTAGTGTCTTGTAGAGCCACGACCTCCAACTCATACGGATGGAGAAACCCCGTGATCTTGCTACGGAATGCTTTACACAAGCATCTCTGATAACCCTGAAGACCAATCGACTAAAACCAGTTAGCATCATGTAGAGCCACGACCTCCAACTCATATGGATGGAGAAGCCCCGTGATCTTGCTGCAGACCGACTTAAACTAGCTTCATCGATCAACCATGCGATCAATATGGACATCGCGAAATTCAAATCCTCCCAGCTCATTGGGTTTAACCGGATCAACCCACCGACACCAGGGACCCCCTGTTTCCTTCCAGTATCGATCCCAATAAGACACGTATTGAATTTTGAACAAGTCGATGCCCCCTAGTTCGGAATGCTTGCATGAGTCTTCCCACTAACGCTAGATAACTCTGGTTCCCTCCCAGTACCGGCCTACCAACCAACCAAAAGAACCCCCCCCCCCCCCCCCAGCCCTTCATGCTCCACCATCGCAACCCGGGCGCGACCCATCTGCAACTCTATCCTTACCCGTCTCAGCCCATCCCCAAACTACCCGACCTGGCCTCCATCAAAATCCGATCTACCACTCGACCATGCCTCTGTCAGACCCAAATCTACCTCCACATGAGCTATGCTCCTACCGCCGAACCACGCTGACGTTGCCGCCAGTACCATGCAGACGTTGACACCCGTAGAAGATCGATGTCGCAAGACTTTGCCTAATTGTGGCGAAACAAACCCTAAAAGTAGGGTACATATCGTGAAATATTTGATTTATAAAGATAGTTTAAATTTTATTCTCAATTTATCGGATTATTATATATATTTTTAATTAATAAAATAATTTTACTTTACTTTCAAATTTTTAAAATTATTTTTAAATAAAGATAGTCACAATTTACTATACCTAGTTGGCTTTAACAATTTACGATGACTATTTTCATAAACTTAACCTATCGAGTCACCTATTGACTAATCTGTGGCATTTCATTACCTTTCCGTCTAACTCTGTTTGATTTCAATTATTTTCTGTTAGTTATTATTAAAAAAAATTAACCATAATGCTCCTTCAAAAACCCATAACGCTCAACTCATTTTGACACTTTTCCTTCCCCACTCTAGGTCCTTCAATTAGGGCTCCTCAAAATTCATAGCATACTGGACCTCCGGCTCCGAGTCTCCTAATCTATTTTTTCCGTATCTTCTGGCTTCGACTCTATCGTTGGTGTATCTATCTGCTCGACACCAACTCGTGAGTTGTGACGATGAGCTTGGGTGGGCTCGAGAATCTCATATTTTGTTTTTCATATATGAGAACTGGTTTTCTGGTGGCCTCGATTGGCTCTTGCGCCGCCGATTCTTCACCTCCTCGATCCAACGACGAAGAAGAGCCTCCAAAAGGGCCGAACATGAGCTGTCGTCGCCCGTCACCGTCCCTACCTGCATCGCCGCCAACTCAGTCTCTCTCTCTCTCCCTCCTTAATCACTACCACCTCCATCTTCTCCACCACCATTCCCTCCCAGCCCCCTTCACCACCACCACCACCATTTCCTCTCCCTCCGTCGCTACCTCCTCCACCACCACCGCCACCACCTCCACCTCCTCCTCCCCTTCTCTATCACCACCATCATCTCCTCCCCATTCATTGCCATCTCCTCCATTTTACCACCACCATCACCTCCATCTCCACCGCTACCACCTCCATCTCCTCCACCACCATCCCCTCCCCGCCGCCCTCCACCACCATCCCCTCCTTCTCCGGCGAGCCTCCGACCAACTTTCGGCGAGTCTCCGAAGGTGGTGAAGGAGATGGTGGTGGTGGTGATTATGGTGGAGGGGCGGGGAGGGGATGGTGGTGGAGAAGATGGAGGTGGTGGCGGTGGAGGAGATGGAGAAGGTGGCGACGGAGGGGGAGGAGAGGGGATGGTGGTGGAGGAGATGGAAATGGTGGTGGTGGTGATGGAGGAGATGGAGGAGAGAGAGAGAGAGAGAGAGAGAGAGAGGATGAGGGGTATTTTTTTTAAAATTAAATGAATAGTGAAGGGTATCTTAGTCTTTTCATTCAATTTAAAAACAATTATTTACCTATGAAGGGTATTTTAGTTTTTTCACACGTTAAAAATGTTAAAAACTAACGGAAATGGACGAAATGAGTAACGGTGAGAAAAATGAAATTCTTGGGTATTCATCCTGACACGAAAAATTCTAGTTGTAGTCATGTGATAATGTGACATATTCAGGTGTAGTAATCTGGAATTATCCCTTTAATTTAATTTAAAATTTTGATATGTAATTTTGATTTTTCTTCTCTTTTATCTGGTTTACTTGAAAATGAATCTAATCAACTATCATGAATCGTGTTGGAATTTTTGAATGATTTTTTTAATTTTTTTGGAATTTTGGAATGATAGAACAAAATCAAATGATCGAGACTCTTAAAAAAGAACAAAATAAAAAAAACATTGAGCAAAAATGGCATCACTTGAAAATTTGATGAATATTAAGTTTTATTTTATACATTTCACACTTTAATAAAATATTGCATCCAAAATTTAACGGTGTGATTAAGGTTTGAACAGACATCTTATCATTGTCCTTGACCCCCATTTTCTACTCCTTTTCCCTCAATTTTTTTGTAGTATTGGTAGCTTTTATTGTATTCTTGAGCTCCAATGTGTTTTAGATAACGTGCATGTTGTGAGTATATTTAGACAATTTTTGGAGGAAGCTCACAAGGAAAAGAAGGTCAGAAATCAACAAAATGAGGTTATCACGACCGTGATGCCTGTAAGAGCTTGTGCCCTAGTCCAAGTCTTTTCTATGTAATTTTCTGTTCAGCAATAAAAGACATCTTCATTATTATTGTGTTGTAATAATGAGTCAAGAAATAATTTCATCTAAAGTCATTGAATGCATCATCACTAATAGTAGAACATTTAGATGCTTTGAATTTATGCTTGATGAATCCCTAGTCGAATACTTATTCATATGTGACTAGCGTGTGGATGACTTAAGATCAAGGTCTGCTAATCTAGGTAATGAGATTACCAAATTCATATCACGAATATCATCTGGGAGATGGTATTGGATGACCCGACTTGGAGTATAGCGCATAGATTAAGTCACCAACGCATACTCCGTCGCCGTGTGATCACTGCCTTAATACCTTGAAGTGAGTGGCTCACATGCACGTCACTCCATTAGTTTGACATGCTCCAATGTTGCCTGTAATAGGGTAGTAATAACGGGCATCATTGGCTATTGGACGGATTGTAGTGGGAGCGCACATTGCGTCAGAAAGGATTTTTTTCCCCACGGTGAGACATGGTGAAGGATATGGTTCAGGGCCCCTTGATGAGCATGACTAATGAAATGTGCGGCTGCACCAATACGTATCAGTCATCTCGAAATTCAAGGAACTAGATCGAATACATGAGGATGACGACTCTATGCCTCATTTCGATCTCATACACCTTAAAGCAAACAAAGGGTTAGTGATACAAATGACAGAGAGAAAATATCGAACTGATCGATACCTCATGGACATTGGGCAATCACTACGCCTTACTAAAGGCCATTGGTGATGGATCGGGTGACAAGATGTTTCACTCTGATCTGCCAATGAGTCACGAGCCTACAATGTCACACACCAAGAGCAAGACCGAAGTGACTCGATGAGACTAAATAGGTTCAAAGTTAGGTGGTGTACAAATGATTGTAGTGAGGTGTCGATCGCCACCTTGGTGGTGTCGATCGACATCGTCACAAAGAGGTGCCAATCAGCACCTTCAGCAAAAAGGGTGGTATCGATCGACACCTTCCACCACGGGAATGACTTCTATTGACACTTGTGTCAGACAAGAAAAACTTTAGGCCCTCACAAAAAGCCTATAAATAAAGGCCTTGGGGTAAGAGCCACTTAATGCCTTGAGCAATATTTGATACATCACCTAAAATCTCTCTAGTTCTTGCATTGGGGGCTTGTAGCCATCGAGAGAATCCACCCTTCAAGAGGTCGAGCTCACGTGTGTGTGCATTCGTAGAGGACGGGCCCGAGGGAACGTCTTGGATCGGGCTCGAGAGCTACTCATTTAGACTACAAGAGGTAGGTTTTTATTAGCCTTGATAGCTTCTTATCCGATTGATTCATCTATTGTTGGTGAGAGGTCCTTGTGTGGGATTTCCCGGTTAGGATTCCAATTTTCCGCTGCGCATAGATTCCGGGAATCCCCAATAGTGGTAGCAGAGCTTAGGTCGCTCTTTGGATGAATCAATCTTGCATGATTTATGATAAAAATGCATGCTTGATGATATATGATTGTTACCATGCTTGTTTTATGCATGAATATCTATTTCTTCTCTTTATTTGGTCTCACAACAATATAAAAATCAATTCTTAATTGTTCTTCGGATATAGGCGGAATTTTTATTTGTTTTGGGTGTTGTTTCGGCTTGATATTGATGCACTCGGTGCATGCAATCATTCTCGGGCCTCGGGAATCGACTCGAGTCAAATTGGATCCAAAATTGGGCTTGGGAAAACCGATTTTTGGATCAGGTCGAGGAGGGTGTCGATTGACACCCATGGGGTGGCGATCGACACCTTTCCTTAGTTTCTCCGCCCAAGTCAAGGGGTGTCGATCGACACCACTTGGTCGCTTGGGGTGGCGATCGACACCTAGTGTCGATCGACAGCTCTCGGACCTTGAAGGGTGGCGATCGACACCTAGTGGCAGAGGGTTTTTGGTTCAAGTCGAAATTTCGACCTTGAGGCAAATCGGGAGGTTGAATGAGATTGTTTAATTTTTGTATTGATGCCATGAATATACTCGATACTCGATATGAATTAAATGGTTTTGATCGAGTGTATATGTAAAGATATCAAAATCTATTTTTCCGTCGAGATAAAGTGCGTTCTCGAGTTTCCATGGGGTTGATGACCTGAGAAACCGAAGGACCGCTTTGTTGTGTCGTTCAATGTATGCTGTACATTGTTGGCACATTATGTTGAACTTTTTTTATCGCCCAACGACCTATTATGGTTTTGCTTGATACAATAGAGTTTCAACATACCGGTTGATGAAGTGGTTACATCTACCGGCAGCAGGTCCAGGTCCTTGCAAAATTTTTCGAAGGACCAATTCTCAGTTTTCGCTCAAAACTGGAGAGTATTGGTTTAGGATTTCGAGATCGGGACTTTCGAGTGCCGAGTGAGATTGATACACTAAAATTATAAAGATTAAAATATGATTTGATGTGATTGTTAACATGCATTGTGTGACGACATATATGTTTCGGTGACAACATATATGTAATTTCGGTCTCATAACTCTGTTGCTCGAAAATGTGTCTTTTTGGAGGCAGAATTCCTCTCCAAAACAGCCAGTGGGAGAAATGTGCATCTGGAAGAGATCCAAGATGCTACGAGTACTGAGAATCCTGAAGAATCTCGGGATCCTCACTTAGACAATGTAGAGGTGGAGCCTGAGCTAGACCAGGAGGCACATGCAATGCCCAACATAGTTCCTGAAGCTCCACAGCGTTCTGAAAGGTCTCGTCAGGCACCCGTCAGATACGGATTTATGGTAACTGAGGGTGGTGACTTGGAGATTGTGGATTCTGACGATCCGACAACCTTTCAAGAATCCATGGGGAGTTCTGATTCCGAGAAATGGTTGAGAGCCATGAAGGAGGAGATGAAATCCATGCATGACAACCAATTGTGGAACTTGGTGTATCCAACCCCTGGTGTTAAGACCATCGGTTGCAAATGGATCCTTAAGATCAAACATGACATGGATGGAGTTCCTTAGACCTGTAAGGCCCGACTGGTTGCGAAAGGTTTAGGCAAATCCATGGAGTAGATTATGATGAAACTTTCTCGCTAGTAGCCATGGTCAAATCGATCTGGATTCTATTCGCATTATCTGCATATCACGATTACGAGTTATGGCAGATGAATGTCAAGACTGCTTTCCTTAATGGGAAGCTAACTAAGGACGTGTATATGACACAACCTCAGGGTTTTGTCGATTCAGAGAATGCCGGAAAGAATTGTAAGCTGCAGAGATCCATTTATGGATTGAAGTAGCTTCTAGGAGTTGGAATCATCGATTTGATGAAACCATAAAAGAATTTGGTTTCATGCAAAACGAAGACGAGCCTTACGTGTATAAGAGGGAAAATGGGAGTGCATTCGTGTTCTTAGTGCTATATGTCGATGACATACTCCTTATCGGAAACGACATCCCCGCCATGCAAGCCACAAAACCTTGGTTGGGGAAGTGTTTCGAGATGAAGGATTTGGGCGAAGCCGCGTATATCCTGGGGATCAAGATTTATTGAGCTAAGCCAAAGCACTTACATCGACAAGATCTTGAAGAGATTTTCGATGCACGAGGCCAAGAAGGGTTTCCTCCCCATGAGACATGGAATAAAGCTAAGCAAGACTCAGTGTCCCACAAAACCTGATGAACTAAAGCGCATGAAAGGGCATCCTCTGTGCATCTGCAGTATGATCCATCATGTATGTCATGATCTGCACGAGACCTGATGTCTCTTACGCCCTATACTACGTTAGCAGATTCCAGTCAAACCCCGGTGAGGACCACTGGACATCAGTGAAGACGATCCTGAAGTACCTCAAGAGAACAAAGGATGCCTTCTTGGTCTATATGGTTAAAGATGAGGAGCTGGAGGTGACGGGATACGTCGACGCCAGTTTCCAAACTGATCCGGATGATTCGTGGTCACAGTCTAGATACGTGTTCCTGCTCAACAATGGGACTTTCAGCTGGAAGAGCTTCAAGCAGCCAACCGTCACAGATTCTACTATAGAGGCCGAGTACATAGCTGCTGGAGAAGCGACAAAAGAGGCTATATGGATACGAAAGTTCATGGCAAGATTGGACGTGATGAAAAACTCGTCCGATCTGGTGAACTTGTACTGCGACAACACTGGCACCATAGCACAGGCTAAGGAGCCCAGAGCGCATGCTAGATCCAAAATGTACAACGACGTTTTCACTTGATTCGAGAGTACATCGAACAATGTGAAGTGAATATTTGTCAAATTGCGATAGAAGATAATGCACCCGATCTGTTGACAAAGGCTCTCTCACAACCTAAACATGAAGGTCATGTAAGTTCAATGGGTTTACGTTGGGATTTAGATTGGAGCTAGGGGCAAGTGGGAGATTGTAAGCTTGTGCCCTAGTCCAAGTCTATTCTATGTAATCTTCTGTTAAGCAATAAAAGACATTCATTATTATTGTGTTGTAACAATGAGTCAAGCGATAACTTCATCTAAAGCCATTGAGTGTGTTATCACTAATAGTAGAACCTTTATTAGCTTTGAATTTATGCTTGACGAATCTCTAGTTGAATACTTACCAAAAAGTGACTAGCGCGAGGATGACTTAAGATCAAGTTCCGCTAATCTAGGTAATGGGATTACCAAAGTCATCTCACGAATATCATCTGGGAGATGTTATTGGATGACTCGACTTGAAGTATGGCGCGTAAATTAAGTCACCAACACATACTCCGCCGTCGTGTGATCAATGCCTTAATACCTTAGAGCGAGTGGCTCACCTGCACGCCTCTCTTTTAGTTTGACATGCTCCAACAATGCCTGTAACAGGGTAGTCAGAACGGGCATCGTTGGCTATTGGACGGCCTGTAGTGGGAGTGCACATTGCGTCCGGAGGGATTTGTTTCCCCGCGGTAAGACGTGGTGAAGGGTATGGTTCAGGGCCCCTTGATGAGCATGACTGATGAAGTGTGCGGCTGCACCAATACATATCAATCATCTCGGATTTCAAGGAACTAGATCGAATATGTAGTTACGACGGTTTTAGAGATTGGCTGATTTTTAAAGGAACTGAAGAACATGTTACAAAGAATGTCGAAGCATCTTCTATGAAATCTTGTGTAACATTGTTGACGGCGTCTCGGCAAACATCCTGATCGACAGAAATCAGGAAAGTGCAGTTTCTGCAGAAAGTTCGAAGACGATTAGGAAATTCCAGAAACGACTTCAAATCTGGAAAGAAGAAAGACGGTGATTAAGAGGAAACCCATTAGGGTTAGTACTCATCCTCGATTGCTATAAAAGCTTAGGCTACCCCCTTAGCAATCGTGTTGTTCTTTATTTGTTTCCTAGCAACAATTTGCAAGATTCTTAGACGTAAAGGTTTACGGGCTGAGAAATTGCAGATTGAGCTAAGGATATTGTGCATCACATAACTATTGAGAGTTAGGTGATTGAGGGTTTACTGATCGCGTGAGTGAAGACTGCACGCAACTACCAAGTTGTACGAAGACTTGAACTGACAGAGTAAGGCGATTGCTCGAAGAGTGGAATCAAGACGGAGTCTTGGATTCAGGGGGATACCCTGAGATAGATTGCACTGTAAGACGTAGCATAAAGTATAGATCTAGGGATGATCAAGGTACTTGTATCATCTGACGAATTACTGATAAGTGAAATCTTTCCACTAGGCTGAGAGCCCCCAGACGTAGCATAAAGTATAGATCTAGGGATGATCAAGGTACTTGTATCATCTGACGAATTACTGATAAGTGAAATCTTTCCACTAGGCTGAGAGCCCCCAGACGTAGGTGACGTTGCACCGAACTGGGTAAACAATCTACTGTGTCATTGTTTATAGGTTTATATTTCTGTCCTGCGTTATCTACACAAGAAGTCATACACAGTGTTATACCTTCATACGTAACATTGTGTGTGACATCTTGCACGACTAGATTGATCAAAATTTCAATTGGTATCAGAGGAGGCACCTACAGCTTTAGGTGAGTTCCTAAAACAAATATTTTGATCAAGATGGACAATACCAGAAAAGGAGGATCCATAAATCGACCACCTGTTCTAGATGGAAGCAACTACGGTTATTGGAAGGCTCGAATGTGTGCCTTCATGAAGTCACTTGACAGCAAAACATGGAAAGCTGTGATCAATGGTTGGAATGCCCCACAACTCAGTGACAACGATGATAATCCTATTGGTCCAAAACCAGAAAAAGATTGGACTGATGATGAAGACGAGGAATCACTGGGAAACTCACGAGTTCTGAATGCTATCTTCAACGGCGTTGACAAGAACGTATTCAGACTAATCAACACATGCACAACTGCCAAATCCGCATGGGACATCCTTGCAGTTGCATATGAAGGAACAACCAAGGTTAGAGAACAAAAACTACAATACTTAACAACCAACTTCGAAGCCCTTGTCATGAAAGAGGACGAATCAATTGCAGAATTCAATGTTCGTATTCGTGATCTAGCCAATGAATCTTATTCTCTGGGAGAACCAATGTCTGATGAAAAATTAGTAAGAAAAACCCTGCGTGCTCTTAGCCCTAAGTTTAAGATGAAGATCACTGCAATTGAGGAAGTTCATGACCTCAAGATCTTGAAATTTGATGAGCTGATGGGGTCTCTAATGACCTATGAATTGTCTCTGCCTAACATCGACAAAAGAAACAAAGGAGTTGCTTTCAAAAGCTCAACACACAAGCAACCAGATCCTGAGGAATCTGACTCTGATGAAGACATCGATGCTACAATGGCCCTTCTCACAAAAAATTACAACAAAGTCATGAGAAGATTCGGTCGAATGGGTGGGCGAAATGTCACAACAAATGCCAGAAACAAAGCTCCACAAAAAGCTCAGCCAGGAGGAAGTCTTGACAGACCAAACAGGAGTGGAGAAGAAAACAACAAAAACAAAGGACTTCAATGCCATGAATGTGAAGGATTCGGCCATCTTCGCAGAGAATGTCCAAATTTCCTCAAACAACAAAAACGAGGATATAATGCCACCCTATCAGATGATGACAATGAAGATAGTGGATCTGAAGAGGTAAGCAACTTTGTTGCATTCACTACTACTACTCCTGTATGTAACATTGATAATTCTGCCAATATCAATGATGATCACCACCATCCAACTCCAAGTGAGAATTGGACTAAAGAGCAACTAGTCGAGACATACAAAGGCTTACATACCAGATGGATTAAGGAAACTCTGATACTTGATCAACAAGGTGAACGTATTATCAGTCTTACCAACGACAAGTCTAGATTTCTAGAGAGGATCGTGGAGCTAAAACGCGAAATCACCAGACTTAATGGAGAAATTAGTCTTATGACTAAATCGGTAAAGATGATGAATCCTAGCACGGAAAGTCTTGACAAGATTCTATCAGTGGGTAAGCAGTCCAAGGATACGACGGGACTAGGGTACACACACGATATCCCCTCAACAGCAGTGACGAAGTTTGTCCCACAACAAGCCATGATTGACAAGAAACCACTGGATGCCCCAACACATCCTATAGGGCGACCTACAACAAATACCATGACATCGTCTACAACATGTTCTTGTCAAGCAACAGTCAGAAGACATCCTCCGTGCAGAAACAATACTACAGAAGACCAGCTTATCAATATCAATGGATATGTCATTACTGTGGTCAACAAGGTCACATCAGACCTTTTTGTTTTCAACTTCTTGAGAGGAAGCAAGCTCAACTACCACAAAAGAGACATCAAAGGCATCTTTCAACTCCTCAGAAAACATCCCGCCTTGAATGGAGACCTAAGAACCTAGTCTATCAAGCTAATGTTGCATATACATCCTTAAGTGCATCAACAAACAAGGACTGGTATCTCGACAGTGGATGTTCTCGACACATGAAAGGTACTCCAGAGTTTCTTTCCAATCTCAAATTATATACAAACTGCTATGTTACTTTTGGAGATGGGATTCGAGCACGAATCATTGGAAAATGAGTGCTCAAGAAGTCAGGAGCTTCCTGCCTAACTGAAGTATTACTTGTAGAAGGACTTAAGGCAAACCTGATTAGCATCAGCCAGATCTGTGATCTAGGTTCGGAAGTAAAATTTACTAAAGAAGGTTGTGTAGTAAAAGACTCCGATCAAGTCACTATTCTACAAGGAATCCGCTCAATGGATAACTGTTATATCTGGTCCCCCAATCACATATCGAAGCAGCAAAGTGTTTTGTCTCCAAAGCAGAAGAAACCAAACTATGGCACAGAAAGCTTGGACATCTAAATCTTAGAAGCATGCAGAAGGAAATATTCGAGCAAGCCATAACTGGAATACCAAACCTTAAAATAATAGAAGGAAAGATCTGCGGAGAATGTCAGATTGGGAAGCAAACAAAGATGTCACACAAGAAGCTACAACACATCACCACCTCTCGAGTACTTGAGCTAATACATGTTGACCTAATGGGGCCAATGCAAGTTGAGAGTCTTGGAGGAAAACGCTATGTCTTTGTGTGTGTAGATGATTACTCACGATACACATGGGTTGACTTCCCTCGTGACAAATCAGATACATTCTCGATCTTCAAGAATCTGTGCATCTAGGTCCAACGAGAAAAAGGGGGAAAATTGGCAAAATAATTCGACTTCGTAGTGACCATGGACGAGAATTCGAGAATAGCAAATTTGCAGAATTCTGCAACTCAAAAGGGATAGCTCATGAATTCTCAGCACCAATCACTCCCCAACAGAATGGCATTGTTGAGCGCAAGAACAGAACTCTACAGGAGATGGCTAGAGTTATGATGTTGGCCAAGGACATACCAACTCACTTTTGGGCAGAAGCACTTAACACTGCGTGCCATATCCACAATCGAGTCACTCTCCGACCAGGTATGTTAGTAACTCATTATGAAATATGGAGGGGGAGAAAGCCCAATGTTAAGTACTTCAATATCTTTGGATCCACTTGTTATATTCTGGCTGATAGAGAGCCTCGTCGAAAGCTTGATCCAAAGAGTGATGAAGGCATTTATGTGCGTGATTGACTGATTATTATTAATCTTTACACATGTGGGTGATGATCTAATTAATCATAAACTTATGAAAATTAAATCACACATTCATCCATACATTCATAAACATAAATGTAAATTTGCTTTAGCTAGCCCGCTAACCCTACTGGAATAAACTAGAACCTATACTAGGTCTCGTCTTTCCTCATTCTCCTAGACTCCCACTGGCTCCACGCCTCCTCGGGATTACCGTCATTCTCTTCGGTTCTTCTCATCTTGGGTCTTCGTAATTACATTAATTTAAATAAAATAAATGATGTGACACGCAGGTCACTAACAAATTACAACCCATAAGCAACTCGCAGGTTGCAAACCAAAATTAAATCCTAAATTCGGGCTAACTTAGCAATCATGTTGCAAACACCGTGTTATCAAACAATCATGTTATCAAACAAGCATGTTATCAAGCAAGCATATTAATTCCAATTTTATCTTGATTTAAATCATAAAATACGGTTTATTTAAACCGTTTCTTAAACCGGTTAATTTCTGAATTAAATTGGTTCACGCACTGGTTTATCGAAACTGAACCGGTCTAAAATTTTAATTAATAGTTGCTAAAAATTCTGGATTTTTCTGGGTCGGATCTGACCCAAATCCTACTGGTTTGGCCGAACCAAAATTGACCCGAGGGCCAATTTTGGTTTGGCCGAAACCCTAGCCGCCAGGCTAGCCGCGCCGTGGCGGGCTGCCTGGCCAGAACCGGTCGGGCCGAGGCCCTCCCCTGGCTGGAGCCGAGAGGCTCGGCCAGATCTGCCACGGGCAGATCTGGTCGGCCTTCCCGTTCCGGCCGATCGGCCCGTGGTTCGGCCAGGGTAAGCCTCTCGGCTAGCCTCGGCCTTCCACGGGACTCGATCCCGATCTTGCTCGATCAAAATAATATTTTCAGCAACATTAAATAAAATTCCAGCAATTAATTCATCAACCAAAATCATAAAGTTTGCAATTTTCAAATTCACAATACCGAATTAAATTGCAAAAATTAAATCTAGCCTATCATGCTCGAATACAAAATCATGCATAACCAGGCTCTGATACCACTGTAGGAATTATTTGAGGGTTCCAAACAATTAATTTCATGCCCATACAAGAAATTAACCTCAAAGTTCCATGTTTAATACGGATCTTGCATGATCATGAATTGATCATGAGATCTAGACTAGATTAAAATTTAGTATTACCTTGAATCAAAATCTCCTTGTTACTAAATTGGATTTAGTAACCTCTAAAGAACGTCCACACAGGAAGAGCAATCCGGGGATACTCACAACGATCCTTACTAGAAGATCGAAGCAAGCAAAACGGACGGAGCGGGGAGGAGAGAGGGGGGCCGGCCGAAACTGGCTAGGAGAGAGAGAGGAAGACGGCTAGGGTTTTGTAAAATAATTGCTTAATTTTCAGATCTGAAAATTTCCCTTTTATAGACCTTATTTGGGCTTTTAATTAATTAAAGGCCTTAATGGGCTTAAAGCCCAAAGTTTTTAATTAATTGTGTAGAGAAGCCCATTCTGGCTAGGCCCAGTTTAGCTAATTTAAATTAATCTATTTAATTAGATTATAATTAATTAGTCTTGCTAAACCGTTCTTGATTCCGGTTTAATCCTAAACCGAAATCGGTCTAATTCGATTAATTCAAAACCGGATTTTGTCTCTCTCATGATTCCTCCATATGAATCCATCCGTTTTACTCAACCTTAGGTGTGTGATCCTCTAGGCTCACGACACGTCGGCGGACTGGTAAAATTACCATTTTACCCTTTCCATCATGAGTGGCCTCTAGCAAGACATCATGATTACCCAACGCTTGTGATTATCGAGATTTCGACTTAACCTTGTCGTTCATGAATCTATCCTTTTATCCTCTTGATATCTTTGACAACCACGAGGCATAGACAAGTCATCCTCGTTCTATTGCCCTGTTTCTTGATTCTGAGTTACTGAATTATATCTGATACTAAGTATCGTCTGCATGGCCATGCTATCTTATTTCAGTTGTACTCTTCAAGTGGCCTAAACTGATATCTGCTCACACGTCCGTATGAGGGATAAATCCTTCAGAGATCCATCTAGTCAACTTATGTAACTTGTGATCGAGCCAATCACAGCCGTTATTGTAACCCTTTTACAGGAGACGTTAGACTGAGTCAAACTCGTCACTCATTACATATTGACCTCAATGGTCCTTCGGTCTGAGGATGTGATTTCATGATCCGACATATGAGTATGTTCATGACTGTGTCTATGTAACATACTCATGATTCGGGTCGTCCTATATCACCCATGACTGGTGATACTATGACCTAACTCTGGCCCCTTTCTGGCCATGATCAGTAGAGCGTGATCATTTAGAGTTAGCCTCATACCGATCGCTTCTTATGAAGCTATTCTGATCGGGGAATGCTTAAGTAAGATTTTATCTGATCTGTAGATCTACTATTATGTGTTGACACATCAATGATACAAATCAAATCATACTTAAGATATTACTACAACACTTAGTAATATGAATGCCGATTTTTATTAAACTAATAATCTTTATTACAAGATTAGATTGAAAATACATTGTGCTAGGGCACAAAACCCAACATGTTGTTGTTGATGATGACTGTGAAGATGCACCAGAGGATGCTACAGATGAAGACGGAGCCTATCCCAACAATGCTAGGAAGAATGTTGTTACTGATGTCAGAGAAGATGCTAGCAGCAAATCAGAAAACGATGATGCTAGTCCGAAAGTCGATAATGATGAGACAGTTCCTGAAACCAGCAACAAGAATCCCTCGCGAAGAATCCAGACTAATCATCCTATCTCTGGAGTAATTGGAGACCTGAATGAAGGCATACAGACTCGGTCAAAAACTCCTGAAGACTACAACGAGATGATAGGCAATATTTGTTTCGTTTCAAAAACAGAACCCAAAAATATCAATGAAGCCATCAATGATGAGTATTGGGTCAATGCTATGCAAGAAGAGCTGATTCAATTTGAGAAGAACCAGGTGTGGGAACTGGTGCCCAAACCAAGAGAAGGAAATATCATTGACACAAAATGGATCTTCAAAAATAAGTCTGATGAGCTTGGTAACATCACTCACAACAAAGCCAGGTTAGTTGCTCAAGGGTATACTCAAATTGAGGGAGTCGATTTCGATGAGACCTTTACTCCTGTAGCAAGACTTAAAGCAATCTGTCTCCTACTAGGGATATCATGCCATCTACAGATTAAGCTCTACCAGATGGATGTCAAAAGTGCATTCCTAAATGGGGACCTCAATGAAGAAGTATATGTGTCACAACCCATAGGATTTGTTAATCCTCACTTTCCTGATCATGTGTATAAACTCAAGAAGGCTCTCTATGGGTTGAAACAAGCACCAAGGGCTTGGTATGAAAGGCTTACAAAATTCCTGATTCAAAGCGGCTACACTAGAGGGGGAGTCGACAAGACTCTATTCGTGAAGAATGAGGACGGGAATTTGATGATAGCTCAAATTTATGTTGATGACATCGTCTTTGGAGGGATGTCAAGCAAGATGGTAGAGAAATTTATTCAACAGATGCAATCAGAATTTGAGATGAGCATGGTGGGAGAGCTTACCTATTTCCTAGGCTTCCAAATCAAACAGCTAAAAGATAGCATCTTCATATCTCAGAGCAAATATGCGAAGAATATTGTCAAGAAGTTTGGGCTAGAGAAAGCCTCACATAAAAGGACACCTGCAGCTACACATATCAAGCTAACTAAAGATGATCCAGGAGAAGCCTTCGACCAACACCTATACAGAAGCATTATCGGTAGTCTTCTCTACCTTACTGCGAGCGACCAGATATTGCCTACTCTATAGGAATATGTGCACGATATCAAGCTAATCCCAAGGTTAGTCATCTCTCCCAAGCTAAAAGAATTATAAGATATATCTCTGGGACTACAGACTTGGGTTTATTATACTCATTCGACACATCCTCTACCCTAGTGGGGTTTTGTGACGCCGATTGGGCTGGAAACACAGCGGATAGGAAAAGCACATCCGGAGGATGCTTCTTTCTTGGCAACAACCTCATATCATGGTTTAGTAAAAAGCAAAACTGTGCTGCCCTTTCCACTGCCGAATCGGAGTATATTGCTGTTGGGAGTAGCTGCACACAACTACTACGGATGAAGCAGATGTTAGTCGAATACAATGTCAGACAGGAAGCCATGACTTTATATTGTGATAATGTCAGTGCCATCAACATCTCCAAAAATCATGTCCAACATAGTAAGACCAAACACATTGACATTAGACACCACTTCATTCGAGAGCTGGTCGAAGATAAGAAGATCATCCTAGAGCACATCCCTACAGAGAAGCAACTTGCTGATATTTTCACAAAGGCATTAGATGCGAGCAGATTTGAGTATCTCAGATCATCACTCGGTCTGTGCACCATCAACGAACAATAGAAGTTGCTGAAACGGTTGAGAGGAGTTAGTTGGTGCCTCTTCATGAACCGGTCCAAAATCCCAACACATGCCATTGGGCCAAGCATACCAAAAGCCCATATAAAGGAAGGAAAAGTCACAAAAGATATGCTCGGACTTCAACAGATTTGATTTGAATCAACCTGTGTTCAAAATCTAAACCTAGTCTGCCTCTTCTCGCTTTCGCTCTCATCTCCCTCACCTTCACACTCTGCAACGAAAAACCACAGATATGGTGAAAACTCGAAGCACCTTAGCACCAAAGAAGGCCACTGGGAGTAAACGATCCGAACCCAAGAAAGCAGAAGCCAAAAGCTCCAAGAGCAGCAATCCAAAAACCAACAAACATGGAGTCCGAATCAAAGGACCAAAGACGCTGAAGAAATCTGAATAATCTCCCAAAGAAACCTCACCGGAGGAAGCCCCAATGCCCACTTTTTCTCGAGTTCCTAAACGATCTCGAACCGGAAGCTCTGCATTCTCCATGACAGACCTAACAGGGCCAGAAAGGGAGACTGATCTTGGCCAAGGAAGTCGAGAAGCGTCCATGCAGATTGTTCTTGTTCCAGTACCAATAAATGTCCCAGGTATCGACTCTTCCATTATTTCAAACACCGATACCTCTAGAAACAGTGACTTGTTGGAGTCGCTACTGGAAAACCAAGAACCACCTCAAGAAGGTGTGGTGGAGGAACTAATTAATCCGGGAGGAGAAGCGAAAGTCTTGACCCCGGTCAGTCATGGGTTGGAGCGTATTGCTGAGGGAGAAGGAGAAGAAGAAGGTACAACAGATGTCATTCCTGAAGCCACAAAGGAGGCTGTAGTAGAAGAAGAAATCGATGTCTCAGAAGAAGCTGAGAAGAACAACAGTGTCGCCACAATTAACACAGAAGAAGTTTCTCTGAATGACAGAGAAGAGGCGACAGAAGATGCTACTGAGGCAGCACACACGGTGTTGTCATCCCTGAAGAAGAAGGTAACAGAAGAAAATGAAAGTCTAGCTGTGATGGTTGAAAAACTCAAGGAAACCAAGAAGAGGAAGGAGGTGAAAGATGCTGGAGGCCCCAGGAACAAAAAGAAGAGGATGTCCGTCAAGGAAAAAGGGAAGAAAAGTGTCCCCAAAAGGAGATTAGTGGATGAAGCAACTGATGATGATGAAGAAGAGGTTACCACAAGGAAAGCAAGGAAGGAAGAAGGCCTGAAGAAGGACAAGAACACATTGAGTGTTCCCTATGACAACGTGTCATTTCACTCTGCGGACGGTGCCAAACGGTGGGAATTCGTGTTCAAGAGAACGACGTACCCCGAGAAGACCCTGTCATCAGAACTGCTGGGACTAGAAGCCATTGTCCAAATTCTGGAGCAGGCAGAGCTTATGAAGACCGTCACGAACATTGGTAACCACTATCCCCTCTTGGTCAAGGAATTTATTGCCAATTTGCCTATTGGGTTTGGTACTCCGGATGATCCGGATTTTGAGAATGTATATGTCAGAGGCATTCGCTTCAACATCTCCTCTGACATCATAAATGACTTCCTGGGGAGAAAGTGTGTTCGATCTGTGCCTCCACCAGACCTGAACAAGGTACTCCGTGAGATTACCGGAGACAAAAGCTGAAAGTGGCCTACCAAAGGAACTGTGGCAGCATCGGACCTTACATTCAAGTACTCCATTCTATTTCGCATCGGAGTAGCAAATTGGGCTCCCTCTACACACGCATCTTCTATCAAACCAGAGCTGGCGATACTCATCTTCCAAATAGGTATTGGGTCTACACTTGATTTTGGGCAATTTGTTATTGATCATCTTATTCGACATGCCAGATCACTTGCTGTAAAAATACCTATTGCCTTTCCCTCCCTTATCTCTGAGCTGCTTGTACATCAACACCCCGGAGTGTTGAAGACAACGAATAAGGTTGGCAAACGAGGAGGACTAATTGTGGTAAGCCACAAGCTGTTTGAGGGCAAGCATGCTCCTGATCTTGTCAGGCCAGAAGCCAAGGCAACAACCAGTCGAGCCACAAATGCCGCCCCTCCAACCAAGACCACCAGCAGGGATGCAGTTATGCTGAAAGAGAGATAGTCGTCAATCTGAAGACAACCCTGAAGCATCTCTCCCAGCGACGATCACATTGTGCCAACTTGCTAAAGTCCATGTCCCCTCCAGGCTCCGAAGATGATGACACCACCTCTCTACCAAATGCCCCAGAAGAATCTACTCAAGATGCCTCCACTGACGCTACTGAAGAAGAGACTGCCAGCTCCAGCAGCAGCTCTGTTTGATTTTATGAACTTTCTAATTACCGAACAACTGAACATCTTTCTAATTAGTCTCGACTGCTGATTGGGAGTAAGCGTGAGTTAAGTTTGGATTTGGTTCTTATTACCCTGCTCTGTTACAAATATTTGTTTAAATTTTGGCTCTTTTTGAGCCAGCAAGGGGGAGTAAGAGTAAGATAGATACGCGCGATGATACAAGAAAGATAGAGACGACGCGACGACGCGACGACATGATGATACGAGACACAACGACGCAAAGACACGATAATACTCGACGACAAATGCGACGCAGAATGCGAAGAAGAATATTGTCCTTAAAAATAGCCAAAGGGGGAGATTGTAGTTACGACGGTTTTAGAGACTGGCTGATTTTTAAAGGAACTGAAGAACATGTTACAAAGAATGTCGAAGCATCTTCTACGACATCTTGTGTAACATTGTTGACGGCGTCTCGGCAAACATCCTGATCGACAGAAATCAGGAAAGTGCAGTTTCTGCAGAAAGTTCGAAGACGATTAGGAAATTCCAGAAACGACTTCAAATCTGGAAAGAAGAAAGACGGTGATTAAGAGGAAACCCATTAGGGTTAGTACTCATCCTCGATTTCTATAAAAGCTTAGGCTACCCCCCTAGCAATCGTGTGGTTCTTTATTTGTTTCCTAGCAACAATTTGCAAGGTTCTTAGACATGAAGGTTTGCGGGCTGAGAAATTGCAGATTGAGCTAAGGATATTGTGCATCACATAACTATTGAGAGTTAGGTGATTGAGGGTTTACTGATCGCGTGAGTGAAGACTGCACGCAACCACCAAGTTGTACGAAGACTTGAACTGACAGAGCAAGGCGATTGCTCGAAGAGTGGAATCAAGACGGAGTCTTGGATTCAGGGGGAGACCCTGAGATAGATTGCACTGTAAGACGTAGCATAAAGTATAGATCTAGGGATGATCGCAGGTACTTGTATGTTCTGACGAATTACTGATAAGTGAAATCTTTCCACTAGGCTGAGAGCCCCCAGACGTAGGTGACGTTGCACCGAACTGGGTAAACAATTTGCTGTGTCTTTGTTTATAGCTTTATATTTCTGCCCTGCGTTATCTACACAAGAAGTCATACACAGTGTTATGCTTCATACGTAACATTGTGTGTGACATCTTGCACGACTAGATTGATCAAAATTTCAGAATACATGAGGATGACGGCTCTATACCTTATTTCGATCTCATACGCCTTAAAGCAAACAAAGGGTTAGTGATACAGATGACAGAGAGAAGATATCGAACCGATCGATACCTCGTGGACATTAGGGTAATCACTACGCCTTACTAGAGGCCACTAGTGATGGATCGGGTGAAAAGATGTTTCACGCCGATCTGGCAATGAGTCACGGGCCTACAGGCTCACACACTAAGAGTAAGACCGAAGCGACTCGATGGGACTCAACATGTCCAAACTTAGGTAGTGTACAAATGATTGTAGTGGGGTGTTGATCGCCACCTTGGTGGTGTCGATCGACATCGTCACAAAGAGGTGTCGGTCGACACCTTTGTGGTGTCGATCGACACCTATGTCTGGCAGCAAAAAGGGTGGTGTCGATCGACACCTTCCACCTCGGGAAGGGTGCCAATTGATACCTGTGTTAGAAAAGAAAAACTATAGGCCCTCACCCAAAGCCTATAACTAAAGGCCTTGGGGTGAGAGCCACTTAATGCCTTGAGAAATATTTGATACATCACTTAAAATCTCTTTAGTTCTTGCATTAGGGACTTGGGAATCGAGTAAGGAGATGGTTCTACGCTGGTCTAGTAACCGTCGGGAGAATCCACGCTTCAAGAGGATGGGCCCGAGGGAACGTCTTGGATCGGACTCAAAAGCTACTTATTTAGACTACGAGAGGTAGGTGTTCATGAGCCTTGATAGCTTCTTATCTGATTTATTCATCTATTGTCGGCGAGAGGTACTTGTGCGGGATTTCTCGGTTAGAAATTCAATTTTCTGATGTGCATAGATCCCGGGAATCCCCAATAATACCATCATGATGGCAATCCCGAGAGCTGTCACGATCGTGACACCTCCGTGTCATTTTTTATTTTCTGCGATTTAAAGTGCGGAACCCTAATTTTCAGCATGTAGGGTTAGATTTTGGGGGGTTTTTAATCTCCTCCAACCTCTCTTACGGAAAACACCTCTTCTAGGGAGTCTTGGGAGTCATTTCTCTCTTCTTGAAACATTTTCCTTGGAAATTGATTAGTGCTCTCAAGACCTCTCCATCCACCACCGAGATTTGGAGCTCAACATCAAGAACACCAAAATTCAAGGAGTTATGGAGGAGTTCTCTCTCCAAGACCACTTGGGTCTTTTGGGTTTAGGAGTTCTTCCCCTAATCTCTTTAATTAGTTGATTTATTAGATTGTCTATGAATTAATTTGCATATATTTAAATGCTAAAATAAGACTATATTTGAGGTACTTCTCATGCTTGTTTTGCTTGACATTATGTGAGTTGATTTTTGTGCTAATTGTATTCTTGGTTTATATTACACGAGCAATCTTGGTTTGAGAAAATCGCCTCGAAAGAGGGATTTTCTTAAGGCTTGAGAATTGCCTAGGAATCTTGTGCTTGGCGCAAACCTACTCACTGGGTTCCTAACCTAAAGCTAGTCAGCTATAATGTCTTTCCTAAACCATCGATTAGAGTTTCCGGTCCTGGCGAAAAACTTATCCCCGAGGCTCGATCGATGGTTGGAATTGAGCCACTTTCAGTACCGAAAAGCGAATTTGACGGTGTAAGATTTAGGGTAACCTATAATGCACAACATGGTTGAATTGTATTTGAATTGTTTTCATGGTTGATTGATTTCAAATCGCATTTTCACTCCATTTTCACCCTCGGGTGGCTTTTTATGTTCATACATTGCATTTGTACTTTTTAATTGACACTCATACTTTTTCATTCAAAATTATTGTTAAATTCCAGTTTACCAACCCAAAAAGAGAACACAACTTGTTTAAACAATAAACCCCATTTTGGTCCCTGTGATGATGACCCGCAACTAAAATTCTGGAATATTATAAATTTACTTGATGATAACGATCGTGTTTTGGTGTGTGAAGCCCTGGGCGCATCGCGGTGCGCACGCGTTTCTCGACCCCCGTCAAGTTGGTGTTGTTGTCGGGGATTAACGGTTTATTTTTTTTAAATTAAGTTGTGTCTTCTTTTACTTTGTATTCTTTAATTCTTTGGTTTCAAAATTTTCACGCCTATCATTTACATTGTATCTTGCTTACGTGCATATAATTGCACTTGTACCTTAACTTTCCTCCTCTAAGTTGATAAGGATTTCTATGGGTTCCAAACAATAATTTCATGCAGGGGTATGAATTAACCATGGGAATCGATAAAGAAACTAAAGATCTTATTGAGAAATTCAGCATACATGTTACCTATTCAAATATGAAAATCATACATTTAATCGATTGAAAACACAAGTATAGTGTTTCTCTATCAAGTCCACACAAGCACAATAACATTGAGAGGTTTTCTCACTATCTCTTGCTAATGAGATTGTGAAGAAGAAGACAAAATGGCAATGGATGAATGAAGAGGGAGGGTCGGCAATGTGAGGGAGAGAATGGGGTGTGATTGCTGAAAATTTGATATAATTTTGGTAAAAGAATATTGTGTAATTATCAAAAAAATCTGATTTTGAAATTCAAATTAATAATTACATAATTTACCCATTTAATCTCATAATCACAATTATGCTTCGTTCATGAATTAAAACCCTAAATGGGCTTTAAGCTCATTTAGCCAGATCCAAATTAAAACTCATTTAATTGAGTTCTAATTATGATTTAGCTAAATGGGTCCAAATCTCCCTAATTCGATTTCTTCAACCGTCTGGTTAATAAATCTAGGCCAGAAATTAACCGAATCGTTTTCAATTTGACTAAACTGAAAAGCGGATTCTCCCAATTACCATCCATGCTTATTTGTCACATATTGTACTTAAAGCGTGTGACCCTCTAGGCTCACGACCCGTTGGCAAACTAGTAAAATTACTATTTTACCCTTTCTATCATAAGTGGTCTCTAGCAAGACATTATGATTACCCAACGTTCGTGACTATCGATTTTTCGACTTGACCTGTTATCGCACATGTCGCTGTCCTTTTATCAAACCGATATCCAGATTGATCAATAGGCATAGAACCGTCACCCTAATTTATCAATTACTGTTTCTTGATATCTGAGATGACTGAAAACTGATACTAAGGTATCACCTGCACGGTCGTGCTATTCCTTCAGTCATACTCATCAAGTGGCCTAAACGGATATCTTTCTCATACCGGAGTATGAGTGATAAATCACTCAGACGTCTTTCGAGTTCACAAATGCAATTAATATCCAAGCCAATCAAAGCCGTTATAGCTGCCCTTTTACAGGTAACGTTAGACTAGGTCAAACTTAGGTATTCGTTACATAATGCACACAAAGACTCTTTGATCTTAGGATATAATGACAAGCTACGATATGTGAGTATCTCATGACAGGATCTATGTTGCATACTCACAATTGGGTTGTCCGATATCATCGACCTGATGATATCTATGATATAACTCCCGCGCATATTTTGCCATGATCAGTAGAGCGTGATCACAAGCAGTTGGTCTCATACTGATCGCTCTTTAAAGAAGTTTAGCTGATCAGGGACTCATCAAATGTAATTCTTTCTGATCTACTATTCTACTATAAGTAGTTATACACATAATGATATAGATCAAATTACATTCGATATACTACTACAACACATTAGTAATATAATGCCTTTTATTGGATCGAAAAATGATGTACATTACAATATAGATTGAGGAATTATATTGGACTAGGGCATAATCCTAACATAAGTATGCGAAATTCCTCTTATTTCATTCTAGGTTACGAAATTCTCACTTACATCCCCCGAAATATAAATGTGATTTGTAAGACCCCTAAAGTTACCAAACGTCACGTAACCCCGTTTTGGTAAAATTTTGTCAACTTTTTTGAAAATGACAAAAATACTCTTGTATTTAAAAATTAAAAATAGTTTTTAAACTTTGTGAAAACATAATTTTTTATAAAACAAATTATAGAAAAACTGATTTTCCATTTTTTTAGAAAATATTAAAATAAAAAACGATGTTTAAAAATCATTTTTCATTTTTAATAATAATTTTTTTGTAAATTATCATTGAAAATCAGTTTTTTATCGTTTATTTCATAAAAAAATTAGAAATAACAAGTTAAAATCTATTTCTTAAACACAGTTATTTTCATCATTTCCATAAAATGTTAACAGAATTTTATCAAAACAGTTATTTGAGACGCTTAGTCATTTAAGGGATCGCATTTATCTTTTAGGGATGTAAATGAGAATTTCGCATACCCAAAAGGGAGGTAAGTGAAATTATTTCTCATAAGTAACATAAACATAATATTTGAAGTCTTTTTTTTAAAACTATAATATTTGAAGTCTTGATTGACTACAGTGAAAGTTGTGAAAGTTCTTATACCTTTATGATTTCATGTGAGGTATGGATAGTTTGATAATGAAAGTTACTAAACTACCCATATAAGAATAGAAATATTACTTTACTTTAATATTAATAATAATAATTGGTTTAAATTGTAATATTAAGTGCAATGCACGCGCGATGCGCGCGCTTTCTGTGTAATGTTTTTTATTAATGCACGCGCATATAATCTTTTCAAATAATGTCTCTTATTACAATATGTTGATTCATGTTACGAAATCCAAAAATTTTAATGTCATATTGACATATAGAAAATAATCTTCACCAAACCACAATGTTTACATTCAAATATCAGTGACTAAACTAAAAACGCCAAAAACCATAGAAAATTATCATATAAAAACACAACCACCACCAAACCGGTCCAATCTTGATAAAATATCGTACCTTAATATAAAAACATAATTAAACAAAATATAAAATATCATTACTTACATAATTATACAAAATATAAAAATCATACCTTAATATCATTAAAAAATATATAAAAACCATATCTTAATAAATTTATATTCCCACGAGAATTAATTTTTTCCACCACAAGCATATAACAACACACAGACTACGTTGTTGATAAAAGAAATTTGCATAAACAAAAGTGTTGAGACAAAAATTATTAAAATCATTCCCATAATCTAAATAACATATACGACCTTGAGTGTCATCTCGGGAGAATTTTGAAATGAAACATATATACTCCAATTTAAACACCTATAGATTGGCGTTGAAACAATGTTTTTGTCAAATGCAAATAGTATTGGTGATACACTTCTAAAATACCTTATTGAGAGGTTCATGTTTGGATTCAAGCCAAGGACATCAACGGACTTGAGCACTCTGGCATGAAGTGGACGATGGTTATTGTCAAGAACCAATAAATAATCTGTCAACTACGATTAGCAATAAAATACGATAAAAAAATTTATCATCCATTCAAAAATAATAAATGAATAAATAAATGCAACAAAGTAAATAAAAATCGAATGATAAATTTTTACTCACAAATTGAGCAAAACACCAAAATCTTGAGCACTCTGGTGCCTATACTTAATCCAACATTTGTAATTGGCAACGATGGTTCATATCTAAAACCTATATTTAATTCGGGAATTGTATTTGGTAATAAAACATACAATAAAATGGATGATTATTCATGTTAATAACCTATAATTAATTTGAAAATTGTATGGACAATAAAACATAATAATAAAAAATCAATCAACTATCAGCAAAAACAAATAAATATATCAGTAAAAATAAAATAAATAAAAATCTCCAAAATAAATGAAAGGGTAAGGATGAGTTTAAACTTACAAATCTAAGCAAGAGACATCAACAGACTTTGAGTTTCATGTTCTTGTTTTGTTACTGACAAACAATTGATTTGTCATAGAACGAACTTACATATGTGACATAATCAGTAAAACATCAAATTCTGCAAATTATCGTTTAATCTTCAGAAACCAATTTTTAAGTACATAAAATGAATCGGATAGGATAATCTTTTAAAAAATTAAGTACTCTAAAATAATAAAAGTGAACACTTTTCAAATACATGAATATGCTATGCATTCATTTGATGCTTATTTCTTGTGTTTTAGTCATAGCAACATGATTTTAAGTTTCTGAAATTACGACGAGCTATTAAATTTAAGGAAGCCATGTTTACTTTTTGTAGGTTTTCACTCTAGCACTATATAAAGTTGCATTTTTTGTTTGTCTGCAACTTCAATTTTAACTCAATTGATTTGTTTTATTTTGTTTTTATTCAACTAATTTTTTTTTGACAGTTGAGGGGTTGATTACTCCAAATCACAAATGTTTCTCAATTCTAACACATTTCAAGAATTGATGTGAAATTGAGGGGTTGAAAACTCCAAGTCGCGAGTTTACCTCGATTCTAATACATTACAAGAATTGATGTGGAAGCCATAGCAAGATTAATAATATGTGATTTTTGTGGGTATTGAATTTTAGGTGTATCTAGTTGGGATTATCCCTAATTTAATTGGACCAATCAATTCATGTAATTGCAATATTAAGAAGAGATTTGGAAGTACTAGCAATGCAATTGACCAGAGATGCTATGGCTTACGTCAATCCAATCTTGAACACAGAAGACTATATTTACTAAAGTGGTCAATCTACAAGATGAATAAGAGAAACAATCCATAACGTGAGTCTTCCCATTTGTGTATGAATAACAAATCGTATATTTCCTATACAAACCAAAATTCAATTTAGAGTTAGTTGAATTCACTATATAAATTTTCATTCAACAAATACATAATAAAAATATAAAAAATAATAACACCCCTACTGAAATTGTGATCAAGATTATTACTGTTATTTGTATGCAAATGATCAATAACATTGAAATACAAATGGTTGGTCCTGACTATCAGCCCGCCATACTGAGATACAATCATCAAGAAAGATATTGTCGAGTAACATTATATTCTGCTTTTATGGTAATAGACTTCGCAAATGAAGCGCGCCGCTTTTGCACGTGGTATACTTCTAATTCATTAAATGAGCTTGATCTTTATTTGTTATATAATGCAACAAGATTTATTACATGGTTTCAGTAGGTATGCAAGTTAATATATTGTACTCCAAACCAATCAACCCACCCTAGGAGTAGGGACTATATTTAATTATTTTCTTTTTGTTTTAACTATTTACAAATATGCAAAGTACAGAATAATGCAATATCATACTTAAAATTTTTTTTTTCACATTATGCAATATCACACACACAAGAAGACATTATACATAACGCAAGTCTATACAATACATGATTGTTATATGTTGTGAACATAATTTTGTTGGTGAATTTAATAAATAGTCAGAATGCTCTTTCCAATATGAAAGCTTCAAAAAGAATCTCTTCCCTCATTAATAATATCATAATGTTTTTACCGAATATCCAATCATAAGGCATACAAAATTAGAATCTTGACGAAATAGAAAAGTATTACTATTTGCCGAGAACATGAAGTGCAACCACACAATCGCGTGGCTCCCCACATTCACTAAATCCCGAGTCTTTTCTTGAATAACTCGAATGTTCATTATGTTGTTCCAAGTCTTTTCTTGCCCCTTCCATGTGGATATATGCCTTTAAAATGTGGCACATAAATTATCAGTAACTCCATATATTATCAAGAACATCAATTATAAAAGAAGTGTACAATACGAATCAATGAGATAATTTTCTTTATAGTTTCTTCCAATAACCATCAGAATAAGAGAACAAATACAATTCATTGCACTCTACCAATAAAAGGAAAAAAACAAGAACCTTATTTGGATAATTCCATCACAAGCAAACACAATAGCTCTAAGATAATACCGTAGTTCTGTCTCGAAAATCATTAATTCATTAAACACAACTTGTGACCCTATTTCACATGTTATAGCATCAACATCAAAAAGTAGGTGGAGTAACAAACCTTAAAGAAAAACTCAACCATCAAAAAAAAATTCTAAACAAAATTGATATGAACATTAACAACATGTATCATGATATCAATGTGAGTTAATATGAACTCTCCAAAAGATGGAACTAAAAATACACAAGAGAAAATGGAAAGGTGCACATCTGTCACCTATTTTGAATTATCCAGTTTACACAAAAATAAAAAATAAATAAAATTTCATCTTTTTTCCGAGCAACTCAAACACCAACAAATCTATAGAAAGGAGCATAAAGCAATAACAAAGACATAAAAAAAATGTACGTAGAACCACAAAGTTTTCCTACAAAATTGATATATGCATCAATCTAAAAAATTCTTCCACACACACATGACAGAAAACCAAAACATCAAGAAAATGATTCTTTTAGAAAAAGTAGAATCAAAATGTCATTTCTATCATAATGAAACAAAATGAAATACTGACATTCAAGTACTGACATTCAAGAAATGACATTCATCATACAAAACTCTTGCATACTATCTTTGATCACCTCCACCATAACAAGAATAAAACACAAGATCTTCAGATGAAACAAAAGCCAGCACCACAATAAGATTAAGATTAAAAAACATCACACTCCAACTACTTCAAATCAGGACCAACAAAACATAAAAACATGCTCATATGACTACGAATCAAGAACAGAAACATAGAGAATACACTCGCACAATTACATAACATTACAAAAAAATACGAAACAAATTACACCATTAACATAATATAGTAAACAAACCATACTAAAATAATAAAATAAAATAAAGAAAGAAACCAACCCAAATACCAGAACTCAAGAACATGCTCCCACGACTTCGAAATACCAAACAACACCGGGAAATAAGACAATTATAATAAAGTACGAGACGGGGGGGGGGGGGGAATCCGACATTCAGACCTACCACATGATCACTCAATCGGAATAAATATCAAGACGAATATAGATGTAAATACAAATACAATGAACTTTAAAGAAACACAAAAATAACTGAATTTGACAGTTATTTTTCAAAACGTGAATACAAAAAAGCTCAACAATTGAAAAATTCTTCTGCACAAAACAATTGCCAATTGTCAAAAATCGTTATTCCTTTTATATATAAACTAGTGTAATGCACGCGCGATGCGCGTGCTTTTCGTGTAATATTTTGGGAAAAGAACACTTTTGTGCACCTGAATATATATTTTTGACACTTTCATACCCTAACTTTTTTTTTCTCTTTTATCCATACATGACTTTCATTTTGGACAATTTACCCCTAAAATTCTCAAAATACCAAAATTACCCCTGGTCTAATATAGAGAACCGGCCCAATTTTTTAAAGAGCGTGAAAAGACGAAATTACCCTCAACTATTCATCAAATTTTCAAGTGAATGCCATTGGACCCTCCTACTTCATCAAAACAAAGAATCGTCAGCACTTCGTCGATCGTCGGAGCATCGTGAGCATCGTCGATCGCCGGAGCTTACCTACTGGGCTTCGTACCTGGTGACCGGAGTTGGTAGAGGTGACCGAAGTTATGCCAAAATTTTCACTCGCCGAAAAATATGTTCTGGCACACTTTCCGACGAGTGAATATTTTGAATTCTTGAACTCATTTCTTATTCCCTCTCTCCCTCTATCTCTTTTCCGACCATTCTATGCCGGAGACGATCGTCGGAGCACCGCATTCTACCCTTTTGGTCGCTGCCCATTGCCCACCTCCTCGATGCCCGCTGCCCGCTACCCACCTCATCGATGCTCTCCATTTTGTGTTGTGGACGCTGCAGAGAAAGAACCATGGTCGGCTCCGGTGAAGAATCACCGGAGAAGACGAGAAGGAGGGGTCGAGGACGATGAGGTCGAGACGGACACCTTGGCGGAGGTGTTCTGGAGGTCTCGTCGGTCCACCGTGCTCCCCACATACCGGAGAAACCCCGGCGATGGATACCGAAGAAACACCGGTGAGGAGGGGGTGGCGGAGGAGGAGGAGAGGAATAGTTGAAAGAGTGTCATACCTTTGAAAATTTGATGAATAATTGAGGGCAATTTCGTCTTTGCTCACTTTTTAATTGGACCAGAATTAAACCAGATATAATTTTGGTTCAATTCAGGGGTATTTTGAAATTTCTGAAGAAAGTTGTCCCAAAATGAAACTAAAGTATGGACTAAAGAGAAAAAAAAAGTTAGGGTATGAAAGTGTCAAAAATGTATATTTAGGTGCACAAAAGTGTCATTTTCCCTAATATTTTTAAATAATGCACGCGCGATACACGTGCTACCCGTATAATCTTTTCAACAAATGTCACTCACAATGTGTTTATTCATGTTACGACATTCAAAATTTTAGAATTCCATATAGAAAAACCATCTCCATTAAACCACAATTATTTTTATTCAAAAATCTGTGACCAAAGTAAAAACGCCAAAAACAGCAAAAAACTGTCATATAAAAACACAGCCACAACCAAATCGGTCAAATCTTGATAAATTAACCGAATTACTTACAAAATTAAAAAATATATAAAAACCATACCTTACTAAATTTATATTCCCACGAGAATTCATCATTTTCACCACGAACATACAAAAACATAGAGACTACGCTGTTGATGAAAAAAACTGACGTAAAGAGAAGTGCTGAGATAAAAATAATTAAAACCATTCCAAGAATCTAAATCACATTTACGACCTTGAGTGCCATCTCGAAACAATTTTGAAATGAAACATATAGACTGACGTTGATAACATCTTTTGGTCAAATGCAAATAGTCTTAGTGATACAACTCCAAAATACATCCTTGGACCGTGAGGACAGACACGTACCTTGTTCAGTGGTTCAAGTTTTGGTTTAAGCCAAAGACACCAACAAACTTGAGCACTCTAAGCAGACTATGGTTACCGTCAAGAACCAATAAATAATCTGGCAACTATGATTACCAATAAAACACTATATGAAATTTATTATCCATTCAACAAAAATAAATAAATAAATAAGTGAATGCAACAAAGTAAATAAAAAGCGTATGATAAATTTCACTCACAAATTGAATAGAGACACCAAAATATTGAGCACTATGTTGCCTATACTTAATCCAGCAATTATAATTAGCAACGATGGTTCATGTCAAGAATATATAATTAATCCGACAATTGTAATTGGAAATAAAACATACAATAAAAATGGATGATTATTCGAGTCAAGAACCTATAATAAATCCGGCAATTGTATTGACCATAAAACATAAAAATAAAAAAAATACATTAATTATCAGCCAAAACAAATAAATATATCATCAACAATAAAATAAATAAAAGAGTAGATGATGAATTTCAACTTACAAATTTAAGCAAGAGACGTCAACGGACTTTGAGTTTCATGTTTTTGCTCTTTTTTACTGACATACAATTGATTTGGCATGGAAAGAACATACATATATGACATAATCAGTACAATACGAACTTTTGCAAGAAACCAAATTCTAAGTACATAAAATGAATAGAATAGGATAATCTTTAAAACAAATCAGTACTAAAAAAATAATAAAAGTGAACACTTTTTAAGTACATGAATATGATGCATTCACTTGATGCTTAATTTTTGTGTTTTAGTCATAGTAACGTGATTATGCAATTTCGTAAATGCAATTAACATCATACATGAAATAATAAAGTTGTTTCCTCGAAAGAGTTTAGTTATAACGATCATGATCTGAAGCTTAAAAAAAAATAAAAAAATCACAGCATCTTATGCATCAGTTCAAAGAAGCAGAACATAAACATCAAAAATTGAAATAGAATAAGATTAAACACATTCAATCAGGATTTTGTATGCGCGAAGTGCACATAAAAAAAATCAATAGGCAGGATAGGAAATTGTTTGTCACAATATTAAGATGATAAGACACTTCAAAAACTTCACAGAAATAAGCTAATACCTCTTGCCATTATTTATCGCATTAGTCTCATACTAAAGTACACACTAAAATGTAAGGCACGATTATTAAAGCAAGTACATAACCCATCCGAAAAAACCTCAAAAGTCAAAACCAAATATTAAAACATATACACAACGTACTCTCTATTCATTTTTGATATGTATGGGGAGTGTTTGCCATATGATAATTTTGATTAGATATCTTTGGGAAAAAAGTTTTAAATATTGATCCCGGATATATTGTATTATAAATTAACCCTCAATATTTTTTTCATTACTCCAATGTATTTGATATAAGTCAAAAATAAATTAACTGTAGAAAATCCATTTTAACGATATATATGTTCTAAATATTCTAAATCGAACAATTACTAAGAATGTTCATGTCAAAATAAGAGAAAAAACATTATACTTCCATTTAACACACTAGCGCCCCATATAAAATACAATCAAGTATATACACAACTTAAAAAAAAAAGACAGACATGAGACATAATGTTCTCCAACCATTAAACAAAAGGAAAAAAAAACTCTCCAATATTAATAAGGAAGTGCCTTTTCAGCTTGTAACTTTTCAGAAATTTCTGCAATAAAACACGAGTATAAATAAAAGGGAAGCAATCAGCAGAAAATAATTCTTAACTTACAAATTGAAGAACCAATCAAAAGTGCACAATCAATACACAAATGCATCATCATCTCATATTAAATATAATTATCTAAAATATAAATATTAAACAAACAAGGGCAATTGTGTAATTGAACAAACCCATATTCAAACTGCCCAAGGCAGTTAATTCTCACACCCCAATATAAACAATATTGTCATCCAAAAAAGCCACCCAGAATCCTCAAAACCTCTAAACCATAACAATCAAGGGCTGCTCTTCTTCAACCACGTCCAATTTAACAAAATGGATTATTATGAAGGTATATATTATCATAACACTGCATCTAATACTACCTACTATTTCAATTTCGTCATATGTATATTTTATAATCTATAAATTCAATCTTTACTGCAAATTTCACCATCTATGTTAACTTTCTTCAGTTTATTTATTGTCCGACACCGAGGACCTATGGACATCTTATGGTAATGGTTTATACAAGCCTGACTGTGACCCCTCTCATATACCATCTGTGGGACAAATATTTCCCACGCTTTCATCAGGTATTTCTGCTTATAAACAATATGCCCAACAGTGCGGATTCATCACCAGATTAGGCACACAAAAAACTCACCGAAATATTGTCACACTGAAATATGTCCTCTGCTCGAAGGCGAGGGACAAGTGTACAAGCTTGATCGAGTATGATGACAACCCAGCTAACAGACCTAAACGACGCCGTGTAACATCCTGAACCAGTTGTAAGGTCATGATTTCATTGAAGCTCACTCCCAATCAAATATGTACAGTGGCAAAATTTATAGACATCCATAACCATCAGTTCTACACGCCAGCAAGCTACCAATTCTTGAAACCGAATCGAAATCTGACCGTAACACATAAGAAGTATCTAGTGAACTGTCAAAAATCCGGTGTCAGTCCAACAACGGCGCATAATGTTTGTAGTGCCATCGTTGGTGGCCCAGAATATGTCGGTGCCTCGCTTACGGATTTTAGGAACTTCCAGCGATCACTAAAGATACACATTGGAGAAGGTGATGTTCAAATGGTTGTGGACACCTTCACACGAGCTAAGGAAGCAGACCCAGATCTATATTTCACCTACGACAGTGATAACTGTGACCGCCTAACCCGCTTATTCTGGTCAGGCGGTATATCACAACAAAATTACGCCCGATATGGCGACTGCTTATCTTTTACACCACATACGGAACAAATAGGTACAAATGCATCATCACATTTTTTACTCATGTCACTCTATTATATTTCATGACATATAACTCCAAAATATTGATAGTCATTACCTGTGTAACTGAGCACTCCAACACCGCACAGTTACTCGATGGTGTTCTGCCCCATTACCGGTGTGGACAACCACGAAAGTAGTGTAACCTTCGGTGCAGCGTTGATATCACATGAAGACATCGAATCCTTCATTTGGCTCTTCGAACACTTCCTCAAATGTTTCAAAAATCGCCAACCTCAGTGCATTATTACCGATCAAGACCATGCAATGAAAAATGCGATTTCACAAATGCTACCCACCACTCGACATCGTCTGTGCATGTGGCACATCACAAAAAAAACTTCATGAACGGGTACATATAGAAATGATACCTCCACTCATTTCCAAATAACCTATACTCTGATTGTTATTATTCATTGATAATAAATATATTATATCCTACTAATATTATTTTTTTTTTAATTTTGAACACATAATACAGGTTACTCCTTACCTCCCACCGGACAATGACTTCTACACACAATTCAGTCGTATCATCTGGTCTGAAACACTATCAACTACTGACTTCGAATTAGCATGGCACTCAATCATCTCGGAATACTCCCTGCAAGGCAACCCCTTCCTCAATAGCATGTATGAGTTACGCGTCAATTGGATACCTGTTTACTTCAAAAACACACCCATGGGAATGCTATAAAGAACTACCTCCCGTTCGGAGAGCGAAAACAGTGCTTTCGGTATTAACACCTCAAAGGTAATCACTGTTGTTGAATTTATGTGGCGTTTCGATACGGTCATACGAAATCAACGTCAAAATCACTTGCAAACCGTGACCCAATACGCCTTAGATGCAAGACCAACAACCCGAGCAATCTCAGAACTCGAGCTTGATGCCTGGTCCATTTACACCCGTAATATATTCTACAAAATACGCTTGGCCATTATAATAGGATTAACAAAGTGTGGTCTAAACAAAATTCTCAACGATGATGGCATCACCATATATAAGGTCATTGATGACAACGACAAACTTCATACAGTCTTTATGAACAATGAGAGCAAGCACTGCGAGTGTACATGCAATCGTTTACAAGGGTACGGTCTTATTTGCATGCATATCTTTTGTACCCTAAACAATGCACGCATAAGAAAAATTCCTCGTTCAATGGTTCACGAACGATGGTGTCGAGACCCTCCTTCGCTCTCTCCATCTCCTACATTGGGAAGCCCACAACATGCCGATAGCAAAAAGGTTGGTCTTCTCAACCTCGAAATCTGGACTACCATACACTCCTTCCTCTCCGATCAGAATCTATCTTTTATTGACTGAGAGAATTTTCTAGCTTCTGTTAAGGAGCGTGCTGCTACAACACGTACTCAGCAATCGGCTTAACCAGTTGAAGACGCCACAAGTATGGAAGCGTTAACTTGTATACCACGACCTCCACTTATCACTGTTCAAATCCCCAAGATGTGTAAAAACAAGGGTCGCGCTAGACGTCTTCAAAGCGAGCGTGAAAAGGCTATCAACCGCAAGACATCGATGAAGCCCAGGAAGTGCACTTACTGTCTAGAGGTAGGAACTCACAATAGCCGTAAATGTGAAGTCCGAATTTGTGACGAGCAAGCAAGGTCAAGAATACCATACCTCAACCTGCCTTCATCCTCCGCCTGAATACTAACCTCTCTTTCCATTCATGTTCTGCTTGCATTTTAAGCATACTCTTTATTCATATTATCTTTAAGCTAATTTTACTACTTCTGCCTAGTGCATGTTTTCAAGATATTGCATTACTCAGATATGTTTAAATTTGGTATTATTGATGCATCTTATATGTCAAATGAAATATTGTTGTCCCACCTACATTTTGATCAGGTTCCATTGTTGGAAATGAATATAGTTAATTTATGTCTTCACTATAAGGAGGTTCAAAACTTAAATTAAAATTTCCATCTGATATGCTCATTTTAATTGCTTGACATACATGTGAATTGTGAATCCCACTACATGTGCATATTTTCCCACATTAAGATTTAAAGATTAACGTTCACTTCATTATCAATCTCATAAATCATACAGCTACATGCATTTTCTTTATTGACACATCTAAACCATAATCTGCAACATTAGCCTACATATTGGAAGCTTGTGATAACACGTCCTCCATGTAAAATGTGTTTGTCCCATCACAAACACTAGGCCAATGATTAAAAGCATATTCCATGACAAACAAATTGAAATGTATCCTCACATTAATTGAAACTGCTATGTTTCAATAAAAATTTTGAAGTGTATCTCCATATTAATTAAAATTGCATTGGTCCATATAATATTGATACTCAAGGATGATTATATCATATATACAAATGGAATTATTGACAAAAAATTACTATTGCATGCATGGAAGCTATGAGGCAGAAATGAAAGACATAGTTGCATTAGATTTGAGGATCTACATACATGACAACTTTTAACATTGGCAACACCTCCCACTGGGTGGCCATCACCTTCGTTGTCACATGCAACCTCCCCGGTATTGATATTGGGAATATCTTGATCTGCTTCTTCAAGAGCATGAGCAACTTCACCATCATGGACTTGAAAAACTTAATGATCAGATTTTTTTAATCAACAAAATATGACCAGAATGGTTTCAGTGTCATCAGAGACGAGACTGTCCGCATCTTTATCATTGGATTCCTCTACGTTGTCTTTATTATGAATCAACGGTTCTCTAAAGTAACAGAAGGGGTAGTAGGTAGAAGTGGACATCGCGTGTGAAGATCATGGGTGATTTGCAATGCTATTCATTGACATGTGTGATAATAATGGTTGAAGACTGGTTTTGGGGACTGAATTTGAAAAGAAACCTACTCAAATATTAGAAATTCGTAGAGAGCATTAAATTCTTTGTGTGCAGAGTTTTGCATACAACATAGGCCTCATTTTATGGGGTTCAAATAGAAGAATGTCAAAACCAAACCAAATATTTGACCAAATTAACACATTCCACAATCAAAACTGACACATGAAATGAAAAAAAATCAATTTTTTTGTTCAACATTTATGACAGAAGTAGTGAAAGAACTATTCAATTAATTGAAACAAAAGCCTTTCATTTCCCTAACATTGTTCAACCAACAACCTATTTATGCTAACACAATTGTGACAGTAATATATGTACAAAAAATGAGATTTTTATATTTATAAATTCACCACAATTACTTTGCTTCAACACTCACATGTTATGAATTTCACACTCTATCCAAATACAGTAAACCTAAAATGAAATATACCCATTAACCCTCAATACATACCCCACATTATACACATTACATACATAGAACTCCCTGCATTAACCAATAACAATCTAACACAATTTGTTCCCTAATTTATATTTTATGTGCTCTCATCTGACTCATCCACTTTCTTCAATTACATATACACAGACTTCCACATCTTCATAACACAAATTACATACATCCAAATCACTAATATTGCGCTAATAAAATCCGATCTAGTGTCCATTCTTACCCTCACATATAATGACACACAACCTATTGCAAAAAAATAGCAATTTAAAATGAAGACTGAAATTAGAAAAAATATACTCATTTAAACTAAACTGAAACATCATCCATTGAAAGGAAAATTAAACCAAAGTACTTTCAAGTCAAACTGCTTGACTCAGAACGAAGATTAAAACCCAACAAACTGTTTTGCAAACAACAAAAGAAAACTAAATTACCTAAATAAACCTTGCTGAACATCACTTGTTAGATAGCCCGATCTTCATTCTTCACAACAAACTCGACCTTCTGCTCCTTATATTTTCTGGCAGCCTCCTCATACATTTCATTCCAACATAAATTTTTAGACCATGTGATTAGCTTAAATAAAAACCGGACCCTCAACTTGAACATTTGTCTCACCTACACAATATATTATAGTTAGCTTACATCAATGCATAATACATACTATTTAACAGGCACATAATTATACCACATACCGCATCCTTCTTCAAACCTGCCTTCCAAGAATTCCTCCCCATAAAACTTTCCAATTGCCAAATTGTAAAAATGCCACAGTCTACCTTGTTTGTCTCCGATGCCCATGGCACATCAACTCTCCGTATCACTGTTTCTCTGAACCTCGTAGCAAGAGGAACATCATACTCTTACATCACCACACACATACACCGGCGCTGCAATTAATAAATACATTACATCAGCAAGGTTCTAATCAAAATAAGTATTTACTACACCATAACATAACAAATCGTTACTTACAATCCAATCAAGGACCTCACGATAACGTAACTCATCCGAAACATCCAAAATCATATTATCATAAATCTCGACCGTCGCATCACGAGTATCAAAGCGCATCATGAAAAAATGGTCTTCCATATACACTGCTATAAAAATCTACACACCCAAATACATAACGCATCACTCATTAAACATACACAAAAACAATGATCCATGCATAAAAATGTGTATAATGCACTCACTAATTCTGTCATATTCAGCTTCGAATTAAACTGTCTAGCTTCAATCTCGACCTGTTCCTTAAACCTCATACCAACCTCTTTATTCAGAGTTTGAGAATTAACCACTTGAGTCTACATATCAAACACAAATAATTAAAAACACTTCATCATGCATATTGAAGGCAACCAAAATAAACTACACATAAACATACTGGTGCATATGTACTTATATATGCCCGTGATGGAGCATCTGGGCTCTTCAATCTCTCCATGTCATTTAAGAAGCGACACCATGCGTCCACAATACTGCAATGAACCCAAGTTCTACGCTGCAAAGTCTTCACATCTTTTAGAAAAAGAGGGAATGAATCGTCCACCTCCTTGAATACCATCGAACTGCAAAACATCATCATTAGATTCAAAAACATATTGCCAACTTAATTACAACATCTACGTCAAAACAAATTGCAAACTTACTTATCATCGCCAGCTTCTCTTTTCATAATCCAATCAAAAAGCCAACTCTCATGAGCTTTCAGCTCCCCAACAAAATCTGTTGCCCGCTCATTAAATGGAGACAACTCGAACACTAGATGATTCTGTATAATTCCTCCCACACCTATGTCCTGCAATTCGGCTTCTTCTACTCCACCATCAACGTTGCCATCCTCGAAATCCAGCTTTCTTGGCTTACACTCAGGTGTCTCCTCCTCTTTCTTAGGTACACCCGCTACCATCTGATCTATCTCTTCAATGCCCAACGAGAACATTGACTGTCCATCACCAACATCCATTCCTTCATTTGAAACAATACTCCCATTTTTCTTTTTCTGCAAAATCTCAAAAATAGCATCAATAGCATCTAAAACAAGAGGATCCTCCCAGTACGGATCATCTGCAAAACCACAGTACTTATTAACCCCCTTATCAGTCTTACACCTCTCAACAAATTTTTTAGCTCCTCCCATCACATCTTCAGCCACACCGAACAAGTTCTTCAATTGCACAAACCTCTCCTGTATATCCCTCCATATAAATCCAATTCTCTTCATAACATTCTGAAAAATTAACAAATTACCAAATCAAAAAGTACAAAATCACAATCAAAGTAATACCAAAACTTAGTTATATTTACACTTACAGTCCCTGGTGATCCATCATCACCAATTCCATCTCCTGCCTTGCTCACACCTTCTTTATTACCACACTTATTACGTTGTCCCGCATACCTAACAACACGGTCCACAAGCAAAAAATTCTTGCCAAAATCTCACCTCCTCTCCTCTTTCCCAATTCGCTGCCTCACAACTTCATCATTCCATCCCAACATTGACGGGAACACCCGTACAACCTTACTCCGCTCGTACTCCACACGGTCTAAATAAAACAACTAGACATACACAAAAAATAAAATAACACAAATTATATTTCAATGTTCAATTCTAAAACAAACATAGCTACTGTATTATCATATAATAAATGAAAAAATTATAGACATACCATAAGAAATGTCTGTGGACCATAAAATCTTCTCCTCTCGTTGTTTCTCTATGTAACCCATTGATTTTTTGACTTGACCAAACTATCAACCAATGCAGCACACCAATTGTAATCTCTAATCCTTGAAACATCCTCAATTGCACGAAAATATGCATGATTTGAAAAACGACTCGTCCCGAAATCGATCATAACAGTGTAAAACACTACCATGAAATTTTGTTTGAACAAATCACAACCCAACTTCGGCTCCGCCATTTTTTCGTATATGTCAGAAGGAAAAATTGAGCCATTTGTTGTACCGTACTAGACCCTCCATTGAAGCAATGACACAAACGCCTCCCCTGCCTTCTTCATAAGAATTTCACTCTCCCCCCTCGGAATTCCAAGAGTACACTCGACATCTTCCTATGTTATTCTAACATGCCTCCCACCCTCCAACAACAGTAACATACAACTTGCATCAAATCTATCAACTAGCCAATACCCTAGCGTGGAGGGTACGTGACTTACCCCTAGTCGCAACATGCTGCCGAACCCGATCTCCTCGACATCCCTCCTTTGCTCCGCTGTCATCTTCTTCACAGCGTTGAACAACCCCATGGGAGATGATCGAGTGTCCAACCTCTCGAGTGGAGGAGCAACCACTTCGGGCTCTACTGCTTGCCTCTGATTCCTCGCAATCCTAGCTCTCGCAGAAGTCACATTGACGTGATTACTCCTGCGCATCGACGCCCTAGCTCCAGAATTCAGCACTGACCGAGATCCTTTCCTGAACAACGCCTTTGGAACAACTTTAGCACCCAATATACTTACTCAAATACCAGGTCCAGCTTTGACTTTTCCAGCACCCTTCTTCCTCGAAGAGCTTGCCACATTTGAATTCATACGACGCTTCAACCTATTAGCCAGGCTCTCATGATCTTCATCTTCTGAATCGTCTGCCAGTATTATCACATTTGACCTTAATTGATTGCCTGAAATTAAGAATCAGGTTCATTTATTAGCATCACTACCTCAACAGTTCATAATCAATTAAAGAAATAGAACCCGACCCACACTTGCAAACAAAAGATTTACATTACAAAAAAAAACTGAAAAATGTCTGCCCAGTATTATCACATTTGACCTTAATTGATTGCCTGAAATTAAGAATCAAGTTCATTTATTAGCATCACTACCTCAACAGTTCCTAATCAATCAAAGAAATAGAACCCAACCCACACTTGCAAACAAAATATTTACATTACAAAAAAAATCTGAAAAATTATTAGCATCACTACCTCAACAGTTCCTACTCAATCAAAGAAACAGAACCCAACCCACACTTGCAAACAAAAGATTTACATTACAAAAAAAATCTGAAAAATTATTAGCAGCACTACCTCAACAGTTCCTACTCAATCGAAGAAATAGAACCCAACCCACACTTGCAAACAAAAGATTTACATTACAAAAAAAAATCTGAAAAATCCATACCTAAACCCTCACTCTTCATGGTCAGTGCCTCTTCAAATCCAACAATTAGTAAAATATGATTAAGCACTGCTACCTAACTTGTGATGTACCTTCACACATCACGTGCAAATTTAGAGAAGATCCTTTTAACAGTTAATCCCTGACGTCACCCAATATCAGTTAAACTACCTCATCCCCCACTACTATTTAGTTATTCGACGTGTCCCTAACCATCCTCATCGTAAAATTACCACCACACCCCTATTTCACTAATTTAATAATTTCTGAAATTTAATATTAATTACAATTTGTACAAAAACCGCTAATCTGTCTTAATAAATCTCATCCATCAACTGATCAATTCAACGGTTGTAATTCGTTCCCTAATTTGCAAATTAGCATTTTGTTTTCCAATGATTACTCCCCTAAATAAAAATATTAAAATAAGCACCAAAATACAAAAAAGAAAAAAAAGATAACCTCTAAGTAGCTGTTCAAGCAAGAGAACAATGCGAAGCTGGAGAGACCAAAATCAAATCCAGATAAAACAAACACAATACATTTTCTTGGCAGTTCCATATACTGACGAAATATTTTATGCAAAATATATTTGATTTAAATACATTTCCACAACCTTCATAATCACAAAAATGTTGCCCCTTCTCGTGAATGTGAGAATGTTTTCTTAAAAGCACCAAACATTCTAGGCAAGTAACAAATTGTTTCTTAAATCCTCAACAATCAAAACAACAACACACACAATCTTCCTCCTAGGTAATCAGGCACACTACATTTTTCTCGGAAACCAATCCAAAATCATACAAAAAGTCAACCCACAAAATAATTAGTAAATTACCAAAAAAGAAGCAAATAAAAATCACATTATCATTTATTGACCCATCTGGCATCAAAAGATATAGACTTCAAAATCGGGCATTCAGACTATTTGGTTTAGGCTCCCGTTTGCATTGAGATTGACAACAAAACCCTAAGACTCAACTCATACTACATAATTGCTACATCATAATTTTTCAAACGACATTGAAACCACTTAAGCCGATATGAAACCGGAGGATCCCAAATGGCCAATCAAATTTTTTTTAGACCAAATCGTAGATTTTGGATGAATTGGATGACTTCATTATTTACCTTTCCTTGATGTTTTCTGAATTTATACATAATCAACATGCACAAGCAAAGCAAATCAACAGTTACTACCTAATAGCCAAAAATTCATGATTCAAGAAGGTAAGAGAATATTAACAATTGAATGCATTTAACTTGAATAAATTATGGAAATTTATATAAATAACACAAGTCTGCAATTTCGAACATTAAGTTAAAGGGGTGGGCATTTTTGTTCACGAAGTTGATCTCAAACCGGGAACTGAGTCGGACCCGAACCCAAAAATTGCTAACCGTGATATTTCTCTAACGATTAACGAAACTGAAGGTAGTCATGGTGCATTCCTAAAAATATAAATAATGATTGACACTATTTGAGATGCAAATAGTTTCTCATTGTCGAATGTTTTCATCGCATCGCATCTCGTATTCGAGAAATAAAAAGAATAAACCATCTCTTTAATTATTTATAATTTTTATAGTAATAATTACTATTAATGTCAAATTACTAACATGAATGTATGATTTATAATTTTGTCAATACCAAGAAGTTATGCAGCCAAACATGAAAATCACTTGTACCAATAAAAAGAAAAATTATATAAATTAAAAAGGCTCAAGAGGCCTTTTCACTATTGGCTCTATTTCTGCCGGTGCATCGGTCTCATCTTCATATCTTGATACCATCACTCATAAAAAAAGTCTCCAAATTCTTATACAAATTTAAAACATGATATCATGCCAAAGAGTGATTAAAACAAAAAAAAATTTCCAATATTGAATTTGAAATAAAATAATTTAGATAAGTCTGAGCATTCAAACTCATCCACGACTTTGAAGAATTTATATTCATAGTAAATTTAAAACATGACATCATGCCAAAATTGCCCAATACTGAATTTGAAATAAAATAATTTAGATAGGTATGAGCATTCAAATTCATCTATGACTCTGAAAAATTTATATCCATAGTTTCTCAAGCATCGATAACAACCAAACAATTAAATGTAATGACAATAAAAATGGTAAAAATGAATACATATAATAAATGAAAAGTTTGGGTCATCATCTATGCATATACGTATCTGGCTAGTCAGTTGATGCTCATCACATCAATTCAAATGCAGAAACATTATTTCGTATGAAAGAATTATTTTACAATTCAAATTCAGTATAATTTAAATAACTTTTACATTAAGATATACAATTTCAAGCAAGACCAAATTTTAAGTGAAATTGTGTAAATCTATTACAATCATAATTGTAAGAAGAAGCATTAAAAAATTAACATTTAGTCACATTTTTCTGTCTAAAACCCAAAATATTAGCAAAGCTCTAAAAAAATTCTCATTTATTTTAAAACCATTTATTTATTTGATGAATTAAATTATTAGTATCTATTAGTTACTCCATAACATTACATATTCTTAATAAAATATATTGATGGTTATCATCGCATGACCTCTTCATTAATTTTAATTGTGTTTTTTCTATTTGTATTATACAAATAACGTGTCCACAAAATTTGATCACTTTATAATAGTGCAAAACAGTATCTTAGCCTATTAATTAATGTTGCACTTTTATATACCCAATTCATTGATTTTTTGTGTGTATTTTGGTGACTGTTTCTTTGAACTCATGGCTTGCAATCTCAAAAATCTTCAATTATTAACTTTTTGTATATTTTGATGAGGATAACCATGCAACCAATCCAATATAACAAATTTTAGATATTTACAAATACTATTGAAAACAATGGTAAATCTTCAAAAGGCAATGATTTGTTGCTTAATTTAAAGACCGTGTACATTAAGATCCATGTGTATCTAGAAAAATTATTTGCCCGTTGATTATCTTGTCAACTCAAATTATAACCATTAATAATTTTGATGACTCAAATTATAAGATTGGAAAATGAATATCTTTCAAATAAAGAACAAAATGAGAAATTTCAGAACACAAGATATTTTGATACTCTTCATTTTACTTTGTTACTATTTGGCTCAAACATTATGTTCTATTTGTCACGAACACTGCGCATATTCTTGCGAATCACCACCATCGAAACACACTCGGAGTCAATCAACACCAAGACCCACACGGAAAAAAATTAAAACAAAGAACACAATGAAATAACGATGATAAATAAACATGATGATCCAATTGTTTGGGCGATACCATTTACTACGCTAATTAAAGAGAACCAACATCAACAAATAAAAATCTCTATGATTAGATTCATTAGAATACAATAAATGAAAATCTCAAATTATCAAAAAACAATAAAAAAAAGACCAACTCTATAAACTCAAACACAAAAAATCATACACCGTCAATAATATATAATATTGAATTCAATCATGTTCGTTGCAATTTGAATTATTATTACCATACATCTACAATTTTAATTGGATACAAAATGTGAGGATGCGATTTTTGTAACGAATTTCAGAGACAGTGACTTCCCCGACCCGATCAATAGAGCAAAACACTATAAAGGAATAAATGAGGAGACAAAGAAATGACATGAATTAATATACACAAGAAATACTCCAGAGAGCACAATAAAATTACACACAAACTAACAAATATAGAAGAAAAATTGTAAAATCAAATCTCAGTTAACATCAAAAGAAAATTTGAAGAGAGAGAGATTAACCCATTATTTTCTTCTTGTACATGCCCCTACAACATCAAAAACATCACACTACATGTTTCACATGCAAGGAGAAGATCATATAACACAAATATGTGCTTATCGAAAAAACTTGTTGTAATCTCCACGCTCGTTTGCTACAATAACGCAACCTTCTTTCGAGTCACACACTTCTGCACACATATCCACCACAGCAAAAAGATAAAATTCTTGACTTCTTCTACATGCCCTTCCATCCAATGTCGAGAACATCAAAAAACACGCATAACATGAATTTCAAATCCCCACCAAATCAAGAAACCAAAATTTCCACCCCAAACACATGTAACCATCCCGACGAATAACAAAACATCATCCTAGTGAAACAAAAAACACCATCAAACAAAACAACAATTGAAACCAAGAGACAACACAAGAGTAAGACGAAGCAACCTGCCAATCCAATGCCTACCACGTGATTGCTCAATCAGAAACCTTCCCAAAACAACATTGTAACCGCTTACGCAGACGTAAAATCAGAGGATCACAATAGCGAGTCAGAATCTTTTCGAGAACAAATCGCGGGTTTTGCTTGAAATGGCAAATGTACACCCTATTCACCAACATGCACGTAACAACATATACAGTGAATATGAACAAAATTTATAATACAATAAACAACTCAGAATTTATAAAATAACCAAAAATGACAGTTATATTTTTAAAACTAAACACACAAAAATGGAACAATAGTAAATTTATTTTGAAGAAACAGTCGCCACTTGTCACATTTCCTTACTCTTTTTAAATACAAATTAGATTAGATTATAATAAAAGGGAGGGTTTTTTGCTAAATCACTCTCTGTGTTCAAATCCAAAATACTCTTTACTCAAATTCAAAATAATATTATTTCATGAGATTACGATTACGAACGAAGTAAAAAAAATAGGAATAATTATATTCACTACGGTGAACTATAACACATTTTCATGTCATTACGGTGAACTTTTCTAATACTTATTTAAATACGGTAAATTTTAAATAAGAGTCACCATCACTAACACCGTTAATATAAGTATGAAATGTCTATACTACCCTTTTATTTACTGTTCATCTTCTTCTTCCCCACATTTGTCTCTTCTCTGTAAATCTTCATATTTTGTTAATTGAATTTTTTTGTTTTCCTCACATTTGAACATGGATTCTTTGTGAATATCGAAACATTATTAACTTGTCTAACCTTTGAATCTCTCTAAATTGTAAATTAATAGTTTTTTTATATTCCTCTAACACCTCTAAATTTCTCAATATTATTTTGAACCTTTGAACTTCTACGTCACTTTTATTTTGTTTCATATGAATTTTGTAAGTTTGGAATTTTTTGCCAGAGAATAAGACCTCGGCTAAAAATATGAAATTTTCATCTCAAATACTCAAGTTAGATTGAACCAGGGTTCTAAAAACGGTCTAGGCGGCGCCTAAGCGCTCATTTGGGCTTTGTCGTGCCGTTTTTCACTAGTCGAGTGCTCAAAAACGATGAAGGCCAAAAAACGGGCTAGGCGGCCGATTAATCGGCCTAAGCGGCGATTAATCGGCTCATGCGGGCCTATTATTTAAAGAAAAAAATCAATTGAAAATTACAATTTACACATTTAGACCTAAAAACATCTCACATGTTTGGTTTATTCTTAATTGGTTTCTAATTCTAAAATAATTAATTGTGAGATTGATTATTTTTTATACAGTATAATTTAGTTTTATATTAAAAATAATAAAAAATTACAAATTCGATTAATCCCGACTAATCCGCTTAATCATTCCGGACTGTTGTCCACCCGATTAGCGCCTAACGGTTTTTAGAACCTTGGATTGAACACAAATTTCCACCATTAACAGTCATCAATCACAAATTCCATGTCAGATTGAATCACAAATCATAAACAGTTAATTTATTGTGAAAGAGAGAGGGGATGGAGAAACAATAATTTTTTCTTTAGAAATAGGCGATACTTGGATGAAATATAAAATAGTGATCGACGAGACTTCTTGACCAGGTGAAGAAGTGTTTTAAAGACGCGAACCAAGTCACCGGTCGAAAACGTCGCCGGCGACGTTAACTTGCTGACCCGAGTTCACCAGGAAGTTCCTTCCTCCACATCTTTGCCGGATAAACACCACGGAGCTCCCGCCTCAGTCTCCTCACCGCCGAATTGCTCGTCGTTCTTCTAAATCCACCGTCGCGTCACTTGAAGCTCGCCGGTCTGAGCAATTGAACCCTAATTTCTCTCTGGCGCAATGCCGGAGTCAAAGTCCCTCACTTCGCCTCCACACTATGTGGCCAGGTCCTCTACACCTCCGTCGACTGAAAAAGGTGAATCAATTATGAGAATTTAAGATTTGAGACCACCATAACCCACCCAACTCAGATCTGGAATAACCAGATCTGAAGCTCTCAAGACCCACAGATTCTCCAGAAGCTCCGCTCGACCCTTCCTCTGTCTCCTGAAGTCGAGCCCTCTCTCCCACCCTGCTTGTGCATCAGCTCCGACGACCAACGCTAAAGGCGAACCGAAGCGAAGACTGCAATCGAACATAGTCGCCTCCTCCTTGTTGCTTCCTTCTCGTCCCAAGCCAAAAGATTTTCGCCGGGAATCCTAGCCGAAGATCGGCAGCTCGACCAAATGAAAACGAAGAAGAGAGATGAGTTGAGAGGATTTGTGAAGAAGAGAGGTTGAGAGGATTTGTCAACAGTGTCAGGTTGACAATTTTGTTTGCTTGTTTTTTTATTTTTAGGGTTAATTACAGTTTGCCCATACTACACTGGCGCGTTTTGCAGTTTGCCCCGGCTATAATAAAAAGTTTAAAATAATATATGCTAGAATCATTTTTTTACAAAATTAACGATTCCGTCTAAATTTAGACGGAAAACCTGATATTTTTAAGCAAAAGACAAAAATACCCCTAATTGGTTTATAAAATTAGACCGATTCGATTGGTACAATCTCTTCTCTAATTAGTCACTGTAAAAATACTTAATTAGCCCTGATTGTTCATCGAATTTCACAGTCATGCCATTATCATTATCATGATTATTTTTTATCCTTCTTCTTTTCCTCTGTCACAGCCAAGCCAGACGTCGGCGACGCCTACGAGCACCTGTCGCCGGAGAAGGCTCAGCGAACATCCATCCCCCGCATGGAGGTACAACATCTCGCCAGACGATTATGAGAAAAAATCAAGCACGAGGGAGCGTTGACCATGGCCGTCGAAGACTCCGCCCGATCTGTCATCGCCATCAAGCTCGTCAGTGGAGGAGAAAATTGAGGCGTCGAGGTCGTCCGTGGAGGATAAAAACCAGAGGCTTCGAGCTCGTCGGTGGAAGAGAAGACGCTCAATTTTGTGCTATTTTTATTGATTTTAAATTGTGCCATAATTTTGGTATGAATGCGTAGGTAATTAAATTTAGAGAATTTTGGAATTTAAATCAATGAATTTGGAGTCCTCTAGACAGTTATGGCCAAATTTCAGTTAAAAAAAATCGTTTCTGGGTTGCTGCTGCTGGAGGTTGAAGATAGAGGAAACGATGTCGTTTTTATGATTTTCAGTGAATATTTAGATTATATGTAATACAGGCAAAATTTATACAGAATCGCCACATAGCCCAGTGGTTAGACTTGCACACTTTTTTTGATAGGTCACAGGTTCGACGCTCACTTTTACACCTGGTTTTTGAAATATTAAATTTTGATTCTTTTAGAAGGTGATTTCAGTAATTTGTATACAAAAAAATATGAACATTACATGGGATTCGAACCCAGGTCTCAAGTGTATAATTCAGCAACAATACCGCTAGGCTAACACATGCGTTGCTCATTAAGTTTCTTTGATTTCAAATATATATCAATTGGCCAAAAATCATAAAACTTGTGAAGGCTGTCTTCAACCTCCAGCCCTCGTCGTCACCTCCAACAGCGTTCATGTTCAATATTTTACTGATATTTGTCTATATTTTTGCCTACGGAGCTCCAATTTTAATGATTTTAAAGCCAAAATATTCGTAATTTTATTATGAAACCATTCGTATAATTTTTGGGGCTAAATATAAAACTAACACAAAAAGCACTTGTGAGTGAGAAACTGAATTTTAGAACAAAATAATCGAGCTTAGAGCTCAAAACGGAGCTTGGAGCAGAGCCGACCAGTTTCTGATGATCACGAGCTTGGAGCAGAGCACTCTTCGGAGGAATCTCCTACTCGGTGTCCTTTTTCCCCTCATAAATCAAGGAAGCGGCCTCTATTAGAGACATCTTCGAGCAGGTCGTCGTCGGAGAGGTCGAGGACCCGAGGCGTTTTAGATCGCGTTGACTTGAACGAACTCGGAGGGCTTCATTGCGTTCTTGGGACGGAGACGAGTCTGGCTTCGATTGAGAAGAAGAACCTGTCGAAGAGAAAGAAGGAGAGAGGGGGGTTGCTGGACCAGAAAAGTGTGCCCTCAAATTGAGATGGACGGGTTTAATTTCTCAAACCAAATTCAATTCTAGTTTATTATCGGTTTAGTGTCATTATTTTGAAAATTTGATAGTCAAAGGAGGGCATTTTAGACTTCTTACATTTAAAAATTTTAATTCAGTTAAAATTTGGACGGAATCGTTAATTTTGTAAAAAAAATGTAATTAGCATATTTTATTTTGAACATTTTATTATAGCTGCAAAACGCGCCAGTGTAGTATGGGCAAACTATAATTAACCCTTATTTTCTTAGTATAAGGGTAGATTGGGGATTTTTTAAAATGATATCCAAGAGTAAATTTAAGATAGTTTTAACTGTATTAAAAGTAACAGTAACTCTCAATGAAAGTTTCCCGTAGTGAACTGAATCATCTCAAAAAAAAATATGCACAATTCAATTAGCAGAACGAAAGAAAAGTAAATGCTGTTTCAACTTAAGTCCCAAATTTGTTTTTTGCATATTGAACAAACAGACTATTGCTTGGAAGATATATACAGAGCATAACAACTATGTACATGCTCTTTTACAAGGAAGACTACACCACAGGGGGCCTCTAAAACCTTCTGTTAAATTAAAGTATTGACCAAATTTTGTACATATATATATACATGTATAGGAGAAACAGTGAGACCTTGCCACTACAAGAAAGAGGATGGCACCGAAGAAGTGGAGACCAACCCTGAGAGGAGGCTGATAATGAGAGCGGCATTGTAAGTACTAGGCTCACCTTGCATAGAATTGTTCCTGGAATCATGGTATGTCTCGTTCAAGAAAGGACCTCCAACCATTGCTCCAGTAGCCACATTAGGATTGGGTCTGGTGGAGTTGAGCCACCTGAACCCATCACTGCACCCATCTTCTGCATCAACCGGTATTGAAGACCCTCTGTGGTGTACAAATTGTGGGCACTTGCTTCCGTACCCAACAAGATAGCTCAACTTCATTGGGTTTTCACCCAATACATAATCTGCCTGAAAGTGTATTTCCCATCATCATCATCATCGTTATCATATCACTTGACACTCAGAATGACATGAAAATGAGATTATGCAAATGCGTCGCTGTGAGTGTCAACATGCTGCAATCCTCACGCAAGTGAATATTACTGATAAACCATACCTGAGATTTAGCAAACTTGCGCAGATGGGCTGAGTCATAAAGTTTCCCATTGCAGTAGAGAGTTTCAGTTTGTGAAGTGAGCATGTAATCACTGTAAACAAGGGCTAGAAATGCTGACGCCACAGCATACTGAAGGGGATTCCATGTTAGTACCCATATCAAACCACCTGCACCCACAAACCAACATGGAAACATAATTGATAATCATGCATATTCTTAAAGCCTGATCCACCTAAACATGATAGACAGAGAAGATCCACGTTGTACATGAAAAAACATGTCAAAAAACAAACTATCATCACCATGTTATATAATCGGGAAAGAGTGCTTACTGTTTGTTCTGGTAGATGCGGCAGTGGGCGAATCCGGCAAAAGGGTGCACATGATTGTCTCTGCAGTTTTTCTATACATCTGCAGGCCTAGATTTTGATCAAGTGAGACATATTGTGCACCAAAGAAATTTACCCTTGACACTAAAACCTGCACCAGACATTTCAAAAAGGGTTACTCAAAGGTGCAAGCCTTATGATCTTGAGCAAGCACCAAGTCATGACCTGCATCTACCTGAGTTCCAGCATGTTTATCATCCCAACTTAGCCAGGATGGATTTCCCCAATTAGCAAACCCTTGCCCATCCTTCTCGGTTAAGTAACTAATGTATGACTTGTCTCCGGTAGCATGGTAGAGCCAGGCAGCGGCCCACAGGAGCTCATCTCCATAACCTGTAGAGTTATAGTACTCTCGCACTTGGGGAAGGCTGACACTGTAAGAGCCTCTATAATTATCAGCAAACACAAATAGCTGCTTGGCATGACTTAGAAGCAAATCCGAATAATCTCTGTCAATTCTCCTGAAAACCAGTGACGCTGATGCCATAGCCGCAGCAGTTTCTGCTGCAACATCCGTCCCTGGGAAAGATGTATTTACCTGAGTCACAGGTCTACTCTCTGCCATGGCTTCCGGCCTTAGCCAACATTTGTGGTCTACTTCAGGATCACCCACCTTCAACCACAACAAAATAGACAGATAAATCCAGGACATCAACATCATGGCCATATGCAAGTCTTAGCGTTTTGGTTTAATCAGAACAAGCTTTTAGATTTTGAAAGTAAGATATCATTTAAGATCAAGAATAGGACAATCGGGGCACCTGAATATAAAGAACATTAGAAGAAGGATGAGCGTTGATGAGATAATCGGTAACCCATTTCAGCGAGTCCTGTGCATGCCCGAGCTGATTCGCTGCATTCATGTGGTCACCATACTCAAGAATCGCCCATGACAGCATTGTAGCAGTGAAAGCCATTGGAAAACCAAACTTGATCAAGTCTCCAGCATCATACATTCCCTTGGACAAGTCCAAGTTCACTTCACTCCCATCTCTCAACCCAGAATCGCCTCTCCACGCAATCCTGTTATCCACCAACTTCCCAGCTGCAACAACAATCAATACACAAACATCATTAGCTAAGCTAACTAACTAACATTCGGAAAAAAATGTATAAATTCTTACATTTCTGAACATCCAAGAACTGCATAGCTATTGACAAAGCATCAGAGTAGTTCTTGATAATGTGTCCTGCTTTTTGCTGAGAGGGAGACATCTTGGAGAGAGGAAAGCTCCTCAAAAGGATGAGAACGGCCATGGTGATCGCACATGCTCCGAGCAAGAAGACAAACAACAACCAGAACCAGCGCCATTTCCTGGACTGCTTTGGTTCTTTAGATTCCATTTTCTCAATATCATGAAAAAAAAACACTCCGTGAATCGAGTTATATTTCCAACTCTCTTTGGAGAGAACAATTGGCGAATCTTGAAACTTAAAAACTGAAACTCAGGTATGAACCCAGAGTCATGTTTTGAAGTTGAAGACAAAACCGGCCTTTGGAATTGTGGGGCCTTGAGATGACATGGAAGTCCAGATGGCACCAAAACGCAGCCCAGCTTGTCGTATGTTACACAAAAATGGTGTGAGCTTAACATCTAGCCATATGTCCGAGCAAGAGAATATCAACAAGAAAGCAAAGGGAATAAACATGCCGGGCTCAGTGTTGATAAAGTTTAGTAAATAAAAGACATTGGTTGGATATAAAAATATGATTACTTTAAAAGTGCAGAACATACTTGAAAATAGAAGATAACACAAGATATACCATTGCTAGTTGCGACGTTAACATCACCTGTAGTTTGGGATAGCTGCTCCAACATTATATTCTATTACGGTGAGATGCTTCATAATAGAATATAACTAGATTGATAATTTCAACCAAGTCAGACATATATCATTTGAGATTCTGCACATGACCAACGTCTATACATAATAAAATCTAATTCATCTAAAAACCCAATCACATAAATAGTGATTATAAAATGGTCATCAGCAGTTGACATTCAAAAATGCTTATATACACATTTCTGATGTGAGAAGCTTGATCCATCTGTGGATACCCAATCAAGAATATACTATATCAAACATGATTAAGGAAGGAACATGAGAGTAGAGTAAATATTAATGAGTAAATAACATGTTACACTACAAAAATGTTCAAGAAACAATATGTATAATAGATTTGTTTATGAACCCTTGAGCAAACTGGTGGGAGTGAGAGGAGGGGCGTCCAACTGGTAGAGATTGAGAGCAGGGCCCACGAATCGGAAGAGAATCCAAGCTCCGATGATGATGTAAATGGAGGCGTAAGCGAACTTGTTGAGCCAGAAGAGAAGACCCTTCTCTCCCACGTACAGCTCCATCGCTTTCTCCGTCATGCTCATCTTCTCCCAAGTCTTGGGCACCTTAGAAGGTGCTTTCTCCTTCATCTCCTCCAATTCCTTCCTCTGCCGCTGCCGCCTCTTGGACACTCCGCGGTACCGTATCCGAACCGGCTCCGGGGGCGCCTCGTCGTTGGCGGTGCATCTACTGATCTGCGAGCGGCGAGGTAGAGAGATCTGGGTCGGTAGATTGAGGGCGAGTGGTGATTTTGGAGAAAATGGGTGGAGGACGGTGGCGATGGCGGCCATTATCGCCTTGGCAAGCAAGCGCAGCGAGAGTGAGCGTCGAGATTTGCTTATCCTTTCTATTTTCTCACTTAAGCTTATGTCCTTATGTTGGTGTGGCCGATCACTTTATGCCACGTCAATATTAGTTTTTTTTGGTTGGGAAAACTTGGCTACCCAAAGCTGTTTATCTATGATTCAGGGATGATAACACTTTCTTACGTCTAGTTACAACCCACTTTTATACCTCTTAACAATTTTTTATGACAATTTATGCTAAAATGACTAAAATACTCTACTTTTAAAAAATTATAATATAACTGGTCTAATTTGTTTTATCAAACTATATTTGAAATTGTTCAAATTTAATACTAGGTTTGGAGGCATAATTATAATTGCATCTTAAATATAAACCAAATTGAACCACAGATAAAAAAATGAACCAATTCAATTTATAATTTTCTAGACCAATGGTAGTTTAGGTATTTTAGGCATTTTAGAGGAGGTTGTCACAAAAAAATTTGTTTGGATACTAAAAAAATAGAGAAAAGTAGTTAGAGTATGAAAATGTCATTCCGCTATAGTTAGGTGTAATAAAGTGTCATTATCCCATGATGTTATGCACATAGCTATATCTAATGTTTTTTTGGGTTTGTGATGTCTAATTTTACTAAATTTGTGATCGTTACTCATTCTATCAGGTTCCTATTTTGTAAGAAAATTAAAATATTCTTGACGATAAATGAATTTTTTTAATTTGGTTGAAAAGAAAAGAAAATTTCTTTAACTATTTTACTAATTTTCAAAATACTGTTATTGACCTCTTCTCTCTCCTCCCTCCCTTCTCCAGCGAAAATACATAACGAAAATGTACATTAAAATACAATTTTTTTAGAAAAATGTAGATAAGGAAATTATTTAGAAAATTATGTTACTATCCAAAGTATTTAAGAATATATGTTATTAATAACGTTGTTTAATATATTTATAATAGTTCAAAGAAAATTGTACATAGTTGATGTGAACTATTCCGTTTTTATAAAAAGTAGCTATGAATTTTTTATAGGGGTAATTACATATCAGTACACCCGCCGAAACCTCATTTCAGGATTGGTACCCCAAATTTGAAAAAAAATTTCTCGGTACCCCAAGTTTAAAACATTAACACTTTAGTCCAAATCTGTTAGATTTAACTGATGTGGTTTGTGAAAAGTCCAAAATGCCCTCAATATATTATTTCCAATCTTATGTACTCTTTGGGATAATTATGAAATTACCTTTATACCCCTAATTGAATGATAAAATAAACTAATAGATTGAGGGTAAGATGGTCTTTGCAAATAAACAAAAAAAAGAATTAAATCTTTTAAAATAAAATATGAAATTCTAATTCTACCCCTCTCATTTACTTTTAATTACACACTACCCACCCTCAATCTAAACCTAATTCTCTGCAACCTCACTCTCTCAACCCTTCTCTTCTTCTTCTTCTTCTTCTTCTTCTTGTCCCAACCCACGACCACATTGTCGCCGCCACCACTGGGCTTGCGTCAGAACAGCCGCCTTCCATGGAGATCGCTCCAGCGGAACAGCCACCGCTCTACACCGCCGTGGTGGCGCCGCCGACTATGTACGAAGAGGACGAGGACGAGGACGAGGACGAGGAGGACGTGTGCAGGATCTACCGGAACACCGGCGACGCGGAGAACCCGCTGCGGTACCCTTGCACGTGCAGCGGGAGCATCAAGTTCGTGCACCAGGACTGTCTCCTCCAGTGGATCTCACCAGAGGGCGCCCAGAAGACGGCGACATCAGGAGGCCACGAATTGACCGTCGATTCTGGTCCTCTCTGGCGCGACAGTGGGTTCGACGGCACTAACAAGGACAACGTCCCTGCTGGTGGAGACAGTGGAGTAGCAGTAGCAGAAGCAGAGGCAGAGGCAGATCTGTTTACATTTTTTTTTTTATATATCAATTCAGATACAATTGATTTATTGATTATATTTTGTATCAGCTTTTGAAATTGAAATTTAAGAGAAATTTTGGGTTGAATTGGATCTGCTCTTCAAATTGGGAATCTGGGCAGCTTTGATGAACAAGAGAGAGATTGGAGGTTGAAGAAAGGGCACTATAGTCATTTCACTTGCATTAATTTTTATTTTTATTTTGTTCTTCGAAAATACTAATTTACCCTTCAACCTAAGTTAAGTTTGTTATGCAATTCAGGGGTATAATGGTAATTTTATATTTATAAAATATTATATTTTGCCTAAATTATAACAGGGGCATTTTTGGTATTAAAGAAAATATAAATAGTATCGCTGTTAGATTTAATTGAAATTGGAGTGAAGTGTCAACGTTTTAAACTTGGGGGATCGAGAAAAAAAAAAAATCAAACTTGAGGTACCAATCCTGAAATGAGGTTTCAGCGGGTGTACTGATCTGTAATTACCCCTTTTCTTTACTACAAATAGTAGTTGTGAACTCGAGAATTTTTAATAATGAAAAAAATTATAAAATTATACTTTTTGGTTTTCCTCATTTTCAATAAAATATCACCCATCGCGGCTTGATAACATGACAATAAAAAGATAGAGTTGGACCGACTCGGTGATTGAAGAAGAAAAAAAATAGGTGAGCTCGAGTTGAAAAAAGTTCTTTTTTAATTTATAATTTCAGTATCATTTAAATTTTCATCATTTTTAAAAAATTACACATTTTGCAAAAAATAATAGTCTTAAAGCTACTTGTTATTAATAACTTACACATAACCGTACTCTTTAGATTATTAAACTTATTTTGATATTTAAGTTCTAAAATTAATTACTCGCTAAAACCTAAAATGCTTAGTTATATGATTTAATAATTATTTACGAATATCTGTTAGTAGATTATTGGGATAATTATAGATAGTTTTACTCAAGTATACACGATTCTAATTCAACTACACTACTTTTTTACATATCTCGTTACATTTAATGTAACTTTCGTTAAATATAACAAAAATAGTCTGTAAAAAGTTTATAATGCCTTTATTATATAATTTAACTTCAGCTTTAAGAGCACATTTGACTTTTCAAATATGAGAATAATTTTTTTTGAAAAAGTACATCTTCTTCAACTTTTGTAATCCAAAAATTTTAAAACAGTTCATCTTCAATATATGCTCACGCACTCTCGGGTTCTCGCAATGGTAAACGGCGATGAAGGACACGAGCTATATGTTGACGTCATCGGTGTGCTCTCTTAACATCACCAGCTAAACCTAACCAGACAGTATCCAACCTGTCGACAATGTTTTCGTTTCAGGGTTTTTGTTGTGATGATTTTAGTGAGCTTGATGTGATTTTACTTTAAAGGTTTGAAAATCGTCTTGAATTAAGAACTAACTTTTAGGTTTTGACATTTTATTACTCCGACCTATTGTCTTCATCACTTGCTGAGAGATCTAATTTTGACTATTGATTATCATTGGATGTTTGATTTCACGCACTAAATGGTTGGTGGTATCGTAACATGAGATTTCAAACTGAATTTAATTAAATTTGTAGCATAAATGTTTTGTTTGTACAAAAGGGAAAATATGCATAGTGTACTTTACAGTTTAAGCATAGTTTATGGTTTATAATAAGTTTTTGGTAGTGTCCCTGAAGGGACACCTTGTTGTTGAGCATCACAATGTTCATAGTGAGGTCGAGGGTTGGTTCTGTTCATGTTTTTTTTAGAGGGTCGGTAATTTTTCTGGTAAAAATGGGGTTGAAGCACCCGCTCCAATACCTTCTCTGACACCGGCTCCCAATACTCACTCTAACACCAGCACCGAATTCGGAGGCGCCACGCTTCACAGTGTCGAGTCGACTTAAACAGAGATGAGGAGCGAGAGGTTGAAGGAGTATTGTTTCAATTTTTATATTCTAAAAAAAAATTTTGCTCTTAAATCATAAATTAAGTTTGGGATAATGTCACTTGACTACCCTTAAATTTGACGTCTTTTCACCTAAGTATCCTAATAAAATTTTTGGCATTGTGAGTACCCTAAATTTGCAAAATTGTCACCGTTAGTACCTAGGGTCATTTCCGTTCATTTTTTTCCAAAAATCTGTTAAATTTTGAGGTTGAAAGAGTAAAATGCCCCTACATACCTTTTAAAATTTCAAAATGTGTCATTGACCTATTTTTCCTTACCTTCTCTCTTTCATCAGTTCTCACTTCTATTTCCCTCACAAAATAAAAATGAAGATGAGTTTTGCACCGGCATGGGGAGGTCGGAGTTGGGCGGAGGGTCGAAGCTTGGCGGACGTCGAGGTCGGTGTCGACCCTCTGCCCAGCTCCTCCGACTACCTCAACCCTCCCTCCGACTACCTCCTCCTCCACTAGACCCTCCCTCCACCTCCGCCAGACAAGATCCTCGGCCTCCCCTCATTCGACACCTCCACCCAGCTCTGCCTCTCCACCCAACTCCTACCTCCCCTCCTTCGACCACCTCCTCCTCCGCCAGACTCTCCCTCCTCCGACCACCTCCTCTGCAAATTAACCAAACCCATCACATAAATCTACCAAATTAACAAAGGGTGAGGTGTTTATTGGTTGATTTTGAAGCAATTATAATAATGAAGAATGAAGCTTACTTTGTATGAAGAATAGAGAGGGATGATGGAGAGAGGTATGGAGGAAGAAGAAGGATTGAGAGTAGAAGGGTACATTTTGAAAACTTAAAACACTTACAGGGGCATTTTAATCTTTTCACCTCAAAAGTTAATAAAATTTTTGGTAAATGGACGGAAATGATTTTGGGTACTAACAGTGACAATTTTACAAATTTAGGGTACCCACAATGTAAAAAAAATTCAGAGTAACAAGGTGAAAAAACGTCAACTTTAGGGGTTGCCAGGTGACACTATCCTATTAAATTATATACATTAATTTTTTATAGAAATTTGGACTAAAATACATGAAAAGTAGATAAAGAATGTATTTTGGACCTCAATTAACACATGTGAGGTTCTGAGTTCAAATCTTGGTACATGCTAGTATAGGATGTCTTCAATTATTGTCGATAAAAAAAATGTATTTTGAACTTTTTACCCACTTTTTTGTTAGATTTAATTATTGTTAAAACAAAATTCAGAGTATTCGTAAAACAAACTACATAATCACCAATAAATTCTTTAGAATTATTTTCATATTAATACACCTAACTTCGCCATTATCGCATGTTACATCTAAATTTAAAATTCTCTTCAATGATGCCTTAACTATATTTTACCACGCCGTCAATTTTTCTATTACTCAATTTTTGTACAAGTCAAAAAGAAAAAAAAAACTGCTGTTAGTTTTCTTTTAAATTTTCAAAATGTATCATCGCACATTATTGGGTTCGTCTCTCCGATGAGTTGCTCTAGTTGGGTTCGCGCCATTTCTCTTCCACAGCCGAAAGTGAGTTCAGTGAATAGAATAAAAAAATTTGTATATTTTGCTGTTGTTTTTTCGAAATTACTATGCATTTTTGGTTTTTTTTTACTCTCAATTTGGGTTTCTTCATTGTGTCACCGTGTTTATGGGTTCTAATTGGTGCTGGGGGTCATTTGTTTCCCCACGGTGAGACGTGGTGAAGGGTATGGTTCTGGGCCCCTTGATGAGCATGACTGAGAAAGTATGTGGTTGCACCAATTACATATCAGTCATCTCAAAATTTAAGAAACTAGATCGAATATATGAGTATGACGGCTCTATGCCTCATTCGATCTCATAGGCCTTAAAGAAAACAAAGGGTTAGTGATATAGATGACATGAAGGAGATATTGAATTGATACCTCATTTACATTGAGTAATCACAACGTCTTACTAGAGACCACTTGTGATGGATCGGGTGAAATGATGTTTCATGCCGATTTACCAATGGGTCACGAGCCTACAGGGTCACACGCCAGTGGCAAGAACCAAACCTTCTCGATAGGACTCAAGAGGTCCGAAATGGGTGGAATAGAAGTGTGGCATGTGGGTAGTGATTGGCACCTTTGTGGTGTCGATCGACCCACGCCACATAGGGTGTCAATCGACACCTGGGTGGTGTCGATCAGGGCCGTCGCCAATGGGGTGTCTATCGATACCTAGGTGGTGTCAATTGGGGTCGTCGCCAATGGGGTGTCGATCAACACCTCTATTCTCAGAGGAGTGTCGACCGACACCATAGGCTGACGGGCTGAGCCCTATGGGCCATCATCCAAGCCTATAAATAGAGGTTTGGGGTGAGAGCCTCCATAAGCTTGAGAGAGCACATTTTCTATTCACCCAAAAAGGTTTCTTATAACTCTCATTGAAAATAGAAGAACAAGAGAGAAAGAGAGGCCACCACGGAAGCAGTAGTTACGACGTTAGCAATCATGTGGTTCTTTATTTATTTCCTACCAACAATTTTCAAGGTTCTTAGACGTGAAGGTCTGCGGGCTGAGAAATTGCAGATTGAGCTTAGGATATTGTGCATCACATAACTATTGAGAGTTAGGTGATTGAGGGTTTACTGAACGCGTGAGTGAAGACTGCACGCAACCACCAAGTTCATTGAAGAACTAAACCGACAGAGCAAGGCGATTGCTCGAAGAGTGGAATCAAGACGGAGTCTTGGATTCAGGGGGAGACCCTGAGATAGATTGCACTGTAAGACGTAGCATAAAGTATAGATCTAGGGATGATCACAGGTACTTGTATGTTCTGACGAATTACAGATAAGTGAAATCTTTCCACTAGGCTGAGAGTCCCCAGACGTAGGTGACGTTGCACCGAACTGGGTAAACAATCTGCTGTGTCATTGTTTATAGCTTTATATTTACTGTCCTGCATTATCTACACAAGAAGTCAGACACAATGCTATAGCTTCCTACGTAATATTGTGTGTGGCATCTTGCACGACTAGACTGATCAAAATTTTAATTGGTATCAGAGGAGGCACCTACAGCTTTAGGTGAGTTCCTAAAACAAATATTTTGATCAAAGATGTACAATACCAGAGAAGGAGGATCCATAAATCGACCACCTGTTCTAGATGGAAGTAACTACGACTATTGGAAGGCTCGAATGTGTGCCTTCATGAAGTCACTAGACAACAAAACATGGAAGGTTGTGATCAATGGTTGGAATGCCCCACAACTCAGTGACAACGATGGTAATCCTATCGGTCCAAAACCAAAAAAATATTGGACTGATGATGAAGACGAGGAATCACTGGGAAACTCTCGAGCTTTGAATGCTATCTTCAACGGCGTTGACAAGAACGTATTTAGACTAATAAACACATGCACAACTGCCAAATCCGCATGGGACATCCTTACTGTTGCATATGAAGGAACAACCAAGGTTCGAGAACAAAAACTCCAATACCTGACAACCAACTTCGAAGCCCTCATCATGAAAGAAGACGAATCAATTGCAGAATTCAATGTTCGTATTCGTGATCTAGCCAATGAATCCTATTCTCTGGGAGAACCAATGTTTGATGAAAAACTGGTTAGAAAAACCCTGCGTGCTCTTAGCCCTAGATTTAAGATGAAGATCACTGCAATTGAGGAAGTTCATGACCTCAAGATCTTAAAATTCGATGAGCTAATGGGGTCTCTAATGACCTATGAGTTGTCTCTGCCCAACATCGACAAAAGGAATGAAGGAGTTGCTTTCAAAAACTCAACACACAAGCAACTAGAACCTGAGGATTCTGATTCCAAAGAAAACATCGAAGCTAAAATGGCCATTCTCACAAAAAATTACAACAAAGTCATCAGAAGATTCAGTCGAATGGGTGGACGAAATGTCACAACAAATGCCAGAAACAAAGCTCCACAAAAAGCTCAACCAGGAGGAAGTCTTGACATACCAAACAGGAGTGGAGAAGAAAACAACAAGAACAAAGGACTTCAATGCCATGAATGTGAAGGATTCGGCCATCTTCGCAGAGAATGTCCAAATTTCTTCAAACAACAAAAACGAGGATATAATGCCACCCTATCAGATGATGACAATGAAGATAGTAGATCTGAAGAGGTAAGCAACTTTGTTGCATTCACTACTACTACTCCTGTATGTAACATTGATAATTCTGCCAATATCAATGATGATCACCACCATCCAACTCCAAATGAGAATTGGACTAAAGAGCAACTAGTCGAGGCATACAAAGGCTTACATACCAGATGGATCAAGGAAACTCTGATACTTGATTAACAAGGTGAACGGATTATCAGTCTTACAAACGACAAGTCTAGATTTCTAGAGACAATCGTGAAGCTAAAACGCGAAATCACCAGACTTAATGGAGAAATTAGTCTTATGACTAAATCGGTAAAAATGATGAATCCTAGCACGAAAAGCCATGACAAGATTCTATCTGTGGGAAAGCATTCCAAGGATACGACGGGACTAGGGTACACACACGATATCCCCTCAACAGCAGTGACGAAGTTTGTCCCACAACAAGCCATGGTTGACAAGAAACCATTGGATGCCCCAACACATCCTACAGGACGACCTACAACAAATGCCATGACATCGTCTACAACATGTTCTTGTCAAGCAACTGCCAGAAGACATCCTCCACGCAGACAACAATACTACAGAAGATCAGCTTATCAATATCAATGGATATGTCATTACTGAGGTCAAAAAGGTCACATCAGACCTTTTTGTTTTCAACTTCTTGGGAGGAAGCAAGCTCAGCTACCACAAAAGAGACATCAAAGGCATCTCTCAACTCCTCAGAAAACCTCCCGCCTTGAATGGAGACCTAAGAACCTAGTCTATCGAGCTAATGTTGCATATACATCCTTAAGTGCATCAACAAACAAGGACTGGTATCTCGACAGTGGATGTTCTCGACACATGACAGGTACTCCAGAGTTTCTTTCCAATCTCAAATTATATACAAACTGCTTTGTTACTTTTGGAGATGGGATTCGAGCTCGAATCACTGGAAAAGGAGTACTCAAGCATCCAGGAGCCACTTGCCTAACTGAAGCATTACTTGTAGAAGGACTTAAGGCAAACCTGATTAGCATCAGCCAGATCTGTGATCTAGGTTCAGAAGTAAAATTTACTAAAGAAGGCTATGTAGTAAAAGACTCCGATCAAGTCACTATTCTACAAGGAATCCGCTCAATGGATAACTGTTATATCTGGTCCCCCGAATCACATATCGAAGCAGTAAAGTGTTTTGTCTCCAAAGTAGAAGAAACCAAACTATGGCACAAAAAGCTTGGACATCTAAATCTTAGAAGCATGCAGAAGGCAATATTCGAGCAAGCCATCACTGGAATACCAAACCTGAAAATAATAGAAGGAAAGATCTGCAGAGAATGTCAGATTGGGAAGCAAACCAAGATGTCACACAAGAAGCTACAACACATCACCACCTCTCGAGTACTTCAGCTAATACATGTTGACCTAATGGGGCCAATGCAAGTTGAGAGTCTTGGAGGAAAACGCTATGTCTTTGTGTGTGTAGATGATTACTCACGATACACATGAGTTGACTTCCCTCGTGACAAATCAGATACATTCTCGATCTTCAAGAATCTGTGCATCTAGGTCCAACGAGAAAAAGGGGAAACAATTGGCAAAATAATTCGACTTCGTAGTGATCATGGACGAGAATTCGAGAATAGCAAATTTGCAGAATTCTGCAACTCAGAAGGGATAGCTCATGAATTCTCAGCACCAATCACTCCCCAACAGAATGGCATTGTTGAGCGCAAGAACAGAACTCTACAGGAGATGGCTAGAGTTATGATGCTGGCCAAAGACATACCAACTCACTTAACACTGCTTGCCATATCCACAATCGAGTCACTCTCCGACCAGGTATGTCAGTAACTCACTATGAAATATGGAGGGGGAGAAAGCCCAATGTTAAGTACTTCCATATCTTTGGATCCACTTGTTATATTCTGGCTGATAGAGAGCCTTGTCGAAAGCTTGATCCAAAGATTGATGAAGGCATCTTCATTGGTTACTCAAGGAATAGTCGCGCGTTCTGGGTCTTCAACAAACAAACTAAAACCATGATGGAATCAATCAATGTTGTTGTTGATGATGACTGTGAAGATGCCTCAGAAGATGCGACAGACGAAGACGGAGTCTATCCTCCCAACAATGGTAGGAAGGATGCCATTACGGATGTCAGAGAAGATGCTAGTAGCAAATCAGAAAACAACGATGCTAGTCCAAATGTCAATAATGATGAGATAGTTCCTGAAACCAACAACAAGAATCCCTCGCGAAAAATCCAGGCTAACCATCCTATCTCTGGAGTAATTGGAGACCTAAATGAAGGCATACGGACTCGGTCAAAAAATCCTGAAGACTATAACGAGGTGATAGGCAACATATGCTTTGTTTCAAAGACTGAACCCAAAAATATCAATGAAGCCATCAATGATGAGTATTTTGGATCAATGCTATGCAAGAAGAGCTGATTCAATTTGAGAAAAACCAGGTGTAGGAACTGGTGCCCAAACCAAGTGAAGGAAATATCATTGGCTTTATTCCGATGAGCTTGGTAACATCACTCGCAACAAAGTCAGGTTAGTTGCTCAAGGGTACATTCAAATTGAGGGAGTTGACTTTGATGAGACTTTTGCTCCAGTAGCAAGACTTGAGGCAATCAGACTCTTACTAGGGATATCATGTCATCTACAGATAAAGCTTTACCAGATGGATGTCAAAAGCGCTTTCCTGAATGGAGATCTCAACGAAGAAGTATATGTATCACAACCTAAAGGGTTTATTGATCCACACTCCCCTGACCATGTGTATAAACTCAAGAAGGCTCTCTATGGGTTGAAACAAGCACCAAGGGCTTGTATGAAAGGCTCACAAAATTCCTGATTCAAAGCGGCTACACTAGAGGGGGAGTCGACAAGACTCTATTTGTGAAGAATGAGGACGGGAATTTGATGATAGCTCAAATCTATGTCGATGACATTGTCTTTGGAGGGATGTCAAAAAGGATGGTAGAACAATTTATTCAACAGATGCAATCATAATTCGAGATGAGCATGGTGGGAGAGCTTACCTATTTTCTAGGCTTCCAAATCAAACAATTAAAAGATAGCATCTTCCTATCTCAGAGCAAATATGCGAAGAATATTGTCAAAAAGTTTGGGCTAGAGAAAGCCTCACATAAAAGGACACCTGCAGCTACACATATCAAGCTAACTAAAGATGATCCAGGAGAAGCCGTCGACCAACACCTATATAGAAGCATTATCGGTAGTCTTCTCTACCTTACTGCGAGTCGACCAGATATTTCCTACTTTGTAGGAGTATGTGCACGATATCAAGCTAATCCCAAGGTTAGTCATCTCTCCCAAGCTAAAAGAATTATAAGATATATCTCTGGGACTACAGACTTGGGTTTATTATACTCATTCGACACATCATCTACCCTGGTGGGGTATTGTGATGCCGATTGGGCTGGAAACACAGCGGATAGGAAAAGCACATCTGGAGGATGCTTCTTCCTTGGCAACAATCTCATATCATGGTTTAGCAAAAAGCAAAACTGTGTTGCCATGTCCACTGCCGAATCGGAGTATATTGCTGCTGGGAGTAGCTGCACACAACTACTATGGATGAAGCAGATGTTAGTCGAATACAATGTCAGACAGGAAGCCATGACTCTATATTGTGATAATGTCAGTGCCATCAACATCTCCAAAAATCCTGTCCAACACAGTAAGACCAAACACATTGACATTAGACACCACTTCATTCGAGAGCTAGTCGAAGATAAGAAGATCATCCCAGAGCACATCCATACAGAGAAGCAACTTGCTGATATTTTCACGAAGGCATTAGATGCGAGCAGATTTGAGTACCTCAGATCATCACTCGGTCTGTGCACCATCAACGAACAATAGAAGTTGCAGAAACGGTTGAGAGGAGTTAGTTGGTGCCTCTTCATGAACCGGTCCAAAATCCCAACACATGCCATTAGGCCAAGCATACCAAAAGCTCATATAAAGGAAGGAAAGGTCACAAATATATGCTCGAACTTCAACAGATTTGATTTGAATCTAACTGTTTTCAAAATCAAAAACCTAATCTGCCTCTTCTCGCTTTCGCTCTCATCTCCCTCACCTTCACACTCTGCAACGAAAAACCACAGATATGGTGAAGACTCGTAGCACTTTAGCACCAAAGAAGGCCACTGGGAGTAAACGATCCGAACCCAAGAAAGCAGAAGCAAAAAGCTCCAAGAGTAGCAATCCAAAAACCAACAAGCATGGAGTCCGAATCAAAGGACCAAAGACGCTGAAGAAAACTGAAGAATCCCCCAAAGAAACCTCACCGGAGGAAGCCCCAATGCCCACTTTTTCTCGAGTTCCTAAACGATCTCGAACCGGAAGCTCTGCATTCTCCATGACAGACCTAACAGGGCCAGAAAGGGAGATTGATCTTGGCCAAGGAAGTCGAGAAGCGTCCATGCAGATTGTTCCTGTTCCAGTACCAACAAATGTCCCAGGTATCGACTCTTCCATTATTTCAAACACCGATACCTCTAGAAACAGTGACTTGTTGGAGTCGCTACTGGAAAACCAAGAACCACCTCAAGAAGGTGTGGTGGAGGAACTGCTTAATCCGGGAGGAGAAGCGAAAGACTTGACCCTGGTCAGTCATGGGTTGGAGCATATTGCTGAAGGCTAAGGAGAGGAAGAAGGTACAACAGATGTCGTTCCTGAAGTCATAAAGGAGGCTGTAGTAGAAGAAGAAGTCGCTGTCTCGGAAGAAGCCGAGGAAGAAGCTGAGAAGAACAACAATGTCGCCACAATTAACACAGAAGAAGTTTCTCTGAATGACAGAGAAGAGGCGACAGAAGATGCTTCTGAGGCAGCACACACGGTGTTGTCATCCCTGAAGAAGAAGGTAATAGAAGAAAATGAAAGTCTAGCTGTGATGGTTGAAAAACTCAAGGAAACCAAGAAGAGGAAGGAGGTGAAAGATGCTGGAGGCCCCAGCAACAAAAAGAAGAAGATGTCCGACAAGGAAAAAGAGAAGAAAGTTGTCTCCAAAAGGAGATTGATAGATGAAGCAACAGATGAAGATGTAGAGGAAGTTACTGCAAAGGAGGCAAAGAAGGGAAAAAGCCTGAAATCGGTCAAGAACACCTCGAGTGTTCCTTACGACAATGTGTCGTTTCACTCTGCAGACGGTGCCAAACGGTGGGAATTCGTGTTCCAAAGAACGGCGTATCCCGAAAAGACCCTATCTTTGGAGCTACTAGGACTAGAAGCCATTATCCAACTTCTGGAGCAGGCAGAGCTTATGAAGACCGTCACAAATATCGGTAACCACTATCCCCTCTTGGTCAAGGAATTTATTGCCAATTTGCCTACTCGGTTTGGGACTCCGGATGATCCGGATTTTGAGAAGGTGTATGTCAGAGGCATTCGCTTCAACATCTCCTCTAACATCATAAATGACTTCCTGGGGAGAAAGCGTGTTCGATCTATGCCTCCACCTGACCTGAACAAAGTACTCCTTGAGATTACCGGAGACAAAAGCAAAAAGTGGCCTACCAAAGGCACTGTGGCAGCATCAGACCTTTCATCCAAGTACTCCATTCTCTTTCGCATCGGTGTAGCAAATTGGGCTCCCTCCACACACGCATCTTCTATCAAACCAGAGCTGGCGATACTCATCTTCCAAATAGGTACTGGGTCTACACTTGATTTTGGGCAATTTGTTATTGATCATCTTATCCGACATGCCAGATCACTTGCTGTGAAAATACCTATTGCCTTTCCCTCCCTTATCTCTGAGCTGCTTGTACATCAACACCCTGGAGTGTTGAAGACACCGGATAAGGTTGGCAAAAGAGGAGGACTGATTGTGGTGAGCCACAAGTTGTTTGAAGGAAAGCATGCTCCTGATCTTTTCAGGCCAGAAGACAAGGCAACGACCAATCGAGCCACAAGTGCCGCCCCTCTTACAAAGACCTCCAACAGGGATGCAATTATGCTTGAACGAGAGATAGCCGTGCTTGACGAGGACATCGTCAATTTGAAGACAGCCCTGAAACATCTCTCTCAGCGACGATCACATTGCGCCAACCTGCTAAAATCCATGTCCCCTCCTGGCTCCGAAGATGATGACACCACCTCTATGCCAAATGATCCAAAAGAATCTACTCAAGATGCCTCCACTGACGCTACTAAAGAAGAGACTGCCAGCTCCAGCAGCAACTCTGTTTGATTTTATGAACTTTCTGATTACCGAACAACTGAACATCTTTATTTTGTAATGTTTTGTTGAACACTGTTTCATACTCTCGATTGCTGATCGGGAGTATGTGTGAGTTAAGTTTGGGTTTATTTCTTATTACCTTGTTTGTTACAAATATTTGTTTAAATTTTGGCTCTTTTTGAGCCAACAAGGGGGATTAAGATAGATAAGATAGATAACTGCCGATCGTGTGCATCGACGACAAGTACGACGAAGAATGCGACGAAGAATGCTATCCTTAAAAATAGCCAAAGGGGGAAATTGTAGATACGACGTTTTTAGAGATTGGCTGATTTTTAAAGAAACTGAAGAACATGTTACAAAGAATGTCGAAGCATCTTCTGCGACATCTTATGTAACATTGTTGACGGCGTCTCGGCAAACATCCTGATCGACAGAAATCAGGAAAGTGCAGTTTCTGCAGAAAGTTCGAAGACGATTAGGAAATTCCAGAAACAATTTCAAATCTGGAAAGAAGAAAGACGGTGCTTAAGAGGAAACCCATTAGGGTTAGTACTCATTCTTGATTGCTATAAAAGCTTAGGCTAACCCCTTAGCAATCGTGTGGTTCTTTATTTGTTTCTGTTGCTACGTTTAATAGTTGGCATGATTTTTTAGCGCAAATGTAAGAAGTCGTGCAACATGTTACATGACATGTGGAGCGACTTATTGCGATCCAGATTAGGAAAGAAATGAAGCTTTCCTATTTCGACGATGCTTGGAGCGAAAGAAGAAAGGCGCCACGAAGACTTGGAGCGCAAGAGAGTGACGTCGACAAGTCAGGCGACTTCCAGCTGGTAGTTACACGTCAGCAATAGGCGGCAACTCGACTTGCCTGAGTTATTCAGGAAGTCAGAACAGGCAAGAAGACTTCCAACTGTCGTGGAAGGCGGCAACAACTTGCCTGACTTTCCTGTTCCTGGTCCAAGAAGGATTAGGAATGTGAGCTGCTATAAAAAGCCCTTGGCTTCCCATTAGCAGTTCATCCGTTCTTGTTTTAACACTGCAAGATTTCTTAGAGCTCTTAACCGTGCACCATCGGCGTGTTGAGAGGCTGAGTAAGATTCGATAGAACGGATCTTTGCTCCGGTCAAACATCAAGTCACGAAGACGAAGTGTTTGGATCGGTTAGGGTTTTTGTTTGTGATTGAAGATTCACAACTCCGTCAAGAAGACAACGACACCGAGCATAGGAGCTTGCTCGAAGGGTGGAATTGAGGGAATCTCAAAGACAGGGGGAGAGGCCCTTGGTCGAGGTGATTCACGGTGAGATCTATAGTAGCTTAGGACAATAGCTTGTGTGATAGCTAGTTGGTGCTTGAAGTTGTACTATTGACTACCTATAGTGAAAAACCTTTCCACTGGCAAAGTGCCCCCAGACGTAGGTGCGGAGTCACCGAACTGGGTAATCATCTCGGGTGTCGTTATTATTATTTGTCTATTAATTTGCTTACGGTTTCCACAAGAAGTCGATACACAAGTTAAAGACTTTGTGTTCGACTTCCTGACTCGCCTACGATTCAGATTTTCAATTGGTATTAGAGGAGGCACCTTAATCTCTTAGGTGATTTTCCTGCAAAATTCTGAGTAGCTAATATGGATTCAAAGGTAGGAGGATCTGTCAGTCGTCCACCGGTGCTCGACGGAACAAACTATAGATATTGGAAAGCACGGATGTGTGCTTTCCTGAAGTCCCTCGACAGCAAAACCTAGAAATCTATCATCAATGGATGGGAGGAACCTTACTATGCTGATGCTCATGGAAATCAAACTAGCATCAAACCAGAAAAAGAGTGGAGCATGGAAGAAGATGAAGCTGCCCTAGGTAATTCTCGTGCACTCAATGCTATTTTTAATGGAGTAGACAAGAATGTGTTTCGACTCATCAACACATGCACAAGTGCCAAAATTGCCTGGGACACGCTTGCGGTTGCCTACGAGGGTACTTCCAAAGTCAAAGAGCAGAAGTTACAGTACCTCACGACTAACTTTGAGGCTCTGACCATGAATGACGACGAGACTATTGCGGAGTTTAATGTGCGCATCAAGGATCTGGCCAATGAATCATATTCACTTGGCAAACCTATGATCGATGAAGATTTGGTCAGAAAAACGCTGAGAGCTCTAAGTCCCAGATTCAAGATGAAGATCACCGCTATCGAAGAAGTTCATGACTTGAAGACACTGAAGTTTGATGAGCTCATGGGCTCACTAATGACTTTTGAGCTCTCCCTACCTCATATCGAGAAGAAACATAAAGGTGTGGCTTTCAAAAGTTCTAATCAAAAGTAGAAGAACTCAGCACACTCTGAGTCGGATAGTGACATTGAGGAAACTATCGCCATGCTGGCCAAAAACTACAACAAAGTCATGAAAAGATTTGGCCAGATGACAGGAAGAAAAGTCACCCGAGAAGTCAGAGACAAGCCACAACACAAGTTTCAGAAACTCGAAAACACAGCCAACGATGGAGGACGAGGAGAACGATCAGGTAAAGGAGCTCAGTGCTTTGAATGTGAGGGGTATGGGCACATGCAGAGAGAATGTCCCAACTTCTTAAAGAAACAGAAGAAGGGATTCAATGCCTCTCTAACTGACGATGAAGATGAGGAAGACAGTGACCTTGAGCATACAAGTAACTATGTTGCTTTCACTTCATCTACAATAGATCAACCTGCTGAAAGCTCAAAGAAGTATGACTCTGATGATGAGCTATCCGATGAGACTCTCAACAACGCTTACAACGAATGGTATGTCAAGTGGCTTGAAGACTCTCAGGTAATCGAAAAACAGAATGCGCTTATTCTTAGTCTTAATGAAGATAAGTCAAGACTTCTTGAGACGACTATTGATCTCAAAAGGGAAGTTGCTCGACTGAAAGGCGAGTTAGAGCAGGTCACGAAGTCAGTGAAGATGATGAATCCAAGCACGGACACTCTAGATCAAATCCTGTCAAATCTTCGTCCCTCAGAAGTCTGTTGCCCAGAAGCCCCGTCAGAAGTCACCTAACTTCATGGCTGACCAAGCAGCCAAAAAGCCTCTTACTCTGGCCGCTTCAAAAACCCAGACCAAAAGACACAACTGGGTTTGTCATCCCTGTGGACGAAGAGGACATATTCGACCCTTCTGCTATCAGCTATATGGGAAGAGCTTGGTCAAGAAAAAGACCATCATCAAGAAAAGCCAACCACGGAAGGAATGGCGAGTCAAAGAGGTCAACTATCAAGCTAACATTGCGTACACCGCTTTAAAGGCCTCAACCAGCAACGATTGGTACTTCGATAGTGGATCCTCTCGACATATGACGGGTAATAGCTCTTTCTTGGTCACTTTTGGAGATGGAGTAAAAGCTAGAGTGCTCGGGAAAGGAAAACTCAATCTTCCCAACTCTCCATGTCTGAAAGAAGCTCTACTAGTAGAAGGCCTCACAGCAAATCTCATCAGCATAAGCCAAATATGTGATTTAAATTTGGATGTCCACTTCACTCATGACAAGTGCTCGGTCAAAGACGAACAACAGAAGGAAGCCATGATAGGCCACAGGTCCCTTGACAACTGTTATCTATGGTCTCCAACAGTCAGTACCTTGTCAACCAAGTGCCTTTTATCCAAAGCTCAAGAGACAAAGCTATGGCATCAAAAACTTGGTCACATTAATTTGAGGAGTATGCAAAAGATTCTCTCTGAAAAGGCGATCATTGGAGTTCCCAACCTCAAGATCATTGAAGGAAAAATCTGTGGAGAATGCCAGATTGGGAAACAAGTCAAGACGTCACACAAGAAGGTACAACATCTTACTACTTCTCGTGTTCTAGAACTTCTTCATGTTGACCTTATGGGACCCATGCAAGTAGAAAGTCTAGGAGGGAAGAAGTACATATTTGTATGTGTAGACGACTTCTCGAGGTACACATGGGTAGACTTTATTCGAGAGAAGTCAGATACCTTCTCAGTCTTTCAAGCCTTATGTCGAAGAGTTCAACGAGAAAAAGGAGAAGTCATTGGCAAAGTCGTCCGACTTCGGAGTGATCATGGAAAGGAGTTTTAGAACATCAGATTTGCAAACTTTTGTGATGCCGAAGGAATTGCACACGAATTTTCTGCTCCCATCACTCCTCAGCAAAACCGAATTGTTGAAAGGAAGAATCGCACTCTTCAAGAGATGGCAAGAGTCATGATGTTAGTCAAAGACATCCCGCAGCACTTCTGGGCTGAAGCTTTGAATACGGCATGCCATATTCATAATAGAGTGACTCTCCGCCCTGGAACTTCGCTCACTCTTTATGAAATATGGAGGGGGAGAAAGCCGAATGTCAAATACTTCCATGTCTTTGGATCAGTCTGCTACATACTCGCAGATAGGGAACCTCGACGCAAACTAGATCCTAAAAGCGACGAAGGCATCTTCCTTGGATACTCCAGAAATAGTCGGGCTTTCCGTGTATTCAACAAACGCACCCGGACTATCATGGAATCCATCAATGTCGTGATTGATGACAATAACGAGCAACATAGTGACGAGGACGAAGAAGTCCTAAATCTCTCAGGAGAAGTCAGAGGAGAAGTCAGACCAGAAGTCAAGGACGATGAGCACAACAAAGAGTCTGAAGACGAAAGCCAAATCATCCCAGATGAAGAGGCAACTCCAACAAGGCAAAGAGCTCCGTCAAGAAGAATTCAAAAGTATCATCCACCCCAGGATGTGATTGGAGACATTAATGAGGGAGTACGGACTCGACAAAAGGCGTCTCTTAACTACAACGAGATGATATGTAACGTTTGCTTTATTTCCAAAATTGAGCCAAAGAATATACAAGAGGCCATCAATGATGAGTACTGGGTCTGCGCGATGCAAGAAGAATTGGTTCAGTTTGCAAGGAATGAAGTCTGGGAACTTGTACCTAAACCTGACAATGTCAATGTCATCGGGACAAAATGGATATTCAAAAACAAGTCTGACGAGCAAGGAAACATCACTCGAAACAAAGCGAGACTGGTGGCTCAAGGGTACACACAAGTCGAAGGAGTCGACTTTGAAGAAACCTTTGCTCCGGTAGCCAGACTATAAGCCATACGACTTCTTCTCGGCATCGCATGTCATCTGCGTTTCAAACTCTATCAGATGGATGTAAAGAGTGCCTTTCTCAATGGAAATCTGAACGAAGAAGTCTATGTAGCCCAACCAAAGGGATTCGAAGACCATGACTCTCCGCACCATGTCTACAAGCTAAAGAAAGCTCTCTACGGACTCAAACAAGCTACACGAGCATGGTATGAACGTCTTACCCAATTCCTTGTACAGAATGGCTATATTCGAGGGGGAGTAGATAAAACTCTCTTTGTGAAGAAGGAAGGAAGGGACATCATGATTGCTCAAATATATGTCGACGACATTGTATTTGGAGGGAAGTCAGACAAGATGGTGGAACGTTTCGTCCAACATATGCAGTCTGAATTTGAGATGAGTATGGTCGGTGAGCTCACATACTTCTTAGGCTTCCAGATCAAGCAGATGTCAGATGGAATATTTATCTCCCAGAGCAAATATGCAAAGAACATTGTCAAGAAGTTCGGGTTAGAAAAGGCTTCGCATAAGAGGACTCCTATTGCCACACATGACAAGTGCACAAAGGACGAGATGGGAGAATCAGTTGATCAAAGTCTTTATCGAAGCATAATAGGAAGTCTCCTCTATCTAACAGCAAGTCGACCCGACATCGCTTACTCTGTGGGAGTCTGTGCTCGATATCAAGCCAATCCAAAAGTCAGTCACTTGGCTCATGCAAAGAGGAACATAAGGTACATCTCGGGAACCTCTGAATTGGGTTTGCTATATTCCTTTGATACCTCTCCTACTCTGGTTGGATATTGTGATGCTGACTGGGTGGGAAGCACACCAGATCGAAGAAGGACCTCTGGAGGTTGTTTCTACCTGGGGAACAATCTTGTATCGTGGTTCAGCAAAAAGCAAAACTGTATTGCTTTGTCTACTGCTGAGTCCGAATATATTCCAGCCGGAAGTAGCTGTACTCAGCTTCTTTGGATGAAACAAATGTTGGCAGAGTATGGAGTCAAGCAAGAAGTCATGACTTTATTCTGCGACAACATCAGTGCAATCAACATCTCAAAGAACCCAGTGCAACATAGCAAGACAAAGCATATTGACATCAGGCACCACTTTATTCGAGAGCTTGTAGAAGATAAGAAGATAAAGCTCGAGTACCTACCCACTGAGAAACAAGTCGCAGACATCTTTACAAAAGCATTAGATGCTAACAGGTTTGAAAGTCTGAGGTCAACCCTTGGACTTTGCTGTCTAGAATAGTCAGAAGTCAAGCAAGAAGAGGGAGAGCTTTTAGTTGATTGTACTCTCTCTCTCAATCAGGACCAACCAGGGTCCACAAAATCAAGCCGGGCCCAAATCTTTTTATCAGAAGCCCGTTAGTCTTATTTGAATTTTAAGAATGATTACACTCTGACAATCAACCAATCAGAAATCGTTCTGTTCAACTCCCACGCAGAAAAGGCTCTGCACCTCCTCCACCTTTTGAAATCGCTAGGGCACCACAAATCAAAAATTCTGCAACATAAAGATTTTGTTTTCTTCTCTCAAGAGCAAATCCTATCAAGCTTTCTGCCAAATGGTTGGTACCCGAAGCGGACGAATACCATCTGCCTCCAAGACGCTTCGAGCAAAAATGAGGGCAAAAGTGATTGCCAAGAAGTTGTCGGCCTCCAAATCGACGACAAACAAATATGGAGTGAAGATTCGAGGAAGAAATCTGCCTGGGGAAGGATCGGCGAAACCTAAGGATGGACCAATGGAGGGGATTACCTCCACTGAAGAGAAAGACAAAGCTGCCAACCTAGAAGAGGAAGGCTCTCACACTTCACAGACGCCACCACAAGGTACTTCTACTACCCTTCCTGTAGAAAACATCATAAGCAAAGAGGCGTCTGAAGAGGCTCAAGGAACTCTTCCCCCTGAGGACCATGAGGCCGTCTATGGAGATAAGTCTAGCCCCCAAAAATCTGCACCTACGTCGGAAAAATCCCCACCAACAGAAGTCATGCAAAAGGCCGACAGCCCACCTGTAGTCCAGGACAGTGAACCTGGGATAAATGAAGAAACTGAAGTCATCCAAGAAGTTGCTCGACCTGAAGAGAACACTATCAGCATAGAAGAAGGAGATGTAGCAGAAGCCATTGAAGAAGAAGAAGCTGTGCCCAAAAGGGCTGAGAGAAGGAAGCTACCAACACGAAGGTTGGTTGATGAAGAAGAAGAACCTCAAATACCGAAGAGATTGACCCCAAAGAGGAAAGCCCCAGAGAAAGGAGGAGCTTCGGCGTCTAAACTGCCGAAGAAGTTAAGAAGGAAGTCACTGACTACTGTAGTAACCTCTGAACCTGAAGAAGAGGAATCTGAAGAAGAAGACACCCAGATTGTGCTACCACGAGTCAAATAGGCGATGGGAGGGCAGAAACTCCCCAAGTATGTACCTAAAGCACCTACCGACAATGTCTCTTTCCACTCTGTAGACAATGCCGTTAAGTGGCGGTATGTCTATTGACGCAAGATCTATCCAGAAAGAGAACTCTCCACAGAAGCGCAGGGGATAAACACGATTGTAGAACTTATCCGAAGAGCAGGCCTGACCAATACGGTCATAAATATTGGGCCATTCTACCCAGCATTGGTCAAGGAGTTTATTGTCAACCTGTAAAGTGAGTTTGATGAACCAGAAGACGCTGAATACAGAAAAGTGTTCGTTCGGGGAGAATGCTTCGAAATCTCTGCCTCAACCATCAACGCTTACCTTGGCAGAGAAGACCCAGAAGTCACTCCAGAAGTCCCGCACTTAAACAAAGTAGCGGTCGAAATCACTGGAGGACGGAAGAAGGGCTGGCCCGTCAAAGACACCATTGCGGCTACCGAGCTTACACCAAAATCTTCAATTCTCTACCGCATTGGTCTGGCTAATTGGGCACCTTCTACGCATGGGTCAAACATCAAAACCGAGCTGGCAAAACTCATTTACCAAATAGGTACGCAGTCTTCTCTTGATTTTGGCACTTACGTTATTGAACATCTAGTCAAGCACGTCAAATCATGTGCTATCAAACTTCCAATCGGGTTTCCTTCACTGATCACCGGTATCCTTCTCCAATAATGTCCTCACATTGTTCGAGAATCGGATATTCCAGGCAAGAAACCACTGCCCCTTGCTATCAACCTCAAGAACTTCGAAGGGAAGCAGTTGAAGGACCTCGGACTTCCTATTGCCAAAACATCAGGAGCTGGTTCAAGCTCTCGACCCTCAGGACCAATTGGCTCTAGGATGGAGGAAGAATTGGTGGAGATAATCGCTGATCTTGAGAAGTCAATTGCGATGCTCTCAACCCGCAAAGTCGCCTGTGAAGCCCTTCTCGAAGACCTCCGCTCTGCTGCTGCTGCTGAAGAAGATGTTGATGACTCCACGTCGTTTTAAGTAATTCTCTGAAAATTGCTATGATAACTTTGTTCCACAACACTCTTAAATCCTCGGGGTTTGTCCAAGTTATTTTCCGCACATTATGACTATTTTTTTTGGGATATTTGCTCTTGGTTGAGCGGGATATTTGCTCATGTTTTGAGCTGTTTATTTTGCTCATGGTGTGAGCTGGCTTTTTACCCTGCTGTTTAGTCGAATTTCATTGTAAGATTGCCTTTGGCAATATTGTTAGACAAACAGGGGGAGATAAATGCGATAATACATACGACAGAAGTTACGCCAGAAGTCGCGCCGAAAGTTAAGCATAAAAGCCGCCGCTCCAGAAGCCGACCCCAGAAGCTGCCCCAAAAGATAAACCAGAAGACGCACAAGAAGTCGCATCAGAAGTCACGAAACTTGCTGTGTGCGTAACTGCCTCAAGGTGACGACGATGTGCCTGCTTGGAGTAAAGAAGTCACGTCACTTGTTGTGCGTAACTGCCACAAGATAAATCACTTGCTGTGCGTAACTGCCACAAGTTGACGATGGGCTTAAAAAGGTGTTTCCCTAAAAAATTGCCAAAGGGGGAGATTGTTGCTACGTTTAATAGTTGGCATGATTTTTTAGCGCAAATGTAAGAAGTCGTGCAACATGTTACATGACATGTGGAGCGACTTGTTGCGATCCAGATTAGGAAAGAACTGAAGCTTTCCTATTTCGACGAAGCTTGGAGAGAAAGAAGAAAGGCGCCACGAAAACTTGGAGCGCAAGAGAGTGACGTCGACAAGTCAGTCGACTTCCAGCTGGCAGTTACACGTCAGCAATAGGCGGCAACTCGACTTGCCTGACTTATTCAGGAAGTCAGAACAGGCAAGACGACTTCCAGCTGTCGTGGAAGGCGGCAACAACTTGCCTGACTTTCCTGTTCCTGGTCCAAGAAGGATTAGGAATGTGAGCTGCTATAAAAAGCCCTTGGCTTCCCATTAGCAGTTCATCCGTTCTTGTTCTAACACTGCAAGATTTCTCAGAGCTCTTAACCGTGCACCATCGGCGTGTTGAGAGGCTGAGTAAGATTCGATAGAACGGATCTTTGCTCCGGTCAAACATCAAGTCGCGAAGACGAAGTGTTTGGATCAGTTAGGGTTTTTGTTTGTGATTGAAGATTCACAACTTCGTCAAGAAGACAACGACACCGAGCATAGGAGCTTGCTCAAAGGGTGGAATTGAGGGAATCTCAAAGACAGGGGGAGAGGCCCTTGGTCGAGGTGATTCACGGTGAGATCTATAGTAGCTTAGGATAATAGCTTGTGTGATAGCTAGTTGGTGCTTGAAGTTGTACTATTGACTACTTATAGTGAAAAACCTTTCCACTGGCAAAGTGCCCCCAGACGTAGGTGCGGAGTCACCGAACTTGGTAATCATCTCGGGTGTCGTTATTATTATCTGTCTATTACTTTGCTTACAGTTTCCACAAGAAGCCGATACACAAGTTAAAGACTTTGTGTTCGACTTCCTGACTCGGCTACGATTCAGATTTTCAGTTTCCTAGCAACAATTTGCAAGGTTCTTAGACGTGAAGGTCTGCGGGCTGAGAAATTGCAGATTGAGCTTAGGATATTGTGCATCACATAACTATCGAGAGTTAGGTGATTGAGGGTTTACTGAACGCGTGAGTGAAGACTGCACGCAACCACCAAGTTCATTGGAGAACTAAACCGGCAGAGCAAGGCGATTGCTCGAAGAGTGGAATCAAGACGGAGTCTTGGATTCAGGGGGAGACCCTGAGATAGATTGCACTGTAAGACGTAGCATAAAGTATAGATCTAGGGATGATCACAGGTACTTGTATGTTCTGACGAATTATTGATAAGTGAAATCTTTCCACTAGGCTGAGAGCCCCCAGACGTAGGTGACGTTGCACCGAACTGGGTAAACAATATGCTGTGTCATTGTTTATATCTTTATATTTATTGTCCTGCATTATCTACACAAGAAGTCAGACACAATGTTATAGCTTCCTACGTAACATTGTGTGTGGCATCTTGCACGACTAAACTGATCAAAATTTCAGAAGCTAGTGATTCTTATGGAGGTCTTAGCTTCACGAGGTTCGAGCTCGGTTGTGTGTGCACACGTAGAGAGCGAGCTCGATTGCTTGCCTGGGATTCGAGGAGGACAAGCTTGCTAGAGATTTCTAGAGGTAAAAGTTTTCATCTTTCTTGTAGTTCATGATTCATCTAGCGTAAGGATAAAGATCCTTGAGGGGTTCAGGTCAATCTTTCCAATTCCGATGCGCTTGATCCGCTAGGGAACCCCATCATTGTGTGCAATTTCAGGTTTGTTTCGTGAGTGGATTACTAGTTTTGAGATTTGTGTGTTTATTGTCGAGGCTTTGGAGGGTTTGGAGTTTGGGGATTTTGGCGGTGAGGGTAAATCGGAAGTCATTGCTATTGTTAGTCTTATTTTGAAATATCCTTTTTTGGTAGGTGGGATTGAGCTCCTTAACGGTGGGTCCTGTGGCGGAGAACAGGGTGCTTGCTTGGCGATTTCCGCCGAGTCGATGAGCATATGGACAACGTTCTTGAAGGTGGAGGTGTTTGCTTGGATGATAGTTGACGAATTTGTTGAAATTGAGGTGGACTTCCATTGTTGGTGGACCTCTTTTATGGGTTTTAAATGTTTGAGCACATTTTTCAAAAAAGAAAATATATTTGATTTGTGGTTTTTAGATGATACAGTTACGAGAAAATGTACAAATTTTCATTTTTTATGCATCTTATTTTCTCAGCAACCACTTGAATTTTTCTTAAATTTGAATGTGACGCAACTTTCATGGATTTGTTCATTATTTTTCTCCTTCCACACCTTTTCTCTCTTTACAATAACTTCCTTTTAATGGGCATTTCAACCTACAAAGAAAAGAAGCAACGAGATTTAATGGAGAAGATTTAATTTCTTCACTTTCAAACTAAAAAAGTCAAAACATATATAAATATAAGATAAGTTAATGAGATTGTTTAAATTCTATATTGATGCCATGAATATACTCGATCCTCGATATGGTTTAAATGATTTTGATCGAGTATATAACGATATCGAAAACTATTTTTCCGTCGAGATAAAGTACGTTCTCGAGTTTTCATGGGATTGATGACCCGAGAAACCGAAGGACCGCATTGTTGTGTCGTTCAATGTACTTGGTATATTGTTGGCACATTATGTTGAACTTTTTGTATCGCCCAACGACCTAATAGAGTTTTGCTCGATACACTGGAGTTTCAACATACCGGTTGATGAAGTGATTACATCGACCGGCGGCGGGGTCGGGTCCTTGCAATTGGCTCGACTGACCGATTCTCAGTTTTGCTCAAAACTGGAGAATCTTGGTTTAGAATTTCGAGATCTGGATTTTCGAGTGCCGAGTGAGATCGACACACTAAAATCATAAACGTTAAAATATGATTTAATGTGATTGATAACATGCATTGTGTGACAACATATATGTTTGATAACATGATATGCTTGCAACATGCGTAAGTTTGATCACATGATGTATAACTTAAGCCCATCAAGACAAGACCGTTTTTATTGCATTTGATTTGTAAATGTAAAATGACGGTTTGTGCCATCTTAAGATTTGGGTTGTATATATTTTGTGACGAGATGCGTCGTAGTCTGCATGTATTATATTTATACCCGGCCTGCGAGTCGTTGATATATTTTGTTAACACACTTCCCGAAGATGGCACGTTGGGAGTCTTGAAGTTGGCATTGAGTCGCGGAGACGTCAAGAAGCCAGTGGGAGCGTCGCCAAGGATGAAGAAGACTTGTTTAGTTGTAATCTTCACCCTTAGGATGTGACCCCGATCTTTATGGATTGGCCCCATAAAGATCGAACCTAGATATGGGCTTAAGCTATACGTGTTTAAATTTTGCTTTTTAGAATTGCATGATTAGTAATGTATGTTCATTTTATATGCATGAGAGCATGATAAGTTTAAACGTACATATGTTTTGCATGTCCGAATTTGGTTAAATAACGTAAACTTGGACATACAAAACTAAGTGAAGCATGAAACATACTCTCGTACCCGGTACGGATGAAGAGTTGTCATATAGAGAATGCACTCGGTGCATGTCTCACAAAACTTGATCATATCGCAATGAAATTGAGTTATGCAATGATGCTACCCAATTTTGACACTCTACAAAACTGCGTGACCACGAACATCGTGTGCGTTAGTAGAGCGTTCGTGAAAACAAAGCTAGTAGAGGTGGACAATTTTTTTGGGCCGTAGATTCAATAGGTCTCTCCAGTTCAAGTTCTGGTCCACAGGTTGTTACTTGGTTGACTCAACTAGGCCATGAACGTTGTGTCGTTAGCAGAGCGTTTATGGAAGCAATGATAGAGGACGCGGAGAGATTTGGTTGGGACGTAGATGCATTAGCTCTTTCCAATCAAGATCTGGTCCACATATTTATGATTGCGCCGACCGAGAGCATTAGACAGAACAATATGTTCTGACCAAGAGTCACACACGGTGTAATTGGAAAGTACTCCCACCTACATAACCTAATTGAAGCGTTGATACATTAGCTCACTTCAAGAGGGTGAATCAAGGGTATTCGTTTTTGATTCTTGCGAAGGATCAAAATGGTCAAGGTTTTGCAACAAATCTTCATAGATAAATTCAGAGTCTAACTTGAATTTATTAATCTGTGTAGATAATGGCAGCGAGCCAAACACAGATGGTGTCACTAAGGTCGATCCTGGAGAAGGAGAAGCTTAGTGGCACGAACTTCCTCGACCGGGAGCGTAATTTGAGGATTGTCCTCAAACACAAGAGGAAGGAATATGTGCTTGACCAACCCATTCCCCCTGTGCCAGATGCTGGTTCCACGAGAAGTGTTAGAGATGCTTATAAAAAGCGTCTTAACGACTCGCTCGATGTGGGATGCATCATGCTGAGCACGATGGAGGCTGATCTCCAAAAACAACTGATGGATATTAGTTCGGACTCATTCGCCATCATGGGACAACTCAAGGGGATGTTCAAGAAGTGGGCTAGGACCGAAAGGTTCAAGTCTGTTAAGGGTTTGATGTTTACTAAGATGCCATCTGGAGAGTCGGTCAGCCGTCATGCTCTAAAGATGAAGGGTCAATTCGAACTCTCCCTTAATTGTCGGTGTTGAATTTTCTAATGAGTTGAAGGTCGACATGATTATGTAAACTCTCCCTTTCATGTATGATTGGTTCATCATGAACTACATGCATGACATGAACAAGACCATCGATGAACTCTACGAGATGCTCAAATCTGCCAAGGTGAACCTTAAGTGTAAGACCAAGGAGATAATGATGGTGAACAAAGGGGGCATTAGCTTCAAGAAAGTTAGTGGGAGCTCGGTCAAGTCCTTCACACCGACTGAGGGAAGAGGAAAGGGTCCCATGGTCCAAGTAGCCAAGCCTAAGCTTAAAGGCAAAGGCAAAGCCAAGTTGGACGTGAAAGACGCCGTTTGCTTCTTCTGCAATCAACGTGGTCACTGGAGGAGGGACTGCAAGAATTCCTGGAAGAGCAAAAGAAGGTCGGCGCAGCTAGCGCTTCAGGTATTTACTACATTGAAGTAAATTTGTCTACTAACTCTGGCTGGGTGCTAGATTTTGGATCTCAATCTTACATTTGTGTTGATGTGCAGGTTCTGGAAAGTAGACGATATTTGGCTGAGGATGAAGCGGACATACGGGTTGCAGATGGCAAGAGTGTCGTCGCAACAGCCGTAGGGGTCGTTCGTCTCAATCTCCCATCGTTTTTTATTTGGTTTTAAACAATGTTTATTGTGTGCCCTATTTCTGTAAAGATGTTATCTCTATTTCTGTTTTAGACATTGAAGGTTTCAATTTTGTTATTGACAATGGTCTTTTCAAGATTTATAGAAATAATGTTTGTTATGGGGAAGCATTGCTGGTTAATGGTCTCTATGTTTTGAAAACTAGTGACATCAACGAGAATGAGGTATACAATGTGAATACCAAAAGGCTCAAGGTTGATGAATCGAGTGAGACTCGATTATGGCACTTCCGTCTGTGCCACATAAGCGAAAGACGACTATCAACACTTCACAAGTGTGGACTGTTAAGTCCGTTTAAATTTGGACATACTGATAGGTGCGAATCTTGTTTGATGGGCAAGATGCAAAATCGCCCTTCACCGGTAGGGGTGAGAGGGCGGGTGACTTGTTGGGCCTAATACACACTGACGTATGTGGGCCCATGAGTATACAAGCCAGAAGGGGATTCAGATACTTTATCACATTTACTGATGATTACAGTAGAAATAGTTATGTCTATCTTATGAGGCATAAGTCTGAATCGTTTGACAAGTTCAGAGAGTTTAAGGCTGAAGTTGAGAATCAACTTGGGAAGAAAGTTAAAGCACTTTGCTAAGACCAAGGGGGCGAATACTTGACCCAAGACTTCATCGACCACCTAGGATAGTGTAGGATATTGTCTGGGTGGACTCCGCCTGGAACACCTCAATTGAACGGTGTGTCCGAAAGGAGAAACCGAACCTTCCTAGACATGGTTCGCTCTATGATGAGTCAGACAGATCTCCCCGTATCCTTTTGGGGATACGCTCTTGAGACAGCTGCGTTCATTCTGAACCAGGCACCTACGAAGGCGGTGGAGACAACGTCATACGAAGTGTGGAGTGGGAAACGTCCCAAGTTGTCGTTCATCAAGATTTGGGGTTGCGAGGCTTACATCAAATGCCTTATGGTAGACAAGCTCGAATCAAGATATGACAAGTGTAACTTCGTAGGGTACCCGAAAGAGACTTTATGGTACTACTTCTACAAACTCGACGAGAACAAAGTATTTGTTGCTCGGAAAGGTGTCTTTTTGGAGACGGACTTCCTCTCCAAAACAACCAGTGGGAGGACTGTGCATCTGGAAGAGATCCGAGATGGCACGAGTACTGAGAATCCTGAAGAATTTCGGGATCCCCACTTAGACAGTGTAGAGGTAGAGCCTAAGTTGGAACAAGAGGCACATGCAGTGCCCAACATAGTTCGTGAAGCCCCACAATGTTCTGAAAGGCCTCGTCAGGCACCCGTCAGATACGAATTTATGTTAACTGAGGGTGGTGGCTTGGAGATTGTGGATACTGACGATCCGACAACCTTTCAAGAAAAATACCGGCACTTCTGACTATTTTTTTGAGGTGCGTCTGCGATTTTTTTCTCATATAGTCATATTATGTTAGTTTTCATGATCAAAATACCCATAATTAACATTAAAAATTTCAAAAATTTGTTATCCATTTTGTTCATCTCTCTAATTGGTTTCATTTCGTTTATAGCATAAACACGTAAAATCAGATAAAAAAACCACAAACAACACATTCAGACAAATCTTAACAACACATTAATGACCAATCTTTTCCAGTGTGAGTTCCTTTTCACCCACGCAGAGGTTTGCCAAGAAGAGGCGTCTAGATTTGGCAAAAACATTTCCCAAAAACCTACCTCTTTGGGCGAACGAGCCCTGCTGCCAGTCTGTCGTCGCTCAGAAAACCCAGAAGTCCATTTGATCTCATCCATCTAAATCGCACCGCGAACACTGTTGAAAGGACATATGGCGACCTCCCCATCCTCGTCTATCACTTCACCCACCCCTCCAAAGCTCTTGACCCGTCTAGAGCGATGCCGGTAGCCCCGAAGAGCCGTCGGGAAATAAATCGGCAGAGCAGAGATCGCCCAAATCTCTAAACCTTAAAACGATGGGTTGTGTGAACGCTCATCTTCAATAAATGATGGTTGCTGCGAATTCTCAACGATTTGCAATTGAAATGGGCCAGAAAACTCACCAAAATTGCCCAACATGGCTAGAGCAGAGGGCTCCCAAACCGGCCAAATTGAAAAACTAAAAATGCCTAAATCTGCAGAGTGAACTAAAAAATTAACTTGTGTTTAGTTCATTTCGGTTGAAAGGATTAATCACAAAAACATAATTTGTTTGAAAATGGAACAAGAAAAGAGAGTGATTTAGAAAAAGAAAAGACTACATATTTGAAAATTTAAAAAACAAACATCATTTTGCACTAGAAATCAATGGTGTGCATGTTAAGTTAAAATAAATGAAAAATATAAGCTATTTTGGAAAGAAAGTTTAGTACAAATGTACTTAAGTTAGAAAATTGCAAATCAACTAATTACACGAGATTATCCCTTTGTTTATCAAAATAAAAGTGATATTTTTTATAGGGTTAATTACAATTTACTATAGTTAGTTGGAGACCTTTTACAAATTACTATATCTATTTCAAAAAATTCATTTCAACTCACTTACTTATATTTTTTTTACGATTTGTCTAACACCAAATAATATTTGGATGAAATTTTTTATTAAATTATGAAATGTCTAAAATACCCCTGGCTATTCATCAAATTTTCAAAATAATGTCATTATTACCAAATTTCTTCATTTTCTTTGATAATGATTTTTTTTTCAAATCTTTGAAAATCAATCATGATCCAATTTCTCATTCGTCGTATGTTAATTGATGCCTAATTTCCTCCAACTTTTCATTCATCAATCTTTGCCCAACAATCTTGACATAATTTCTCATTTCATCAATCTTGACCCAATTTCTCATTCATCAATCTTGGCCCAGTGTACACTTAAAATCATCACTAATAACATTTTACCCAATAATCGATAATGATTTTTTTTTCAAACCCAGGTACTGCAAACGATATGCTTCACGAGGCCAAGAAATGGAAGAAAGGGTACACTAATGGGCCAAAAGTTCGATCTGGCAAGAGCGGAGGCGGAAGCCAGGAAATTGAAGAAAGGGGCCAATCGGGAGTGGGGACAGCTCCGAAATGCAGCTCAGAACGCCGACCACCCGATAGTTGTCTTCGTAGAAACTCAGAGAAATCCGACGAGTCAGGTTCGCCTGTAATTAATTCCCCTATACCAACAACACCAAAACCTAATTCTTCAAATGAAGCACTCCCAACGTCATTTCCTCAAATTCATATTCATTCCCCGAAAACTAAAGGTCAAGAGCCTCCTCGTACATCTCTAAAAAAAACCCATTATTAATCCATCATCTTCCCAACACCATGAAGTATCAGAACCTAATCCCCAAAATTCCATTAACCATCACTCCCAAAACTTAAAACCCCAAGACTCGCCTTGAACCTCAAACCCAGTCCCCGAAACACTCCCCTTCTTTAAATTCTCAATTATTATGAGAATCCTATCAGAAATCAACAACTTTGTGATGATTTTTTGCTTCATTTTTGATGGATCTTGATGGTGTTGACGTTGAGGCCGATTTGGTTGCCTACGGGTCCAAGTCTTCATGGTTATTGGTGTCATACTCGACGGTGACAATTTTGTTTTTGGGATTGCCGTCGGTGAGGCCGAGAGAGCTTGTGAGTTTTGTGAGGAAGGCTCTAGATGAATATCTATTTTCTTAGTATATGCAGTGACTTGGGGAGTTGGAGAAGATGAGAATGAGGTGGGGGTATTTGTGTCTTTTTTGAAAAATCTAACAGAGGAAGGAGTTAAAATGAACGAAAAATGGCAACATGTAAAAAAAGTGTAACTAAGTAAGCGCATATGAAAGTTTTTAAAATAAGTATATTAATTTATAAATGACATCCAATTAAGTATATTAATGTGTAATTAACCCTTTTTATATTGATAAACTAAAAGAAATTAACCCATTCTTATATTAAAATAAGTAAGAAAGAAAGGTGTTATTTACCGGTATTAACCCTAGGAAATTCCAAATATTACATCCGTACCCAAAACCGTTTGTGTGATGTGTTATCATTATTGATTAGTTATTACAGTTTGTTGACGAGGGTGTAGCTATACTGGCCCAAGCTAATGCTATCTTCATATTGTAGTGCAATTGGCAGCAACAAGCAGCGATTCCTGGTGTACCCAGGCCCTGCCATGGTGGATCGGCGAGTCAAATCCAGCGAGCCCTTCCTCGTCAAGTACCAGCCGGCGGATCTCAAAATCGCTTCGGAGTTTCTGTGCACTTGGCTTCCTTTTCTCTCCAGAGATCTCTGTCACAAATGCACCCAAACCCTCTCTTCTCGCATCCGCTCTCTCGACCCAGGTCCTCTTCTTGCCTCCCTCTCCTCAATTCAATGTTAAAGCTAATCTCTTTCACACTATAAACACAAGCTACTGGCATTTGATGTAATTCATGGCTTTTTATAAATTTATTTGTTGATTACTGATCATTAGGGTTATATGTTTTGCTTACGGTTTCGGAAATTGTGTTGTTAATTTCCTATGTATATTTATTTTCCCTTTTGAAAGTGTGGTTGATTGATTTAGGATTTTTTGAGGAATTGAGTTTGTATACTTTGTTGTGGATTTTGTAGAACATTCTGGTGATTTAGAACAAGTAAGCTCACATGCTTTGGATCCTGATAGCTTGGGATCATACAACTCCTATGGGAATCACGATGATGGTTATGGTAATCATGATGATAAATGTGACACGAATTCTCTTGGAAGTTGGAAAGATGAGGCCAATGGAATGTATGATTCAGTTTGTGAAGCTTCTATTGGTGAAGTTTCTGGTGCGTCTCCATTGATTAGGACCTCAAGTCCTCGTTTATCATGGGCTGACATAGTACAGGAAGATGAGCTCGAGGAGGAGGATGATGAAGAAGAACATGTATCTAGCAAGCGGGTCGTTGATGTAAATGCTTCGACTGGGAAGTTGACGGTATCCAAGGTTGTCGACAAGCCAAAACCGTCAAGGGAACAAAGGGAGTACATTAGGTTCATGAATGTGAAGAGGAAGAAAGATTTTTTCTGTTCGGAGAGAGTTAATGGGAGGGTTGTTAACATTCTTGACGGGCTAGAGCTCCACACCTGTGTATTTAGTGCTGCGGAGCAGAAGAGGATAGTAGAACATGTTTACGAGCTTCAGGAGAGGGGGGAGAAGGGAGAACTGAAAGGTTAGCCATATGCTTGTAGATGCATTTTCTCTTTCTTGCACATGCATGCTCTACATTCTGATTGTGTCTTGAATCTTGGTTAAACATCAGGGTAAGTACTCATTGTGTTTGCTTGGAATTATGAAGCCGTTGATATATCTATTGTAATGCAATTTCTTTATAGGAAACTAGTTTTTGAGTGTGGATACTGGGTACTGTCTGAGCACGCTCTTTCTTTTCCTTTCCCACTAAATTTTATTCCATGTTAGTTCTAAAAGAACTATTAGCTGTATATATACTCCTGTTAAACATCAAGTGTGCGTATCCTGAAGTTAAGTAGATTAATTTTATGTGATTATTGTTTACAAATTGAATGTCTTCTGTGTATATCTCCATCATTCCATCTGTTATTGTTTTTATTCTAACATGCTAAACTGTTCTGCTCATCTTTAATATTTTCTATCTTTTCCTTAAATAATGATACTATGCTAAAAGTTGGGCATCTTTATGATAAGCTCTTATAATGATTGAAATTGCTACTCTTAGCTAAATTTTGTGTATTAGATTGGTTATTACACTATTTCATTTTCAGTAACCTTTTCAGAAAAATGGTGCTGTTTATGTTTTCTCTTTCCAATAATAATAGTATAATCTCCTTTCCTCCAACTAATGTCCACCAATAAAGACACATTCCATTTCTGTCCATTACACAAGTTTTGGAGTTTCTGTGCAGCGTATTTGGGGAATGAGCTCTAATTGTTGACGTGGCTACTATATATATGCATTCGGTATATGATGAAATAAATTGGAGAAACTTCTTTCTTATGATTAATGAAAAAGAGTGTTCATTTTGTGTTTCTGCATCCTATTTTCCTGAGTTGATTGATATTGATGATAGGAATTGCAATCCTGAGCTGCTTGATAACTTTTTGCAGAGCGCACATATTCTGCACCACAAAAATGGATGAAGGGCAAGGGTCGTGTAACTCTACAATTTGGGTGTTGTTACAATTACGCAACCGTAAGTTCTCAAACAATGATCCTTTCCATAGATGACTAAGTTATCTGATCTTGGTGGTTGCATTATTAAAACAAAAATATGAAACTGTTTTAATTTTTGGCGGCAGGATAAAAATGGGAATCCCCCCGGCATCCTCCAAAGTGGAACTGTGGATCCTATACCTCATCTTTTTAAGGTGATCATTAGGAGGCTTGTGAAATGGCATGTACTTCCTCCAACCTGTGTTCCTGATAGTTGCATTGTCAACATTTATGAAGAAGGGGACTGCATACCTCCTCACATTGACAACCATGATTTTGTTCGGCCATTCTGCACTGTGTCGTTTCTTAGTGAGTGCGATATAGTTTTTGGATCAAATTTAAAGATTGTTGCTGCTGGTGAATTTGCTGGCTCAATCGCAATCCCCTTGCCTGTGGGGTAAGTGTGGCTTGCAGACTGTCTTTAACCTCTTATGCTTTTGTTACTAAATGCTCATTGTCAAAACATTGTTTAGTCATCATTTCTGTCACTTAATTAATAATTATAGTGTTGAAGTCTGTAATTTTCTCCTTCAGATCTGTTCTCGTCTTAAATGGTAATGGAGCGGATGTTGCTAAGCATTGCGTGCCTGCAGTTCCTACAAAAAGGTGCGGACAATGCTATTTATCTTTAGTTGTTGTTCCTTGTATAATTCCTTCTATTTACCTCTTGATCTTATAATTTAGGATATCAATCACATTCAGAAGAATGGATGATACTAAACGACCCATGGGATTTCTTCCAGAGCCTGATCTACAAAGGATTGAACCATTGTCATATGAATCAGACAAACCAAAGAAGTCAAGTCCTTTTAAATCTGAGAACCACAGGCAGCCAGGTAGAAGAGAGGATAACCGAGAACGAAGGGGATTTGAAGAGGGAAACAACACTCACTTGGAACATCAAAGAAGGGGCACTCATTCAGAACCCCGCAGAAATGACTCGCACTTAGAACCTCGCAGAAGTGACTCTCACTCAGAACCTCGGGGTCGACGAGGACCTGGCAGGCGGAGGAGGGTCAAGGTTAATCCAGGCAGTTGATGGATGCATATGTTTATGGTGGTTCTTCTCTTGGCTTGTTTCTGGCAGTGTTTTTCAGTATGATTCCAATGCAAACAATGTTGGAGATTCGGAGGGGGGATTTGATGAGGACGGACAAGACTGTAAATTTCGCTGTCTGCCTATTATTTTTCGGATGGTTTCATGAAAATCCCCAAGAGTAGCTTGTTGCTCAATGTGGGCATGGCATATGATCCACCAGTTGTGAATATAAGCCAAAGAATTAGTTGCTTTTCTGCGTACTCTTTGACGGTGATGAGTATGCGAATTCAACTTGAAGTGGGCATGTGTACGTGAGTATGGCATTGTTGATTCTACCTGCTATGCAGAAGTGTTCAGCCAGGTTGTAAACATTCATATTCTTTGTGCTGAGTTTCCACGAAATTTCCTACTATATTCATTGAGCAAAGTTTCTGTTTTTTTATCAGCTGCAGTGTCTGTCTGTTTGTGGCATGTGATCATTATGTTTGCAATGTTGAATCATCACTAGTAAAATGGCACGTAGAGTTTCCAATGAGCCTTGTCGTACGCTCCTCACATTCCTAGCGTAGACACTACCATGGCCTGATCCTGTGAAAATATGAGTTAGGTTGACATAAAGCAGACAGACACTTGACTCTAGAGGTGATCCTGTGTGTTAAGGTTGGGAACAACAACTCAGCTTCTATAATTTACCTAATGTAACAAACATTCCCTCAGGAGCGAAAGTGCCTCGAATGTGAAATTGCTTGAAACTGGCTAGACATTATATGTGGATAACTAGATATTCATCAAAAATAAAATAATATCAGAGAGACAATTCCAATTGATTAGCAGTGATTTAATAAGAAAACTCATTCAAAAGCTGACAAACCAATTCACAAGTGTTCCACGGAATGAATCAAGTATCCATTATTATTAAACTTTACAACATTTGCACTAGACATGTCTCCACCAACAGGAAATATCTCAAAAGGGCCCACTAAGAACCGCGTGTTAAGATTGTCGAAAAAAATAAAGGTTTCATTTATTACTTCTTAGTGGGAATTGAAAAATATAACTGTGTAAATCAAGATGCATGGATTCTTGTTTACAATCTCATGCCCAGTCCAATCTCTCACTGTCCCATTTTCATTTCCTCCAAATAAGAGGCAGTTACGTTCTCATTGCTAAATGATCAAGGGACTTTAAATGTGAACAACATATTCCGTGTAAATAGAAACAATAAAGAGGAATATATCTTCATTCCCAGCCCAAGTAATTTTCAAAACAATTTTATATATATGCTAGTTACTACTTACTGACCTTTTCATATTTGCGAGAATCAAACATTTTTATGCATCGTCCAAAGGCAGCAGCAAAAACTAGTCCCTGATCATCGTATGTCGTAGCCGGCCTTCCTTGTACATGTAAGAGCCCTTATAATACATTATACATATAATAGATCACAAATTCCGCTGCAGGAAATACTAAATTTCAAATATAAGTATTTCAGCACATCTGACACTTCTCAGCTCTTTGATCCCAAAGCATTACAGTTCGATCAAGAGAACCAGAGCTGAAACACAAACAGGAACATTGCTACGATGTGACAAAAATGCTTGAATAAAAGCAATCAGTGAGTGAAACACGTGCCAAAGGGTGTAAGAAGAAAAACCTGTCGTGATGACCTTTGAAATACCGCAAATACTTGTTGTCATGCAAGGATAGAAGTCGAAGAGATTCTTGTTTCAATCAAATACTAATCACATATATGAATAGTTCAGAAACCATCCATGTGTAGGTAAGTAGAACAGTTTTTCTCAACAAACATACAATCCTAGCCGTTTTTTGAAGAATATATAAATGTAGTAGGATGAGAAGTAAAGCAAACCAAATCAACCCCATACTTCTTGCTATTAATTGTTTTCAAACACCTAGCAAAGGAGGGCTGAAGGGTATATGAATGATTCAAATACAAGGTGGAGTAAGAAGTGAGAAATCCTTAAGGTTGTAATTGATTTATGTTCTATGGTAATAAGAACGAGAATGTATTCCTCTTTTTATGTATCCTTACATGCACAACCTTCTCATGATTAAAGGTATTTAATCATTTACGGATTAGAATCATATTCCCTTTTTATTTAGCATGAATGAGAAGAGGATAATACGAAGAAATGAGGATGTGAAAGCAAATAGGAATGTATAATTTTTAAGAAAAGGTTATTCTCATTCTAGATTCATTTTCCCATAAGAAAGTAATCATGTGCCCAAGAGCAAGCTAAATGTTACAAAATGAACTGAAAATTCCAAATAAAGAAGCAGAAAAAATGACAAGAACAACCCAATACCACCGTTTGCCTTATTAATAAAATAACCACATTGTTCCCAAAGAACAAATTCACAAAACAGTTTGAAAAATCATGTGAAGATGAAGTTAGTAGCAAACAATAGAGATACCCTGAATCAGAACCAATGACAGCTCCTTATAGTAAAGCCTACCAGTCAAGTAAGTCACTCAATAACGGCACAAGAACAAAACAAAGTTACAGGCAAACTAAAGCAATGAAACTAAGTTACGTTGCATTAGTGACGTCATAGAGGCGAATGGACTCGTCATCACTAGCAGTGACCAGGTAGTTTGATGCCTTGTGAAAATCCATACAACTGTATCTACCACTTTAAATACAAATTCATAATTCTTGTTTTTCAAATAAAAATATAATTTCTAGAATTTTGGTGCATTGAAGAAGCTTTACATAATCCCTGAAAGTCATGCCAATACTTCCATGCTCTGAATAATTTCTTGTGCGAGCTCCAATGACACTTTGTAAAATTACATCACGGAAAACACAACTAAAATTAAAATTAAAATTAGGGGAGATCATCTTCACCATACCTTTTGATTCTTCTCTTATTATGTATATTCAATTGATTGGTGTGCTGATGCCTATTAATTTCTTCCCGAGTTTTGATGGCGTCACCATCTATTCGTTGTGTTTAAACACCGTGTATTTATTCCCTTTCACTTATCATTCCTACTCTCGATTTTCAGCTTCCATGTCTATCTACTTGTTCTCTACTTGTTATCCTTTATGATCTTTTGTCGAGTAAAACACTTCGAAGGAGATTTAATTTAGGTTTTTTCTGATTTTCAATTTTGATATCTTTCTTTATATGCAGTATTTAATTTTTTAATATTTATTTTTGTGCAATTCGATTTTATAATGATTATGTAGTTGCATGATAATCGAACTTGTTTTATTTTGTTTTCTCTTATTATTTTTTTTGTTAGTTTTGAGCTTTTGAACATGAATGTTTACCTCAAAACTATAGATGGATGTAATATGAAAAGATATCCTACTCGTAAACTAGATTTAATATGATGACATACTAGCTTGAGCGTGGCTAGTGGTTGACACTACTCACTCCCTAACTTCAGACTAACGCTTGAGGCTCATCACGATATTTGAGTGGAGTGGGTTCAAGGGTACTTAGAAAAAACGATGTAATATACAAAAATTTGATGGCATATGTATTATCGAGATCTTTGATTTATCCAACATGAATATTAAAATGTAATCCATAATTTTATACTTTGAATCATAACTACGGTTATGCAAATTACCAAGAGTTGTAAACTTTTGATTTACATAAACGTTAAAAGTTCAACATTTTCTTTTTAGGCAATCTTAGAATATCAAGTTTAAGGTGTCTTAATTTTAACAAATTTCAGGTTGTTGAAATCATATATAAATATACAACATATATAATAATAATAAGGGAAAAGATCACATAACTCCTCCTTAGTTTAGCTGAGGGATAATTACAGATCAGTATACCCGCCGAAATCTCATTCCATCTTTCTCACTTCTATTTCTTATGGAGAACAAAATAAAAAATCACAAATATTACAAACAAAAACAAATTGACAAATCGCAAATCTTATGTGTATATATATATATACCTCTCTTCCCCATTCCCCATTTTTACAGCTGAGTAGAGACCTCCATTTCTTCTATTTCAGAAATATAAGTGAGGAAGATGGAGTAGAGGGGGAACAGATGAAAGAGAGAGAAGTGTTGGGAGAAAAATGAATCTAATAGAATAATTAGATGCAGCGGAATTAAATAATTCTTCCCACTTGTGCAAATCTTGTAAGAATCTATCAAGCAGAGCAAATCAAGCAAGCTAATAAAATATAGTAAACAAGAACACAATAGACATGCACAATTTTAGCGTGGAAAACCTCCTCAAGGCGAGAGAGGAAAAACCACGGGACCCTCGAGGCCGCTTAATCTTCACTATCAATATAATGGGTACAACGGGTTCTCTCTAAATACAATTAGAAGATCACAATATCTGAAGATTAACCAATCTTGGCTCAACCCACAATTACAAGAAAGAGTAGAGAAACTTCACCGAATCGATGACGCACGATCAGAAAATTGTATCAAATCCCTCGAAAATTCAAACGCAAATTCCAACAGTCAGAATGTAGTACCACATTTTTCGAACACCCTGTCCAAAAATCAGCACGATCCAATGATGGATCGATCTCCGATCGGACTCTAGAACCTTGCTGGTCGACCCAGAAAGTAGCAGAAAATTCTGGTATCTCACATCAATATGTTTCGACTTTGCATGAAAAGTAGAATTCTTACTCAAGTGAATCGCGCTTTGGTTATCAAAGTAAACCACATAGTGCTGCTGCTTGTAACCGAGCTCCCCTATGAATCTCTACATCCACAACAACTCTTTACATGCTTCAGTTGTTGCGATATATTCAGTTTTTGTAGAAGAAAGTGCAACACACTTTTTGCCAAAAAACTGCTCCACCTGCAAATGTCTTTCAATAACCTGAGGTGGATTTTCTGCTATCAACGTCTCCTTCCATATCTAAATCAGCGTAGCTAACCAACACTGGTTCTCCACTTCCAAAAGTGAGTCTGTAATTAGAGGTACGTCAGAGATATCTCATAATCCATTTGCATGCATCCCAATGCTCTCTACCCGGATTTGACAGAAAACGGCTCACAACACCAACTGCATGAGCTATGTCAGGCATTGTACACACCATTGCGTACATCAAATTTCCTACTGCTGAGGCATACAAAACTCTATCCATGTCGTCCATCTCATTCTCTGTAGAAGGGCTCTGTCGCGTGCTTAGCTTAAAGTGAGTAGCAAGAGGAGAGCTCACGACTTTAGCCTTGTCCATATTGAACCTTTGCAACATCTTTTCAATATATCGCTCTTGTGACATATGCAACTTCTTCGCAACTCTATCACGAGTAATTCGGATGCCAAGAATAGACTTCGCATGACCCAAGTCCTTCATTGCAAAAACATGACTCAACTGTTTATTCAATCTCTCAAGTCTGGAGACATTCTTGCCAACAATTAGCATATCATCAATATATAGCAATAGTACGATAAAATCATCATCAGAGAATTTCTGCACAAAAACATAGTGGTCAGATTTCTTCTTTTGGTAGCCTTGCTCACCCATGACTGACTCAAACTTCTTGTACCACTGTCTTGGTGTTTGCTTCAAACCATACAGACTTTTCTGAAGCTTGCACACATAGTCCTCTTTTCCCTTTATTTTGAAACTCTCTGGCTGCTCCATATAAATCTCCTTATCTAAGTCACCATGGAGAAATGCAGTCTTCACATCAATCTGCTCAACCTCCAAATCAAGACTAGCTGCTAAACCAAGAACCACCCGAATGGATGACATCTTAACAACAGAAGAAAATATTTCATCAAAATCAATACATTTCCTATGGCTGAAACCCTTGACGACCAATCTAGCTTTGTATCGTGGACGTGAAGTATTTTCTTCTTGTTTCACTCTGTAAACCCACTTGTTCTTCAAAACACTTTTGCCTTTCGGCAAGTTCACCAACTCATAAGTATGATTCTCATGCAATGATTTCATCTCATCTTGTATGGCTTCAACCCACTCCTTCTTATTCTCATCTTATAGGGATTCACTGTAATTTTTGGGTTCTCCCCCCTCATATACTAACACATACTCATCAGATGAGTACCTTGTAGACAGTTGTCGATCTCTAGAAGATCTCCTGAGTGGAATCGTTGGTGGAACATCTGGTAATGGCAACTGCTCATGGATTTCATTATCCATCTCTACCTCTATATGAGCATCAACATCACTTGCACCCTGCTGGTCATCACGAACTTCATCTTCAACTTGAATTGGCACAACTGTAGGAGGAACTATATCAAAATCAATCAAGTCAGTTATAAATGCGGAGCACTTTCTTCAAAATTCGCAATATCTTTGATGTCCTGATTCTCCATAAATACCACATCGCGGCTTCTGCTAAGTTTCTTTTGCACAAAATTATAAAATATGTACCCAAACTCATTCTCGCCATAACCGATGAGTATGCACGGTCTAGTCTTCATATCAAGCTTAGATCTTTTGTCCTTTGGAATATGCACAAATGCCTTGCATCCAAATAGCTTTTAGTGATTGTAGAAGACATCTTTACCTGTCTAAACTCCATTTGGAACATCAAACTCAAGAGGCACACACGGTGTGAGATTCAATACATGAACCACTGTATTTAAAGCCTCACCCCAAAATCATCTTGGTAACCCTTTTTGTGAAAGTAAACATCTCTTCCTTTTAATAAGCGTTCTATTCATTCTCTCAGCTAACCCATTTAGCTGAGGCATTTTTGGAGGCGTCCTTTGATGTCGAATGCCTTGATCCTTGCAATAATCATCAAAAGAACCACAATACTCACCTTCATTATCGGTTCGCATGCACTTTAACTTCCGCCAAGTTTGTCTCTCAACTAGGGTATGAAACTACTTGAAGACACCACACACTTGATCCTTAGTTTTCAAGATATAGGTCCACACTTTCCTTAAATGATCATCTATAAAAGTCACAAAATAAGGACCACCTCCAAAATCTTGGATTTCATAGGACCACAAACATCAGAGTATACTAAATCAAGCATATCCGATTTTCTCGAGAGAGGGGATGATTTGAAAGATACTCTAGTTTGCTTGCCAGCCAAGCAATGCTCACACTTCTCTAACGGTTCACCTTTCATTCCCGGTAGGAGATTCTTCTTTCCCAAAACCATCATTCCCTTCTCGCTTATGTGACTAAGTCTCTTGTGCCACAATTCAGTTATACTATCTTTCTCAACTGCATTAATAATGCCACCACAAACTCTAGCTTGTGTCACGTACAACGAAGCACACTTTTCACCTCTAGCCACGACCATAACACCTTTAGTGAGCTTCCATGGACCACCACCAAAGGTATGTCGAAACCCTTCATCATCTAGCTTTCCTACTGATATGAAATTCAAACGAATGTCAGTAATATGCTTAACATTTTTCAGAATAAGAATTGTACCATTTTTCGTCTCCAATCACACGTCTTCTATGCCAATAGCTTTTGACATGCCTCGATTTCCCATCTAAACATTGCCATAATCACCAGATGTATGAAATTAAAAGAGATCATTTCGACTTGTAGCATGAATGGAGGCACCGCTATCTACTACCCAATTGGTCTCATCACAGGCCAAGTTAACATCTTCATCTTCACATAAGAGAAGAAACTCTTCAGTGATAGTAGCAACATCATCGTCATGACTTGCCTTCTTTTCTTTCTGTTTGTCATGTTGGTTGTCTCTCTTGAGCTTTCGACAATACTTTTTAATATGCCCCTTTAGACCACAGTGATAGCACTCTGCATTGGTATACCTATTCTTACTCTTGCTTCTGTCTCTACCCTTTAGACCTCTGCATTGGTATACCTATTCTTACACTAAGACTTCTGAGTGCGAAGAGGAACCTTGTGACTTTCTCCTCATCTCTTCATTCAGAGCACTCCCCTTAGCCAAATCCATGGTGATAACACCATTTGGAGCTGAGTTAGATAACGAAGTCCTGAACGTCTCCCTACGAGTCCGGTAATGTACCTAGAAGCCACAAACCCTGAACCTCATCATCGAACTTGATACCCATTCCTGCAAGCTGATTAATAATTCCTTGAAAAACATTAAGATGATCTGTCAACGGAGCCCCATCATGATACTTCAAACTCATCATTTGCTTTATCAAGAACAACTTATTATTACTAGTCTTTCGAGCATATAACTGCTCAAGCTTGCTCCATAAAGTGCGTGCATGTATCTCTCCAATGACATGATTCAAAATACTATCATCCACCCATTGTCTAATATAGCCACATACTTGACGATGCAATAAATTTCATTCATCATCAGAGAGAGAGAGAGAGAGAGAGAGAGAGAGAGAGAGAGAGAGAGAGAGGACAGGAGAGAGAGTACAGAGATAAAGGATTTCTCGTCAATTTATATGATTATTTTAATTCTTTTATTTGTTCAATTGGTTATGCAATTAAGGGTAAAATGGTCATTTTATAATTGTTGTTAGATTTAACAGAATTTGACTTAAGTGTTAACGTTTTAAACTTGGGGGACCAAGAAGTGTTTTTTCCAAACTTGGGTGACTGATCTTGAAATGAGGTTTCGCGGGTGTACTGATATGTAACTATCTTTTTAGCAAATTCCCACTTAACTTCTCTTAGGTTTAAACACTATTTATGGAGCCCCTTAAGTCTTATAAATTCTCACTTAACACCTCTGAGTTAGTTTTTCTTTAAAAATTCTATCAACTTTTTGTGAAATGATATAATGTTGTAATATAAAAATTTAAGTAAATAAATAAAATTATTTTGAACTTACTTTTTTTAAAATAAAGAATAAAAAATATGTTAGTATTGAAAAAATAAATAAATAAACGTTTTTTAAACATTTTGTTATATATTTAATCTTTTGTTTTTAAATACTAACATATTTTTTTCTTCAAAAAATATATTTTTATTCTTTATGTTTTACAAAAAAAAAGAAACTAAGTTCAATATAATTTTTTTATATTATTTAATACAAGGGGATTTTATTCATTTTTCACAAGTTAATAGAATTTTATAAAAATACTATTGAATAGGGGTTAAGTGAGACTTTTTAAAATTTCGGAGCTCCAGAAATTGTTATTAAATCTAAAAGGAGTCAAGTGATAATCAACTAAACTTAAGAGTAGGTAAGTGAACTTTTCCCCAATATTTTCTTAAAAGAGGTAATGGGTTAAAACTTATTGGACACATGAGATGAGAATAGATTTGAGGTAGATTAAGAAAATGATGTAATTTTTCAAAATATATTAACGGTTCATATATGTACTAATCTTGAAGAAAGATGAAAGTGTATAATCATGATAAAAGGTTGGGGGAGATGAAATGAGATGTCAATATAATAAAAATAAGACTTTGAATGTATTTTTGTATTGGAAGTTAAGTGAATTGAATGAGTTGAATCGAGCTCAAGCTGATCTATTTTTTCAGCTGCACTCGAGGTTAGTTGCATAAACTTGTTTGAAGGCGAGTCGAATAATTATTTTACAAATTGAGCTGTGCCCTGCCAAATTATGATACACGGTTCGGCTAGGTTACACTTCTAACCATACCATATTATAAGATAATTAGAAAAAATAAAAGCAATGAAAATTTTCTGTCCGATCAATTTAATTTCACACACATGAATTTACAATCTAATTAAATATGTCACAAATATCCAACACAGAACCACAACAATGTATATATGTAGGAGAGAAAATGAAATGAAATATTTGGGGTCACAAACAAGATAAGAATGGATTATATATACGACATAACGGAGACGGGCAGAGAAGCGTTACTGGCGGAGGAGTGACGGTTGTCGTCGTCGGAGGAGTTTTTCTTGATGAACTCTATGCAGTCGGCCACGGCCTCACTGTGGTGTGAATCTGCGTAGTAATTATGAGCATGGGATGACCTCGTCGACGTGGCGGAGCTGTGGTGGTGGGCGGTGCTCTTGGAGAGAGCGGACAGCATGATGAGGCGAAAGACCGCTTCGCGGAAGCGGTCGAGGAGCGGCGGCAGGCGGTGGCTGCTCTTCTTGGGTCTGAACCGCGGGAGGATGCACAGAAGATGCCTCTTCATTTTCTTTGCTTTCTTTCTTGTTTCTGACCTCTTACTCTTACAAGGCCATGTGAGTATGTGAGTTGAGAATCTTTTTATATATTTATTTATTTTTTATTAGTTGAGTTTCTCGTACATCAATTTAGTTTAATTCTAGGACGACTTTGAATGTGATAGCGATCGATGGGTTTGAGTTGGCTTGCAGCAACATGTGGCTTGCTATCTACCTACCTACAAGCCTATGCAATATAGCTCATTAATTAAAATAACCAATTTGATATTTTTAAGGGAAAATATTATCATTGTTTTATACATAACTTACGCTTAAATACTCTTTTCACTTGTTAGATGTCACAGAATTGCAAATTCTTATCATTAATCATTAACTTCCGTTTTTTTACCGATGCTTGTTTGACAAATTGGTTAAACACTTGAATCTGGGTCAAAAGGTTTTGAGTTCGAATCACTCCGCAGTATCTCGTCTTTGTTTTCAACTTCTGTTAGACCTCTCTCTCCCGGTAGGAATCAAGTAACATTATTAGGCCCCCTTCTACATAAGGGTGTGTCTTGAGCCTATTATTGATACAATAATACTAAGAGCTTAATTATAGTATAGTCAATCCCAAATCTTGATACAATTTCCCGATAACAAAAACTTTTGTCAATTTTTCTTTTTTAGTTGTAATAAAAAAAATTTAGTCTTCTATATCTTATAAATTTTCAAATATATACCTTTTGACTTTCTCTTATCTCTCTCTCCCTCTCTTCTCTCACACCTATCATTAGTTTTTTAGACCTCCCAAATTCCAGATTAAATCTACAACCAACTCTTAAACCTTTCTCATGGTTCAATAAAATTAATTGTAATTATTTTGAAGTAACTATAATTATTTTCTTATCAACAATTAGGTGCTAGTGTCACACCCGTAAGATTTTTCTTGCGGAAATTTGCCCACATGTGACCTAAGAATTGCATATGAGTTCGTGGATACCTCTCTCTCTCTCTCTCTCTCTCTCTCTCTCTCTCTCTCTCTCTCTCTCTCTCTCTCTCTCTCTCTCTCTCTCTCTCAGAGGACGTATTTACGAATATACGCTCCATAACCTTAGACAATCGAGGTTCGCTCAACAACTTCTGATTGCCTCTCCAGTAATCACGATCTCGTCCAACGTTTGAACAATCAATTTTGACGTCGACGAAACCTGCCCACCGAGGATATGGGAGAAACTTTGAACCTCGGGAAAGCCTCGACCACACAATGCTGGCGCTCCTCCCGCTTGCGAACAGTGAAGCATCCCGACGTCCGAAACCAGAAGAAGCACAAGACGTGAGGCCGGCCCGCCATAGAAGTAAAGACCTCCTCGCGAAGACTACGTCATAGCAAAACTGGTCTAACCGAACTGGTTCACCCCAGAACGGTCCGCCGCGTGAGACCTCTTCCGCCTAACTGCTTGATGACCAAGCAATGCCACTTCATCGGGTTATCTATAAGATATGCACAAGATTTTCCTTATCCAACAAAGAATCACTCAAGAAAGGAATTAAGGTAGGATAAGTCCTAACTTGATCCTCAAGTCAAGGGGAGAATACTTCTCTCAATATTTCCTAGATTGTTTCCCCAGCAATTAGGATCTCTTGTAAACTCTTACACTATAAAATGGGTGGCTAGGCATATTATTTTCAAGTGAGAGAAGACCAAAATATGCTTACACATTTTATCTTTACGCTCCCCAAAAGTAGGAGATTTCTAGTTCATAGGTAGTTAGATTGGTCGATCTATTCTCGTAGATAGGAAATTGTAAACTCTACCTTTCTAATCTATAAACTGAGCTCCAGCGTGAGCTCCTTTCCCAAACTCATGCACCCCTCTCTCTTCTACTATAAACACCTGACCGGATTGGACGTATTCTCTTAAACTGACCGTGCTCCCCTCTACACCCTTGCCCCCGACAAATCGGCCATTGCCCCGTTAAGCGTTCGAGCCCTATCACGTCCAATCGTCGATGATAACTTCCAGCCCGGTTGGATACCATTCAGTGGTAACCCTCTAATAGCTTCTCGCCAAATTCTCCACATGGATATATTGTGGCCCAGTCATCCGTCTCCAAAAAGGCTTGTTTAGGTGTGTCACGAACCTCTCGCGTTCTGCCCTAAATGTCGCACTATCTCAAATTTAGAGTTAGATCTCTCGGGCTGTGGCATTAGTCCAACCATTTTCTACTGGTTCAATGTTAACCATTAAAAACACTTATCTTCTTCCCCACTCTCTAGTGCAGTTATGAAGTCTCTTATCCCAATTTCTCTCTCCTTCTCTCTTCTTCTCAAACCACTAAAAATTACTCACCTTACTTTTTCTCTCAATTCTCATTTCTCTCCCGCCTTTGAATCTCTATCGAACCCATTTGAGTTACACCCCAAAAGTCACATAAGTTCCATAAACCAGACTGTAAATCACGGCTAAATTAATGTCATTCCCCTCAAGAACTCTCAATATCCGCTAAATTTTGCAAAAGCTCTAAATCTACAAGCCAAACTCGTCATAACGCTTATGACGAGGACTTCCTCAATTCCAACACCACTCCTAACATCCTTCTCCTCTATCATTTCCTCTAGTCGCCTCCTTCCGCCGCCTCCCCGACCGGCATGTCCAAGGCTAGCATCATCTCTAAGGTCGAAGACCTCCTCATTTGGGTCCGTCGTGGATCCATCTGGCCGATGACCTTTCTTCTCTCTCCCATGTACCCACTGTGAATTTGATTTTTGATTTGAAATTTGAACTCCATGAGTTTCTGGGTTTCGTTTGTTGAAATCAAAGATTGATGAAACGATTTTAGTTTGAGGTTTTTCAGAAGTGTGATTCATCATTTTAATTTTTTTTTTGTGGATAATTTAGAATCTTACTTTGATATGGGTTTATGTAGGATTAAATTCGGGAGAGAGAGAGAAGAGAGGGAGAGAGAGCCGAGAAAGAGAGTCAAAGAGTATAAGTTTGAAAAATTAAAAGGCACGAATGGGTAATTTTGTCTTTTTATCACATTTAAAAAAAAATAATAATGGAAGTTAATTTAATCAGTATCAGTGAAAATTTTGTAACTTTTGGGTATCGATCTAGTGAAAAAATATTTAAGTGTACTTATGTACAAAACAGCTGATTTTAGATATAGTTCGGTGATGTTTTCCTTATATGTAATTGGGTTACATTTTTATTCGGTCAACCAATTTGCTAAAGTACCATGTTATAATAGCATGGATTTATGCCTGATAAAAAAAAATAGCATGGATTTATTTACTACTCAATAAACACATTTGCATTTACACATAATAATTCAAGTCCTTGAATGAAATAAATGGTAAGTATAACATAGAAATTGAATTCTAACTTTAATAATTATTTATATTTTACCACTAGTGGCCGATTCATAAACTTTTGAACGGGGAGTAACATTTTCTTTTAAATAAGTTGAAATTTTGATAAAAATATAAATCTTTGTTATTTAAATCTTTGATTAAAAATTGTGATTTAATATAACAAAAGTCGAATTCGAGCTAAACACAAAACATTTTACCGTAACAACGAAATGCAAGATTTGGGTGTGCCCTCACTATGTTCATAAGGATGGCGGGCATCGACGATACATCGTCACTATTCAAATAAAGACGGTGCACCTTTCTTGTCTGTCGTCGCTACCTTAGAGACAAAAAATCCAACAACGAACATCGTTATTATAGTGAATAATGAAGGCAAACTGAACAAGATCCCCTGTCATTAGTAAGTTAACATGTTGACCAAAAGTAACCGTTACATATTAACGGTACGAAATAGAACCATTGGCGACGATATGCTTCACCAATTCCGCCATCACTTATACAAATTATAAAAATGAATAGAGACATTTCTTTTTCCTCCTTCACAAAGTTTCTCTTTTTAATTCTTTTTCCCGGTCAAAGTTTCTCTCCACTCTACTACGCCTTTGCGTTTCAGTTTACTGAAGAAAGTGTTTCGAGTTTGTTGGTTACAAGACATGTTTAATTATATGTTTTCATATAGAATATATTGTATTTCTTGTAGTTAATTATTTACAACACATTTGTATTGTTGAATATAAGAAATGGATCCAAGATTGATTAGAGTTGAGAGAATGAGTGAGGCGTACATGTTGGGAATGAGCAACTTCATCAAATTTGCGAGGGAAAAGGCTCAACAATATGGCGTGGATCAGTTCAAGTGTCCGTGCTAGAAGTTTTATAACGTTTACGTGCACGATATGGACACCATTTACAATCGTGTATCGAAGAAAATGTGTTCTTATATCGTATAAGGTGTGAATCATTATGGCGAAGTTCGAGAAGATAGGGAGAGCTGCAACTGTACGAGTGTGTCGTCTAGTTCACATACTATGATTTGTTTACGTTTGAACGTCGATCATGTGCAGCCATTTATGGACGATGTACGCCCATCTCGGGATGTCTGGGTCAAACAAACGATGAAAAGTATATGGTGGTCAAAATCAAGAAGTTAGTCAGTAGAGCAACTATGACGGTGTACAACCTGTTGGTGACGGAGCTTCAAATCCGCTGTACAAAAACAATGTCGACATAACTTAACAACATGTTACGGATTTTGTTCAACAAGTAGAAGACCAAAATAACAAACAAGGTTTTTTACGACGTCGTCGTAGAGTATTAATGTGTTTACCTAATGTGTGTAAATAGGCTACGTAGCGTCGAGGCAGAAATTAAAGCCAATCAATCTGTCATGTGTGAAATACGATTATGTATGTGTCTGACCCTCCCTAGCACACACATAAAAGAATTTCGACACAATCGTGGAGGATGATTGTTTAGCGAATGTTACTACGTTTAGTATTGACATATTTTTTAGTACGAAGTCAAGATGTCAGACAACAGGTTGCAACACAGTTGGTGCGACATGATACTCGCTGGATTAGGCAAGACATTGAAGACTTCATGTTTTAAGCACAGAAGCTCCGCGTGCAAAGAAATAAAGGCAATGGATGATTAGACAAGGTCCAGCTGGAAGAAAAACACGTAAGCAAGATTTAATGAAGGCGACAATGTGAACTTGTCACTTGCCAGAAACGCAAGGCGGCAAGAGACTTCCTAATCGGAATAGGAATCCGATTAGGCAATGTGAGTTGCTATAAAAGCAGGCGCTACCCCCTTAGCAACTCAATCCTTTCTCTGTGCTAAATTCTCAGAGATCTTAACCGTGTACGACTAGCGGATTGAGAGGCTGATCAATTTAGAGAGGACGCGTCGATTACATACGTCAAGCCGAGGAGATTTGAGTGTGTAATCTATTGGGTTTTTTTCGTGATTGAAGAACTCACGAAGAAGATTGTCAAAGACACCATAATCGAGCATAGGCTTGCTCGAAGGGTGGAATTAAGAGGATCTCAAAGACAGGGGGAGTCTCTGGTCGAGGTTGTTCAGAGTGAGATCTCTTAGTAGCTTAGGACAATAGCTTGTGTGATAGCTAGTTGATGCTTGAAATTGTACTATTGACTACCGAATAGTGAAAACCTTTCCACTTAGAGAGTGCCCCCAGACGTAGGTGCGAAATCACCGAACTAGGTAAACATATCGTGTGTCTTTTGTTTATTTCTTTACTATTTACCGTCCATAAACTGTGATTAGACAAGTTGTCGAACCAATCGTTACAACATTGTGTTCGACATCTTGTCCCTGCTACTTAACATAGTTTTAATTGGTATCAGAGGAGGCACCTTAAACTCTTAGGTGATTTCATGCAAAAAGTATGTATAACAAATATGGACTCAGAGGAAGGAGGATCGATCAATCGACCACCGGTGCTCGATTGAACCAACTATGGTTATTCGAAAGCACGATTGTGTGCCTTCATGAAATCCCTCGATAGAAAAACTTGGAAGGCCGTTATCAATGGCTGGGAAGAATCTCAGTATGCTGATACTCAAGGAAATCAAACCGGTCTAAAACATAAAGATTGGAGCAACGAAGAAGATGAAGTCGCCATAGGTAACTCCAAAACTCTCAACGCTATATTTAATAGAGTTGACAAGAATGTCTTTAGTCTCATCAACACAAGTACTAGTGCCAAGATTGCCTGGGATGCTATTGCCACTGCCTATGAGGGAACCTCCAAGGTCCGAGAGCATAAACTACAATATCTCACTACCAATTTTGAATCCCTCTTTATGAATGAAGACGAGAACATTGCTGAGTTCAATGTACAGATCATGGATCTAGCCAACGAGTCGTACTTATTGGGAAAATCAATTACTGATGAAGATCTAGTTAGAAAAAAACTCTTACAGCTCTAAGCTCTAGATTCAAGATGAAGATTACTGCCATAGAAGAATGTCATGATTTAAAAATCTTTAAATTTGATGAACTCATGGGACCCCTCATGACCTACGAGCTCTCCCTTCCAACCATGGAGAAAAAGCACAAAGGTGTAGTCTTCAAAAACTCCACTCATACTCAGAAGGAGCAAGTACTCTCAGACTCTGATAGCGATATTGATGACACCGTCGCTATGCTTTCCATGAACTATAATCGAGTCATGAGAAGAAACACCACCATGGCAGCTCAAAGAAAAGAAAACATAATTGGACATGCCATCACTATGGACAAAGAGGTCATATCCGACCATTCTGTTATCACCTCTATGGAAAGAGCTCCAACAAACGCAAGACTGCTAAAGTTCAAAATCAACAAACATAGAGGGAGAAAAAGGTACATCACCAACCCAAGATACAGAAAGAATGACATGTGAAGGAAGTACATTATAGGGCTAACATTGCTTGCACCTCAATAAAAGCCTCTACCAGTAATGATTGGTACTTGATAGTGGCTCCTCTCGACATATGACTGGTAATAGTACATTCCTTACTACTCTTTCGCCATGCTCAAACTGTTTTGTAAAATTTTGGGAGGTGGAGTGAAAGCCAGGGTATTAGGAAAAGGGAAACCTAACCTACTCAACTCACCCTGTCTAAAGGAAGCCTTACTAGTAGAAGGACTGACTGCCAATTTGATAAGCATCAGTCAACTCTGCGATCTAGATCTCGAAGTTAAATTTACTCGTAACAAGTGTGCAGTGGTGAAAACTCAACTAGAGGAACTCATAACTTGACTTAGGTCACAAGACAACTGCTATCTATGGTCTTCAACAACAGCTCCTCTATCTACTAAATGCCTTCTATCCAAAACACAAGAAACCAAGCTCTGGCACCAAAAGCTTGGACACATAAATATGAGGAGCATGCAAAAAATTCTATCTGAAAAGGCTATCATCGGAGTTCCAGATCTGAAGATCATCGAAGGAAAAATCTGCGGAGAATGTCAGATAGGAAAACAAGTCAAGACGTCACACAAGAAGGTGCAACATCTTACCACCTCCTAGGTCCTAGAACTTCTGCATGTAGATATCATGAGACCTATGCAAGTTGAAAGTCTTGGAGGTAAGAGATATATTTGTGTGTGGACAACTTCTCAAGGTACACTTGGGTTGAGTTTATTCGTGAAAAGTCAAACACATTCTCTGTTTTTGAATCCCTATGTCGAAGAGTTCAAATAGAGAAAGGAGAAACCATTTGCAAAATAGTAAGACTCAGGAGTGATCATGGACAAGAATTTGAAAACATAAGCTTTGCAAACTTTAGTGATGCTGAAGGAATTGTCCATGAATTCTCTGTTGGACCCTTCAAGAAATGCCTAGAGTCATGATGTTAGCCAAAGACACCCCTACACGCTTTTGGGAAAAGGTAGTCAACACGGCTTGCCATATTCATAATCGTGTCACCCTTCGTCCAGGTACCTCGGTAACACTTTATGAAATATGGAGGGGGAGAAAACCTAATGTCAAGTATTTCCATATCTTTGCGTCAGTATGTTATATTCTAGCTGATAGGGAACCCCAACAAAAGCTTGACCCTAAATGTGATGACGGAGTATTACTTGGATACTTTAGAAACAATTGTGCTTATCGGGTTTACAACAATCAAACCATAACTATGATGGAGTCTATAAATGTGGTTGTTAATGATGATAACTCTGAATAACCTAACGATGACGAAGAAGAAAATACAAACACTCCAGATGTCATACCACATGTTAGTGACAAAACTCATGATCTTGAGCTCGAGGAAGAAAGTAACATCTGCCCTGACAAAGAAGAGCCATTCACGACAGATCAGAGAATTTCATCCAGAAAAGTCCAGAAGAATCACCCAGTCCAAGACATAATTGGAGATGTCAATGAAGGAGTACGTACTCGACAAAAACCTCCGGTGAACTACAGAGAGATGATAGGTAACATCTTTTTTGTTTCAAAGATTGAATTTAAGAATGTGCAAGAAGCCATCAACAATAAATACTGGGTATGTTCCATGCAAGATGATATGGTTCAATTCGAAAGAAATGTCGTATGAGAATTAGTACCCAAGCCTGACAATGTTAATGTCATCGAGACAAAGTGGATCTTCAAGAATAAGTCTGATGAACAGGGAAATATCACCTGAAATAAAGCTAGACTTGTAGCACAAGGATACACACAAGTAGAAGGAGTAGTTTTCGATGAGACGTTTGCGCCTGTAGCCAGACTTGAGGCTATTAGACTTCTTCTCAACATTGCCTATCATCTACAAATCAAACTTTATCAGATGGACGTGAAGAGTGCTTTCCTGAACGGATATCTAAACGAAGAAGTTTATATTGCTCAACCAAAGGGGTTTGAAGACCACAACTCACCTCATCATGTCTACAAACTTAAGAAAGCCTTGTACGGTCTCAAACAAGCACCTCGAGCATGGTATGAACGTTTAAGTTAGTTCCTAATACATAATGGTTATACTCGATAGGGAGTGGACATGACTCTATTTGTAAAGAAGAAAGGAAGCAACATTATGATTGCTCAAATTTACGTGGATCGATATTGTCTTTGGAGGAATGTCAGACAAGATGGTCGAACGTTTTGTCCAACATATGCAGTTCGAGTTCGAAATGAGTATGGTTGGTGAGCTAATATACTTTCTAGGCTTCCAAATCAAACAAATGGATAATGACATCTTTATTTCCCAAAGCAAGTATGCTAAGAACATCATAAAGAAGTTTGGTTTGGAAAAACTTCACACAAGAGAACACCAATTGCTACTCATGTAAAGCTTACTAAGGATGATCAAGGCGAACCTGTAGATCAAAGTCTCTATCGAAGCATCATTGGAAGCCTATTATACCTCACAACAAGTCGACCTGACATTGCTTTTTCAGTGGGGCTCTGTGCTCGCTACCAAGCGAATCCAAAGACAAGTCATCTAGATCAAGTCAAAAGAATTATCCTATATATATCAGGTACGACAGAGCTAGGTTTATTATACTCATTCGACACATCCTCTACTTTAGTAGGATATTGTGATGCGGATTGGGAAGGAAGTACTCCTGATCGAAAAAGCATCTCATGAGGATGTTTTTATCTCGGGAATAATCTTTTCTCCTAGTTCAGCAAAAAGAAAAATTGTATAGCTCTATCTACTGCTGAGTCCGAGTACATTGCTGCTGGAAGTAGCTGCACTCAAGTTTTGTGGATGAAGCAGAAGCTGGCGGAGTATGATGTCAAGAAAGATGTCATGACATTGTTTTGTGACAACATCAGTGCCATCAACATCTCAAAGAATCTGGTGCAACATAGCAAAACTAAGCACATTGACATCAAGCATCACTTCATTCGAGAGCTTGTGGAAGATAAGAAGATCAAGTTAGAGTATATTCCAACAGAAAAACAACTTACTGATATCTTCACCAAGGCATTGGATACAAATCGGTTTGAAAGTCTAAGGTCCTCCCTTGGATTTTGTTACCTTGAATAATGATCTTCAAGGAAAAATAGAGAGAGCTTTTGTTGATATGTTTTTTCTCTCTCTCTCTAGATGGACTGTGAGGTTCCACAAAATCAAATCTAGGCCCATTTATCCAATGTACGTTTCAGGTTTCCAAAATAAAAGAATAAACAAAAGGAAACAAAATCTTTTTTTTGTCATCTAGTGACACGACGTGCAACCAATCCCAGCCAGACTCTTCGGCTACACAGCAGGAGACGCATCTAGTGACACGACGTGCAAGGATCAACATCCTATGAAAAAAAATCCGAACAACATCAAGGCAAGCCATTCTCTGCTCCATCCTATATCTTTGAGGAAGAGAGTGACGAAAATATTCCTCCCATCAAAAGGAGATCAGGTAAACCCAAAACACTTGATTTATCTAGGCATAGTGTACAAACCCCACTTTCTGAAGAGCCATTACCGGAAACGGAAGGAGGAGAACAACATACCAAAGAACAGAGTCCTCCAACAACTCAGATCTCTCCCAATAAAACAAGAGAGCTCATCGATGAGGAGACACCTGAAGAAACAGAGCCTCGGAGTGAGGATGTATCACTCTGGAAAATTTGATGACTAAACGGAAAGGAAAAAATTAGATGGAAGAAACATGGATTAAAAGAAATATCCCAGAAAAAGGAGAGGCTTATGTCCCAACATTCAGACAGAACAAGGAAAAGAAGACCACATTACCCATTGTGAATAAGCATATCAGATATCAGTTCAAAAACTCTTTCCATGGATCGAGTTGCCTGAGATATTACGGGTAGGAGAAAATTGGTCTCGCCCTTCAAAGGAAACATGGCTTCATCACAACTGACCGCTAAATATTCTATCCTCTACCGTATCGGAGTAGCCAATTGGGCACCTTCCTCCCATGGGTCAAGTGTCAAACCAGAGCTTGCCAGGATCATTTACCAGATAGGTATGAATTCCCCTCTGGACTTTGGTTCTTTTGTTATTGATCATCTGGTAAAACATGCAAGATCATATGCTATCAAACTCCCTATTGGTTTTTCCTCCTTGATCACTAGGTTGATACTACAACAATATCCCACCATCCTGCGTGACTTTGACGTCGCTGGTAAACGACCGCTAGAGCTCAGTATAAGCCACAAACTATTTGAAGGAAAGCATGCTTTTGATATGGCGTCATCCTCTACCAAGCCCTCCGAACTAAGAAGCAGCTCACAACCAAAGGGATCATTCAACAACAGGATGGTGCATGAACTCATGAAGGCAATTACAGATCTGGAAACAACCTTTACAACTCTGACCAGTAGAAAGGCTATATGCGAAAGACTTCTCCGCGATCTACTAGCTGCTCCAGAAGAGGATCACGCTGCTGAAGAAGACGTTGCAAACTCCACCTCTTCATAAAGAAACATCTCAGTACTCTCGTTTCTCTAAAAACTTATCTTAAATTGGGTTTGAATATTTGAATCCACGAGTACTATCCGGGTTAATTACTTGAATACTTTTTGCTCCTCGGTGGAGCCGGATTTTTCCCCGTGGTTAGGGGTTAATTTGCTCGTGTTTAGAGCTAGTTTTTATTTGTGGTTTGTCAAAAATTCTTCTTTGATGTTACCCTTTTGCCATTTTTGAGGCAATCAGGGGGAGATATTAGGTAACGCAGTTTCAAGTCATCCAAAAATTTTGGTGTCTTGTTGCTCAAACATGATGGAACATGTGTCACGACATGTTACCACGTGTTATGTGCCTTGATACAGAAGGCATCATGAAGATGAAGAACATGATGGAACATGTGTCACAACATGTTGCAAGCTTGCTACAGAAGACAATGTTTTGCTGAAGAACGACTGAAGACACGGACCTCCGGAAACGGTGCTCGCCCGAAGATGCTGAAGACGCTGCTAGCCAGAAACGGTGCTCGCCTAAAGCTCACCGTCAACAAAATGTGCCTGTCTATAAAATTGTCAAAGGGGGAGATTATAACTACGTTTAGTATTGGCATATTTTTTAGTACGGAGTCAAGATGTCAGACAACATGTTGCAACACAGTTGGTGCGACATGATACTCCCAGGATTAGGCAAGACATCGAAAACTTCCTGTTTTGAGCACAGATGCTCCGCGCGCAAAGGAATAAAGACAATGGATGAATTAGGCAAGGTCCAGTTGGAAGAAAAACACGTAAGCAAGATTTAATGAAGGCGGCAACGCCAACTTGTCACTTGCTAGAAACGCAAGGCGGCAAGAGACTTCCTAATCAAAATTGGAATCCGATTATGCAATGTGAGTTATCCCTTGGGATGATGTTCCCGAAGACGATAAGATGTGGTTTGGCACAGTCTTTCAGATTAATTGTAGTTACAATAAGAAATTTCAAAATATTTCATTAGATACTAACGAATACTTTTATTTATTTTAGAATGTATATTACATGGATAACGAGGTCATGTTAATTAAATGGATCAACAAAATGTGCATTAAGGCATACAAGAAAGGAAAACAAATATTAAACCACATTACAACGATTACATCAGTCCAGTTCTCGAACGCAATGTCATTCCCTATAAGTTGAAAGATGGGAAGGAGCGGGTCTGCCTCGTTTACCACTTTGACATCCCCACAATGAGGTAATATAGATTTTTATGACTCGTTTTATGTATTTGTTGTTACTAATAATTATGCAAATGTGATTGGTAGAAAATGGCAAAAAATGTCCAAATTCCGCGATAAAAAAAGAAGTTGCAGCGAGGGAAGATCTTCTAATTGCACCGAGGCTGCATACTTTTCTTATCACCTTGATAGAAATAATGAGAGATATATTATTGATATGTGTATTGTGAATTACAAGAGACCTATATTTATAGAATCTAATATAGAGAGAAAAGGAAAGAGATGGAATAGGTAACCCTAATACATATAGGAAAAGGAAACTAGAATATAATCTAACAGCCCCCCTCAAACTCAATGGAGTGAAATAAGAATTGAGTTTGAAGCTTGATAATATTGAGTTGTGGCGAGGGTTGCGGCTGCCGAGAATGATGTCGAGGTGATGCAGCGAGGATTGAGGATGGAGGATGCGCGCCGCTCACGGCCGATGGTGGATGCCTGATGCCCGTATGTGCTGAATGATGCATGATGCCCGATGACGCCTGATGTTTGATGGCGAGATAGCAGCTGCCCGATGATGCCAGATGCCTGATGGCTGATGGCGAGATAACATATGCCCAATGATTGTCAAAGGCCTGATGGCGAGATAGCAGCTGCCCAATGATTTCCATATGCCAGATGCTCTCCTATCACGTGTGGTGTCCGAATTACGGGATAACTTTCCGAATTACGGGGATGTACACGTGTCGGTTTCCGGATTACGGGATAAATTTCTGAATTATGGGGATGTACACGTGTCGGTTTTCGGATTACGGGATAAATTTTTCGATTTATGGGATGTCCAACTTACGGGATGTCCGGATTACGGGATTTCCGACTTATGGGATTTTCGCGCGTGAAAAAGCGAGGGAGTGGCAGAGAAGAGTATAAAAGTAGACAAAAGAGAACACTAAATATTGTTGGCACTTCAGGACATAATCAAATTGAATGATTATGTATGCATGTTTATATAAGCACCTTGGAAGACAAATAGTGATGGATAAAACAAAATAAGTGGCTAAAAAAGAAGTAGGGCAGAAGAAGACAGAATAGGAAGAGGACAGAATGAGAGATACGCAAAATTAATAAGGTAAAGAGTAAAAGAAGAACATATTGGTTTGAGAAAGAAAATAACAAAATAAGGGAGAGGAAAAAAGGAGTAGAGACGGTGTTTGAACTTGGTAGAGGAGATTTCCTTAAGGTAGCGACGGAGGCTTACGAGATTGTCGAGTTGATTGTTTGCGGAAGCGAGAGGCTAGAGATTGAGATTTGAATTGTCTCGCCCACCCGTCAGAATCACGAATTATCGACGAGTGGGCAAACTGATAAATTCATAAAGATTTGACCAAGGATCGATTATGCCTCTGATACCATGATAGAAATAACGAGGGATATATTATTGATATGTGTATTGTGAATTACAAGAGACCTATATTTATAGAATCTAATATAGAGAGAAAAGGAAAGAGAGGGAATAGGTAACCCTAATACATATAGGAAAAGGAAAATAGAATATAATCTAACAAACCTACGAGGAAGGATACCCGGATCAACCTTACATTGTAACTGTTTTTCAATTTTTTATTGTTTTTAGAGTATTTGATTTTTTTGTAATATTGAATATTATTATTTGTACTTGTGCAGCTTTGGTGCGAGAGGAGCTCAAAACATATCTAACTTCCCAACACGGTGAACCCGAGACTCTTATTTGTAGATGAGTCCCGAAGAAGATAAAGCTGCAACGGAAATAGATCACATCAAGGGATAAAACAACAGGGGAAAGGGCACAAAATTTCTCAAGTTAAATTTGCGAAGCAAAGGCCGTATCGACATTTAAACCAGAGCCCACCAAAGGCTCTACATGCTCTATTTTCGTTCATCTTAAATCTCAGGTTAAAGTCGCAACCAGAGGCCGGCTCCAGCCTCGCCTCTAATTCCTCACCTCCTTCGACCGTCGACCTCGAACCTTTGTTGAATTTCTAAAATATAATTGTATTATTGATGAAAGACTTGATTAAGAATTACAATAGGTGGTTCCTTTATATAAAGAGCAAATTTCTAAAATATAATTGTATTATTGATGAAAGACTTGATTAAGAATTAAAATAGGTACTTCTTTTATATAAGGAACAATAGAAAATAAACCAAATTAGGAAACATAACACAAATAGAAAACTATAATTAATTAATTATTCTAACACTCCCACTCACGTGCAAACCGTGTAACACAAGTCCTGCACATGAATAAAGAATAATGGGATAACTAACATTTATGTCGAACAACGACGGTGCAAAACATCTTCAATCATGCCAATTATACGAACATGAGAACAAGTGAGTCTTAACAAGAATCACTAAAACTTTTCAAGCAACTACTTCATATAATGACGGTGTGGCGACTCGTCGCATAGCAACGGCGCAAGGTGATTTTAAGACTAATCACCAAACGTTTCAAGCAACTACGTTAGTACGAAACAATTTCAAGCAACTACGACAATGCAAACTCAGCAAAATTAGCGGAGCAAAAAACTTGGCAAACGAGCATCAAAGGTGTGTGGCAACGCGTGGGACTCACGCGCAGTTGACGGAGACGGGAGGACAATCAAATCAACCTGACTTGAGCTGCAGAAACTTCACTTGCCGGCAGTGAGAAAAGAAAACTCCTCAAATCGCTTGAACGGAAACTTGTCGGAGGCCTAGAGCCTAACCAGAGTGGAGGAGACGTAAAACGGTCGCCGGAGAATGCTTGAACAAAAAACAGATCTGGAAAATTCGGATAAACAGTGCGCAGGAACATAACTAATTAAAAGTAATTTGCGTGAACAGTGCACGATGAACAGTATTTCGGAAATTATTTTTTTCTTCTTGCAATGTTTTTGCCTTGCCCACTCCCTAAACCATAATTAGCGAGTGGGCAAGGACACACAACTCGGGTCTAACCTAACCTGCCTCTGATACCATGTTGAATTTCTAAAATATAATTGTATTATTGATGAAAGACTTGATTAATAATTACAATAGGTGGTTCCCTTATATAAGGAACAATAGGAAATAAACCAAACTAGAAAACATAACACAAATAGAAAACCCTAATTAATTAACTATTCTAACAGCCTTTGTTGACCTTCAGTCAGAGACACAAACCTAACCTCCTCCGACGCTAAGAACCAGATCCTCCTCCAACGCAAACTAGATCTACCGATTAGCCCTATAATTAGAGCCTTTTATGCTCGATTTTCTCACCAGATCGAACCATCTCTCACCACACGGTTTATTTCGACTTCAGAAAGCACATATCAAGCCATCCTCTCCTTTGTCGTGCACCACTTGTCAGAGCTTCGTTGTAGACTCACTAGAGCCAAGTTTCCGTTTTCGTTTCCGTTTCCGTTTCCGTTTCAATTTATTTTTATTTTATTTTGTTTTGTTTATTTCTTTAAATGGGAAATTGCAGGTCACTACCATGTACTATGCAACTTTTGCATGTCACTACCCTCTACTTTTTTAGTTGCATGTCACCACTGTAATGTTTCATTTAGTTGCGTCGTCCATCACAGAGTTAAGTTTGATGTAAAAAGTCCATAATACCCTCATATTAAAAAAATTCAAAAATTTAAAAAAATATATCTTTTGAACATTTTTTTTTTAAAATATTTTTATCAGAAATAATAAAACACTAATTTCAAAATTATTTTTTTTAAAAAAAATGGGCTTTTCAAAAAAAATATTAAAAATAAAAAACCACTTTTAACAAATTTTTTATTTTGAATATATATTTTTTAAAATTATTATTTTCTTAAAAAATAATATTCAAATCAGTTCTTTATCATTTATTACATAATTTTTTTTAAATAAATAAGTTAAACAAATGAATTATTTTTCATTTTTTAAATATAAGGGTATTTTAGTCATTTAATAAAATTTGAAACTGAAATATTTAAATGACTAAAATACCCTTGTATTTAAAAAATGAAAATTTTTATGGAATAAATAATAAAAAACTAAATTGAATATTAATTTTTTAAGAAAATAATAATTTTTTAAAAACGATGTTAAAAATGGTTTTTTATTTTCAATATTTTTTTTGAAAAAACTATTTTTTAAAAAAAAATAATTTTGAAATCAAGGTTTTATTATTTATCTGATAAAAATATTGTTTTTAAAAAAATGTTCAAAAGATATATTTTTGAATTTTTGAATTTTTTTAATATAGGGGTATTATGGACTTTTTACATCAAACTTAACTATGTGATGGACGGTGCAACTAAATGAAATCTTACAGTAGTGACATGCAACTAAAAATAGTAGCGGGTAGTGACATGCAAAAGTTGCATAGTACAGGGTAGTGACCTGCAATTTCCCCTTTTTTTAAATGATCATTATGTCCTTAAATTAAATTTGAGATTAGGGGTACACTTTCATTTCATATTAAATGTAGATTTGAGTTTTGTTTAAATTTTTATGAGATGTATTTTTGTTATTTATGAAAGATACTAACAAAATATCCAAAAAAAAATGGAAGAAGTTTATTAGAGAAAATAATTATAATTGGAATACTAAAAAGACTAAACCAAAAGTTAAATATAATAAAACAAAAATGACTGATACTTAAAGTGTAAGAGGAGTTACATCCTATAAACTTACACATACATTTTTTTTAAACTAACCAAACCCATAGCTCATCTAACAATTCTAGACCAATCTATACAGTAACTACTAGCCCATACTCTAATTTCTACCACTATCCATAAACTCTCCATACGTGATGCAACAAAAGTCGAACCCTGGTCGTAGGGCCGGCCTTAAAAAATCAGGAGCCTAAGGCAAAAATTTAGAATGGGACATATTAAAAATCAATCAAAAAATTGAAATCAGGGGCCTGTTTGAACACAACTCATGAAATTGCAGTGAATAAAATTCAATTATTTTAGATATTTATGGAAAATTTGAGGTTAGGATTTCTTAGAAAACTTATATCAATGGACACGGAAGAAGGAACGGAATCAACGGATAATTCGCCTCATTTTTCTTCACAGAGTCGTTGGCCCGTTGTCGCTGCCGCCTCGTTTCTCCACATCGACACTAGTCTTCGGCGCCATCGTCGATTCGGCTTCACCCTCGTTTAGAACAACTACTCGTCAACTCTCTGTATTTAACTTTTATACTTGTCACTTCTGTTCAATCAATGACAATAATTAGGGGTAATTTCACAAAGGTCACTAAAAAAATTTGTATTCTTAAGTAGGTGACTACTAGTTCCACGTAGGTCACCAAAAAAGTTTGCATTCTCTCATAAATCACCATTTGTAAGAGTTACAAAATGACCAAAATACCCTTGCAATTAATAATTGAACCATTTTCATTTAATTATACTGCAATTGAACTGGTTCATTTGGTCTACCCAAAGCCAATTAGCCCAGCCAAAAAGGCCAAATCGGATGATGTAGCGTGTCCCGGAAGCGTCCACCTCGTCTAAAAAGCTTTGAGCACCGAAAAGAGCTATGTGGCTGGACCTCAACGGCGATGGATACGCTGGTGAGTTTTTTTCCAGTGACCTCAACGCCAATTTATGCTTTTCCGATGAAGCATATGCTTTCGGGACACACTCCATCACCCAATTTGGCTCTCTTTGATTGGACCGGGTTGGTTTTGGGTTAGACCAAATGAGCCTGTTCAATTGCAGTATAATTAAATTGAAATGGTTCGATTATTGATTGTGAGGGTATTTTGGTCATTTCATAAGTTTGTAAAAATGGAGTGACACAAAAACATGTTTTGGTGACCTCGGAAATTATTTTTACAAAGTAGTGATCTACGTGAGAATGCAAACTATTTTAGAGACTTATGTGAAATTAGTGGTGACCTACGTAAGAATACAAAAAAATTTGGTGACCTATTTGGAATTACCCCTAATAATTATTAATAAAAGTTGATGAAATTTTGGACTTCAAAACAATTGGGCCTATTTGGATTTAATGATGTTGGACTCAATTTTGGGCCATCTCCTCTCCATTTATTAATTAATGTTGCTAAGATTTTGGGCTTCAAAAAAATTAGGCCTACTATAATATAATGATATTGGACATAGTTTTGGGGCCTCTCCAAAGTCTGGACCCAAGGTTGGGACCCAAGGAAAAAATCTTTCCTCTCTTATTGGTGGACCGGCCTTGCCGGACTGAGACCAAAGAAGAGTGTCCTGGACCACTATGACATACTGCTCACTACACATACATTTTGTGATAGATGATCATGCAATTAAATGAAGCCAAACATAAGTATATATATTTTGTTAAGGGTTAAAAACACTAAACTACACCCAACAATCTCTAAAAGACACATAAATACCACATCTTTCAAAATGGACAGTGAGCTACATCTAGAGATCATAAATTGATAGATATCAACTACCGTTAGAATTTTGGATGGAAACTGTTAAAATTTGAAGTAAAAAGACGAAAATGTCTATGGATAGACTTCAAAATTTCAAAATCATGCATTGTTAGGATTTTGGTTGTTTCTTGGCTCAACCTTCACGACCTCATCTACGACCTCGGGACAACTTCGTCTATCGTCCTCACCTCCTCGCCATTGACTGGAGATGCTCCCCGTGGTTGTTGCTGGAGATGCCCGGTGGAGAAATTGAATCGTCGCCGGAGATGCTCGCCGGAAAACTAATTAATTAAACAATAGAGGCTGAATGGAGAAAATGTTAACTAATTTTATGTTCTAAATCTAATTTATTAATTTACTATAGTTTTGATATGAAATAGTGGCACTCGCCTATGAATAAGTGATTCTATAAAATAACCATAAACGACAAACATACTCCACCACCAACACATGATCAATCATATTCAACAATCAACGACGCATATTCAATTAGATTCAAGCAATCGAAGGGCTAGAGTTGGTCGACTCACTCGAAGCCTTGAAGCTCGTAGTAGGGGAGATTCGAGAGGAGCGTCTCGTCGATGTCGAAGACCCAAGCATCCATGCCGTCGCCGGCGACCCTGACGGAGTCGGCGAAGGAGAGGGAGTAGGCGGAGACGACCTAAGAGTCGGAGAGCTAGCGGTCACCGGAGACGTACTACTCCACGAAGAAGACGCACCGGGAGGGAACCTGGGACCACTTGCCCGCGTCGTTGGCCTCGACGGAGAACCTCCAGCTGTCGAGTAGAGGCCGTCACCGGAGGGCAATCAGATGGTGGATTGGGACAAGACGAGGGTAGCAAGATTAAGCGCCAGGATCGGGACAATCGCTTCACCTTTAACGGTTCTTGTTTGATGACCAATCACAGTACTTATGTTCAGGCTTTTGCTTCTCCAATTGGGTATGAAAGCACATACCCTTTTTGCTAAATCACTTAATTTTGCTCCATTCATCCTCTATTGTTTAACTAATTAGTTCACCAGTGAGCATCTCCAGTCCATGGCGAGGAAGCGAGAACGACCGGCGAAATTATTTTGAGGTCGTAGAAGAGGTTGTGAAGGTTTGGCCAAGAAATAACCAAAATCCTCACACTGGTATGAATTTGAAAATTTGAAGTTTTTACGAGAGCATTTTCGTTCTTTTACTTTAAAATTTAACACTTACCATCCAAAATTCTAATGGTAGGTGATATCTGTCAATTTATAATCTCAGGATGTAGCTCACTGTTCATTTTGAAAGATGGGATAGTTATGTGCATTTTGAGGATTGTTGGGTGTGGTTTAGTGTCTTTTACCCTTTTGTTAATGTGGTGGCTCTAGGGTTGTTCATGGGGTCGGGTTGGGTAGACTCGGTTCGGGTCAGACCCGACTCGATTTGAGCCGGGTGGTGGAACCCAGACCCAATACTCGACTCGATTGAAGAGCGGGGTAGTCGTGTTCGGGTAGACTCGGGTCTCGGGTGAGTCGGGTAGACCCAACAGACCCAATACATAATTCTCAATTTGTATTGAACCCAATTTGAATTTAATTTTAAAATGCCCAAATTTTTTATTCAATTCAGAAATCTTAAACCCAATTTGAAATTGAACTCTAAACCCCAAAATTTAAATCCAAATAAGAAAAGCTTAATCCCAATTTCAATTTGAAATTGAAATCGCCAAAATTTTGATTGAAATAAGAAACCCCCAATTTTTTATTCAATTCTAGGAAACCTAAACCCAATTTGAAATTGAACCCTAAACCCCAAAATTTAAATCCAAATCAGAAAACCCTAACCCCCAATCCCAATTCCAAATCGAAATCCCCAAATCGAAATCCCCAAATTATAACTTTAAACCAAAATAAAAACTGAAATCGGAACCGAACCCTAACCCCCAATTTCGAGAACCAACAGATCTGATATAATCTATCTCTGCCCAATTTCAATTCACCCCAAAATCAATCACAATTCGAACCCTAACCCCCAAATTGAATCAAAAATCCCCAATACAAAACCCTAACCCCCAAATTGAACCACAATTCCCCAATATATAACCCTATAATAGTAACTCAGACTTACATATGGTCGGCATTGTGTGAATTTTGAAGGTTCAATCTCTAGCTCCACTAGAGAATCGATCCGTTGATGAGTCTCCTCTCCACCATTACTTGACTTATAGTGGTGGAAATGAGCCTAGTCAACGGGTCGATTCACAACGGGAACTCCCTTGATCGATTCGAGGGTGCGCAGACCAGAGAAGATCGAGGTCATGTCGATCAATGCGTACGCGATTGTTGAAACTCGACTTGAGCCCTCTGTTTCGTGTTTTTGGTTCTCTGTTCTTCGTCGAATTGAGAGGAGAGGACGAGTCGTCGAATTGAGAGTAGAGGACGAGAGGTCGAGAGGTCGATGATATGTGTGTGGAGGAGAGCGTGGCACATCAAGGACTGGGAACGGCTGAGATGGACTGAAATCAACGACTGAGATGAGGCTACATCGCTCGATTTTGGCTGATAGAGGAGGAGAGTTAAAAAAACTCTCATAGAGCCACATCGGAAACGTAGGAAGCTCTGTGAGAGTTTATAAGCTCTCAACTCTCTGATTCAAACCAAGCCTGGGTGGGCTGGGTTACGAAGTTGAATAGTATTCGATTTGGGCTGGGATGGGCTGGGCCAAGTTGGTTATGTTGGGTTGGGAGCAGTAAACAAATTATATTTTTACATATACTGTCGAGTTGTCGGGTACTCGACAGTTTCCAGCATTGGACTCAATACTCAACTCGGTTGAATTGTCGGGTGGTAAGATATTGGGTCAGTTAGGTATCAGGTCAGTCGAGTATTGACTTAGTCGAGATGTCGGGTGAGTCGTAGAGTAAGTCGGTTTACCGTGTACAACAAACAGCCCCTAGGTGGGTCAGAAAATGTGGCTGAAACAAGGACTGAGCCATGCATGCACCTAGCTATTTACATATATAGCAGAACTTTTGTCTTGATCGTTCCAAGATCACATGGGTACATGTGCAGGTCAGCGACACAAATTTAATGTCCTCAACATTGGTAGCTTCAATTCACCCTACCTAATGGCTATTGTCTTCACCCGACTCTTGTTACCGACCATTTCGTTTCAATTATTATATTGTTCTTGTCCTTTTGTCATGATAAGGCTAATATGTTGTTAGAAAATCGCCCTCGCACGACACTATGACAAGTATCTATTTCTCTTCGCATGCAATTAATTTATTTCTTTTTTGAGAAAATCATGCAATTAATTTATTGTAAAGAAAAAGTATGCATAGACACATCCAACAATGATAAAGTTCTACACATTTACTTTCAAATTAAAAATTGAATATCTAGATGCATTCAAAGATTTAAAATAGACAATTAGTACCTATCATTAAAGTTTTGGATGAAATACGTTAACATTTTAGATAAAAAAACGAAAATACCTTTGGACATACTTCAAAATTTCAAAACCATATCATTGTAAAGATTTTCTTTGTGTCTCCGATTATCTGTGACTCAAGTTTCGCCGGACTCGTCTCTGACCCTCCGACCAACTTCGCCGGTCGGCCTTACTCTCCTCGCCACTGATCGGAGGCTCGATGTGGTCATCACCGGAGATGCTCAATATAAAAAACAAAGTCTTTCGAATAAAAATTATGGGTTTCTGAAGAAAAAAATTCAAGATTCGTACCACTAGATAGTGACTTGAAAGAATCACTACTGGATCGCGAGACCATTGACGATTCTTAGAAAAAAAAATAGATTTAGGCAAAATTGTTGGATTTGGAATATTCAAAATCGAAACTTTGGATTTGAATTTTTTTTGATACAAAAACCAAGTTTGTAGGAGAGAACATCATCGTCGGAGACGACGTCGGCAAGCAAGAGAACATGTTAGTCTTCGAATTCTTTTTAGGTTTGATTCGGTTACGATACTCTTGGATCGTGTCGGTTGAGAATCGCATAGAAAATGAGCCGCTAGAGAGGGCCAGCTTCTTCCGGATTGGTTAATTTTTTTGTTGATCTTATACGAGGTTGCTCTATTTTTTGTCTTCGCCGACATCGGAAACATAGAGCTCTAGTTTAAAAAACAAGTCCTCCTCTTCCTCTTCATTTTCGATCACCAGAGTCGGAGCTCCAGTGGGTCCCACGACGGCAACACTCCTCTCTCTCCAAAACCTGAGGAAAATGAGAGCTTCTATGGCCGATTTCGAAAATGAGTGTTCGATTTCGAGAGTGCGGTCACTTGAGCATCTCTGGCGACGACCACGGCGAGCCTCTAGTCAGTGGCAAGGAGGCGAGGCCAACCGTCGAAGTCAATCTGAGGGTCGGAGACGAGGCTGGCGAAACTTGAGCCATGGTTGATCGGAGAAATAACCAAAATATCACAATAGTATGGTTCGGAAAATTTAAAGTCTGACCAAGAGCAATTTCATTTTTTTATTTAAATATTAAAATATTTCATTCAAAATTTTAACGGTGGGTGTTAACTGTTCATTTTAAATCTCTAAGTGTATCTAGGTGTCCAGGTTTAAATATGAAGATAGTTATGTGGAATTTGGTCATTGTTGGGTGTGACTATGTGTACTTTTCCATAACTTATAATATTATATGTAAAACATACACACCCACCTAATAATCTTATAATAATTGTGTAAACCTTTTTTTTTTTGTAGATTTCAAGATGATAGCGAGTTTTCTCCCTCAAAATTTAACCGCTCTACCTATTCTCACACAAATCTCACTCAAAATTAAATTACTACATCTTTTCTCGGCAAAACTTCATAATTACAATGAAAATATCATTTTTTTATAAATATAATACGTTTCAAGGATAGTGTATCTTCATACAATGCACAATTGTAAGAACGTAACAGTCAATATACCCATAACAAGTGATTCTATAAGATTTTGTATCTCCCCTGAGTCAAATCCATGCATGTAAGCCTAATTTTTGTTCTAATTTTAGGTAGTTTTAGAGCTTATTTATACAATTTGAGCTTTACTTGTGCATTGGGTGAATTAATAGGAAAACAAGTCATTTCGGCGTTGTTTTCAGCAAAAAGGACCTCGAAACAAAAAATGAGATCAAGTCAGAATGATTTGGAGCTAAATGGAGCAGTCTAAACAACTCACGACACTGAAGTCACGATGCCCAGTCTAGAGATGGTGTTGTGAGCTACAAGTAGGAGAAGCCGAGTGCAGGAGCTGATAATTTTTTAAGTCACAACACCCAAGTCACGACAATGAGTCGTGAGATGCAGGGGAGACAACCAGTAGCTCTCAAGAAATTGGGCTTCAAAGTCATGACACCCAAGTCACGACTCCCTATCGTGACTTGGAGACGTTCAATTGTATTTCGGGAGGAGTAGACTCTCGGGTTTGGGCAGAATGAAGTCACGACCTCTCAAGCCATGACTCCCTGTTGTGACCTGGTGTCTTTACATGTGTTTATATTCTCAAAATCTATATAGATTTTACCTTAATGATCCCATTTTGACCTAGGTATAAATAACATTATTTGAGGCTCTCATTTTCGAATTTGGCCCTTATGTGGAATCTTAATAAGGTTTGGCCCCTTTAGGAGAGTCTCTTAGGTTAGGGTGTAGGAGGAGAAAGAGAAGGAGCCATGAAAGCTCAAGATCTTTAAGATAGAGATGAAGATGAAGAAGGGTTGTAAGGTTGTCTTTTTTTTTATTCTATGTAGTTTAGATTTGATGTAGAGATTTTGATTAGCTTGATTTTGCTTTTAAATTTTGTTCATGTTCATGAGATGATATTGGTAGCTTTGGCATGCGATTGTGCTTGGAAACTTTCAATTGGTGGATTCTGCTTAAAATTTGGTGGGATTGTCAATTTAGGTTTATTTTGGTGAATGATAATTTTAGTACGATGAACATGAGAATGAATTTAATTTGCTAGATTTTAGATGATGATTGTTAGATTAGGTTAGTTTTTGAATTGATGGAGATTGAAGAAAAATTGGTGATTCAACCATGAACTAATGTGGGTTAGGTTTATGATTATTGTTAATGTTGTTACGATTAGATTGGCTATATTTTTAGTAGACAGAAAGATGGTTGTTCACATGCTTATTGCTATAGTTCTAGCAAACGGAAAGATGTCTGCTCGCATCTTGCAACATCTTTCAAGACGGTAATTTTGGTAAGTTTTCGGTTTTAAGAGATATTCTTATCTGCCTTGACATCCACCCAGTATTAGCCATTGATTGCCTCCTGAACATTCTTTGGTTCCACCTTTGAGACGAAGTAGACATTCCTGACCATTTGACAATAGTTGACAGGAGCCTTTTGTCTGGTTTGAACTCCATCTTCAAGATTCCCTATCACTTCGTTCACAGAATGCTCCTTTTGAACCTTTCTGGAGGGATTTATGAGCTCTGGAACATTTTTTGAAACATTATTAGGTGCAATGTCGCTTCCTGTATCTGCGACTTCTTTTGTTCCATTATCAAGCATATCTGCCTTGACATCCTGTGTCCTGACATCTTGCGAGACATGTGGCATGACTACTTCTTCACCGCCGATGTTTTAAAAAATATGGTCAGTGTCATTTATGACCACATTGATGGATTCCATAACCTTTCTAGTGCGATTGTTAAAGACTCGATATGCTCGGCTATTTCTTGAATATCCGAAAAAAATCCCTTCATCACTTTTAGGATCGAATTTTCGACGATGGCCCCTGTCTGCTAGGATGTAACACGTGGAGCCAAAAACATGAAAGTATTTGAGGTTGGGCTTTCTCCCCCTCCATATTTCATACGAGGTAGTGTTCGTACCTGGTTGAATACTGACACGGTTGATAATATGGAAAGTTTATCGCTTCAGCCCAAAAGTGTGTAGGAAGATTTTTGGCGAGAATCATAACTCTAGCCATCTCTTGTACTATTCTATTCTTCCTTTCAACGATTCCATTTTTTGAGGAGTTATAGGAGCCGAGAACTCATGTGGGATTCCCTCCTCATCACAAAAATCAGAAAAACTACTATTCTCGAACTCTGTTCCATGGTCACTATGTAGTCTGATGATTTTTCCTATGTTTTCTCTTTGTTCTCGATGAATTCTGTTGCATAAGCCTTTGAAAACATAAAACGTGTCAGACTTTTCATGAATAAACTCGACCCATGTGTACCTGGAGCAGTCATCAACACAGACAAGCACATATCTCTTGCCACCCAGGCTCTCTATTTGCATTGGCCCCATCAGGTCTATATGAAGAAGTTCAAGTACTCTGGATGTCGTACAATGTCGCAGCCTCTTGTGGGACATCCTTACTTGCTTCCCAACTTGACATTCTCCACTGATACGTCCTTCGGTTATCTTTAGAGGAGGAACACCAGTGATCGCCTCTTCAGATATGACTTTCCTCATCCTTTTAAGATTTAGATGACCAAGTCGTTGATGCCATAGTTAGGCTTCATCTACTTTGGTGAACATGCATGAAGTACCAACATTGTTTGATGAAGATGTCCAGAGATAACAGTTATCTCTTGATCGACTTCCTTGCATTAGCTCGACCTTGTTGATTGTGATCACAGAGCATCTGTCACGAGTAAAATAAACAATTAAGTCAAGGTCACATAACTAACTTATACTCAAAAGTTTAGCCGTTAGTCCTTCCACGAGAATTGCTTCCTTCAGACAATCAATCCCAGGAAGTTTGAGTTGTCCCTTCCTAATGACCCTAGCCTTGACACCATCGCCAAATGTGACATGTCCAACAAAGCATGGTTTGAGACTGATTAGTAATCTTCTGTCACTTGTCAAATGTCTTGAACATCCACTGTCAAAATACCAAACTTTACTGGATGAAGCAGTTAGAGTGGTATAAGCAATGTTAGCTTTGTACGATACATCTTTTACCTTCCAAACCTGCTTGAGTGCTTTCTTGTGTTGAGAAAGTTTGGCTTGAGTAGATGTCTTTTTGTGCAGGTGGAAACAGAAAGGGCGAATGTGATCCCTTTGTCCATAATGGTGACATGTCCAATGGTTTTGTTAGCGAGGAATCAACTGGGGCAGAACAACCCTTTGTGTTCCTCTAGGAGCTGTCATAGCACGAGAATGATGCTGAAAATGTTTGACTCCTTGAGGTTGTTGATAACACAGTTGAACAGGTCTCTGTCTATATTGTTGAGTAGCATGTTGCGGCCTATAACGTTGAGGAACATGTTGCGTTAGATGATGTCGTTGAGCTTGTGGAACATCAGATGACAAAGACATTCGAATTAACAGAGGTCGCTTGTCCTGCTGAGGAACAAAGACAGTTTTAGATGAGGAGGCTTCTGGGGAATAGCCTAGTCCATGCATGTTTTTGGCTGGTTTCCCCATGGAGAGTAGAGTGTCCAGCATATCAGTGCTGAGATTTATCATTTTTACATTCTTTGTCATTTGATCAATCTCTCCTTTGAGTCGACTTACTCCCTTCTTCAAATTGACTATTGTTTCTTTGTTTCTCCAGGACTTTGGATTCCTTGATATATTGGGTGAACAGTTTGTCGTAGGCACTGTTCATCACTTCATATGGTAAGAGTGTCGATTCATCTATAGCAAAATCTTGGTTAGAAGAATGTGCAGTAAAAGCTACAAAGTTGCTTATCTGTTCTTCGTCGCTCTTCTTCTTCTCCGTCAGACATGGAGGCTTTGTAACCCTTCTTCTATTTCTTCAGAAAGTTCGGGCATTCTTTTTTGGATATGGCCGTAGCCTTCATTGATAACGACATTCTTCTGAAACTTGTTTGGTACATTGTCTGTAGGGTTCTGATAGACATGTTTCCCACCTCTGTTTGAGAATCTTTTCATGATCCTGTTATAATTTTTAACCATCAAAGTGTTAGAGTTATGCCCCAGTCCAATATAAAAGTGATCTACATATGTAATGTTTTATCATCTTTCCGAATAAATAAATCGGCATATATTACTAATGTGTTGTAGTAATATATCGAATGTAATTTGATCTATGTCATTACGTGTGTAACCATTTATAGTAGAGCTGTAGATCAGAAAGAAATACATTTGATGAGTCCCTGATCAACTAAACTTCTTTAAAGAGCGATCAGTATGAGACCAACTCCTTGTGATCACGCTCTACTGATCATGGCAAAGTATGTGCCGGAGTTATATCATAGATATCATCAGGGCGATGATATCGGACAACCCAATTGTGAGTATGCAACATAGATCCAGTCATGAGATACTCACATATTGTAGCTTGTCATTATATCCTAAGACCAAAGAGTCTTTGTGTGCATTGTGTAACGAATACCTAAGTTTGACCTAGTCTAACGTTACCTGTAAAAGGATAGCTATAACGGCTTTGATTGGCTTGGATATTAATTGCATTTGTGAACTCGAAAGACGTCTAAAGGATTTATGACTCATACTCCGGTATGAGAAAGATATCCGTTTAGGCCACTTGATGAGTATGACTGAAGGAATAGCACGACCGTGCAAGTGATACCTTAGTATCAGTTTTCAGTCATCTCAGATATCAAGAAACATTGATTGATAAATAAGGGTGACGATTCTATGCCTATTGATCAATCTGGATATCGGTTTGATAAACGGAAAGTGACATGTACAATAACAGGTTAAATCGAATAATCGATAATCACAAACGTTGAGTAATCATAATGTCTTGCTAGAGACCATTTATGATGGAAAAGGTAAAATAGTAATTTTACCAGTCTGTCAACGGGTCGTGAGCCTAGAGGGTCAAACGCTTTAAGTACAATACGTGATAAATAAGTATGGATGGAAATTGGGAGAATCCGCTTATCAGTTTAGTCAAATTGAAAATGATTCGGTTGATTTCTGGCCTAGGTTTAGTAACCAGACGGTTGAAGAAATCGAGTTAGAGAAATTGGACCGGTTTAGCTAAACCATAATTAGAACTCAATTAAATGAGTTTTAATTTGGATTTGGTTAAATGGGCTTGAAGCCCATTTAGGGTTTTAATTCATGAATGGGCAAGAGTGTGAATATGAGATTAAATGGGTAAGTTGTATAATTATTTATTTGAATTTTAAAATAAGTTTTTTTTGTGATAATTACACAATTAATTTTGTGATAATTACACATTAATTTTTTGATAATTAGACATTATTTCTCTTACCCTTTTTGGCTCATAATTTTAATCTATCACTCTTCCTAATTCTCCCTTACTTGGCCAACCCTTCCTTTCATTTTTCCTCCATAGCCAACTTTGTCTTCTTCTTCTTCTTCTCATTTTCATTAGCAAGTGTTTGAGAGAAAACCGGTCAGGGTTGTTGTGCTTGTGTGGACTTGATAGAGAAACACTCCTCTTGTGGTTTTATCAATTAAAAGGTAAATTTTCAGTTTTGAAAAGTTTAATTGCATGATGAATTTCTCATTAAGATCATAGTTTTTATTCGATTCCTATGGTTCAATTTCGTACCGCTGCATGAAATTATTGTTTGGAACCCATGAGAATCTCTTTCACAAAGCAAAAGTTTGATTAGTATCATCTTCAGATTCAGAGTATACCTAATTTTGAGAGGGACACGTTGAGCTTGTCAGGGCGAGTCCCTTGAGTTTTTTGTCTGGAGCGGGAAGTGAGAGTTCAGAAGTCATTAATGAACCCATTAGTTCATCAAATCGAAGAGTTTTCAGATCGTGCATTTCTTCTATGGCAATCGACTTCATCTTAAATCTGGAATAAGAGATCTCAGAGTCTTACGAACCAGGTCTTCATCAGTCATGGGCTTTCCTAGAGAATGCGATTCATTTGCCAAGTCTCTGATCCGGATATTGAAGTCACTGATTGTCTCATCATCTTTCATGGATAATGCTTCAAAGTGTGTCGTGAGGTATTCAAGTTTTTGCTCGCGAACTTTGGTCGTTCCTTCATATGCTGTGGCCAAATTTTCCCAAGCATCTTTTTCTACCACACATGTGTTGACCAACCTAAACACATTCTGATCAACTGCATTAAAAATGGCATTCAGTGCATAGGAATTACCTAGGGCAGCCTGATCTTCTGCATCAGTCCAATCACTCTCTGCCTTGATGTGAGAGACGTTTTAATCATCGGTAGTGGTTGGAGCCACCCATCCATTGATCACAGATTTCCAAGCCTTGTGATCCAGTGTCTTGAGGAATGCGGTCATACGAGTCTTCCAATACCCATAATTCTATCCATCTAGCACAGGAGGTCTGTTAACGAAGCCTCCTTCTCTGGATCCAGACATGGCTTAATACCAGAATTTGTCAAACAAGAACACACCTAGTGAATTAAAATGTCCCCTCTGATACCAATTGAAATTCTGGTTAGATTCAAGATGTCTATCACAATGTTGAGACTAACTGTGAGACATCTTGTTGGTGCAAAGTCAACAATAAAAATGACGAACAGAAAGTAAACGACACAGGAGTTGGTTACCCAGTTCGGTGCAACATCACCTACGTCTGGGGGCGCTCTGCCAGTGAACAAGTTCCACTATATGTACTCAATCACACATACAAATCTTTACGATTATCACACAAATCTAAGCCCTATGGTATTATTACTAGTGTGAACTTAAACCAGGGACTCCCCCTGTCTCCGAGCCTCCGACTCGAGTCCACTCCTAGAACTGATCCCAAAGTTCCGTCTCCTTCTTTGTCGTCGTCTTCAAAGGTTTGCACACAGCTTCACTGGCGCGAGTTCGTCCAAAACATCCAAACAAATATTTCTGTGATACCTTGTTTGGAACACACAAGCTATATTCTTAGCTACAACATACAGCTCCCTAACACGCTCATCCAACACGCTTAGGAATTCTGTATATTGTCGACTAAAAAATAACTACACATCACCACCTTCTACGGGATGGAATGATCATCTATTTGTAGAAGATGCTATGAGGCTCTCTTTAGGGTTTCCTCAAGGATCTCGTACGCGCCTTCCCGATTCTGTCTCTTCCAAGTTTACTTTTACTGCTGCACTGTTGATACGGAAATAATCTTTCTGATATTCGAAGATCTTCTAATTAAGAAAACTTCAGAAAGTCTTCTGGCGAGATGTTAGATCGTGATGTCCGAGACTTCTGGATAGACATCTTCTGATTTGAGCATCGGCGTCTTAGGTCATGACATATAGATGGACATCTTTCCATCATATAAAATAGCCAACATCCGTAGGAACCACATACTCCAATGTCCAAAACTGGGGCGATGATATTAACTCACTTCAGTTTTGGGTATGCGGAGATCTTGGTTTAGATTCAGAAATAAGAATAAGAAATGTTCAAACTCAAGTATCTCTCACTTTAACTTAATTAAGAATCTGATTGAATGATTTTTCATTTGTAGATATAATGGTATTGTCGCAACCCAAATCAACGCGTTCTGGCAGTGAAGCGCTAAAGTCTCTTTTGTCAAATGACAAGCTCTCATGGACAATCCTCAAGAAATGATGGATGAGATCAAGGTATAATACCAAAAGAATGCTCGTGTCAAAAGATACGACACTCTTAGGGAGTTATTTCATAGCAGGCTCAATGCTGGTGAGGCAGTAAGCCCACATGTCCTCAAGATGAAGCGCCTCTTTGATCGATTGGCCAATCTCGGTCATAGCTTCACAGAGCAGCTGAAATCGGACATAGTTCTGATGTCTCTTCCTAAGGTTTATGGAGATGTAATTACTAGTTACAATCTCCATAATATGAAAAAGACCATCAAGGAACTACATGGGATGTTGGTGACAGTAGAGAAGAATCTCAAGGGAAAAACCTCTGAGGTTCTGATGGTCAATAAGGTTGTCAACTTCAAAAGAGCTGGCAAACCTATGGGCAAGTCACCAGGATATACCAACAAGGGCAAGGCTCCAGCAGTGGCGGGTAAGGGTAAGGCGCCAATGCACCTAGCTGGGCAGTTAAGGGTACCCAGGGGTCCGAAGATACCAGCGGTTCCTAGAACAAAAGGGAATGCTTCGACATCAGTGGTAATTTGTTATTACTGCCAGCAGCCAGGTCATTGGAAAAAGGATTGCAGGCAGCACAAGGAATATGTGAAGAGCTTGCAGAAGGGAGGACACCCTTCGGGACTTGGATAAGATATTTACGTTGTTGAGTATAATCTCAACGTTACTTTCTCATATACATGAGTAGTTGATACCAAGGCAGAAACTCACATTTGTGTTAATCTGCAGGATCTAGAAAGTAAGAAGCTCCTTGGGAAAGGCGAGCGGGATATGAGAGTCGGAGACAACAGTTCGGTGTCAACGACGGCTGTCGGTTATGTTAGTCTTAGGATGCCCACAGGGCTTATTATAGTTTTGAACGATGTCTTGTGTGTACCTACTTTTAGTAGAAATATTATTTCAGTGTCCAGTTTGGACAAACTTGGTTTTGTATTTTCCATAGATAATGGTCTATTTACTTTATCAAGAAATAATATTGTTTATGGCATTGCATCTATGGTTGGTGGTTTTTACATTTTAAATGTTGATAACTCTAACTACAGTTCAAACTATAACGGAAATAAGAGGTTGAAGTCGGATGACATAAACCAGACAGTGATGTGGCATTGTTGTTTGGGCCATATTGACGAGAAACGCGTCAAGTGTGGACTGTTAAGTCTGTTTGAATTCACACCAATCGAGAGATACGAATCTTGCATTATGGGAAAGATGACAAAGGCGCCTTTTGGCAGCTTAGGTGAAAGGGCAAGTGATCTCCTTGCCTTAATACATTCAGACGTATGTGGGCCCATGAGTACACAAGCCAGGAAAGGTTTCAGATACTTCATAACCTTTACCGATGATTACAGTAGGTATGTGTATGTCTATTTAATGAGACATAAGTCGGAATCCTTTGATAAATTCAAAGAATTCCATAATAAAGTACAGAACCAGCTTGGTAAGAGTATCAAGGCACTTCAGTCTGATCAAGGTGGCGAGTACTTAGACCAAGATTTTTTCAGTCACCTAAGGGATAACGGTATTCTCTCGGAACTAACTCCGCCAGGAACCCCTTAGCTGAATGATGTTTCCGAACGGAGGAACGGAACCTTGCTTGACATGGTTCGTTCCATAATGAGTCATACCGACCTTCTAGTATCTTTCTGGGCCATGCCCTAGAAACGAATGCATTCATTTTGAATCGGGCACCTACAAATGCCGTAGAGACCACTCCATTTGAGGTTTGGCATGGGAAGGCTCCCAAGTTGTCTTTCCTCAAGATCTGGGGGTGCGATGTTTATGTCAAGCGGATGCTTGGTGAAAAACTCGAACCCAAGGCATATAAGTGTGTCTTTGTAGGGTACCCCAAAGGTACTATGGGTACTACTTCTATAACCCCGAAGAGAACAAAGTTTTTGTTGCTCGAGGTGGGGTTTTCTTGGAAAGAGAATTTCTTTCCAAGAGTCATAGTGGGAGTCTTGTGCTTCTTGAAGAAATTCGAGAAGACACGGAAAAAACTTTGGAGGATGTAGAAGTACCCGATGAGGTTAATGATCAGAGTCCCATTCTAACACCAACTCTTGTAGAACCAAGGAGGTTTAAAAGATCTCGTCAAAACCCAGTCAGATATGGCTTCTTAGCCACAGAGGGTAATGACTTGATCGTTGTGGATCAGGATGATCCCGCAACAGTTCAGCAAGCCTTGTCTAGTCCCAACTCCAAAGAATGGCGGAATGCCATGGATGAGGAGATGAAGTCCATGAAAGACAATCAGGTCTGGAACTTAGTAGACAGCACACCTGAGATAAAACCTATAGGGTGCAAGTGGATATTTAAGGTAAAGACAAATACTTAATTAATTAATAAGTTTTGGGCTTTAAGCCTATTAAGGCTTTTAATTAATTAATTCTTAATTACAAATATAAAAGGGAAAATTTTCTGATTTTAATCACAAGAAAATTTTTCAAGAAAAAAAACCCTAGCCCTCTTCTCTCTCCTTGGCCGGTCGGCACCCCCCTTCTCCCTTCCTCCCGTTTTTCTTGCTTCGGTCTTCTAGCAAGGATCGTAGTAAGTATTTTCGGATTGCTCTTCCTGTGTGGACGTTCTCTAGAGGTCATTGAATTTATTTTAGTGACAACAGATTTCAAATTAAGGTATATTTTTAAGATTTGTTTTTCTAGCCTAGATCTAGTGATCAATCAATGATCATGTAAGATTCTTAATTTTACGGACTTTTGAGGTTAATTTATTGTATGGCATGAAGTTAATTGATTGGAACCCTCAAAAATTTCCTTCAATTGTGAAGTTTTTGAAGCATCTGTTCTCCAATATGTAGAAGAAGTTGAAGAAGATGTCACAACTTTATCTGTTCCTGTGGAAGCTGGTGAAAGAGACAATGTTAGGGAAGGTGTTTTACCTTCAGTTAAAGATGTTGCAGCAGATGCTGACACGGTGGTCGCTTAAGATGTCGCGGCTGATGTTTCTCAGGATGTCTTAACATCGTTGAAAAAGAAAATACTCATCGATAAGCAAGTCAGCCTAGCCGCGATGATGGAAGAAGATGTCTCTGAAGAAGAACAATCTCAAGAACAATCCATTGTTGGCTCGTGATGTTTGCTAGCTAGCGAATCAATGTATGTTCAGTTTCTCCAGATTCGTCAGAAGAGAAATAAGTGAGTGCTGCTACTGTTGTGGAAGAAGCCGATATAAGGGCATCTCTTTAAAAGGCATTCGCGAGACAAACCAAGGTATTCCTGATCCTACTCTAATGTTATGAAGAATGTCTCTACTTCATCTCCGTTTGATGAGCCTTCACAGAGTAATGGTATAAGAAAAATATGATGTAAAACTAGATGTTATAGAGGATGTTCCGACTTCTTCTGATCAAGAGAATGTTGAGAGAGGAGCTCAGTAAGGAGATCAGTGTGCTCAAATAGACCATCGAGACCCTCTTTCTCAAAAAATCTATATATGCATATCTTGTCCTGACTCAAGAAGAAGGTGCCGGTGAAGAAGATGAAATCTCTTAAGAAAAATTTATGGAAGAAGATCCTGGTCAGGACCAGACTACTGAAAAAGAAGTTGTAGAAGATGTCAGTAAAGCTGACAAAGAGATTGTCAATGAAGATGTAAATGAGGACGTCCAAAAGGATGTCGTAGAAGATGTTCCAACATCATATATTCGGATGCATGCGGGTGAAAGTAAAGTTGTTGGAGAAGATGTTCTCCACACCGATAAAGATGTGGTTGTAGTGAATCTTCGGTTAGAAAAGACAAACAAGAAGAGAAAGAGCAGAGAACCTGCTGCCCCTGTCAAGGAACTATCCAAGACAGCCAGAAGAAAACGAAGAAAGTCTCTCAAGTCCCCAGTAAGAAAAAGCAGAAGAATTTTGTCCCTATGTCTAGACATCTTGTAGATGAGCCGGTCTCGAGTGACGATGAATAGGAAGAATAGCCCATTGTTCCCCTTGGACGAGGTAACAAGAAATATGTGAGAGGTCAAAAGCTCCCAAGAAATGCTTCTGCAGCTCCTCTCGATATTGTCTCCTTCCACAAAGAGGATGGGGTCCTCAAGTAGAGATATGTGTACCAACGGGTCATTTTCCCGGAGAGGGAGTTTTCTGTTGAGGCCCAGAACATGGACATGATTGTGGAACTGCTCGCTGATGTAGGGCTCCTTCAAACTGTCGGCAACATAGATAACTTCTACCCCTCTCTGGTTAAGGAGTTTATTGTTAATTTTTCTCCTACTTGGAAGAGAGACGCTTGCTTCTATGGACCGCGTTCCCTCTCTTCATACCATCGCCAAGGAAATCTCAGGTGACGTAAGAAAGATCTGGTTGTCTGAATGAACTTTTTGTGATGTCTCCACTACTCCCTGAATTTATTTTGCTCTGATGATTAAGCTGGTATGCTTGTTAACTCTGTGTTGCCTGGATGAACGGTTCGTACATTTGACATGTTTTTGAGGCAATCAGGGGGAAAAGAAGAGTGACATGTCTGAAGACATGTTTGGATATCTTTTTGTGTCCTGATATTTGGTTGATAGCGATCATAGAAGCATAGAAGTGCTTGCCTAAAAAATAGCCAAAGGGGGAGATTGTTGTTACGATTAGATTGGATATATTTTTAGTTGACCAAAAGATGTCTGTTAACATGTTTATTCCTATAGTTCTAGCGAACAGAATGATGTTTGCTCTCATGTTGGAACATCTTTCAAGACGGTAATTTTGGTAAGTTTTTTACTTTAAGAGATATTCTATATTGAGATTGATTCTGCACGATTCAGAAGTGTAGAAGCATATGGAAACTTCACATTTGTTAGGGACATGTTCTAAAGGGTTAAGGAAACCCTAGAGATCATGTAGACGAAGCAACTGCTATTCCTCTTTTCAATTGTAGTTCGTTCTTTGTGTACAAGGTTCAGAGCTCCTAAGCGTGTTGAACTAGCGTGTTGGGAGGCTGGATATTTTGACAAGAACGACATACTTGTAATCATTCACTATTCGAAAGAATAAGGGCTTGAGTAATCGGGTTGTGCGTGTGTGATTGAAGATTCACGAACTTTCTTGTTTGAAGAACAGATGACGCACCGAGCAGAGGATATTGCTCGAAAAGTGGAATCGGGAGAGGATCTCAAATTCAGAGGGAGTCCCTGGTCTTGGTGTTCACTTGTAGTAATAACATAAGTCGTTTATTTGTATGATAATCATAAGGGCTTGTATGTACTATTGACTACTTCATAGTGAAACCATTCCTCTAGTATAGTGCCCCCAGACGTAGGTGACGTTGCACCGAACTGGGTAACCATATTGCGTGTCTTTTATTTCTTTTATGTGCTTGTTTAAATCAATAATCTATATACTGGCAAGTTGTCTATCACAAAACTCCAACATTGTGTGAGACATCTTGCAGTTTAACTGATCAGAATTTTTAGTTAAGGGCCTTAATCATTTTCTTTCCATTAATTGAGACGGGTGCATTTGATTAGGGATGAAATTACATTAGCAAAATATTCTAATGGACTCAATTTAATAGTTTATGTGTACCATCGCGGAAGCTAGGGTTTTCCTTCAAGATTTATAATGAGTGAATGAGGTTATCTTAACTTTATTCGATGCAGGTTAGATATTGGTAATGGATTCACCACCTTTCGCAGACCCGAAAGAACCGGGGCTTTCGTAAAATTGGAGAGCCTAACACTTTAATTACAATAACTTAATCAACTTTCATTTTTAGTAATTGAATTTATCACTAACTCTCATTAAATCCCCGAAAACTCAACACCCTTTTATTTTCTAGTTTTGTGTGTGAATGTTTATTTTAAGAATGCTTGGTGGATTTTTACATATATTAGTATTTTTTGGATTTTATCATTGCTTGTTTCTCTTGACCCCACAATTCGAGCACCTAGATTATCGTTCGCTAGCTAAACCTTTCTGTGGTATCAAAATTTTGGGGCGTAATATACGCCCTATATTACTGAGCGACCGGTACACCACCGCATGCAACGGTGATCTTATCCCCGGCCAAGTCGGTTTTTGTATGCTACTGCTTACATTAGTCAAACCAATGGCCAGAAAAAATATCATTATGGGACAAAGACTATTTTATTAGCAACGACTTTATTTGGTTAAATTATAAGTGGCGGCGTACCTTCTCCAACATTGTACCACTAAGAGAATTTTAGACACACATTGTAGAGGGTACACTACGGTAATTTTCATGGTAGAAGCGCACCTATTTGGTACCTCATTGTGATGGAAATTACAGTGGTATTCCAAGTTTAGGTATGTTGTTGTTAGGGGTGAGCATGAGTTGGGTTGGACAGCTCATGACTTATTTTTTGGTACAACCCAGACTCAACGGGTTGACAATTTTCATGTCCATTCCCGGCCCATGAAGAGTGTTGTCCGCTGGAAAAGTGTGCGGTTTGAGCCCTGACAGGTTCTGGGTTAGTCCAGCCCGTCCATAATATTAAAAAATAACATATTTTACACAAATTGATTGCAAAAGTAAATTATGTGCACATAATCATATTGCAAAATTAATACTTCAATATCATAAAAACATATTGTCAATAACAGTAGTTTATATGGAAATTGTGTTTTTAAACTTGTTTGCTAGAAAAACTTAAAACGTCCATTTCAAAATTAGTGTTGGTTAGTTAGTTAGTTAGTTAGTTAGTTAGTTAAGTTCATTAGGCCGGGTTAGGTTGGATTGGTCCGGACACCCCACTTCATATCCGCAACCCGACCTGAGATATCTATATGTTGCATGTTCCCGGCCCGGGTCACTTCGAGTTGGGAATATGAGTGAACGGGTTGGTCCGGATTGGTCCGGGTCACGCATTGGACCGGGTTTCCCGGACATTTATGCTCACTCTAGTTGCTGTTGTGACGTTATGGCTTAGTGATTGCCGTCAGGCGGGTTCACCATGGTTAGCGAAGAAAGATTGAGGCAGTATCCCTCTATCTTAGGTGGACCAAGCTATCAACATTTGGTTAGAGATAATTTCGGCATTAGAAAGGTGTATCACGGGCAACAAGACATTCCTATCAATTTTGCAAGTGGTATCTTTAAAATTTGTTAAGTGGTATGCTAATTGTTGATCACAGTTTAGATAGGGAGCCATTATATTTTCACTGGTGGTTCTGGAGGAGCAGGGTTGTCGAAATCGTTAGGTGATGTTTAGTTAGACAAGGCCTTCGACGCCTAAGCAGGGCCTAGACGGAGCCTATGCGGTGGATTAGGCGAATTTCCAATTATATTTTAGTCATTTCTTGAATTATGTTACATCATTGATGCTAACTTAACGGTAGATCAATTCTATTAAAACTGAAATATATTAGTGAATACCCCAAATAAACAGTTACACTAACGGTAGAGCATGTGCAATTTAATCAAATGTTCATTGGTTTGAATCTCTATCATGTGCATATTTTATGCTCTAGAACACAAATGGGCCAGATTAACTAATAGGCCCAATGAAAAGACCGGACCTGAACCGGTGCCTGGGCCCTCGCGTAGGAGTAATGTCGTAAGATAAACAAAATTAGGGATAATTGCAAAACATATATGAGGGGGATCGGGACAAAAACGAATTTTCGGAGCTTTTTATCGTCATTTCTAACATTAATCTTAAAAAAAGTATTTAATTTGGCCAAAATAAAATTAAAATCAAAACATTATAAATTAATGTAATACGTATACAGTGTGTTATAATCCTAAGTACTCAAAAACTAAAGTTGATACTTGATAAATAGAGGTTCAAAATTAAAGTTTTATTGAATGGAGATTAAATTTGAACAAAAGAAAATTTAAAATAAAAATATTTTGAATAATATAATACAGACCATATTGTTATTTTTATTATTTATCTAGTATATAATGTGCAATGTTGTAAAATATCTACGAGTTAGTCCGATTATTCGTCTATCATTAATTGATTAGTATCTAGAAGATCCCTGTGCCGACTAACTCTTACCATTTTGTACAACACTGACAATGTGTTAAAAGTAAAAATTTTATCTGAAGAAGTCCATTTGGATGGTTTGTGCCCCCGCGTCTTAAAGAGGGAGAATCAGTTGATCACTTAATTCTTTTTTGTCGTAAAACACCCGTCATATGCCCAGTGCTCGGGTTTCGATAGTATATGGAGACGGTTGGGAAGTTCGGCAATATTGGTTGAATGGTTCTTGTAGGGTATGAGTTGTGCCATCTAGGAGGAATTTGCATCCATCTCATGGGCGTGTTGGGGCAAGAAACCAAACAATGTGGAAACATGCCCAATTCGACCCTACTCAAGTATATAGTTTTAATAGCCACATTAACAAGGTCTGTCTGCATGGGAGAGTTTAAAACGTGACAGTGATCGAAGGGGAAGGAATTCTCCAATTGATACAGGAGTTGTGGAAATTAATATAGACGGAGCCTTAAATTCTCAGCTGGGAAGATGGGGTATTGGTCTTGTAAGTCGAGACCATGAAGGTGGTATTTTACGCCTGAAGTATGATCACATAGAGGATATGTCTATATATATATGACACAAGCTTAAATAAATTATGAGTATATTAGATGTTTCCATCCAAACTTAACGTCAATTTGCATAAATAATCGTGTGTAAGTGAAACTACATTTTACTGGAAAACTTCTATAAACTGATATTTTTATATCAACAAAATGAAAAGTTTATTGATAAAACAAACAATATTTTTCTAGAAGGAAAAAAAAATTATCCAATTACATCAACAAAACTAGAAGAAAGCAACAAGAGAAAATAAACAAATATGTATAAAAAGTAGAACAAGAAAAACCCAAAACTTCAACAGTTAGATTTGAGCTTAGTAAAGTACTCAGACTCGATAGATTCAAATAATTAATTTAAATTAATTTATTGTTTAACTAACATCTCTTCAAATAATAAAATATTACGGTCTAATCAATATTAATATCAGTTCTATAAACTGATGGAATGTGATATGTTTTTGTTTGAAGAGATTTTAGTTGAATAATAAATTATTTTAAATGATTTTTTAATTTAATAAATTAATATTAATTATATTTAATTAGTACTACTAGGCGTGATTTAGAAGAGAAGATCGAAGACTCGAGCAATCCGATCCGGAGCTTAGTATCCAGAGTTTGCCTGATTTCTTCTCATTTACTCTTCAATCTCAGATCATGTTTTGTGTATTTTGCACCATGATGAGGGGCTAAAACCCTAAATCATATTTTTGGAGTTAATTGAGTTGTAGATTTTGCTTGTGTTTATTCTTGAATGTGAACATAACTATTTCAAGTTTATCATATAAGTTTGAGGCTAAGCCCGAGAGGGATAGTTGAAAGCCGATCTAAGTAGAAATCGAGAGATCGATCTCCTGGAGTCGATCGCGAGGATCCTAGAATTGTTGAACTTAAAGCTGTAGAGGACCGATTCTAAAAATCCCGAGAGGGTTATCGGTCCTATATTAGGTGTTAACCAAAGTCGAGAGATGGTTGACGTAATTATAGCATAGGCCACTACTCAATTATCGCATCTGATTGTCTTGTGAATTTGGATTGGCATTGAGCCGTCAGTCTAGCACTGCTGGTGGCTAGTTAAATTGATTTCACAACCTATTCATTTCCCGTTACTTGTTTACTTTTATATTATTGAGTGTTTGAGTGGTACTACATAAAACCAACCCATTGGACTTAGTTCCTCTTTCAATTTATGCAATTCGAATATATTTCATCTGAATAGGGACCCTTGTTTGATCCCTATGGAATCGACCCGGGTATTAGCCGGTTAGAAATTACTTGACGAACATCGATCACGCCCTCCCTTACACGGCTCGGTTGTCGACCCCAACCGAGTTACTGGTGTCAAGTTGGCGCCGTTGTCGGGGATCAAACGGTTCTTACTCAAATAAAGTGTAATTGAGTTGCTTGTTTTTGCATTTTACTTTTCTGAACGATAACCCTAAAAATTTCTCGTTTTCCTTCAAGCAGGTACGTATTAGTGTATGACCATGTTAAATGGACCTTCTCAACACGAAATTAATCCAGAGATAGAAGCTCTCTGCAGGAAGAATAACGCGAACAAGAGATGAATCGTCGTAATCAGTAGAATGGACAGAGGGTACTGAATCAGCAAGGGGTGCTTAATCAACCCGATGAACAGAGATCCACCCCGTTTAGTTGATTAGGATGGAGAGTTTGAGGAGCGGGATCGCAATGATGGTCTGGCCTATGAGGATGATGAGAATCCAAGACTTAACAACCAACCTCATGAGATTGATGAGAATGGGAATATGTTGCAACTACCACCACCAGGGAAACTGTCAGGCCATGTCGATGGAGTGAGGAATCAGAATTTCATGCCTCCGCTGATTAGATATCAGAGAATGCCACCAGCACAGGCATAAAGAGGGAGATACCCACACATAAATTTCCGTCAGCAACCCATTCCACCGGTGCACTTCGAAGTTAAGCCGGTGATGATGAACCTACTAGCCACAATACTCCAATAAAACGGGTTAGCCATAGAGGACCCGCATTCTAACCTGGAAAATTTTGCGGGAGTATGTGAATCTATAGGGAGCATGATACCTTTAGAAAAAGTGAGCTGCAGACTCTTCCGTTTCTCATTAGCAGGAGGAGCTCGTGAGTGGTACAACAAGCTGCCCAAGGGAGATAAGGAGAATTGGGACGTGCTTCAAGAACTTTTCCTGAGCAAATTCTTCCCAAAGCAAAAAAACCTAAAAATACCGAAACAACATCAACCGTTTCCAACAGTTTGAGGGCGAATCATTGTATAAATCTTGGGAGAGGTTCAAGAAACTTCTGTTGAGATGTCATGATCATGACATCACCTCTAGGTCGTTAAACCAGATATTCTTCGAATGTTGTTTTACTGAGACATAGACGGTGTTAAACTTAGTAGGGAATGGTGCAATATTGCTTTGAAGGGCGCCAGATGAAATTTATGACCAGATTTAGCTATGTGCAGAAGCCAACCATCAATTTGTTAGTAAAAACACGCCGAGGATTGAAGCACGTGACATTTGTAAAAAAAAATGACATTTCTGACCAAGATGCCAAATTAGATGAGATTTTACATCATATCACAGGAGGCGGCCAAGTAGCTCACATGGAAACTGAGGAAGAGGCCAAGTGCAAAATCTGCGGTGATCCGGGGCACAATTATGAAGAATGTGGGCACCAAACTCAGGGGGTGGCCTATGTGAACAAACAGATCCTGAAGAACCATCAGTTCAACCATGTGACCGCACCGAATGAGAATGATCAGTATCAGAATGACCGTTATCAGAATGATACGGTCAAAAATCAATTTGTTGGATCAAGAAGCAACAATCAAACTTCGGGAGGTTCAGACAACTACGGGAGTACTTCCAGGCAGCCATATCCCGACCAGGTGGGGGAATTGGAGGGTATATGGGGGCCAAGACAACTTTGGAATTCAGAATAATGTTCCTAGACCTCAGTATAACAGTTCTGGGGGGAACAATGGCTGTGGCAACTATGGAAGTAACAAAAGCAGCAACGGTTCAATCAGAATCAGAACCAACATCAGAATCAACCCGCAGTTACATCTGACAACATCACAATTAATGAGTTGAAGGAGATGATGGCAGGGTTGAGCAAGAAAGGGTCTTATTCAACATGGCTAAGGCATTAAAAACTCCGAATTCGGAATTCCAGTCTTGCTCACAAATTGACATAGTTGAAGAAGCAGTTAAGGAACAAGGAACCATGGTACTGGAAGATGATGAGAAAATCCCATGTGCAATCTATACATAACAGGGCACTAAGATGGACAAAGGTCTGCGAGAAAGACCGAGTAAAAAGCCAATTATAGGCTATATAAGGGTTGAACCACTCTTTGATGCTGACCGGAAGGTAGAAGCGAAAATATCCTCAATGGTTGAAGCCCCGTCGGTTGAATCGAAAGCACTACCAAATCATTTATAATATGTCTTCTTAGGAGAAGGCACTACCCTACCGAAAATCATATCATCAAGCCTTTTAGCGGAGCAAGAAGCATACCTGATAGAGGTGTTAAAGCAGCACAAATGGGCAATAGGGTGGAGCATAGTTGATATCCAAGGGATTAGTACATCGATATGTCAGCATAAAATTATTCTAGAAGGTGAGAAGAAGACATCAGTTGAGCAACAAAGACGATTGAATCCAGCGATGAAGGAGGTAGTAAAAAAAGAACTCATTAAATGGCTGGATGCATGTATCATCTTCCCTATATCAGATAGCTCTTAGGTCAGTCTAGTCCAATGTGTGCCAAGGAAAGGAGTGATGACATCTGACGGGAGGAAATCTCGGCAAGCCGAAATCTACCCGCTCCCGAGCACACGTCAAGTGCACTGGTCGTCAAGTAATATGGGGCATTTTAAAGCCCCGAGTTATTGATCTCACGAGGACCGTTAGCTGCTGAACATGGGAGTACACGTATCTAATGTGTCAGGTCTAAGCGATCAAAAATTGGTTTTGGTTTTGAAAATTTACACTAAAAGAAATCTCAATACGAACATGCAATATATGAAAGCGTCACCAATCACAAATGCACACTCAAGAATTATGCAATTAATATCACAAGAACCAAATATTATAAAGGCGATCGGGGAGTCGGGATTTTGGGGGATATGTCATTTTACCAATTTACCAGATTTAGTTATTAACTACGGGAAAGCCACTTTAAAAAACAGAATCAAGTGTCGAGAATCCCATACCTATCCTAAACATATCTCTTGTTTGCAAGGGTTTCGTCTAATTAAAATAAATTAGTCAGGCCATTAACTAAAATACTTAATTAGGGTCATCTTAAAGGTTATGTAAAAATCTCCATCCTTCAGCCTGGCGCCCTATTGATATGTAAACCGTACCCGCGGTATATGTATCCCCGTCACATATTGCAATTACGAAGTCGTCACAAATCAAATTACAACCTCAAGACATACCGTGTAGATCCGGCCCCCAAATGCTACATTCCACCTGAGAGCTAGCATTAATATCACATTCAAGGTCTTAATCATTTCACAAACCCAATAATTCAATCTTTAATCCATTTAATCAATTAAATTTATATCCCCATTCATCATTTTCCCCGACCTAAATACTTAGCTACTCATGGCATTAAGAATACAATTCAACACAACCATGACAATCAACCTCAATTCCATCATGCAATCCAACACAATTATCATATAAATCTCATGAACAAATTCAATTCTCAATACAAGCATGTAAATTCCCAATCTCAATTCTCAATACAAATATGAAAATCCCCAACAACAATCTGAAAATAAAAACCCAAGATAACTACTACCAACCTCAAAAACGACCCTCCAATCTTCCTCCAAATCCGCTCTAAGTCGCCTCGTCGTCGCCTCCAAGGGATCACCCATGATCCTCCTCTTCTCCCTACCTCTAAACAACTCTAACCTAACTATTTTTCTAAAATATGGGTGATAATTTTATAGGTATAGGGGTTGGGTATATATAGGAGGGAGAACAATCCATTTAAAAATCAAAAACCCAAGATTTTAGAAGCTATTTTGACCAGCCTGCCGGGTGGGATCCGTCAGGTCAACTCGGTAGGTTCCCTTTTTTTTTCTTGTGCTGATTCGGGTTGCCGGGTTAAGGGAAACCTGTCGGGTCACACCCGGAAGGTCAACCCGGCAGGCTTCTCCAAGGTGACCAGGTGGGCTTCTCGCCCTTTTCTTTCAACATACACACGGGTTGCTGGGTTAAGCCCAACCTGTCGGGTGGGATCCGGAAGGTTGACCCGGCAGGTTGCCTTGAAGCTGCCCGGGTAAGCTCCTCGCTCTGTGCTTCCCTCTGGCCATGGGTTGCCGGGTTAGCCTGAGCCTGCCAGGTTGGATCCGGCAAGTTGACTCGGCAAACTCGCTTCTTTTTCCCGCCTTTGCGTTTTTAGTTCCTTTTAGCCTCTTTTCGACATGTTTTCATCAAAAACACTTCTCGGGCCATTCGTGAGGTAAAGTAGCATTTTATTCACCTAAAACTAATAATTCGGGACAAAATGGGGATATAAATGAGGAGATTTTACTAGGTTGGATACATAATATCCGACCACATCAACATCTATTACAAATGGGAAGAATGAGCTCATCCCCTCATATGCATGTACTATAAGAAATTGAACGAGGCAGCGAGGAAAGACCACTTCCCACTACCAATTATTGACCAGATGCTGGATCGACTTGCGGGACACGATTATTTTTGCTTTCTAGAAATTTGGGACTTATGCTTCACCAGTCCATTTGGTACTTATGCTTTCAGCAGAATGCCGTTTGGGTTGTGCAACGCACCAACAATTTTTCAGCGGTGTATGACGGTAATCTTCCATGACATGACTGAAGATTTCTTGGAAATTTTCATTGATGATTTTTCGGTCTTTGGGAAAACGTTTGAATGTTATTTATCTCATTTGAAACAGGTGCTAAGAAGATGTAAGGAGACTAACCTACTGCTCAACTGGGAGAAGTGTCATTTCATGGTCAAGGAAGGAATTGTGTTTGGGCACAAGATATCCGGAGCTGGAATCGAGGTGGACTGGGAAAAAATATCAGCAATCGAGCAGCTGCCCCCTCAAGTTTCAGTGAAACAGATCAGAAGCTTCCTAGATCATGCAGGTTTATATAGGAGATTTATTCAGGACTTCTCCAAGATAACCAAACCCCTCTGCATGTTGTTAGAGAAGGATGTCAAGTTCAACTTCGATCAGAAGTGCAAAGAAGCATATGAGGAACTGAAAAAGAGATTGGCGACAACACCATTTGTTATGCCGCCAGATTGGACAAGACCGTTCGAGATCATGTGTGATAGCAATGACTTGGCAGTAGGAGCGGTGTTGGGACAAAAACACAACAACATGTTCCGGGTGATATATTATGCAAGGAAGACACTGGCTGGAGCACAACTGAATTACATGATCACTGAAAAAGAACTCCTAGTTGTTGTGTATGATGTAGAAAAGTTTAGGCTCTATCTGTTAGGGTCCAAGACAGTAGTTCACACAGATCACTCTGCAATCAGGCACCTATTAGCCAAGAAGGAATCCAAGGAAAGACTGATCCGGTGGGTTCTATTGTTGCAGGAATTTGATTTAGAAATCATTGACAGACCGGGCACAAAGAATCAGGTTGCAGACCATCTGTCCAGGCTAGAGAAAAATAAGGATGAGGTTGAGATGAGCATTAGGGATTCTTTCCCTGACGAGCAGCTTTTTACTATTTCGGCGTCTCGACCTTGGTTTGCTGATATAGCCAAGTATGTGGCTAGTGAGGTCATCCCTCCAGATTTGAGTTCACAGGAAAGGAAGCGGTTCTTACATCACTGTAAGGAGTATTATTGGGACGAACCGTACTTGTTCAAGAAAGGAGTGGACTCGATCTTTAGGAGATGCATTCTGGAATAGGAGATGAGCGATGTATTGGAAGCTTGTCACCAACTCACCTTATGGAGGACATTATCAAGGAGACAGGACCGCCTTCAAGGTCCTGCAATCAGGTTTTTATTGGCCAATTCTTTTTAAGGATGCTCGTGAGTTTGATAAGGGTTGTGACAGGTGCCAAAGGACAGGGAATATATCACGCGGGAACGAGATGCCTCTAACCATCATTTTAGAAGTGGAATTATTTGACGTATGTGGCCTCGATTTCATGGGACCGTTTCCTAAGTCCTTTGGAAAAGAGTATAGTATAGTGGCAGTAGATTACGTGTCTAAGTGGGTGGAAGCAGAAGCATGTAGTGATGTAGATGCTTTAACCGTTATCCGATTTGTGAAGAGACACATCATCTGCAGGTTTGGAACCCCGAGAGCAATAATCAGCGACCAAGGAACTCACTTCAGAAACCAGTTCTTACAGGCGTTAGCTCAGAAATTTGGGGTGAAGCACAAGATGTCAGTCGCCTACCATCCATAGTGCAATGGCCAAGCAGAAGTGGCCAACAGGGAGATCAAAAAGATCCTGGAGAAGACTGTGAACCCGTCTCGCAAAGATTGGTCAATGAGGTTAGATGAAGCTCTCTCTGCATATAGAACTGCGTATAAAACACCTCTGTACTTGTCTCCTTACAGGTGGTCCTCGAGAAAGCGTGTCATCTACCACTCGAGATAGAGCATAAGACTCATTAGGCAATAGCTCAATGCAATATGGATCTCGATATGACCGGATAGAAGCGGCTGCTGCAACTTGATGAACTCCAAGAATGGATGAATGAAGCATATGAGAACAACATGATCTTCAAGGAGAAGATGAGAAGATGGCACGACAGATATATCATGAAGAGAACATTAGAACTGGACCAGCTGGTACTTATGTACAAGGCTCGCTTTTAGTTATATCCCGGCAAACTCAAGTCGAGGTGGTCGGGACCATTTAAAATTCTAACTTATTTCTCTAGTGGTGCAGTTGAGTTGATGAACTTATCAGATAAATCAACTTTCATAGTGAATGGGCAACATGTGAAGCAATACCTTGGAGCAAGTCAGGAAGCAGGAAGCCCGGATCGAAAAGAAGTGGAAGACCTCATGTTCATCGTGGTCAGTCCAAAAGCGATCGAAGTCTAGATAGCCACTCAGTCCAGCTGAAGGACGGTAAACAAAGTGCTTTTTGGGAGGCAACCAAAGTTATGCGTCAAGTATGGTCGAGACTCACAAGGGTCTTAAGTGTGGTGTGTAACCGAGTTACACACCATAATTGAGTTTTTTTTTCTGTTTTGTGAAGTCAATAATTAAAGCTCAACATGGTCTTAAGTGTGGTGTGTACTCCATACACACCACAGGTTGTATATTTGACATGTTCGTGGAAAGTGTGCAGGAAGATACGTGAAGGAAAGGTAAAAAAAAAGACTAGAGAGCAGAAAACACACTTCGAGAGGTGTAACGATCGTTACCTTAAGTGTAACGATCGTTACAAAGGCAAAATCAACTTCCAGAGAGCCGCAACAATGCTGTAACGATTGGTGTGACGGGGTTGTAACAATGATGTAACGATCGTTACACTCTCTGTAACGATCGTTACAGTTGCTTGGTCAGGAAGCAGAGGAGAGATCAAAACATTGTCGTCCCAAAGATGTGACGATCGTTACGGCGTATGTAATGATCATTAGAAAGGATAAATAAATGCAACGATCGTTACAAATGGAAAGGAGAAGACAGTGAGTTGCAATGATGCTGTAACAATGGGTGTAACGGGCTTGTAACGATGGTGTAACGGTCGTTACATCGATGTAATGATCGTTACACCCCGCGATTCTGCAGTTGATAAGAGGGGTCGAGTCATTTATCTCCTCACAATGCCTTATCCACCTCCGAGAGCTCTCAAGACCAGGCGATTTCCAGTGACTCCGGCGCCTGATTCCGGCCAAATCCACCGGCCAAACTCCATAAAGAGGTTAGGGTTTTGCTCCTCCTCCCTTTTGCTATCATTCTATCCGATTGAAAATTTCCCTAAACTCACCATTTGAGCAAGCTTTAGAACCCTAGAACCTCAATCCCCAAATTCGAACTTCAATAGTTGAGAGTGGCTCCTAAGGTTGCTAGAACCACGAGAGCTAAAACCACAACTACTGCAAGTGCATCCAAGAAGAGGAAGACCACCAATTTTATTGAAAATCAAACCTCCGCCATAGTAGGCCCATAGACCACAGTCCTCGGACGAAATATATGCACCCCGTGTTTGAATTTTGCTGGTGCAGAACAACAGAATTACCTCAAGGAGAGGGACAGTAAAATTTGTGTTAACAAGTTCTTCAGCAAGCAAGTGTACCTCAAGCTCGGGATTCTAGAATCCCTCAAGGAGAAGGCGAAGGTGATTGGGTTGCCCAAAATGTTTAGTTGGAGACTGCCAACATATGAAAACCTTACCCGAGAGTTCCAGACAACTCTCAAATTTATCGAGAATCGTATGTTTATGCAATTCAGGCTATGCAACAGAAAAATTCTGACCGAGAAGAGCGACCTCTCCAACATTTACGAATTTGACGACATAATTATGGAAGCAGAGAGGAGGTTTGCATACAACAAGCTTGAGTCGGTAGTAATGTGGAAGGAGCTTATTGGCGAGGATGTATTCAGAGGGCACAACTACGCGTCGGCACTCTCGGATGAAGAAAGGGAATTGGTCTATGTGCAGCGGGTGCTATCGAGCTCGTTATTCGGGCAATGATTGTCATTCGAAAAGATTAACGCGAAGGAGCTCAAGATTTGAGAGTCCGGTTAGTGTTGTCCGATGATTGTCAATCGAAAAGCTTATCACCCAATGCACACATAGTAGCCACGTGCTTTACTTAGATTTGAGAGTTCAGTTAGTGCTGTCGGCTGTCTAGGACCAACCTTGGGAGAGATTCTGTTGGCCATCATTGGACGATTTAGCCTAAATAAAGCCTACCCATAACATAAGTTGTCCCTAGTACCCGAAGTTGAGCCAAATGTTTTTTTTTCTTGACCCGAACATTATAAGCATATGTGCCCTTTTCGTTTTTGTATTCAATGCAAATGCAACCATGTGCATCAATGCTTTGTTGCTTATAGAGTGAGGGATTGATTTCGTGATACTAGATTGTGTATAGGAACGGAGTAACAAAATCATTTGGAAAATGGCTATGATCGAGGATTTGCCGAATCACATGAGTTTAGAAAATGTTTTCACAACTTATTTTTCTAAAAGGCTCACCCTTACAGATTCCTAACTTGGGCAACACGCAAGAAAGAAAGAAAAAAACCGGGAATACTTACCAAAATTTGATGGAAAACTGAGACCGAGCTCAAGTCCGAAGGAAAATGCATTTCAATGAAAAATGAGCACTTTGAGTATAAAATTGAAAATTTTACAAGATTGATCATTTTTGAAACAAGCCTAAGTTTGACAATCGAAAGGAAAAGATATGAGTGAGATGAGGGGTATAACGATTTTAGGACAAGAATATTCGGTAAGTGAAGATGTAATTTGGGAATGTGAGGATAAGAAACTTGGTGATGATGCACCATTAGCCCATTTTATTCTTCTTAAACTCCACCCGAACCTAAGCATAACGTTACAAGCCATCCGATAAAGTCCTACACCACCGGAATCACCTAGGACCTTAGATTTTCCCAAAAGCGAGGAAACTTCGGGTCGAATATAGTAATTGAATGGCCCAGGGTTTAGGTGGGATGCGTGTGTGAACACATGGGTGTATCGTTGATAGTGGAGTCTTGATGAAAGGGTGATTTGTACTTCTCCTCAAGCTTTGGTTTTTGTGCGATTACCTGAACTCATATTTCTTTTTATATACAGTTAAGCATTTGTGTTAGTAGTTTTGAGGCGATTTGATGTCGTGAGTGCTCAATATAATTTTATGAATGGAACTTTGCAATGCCATGAGAGTCTATGTTTGAGTCTGTATTTTGATTGTGTCTTTTTCGGGTTGGGGGCTCTTTCCTACAAAACCCTCGGGAGAAGACCAAGCTCCCCCTACGGAGTTAACTTCGGGGTTCGCACTTCGGTGCATACTTGGTCCATTCTGCACTACTTTGTTTCTTATCAAGGACGATAAGGCTTTAAGTGTGGGGTGTTAATGTGGGTACTATCGGAGTCCATTTCGACGCCTAAGAACCCACATTTAGTGCCACATCGTCCCTCGTCTCGTGATAAAAGAGCCCTATTTATGCTACTTTTACGTCTTTGGGTATACTTAGTGTCAATGTGCAGAATACAGGTGAAAAGGATCAAAACCGAGCTAAATTGAGAACTAAGAAAAACAAGATAAGAAAAGGGAGAAGAGTTTAAGAAGTGGCGATCGTTACAACATGTGTAACGATCGTTACAACATGTGTAACGATCGTTACACCTCCAAAGCTCGAGACAGAGAGTTGTAACGCTAACGTAACGGCAGGTGTAACGCTGATGTAATGATCGTTACATCCACTGTAACGATCGTTACACTCCCAAATTCAAAAAAGATAAAAACCAAACATAATTTCGGAGCAAGGGTTCCGCGTTTTGACAAAGTTCCTACCTTCTTTTGAGTTCCAAGGGCAGTTCCAGAGCCCTGATCCATCTCCCATCACCTGAGATCAAGAAGACTAGCACCATGCGTGATTTGGAAGAGAAGATCGAAGATTCAAGCATCCGATCCAGAGCTTAATACCCAGAGTTTTCCTGATTTCTTCTCCTTTACTCTTCAATTTCATATCATGTTTTGTGTATTTTGCACCATGGTGATGGGCTAAAACCCTAAATCATGGGTGCTAGATAAAGACACTTTTTGCCTGAACATGTTTCCATGGATATCATTTGGAGTTAATTGAGTTTTAGATTTTTCTTGTGTTTATTCTTGAATGTGAACGTAGCTATTTCATGTTTATCATCTAAGTTTTAGGCTAAGCCCAAGAGGGATGGTTGAAAATCGATCTAAGTAGAAATCGAGGGATCGGTCTCCTGAAGTCGATCGCAAGGATCTTTGAATGGTTGAAGTTAAAGTGGTTGAAGACCGATTCAAAAAATCCCGAGAGGGTTATCGGTCTTGTATTAGGTGTTAACCAATGTCGAGAGACGGCTGACGTAATTATAACATAGGCCACTACTCAATTATCGCATCTGATTGTCTTGTGAATTTGGATTGACATTGAGTCGTCGTTCTAGCACCCGTGGTGGCTAGTTAAATTTATTTTACAACCTATTCATTTCATGTTACTTGTTTACTTTTATGCTATTGGGTGTTTGAGTTATACTATATAAAACCAACCCATTGGACTTAGTTCCTCTTTCAATTTCTGCAATTTGAATATTATTCATCTAAATACATACCCTTGTTTGATCCCTATGGAATCGACCCGGATATTAGCCGATTACAAATTACTTGACGAACAGCGATCACGCATTCCCTTACACGGCTCGGTTGTGGACCCCGACCGAGTTACGGGTGTCAAGTTGACATGTGTCATGACCTCTCTACGAATGCTACGTGAAGGCGCACCCATCCATGGTTCGGGGAGTCTAGACAAGTGTCACACATGTTCCCATACCATCTTTGAATATGGTCCAGTTCTTGTGTGATTTCTCCGCTAATGCGCACGACATCCACACAAAACTGACCATCTCATCTAACTAGCATCCCCATGAATGCGACACGAAGGCGCACCCATCCACGATTCGGGGAGACTAGACGAGTTTCATATGGTTTACTTTCCTTTATCTTCATTGTAGCTTCATTCGTCATGATTGTAGATGACCTTTGAGCAACAGCCCTAAAAGAGATTAGTAGGTCTACCATGAAACGAACCATAACCAATAGGGTTCGATTTTTCCCATTTGAACATACACCATTTTACTGTTGTATTCCAGGTGGAGTCCATGATCTCACGATCCCACAATTTTCAAGATGATTGACATGAGTCTTCATCCGGGTATCTCCCACTTGGATCCAATTCAAGTCCATTAAGACCCTTTTCAACTTGACTGTACTGACCACTTGTGAGCTACGGGATCTACGTACATTGGAATGTACTAGTTCCATTAGTTCACAAACCCCTTTAAACAACCTCCGCATCACCAATTAAACTGAACTCAGCCGGATTTAAAGGTCCACACTTTTGAACTGTTTGATATGCAGTTCTCATTTACGTGGGTTTAACCAACAGTGCCAAATTAGAATTCGGTTTGAATCACCATATTCGACCGTCTTCTATCTATGTTATATATTGACCTTAAGTTAGTATCACCCATGTCTAACATATTGTGATCATGAACTCATAGAGACTTTGCATAACAATTGTTATTTCGGCACATATCGTTAAACGATATTATCAAATAGGACGATATTGTTCTTGTCCAACAAGAAACCAAAATTATGATCCTGCTGAAATCAAGAACATATAACCAATTGTTAAATGCATAACTAAACCCAACGGGCATAGTTAATCTAATGATCACTAAAACAACTCACACACTTGTTGTGATATATGTTATCTGTAGGATCATCTCTCCCTTGGTCAGTCCTCCTCTACTTTTGAATTCCAACACATCTAATGTGCCATTTAGTATCCAATACTAGGGAATCAAGAGTAGGCAGACTTATAACATAAGTCCTCGAAGATGTGGACCCACCACATCTTCTAAGTCATCTTGGTATCTCTTCCATTCCTTTTTCTTATGACCGTCCATATTGAAGAAAACAGACGATACCCTTGCGTTTGGAATTGGCCTTGGTCTTGTGAACCATGGGTGTCTCTCAGTTTTTCTTCAATCTTGCTTAAGGGTCCAACCCTTTCAGCATCAGCTTTCCAAAAGCTTATCCCTTCTTTCACCAGCAGAACAACCTTAGTCTAACCTTAGTTTTCTTCTCAGCAGTTTGGAGCATCCAATGCAACTCTGAGACGGTCATATCCATGTTGTATACTAATGGGTCATTACAATGATCCCATCTAACAACATGGTGAGCCACTTGGAGAATATCATATGCAGGCTCAAACTACGTCGACCTCGTCTCTGACCTTCTGACCAACTTCGCCGGCCGGCCTCGCCCTCCTCGCCACTGATCTGAGGCTCGCCGTGTTCGTCACTGGAGATGGTCAAGTGACCGAACTCTCGAAATCAAACACACTCATTTTCAAAATCGTCCATGGAAGCTCTCAATTTCCTCAGGTTCTAGGGAGGGGAGAGAGGAGTGTCGCCGTCATGGGACCCGCCGGAGCTCCGACTTTAGAAGCTCTCAATTTTCTCAAATTAATACATTAAAAACTTTACGTTTCTAATTTTGTTACACTCAAGTATCACTTTAAATTTTCCACACTCAATATATTTTTTTCCTCATATTTAGTCATGCTTTAAGGCCCTTAAATAGGTGAGGAATGAATTTGGGTGTGCGAAAATAATAAATTAATACTTGAATTTGCTAGAGTTAGAAATTTATCATTCTTGTGGTCTCAAATTGTCATTTTTTTCTTTATTCTATCACACGACTTTGGTCGTGGTAATCTTTGTTAGCTTGGGATGGTGTGAGAAAGTTAGCATCCACTTAACACATAAATAATAATAATAATAATAATAATAATAATAATAATAATAATAATAATAATAATAATAATAATAATAATAATAATAATAATAATGATAATAATAATAATAATAATAATAATAATAATAATAATAATAATAATAATACTCAAGAATTTTATTTTTCTCACCGTTACTCATTCCATCCATTTTCGTTAAATTTTTAAAAAAGTTAACGTGTGAAAAGACTAAAATACTCTTTAGAGGTAAATAATTGTTTTTAAATTAAACGAAAAGATTAAAATACACTTCACTATTCATTTAATTTTCAAAAAAATACTTCTCTCTCTCCTCCACCACCGTCGTCACCACCACCATCTCCTCCACCACCACCACCACCGCCACCACCTCCATCTCCTCCACCAACACCATCACATCCTCAAAATCCAATTTATGTACGAATTCAAACATGATGGATGACACTCCATCTTTGCAGAAACATAAACAATCAATTACCAATCAGTATAAAAGAAAATTGTCATTATCTATTGGGAGTGCTCTCATACCCTGCTATTAAATAATCAAAATAGATCTCGAGTTCATATAGTTCAACAACACATTTACAATAAAACTTATATCATATTAAATAGCATAAACTCATAAACTATGCAACTAGACACAATTTAGTTCCACAAGTACCACATTGAGCAATTAAGCTCCAAGGCCTCAGTTGGACATTGTCAATCCTGTCAAAGCATAAGCTAAAATTTACAAATATTACATAATCGCACAAAAACCCAAATTAGAAGGGACAAAGTCAAGATTCACGAATCTAACAAAATTTGAAGAATGGTCAAAATCTTTGGGTTTCTGGGATTGCTCACAGTCCGCCGTCGACCACCGTGAGGCACAATCGTGGTTTATCATCTCTGCCCTCAGTCCGTCGTCGACCACCGTGGAAGCACAATCGTGGTCGAAGCGACCTCATTAGTTTGCGGAGATGAAGAGCATCGTCTCTTTTTCAAATCTAAGTTTTGTTCAGATATGGTCAAGAGGTCTCTTCATCGGGATGCTTGGGTTAGATGAGGAGCATGCACCCGATGCGGTGGCCAGAGATGTAGGCGGAAGGAACGGCGGCGGGTCTACTTCGCCGATGGTGGCCTCCGGTGGAATTTACCGGAGGTGTTTGTGTGGAGAAGTGGGTGGTAGCGGGTCGGAAGAGGCGGTGGCTGGTGGTTATCGGACTGGCTCCACCGTTTTTGTGAACCAAATCACTAAAAATTAGAGTAATGGTGGTGGAGGAGATGGTGGAGGAGGAGGAGATGGAGGAGGTGGCGACGGAGGGGAGGAGATGGTGGTTGTGGTGGAGGGGGCGGGGGCGGGGGCGGGGAGGGAATGGTGGTGGAGGATGTGGTAGTGTTGGTGGAGGAGATGGAGGTGGTGGCGGTGGTGGTGGAGGAGAGAGAGAGGGGTATTTGTTTGAAAATTAAATGAATAGTGAAAGGTATTTTAATCTTTTCATTTAATTTAAAAACAATTATTTACCTTTGAAGAGTATTTTAGTCTTTTCACATGTTAAATTTTTTAAAATTTAACGGAAATGGACGGAATGAGTAACGGTGAGAAAAATAAAATTCTTGGGTATTTACCCTGACACGAAAAATTCTAAGTGTAGTCATATGATAATGTGACATATGTAGGTGTAGTCATCTGAAATTATTCCTAATAATAATAATAATAAATTCTTTTTAATCAAGTGATGCTTTGTATGCCAATAAACATTTATTTCATCATTTTAATCAAAATTAAATTGAGTAGATTAAACAGATAAAATAAAATGAATTTGTTACCGATAAAGACAAAAGAAGACAGCCCAACAGATAATTCATATTTGACATTAACGTGACCAAAGCAGAGCATAGTAAAAGAGAAGCCAAATAGGTCAGGCCAGCATTGATATTAATTTTCTTCCTCCAAAAACTGATATTAAGAATGTAGAGTGAAAATAAAAAGAAACATAAAGACCACAGCTTGAAACCCAAACATGGTGTGTGGTGCCAACCGAAGATTCACATCATTTTCTTGGAGATTCAGCTTCCAAGCTTCCCTTTTTTTTCTGAAAGAGCCATGCCACCAGAGGAACCAGCATTGGTCTCTTCTTCAACTTATTTTTATTATTATTTGCTCTCTCCAATATTGTTTCTTCTCTGCTTACCATAGGACTAGCAAATTTCACGTACCTCTTCTCCATCTCATTATTATTTGCTTCCTCTCCACTCGCTTTGATGTTATTGGTTTCGATGAACTTGAGGTCTTCGATGTCTTCATCGACGATGGTTTGCTTCCAAACTTCACATTGCCTGATCGACTTAAGATGTTGCAGCTCTTTTCTGCTCTGTTCGAGTTCTTGTTTTAGAGAGCTTATGCAATGCGCCATCAACTTTCCTTCTTCATTTGCTTTCTCGAGGCTTTGCTTTGTTTCTTCTAGTTCTTTCGTCAAGATCGCGTATCTCGATTGGTTTTGATCTCCACCTTTCATCTGAAATATATACAAGAATCCCATTGATCTACTCCAAAAAGCGTTCAAGGAAATTGATACAAGACTCATGTTTGTGTGATCATTAAAGTTATTAAAACAAGAACTCGAACAGAGCAGAAAAGGGCAAATTGACTAAAGGACACTAAAATTTATATATGTTAAAACTTGATCCACTTAAGCGTTGAAATTGATAAGGGGTGACTTCAAGCTATTTATAAAGTGATCAAATTGTAATATCAAAAATATTTATCAAATCATGCAATGAGAAAGAGAAGAATGGAAGTGAGGGAAAATGTATAGAATAAAAGTTGACTACCTCTTTGAGTTTGTTGGCATAGATTTCACCGGCCAAGACCCTTTCTCCGAACAGCATTACGGCTTCTTTAACGGAGGTGAAGGGCGCTCGGGTGTCGATCTCTGCCCGCCCGACCACCACAACTCTACCCTCTTCTCTCTCCATTGTATTGTGTTGTATTGCAAGATAATGTGCTGAGTTGTGGCTCAATCCTTTTAATGGAGATTCGGATAGTAATGGGTTTGTGGAGGTCGTTGCTAATGGGGATGGTTGTCAACTTAAATTAGAGGAAGATAATGAAGTGTTTTGTTGGTTTCTTGGCGTCCAATTCACTTGAATTTTGCTGTTTGAAGGCGACGCCGGTGGTTGAACCGTTAGTTCTCTGAAAATGACCGAATCCAATATTAGTCACTCCATTAAACAACTTCATTTAACGGTTATCTGCTTTTACACTATTATTATGTACATAAATATTTCAACGTTGCGAGGATTTTTTTTAATATTTTATATTAGTCTATATGAGGTAAGATGAACATAATTTTTGGAATGGTGGTTGAGATTTGAGGAGTTTAATGTATAAAAGCATATAAGGGTTAGAAAAGCAGCAGATTAAATCAGGCTCATACATAGAGGCCCGACATTAGATTTCCCTATTCAAATGGGAGGCCCAGCAAGTTCTGCATTTGTTCGGCCTGGGTCTTTTATCATAAAAATGACGGAGTATAAACACCTATCCTCAAACATTAAAACCGTTGCTGACCATTAGATGGAAAAAACTGAGAATTAAGATGATTAATGAAACAACTAAAACTATTTCAGAAGTTTGTCAGCAAGGATACGAACCTCATTTAAGAAGGCATTAAAATTTGAGATTCTATAAATCATGTGAACGATTTAATTGAAATTGTATAAATGACTCATTCAATTTATGTTTCTCTAATTTACAACATTTGCGGCCATAGCAGAGTTTCAATAAGAATCGGTATCAAAATGTGAGGTGTATGAAACATCTTTGTTCTGGTAGGTCAAACCATGTAACAATACTAACTGAATCGTGACAAACCGATTGTGATGCAAATCTTTAAAACAATATGGAGCTTGACAGCAACGGTAGATCTGTTAAACAAACAGGTATTGTTTATATTAAAATAGAATTACAACTTCAACATGATGTTGGTTGATTTTCGTCGTCAATTGATGAATGTCGATCACGTTAAAGATCTCCATATGTTGACAATACCACTTATTCAATATGCAGGCAATACGCCGATATTGGAGGTTTCTGTCAGTAAACAGTACGTGCCACAACAATCGTCTATAGTGAATGGTCACTGATGTAAATCGATTAGCTATTTCTAAGTGATAAGTTTCATTATTAATGGTGAATGGCCACTGCTGTAAATCGATCAACTATTTCTAAGTGATAAGTTTCATTGTATAAAGTATTTTGTGTCATCGTCTGTATTTATGAAACATTTATACATTAGTCTCAGTCATTATTATCCAACATGCCGAAAAATCAATTAGCTACTTATAAGTTATAAGATTCATTATAGAATATTTTGTGTCATCTTCTGCATAGATGAAACAATAATACTTGTATCTCTGACATTATCATCCAAAATGGTACAAATATTTCATCTGCGAATAATTTATGTGTTTCGCTAAAGAGTATAGTTGTGTCATCTTTTCCAGTGATGAAACAAATAAACCATTTCTTAGTGCTTGATCATATGTAATTGCTAAAAATATATTTTCAGTGTATGTGTTTAAATGTTTAATTGAAAAATAAAATTGTATAGTATTCGGCATTGATGAAACATTTACATACCATTTCGTATTGCAGGCAACATGAAGGGTGCAAATGACAATGAGCCAGGTTTAATTTCCATGACCCTGCTTTCATCACCTTATGCTGCGCGTGTTTCATTAAATAGTAGATCATATTCAGAGCTTGCATGTATTTCAATTCATATGTGCTCATATTTAAACTGAATTTTGTTTCATCAGAATTAGTAAATGAGTCATCGAGTTCGTCCAGTATATGCATACAGATCGAACCACATTTACTGATTTGTGTTATTGAAAGATTAATATTAAACGTTTGTAGATGTAGTCCATGGTTGGATAGTAGACGAAAATGGGGACTATGTACGAAGGTGCCCATCAACAATGAAACTAGTCGTGGGTATGAATTTTAGCACCTTACATGCGTGTGATCATTGATGAACCTTGATCACGTCGACTATGTTTCATAGAATTGACAGAGATGTTACATTTTTTTATTCCAAAACCCATTAAGTGGGCTTATATGTAGAATATTATGTGGCCCAAGTGAATATATTATTTAATGAAAATAAGATAAATTATATTGGTTAATTAACTAAGGTAATCTCCTAATAAACCATGATGGTGTGTATATATATATAAAATAAACTCTAAGAATTGGTACTCTCTCTGCCCATTACGTTAGTTCTCTTAGTCATCACAAAAAACTCTTTAAGCTTAAGGAATCAAGAGGGAGAAATCAATTTCTCTCAATCAATTGTTTCCGCCCGCCGCTCTCGTAGATCAAGATATGTTTAATGATCTAATATTTATATGTGAGAATCATGTAGTTCTAAGATCCTAGCTATTATGTATGTATGCAATATTAGGGTTCATGATTTGCATAATTAACTTACATGTGGTATCAGAGGAAGGTCCATAACTAATAATTTTCCGATTATGAATGTTTTTTTTTATTTCGCTGCATGTTTCGACGCGATCTCTTATGTGGTCATTACGGGATCCTTATTTTGATCCATGACTTTCAAATATTTTATATTTGGACTGAAAATAAAAATCTGATGAACAATAATAGCAATTTAATGGTATTTTCGGTTTGAAAAGTATTTCATGATGAATAGTGATTCAGAAGAATAGTGTTTTCAGCATGAATAGTAGTTTTAAAAAGTTTTGAAATTATTGTTCTAATGGAAAATGACACTTTTGTGCACCTAAATATACACTTTCGACACTTTCATACCCTACCTTCAAAATACCCCCTGAATTGAACCAAAATTAAATCTGGTCTAATGGAGAGAACCGGCCCAATTTTTAAAAAGTGCAAAAAGACGAAATTACCCTCAACTATTCATCAAATTTTCAAGTGAATGCCACCCTTTCTAATATTTTTATTTTCTCTCTCCTTTCTCTAGTTCTCTGTCCTCTCCTTCTCCGGTGGCCGTCCCTCTGCCCCGAGACTTGTTGTCACAGCTCGACCTTCTCCGCCTTTGAGGCGTGTGCTCCAAGTGGCGGTCCTCCGTCCCTCTTCGGTCGAGCACCAAAGGGTCATGTGCGAGCTCCGACAAGCAATTGAAGAGCACGTGAGAGATGGTGAGGTGGGGTTGTTCGTGAGCAAGTGCATGACTCACTACTACCGTCCCGTTAACCTTAAGAGCTTGGCTGCTAAATTCGACGTGTTCCATTTCATCTCCGGCGTTTGGAGCTCTCTGGTCGAGCATTGCTTCCTCTAGATCAGAGGTTTCCAACCATCCGAACTTGTTAAGGCTCGGTCTCGCATAGTCATAACATGAGAGAGGGGATAAGAAATAATTCAAAATTTTCACTCGCCGAAAAGTATGCCATAACATATTTTCCAGCGAGAAAAATTTTTGAATTCTTTAACACTTTCCAGTACCAACCACCACCGCCTCAGCTCTAGTGCCGACCACAACAACAGCCACCGCTCCGGCGACCTCCCCACCACTCCAACCACCTCCACTGGTCCTGCGTCGTCGTCTCCATCGGGTGCGGGGTCCACCACGCCCGCCTCAAGCTCGGCTACTTCTGTCGGCGTCGCCGGAGTCTTCAAGGAGGAGGAAGGGCAGGAGGAGGAGGGGGCGGCGGAGGAGGAGGAAGGTGGAGAGAGATGGGGAGCGGGGTATGTGTTTGAAAATTTGAAGTTGTTTTAAGGGTATTTTGGTATTTTCAACAATTGAAATTCGACCAGATTGGACAAGATTAGACCAGATTTAATTTTGGTTCAATTTCAAGGGTAGTTTAGGTATTTTTTGTAAATAAATGGTCAATTTTCCCAAAATGAAATTTATCGTACTAAAAAGAAGAAAAAATGTAGGGTATGAAAGTGTCAAAAGTGTATATTTAGGTGCACAAAAGTGTCATTTTCCCTTGTTTTATAACCCTAAAGTTTATTTTTCAATTTCCAATTCGACCCATAATTTTATATCATCAATTTTGTATAAAGATCTACAAATTGACTCATATGATTAATGCAATTAAAATTTTGTTCTAAAGTTTATGGATTATGTTTTTGCTCCTATTTTATTAAAATTAAAATTTGACTCGAGATCTCCTGAACTACTTTAAATTTGTAGATTTGTGAACATGAGATTATTTATTTTCTTATTTTCTTATGTTTATATGATGGTATTTAATTAACTCTATGACAATGTGTTTATGTTGCATTTTATGTTTACATTATGGTTATGAAAATAAATTAACGTTAATGTTATGTGTATTAAGTTACATTTTTAGACATTTATTTCACATGTATATTATGATGCATTGCTTGCCACTTCTCTTGCGTGCTTATTTATGATATGCTTAAACAGTGTCGCCTCAACCTCATAACATAATAAGCGGCTGCTTTAGGCCTCTTGACAAAAATAGGCCTCCAAAAAATATATTATTTTATAACTTATAGACGTGCAAGTGAATTAGTAAAAAATTATGCAGGGCCATTATAAGTTTGAGCCCATAAAATTCAGTAAGGCTCTTAAAATTTATGAGGCCCATTTTGGTCTGTCATGCTATCATTTTCAATGGCATCCTCTTAAGTAATATAAATTTTTTGTTCTAGTAAGTCCTCTCTCTAGTTACTTCTCTTAAAATAAATAACATTCCTTAATCTTGAGAAAATACTTCAACTCTTTATCTTCTTATAATTTTTATGTTGCTAATTTGCTTATTGCTTAGATTTAGATTATGAAGTGAATTTGAGAATTGAATTTTCAAAAACAAATATTTTGAGAAGTGAAACACTGGTGCATATTCTCAAGCTAATTACTTTATAATTTTTGTGTGTTATTTCGTGTCGGTAGTAATTTAATTTAATTTATATATTGTCACGTACCGTTAACATAAGAATTATAGCGTCTACTTAACTATTATAACGTGAAACTAAAATTTGATCTTTGTTTATACATTAGACACACCACAATCCACACACCATGTTTCATATAAGAAATCACATTTTAGATGTTTTAAGAAAAAACCTCTCTCGTGCTTATTGGTTTGTTTGATGTCTTGAACTATTTTTCTTATTAGCCCTCATAGTGATATTGTGTGGTATAAATACATGTAATGTGGCTATGAGTGTTTATTGTACAAAATCTAACACCTAGGAAAATGTGACATTCTTTTATTTTGTTTCGAATGTGTTCTTTATATTACTTCTTAAAATTATTTATATTACAGGATTGTCGTTCGCTATTGAACTATATATATTATTTTTCATTTTCTTTTGTTCACCGTTCCGGTAATAAGGTCGCGCATTGTATGGCGACTCTCGCCCATTTGGGACCTAACTGTGAGTTTAGTCCGAGGACTTTTCCGGTAACTTTCTCGCGTGTACTGTTGCATGATTTGTCTTAATAATAAACTTCTCCGCTTTTCACAAAAAAAATCTATATACATATATAATTATTGGCCAAATAATTTTTAAAACACGGTAAAAAGCCTCATTCAAGTTTTCTCTTTAGGCCCCCAATTCTTTGAGCCGACCATGTGCTTAAATAATTCATGAATCAAGAACCATGTAAAGGATGTGGATGATGGTTATGTATGTTATATTTAAAGGGTCGTGATCGTGAATGATGATCATGAGTGTATAATATATTGTGTTATTGCGATGATTAGTTGGCTTATTTTTTTAGTCAAGAAGAATGTCGAGCGTATGATCAAGAAAGATGTCAAGATTGATGTTGCATCATCTTGCTCGACATCTTGTACGTTGAAGCAGTGCATAATTTCCTTAAATATGAAGATATTCGGCGATTGTGAATCTGGAAGATCTCCAGATGTGTACAAGACTTTTGGGAAGTCTTGATTGTGTAATGATATTGGAAAGTTACCTGCCGTGATAGAGATTCTACATAGATATTCGGCGACAAGGATTTGGAAAACTAAAATCTCTAGGATTAAGGCAACCCTAATGCATTCAGGGAGTCATTTGGAAGCTGCTGTAAAAGCCAATGCTCCACCCTTAGCAGCGGTTGGCGATTTCGAGAGAATATACATAGCTCTTAGACGTGAAGGACTTGCGGGTTGAGAGGCTGTGTATTCTTCGAAGTACGTTGTGTATCACTACCAGAATCGAAAGATTAAGTGTGAGTGATTGTGGGTATTGTTACTACGTTTACTATTGCATATTTTTTTAGTGGAAAGTCAAGATGTCAGACAACATGTTGCAACACAGTTGGTGCGACATAATACTCGCAGGATTAGGCAAGACATCAAAGACTTCTTGTTTTGAGAACAGAAACTCCGCGCGCAAAAGAATAAAGACCATGGATGAATTAGGCAAGGTCCAGCTGGAAGAAAGACACGCAAGCAAGATTTAATGAAGGAGGCAACACCAAATTTTCACTTGCCAGAAACCCAAGGCGGCAAGAGACTTCCTAATCGGAATAGGAATCCGATTAGGAAATATGAGTTGCTATAAAAGCAGGTGCTACCCCCTTAACAACTCAGTCCTTTCTCTGTGCTAAATTCTCAAAACTCTTAACCGTGTACGACTAGCGGATTGAGAGGCTGATCAATTTAGAGAGGACGTTGTCGATCAGATACATCAACTCGATGAGATTTGAGTGTTTGTGATCTATTGGGTTTTGAATTCGTGATTGAAGACTCACGAGAAGATTGTCGAAGACAACCAAACCCAGCATAGGCTTGCTCGAAGGGTGGAATTGAGAGAATTTCAAAGACAGGGGGAGTCCCTGGTCGAGATTGTTCACAGTGAGATCTCTAGTAGCTTAGGACAATAGCTTGTTTGATAGCTAGTTGATGCTTGAAGTTGTACTATTGACTACCGAATAGTGAAAACCTTTCCACTGGCAGAGTGCCCCTAAACGTAGGTGCAGAGTCACCAAACTGGGTAAACATATTGTGTGTCTTCTGTTTACTGTTCATAAACAGTGATTAGGCAAGTTGTCGAACCAATCGTTACAATATTGTGTTCGACATCTTGTCCCTGCTACTTAACAGAATTTCAATTGGTATCAGATGAGGCACCTTGACTCTTAGGTGATTTCATGCATGATTCTGTTTAAATTAATATGGACTCAAAGGAAGGAGGATCAATCAACCGACCACCATTGCTCGATGGAACCAACTATGGTTATTGAAAAGCACGAATGTGTGCCTTCATGAAATCCCTCGACAGCAAAACCTGGAAGGTTATTATCAATGGTTGGGAGGAACCATAGTATGCTAATGCTCAAGGAAATCTAACCGGTCCCAAACCCGAGAAAGAATGGAGCACTGAAGAAGATGAAGCAGCCTTAGGTAACTCTAAAGCACTCAATGCTATATTTAATGGAGTTGAAAGGAATGCATATAGGCTTATCAACACATGTACAAGTGTCAAACTAGTCTGCAATGCTATTGCCACTGCCTATGAGGGAACCTCCAAAGTTCGAGAGTAAAAACTACAATATCTCACCACAAACTTTGAAGCTCTTTCTATGAATGAGAATGAAACCATAGCTGAATCTAATGTACGAATCAGGGATCTAGCCAATGATTCTTACTCACTTGGAAAACCAATGACTAATGAAGATCTAGTTAGAAAAACCCTCAGAGCTCTAAGCTCTAGATTTAAGATGAAGATCACTACCATAGAAGAATGTAATGATCTAAAAGTTATAAAATTTGATGAACTCATGGGATCCCTCATGACCTACGAGCTCTCCCTTCCAACCATGGAGAAAAAGAACAAAGGTGTAGCCTTCAAGAGCTCCACTCATACTCAGAAGGAGCAGGTACTCAGACTGATAGCGATATTGGTAACATTATCTCTATGCTCGCCAAGAACTATAATCGAGTTATGAAAAGATTTAACCAGATGGCAGGAAAGAATTTCTAACGAGATGTTAGAGACAAACCTCAGCAAATGTTTCAAAAGGATGAAAACAAAGAAGGCAGATGAGGCGAAAAAGCAGAAAAATGAGTACAATGCTTCGAATGCGAAGGCTATGGGTATGTGCAGAGGGAATATCCTAATTTCTTGAAAAAAGCAAAAGAAGGGATACATTGCATCCTTTTCAGATGAAGAAGAAGGAGAAAGTGACACAGAACTAACAAGCAACCATGTAGCATTCACTGCCTCTACATCCACTTAACCCATGAAGAAATTCGCCGATGATGAGTTATCATATGAGACTCTCAACAACGCGTACAATAAGTGGTATGTCAAGTGGCTTGAAGATTCTCAAGTCATTGCAAATATAACATAATCATTCTCTCGCTCAATGAAGACAAGACCAGACTCCTTGAAACCATCATTGATCTAAAATAGGAAATAACTCATTTGAAGGGTGAACTAGAGCTCATGACCAAATCCATCAAGATGATGAACCCGAGCACTGACACCTTTGACCAAATCTTATTCATTGTGAAGTCAGCCAACAACTTGGAAGGACTTGATTACTCTAAAGGAGCTTCAAAATCATAGTTACCTTTGTTCCTCAAAGAACTGGCAACAACATGTCCCACCAGATGTCACAAACATCCTGTAGCATCCGACCTCAGAAGAAACATCATCATGGCAGCACAAAGAAAAGAAAACATAATTGGACATGTCATCACTGTGGACAAAGAGGTTACATCCGACCATTATGTTATCACTTCTATGGAAAGAGCTTCGTTAAACGCAGAACTGCCACAGCTCAAACTCAACAAGTATGGAAGGAGAAAAAGGTACATCACCAACCCAAAATACAAAAAGAATAGCGGGTGAAGGAAGCACATTATAGAGCTAACATTACTTACGCCTCACTAAAAGCCTTTACCAATAATGATCGGTACTTTGATAATGGCTCCTCTCGGCATATGATTGGTAATGGTTTATTCCTTAATACCCTGACACCATGCTCAAACTGTTTTTTCACTTTTGGAGATAGAGTGAAAGCCATGGTACTAGGAAAAGGGAAACTTAACTTACTCAACTTACCCTGCCTAAAGGAAGCCTTACTGGTAGAAGGACTTGCTGCCAATTTGATAAGCATCAGTCAACTCTGCGATCTAGACCTCGAAGTTAAATTTACTCGTAACAAGTGTGCAGTGGTGAACACTCAACTACAGGAACTCATTACTGGACTTAGGTCACAAGACAACTGCTATCTATGGTCTCCAAAAGTAGCTCTTCTATCTACTAAATGTCTTCCATCCAAAACACAAGAAACCAAACTCTGGCACCAAAAGCTTGGACACATAAATCTGAGAAGCATGTAGAAAATTCTATATGGTCGGTCTATAAAGATCAAAGGTCAATCTTATGGGTGACGTGCATCTTAGCACCAAGAACTCTTCTCCTTCTGGTGCCACCAACGAGTCTCCCTCCACGACGATCTCTAAGCCTCTTCTTGTCACCTTAGCCATCATCAAGACCACCGTCTTCAACTTCTTGCTTATGTCCCTCCAAGTAGTACAATAATTTAAAAAATTACAATAAGAGAAACGACACGCACGCCGAATTAAATTACAATTCTCAAAACTTTAAATTGCGGCACGCAGGCCGCAAATTAATTACAAACCCTTGGAATTAAATACAACGAGATAAAGTAAGATATTCACATTGTTCTCAATGGGCTATGCTTTGCCCCATGCAACAAAATTCATCACAAATCATGTTATCAAACAATCATTTCAGCATACAATTATTACCAATTAATTATTTATTAATACCCTTTTAATTATTATTCGAGCGGTAATCGATTTAGGGCGAAGGAACGCAACTCGTGCATTTTGTCACACGGGTCTGGCGATCGTCACAACATTGGTGACGATCGTCACGACCCTTGTGGCGATCGACATAACAATTGTGGCAATCGTCACTACTAATGTGGCGATCGCCACAACACTTGTGGCGATCGTCACAAATGTGACGACCAAATTTCCAGATTTGTTCGAAAACATATCTGGAAGTCTTTTCTTATTCGAATCAGTTTTGAATAACTTTTAATCATGTAGATTCGAAATTATGAACCCTAACTACTTGAATAAACTCATTATTCAATTCGATCATCAATTATTGAATCTCTATTCATTTGATTTCATGTGATATCGATTATTCTTAATCATGCAATTCTGATCACAATAATCATGCATAAAATATCACATATTAACATGCAAGATTCAATTAAACTTAAATTGCATACCGGCTCTGATACCACTGTTGGGATTTGGGGGATCTCATACATAGCAGCGGAACCAATATAACAAAATTTTAACCCCGGACCCTAGCAAGGATCTACTGCATGTTTAACTTTAATTGATAAAAAAAAAGTTTAGATCTTTAATTTACCTCTTGTAGATCCGACTTTACTCAACTTTTTAGAGTGCACGTGTTCTTCATGAATCTATCGAAAGTGTCTCCTTCGGGATGCGCTCTCTACGGTATCCACACGAGCAAGTCTTGATCGAAACTTGACAAAGAATAATCTACTAGATATATTCTTCTCAAATAATATCTAATTAGACAATAAATAGATCTGAAGATTTAGGTTGAGTTGCTAATGTTGCGAATATCGCATTAGGGTTTCATGAAACCGAAGCAACGTATTTATAGCCTTAGAGGTTAGGATATTTATTCCTAATAACGTCCTATTTAATTTAGAATTGTAAATTCTAAAATTTCCTCAAAATTTCGTGCTCCCACTTGCCTCTTTCCTTATTAAATTTCAGATTCATAATCCAAACCGAAATAGGAAATCTGCCCAGAGGCATGTGGCTATCACCACATTATAGGTGGTTGTTGCTACGTTTAAGTGTTGGCATAATATTTTAGTGCAAAAGTAAGAAGACAGTGCAACATGTCACAAGACATTTGAAGCAACTCATTACGCTCCAGATTAGGAAAGACCTGAAGCTTTCCTGTTTACAAGCCGACTTGGAGCGCAAGAGAATGACGTCAACAAGCCAGGCGACTTCCAGCTGTCATTAACACGTCAGCAAAAGCGGCAACTCTGCTTGTCTAATTTGTTTAGGAAGTCTGAAACTTCCTATTCCTAATTCGAGAAAGATTAGGAATGTAGGGCTGCTATAAAAAGCTTGGGCTTCCCATTAGCAACTCATCCGTTCTTGTTCTATAATTTGCTAAATTCCTCAGAGCTCTTAACCGTGCACCATTGGCGTGTTGAGAGGCTGATTAGTTTGCTATAACGGCTTTGGTCCGATCAAACATCAAATCGCGAAGATTGAGTGCTTGATCGGTTAGGGTTCTTGTGTTCGTGATTGAAAATTCACAAATCCGTCAAAGAAGACTACGACTCCGAGCATAGGCGCTTGCTCGAAGGGTGAAATTGAGAGAATCTCAAAGACAGGGGGAGAGGACCTTGGTCGAGGTTGTTCACGGTGAGATCTATAGTAGCTTAAGACAATAGCTTGTGTGATAGCTAGTTGGTACTTGAAGTTGTACTATTGACTACCATATAGTGAAAACCTTTCCACTGGCAAAGTGCCCCCAGACGTAGGTGCGGAGTCCAGTGCTTTGAATGTGAGGGGTACGGGCACATGCAGAAAGAATGTCCTAACTTCTTAAAGAAACAGAAGAAGGGATTCAATGCCTCTCTAACTGAAGATGAAGATGAAGAAGACAGTGACTTTGAGCACACAAGTAACTATGTTACTTTTACTTCCTCAACAGTAGATCAACCATCCGAGATTTCAAAGAAGTATGACTCTGATGATGAGTTATCCGATGAGACCCTCAACAACGCATACAACGAATGGTATGTTAAGTGGCTTGAAGACTCTCAAGTAATCGAAAAACAAAATGCTCTCATTCTTTCTCTTAACGAAGACAAGTCACGACTTCTCGAAACTACTGTTGATCTCAAAAAGGAAGTGGCTCGATTAAAAAGCGAGTTAGACCAAGTCACCAAGTCTGTAAGGATGATGAATCCAAGCACCAACACTCTAGATCAAATTCTCTCGATCGGAAAACCAGCTAGAAATATGGAAGGTCTTGGATATTCGAAAGAAGCTTCATCATCACACACCGTCTTCGTTCCTCAGAAGGTCGTCACCCACAAGCCCCGTTAGATGTCTATTAACTTCACACCTGACCAAGCGATCAAAAAGTCTCATACCCTGGTCGCTTCTGAGACACAGAACAAAAGACGTAACTGGATATGTCACCACTGTGGACGAAGAGGTCATATTCGACCTTTCTGCTATCGTCTATATGGAAGGGGCTTCGTCAAGAAAAGGACCACCATCAATAAAGCCCAACCACGTAAGGAATGGCGAGTTAAGGAGGTAAACTATCGAGCAAATATTGCTTACACCGCTCTAAAAGCTTCAACCAGCAATGATTGGTACTTTGATAGTGGATCCTCTCGACATATGACTGGTAATAGCTCATTCTTGGTCACTTTAATACCTTGCACTAATAGCTTTGTCACTTTTGGTGACGGAGTAAAAGCTAGAGTACTCGGGAAGGGAAAACTCAACCTTCCTAACTCACCATGCCTCAAAGAGGCTCTACTAGTAGAAGGTCTTACAGCCAACCTCATCAGCATCAGTCAAATATGCGATCTGAATCTGGATGTCAACTTCACTCGTGACAAGTGCACTGTCAAAGACGAACACCAGAAGGAAGTCATGACAGGTCACAGGTCTCTTGATAACTGTTATCTATGGTCTCCAACAGTCACAACCTTGCCAACCAAGTGCCTTTTATCCAAAGCACAAGAGACGAAGCTATGGCATCAAGAACTCGGTCACATCAATTTGAGGAGCATGCAGAAGATTCTCTCTGAAAAGGCGATCATTGGAGTTCCCAACCTCAAGATTGTTGAAGGAAAATTTTGTGGAGAATGCCAAATTGGCAAACAAGTTAAGACGTCACACAAGAAGGTACAACATCTTACCACTTCTCGTGTTCTAAAACTTCTACATGTTGACCTTATGGGACCTATGCAAGTAGAAAGTCTAGGAGGTAAGAAGTACATATTTGTCTGTGTCGACGACTTCTCAAGGTACACCTGGGTTGACTTTATTAGAGAAAAGTCAGATACTTTCTCAATTTTTGAAGCCCTATGTCGGAGTCTTCAACGAGAAAAAGAATAAGTCATTGGCAAAGTCGTCCGACTCAGAAGTGATCATGGAAAGGAGTTTGAAAACATCAGCTTCGCAAACTTCTGTGATGCTGAAGGAATAGCTCATGAATTCTCTGCCCCCATCACTCCTCAGCAGAACAGAATTGTGGAAAGGAAAAATCGTACTCTTCAAGAAATGGAAAGAGTCATGATGCTAGCCAAAGACATCCCGCAGCACTTCTGGGCTGAATCTCTGAATACGGCTTGTCATATTCATAATAGAGTGACCCTCCGCCCTGAAACATCGCTCACTCTTTATGAAATATGGAGGGGGAGGAAGCCTAATGTCAAATATTTCCATGTCTTTGGATCAACCTGCTACATACTTGCAGATAGGGAACCTCGACGAAAACTTGATCCTAAAAGCGATGAAGGCATCTTCCTTGGCTATTCCAGAAACAGTCGGGCCTTTCGAGTTTTCAACAAACGCACCCGGTCTATAATGGAATCCATCAATGTTGTAATTGATGACAGTTATGAGCAACCCAGTGATGATGAAGAAGAAGTCCTAAATCTCTCAGGAGAAGTCAGGCCAGAAGTTAGAGGCGAAGATCGCAACAAAGAATCTGAAGACGAAAGCCCAATCATCTCGGACAAAGAGGCATCTCCCATAGAACAGAAAGCTCCGTCAAGAAGAATTCAGAAGAATCACCCATCTCAGGATGAGATAGGAGACATCAATGAAGGAGTGCAGACTCGACAAAAGGCACCTATTAACTACAAAGAGATGATAGGTAACATTTGCTTTATCTCAAAAGTTGAACCAAAGAATATACAAGAAGCCATCAATGATAAGTACTAGGTCTGCGCCATGCAAGAAGAATTGGTTCAATTTGCAAGGAATGAAGTCTGGGAACTTGTACCCAAGCCAGACGATGTCAATGTCATCGGGACAAAGTGGATATTCAAAAACAAGTCTGATGAGCAAGGAAACATTACTCGAAACAAAGCAAGACTGGTGGCACAGGGGTACACACAAGTAGAAGGAGTTGACTTCGAAAAACTTTTGCTCCAGTAGCCAGACTGGAAGCCATCCGACTTCTTCTCGGCATAGCATGCCATCTACGTTTCAAACTCTACTAGATGGATGTAAAGAGTGTCTTTCTCAATGGAAATCTCAACGAAGAAGTCTATGTTGCTCAACCAAAAGGATTTGAAGATCATGACTCTCCTCATCATGTCTACAAACTAAAGAAAGCTCTCTAGGGCCTCAAACAAGCTCCACGAGCATGGTATGAACGTCTTACCCAATTCTTACTACAGAATGGATATATTCGAGGGGGAGTAGACAAAACTCTCTTTGTGAAGAAGGAAGGAAGGGACATCATGATTGCTCAAATATATGTAGATGATATCGTATTTGGAGGAAAGTCAGACAAGATGGTGGAACGTTGCGTTCAACATATGCAGTCTGAATTTAAGATGAGTATGGTTGGTGAGCTCACATACTTCCTAGGCTTTCAGATCAAACAGATGAAAGATGGAATATTTATCTCCCAAAGCAAATATGCAAAGAGTATTGTGAAGAAATTCGGGTTGGAAACAGCCTTTCACAAAAGAAACCTCATTGCCACTCATGTCAAATGCACAAAGGACGATCTTGGAGAACTAGTTGTTCAAAGCCTTTATCGAAGCATAATTGGAAGTCTTCTCTATCTAACAGCAAGTCGACCCGACATCGCTTTCTCAGTGGGAGTTTGTGTGCGATATCAAGCCAATCCAAAAGCCAGTCACTTAACTCATGCCAAGAGGATAATAAGGTACATCTCGGGAACCTATGAATTGGGTTTGCTATACTCTTTTGATACCTCTCCTACTCTTGTTGGATATTGTGATGCTGACTGGGCGGGAAGCACACCAGATCGAAGAAGTACCTCTGGAGGTTGTTTCTATCTAGGAACAATCTTGTTTCTTGGTTCAGCAAAAAGCAAAATTGTAATGCTTTGTCTACTGCTGAGTCCGAATATATTGCAGCTGGAAGTAGCTGTACTCAGCTTCTTTGGATGAAACAGATGTTGGCAGAGTATGGGGTCAAGCAAGAAGTCATGACTTTGTTCTGTGACAACATTAGTGCAATCAATATCTCGAAGAACCCAGGTCAACACAGCAAAAAAAATCATATTGATATCAGGCATCACTTTATTCGAGAACTTGTAGATGACAAGAAAATAAAACTCGAATACCTACTTACTGAGAAACAAGTCGCTGACATCTTTACAAAGGCGTTAGATGCTGACAGGTTTGAAAGTCTAAGGTCATCCCTTGGACTTTGCTGTCTGGAGTAACCAGAAGTCAAGTAAAAAGAGAGGGAGCTTTTGGATGATTTTACTCTCTCTCTATCAGGACCAACAAGGGTCCACAAAATCAAGTCGGGCCCAAATTCCTTTGTCAAAAGCCCAGCTGAAATTATTTTTAAAATTCAAAAAGGAAATGATAGAAATCTGACAGTCAACCAATCAACAATCAAATCATTCAACTTCCGCGCAGAAAAAGCTCTGCACACCCTCTCCACTTTCCCAAAACCGCTAGGGCACCACAAAACCAAATTCAACCTGCACCTATAGCAGTTGCTTTTTCCTTCCAAAACAACTCCGATCAAGCCCTTATGTCAAATGGTCGGAACAAGAAGTGGACGTGTAACATCTGCCTCCAAGAAACTACGAGCCAAGATAAGGGCAAATGTGATTGCCAAGAAGTTATCAGCCTCAAAATCAACAACGAACAAATATGGAGTGAAGATTCGTGGAAGAAATTTCTCGGGGGAGGGTTCGGCGAGACCTCAGGCAACAACCACTGATGAGAAGGACAAAATCTTGCCAGAGACTGGTGGCGTTGAAGAATAGGCCCCTCACTCTACACAGACTCCCCAACAAGGAACTCCCGTTCCTGAGATTCATGGTGCTAGCTGTGAGGATCGACCCAGCCCCCCAGAATCAACGCCTGCACCAGAAAAGTCCCCACTAAACGAAGCCATACAGAAAGCCGACAGTCCTCTTGTCGCTCCGGACAGTAATTCAGGACTGAATGAAGATACGGAAGCTATACCGGAAGTCCCTAAACCTGTAGACAACCTTGTCAATATAGAAGAAATAGATACGGCCGAGACTATAGAAAAAGAAGCTACACAAGATGACAGAACGCCTCTAGAAGAATCTGTGCCCAAAGGGCTTAAGAAAAGGAAACAACCGAAGAGAAAGTTGATTGATGAAGAAGAAGAACCACCAGCCAGTGCTAAGAAGACTAACCCCTAAAAGAAAAGCTACAGAGAAAGGAGGAGCATCTGCTCCTAAACCAGTGAAGAAGTCAAGAAAGAAGTCATCCACTTCAGTAACAACCTCAGCCCTAGAAGAAGAGGAGTCAGAAGAAGAAGAAACTCGTGTCTTACTCCCACGAGTCAAGAAGTCAATGGGAGGTCTGAAACTCCCCAAAAACGTCCCAAAAGCCCCAAAAGACAATGTCTCATTCCATTCAGTAGACAATGTTGTCAAATGGCAATACGTGTACCAGCGCAACATCTACCCGGAGAGAAAGCTCTCTACCGAAGCTCAAGAAATGAACGCAGTTGTGGAACTCTTCCGTGGCTCAGGCCTGACCAACACGGTCATCAACATCGGGCCGTTCTACCCAGCGCTGGTCAAGGAGTTCATTGTCAATCTCTCAAGTGAGTTTAATGACCCAGAAGATGCAGAGTACTGGAAGGTCTTTGTTCGAGGAGAGTGCTTTAAGATATCTGCCACCACAATCAATGCTTATCTAGGCAGAGAGGACCCAGAAGTCACTCTAGAAGTCCCTCACTTGAACAAAGTGCTTTTGAGATCACTGGAGGAAGGAAAAAGGTCTGGCCCTTCAAGGATACCATTGCGGCTGCAGAACTCACTGCCAAATATTCCATTCTATACCGCATTGGTTTGGCAAATTGGGCGCCCTCCACTCACAGGTCGAGCATCAAAACTGAATTAGCAAAGCTCATCTACCAAATAGGTACGCAATCCCCTCTTGACTTTGGTTCATATGTCATTGCGCACCTTGTCAAACATGCCAAGTCATGTGTTGTCAAGCTACCTATTGGGTTTCCATCATTGATCACTGGACTTCTCCTCCAACAATGTCCTCACATTTTTCGAGAGACTCATGTACCTGGAAAGAAGCCTCTGCCCCTCACTATAAGCCTCAAAAACTTTGAGGGCAAGCACATGAGGGATCTCGCTCCTCCCATGGCCAAAGCATCTGAAGCCAGTTCCAGCTCACGACCTTCCGGACCTCTCGGCACCAGAATGGAGGAAGAGCTGGTAGATATGATCAATGACTTGGAGAAGACGATTGCTGCTCTGACAACCCGCAAGACTGCCTGTGAAGCCCTCCTACATGACCTCCGCACCGCTCCTGCTGAAGATGATGATGTCGATGACTCCACCTCTTTTTAAACATTTCTCTGATTTAGTCTGATAACTTGCTTCGAACAAACTACTTAAATCCTCGGGGACTGTCCGAGTTAATTTCCTGCACTTTGTGACATTTGTTTTTGGGATATTTGCTCATGGTTTGAGCTGGTTTATACCCTGCTATTATTCGAATATCGCTGTATGATTGCCTTTGGCAATATTGTTAGAAAAACAGGGGGAGATATAAGCTAAAGTTGCGCGCAAAGAAGACGAAAGTTGCGTCAGAAGTCACAAACAGAAGTTGCGCCAGAAGTTGCACAAGAAGTCGCACCAGAAGTCGCACAATAGTCGCAACGCTTGCTGTGCGTAACTGCCACAAGATGACGATGTGCTTAAAAATATGTTTTAAGTCGCATCGCTTGCTGTGCGTAACTGCCACAAGATAACGATGTGCTTAAAATGTGTTTGCCTAAAAAATTGCCAAAGGGTGAGATTGTTCTACGTTTAAGTGTTGGCATAATTTTTTAGTGCAACATGTCACAAGACATTTGAAGCAACTCATTACGCTCCAGATTAGGAAAGACCTGAAGCTTTCTTGTTTACAAGCCGACTTGGAGCGCAAGAGAATGACGTCAACAAGCCAGGCGACTTCCAGCTGTCATTAACACGTCAGCAAAAGCGGCAACTCTGCTTGCCTAATTTGTTTAGGAAGTCTGAAACTTCCTATTCCTAATTCGAGAAAGATTAGGAATGTAGGGCTGCTATAAAAAGCTTGGGCTTCCCATTAGCAGCTCATCCGTTCTTGTTCTATAATTTGCTAAATTCCTCAGAGCTCTTAACCGTGCACCATTGGCATATTGAGAGGCTGATTAGTTTGCTATAACGACTTTGCTCCGATTAAACATCAAGTCGCGAAGATTGAGTGCTTGATCGGTTAGGGTTCTTGTGTTCGTGATTGAAGATTCACAAATCCGTCAAAGAAGACTACGACACCGAGCATAGGCGCTTGCTCGAAGGGTGGAATTGAGAGGATCTCAAAGACAGGGGGAGAGGACCTTGGTCGAGGTTGTTCACGGTGAGATCTATAGTAACTTAGGACAATAGCTTGTGTGATAGCTAGTTGGTACTTGAAGTTTTACTATTGACTACCATATAGTGAAAACCTTTCCACTAGCAAAGTGCCCCCAGACGTAGATGCGGAGTCACCGAACTGGGTAATCATCTCTGGTGTCGTTATTATTACATGTTTATTGTTTAAACTACGAATTGCGTTTTAGGAAAGTTCTCGACACAAAAGTTACGACTTTGTGTTCGACTTCTTGACTTGGCTACGAATCAGAATTACAATGGCGATCGCCACACCCCTTGTGACGATCGCCACATATGTAATGGCGATCACCACTTCTTCTAGGTGGCGGTGGATGGTTTTTCTCCATCTTTCCCTTTGGGGCTTTTTAGTCCATTTGGCTTCGGGCTTGCTCTTTGTGTGTGACCCTGTAGGCTCATGATTACATGGCGAATGGCCCAAATCTCTATTTGTTCCATTCATCATAAGTGGTATCTAGTAAGACATTATGATTACCCAATGGTCACGATGATCGGTGATTCGATTTAACCTTTTGTCGCAGACATCACAATCCTTTTGTCACTAGATATCTTGTTTGAACATAAGGCATAGAAAGGTCACCCTTATTTATTCAAACCTGTTTCGTGATCTCAAGAAGATTGAATAGGATAACTCTTTATCACTGGTGCGGCCGCACACTCTATTTCAGTCCTTCTCATCAAGAGGCCTAAACTGATATCGTTCCCACTAATTCGTGAGGGACAAATCCCTTGATCGTCTACTGTATTCCTCGTGTAGCCCGTCGCATAGCCAATCATACATCTATTGTTTCCATTTACAGACAACGTAGAAGGATATGTCAAAATTAGAGAGATGCCACATAGGAATCCACAGAGACTCCAAAGTCTAAAAGGATTCGATGATACTACGACAACTGAGAATGCTCATAACTTAATCTAGACACATTTCTTAGATCGGGTCGTCCAAATATCATTCCACCCCCGAAATGATATATATGATTCTGGCTTAATAACTCTTTACACGTGATCAATAGAGCATGATCATCAACCATCCTCATACTGGTCGCTTTATATATGATAACATATGTGTAGCTTATTGACTAGGGACCTGTTAAGTATAATATGTAGCAATATCGATTGATTTGTTTAAGGGTTCTACTATCAGTGCTCAACACATGATGACCTTAGGCTAGTTTATGCTTAAATTATTATCATAATACAATAAATAATAAAAGTGCCAATTTATTACAAATAGAAGATATAACGTTTACACATAAAATGCAATTGGACTAGGACATATATCTTTCAGCACCGTACCACCACCACTGCTCCACTTTATCTCAACGCCAATTCAATACCTACAACACATACAATAATAACAACCGCAATAAAGTCTAGTAACATACTCACTTACAATCATTATAGAAATAACAAATAACAAATAAAAATCGTCAAAATCAATGTAATTACACATTGATTTAATATCTCTATATACAATATATTAGTTTTAACAATATGAGTCAAGAATACATTAAATTTAATATCTTCATATTTATCACTATTTAAAAATAGGGATAATTACATATCAGTACATCCGTCAAAACCTCATTCCAGAATTGATACCCTAAGTTTGAAATTTTTGTTCTCAATACCTCAAGTTTCATTTAGTTACACTTTAATCAAATTTTGTTAGGTTTAACTGATATAGTTTGTGAAATGTCCAAAATTCCCTCGTTGTATAGTTAGGAATAATATAAAATTTTATAAATATGAAATGACAGTTTTGCCCTCAATTGTATAACTTTTACCATTATAGTGAAAAAGTGTATTAGTCTTTTCAGTAACAAATATAAAAAATTGAAAATTGAAAGAATTTACACTGTCTACAACCTCCTCACCTCTTAGGAACAAAATTAATGATTCAACAAATAAATACCAGATTCAACGAAGATTATGAATAAAATCGTTTTAAAATCCTTATGTGATTTTAGGCCTAACAATAATCAGTGAAATCCTAACTTAAAACCCCAACTCTAATATCAATCAGAAACAAAAGGCAACAACCTAAAACCTTAAATCTCAACTCTAATCATCAGTGAAATCCATGTCGTTGTGTCGGCGCTGGAAGACTTGGACGTTGTCGGTGCCGAAACAACGACATTGGAGAAGTTGGTCACTTGTCGGGAAGGTGTACAATGCCGCTTTCGAGGCTAAGATTGAGGAGAAGGAGCTGCTGATCTTCGCCGCCGCGAGGTGTAGAGATTTTTGGAGCCAGTGTCGCTTCGGATTCGTTGACGAACAGATAGATCTGGGATTTTGAAGCCACTGCCGACCCAGACGGGATGCAGTCTGGGTTGCGAGCTCCGGCAGCTTCATCTCCCCCGACGCCCTCATCGGATTCGCCGAAAACGTCGGAGATTTCGTCAACTCGATCTCTAAAAACGTCGAATTACATCACTTTTTTTCCGGGAGGTTCTGACAAGGACGATCACTCGTTGAGTCAAACGGGTGTGCAGATTGTTGGGTTTAGGTGTTTAAATCGTGATTTTTTGTGTATGTTTGAACTTTGAATCACTCAATAGAGAGATATATGAAAGGCTGAGATAGATGAGAGGTGAAAGAGACGAGGGTAATTTGGTCATTTTATATGATTATTTTAAATTCTTTTATTCGTCAACTTGAAAGACAAATTTACCCTCCATCATTCATTTTAATTGATTATGCAAATAGAGGTAAAATGGACATTTCATAATTCATCAAATAATATTACAATGTAATTTATATACGGAGAGGCATTTTGGTCATTAAAAAAATATTGTTGTTAAATTTAACAGAATTTGACTAAAGTGTTAACTTTTAAAACTTGGGGTATCGAGAGAAAAAAATTACAAACATGAGTTACTTATTCAGAAATGAGGTTTCAACGGGTTTACTGATCTATAATTATCCTTTCAAAATATGAGAATCATAAATTGAAAAATAAATTCAAAAACAAATCTGAAAAAAGTAATAGAATTGAAGATTTAAAAAAAAGTTTAATGATCAACATTAATTTTTATTGAATGCCAATTATCATTTACTCTAGTAAACATTAATTTTAATTAATTATCTTCTACTTATTAATATTTAAAAAGATAAGAATCATAAAATTGAAAATACAAATCCAAAATAAAATTATTTTAAAAAAATGATTAATGATACATTATTGATAATCATGGGCAGTTATCATTATTTTAGTAAGCATTAATTTTTAATTATAAACATTAATGATAATTATGGGTAGTTATCACCAATTGTGATAAACATTAGTTTTAATTAATTATTTTCGCAAATATCATTATTTAAAAAGATGGCAATCATAAATTGAAAAAAATAAATAGAAAAAATATAAAAATGGCACCTACTAAGGTTTTAACACACGTCTCTTTAAAAGTGTGTATCTCAAATCAGTATGGTGTTCCTTTAAAAACATTATTAAACAGTTAATGTATGTTAGGCTTATTAGAATATGCATTTTATATTAGAGTTTCATTGTTTTCCATATAATATAGGTATATTGTGTTCTTTACGCACGTCAATTCAATAATATATTTCTCTATTTCTATTATGGTATGGTATCGGAGCTTTAATGATCATTAGTTAAACATTCCGTATTTTTTAGTTTTACTCACTCGTTAGCTTATGTTTCTAATAAGTTGGTAAGACTTACTATTTCAATTAATTTATGCTTGCTTTTCATAACAAATTCTATTTATGCATTTATTTATGTTTTTCTCCTTATTGATTTGGTATTAGTCTGTTCATCTGTTATGATTAGTTTGTTTTGTCACACATTCTAGAGTCATTTAGGATTTTTGTTTTCCTCTAACTCTATTCAACTCGTAATTTTCTATCTATTTCAGCCAACAACCATAATTTATGTGTACATCCCATAATTTGGAGTAATTTGAATATCGACACATAAGGGGGTGTAGAAATTAACGAAGTTCTTCTTAAGACCCCATCGTGCGAGGATGAGAATGAGGAGAGAGAGTGTTGACCACATAAAATCTTAAATTCAAACTCATTTGATTTACACTATAATAAGTTTGAGCGAGATATTAAAATATGTTAGGTTCATTATGGTTTGCATTATATATTAGAGTTTCCTTGTATTCTTTATAAATACATGTATCTTGTACTATCTAGGGATAATGACAGTTTGTTACACCTAACTATGATGAAATGACACTTTAATACCCTAATTATAAACTTCTTTTTTTTAGTACCCTGACAATGTTTTTGTGACAACCTACCCCTAAAATGTCCAAAATGCCCAAAATGCCCTTGGTTTAAGAAACCAAAATCAAATTGGTTCAATTTGGTTTAAAAACCAGAATTGAACCGGTTCTTAATAATTATTATTATTATTATATATATTATCATTAATTAATTGATTATATTATTAATTATATTATCATTAATCATTAACTAATTGATAATTATATTAATCAAACCCTAAATCTACTTCAAACCCTAAATCTACACTGGCCGCCACTCCACTCTCCGCCACCGCGACTCCGACCGGCCACTCCGCGACCTCCCGGCGACTCCAACCGGCGACTTCAACCTCCCCGTCAACTCCTTCTAGTGTCCGCGGCGGTTCTCTGGCTACGCGCAAAAGCTCCAGCTCGTCCTCACTCAGCTCCTCCGCGCCTCTCCGCGCATCAGAACCAGGCACGAGTGCATCGGAGTCCATCAACCACCTGCCCTTCCGCCGCCGCGCTCAGTCGCCCCTACCCAACCTCCGTCGCCGACCGGACTCGCCTGCTCTCAAATCTCTTCTCTTTCAATTTCTTCTCTCGTCTCCGTCCTCCCTTCATGTTTGAAACCCTAGGTAGCTGAGAGCTCGACCTCTCCGTCCTTCCTTCCTTCTCAATCATATCGCAATCCTCAACCACACTTCCATGACGGGGAGGTTGAAGTCGCCGGTTGGAGTCGCCGGGAGGTCGCGGAGTCGCCGGTCGGAGTCGCGGCGGCGGAGAGTGGAGTGGCGGCCAGTGTAGATTTAGGGTTTGAAGTAGATTTATGGTTTGATTAATATAATTATCAATTAGTTAATGATTAATGATAATATAATCAATTAATTAATGATAATATATAATAATTATTATTATTATTAAGAACCGGTTCAATTCTGGTTTTTAAACCAAATTGAACCAATTTGATTTTGGTTTCTTAAACCAAGGGCATTTTGGACATTTTAGGGGTAGGTTGTCACAAAAACATTGTCAGGGTACTAAAAAAAAGAAGTTTATAGTTAGGGTATTAAAGTGTCATTTCACCATAGTTAAGTGTAACAAACTGTCATTATCCTTACTACCTATACACATAAAATCAACAATTCTCGTACATATTACTCGAAAAATAAATTCATTCCTCAGAAATATTGTTAGGGCATAATAGTTTTTTAATTATTTTAATAACCTAACATACATGTTAGATTTTGAGATTTAAAGCACAAAATCTAGATGCCAGAGCTTTTTAGAATTTAAATATTTTCAACAACTTTAATTTTTATTATGAATAGTTATCAACTATTTACATTAATTGTTTTTTACGCAGAGAATTTTCCAACTCGAGATTTCTTGACTAAAAATGTTTAGTCATAATTCAAGTCTTGTTTGAAGGAGAATTCTATCAACTCCAAAGTTATGTGCAACGTTGTTGTCAGTTACTTTAGAGTTTTACAAAAATTATGGTTGCCGAGATTAGATCCTTGAATCCTTTCAACTAACAGTTTAATTTTTTTGTACCTTGGTGAGCAATATTTTTATTACTAGGGTGCAAGGAATGGAATCACCATCTTTGGCAAATTGGGGTTTGTCCTCTTAAATAAGGCTGCACATCGAGTCGGGTTGGGTAGACCCAGCTCGGGTCGTACCCGACTCTATTTGAGTTGAGTACCAAAACCTAGACCCGATATTCAACTCAGTTGAGGAGTCAGGTAGATTCGGGTTTTGGTGAGTCGGGTATACCAAAGACACCTGACACAACATTCCCAATTTCTATTCAACCCAAAATTAAAATTCAAATCAGATCTTTTCAATTGAATCTGAAACCTAACTCTAATCCCCAAATGAAAATCCTCAATTTGAAGCCTCAATTTGTAACCCTAACCGTAGCCCCCCAAATGAAAACCCCCAATTTAAAACTCCAAATTGAAATTAAATTCATTTGGAAATGAAAATTCAAATCAAAACCCTCAAATTATAACTTCAAACCAAAATTAAAACTTAAATCAAAACCAAACCCTAACCCCAAATTCAAACCCCCCCCCCCCCCCCCCCAATTTGTAGCCCAAACCGAACCCTAACCCCCAATTTTTAATCCCAAATTTAAATTCAATAATAACCCTAAATTAAAACAACAAACTGAATTGAAATCGGGACTTAGTTGAACCCGAAATTCAAAACCCTCACCCACAAATAAAAACCCTAATTAAAATCCCCAAATTTAATCCTGAGTTGAAATCGAATACTCAAATCAAAACTGAATTTAAAAATAAATTCAAAAAATTAAAACCCTTGAACGAATCTAAACTCTAAAAGCAAATTTACCGAAGTTGAAGACATGTCGTCACCGTCCAACCTCTTCCGACCGTTGTGTGAAATGAAAGTCTTCATTGGAGAATCGAGTCGTTGGAGAGTCTTCTCTCCACCATTGCTTGATTTATAGTGGTGGTGGAAGTGAAGACTCCTCCAACGGCTCGATTTGCAATGATTACTCAACCAAAATTGATTTCTGACTAAAGATGAAGCCGAACGAGAATTAAAGATGAAGTCGAGAGAGAGAGAGAGAGAGAGAGAGAGAGAGAGGTCAAATCGGGGAGAAGGAGATGAATAGATAAGATGAATGATAGAGAATTAGGTTTAAGTTTGAGTTTGAGTGGTGAGAGTGCAAACGAGTGGATGGTCAGGATTTAATATGAGTTTGAGATCAATGGAGAAGGACGTGACACATCGCCGAGTCGTGAGTCGGAAGAAGAAGAAGAAGGGAGCTCCTCACTCTCATTAACTCCCACATCGGAAGCGTATGAGACTCAATGAGAGTTTATAAGCTCCTTCTTATCTACTTCAAGTATCAAATCTGAGAGGGATGGGCTTGTAGCTAGGTTGGGCGATCTCTGGTCTTTGTTGGGTTGGGCTGGGATGGGCATGGTTGTTTATATTGGGTTGGGGGCAGTCAACCAATCTTATATTTTCGTATATATTGTTGGGTTGTCAGGTACCCGAAGGTTTATACAACTGGACCATATACTTGACTCGGTTGGCTTGTCGGGTATCGGGTCAGTCGGACCTTGAGTTAGTCGAGTCGGGTGAGTCGGGGCTTGTCGGGTATCGGGTCAGTCGGACCTTGAGTTAGTCGAGTCGGGTGAGTCGGGTTACCGGGTAAAATGGACAGCCTTACTCTTAACCATGACCTTATAGTAGATATCCTTCTTAACAACTTGCATTTGGTTGATGGTTGTTATTAGCGCTTTGAAGAGCCGAGATAATATTCGCTAAGAAGCGTTCAAGACAATATTCGCTAAGAAGTGTTATCGTCATGTTCAGTCTGACCATGTTACGTGGACGTCTTCGATGTAGACTTCAATTTGGAGGGTAGTCTAGGGGTCTAGGTGCCCCAAGGGTCCATAATTTCTTATTGTTATCTCTTTGAGGATGTCCACCAAGAAAACTAAATTTGACTGGTAGAGGGGTGTTTTTGGATTGCCTACGACATTTGAGTTTGATTGTTCAATGAAGTGTTATATGGCTAATATGTTTTTCTTTTTCAAGTCTCTAATTTTTTATGAAAATATTGTCTTTCTTGGGAAATTGATTATTTTCTCGAAGATCATACAGAGCATCAAATACATTTTAGTTAAAATTTCATTTGTTTTTGCATTTGGAGCATGAGCATTTGTGAAGAGATGATTGCATGGAGGTACATAATATTGCTAGAGATTTATTTGGCTTTTCCAGTTTGATTATATGTACGGTTTTTGTTCCCTTTTTGGTTATATGATTTAACATTTTTAGGAGAGCAATTCCAAATATTCTTTTTTTCTATTCATTTGTTTCTTCTCAATTAATTTTTCTTTTCTTTAATATGATTTTGTTGTTTGTCGGTATTGTTGGATGGTTTACTTATGTAGTTATTGTTGTGTTGATTTTTGAAAATTTTGGAGCTAATGAATTCGGGGTTTGTGTGTGTTTGTGTTTGGTGTAGGGATTGCAAAGGAGAGGGAGATGGTTTAGAACCGAGTAATCCCTAACAAGATCACAATAACTCAATCAATTGTTTGACTTCAATGTATCTGATTTGTGTCTATTTTAAATATGATTAGATTCGAATGTTTACAAGGAGATGAAATTTTAGAGAAATAAACTTAAGGATGTGTATGTTTATTTTTGCTCTATTTGGTGTTCTTTTCATGTACGTTGGTAAAGTTGTTATTTATTTCTCCAGACATTGTTCTAATTTGTATTTTAGTGGGAAAGTTGAAGTTCATCAAATATTTCTCTATTAACCCCCTACAAAAAGATGCAAATATCTATGCCATGAAATATTAAAATTGATTAATAAAATCATGAAACTTTGAAATTCGAATAATGAAATAATGAAACTCGATTAATAAAACCACGAGACTTATTAATTAACCCATGAAATTATGGAATATGAATAATGAAACCGTGAAACATGACGAATTAACCCATGAAACGATGAAATCTTTCACGAAATAGTAAAATCAATTTTTTTCAAAATGTAGTAAATCGAAATCATAATTTATGTTGAATAAAAAAAATTAAAATAAATAATGTTATAAAAATAAAAATGTATCCTTTTAATGGTTTTAAATGACAATAATAAATAACCAATTAATTTATATTCACATATTATAATGAGTCATCAAAAATTTCATCATTTTAACTTTATATCTAATGGTCTAGATTGGATCCTAAATTTGCGCCTGAACATATGGGTTCCACTGAATACACATCATATATTATAGGGATAATTCCAGGTGGCTACACTTAGATTTTGTTGTTTTTCACCTGACTACACCTAGAATTTTTTTTTCCAGCTGACTACGCCTACAATGTGCAAAATTTTCACTTTTCATTTTTCGTCCAATTCTGTTAGTTTTTACCGTTTTCTTCATGTGAAATGACTAAAATGCCCTTCAGGTTTAAAGAGTTATTATAATTGGATTGAAAAGACTAAAATTCCCTCACCTATTCATCTAATTTTCAAACACATGCCACACTCTCTCTCTCTCTCTCTCTGCGGTGGCGGCGGCGGGGCGAGTCGGGCTTGCGCCTCTTGAGGAGCATGAGGAGGCAGAGGTCGCGAGCGCGAAGTGGAGAAGGTCCCTTCTCCACGCACTCGCCAAAGCAACACCACCTTCCTCCTCTCGTCGACGCTCCACCATCTCTGCCCTCGTCGCCACTTCCTCCATCATCAACCCAGCACCAACACATTCCCGCTCCAAAAACACATACCCAACACAACCTAGATCCTCAAAACCCCAAATTCCCAACTTTCACCACCCAAAATCGATTTTTTCCCTCTCCAATCCTCCCAAACCAACCAAACCCAGGTCCCAAAACCCCCCCTAAAAACCAGATTCCAAAAACAAAACAACACACAAAAACATCAAATTAACACGACAAAACAAGCAAACAGACCTGAGGAGCTCTTAGTGAAGTCATTCCCATCAGATCTCTCCATAATTTAAAGAACCCAAACCCAAAACCCTTCAAAGAAGCAGATAGCAACACCTTTCGGTGAAGACACCATGAAAAATGGAGCAAAAAAAAACCAAACCCTATCAGCTGCGAAATGGAGGAACCTGGAAGGCACGGTGGGTGATATTGATCCAATTTCGAGGCTCGTTTCGGGAATCGAAAGATGCGAAATTGATTTGGGAATCGAAAGATGCGAGCGGCGGCGCGTGGGGAGCTGTGGCGGAGTCGGGCTCGTCGTCATGGTCCAGGAGAGAGAGAGAGAGAGAGAGAGAGAGAGAGAGAGAGAGAGAGAGACATGTGTTTGAAAATTAGATGAATAGGTGAGGGCATTTTAGTCTTTTCAATCCAATTATAATAACTCTTTAAACCTGAAGGGCATTTTAGTCATTTCACATGAAGAAAACGGTAAAAACTAACAGAATTGGACGAAAAATGAAAAGTGAAAATTTTGCACATTCTAGGCGTAGTCAGCTGGAAAAAAAATTCTAGGTGTAGTCAGGTGAAAAACAGCAAAATCTAAGTGTAGCCACCTGGAATTATCCCTATATTATAAGAGTAGCAAATTTAACAAATGCACAATTCCAGATAGGTCACCAAAAAAATTTGGATTTTCATATAAATCACCAACTTTTTAATTTTATTTTTGGGGTCACCAAAAACAATTTTTATTTCACTGGTACTAAATCTGTTAGTTTTTTTCTGTTTTTTTTATAATAAAAATTTTAATGACCAAAATACCCTTAATGCATATTGGTTCATTCAAGATTTAAACCGATCCAGCTGAAACAGACTGGTCGATATCTGCAAACAGTTCCCGCGACGTCAATGGAGCACCCCAAACCATGAGTTTCGAGTCCCGACCTCATTTTGGACGAACTCCTCCCTCCTCCTCAATACTCGATCCGCCACCGCCCTTTGATTGAAACCTAGAATCCGAATCGGTCTTGGCGGCGTCGAAATCGTCAAACCTAGATACAAGAAGGGTTGATGTTGGGCTTGAGGATCGGTGATGAGTTGTTGTGTGGTGAAAATCATATACAAGACCGATTGTCGCACTCTCTGATCCAACCAAGCAGTCTCATTCACCACACCTCCATCCTCATGCTCTTATGCTTTTAGATATTCCTTACCCTTATTCTGTTTTGAAATCATATACTAGATTTTGCGTATTTTGAAGCAAAAAAGTAACAAAACAAAAAGTATTTGAAAGCTTAACTGAAATTTTCTATGTCACCAATGTTGTGGGTAAACTATGCAAATGTTGGCCAATCTAATAGATCAGAATCATCAACAATGATGGAGAAGAAGCAAAGTGCATTAAAACCGTAAAAATTGCCAATTGCTAGAAATAGGCTGAATCGATCACATAAAACCCTAAATTCCTAATTCCTTACGAAAATAGGGTTGCAAAATTAAATGTTAGAATTGAAAAGTCAAATTTGCTATGATACGAGTCTGTTTCGATTTCAGGTGGTGATTGTTTGTGGGCGGTTTTATTGTATAGCAACTGTGTGAATTTGGTTTCATCATTATTAAGGGATTTGAGCAAAAAAAATGATAAAAACAAAGGTTAATGGCAGCCGTTTAAAAATTTGAATGCTACTTACTGGTATTTTGGTCTTCTTATATTTATAATTAATAGAGTTAATTAAATTAATAAATTGGTGACATGTGTGAGAATTCAAATTGTTTTATGACATATATGAAATTATCCCACTTAGTAAATGAGTATATAACTTGGTAGTTGGTTACTTGATTTATATCTTGTAGGATAACTGATAAGTGTTTAAACCTTGTCTCTTGCAAAAAAATCATGTTTTATTTTTAGAAATATAATTATTTTTATAGATTTTGTAATGATATTTTATACTTTTAATTATAAAATAATTATAGTATGAATTATCTCTTGTACAGTAATAAATAAGAACATGTTTTCATTTCCTAACAAAAAATTATTCGATTTCTTGAAACTTGTTACAAGTGATTATAAGTTATTTTCTTATAGAAAAATTATTAAGTATTTATTTATTTAATATAAATTACAAAATTAGGAAAATAGAAATTGGACTAGTCCCGTCACACCGATTGACGCTTAACAATTTCTATAACATTGGATATTTATTGATTTAAATGAGATTCATTAGAATGAGTTTAATTATTTTGAGGTGGATGTATTTGATTCATGTGACAAGGGTGGGTCTATCTCGGTTGGCATATGTCAAGCTAGATTGACATTGATTCTCTTGGGGATTGGAACTGAAACCCAATTGAGTTGGCTGCTCTTGAGAAGCTTACTTGAAGTTTGGGTGAAGATTTCTAGCTCTCGGGTGGTAAGGATTTACACTTGTACCTTAAGATCTTCGGTTTGACACATTATTCTCATCTTCACATGTTGGGATCCATCATGTACAGAACAAGCAAAATGCTTATGTCTCTCGTGAAAGTGATGTTGAAGTTTAATTTTGTGAGGAGATGCTCTCATTTAATCGATCTTCATAACCTTAACCTCTATTTGTGATATAAGCTTAGAAATGGATATTGACTGAACCACATTTAATGCTCTCCTTCTTGGTACATTTTCCAAATGCCATCAAGAATTGCAGACCACCACTTCACATATTAAATCATATTCATGTTCGACCTGTTTGCTCGTAAAGTTAACCACCCACGGAGGCATCCAACATGGCCTTATCACTTTGGCATAGTCCAAAATAGAAAATTTGAAGTATTTGTCATTTTTCGATTATGTGACGTGAGAAACTTATTACAAGTCTTTATAGCCTTTCCCGTGTCTCGATCAGGTCTCAATCTCATCTTGAAGAAAGGAGTGAATTTGATTTCTTAATTGCAAGGTCTTCGACGACAAGAAGGGTTGTTAAACAAATCTTGAGGTGAGCTCCCCACAAATATGTTAAGCCTTTATTTAATAAGTGGAGGCCCAACGTTTACGTGGTTGATATCCCACATGAAGAAGACACCATAATTGTTTTCGTATAAATATGAGACTATAGAGAGAAGGAAAAAGTCTTATTAAAGAGGGTAAGAGAGAGAAATTCGTGCAGAAATTTCTGCTATTTTCGGATCCGACTAACAAGGTTCACGAGTCCTATCGAAGATCGATCCACTGTTGAATCGTGCCGATTTTTGGACAACGCGTTCGGGAGACGTATTACTAGATTATGACCGTTTGAATTTGCGTTTTAATGTTTCAGTGTTTAGATACGATTTTCGGACCGCGTGCCATCAATTCGGTGAGATTTATCTAAACTTTTTTTGTAATTAAGGTTTGAGTCAAGATTATTTAATTTTGAGATATTGTGTGCCTCTAATTGTATTTAGAGCGAACTCGTTGTACTCATTATATTGATAGTGAAGACTAAGTGGCATCGAGAGTCCATAGGTTTTCCTCTCTCGCGTTAAGGAGGTTCTCCACGCTAAAAATGTGCGTGCATATTGTGTTCTTGTTTGCTATATGTGTTAGTTTGGTTGATTAGCTCTGCTTGATAAATTTCTATAAGATTTGAAGATATGAGGAAAACTATTTAATTCTGCTACATCTAATTATTTTTTTAAATTCGTTTTTCTCCCAACAAATTATCTAAAGATTGAGTTGGAAGGGATATCAATCACGTATTTGTTTGTTTATTCAAAGAGAATGGGAACAAGCACAATCTAACCCTCCCCACTTCACCTTGATAATTCACATTTATTTAGAAATGAGAAAATGTGGTCTTTTGGACCTTTGAGAGATAGCCCATGGAATGCGTCATTCTCGAGTATAGTGATAGTAGAATGCTTGGTGTCGTAGTTATGGAAGGAACCCCTAAATGATTTGAGACTCTATATTCCTTGATAGACCTATAATTATGAAGCCCATGTGCTTCATTATATTTCCTGGCGTCACAAATGACTTCGAGTGCCTTTTCGAAGGTTGAAATTGTTAAAATAGACGATGCACATGATTTTCATTTGATTGTCTTGAAATCTAAACCTTAAAGCTCTCATTTAGGAACTTTCATTTCTTTTCAAACAATCGATATATGTGTCATAAAGAATTGAACCTATGATGAAATATTGATAAAGATAGTTAGCCCATGAAAAATTTAAATCTCATGAAGTCTTTGGGACTGACCATTATCTAATTGTTTTCACCTTTAAATTATCTACAAGATTTCGATCCTTGTCTGTTGTGACTCTAAAATAAAAGGTGTGAACTCATGAAACTGCACCTTTTGAGATTTAGGTACAATTTGGTAGTGTGTAAAGCCAATCTAACCTTTCTAAGGTAGTCAATGTTGTTCTTCAATGCTGTTATAGATAAGGATATCATCAAAGTAGGCTACCACACATTTTCCTATGAGTAATGTTCTAAAAATACTTGACTTGTCTATTATTCCAATGTTAATCCATGATTAATCATTTTGACGAATTAATTCCAAACTAATTCCCTATTAGTACTTATAAGACCCTCTACACTTGAGTAGTGCCTAACATCTGTTAGTTACTGCATATAAATGGCCGAAGAGTTTGATTCATAAACTAAAATGGAGATATTATGTACGTTAGACAACCCAAACGACAAAACCAACTATTCATGAAGACCATATTAAATTCAGATGGTGCACCGGGTACACACCTTGTGGCTTGTATGATTGTGTAGGCAAATAATTTATACGCATAATCATGAGGAAGAAAGTAATAAATAAACGGTTAAGTTTTTAATCAATAGTTAAAAGTACACATTTGTAATTAGCCCTAAATTAAATTCATTCTTTTTACAACAATTTATTAGTTAGTAAGGAATACCCATGTAATTTATTGTAAAAGACGACATAAAAATTCTGCTTTCCGTCGAATTTTTATGCATGTCGGCATCTCGTATTGCTTGCTTTTGATAAAAGATAAGATAATTATCGTGGTTTCACCCACATAAACAAATTTTGCATATAAGTAACTTTCAAATATTCGCCTTCTGTCTGTCGATCCCTCGTCGTGAAACTTGTTTAAAAACAATACAAAAATATAAAATTTAGATGAGCTAACATAATAAGTTTTTAAAAATATACTTATATGAAAACATGTTATTTCAAGTATCCTTACATTTCATTATCCCTTGTAAACCAGAAGTCCTCGTCAGCATGGGCCCTCAGACCCTTACTAATGGTCTAATATAATAATATGCTTATTTATATTAAATTAGTAGCGAAGTTGCTGCTCTATTTTTCTCGAGTCCTTGCGGGGAACTGAGGAAAAAAAACCCAGCAAACATAGAAAGGTAGCAGAAGAGAGTGTAGCGCCAATCGATTTACGTCCTCTTCCTTGACGTAATCGAGAATCACTCTCTGGTGTTTCAGAAACCCTTCAGCCCCAATCCATGCTCGAGCCATTGTAGTAGAAGTTGAGGCATCACTAGGTCAGAGCAGTTCTCTTCTCCGGAGGAAGAAGAAGAGGGAGAGAAGCTGAAACCCTAGAAACTCGACCGTTTCTCCAAATTCAGCTGATTCCGGCGCCATTCCCTCTCTACCGGTAACAGAGCAGACTTAGGGTTTTGGTTACCTTCTCACTGCGACGCCATGAGTCCCATTCAGAATTTCGAGCAGCACTCCCGCCATCTCGTCGAGCCTGATCTCTGTAAGGAATCTCCACATTTCTGCTTTTTTTCCGTTTGTTTTGAGGTAGATTTAGCTGTGATCTCCTCCCTCCCACTTAAATGTCTGACAAAATCTTCATGTGATTCATATTATTGTGTTATATAAGCTCAGTTTATATTTTTATACTCGAATTTCCCTTACTTTCTCACTAGCGAACCATATATGGATGCTAAGTATAGAGCATTGAACTTCCATTTGTTTTTAACTCGGTTCAATGAGTGTATTTTTAATTGTTTTTTTTTGTACTCGAACTTATGTTATGCCTAAACATAATGTTTCTTCCCTGCTAAGTTTCTCTAATAAGCTTTATATGTTTCTGGTTTGATTGGATTTGTCCTTTCTGGCTTGAAAGGGAAAAAATTACCCAGAGATACATGCTTTTCATTATCAAATCATTTTCGTCTGTGTTTTATTGATTTTGTTACTTTTTTTTTCAACCTTGTGAAACAGCAATTCCGGCTAGGCTTCAGATGGCCATGGAGGTTCGAGACAGTCTTGAGATTGCCCACACAGCAGAATACTTGAATTTCCTAAAATGCTATTTTCGGGCGTTCTCTGTGGTTATTCAGCAGATTACAAAGCCACAGTTTATCGATAATACCGAGCACAAGCTTAGGAACATCATTGTGGAGATCCTCAATAGACTTCCTCACAGTGAAGTACTTCGCCCCTTTGTTCCAGACCTCTTGAAGGTGGCGATGCAAGTACTCACAACAGACAATGAGGAGAATGGCTTGATTTGTATTCGAATCATCTTTGATCTTTTGAGAAACTTTAGGCCAACACTTGAAAATGAAGTTCAGCCTTTTTTGGACTTCGTTTGCAAGATTTATCAGAATTTCCGATTGACTGTTAGCCATTTTTTCGAAAGCGGGGTGGCAGTCATAGAAGATGTTAAGCCTATGGATTCTTTGGATCAGTCAATTACTCCTGGGTATGTTGCTGGCGGACAGCTTAACCCTAGCACCCGCTCCTTCAAGATAGTCACGGAGACTCCACTTGTAGTCATGTTTCTGTTCCAATTGTATAGCCGGCTTGTTCAGACAAATATACCTCATCTGTTGCCTCTGATGGTTGCCGCCATATCTGTCCCAGGTCCTGAAAAGGTCCCCCTCCATTTGAAGAACCATTTTGTTGAGCTGAAGGGTGCGCAGGTTAAGGTAAGCCTTTCACGTTTGTTATGTCATTGCTTCTTTCGAACTATAGTGCTGCCTGCAGGAAATCAAAATGACGTCCAAGTAAATTCTAATTGTGGATAAGGTTACATTGGATTGTTTGAATACCTATACTGATCTTGATGCAAAAACTACTTTGTGTGTTGATGGGCCATTAAATTTGGCGTCACTAGTATGGAAAAAATGTGATATGCTTTGATTAAATGAATATCTTTTGCTATCTTGCAAAGCAAATATAGATTGATTTACACTTCTGTTATTGATTTCTTCCATAATTCGTACTAAAACCCAAAGTGAAGTTGCTGCTTTTATGCTCTATACAGTGCTGGTACAGCTTTAAAATATATCTTTCATCCTAACTTTGTATTAATATTTCTTTCCTCTATTGCAGACTGTTTCCTTTTTGACTTACCTGTTAAAGAGCTTTGCTGAATATATCAGGCCACATGAAGAAAGCATTTGTAAAAGCATTGTAAATCTGCTTGTTACATGTTCTGATTCCGTGTCCATTAGAAAGGTTAAAAATACTAATTTCCTCTATTTTCTTTTCACGTCTAGGACATGTTTTCTTTTTCATAATTACTATATATAATGAGACTAACATTTGCTGGATTCAGGAACTGCTAGTGGCCTTAAAGCATGTTCTTGGGACTGATTTCAAGAGAGGCTTATTTCCTTTGATTGACACACTATTGGAAGAGAGGTAATGTCTTTGACCAAAAAAATCTGGGCACTCGGTAGGTGTCAAAAAGATTTTGAAATTTATTTCTAAGTTGTAGGAGAAGAGCTATAGTGAGGAATGAGGATCCTCACATTCAATTTGTTCATTTATTATTGTATTAAGAGTGTGTTTGGACCAGAATAGATTATAATCTTAAAACCAGTTATGACTTCCAAGTTACTAGTTTGGCAAACACAAAAATTATCATAATCTGTTAATTAGATTATGGAAAGACATATAACTTAATAATAGGAACAATACAAAGAAAAATAGTTACTTATAAAGGATAGGGCCACACCCAACTAAAAGCTAGACCTTTTAGTTGTGGAGCCTGACCTGACCGAATATATTTAGCCTAAAATAAGATTCAAATCAGTTGAGTGCCCCTGGCTTCTACTTTAGGTAGAAATAAATTTATAATTACAAAAGGAAGCTGGTTTGACCGATATGATTACAAATAACACCCTCTTTAGTTCATTGTAATTCCTCAATTGGACGTCTTTGTTTCCTTGGAATTCCACAATTACGCTGAATTAATCCACATAATTTGGCCACCTCCAATGATTGTCGTCCCTTCACCTATCATCTCTGTGCACATCATTCCCCTTCACCTATCATCACCGTGTGCATCATCAACTTGTTACTGCTGTACCTTGATCAGATCTATACAATTGATACTACAGCAACACTTGAAACAATCTCATTATGAGGAAATTGCATTTTTTCCAGACCTAGACGATTCCTCTTAGTTGCTTTTATTCTCTTGAAGCAGAAGAATGTGATCCATGTTAGTTCTCCAACAAATCTAAGCAAAAAATAATGTAACTACACTCGATAAATAATTTTTGAGTTGAAAGAATGCTTGAACTTGTGGCTTGGCATGGTGGCCAAGGTTCAAATCACGGCGGCGGTATTAAAATTTGACCTTTCAGTATTATTTGAATTAAAAAAAAGAAGCGAGAACTAATTAATGGAGAGATAGAAAAGGTAAGGGGAGAAACAAACACTATTCTTATATTTACCAATCCCCTTCCATGATTACCAGTGACTATTGAAAAAACCCAAACCATCCATGCTGAAAAAGAGAGCATTTGTTGTGAATTAAAAGAAAAAAGATTGTGAACTAATGAAGGAAGACATAGGGATAGACTTTGAGAATCGAACACTATTGTATACTTGGATAGGGTCAGTGTTCTAAAACTGCTGAGTTCCCAACTCGGTAAAATCGAGTTTTAAAACTTCTTCTTGGTGGTTTAGTTTTACTTGAGTTTTCACTAGATCAACTTGGTCAAGTTTAATCTTTGCATATGCTTTGAAACTAATCTATAATTTGAGTTTTTGTTTTAACTAATTAAGTTGTTTGAAAGTATTTTATTTTACTAAAATGTTGTTATTTTTGTCTTTTATGTGAATTATATATGAATATATGTATAATATTTATTTAACACAAAACAAGTTTCGCCGATTTCTCTCCGACTTCTTATTTTTCGCCTCACTGAGCTCTCCTCAATCCCGAGTTTTAGAACCTTTGATAAGATTTGATCTATGATTGCTGCCGGCCATTGGAAAAGACCCAAACCACTTAAGCTGAAAACAGAACATGTGTTCTAATACCTTTTTTGGAAGATAAGTATTAGCTAATTTACTAACAATTATTTGAAAAATGGTTCTGCTTTTTCTGTCATTATTAATTTTAAAGCTTCTATGCTTATTGCTTTGTGATTTTGTCATTCTACTTGTATAGCCGTGTTTGGTGTAGAATCCATATTTTGTGTTTTCAAAATGCAGCTATATGCACTGCATAATCTAATGACTTTATTTTCTAACAGCGTTCTAGTTGGAACCGGTCGGGCGTGCTTTGAGACACTGAGGCCATTAGCTTATAGTCTACTGGCAGAAATTGTTCATCATGTTCGCGGAGATCTTTCCTTGTCACAGGTCATACTTTGCATGAAATATTGATGTGCTATTTGCTTTAACCTTTTTTATATCTCCTTACAGTAAAGATCTATTCTACCGTTTCACTATTTTTTGTCCTCTGTTAACTATGCTTAATTTGTTCCATTAATTGTATGTACATGAATTCACGTATTGAGTTGTTGCATGATTGTTTTCCTATCCATAGTTAATTGGATGTGATGACATTATCAGCCATCAGTATGTTCACACTTGTAACTTGCAGTACTGAAACTATCAGAGGGTAAATTGATTTAAAGAATATGAACAGAGAAAAAACCTAAATGCCCATTAACTTTTGGAGGAGACTAGTTTTACTTGATGGAATCTTTATATTACGGCCGTGCACGTTGTGTTAAAGTGGAAAATGAACAGAAAAAGCCTGAACTCTGAATTATTTCTATGTTTGGATTTAGTATGATCATGTTGCAAGCTTATTCATCATCTAATTCTTGCTTATCTTTTCTGGACATCCAATCATCATTATCATAGTTATTTTCATTGATGCTTATACATATTCTGTGAGGTTGTTGCTATTAACGGTTTTTTTATTTGCTTTCTATTCTATTAGCTGATGCTTCTGTTATGCTGCAGCTATCTCGGATTATCTACTTGTTCTCAAGTAACATGCATGATGCATCACTGTCTCTCAACATTCATACCACATGTGCTCGGTTAATGTTGAATTTGGTGTGTATGCTCTTTCTTATGGAAGGATATGTTTATATTTTTATCTTTCTATCACACTTTCACATTCATTAATTCTCAATCCACGTAGATTAAGTACTAACTGATTTCATTGCAATCATTTTGTTGGGATTTAGGTAGAGCCAATTTTTGAGAAGGGCATCGACCAGCCTTCTATGGATGAAGCACGCATTTTATTGGTTTGGCTTTTGCTGATGCATAATCTTGAATTGGTGGTTTTCTGATCTTATTATTGCCATGAGCCAATGCCTCACTTTATGTTTTTCTATAGGGGCGAATATTGGATGCTTTTGTTGGGAAATTTAGCACTTTTAAGCGTACCATTCCTCAGGTAGTCGACATTAACTTCAATAATTGGATTCTTTATGTGTTAAGTCTCATATGTCACATTTGTTGGGAAATTTAGCACTTTTAAGCGTACCATTCCTCAGGTAGTTGACATTAACTTCAATAATTGGATTCTTTATGTGTTAAGTCTCATCTGACATTTCTTGTTGCAATATGGACTTGCTTTATACATAATTTTGTAATGATGCATGATCTTTAAAGTAATTTTTTTGTTTCTTAATTTTGAAGACATTGATGTCTGCTATAACTATGATTCTGCCATTATCTCATAATATTTATCGTGCTATTTACTGTAAGTTTATACCCTGGTTGACGTTCAACACGGATCAAGTTTTTTTTATTGTTTTGTTAATACTTTTTTATTTCCATGCCATGTGGCAGCCTGATATTGAGCTTTCTTTCTGTTCTCTCCCAATGGTGGCACATTTGTCATCTAGGTTTCATTTGGATATATACTGCATGGGAGTGAGAATAATAATTCATAGTTTCTAGTTTACAGTCAAATAAGAGATGATTCCAATTAGAAACCTTTTATTTACTCTTCTTGGTACTATATATTAAAAGTCAAACTCCCAGCATCACGATGTCCATTTTGTCTATACACTTGAACCCTATTTTTGCTTGCTTAAGGACTCGAATTTTTAGTTGAACTGTAAATGTCATTACCTGGACGAAATTTTTTTACCAGCCGTATGCGTCTTTGCTCCAAAAAACATTCTATATGCTGTCTTCATATGTCCGACCACCATTTCTATTTTTTTGATCAGAAATTATACATCTGTAAATATTGGATTCTCTCTCTTAATGCAGCACATTCCCTTGTTTTGTCTTGGAAGATCCTGGAATTCCTTTCAGACTGTTCTTGATATACACAACATGCTATGCGTGCACATAGAACTCATTTCCATATCTTTCCCTGCCTCCAAATATGCAAGATGGTTCTACTCCAAACCTGAAACTTTCTAAGTAATGCCCTACATGCGACCTTTCCATTTTCAAGCATACTGCCTTGCTTGCAAACTCACTCAAAAAACATGTGATCCCTGACTTGAGATGCATCAACTAGAACCGATATTTGATTAAGGACTTGAAACTGTATTTTTACTGCCCCATCTTTTGCAAGTAGCCTATCATGCACCACGGGGCAGAGAATAAAAGCCTGCTTTGGGATATTAAATTCTTCGACACCATATGAGTAATACATACCTTCATGTTCCCTGACAAGCCACTGATACATAGACTTAATTGTATTTTCCCATCCTTGCTCAACTTCCATTACCTATCTGGGATGTGCCCTTCTTAAGCCTTGTTTTTCAGTTTTTGCTGCACTCTCCAGTTCCATGAAGGTTTGGAACTGATTTCTGGAGTTTACATATATTAGAGTATTGTGGTACATATTTGAAAAGTTAGGAATGCTGAATTAGGTGTCCCTAGACTTCTTGATTTTATAATAATAACGATAATAGGTATTTAACAATAATCTGATAGTGCTGGATATCTATGCTTATGTTTAGCTGCTTTGTCATGCTTTATACTGCCATTTTCTTTGTTTTCCATGTTTTTATTTGATTTCCTTACTAGTTTCGTGCTTCATTGGTGATAGCTACTGGAGGAGGGTGAGGATGGAAAAGATCGATCCACTCTGAGATCAAAGCTCGAACTTCCTGTACAGGTTGTTAAGACAACTCTTTGTAGGATTACTTGGATGTTTGGCATTTTCTATTCTAGTTTGGTCAGATTTAAGTCACTTGAGTACCTGTTCAACATGATGGTCTATCTATTATATTTGGTGATTTAGCTAGAGTGTACACATAAAATTAAATAACTTTAGTTGGTTGTGAGGTAACCTGACATCTGAAGTGACAACCATTTCATTAGTGAAGCATTGTGTTGGACATAATGTATATTGCACTTTATTGTCACATGTTAATTTTATTAGAGTAACCTCTGTAAGTTTGAACCGTAAATTATGAATGTGGTGTCATCTTTTACTCTACATTTTCTGAACTTGCTGCCTATGCTTTAGCTTTTAACTTTATGCTGGTTGTTTTTTGTGCGATGTTGGTGGATAAATTATAGTTTGATTGGTTTTGAATGTTTTCATATGCCGTCAAATTAATGCAACCTCCATTGGATCATAATTTCCCAGAAAGAGATTTTCCTTCAATATGAACTGTTTGATTTAAATGATAGGAATGAGTAATTATTTTCCGTTTTTTCTGCATTGCTTATAGTCTGTATATCCATTTGATTCCATTCCAAAGACACTGTTATGGTTTCTTCTAATATTTAATCTTGACATGTCAACTGGCTGCAGGCAGTTTTGAATTTGCAGGTCCCTGTGGAACATTCAAAGGAGGTCAGTGATTGCAAGCATCTAATTAAGACCTTGGTGATGGGTAATTTATTTTTCTTTTATCTATGTTAATAATACATTCTTAGCTAGTAAGTTTTAAATGTCAAGTCTCATGCATGCACAATGCTGATTTTCTTACTATACCGATTTAAACCTTCTGAATTTCATTTTTCATAATTGATCAAATTGATTGTTATGCCTAAACATATTTTGTATGTATTGTTAGGAATGAAGACTATCATTTGGAGCATCACGCATGCACATGTGCCCCGATCACAGGTATCGATTTTTCTCTTATGTGATTGTTTTTTACATGTAGATAGGGACCATATGATTATGACCATATTCTCTTTTGTCATGTTTGCAAATGTATAGGTTTCTCCTTCCACCCAAGGAATGCATCAAGTGCTAGTTTCGTCATCTTCTAGTCCAACAACATCTCAAGCGTTCAAAGGGATGAGAGAAGATGAGGTACTTAAGAAATATGGTACAGGTTTATGAGAATATTACCATGGTCTAACTTTATATTTTATAGGTATGGAAAGCCTGTGGAGTTTTGCGAAGTGGTGTGCATTGCCTAGCCCTCTTCAAGGAAAAGGATGAGGAGAGGGAAATGGTTCATCTTTTCTCTCAGATTTTGGCTATAATGGAACCCCGAGATCTCATGGACATGTTCTCATTGTGCATGCCTGAGCTTTTTGAGTGCATGATCAATAACACTCAACTTGTGAACATATTTTCTACTCTTCTGCAAGCAGCTAAAGTATACCGTCCATTCGCGGATGTCCTAGTTAATTTTCTTGTAAGCAACAAACTTGATGCTTTGAAACATCCAGATTCACCTGCAGCGAAACTGGTTTTGCATCTTTTCCGGTTTATATTTGGCGCTGTTCCAAAGGCTCCTGCAGATTTTGAACGCATTTTACAACCTCATGTTCCTGTTATTATGGATGTGTGCATGAAAAATGCTTCTGAAGTAGAAAGGCCACTGGGTTATATGCAACTTCTGCGCACCATGTTTCGAGCTCTTGCAGGGTGCAAATCCGAACTTCTTCTACGCGACCTCATTCCAACCTTGCAGCCCTGCCTTAATATGTTATTGGCCATGCTAGAAGGTCCAACTGGTGAAGATATGAGGGATCTTCTATTGGAGCTTTGCTTGACGTTGCCTGCACGCTTAAGTTCTTTGTTGCCATACCTTCCCCGTTTAATGAAACCTTTAGTAATGTGTCTTAAGGGGAATGATGACTTAGTTAGTTTGGGTTTAAGAACACTTGAATTTTGGGTGGATAGTCTAAATCCTGATTTTCTGGAGCCCAGTATGGCCAATGTTATGTCAGAGGTGATTTTAGCTTTATGGTCTCACCTGAGGCCTGCACCATATCCTTGGGGTGGAAAGTCTTTGCAACTTCTTGGTAAGTTAGGTGGTCGTAATAGACGGTTTCTCAAAGAGCCCCTTGCACTTGAGTGTAAGGACAACCCGGAGCATGGTCTTCGCTTGATTCTCACATTTGAGCCCTCTACCACATTTTTAGTACCTTTAGATCGATGCATAAATCTTGCTGTATCAGCTGTAATGCACAAAAGTGCTGGCATGGATGCTTTCTATCGAAAACAGGCTCTCAAGTTCCTTCGTGTGTGCTTATCTTCTCAACTAAATTTGCCCGGGAATGTTACTGACGAAGGATATACACCGAAGCAGTTGTCAAATATATTAATTTCTACAGTGGATTCATCTTTGTGCAGGTCTGAGACATCAGAAATAAAGGTTGGTTCACCACTAACTAATGATCATCTTTTTGAAATTAGAAGTCAGTAAAGTCGAATGCTCCTGCAATATCATCTTATCGTGTCATAATTTTTTTTAATGGTGTTATATCATAACTATAGTGAGTTTCTCTTCTTTGTATGAATGACCCCTGATCTAATTTTGTTTGCTTTAGCATTATCAATATTGTACATATTCATGACCTCCTGACTTTGAAGTTCTGTCAATTAACTTGGCTTCGGCTTTGGCAAGATAAGAAGCTTCTGTCCCATATCCGTGTCATAAATTACTTTCAATTGCACTTATTTTTGTCTATTCTTTTGAGAGTGTGAATTATTGAAATACTTTTAATATTGTAATTCTGCATTCTTTAATTTGTCCCTTTCCAAATTTATTCTATGGTTTCACAGTAAAATGACTGCCACCTCATGGACTTTTGGTGCATGCTGCAGGCAGACTTTGGGGTAAAGACGAAAACCCAACTTATGGCCGAGAAGTCTGTTTTCAAGATTTTGTTAATGACCATCGTTGCTGCCAGTGCAGAGCCAGATCTTCTTGACCTGAGGGATGATTTTATCGTCAATGTTTGCCGACATTTTGCTATGCTATTTCACATAGACCAATCTTCAAGTAATACGTCAACTATACTTGGCGGTCCCATGGTTTCACCAAGTGTCAGTGTCAGTTCAAGGTCAAAACAGAATGCTGGGTCTAATCTGAAAGAGTTAGACCTTCTAATATTTTTAGATGCGTTGGTAGATGTACTAGCAGATGAAAATAGGCTCCATGCTAAAGCTGCTCTCAATGCTTTAAATGTATTTGCTGAAACTCTTCTGTTTCTTGCACGTGCAAAGCATGCTGATTCCCTGACATCAAGGGGAGGCCCAGGTACCCCTATGATTGTCTCTAGTCCATCAATGAACCCTGTCTATTCACCGCCACCAAGTGTTCGAATCCCAGTTTTTGAGCAGCTTCTACCCCGTCTTTTGCACTGTTGCTATGGAAGTACATGGCAAGCACAGATGGGAGGTGTTATGGGACTTGGTGCTTTGGTTGGAAAGGTCACTGTTGAGACCTTGTGTTATTTCCAAGTAAGAATAGTCCGTGGTCTGATATATGTTCTTAAACGTCTTCCTATTTATGCTAACAAGGAGCAGGAAGAGACAAGTCAAGTGCTTACACAAGTTCTTCGTGTCGTAAATAATGTTGATGAAGCTAATAGTGAACCCCGCAGGCAAAGCTTTCAGGGAGTTGTGGAGTTTCTTGCTTCCGAGTTGTTTAACCCTAATGCATCTATGATCGTGAGAAAGAATGTGCAGTCATGTTTGTCACTTTTGGCCAGTAGGACTGGCAGTGAGGTATCTGAGCTTCTCGATCCTTTATATCAACCAATGCTTCAGCCTCTTATTATGCGACCGCTCCGATCAAAGACAGTTGATCAACAGGTAAATCACATAGCTAGCTAATATTTAGAAAAAATATCTTCTTTTTGCTAATAAACTAATTGATTTGAATGTAGGTTGGTACAGTTACCGCTTTGAATTTTTGTCTGGCCTTGAGGCCTCCTCTTCTCAAGTTGACTCAAGAATTAATTAATTTCCTGCAAGAGGCTCTACAAATTGCTGAAGCTGACGAAACTGTTTGGGTTGTGAAGTTTATGAACCCTAAAGTTGCTACATCATTAAATAAACTTAGAACAGCCTGCATTGAGCTACTCTGTACTACAATGGCATGGGCTGATCTTAAAACTCCCAATCATTCTGAATTGCGTGCAAAGATCATTTCTATGTTTTTCAAATCTTTGACTTGTAAGACACCAGAAATTGTTGCAGTTGCAAAGGAAGGCTTGCGACAGGTTTGTTTTCTTTCTTACAAAATTATGTTTTAATTATGTGACTGGTCATCCAAGATTTCCAGTCATCGCTTAAAATTTTCAGCTCCCTCCTATTGCTTGTTGAATTGTGTTTGCCATGCTTTTATTATCTGGAGCTTATTCTTCTCTTTTAACCGATTTCTTTTATAGGTTATCAGTCAACAAAGAATGCCCAAAGAACTTTTACAGAGCAGTCTCAGACCTATACTAGTGAATTTGGCTCATACTAAAAATCTCAACATGCCGCTTTTGCAAGGCTTAGCCCGCTTGCTTGAACTTCTGTCCAATTGGTTTAATGTTACCTTGGGGACCAAATTAATAGAGCACCTAAAGAAATGGTTGGAACCAGAAAAACTTGCACAGAGTCAGAAGTCGTGGAAGGCTGGTGAGGAACCAAAAATTGCAGCAGGTAATGCATTTTGTTTCTCCTTATATGTACTTGGAGTTGCTCATAGTTGTGTTGCACTTACCAAAGTAATATAGAAGACAAAAGTTGACATCAACTAATATTTTCTGAATTTTTTGGCAGCCATTATCGAGCTTTTTCACCTTCTTCCCCAGGCCGCGTCTAAGTTCCTTGATGAACTTGTAACCTTAACTATCGATTTGGAAGGGGCTCTTTCTCCTGGACAAGTGTATAGTGAGATTAACAGTCCATATCGTCTCCCACTTACAAAGTTCCTAAATAAATATGCAACACATGCTGTTGATTATTTTCTTGCTCGATTAAATGAACCACGATACTTCAGGCGGTAAGTTCAAGATGATTGGTGGAGTTGTTACTTCAGGATTATTGTCGTATGAGTTAAATACGCAAATCAAATTTCTTAGCATATTCTTATTACCTTATGGAATGCAGATTTATGTATATTATAAGATCAGATGCTGGACAGCCTTTGAGAGACGAGCTTGCAAAATCACCACAGAAGATACTTGCACGTGCCTTTCCTGAATATTTGCTTAATTCTGATGCTGCTGTGACGTCAACCCCACCTGTAGCTTCAGTGGGTGACGAAGGCCTTGATCCTCTGCCTGAGAGTTCTAATCCACCTCCAGTGACTCCAGCTTCATCTTCGGATGCTTATTTTGAAGGACTTGCACTTGTTAAAACTTTGGTCAAGCTTATACCTGGATGGTTGCAGAGTAACCGTGTTGTGTTTGACACTTTGGTACTTGTTTGGAAGTCACCTGCAAGAATATCCCGATTGCGCAACGAACAAGAGCTAAACCTAGTGCAAGTAAGTTTTCTGCAAGTAATTCCAAATTTCTTTGTAAATATAAAATTAGCAAATGAATATATTCACAAGCCAAAGTGCATGAGCAACAAAACATTATCATGCGATAAGTCTAATTTTTTGTTGTTGTTGGGCTACATGTAAGGGCTTGGCTTCCTATACACAAGGAACTAGCTTTATTTTTCTCTCCGAATAATGTGACCTTAATATTTTGACATCCCCCCTCATGTGCAAGCCCCACTTTAGGTTTTCTATGGTATGCATATTTACTTGTGCACGTGGACTAAAAATCACAAAGGGAGGAAACACATGAGTCACAGGCCCAAATCAATGTGCTCTGATACCCACTGAGTAAGCTTTCAAATATTGGACTACATATATAAGGGCCGGAAAGGTTTTTTTTTGAGTTGGCCTTGCGTTATGCTTTATGTGTATATGTACATTTTGTTGGTGAGAAAATGATGTTAGGTGAATTGTTTTTAGAATGAAAAATCTGTTACCCAATCAGTATTTGCGAAATGTTTCATGCGATGTGACCACAACAGTAGGAAATTCCTGTTTATATCTTTCTTGCCATTAGCTCAGTATCTATCAGATATTGGCCCTAGTTCACTAATCTAGTGCAATTTTAGTACCATTGCCAAGCAGTTCATTTTTCCTTCTTTCTTTTTGCTGGTTGTCATACATCTAGTTCATTACCTCTTATACTCTAATATATAGGCGTTCCTAGCAGTTGCTACTATAAATGGGTTTCCTGTCGGGCATTTGCTAACTTCAGATGCAGTAAACAATTACTGAAGGTGAATGGAATGCTTCCAGACACGTTCTTGTAGCCAAGACATCCCCCCTTTCCTGGAACTGCATTGATGCTGCTATTATTCCTTAAATATTATGTTTGTGCACAAACTAATTTATGTGCTTATTCCAATTGGCAAGATCGATGGAAAATGTTAGATAGATAGATATATATATATATATATATTTTGTTATTTCCTAGCAGTAGCTTTATACTTCTCATCGATTTTTCAAATGTCCAATACCTATATTTTATGGCATCAATTGAATCTAAAAATCTGATTTGTTTTTTTGATTTCTTTGTATCCGAATAATATTGATAAGAAAAAACTGCCTGCCATGGTTTGCCTATATCTTTACTTTCTACAATTATACATGTACTTTATATTAACATTTATTCTGCTGATTTTCTTGTCTTTTGAATTTAAAAACTGAAATGCAGGTGAAAGAAAGCAAATGGCTTGTTAAATGTTTTTTGAATTATTTACGGCACGAGAAAAGTGAAGTGAAAGTTCTGTTTGATATTCTCTCCATTTTCTTGTATCACACTCGCATTGATTATACCTTCTTGAAGGAGTTTTACATCATCGAGGTACTGCCTTGGTACACCACATTCTGGCTGTTTCCAACATTTTGATAGTCATTTTACTTGTTGTAAGTGCTACTAACTATCATAATGTATTTCAGGTTGCAGAAGGGTATCCACCAACTATGAAAATGACACTTCTTTTGCATTTTTTGAATCTCTTCCAGTCAAAACAACTTGATCATGACCATTTGGTGGTGGTTATGCAAAATCTCATTCTTCCAATGCTGGCTCATGCATTCAAAAATGGACAAAGTTGGGATGTGGTTGATCCTGCTATAATTAAAACAATTGTTGATAAGCTTCTTGATCCACCAGAAGAGGTGATATCCTACATTAGCGCATGAAAAATTTTCCTATGGCATTTCCCTGTTTGCTCTCCAACTCATTGGCCTGCAAAGTGTTTTTGATTATAACGTTAAATTGTTATGACCTTCTTTGACAGGTATCTGCTGCATATGATGAACCATTGAGGATAGAACTTTTGCAGCTTGCAACTTTACTTCTTAAGCATCTACAGAGTGATCTTGTTAATCATAGAAAAGAACTTATCAAGTTTGGCTGGAATCATCTGAAGCGTGAGGACAGTGCAAGTAAGCAATGGGCCTTTGTAAATGTTTGTCATTTCTTGGAGGCCTATCAAGCCCCGGAGAAAATTATACTTCAGGTACTTATATTTGTTTTGTTATGATAAGTAAATAGTGTCGGCCACGTGAACCCGATGTCTAGTAATAAAGTTCTAGAACTTGCTAATGTCATTATTTATTAACTATTGGACATTGGTGGATATAGATATTGTCTTCTGGTTTTAACTTTTGGCAAGTGCTTTTGCTGATACTTCTCAAGATAGATTTCATTATTGCTGATAAAAAAAGATAGATTTTAAAAGATCAGATCTAGTTATGGTTGTTAGGTTACTCCCTATTTTTAGTGCATTTAATCCCCGATAAATCAACCTTTGTTTCTTCCTCTGAGGTCAGAGAAATGTCTAAATCATGGTTTGGTATGAATAGACATATGTAGATACAGTATGTGGTGCTGTCATTTTGTTTCTGTGCAATAGTAAAAACTTTTCTGATGTTTATTATGAGGATGCAGGTTTTTGTTGCCCTACTTAGAACTTGCCAACCAGAAAACAAGATGTTGGTCAAGCAGGCCCTGGATATACTCATGCCGGCACTACCACGGAGGTTGCCTCTTGGGGACTCACGAATGCCAATTTGGATACGATATACAAAAAAAATTCTGGTTGAGGAAGGTCACTCAATTCCTAACTTGATTCACATTTTCCAGCTTATTGTTCGCCATTCAGATCTATTCTATAGCTGCAGAGCACAGTTTGTGCCTCAGATGGTGAATTCTCTTAGTCGCCTAGGTTTGCCATATAATACTACAATAGAAAATAGGCGTCTAGCTATTGAACTTGCTGGGTTAGTGGTTGGCTGGGAAAGGCAAAGGCAAAATGAAATGAAAATTGTGACTGATGGTGACGCCCCTAGCCAGACTGGGGATGAGTTTAACTCTGGCCTTTCTGGTCTTGATTCTAAGCGACCTACTGATGTATCTACACTCCCTGAAGATCCAAATAAGCGGGTGAAGGTTGAACCTGGCCTTCAATCCCTCGGTATCATGTCCCCTGGTGGTGCCTCATCTATCCCTAATATAGAAACCCCTGGATCTGCTGGACAACCTGATGAAGAATTCAAGCCCAATGCTGCTATGGAAGAGATGATCATCAACTTTCTCATTAGAGTAAGGCTCGGCTTAATTTTCACTATCGTATATGCCTATAGTTTATTCTTATCTTTTACTGAATCCATTCCCGATTCTTTGTTTTGTGTGCCGAGTTATCAGTTAGTTTTTTTGTTATTGTGTGGAAATAGGTTGCCTTGGTAATAGAGCCCAAGGACAAAGAAGCTAGTACTATGTACAAACAAGCTTTAGAGTTACTATCCCAGGCTCTGGAGGTGTGGCCCAGTGCCAATGTCAAGTTCAATTATCTGGAAAAGCTGCTGAGCAATATTCAACCATCACAGTCAAAGGATCCATCCACTGCTCTTGCACAAGGCTTGGATGTAATGAACAAGGTTTTGGAGAAGCAGCCACATTTGTTCATTCGAAATAACATCAGCCAGATTTCTCAAGTATGCCCCTTCTGGCATGCAGTTATATATTTTTTCTTCCTTCTTTCATGTTCAATGAGTTGCTCATATGTGATAGTTATATTAATTTCATTTGCAGATTCTTGAACCTTGTTTCAAGTATAAAATGCTGGATACTGGAAAGTCTCTGTGCTCACTTTTGAAGATGGTATTTATTGCTTTTCCTATTGAAGGAGCAGAGACACCACAAGATGTGAAGTTGTTGTACCAGAAGGTCGATGAGTTGATACAGAAGCACATCAATACTGTCACTGCCCAGAGTGCAGGAGAAGACAGTGCAGCAAATGCAATTAGTTTTGTGCTGCTTGTCATTCAGACCTTGACAGAGGTTCATAAGAACTTTATTGATCCATTTATTTTGGTTCGCATCCTTCAACGTTTGGCACGGGATATGGGAGCATCAGCTGGTTCTCACGCGAGACAAGTATGCCTCTATCTTTGTTTGCTATTTTTGTATCTTCCTCTCTCTAACACAAACTATTTTACCTGGCGTACTATTTTCAATTTTAAAGATGTTTATTCTTCATTGTAAAAAGGAAAAATTATTCTCTTATGTTATTTTATTTATCAGCAATTTATCATTCACGTGCAATAGTGCGGACAGTTTCATGTTGACAATGTAGTTTTTTTTGCTGTCATAAATTACAAATTTGTTCATAAACATGGAGTAAGAACCCATTCCATGCTAATACCATGCTATCAACTTTAGGGTCAGAATGAATCAGACTGCATGAATTCTCTTTGACAATTTTATGTCATTGTCTTGTTTTTGCTCTAGTTAGAGCTATTGCTGTGTAAGTTATTTTGATTGAGCACTTAATATTTGTATGGCTATTATATGTAATCTCTTTTAAAATTACTTTAACCAAATATATTATTTCAGGGTCAGAGAATTGATTCAGATTCTGCAGTCACTTCTTCTCGTCACGGTGCTGAGGCTGGAGCAGTTATCTCAAATTTAAAGTCCGTGTTGAAACTTATCTGTGACAAGGTCATGCTTGTTGCTGAGTGCAAACGATCCATCACTCAAATTTTGAATGGTTTGCTCTCGGAGAAGGGCACTGATGCTAGTGTTCTCCTTTGCATACTTGGTGTCATAAAAGGGTGGATAGAAGACGATGTCAGCAAGCCAGGCACACCTGCAACGTCGAGTGCTTTTCTCACACCCAAGGAAATAGTCTCTTTTCTTCAGAAGCTTTCCCAAGTTGATAAGCAGAACTTCTCCTTGAGTGCTCTGGACGAGTGGGATAGAAAGTATCTTCAACTTCTTTATGGAATATGTGCCGATTCAAACAAGTGCGTATCATATCTATAAAGTTTGCTTGGACTTTTCTTTCATCAAGATTGGAACATTATTGATTGATTGACTTGCAGGTATCCCCTGGCTCTACGTCAAGAGGTGTTTCTCAAGGTGGAGAGGCAATTTATGCTTGGTGTGCGAGCTAGTGATCCTGAAATTAGGAAGAATTTCTTTTCACTTTATCATGAATCTCTTGGCAAAACATTGTTCACTAGGCTGCAGTACATAATACAAATTCAGGACTGGGAAGCTTTGAGTGATGTATTTTGGCTCAAACAAGGGATTGATCTTCTTCTTGCAACCTTAGTGGAAAACAAACCTATCACACTTGCTTCAAACTCTGCTAGAGTACCTCCACTTGTGTTTTCGAGTTCTGTATCAGATAATTCTGGGATGCAGTACCAGCTTGCTGATGTTCCTGATGGACCTGAAGATACCCCTCTTACATTAGATAGCCTCGTTCTGAAACATGCCCAATTTCTGAATGAGACAAGCAAACTTCAGGTTTGTTTTTATCATTTTTGAAGAAAAAGATTTATATTTTTGGAATGCTGCACAATTCTCTTGTGAATTTTCTGTGAAATTTGTATATTAGAGTTAGTTTTTCTAACCTATTGCTCCTTATTCTAGGTGGCCGATCTTGTTATTCCATTGAGAGAATTGGCGCACACCGATCCAAATGTTGCTTATCATTTGTGGGTGCTGGTATTTCCCATTGTTTGGGTCACCTTGCATAAAGAAGAACAGGTAGCTTTGGCTAAACCAATGATTAATCTCTTGTCAAAAGACTACCATAAGAAACAGCAAGGTTGCAGGCCAAATGTTGTGCAAGCACTTCTTGAAGGGCTGCAGTTAAGCCACCCTCAACCTCGGATGCCAAGTGAGCTTATTAAGTATATTGGCAAAACTTACAATGCATGGCATATCTCATTGGCTTTGCTCGAAAGTCACGTCATGTTGTTCTTGAATGAAACAAAGTGTGCTGAATCTTTGGCTGAGCTTTATCGGTTGCTCAATGAAGAAGATATGAGGTGTGGTTTATGGAAGAAAAGATCTACTACTGCAGAAACCAGGGCTGGGCTTTCTCTAGTTCAGCATGGTTATTGGCAGCGTGCACAAGGCCTTTTCTACCAAGCTATGGTTAAAGCAACGCAAGGTACATATAGCAATGTTGTTCCGAAAGCTGAGATGTGTCTTTGGGAAGAGCAGTGGATTCATTGTGCTACTCAACTTAGTCAATGGGATGCATTGGTGGACTTCGGAAAGAATATAGATAATTATGAGATTTTACTTGATACACTTTGGAAATTGCCAGATTGGACATATATGAAGGATCACGTTATTCCGAAGGCTCAAGTGGAAGAGACTCCGAAGCTTCGTTTGGTTCAGGCCTTCTTTGCCTTGCATGATAAAAATACAAATGGTGTAGGCGATGCTGAAAATATTGTAGGAAAAGGAGTTGATCTTGCTTTAGAGCAGTGGTGGCAATTACCCGAGATGTCTGTCCATGCTAGAATCCCTCTATTGCAGCAATTCCAACAGCTAGTTGAAGTTCAAGAATCTGCCAGAATTCTCTTGGATATTACCAATGGAAACAAACTTTCTGGAAATTCTGTTGGTGTGCACGGAAATCTGTATGCAGATCTCAAGGACATTCTCGAAACATGGAGACTGAGAACTCCAAATGAGTGGGATAATATGTCTGTTTGGTGTGATTTGCTTCAATGGAGGAATGAAATGTATAATGCTGTTATAGATGCATTTAAGGATTTTGGTACCACAAATCCGCAACTTCATCATCTTGGTTATCGTGACAAAGCATGGAATGTAAATAAGCTTGCTCACATCTCTCGTAAGCAGGGACTTTATGACGTTTGTGTTACCATACTTGAAAAGATGTATGGCCATTCTACCATGGAAGTGCAGGTATTACAAATTACTTGTTAAACTTGTGTGCACTGGACTTAAAGATAATCCTTACCATTTGATTAATTATTATTCTTTTCAGTTCTTACATTCCTAGGGGTGTTCAAATAATTCCAAATGTGTTGTAGGGTTGTTATTTTCTTTAGGCATGTGAAGTGATGAAATGGAATCCTGAATTGTTATGTGTCAAGTGTTGCTCCTCTTTTGCTTAACTCTCTTTGCCTAATTCAGCAAACTTTTTAAGTTTTCTATTGTTAAAGTCAATCAGGGTAAATATTGGGCCTAACATAATACTAACCCTAATTTACCCTGATTGACACTAAATGTTCTCATTCTTTTGTACTTAGTATGTTAGTAGGAAGTCCGGATATTTCATGTGCTTTTATTTTATATGTTTTCAGGAGGCCTTTGTGAAAATAAGAGAACAGGCAAAGGCTTATCTGGAAATGAAGGGAGAGCTAACAAGTGGCATTAATTTGATCAACAGCACTAATCTAGAATATTTCCCAGTGAAACACAAGGCAGAAATTTATCGCCTGAAGGGGGATTTCTTGTTGAAGCTAAATGACTCTGAGGGTGCAAACCTTGCTTATTCCAATGCTATCAGCCTCTTCAAGAATCTGCCTAAAGGATGGATAAGCTGGGGAAATTATTGTGACATGGTGATAACTATAATCACTTTTTCATTCTATTCGTGTCATTAATAACTAGATTTGATTCTTATTTCCTGTGTATTTTACAGGCTTACAAGGATTCTCATGATGAAATTTGGTTAGAATATGCGGTTAGCTGTTTTCTTCAAGGTATCAAGTATGGCATTTCTAACTCCAGAAGTCACCTTGCTCGCGTCCTATATCTTTTGAGCTTTGATACTTCCAATGAGCCTGTGGGGAGGGCATTTGACAAGTACATGGATCAAATACCCCATTGGGTTTGGCTTGCTTGGATTCCTCAGCTATTACTATCTCTGCAGCGTACTGAAGCACCTCATTGCAAACTTGTGTTGTTAAAAATTGCCACAGTGTATCCGCAGGTAAGCTTGATGTAAATTTATCAGTTCTGAATAGACCCTGCTTTATATTTATTTATTATTTTATTTGCTAATGGATGTCATATAAAGTTGTTTTGATTAATGACCTTGCTACTCCGTATTTAAAAATGTCAGGCTCTTTATTACTGGTTGCGGACATATTTGCTTGAGCGCCGTGATGTTGCAAACAAATCTGAACTTAATAACAGATTTGCAATGGCTCAGCAAAGAATGCAGCAGAATGTTTCTGGGGGTGGTGGTCTTGGCTTGGCCGATGGAAATGCAAGAACTCAAAGTCATGGTGGTTCCTTAGGCACGGACAATCAAGTCCACCAAGGCACTCAATCTAGTGCTGGGTTGGGATCACATGATATTGGGTCCTCTCATGGGCAAGATTCTGAAAGGTCCAATGCTGTAGAAGGCAGTGTGCATTCAGGGAATGACCAATCTCTCCAACAAAATACTTCAAATATGAATGAAGGTGGTCAAAATACATTAAGGCGAAGTGGTGCTTTGAGTCTTGCAGCTTCTGCTGCCAGTGCTTTCGATGCTGCAAAGGATATTATGGAGGCTCTTAGAAGCAAGCATACTAATTTGGCCAGTGAACTTGAGGTGATAACTCAATCATTCTTATTTTATTAAAGATTATTATTGATGCCCCTTGTGTTTTTGAGAACACTGAAAATTTTCCTTTCGATGGTATTTGAGAAAATCATAGCCTGTTCACGCCGCCTCCACCCCGAACCTTTGACAAGTTAAAAGAAAGAAAAGGACAATATATTACTCCTGTCAGAATAAGTGTCATGCTTTACTAATTTGGATGCTCCAAAATAATGTCTAATTTTCTTTTTAGGAAGTGAAGTATGTCAGGGTTACCAATTTGAGTTACTTATCACCTCATTAATGTCTTGGCAAATGGTAGAACATGGGGTATGTGGAGAACAAAGAGTACTACTAAGTCACTAATCCTCAATTGTTTGCAAAAGGCTAAATACGGTACTTTAAATGGAGAGTACCTTGATTTTTGTCTCTAAGAATTTATTACTTTTCCATAATAAATTTTTTTTCCTTCTTGGGTTGCCTAATAGGGATTTAATGTTAGCACTAAGTTCACCTTGACCTTTCCAGGATAAAAAACAGTTTTGGTTATTATTTCTTGGAAAATTTTAGCAGTGCATCCAGTTCCTACTACAGGGCATACTTAATGATATTTTTTTGTATATCTTCAGATTCTGCTCACAGAAATTGGTTCAAGGTTTGTTACTCTTCCAGAGGAAAGACTTCTAGCAGTAGTTAATGCTCTTCTCCACCGCTGTTATAAGTACCCAACTGCCACAACAGCGGAGGTGCCTCAATCTCTCAAGAAGGAGCTCTCGGGGGTTTGTAGAGCCTGCTTCTCGGCGGATGCTGTCAATAAACATGTAGATTTTGTGAGAGAATACAAGCAGGATTTCGAGCGTGATCTTGATCCTGAAAGCACCACTACCTTCCCAGCTACACTTTCTGAATTGACTGAGAGATTGAAACATTGGAAAAATGTTCTTCAGAGCAATGTCGAGGACAGGTTTCCAGCTGTGCTGAAGCTGGAAGAGGAAAGCAAAGTCTTGCGTGATTTCCATGTTGTTGATGTGGAGGTTCCTGGACAGTATTTTAGTGATCAGGTAGCTTCTTTTAACAAGATCTATGCCTTTTGGTGGTAGATGATGCCTTTACTCCACATGTATTTCTAAAAATAGAATGTAAAAATAAGTAACCTAGCATCACTTGTGAAAAACGCTGGACGGTCGGAGAGGGCCTTCTAGGGACTAGTTGAGGACTAATTGGGGATTAATCGGACAAGTCATGGATTCTTAAAGCATTGCTTAGCATAGAAGTTACTTTATTTTGTAGTGTCTCCATCTTGTTTGCTGTTATAATAAGTGTAACCAAACCTTGCAGGAAATTGCACCTGACCATACAGTGAAGTTGGACCGGGTTGGAGCTGACATTCCTATTGTACGAAGGCATGGAAGCAGTTTCCGTCGATTAACTTTAATAGGATCTGATGGTTCTCAGCGCCATTTTATTGTCCAGACATCTTTGACCCCCAATGCCAGAAGTGATGAACGGATATTGCAGCTGTTCCGTGTGATGAACCAGATGTTTGATAAGCACAAGGAATCTAGACGCCGCCACATATGCATTCACACACCAATTATAATTCCTGTTTGGTCACAGGTGATGATGACCTCTGTCATACAAATTTCATTTCCTAGATTTTTCTGTAAAATAGATTTATGATGATGAGACTGCTTAAGTAATATGTGACTTTTGTTAGAAACCCTTATATAATTCTGAATTATTGTTGCTTGAGCCCAGGTCCGCATGGTAGAAGATGATTTGATGTACAGCACCTTCCTTGAGGTGTATGAGAACCACTGTGCAAGGAATGACCGAGAGGCAGATCTGCCGATTACCTATTTCAAGGAGCAGTTGAACCAAGCTATATCTGGCCAAATCTCCCCTGAAGCTGTTGTTGACCTCCGCCTCCAAGCTTATAATGACATAACCAAGAATGTGGTAACTGACAGCATACTGTCCCAGTACATGTACAAGACTCTCCTGAGTGGCAATCATATGTGGGCTTTCAAGAAGCAATTTGCCATCCAGTTGGCTCTTTCAAGTTTCATGTCGTATATGCTACAGATCGGAGGAAGGTCCCCTAATAAGATTCTATTCGCCAAGAACACTGGGAAAATATTTCAGACGGATTTTCACCCTGCTTATGATTCCAATGGGATGATAGAGTTCAATGAACCGGTTCCTTTCCGTTTGACAAGGAACTTGCAAGCATTTTTCTCCCATTTCGGGGTGGAAGGGCTTATTGTGTCTGCAATGGGGTCTGCTGCACAGGCTGTTGTTTCTCCAAAAGTGAGTGTTGTGATTCATTAACTGTAATGTTTCAGAATGAATGTGCATTATTATTATTATTAACCATAATGTTGTTTGTGCATTATTGCAGCAAAGTCAGCATTTGTGGCATCAACTAGCCATGTTCTTCCGAGATGAACTGCTGTCTTGGTCTTGGAGGAGGCCGCTTGGGATGCCTCTGGCGAGTGTTGGTGGAGGGAGTAGCATGAATCCCATAGACTTCAAGCTTAAGGTGACAACCAATGTTGAGCATGTCATTGTGCGGATCAATGGAATAGCCCCGCAATCCTTTTCTGAAGAGGAAGAAAATGCCATGGACCAACCTCAATCCGTTCAAAGAGGTGTTGCCGAATTGGTTGAGGCTGCCTTGACACCTAGGAATTTATGCATGATGGATCCAACATGGCATCCCTGGTTTTGACCGCTTCTTGTACATACACTATTATTATGCTGCTAAATTAATCATAGACTTGTAGAATTACTACACTACATGCATCATTGTAAATACGTATTCATGCATTGTATTAAATGTTGAAAATTCTATTCTCTTTGAAAAGCTTCATCTTTTTCCTATAAATGCCCTCTAACTCTTTCCTAGCTTCATTTTTTATCATATGGCCTTTTTAATGCTTCGCTTACAAGTTAAATATAGTTAAGATTTGAATTCTATTGAGAATATGGATGGTATTGTATATTGTCTATGAGGATAGACACATGAAAGACATCCAACTTCAAATTTTATAATTATCACAGCGTCCGGCATATCTAGGGGTAGAGATGTTCAGGGTTTGAGAACCGACCCGACCGGAACCAAACTGACCGAACCAGGTCGGTTCTCCAAACCAACCACCCGAGCCCGAACCGAGACACAACTTCCCGAACCCAAATGGGACATATCTCAACACCAAATTCACCTCATTCAAATTTTTTTTAACTATTATATATTAATAATCAAATTAATATTAAGATTATTAATAAATTCAATGCAAATCTCATATAAAAGAGAGTTCACGTTTGAGATATTGTTCCATTTATAAAGAAGAAAAAAGTGTGAAGAGGAAGTGAGTGCAGAGGGTAGGAGAGAGAAGAGAGTGAGTGAGATGGATTGAATATAATAATAATATATAATTAACTTCATATATGTATAAATAAATATATATATATATATATATAATTTATACAATTAGATATTAATAATTAATTATGTATAATATATAATTCATTCAATATTGTATGAGCTTTTACATTATATATAGTTAACTTACATAAATATATAATTTATATTATATATGAAAATTTTATTTAATTAATTAGTTATATACATTATATAGTTTATCCACGGAGTATAATTAGTATATATATTATATTTATATATACTTCACATTTTTACATATTTGATTTACAAAATTTGCGATTTTTTCCTTATTTCTTTTTCATTTTTGCCTACGAATTTGAAATTAATATATAATAAAAAAGTAGAAAAATAAATTCATGAAGTATAATTAATTTTTTATTCCCTAAAAAAATATTTATTGTATCTATATATAATATAACAGTGTTGTTGAATTAAGCACTCTGTTGTGGCCTCCAGAAAGTGAGTGCCTACAGAGAGTGAGCGTGCTGATGTGACAACTCAAAAGCTGACGTGGAGGCTCCCAGAAAGGCCCTCTGTTGCGAATAACCTTACCTCCTTGTCACTAGTTCGAATCCTGCTGCAGCACATGATTTAAGCCTATTTCAAAAGTCCTTTTTGAATCACAATGATTTGTGTTAATATTATATCATTACTCATTTAAAAAGCCAATTTATTTATTATTATCATTATATTAGTTTTTAATCAATTTTTTTTATACTTAAATTGCAATGACAATCATATTCTCCTTAATCACTCAATCAATATCCAAAACACAAAAAACCTAAAAAATGAATAGATCGAAATATAATAGATAAATGATGAAATATATTAAAACCACTAATTCTTATAATATAGTCGGTGTGTTATCATAAAATTGAAAATATATTCTTACTAATGGGATGGGCTCAGGTACGGGTGGGATTGGTTAACCACGGGTCGATTGTCCTAAATCTGCAAACCGCCCAATATTTTGCAGTTCTAAATTTTATCATCCGCGGCCCGGTTCGCAAACCGCGAGTGAGGCCCAATAGGCTGCGGGCTAATGTGCTTGGGTGGGTGGGTAGGTTAGTGGTTCATATTTGAACACCCTAGCCATATCTTTCATCAAAAAGGTGCTAATTAATAAAGTCTATCTAGCATAACTCCCACCAATCTGAGCAAGCATTTAAATATCCGGCCTACATCATTTGTGAAGGTACTTCCAATGTGTTAAAGACCATATCAATAGGCTTCCCTTCTTTGAAGTAATCTATCAACTTAGCTATTCTCTTTGTCCCTATAACTAAAATGCTCAAAGGAGCCCCTGCAATGTTAGTGTTCGATCCTCTGCTATTTTCAAGCAAGCGGCTGACCTACTAGTCGTAGGGAAACAACGAGAAAGGGATCACAAACCAAGACATCTGACAAGGACTTATTGCTTTATATAATTTATAGCGCTACAAAAAACACACTGAAATGTAACCCGTTAGTTGGAAAAGCAAGCCTTAAAATTTGGGACCAAAATCGGTTATAGGTGACCATTGAATATATGTGACTTCTCTCAGTTGGTTTGGGTGGCTTATCCCGTTGCAGAATTCCTCCTTTTTGAACTAAAACTACGGCTACCTTGTTACGACTTTACCCAAGTCGAAGACCCCAGACAAACAAATAATCCTTCAAAACTTGTACGCAAAGCCCCAATGAATAGGGTTAGAGGTAATGTCAATATTTCGGATAAAACGTAACTGATGATTCTGGATAAGTTCCTTTTTATAACAGAAATAAGTCGTTCTTTGAACGAGACTGATGAGACTAAAAGTTATCTTAAACTTACATGTGAGGATTGTACATGAGTGATTAATTCAACAACTTATTTCATATCGTATTGTTGCGTAGAACATATTTCAACAAAGGTTGGAGAAAATGCTATATGATTGGAGAAAATGCTATATGATTTCTTCAAGAGTATCTAAAAATAATCTTTAGTCTTTGCAAAGAGGAGCAATAAGATTTTTTTCTTTCCCATAGGAGGGGTATCATCTTCATTCAATGCCAATATCTCCCTCAACAACAACAAAACTCTAACAATAACCAACCAAATATTCTAAATTATGAATCTTTATTTTTTCTTCTTCTTTGATGTTGATGGGAATTTGAAATGATAATTGTTTTCCTCATTTTGTTGTGCTCAGCGAAAAACTACCTAAACATACTTTTTCGGATCCAAATTTTTTTGTTCTGTCTAAATATTCTACCTTTGTGAGATCATCCGTATTGTACCTAGGGTGTTTTTAGAGTATACCAGATCAATATAACTATCCTTCCATCTGACAAACCTTCTTGCACGAACTTGGCTTGTGATGGATAAAGCTTCTTGTGCTTTGACCCGCTTTAATTGAGGTTTTGGTTGGTTTATGGCAACTAAAAGGTGGAGTTTATATTCAGGCATTTGAGCTCAACCTTTTTTTTTCAATTTTACACTGAAAATGATGTTTCACGACTTATTCTGGGCAGTTAATGAACGTTCAATATGCATCTTCTCCTTCTAGAGAGATTGAGTATGGATTAGGGGGCGACCAGTGTGAAACTTGAAACATTTCCTATATGACTTCAAATGATCCTTCTAGAGAGATTGAATATGGATTAGGGGGTGACCAATGTGAAACTTGAAACATTTCCTATATGAGTTCAAATGATCTCCAATCGAACACAAAGACAGACATGGTAGTCCGATAATTGGATAGTTAGTATGGCAGTTCATGTGCTATGAACCCTCAAAATTTATGAGGATTCAAGTGTCCATTATAATCGATAAACTTCTCAAACAGAGGATGGCGGGATAAGACGGGGAAGGGGAGGGGGGGGGGGGGGGTCCCATTGGGCTACAATGAAGTATGAGATGAAGGAAGTTTTGAGGGTTTCAAAAATTTAAATTCATGCCCATGCAAGAATTTAACCTCAAAGTTCCATGTTTAATAAAGATCTTACATGATCATGAGATCTAGGCTAGAATAAAATTTATATTTTACCTTGATTAGAAATCTCTTTGTCACTAAATATGATTCAATGACCTCTAAAGAACGTCCACACAAGAAGAGAAATCCAGAGATACTCACAACGATCCTTACTAAAAGATCGAAGAAAGCAAAACGGGGAGGAGAGAGGGAGAGGGGCCGGTCGGCCAAGAGAGAGAGAGAGAGAGAGAGATTAGGGTTTTGGAAAAACTTTCCTTATTTCTTCAAATCTGAAAATTTCCATTTTTCACTCTTTTTAGGCAATAATTAATTAAAGGCCTTAATGGGCTTAAAGCCCAAAGCTTTTAATTAATTAATGTAGAGAAGCCCATTCTGGCTTAACCCAATCTGGCTATACCCTGTTTAGCTAAATTAATTAAATCTATTTATTTAGATTCTAATTAATTGGTCCAGCTAAACCGTTCTTGATTTTTGGTTTAATCCAAAACCGTTTAATCCAAAACCGGATTTTGTCTCTCTCATGATTCCTCTATATGATTCCATCCGTTTTACTCAATCTTTAGTGTGTGACCCTCTAGGCTCACGACACGTCAGCGGACTGGTAAAATTACCATTTTACCCTTTCCATCATGAGTGGCCTCTAGCAAGACATCATGATTACCCAACGCTTGTGATTATCGAGATTTCGACTTAACCTTGTCGTACATGAATCTATCCTTTTATCCTCTTGATATCTTGACAACCACGAGGCATAGACAAGTCATCCTCGTTCAATTGTCCTGTTTCTTGATCTGAGTTAACTGAATTGTAACTAATACTCCGTATCGACTGCATGTCCATACTGTTGTATTTCAGTTGTACTCATCAAGTGGCCTAAATAGAGTCAACTCATATATCTGTATGAGGGATAAATCCTTCAACAATCTATTGAGTCAACTCATGTAACTCGTGATCGAGCCAATCACAGTCTTTATTGTAACCCTTTTACAGGAGACGTTAGACTGAGTCAAACTCGTCGCTCATTACATAGTGACCTCAATGATCCTTCCGTCTGATGATGTGATTTCATGTGCCGACATATGAGTATGTTCATGACTGTGAATATGTAACATACTCATGATCAGGTCGTCCTATATAACCCTTGTCTGGTTATACTATGACCTAACTCCGGCCCCCTTCTGGCCATGATCAGCAGAGCGTGATTATTTAGAGTTAGCCTCATACCGATCGCTTCTTATGAAGCTATTCTGATTGGGGACTGCATAAGTAAAATTTTATCTGATCTGTAGATCTACTATTATGTGTTGACACATCAATGATACAAATCAAATCATACTTAAGATATTACTACAACACTTAGTAATATGAATGCCGATTTTATTTCAACTAATAATCTTATTACATGAGTAGATTGAAAATACATTGTGCTAGGGCACAAAATCCCAACAGTCTCCCACTTGCCCTAGGCCCAATTGGTATTCCAATCTAAACCCATTCCCCTGATATGCTCCTCATGCTTAGGCTGCGGTAGTGCCTTAGTTAAGGGGTTAGCTAGATTATCATGCGTTGAAATGTAGCTTATCTCTACTTTGCCTTTATCAACCATCTCTTTGATGATGTGATACTTTCTCTCGACGTGCTTGGTCATGTTGTGAAATTTGGGCTCTTTAGCGAATGCTATGGCCCCCGTGTTGTCACAGTTTAAGCTCACGGGATCAGACGTTCGCGGCAGTACATCTAATCCTTTCAAGAAGCTCCTGACCCACACAACCTCCTTAGCTTCCTCTGACGCAGCTATGTATTCCGCCTCCGTGGTGGAGTCAGCTATTGTCGCTTCCTTGAAGCTTTTCCAACTGAAAGTTCCCCCGTTCAACATGAACACATACCCACCTTGAGACTTGAAGTCATATGGGTCTGTCTGAAAACTAGCATCAACATATCTAGCGACGCTCAGTTCTCCTTCTATCCCGCCACACACTAAGAAGGCGTCCTTTGTTCTCCTAAGATATTTGAGGATACACTTGACGACATTCCAGTGATCTTGGCCTAGGTTAGAGTGAAATCTGCTGGCACAGCTGAGGGTTAACGATACGTCAGGCCTCGTATAGATCATGACATACATAATGGATCTCACTGCTGAAGCATACGGGATTCCCTCCAACTTCTTCAGCTCATCAACTGTTTTAGGACACTGATTCTTGCTGAGCTTGATGCCATGTCTTACTGGGAGGTTCCCTTTCTTAGAGTCAAACATTGAGAATCTTCTCAACACTTTATCTATGTAGGTGATCTGACTTAGGCCTAAAATTCTCTTGGATCGATCTCTATAGATCCTGATCCCCAGAATGTAAGCGGTCTCTCCTAAATCCTTCATGGAGAAACACTTCCCTAACCAAGCTTTGGTCTCAAGCAAGGTTGGGACGTTATTTCCCATGACTAGTATGTCGTTGACATACAGCACCAGGAACACTATGTTACTCCCACTGCTCTTCTTGTAGATACAGGATCCATCTGGATTCCTGATAAACCCGAACTCTTTTATGGCTTCATCAAACCGTAAGTTCCAACTCCTGGAAGCTTGCTTCAATCCATAAATGAATCGTTGCAGCTTACACACCTTTTCTGGATGATCTGGATCGACAAAACCTTATGGCTTGGTCATATAGACATCCACCTGATCGAACCGTTAAGGAACGCGGTTTTGACGTCCATTTGCCATATCTTGTAATCGAAATATGCTGCAATGGTTAACATCATCCGAATTGACTTAATCATGACTACTGGCGAAAAGGTCTCATCATAGTCCATGCCTTGGTCTTGACGATAACCTTTTGCAACCAGTCTTGCCTTGTAAGTCTGATTCTTTCCGTCCATATCTGTCTTTAACTTAAATATCCACTTGCACCCTATGAGTTTTATCCCAGGTGTGCTATCTACTAAGTTCCAGACCTGATTGTCTTTCATGGATTTCATTTCCTCATCCATGGCATTCCGCCATTCTTTGGAGTTGGGACTGGACAAGGCTTGCTGAACTGTTGCGGGATCATCCTGATCCACAACGTTCAAGTTATTACCCTCTATGGCTAAGAAGCCATATTTGGCTGGATTTTGACGAGATCGTTCAGACCTCATTGGTCCTACAAGAGTTTCTGTTAGAATAGGACTCTGATCATTTACCTCATCGGGTGCCTCTATATCCTCTATAGGCTGTTCTGTGTCTTGTTGAATTTCTTCAAGAAGCACAGGACTCCTACTAGGATTCTTGGATAAGAACTCTCTTTCCAAGAAAACCCCACCTCGAGCAACAAAAATCTTGTTCTCTTCGAGTTTATAGAAGTAGTACCCCATGGTTCCTTTGGGGTACCCTTAAAAGACATACTTATCTGCTTTGGGTTCGAGTTTATCACCAAGCATCCGTTTGACGTAAACGTTGCACCCCCAGATCTTGAGGAAAGACAACTTGGGAGCTTTCTCTTGCCAAACCTCAAATGGAGTGGCCTCCACTGCCTTTTTAGGTGCCTGATTCAAAATGAATGCTACATCAATCTACTATTATGTGTTGACACATCAATGTTACAAATCAAATCATACTTAAGATATTACTACAACACTTAGTAATATGAATGCCGATTTTATTTCAACTAATAATCTTATTACATGAATAGATTGAAAATACATTGTGCTAGGACACAAAATCCCAACAGTCTCCCACTTGCCCTAGACCCAATTGATATTCCAATCTAAACCCATTCCCCTGATATGCTCATCATGCTTAGGTTGCGGTAGTGCCTTAGTTAAGGGGTCATCTAGATTATCATTCGCTGAAATATAACTTATCTCTACTTTGCCTTTATCAACCATCTCTCTGATGATGTGATACTTTCTCTCGACGTGCTTGGTACTGTTGTGAAATCTGGGCTCCCCTTTGATATTTGGGCGTTGCGTTCTTTCATTTTCGATCTTTGTTTCTCTGATAATTTGTAGTTGATTTGATGGTTGACTGAATTGGGTTTGGTTTTTTTCTTCACGAGCTTGTGAATAATGGTGCACGCTATAAGGTTTTGAGAGTATATGAATCTTAATTTAGTTATGTGATTGCTTGGAAAGTAAAAAGGGATTAATTTATATTTGAATTTCAATGGCAGAGGGAAAAATAATATTGGATTGTATGCACTATGCATCATCTTTCATTGATGAAGTTGGTCTGTACTATTCTGCAGGGAATATATGCACTATCATGGATTTCACGGTTCACATGTTATGGATGGAGATTCGGAGACGCACCACTGTGAGTAAACTTTCAAACTTATTTCTTTATTTAGCAAGCGTTGGCCATTTAATTTGTGATCCGTTTGATGAATCTAGTGAACATATATGTCTCTATAATGTATTTTTGAATTTCTTGTAGCTTGATGATTTTACGCGCTTATTAATCAAAACCAAAATGATTCGAGGGATAATTTATAATTTCTTTCTATTTGATGTGATCAATTTGTATGCGGTTCATGATTTGATTCTTTGATATATGAGTGGTTGTTTTTCACATTTAGTCTTCAAATTCTACTTATAATTTTGTCTGAATTGTTCCAAACTAAGAGTACAATTAAATTTTGGTTTGTATTTTTTGGCCTTTGTAGTATCTAAACATAAATTTGTTACTTATTTAGTGCCTAGAGTTCTTAATGACTCGAGATTCATAGCCCGAGTAGAACAAGCAGACTTCCCATCTTTGAGCAACTCGATTACTTGTTGGATGTGCTGAACAATAATGGTTCCACCGGCGAGGACAGAGTAAGGCGAATAAACATTGGTTATAATGATCAAGACGGGTACTATAATTTATAAGCCTTGGTATGTTCATGCTTAAAATGATTATGGAGTTTGTTTTATGATATTTGACGGGTTTCTTGATTTCTAGCATCTCGTGAGAGCCCGTTTACATCTCCAATGGTGGGTGGCTTTGAGGAAATAATAGAGGTTTTCTTCTCCATGTTACTCTGGTGGAGTGGTGGTATCGAAAAACTGATAATATATTACAAGTTTCTTGCCTTTTCATCTTGCTAATGTAATCACATAAGGTATAAGCAGGTGAGAGCTTGTGGGGTTAATTGCTAGAAGAAGATTATAATGTATAGTCTTGCTCAAACAAAACGAAAGGTGTGGTGTTCAGGTAGGAAATGTATAGAGTCCCAGAAACTGGTGTTCATAGAAGGAAAGGTATAAAATCTTTGAAACTGAAAATAAAATGAATTTTTTACAAGAATCTATTTGTATGTGATGTTTTGTGACTGTGTTTGATTAGAAAAAAAGTGAGACAAACTTGTGGTGCGTGATTTGTTTGTTCATTCTATTAGTGATGTTAGCAGCTACTCGTTCATTTTATTGTTTTAGTCCCGTTCATATGTTGAATCTGTTTGGTTTTGTGGAAAATGAAGTAAGATGAAAGGAAATAAGGAATGTATTGTTGAGAAAAAATAGGTTTATTTTGTTTGGAAGAAGAAAATATAAAAAAAATCTCCGAGTGAGTCTTAGTGGGATTATTGATTTTCAGCTGAACTACAACTTTCTGTATTGGAATAGCTTTTCTGAAGACTAAAGTACGAGATATGATATGTTGATGGAATTGACATTAAACAAAAATTTTGGTTGTCCATTAATGTAAAATGGAGAATGTTTGGATAATTGATTATTTTTCATTTTGAATTATATACCCATTTTATTTACTATATTTTCACCTGGTTTGATCTAAAATTGTTGCTACTAAAGATAATGGTGATACAGGGGCTTGAATGGTTGCTTCCTATCATACCGTATGCCATATGCTAAATAAGTTATTATGTTATGTATAGAAAATGTTTCACCTTCTAAGATGTTCAACTCAATCACTTTGTTTATAGTTACTTTGTAATTAGTTACAACACTTCTCATTTCATAGCTATTGTATGTGTTTGTTACAATCGTAACATGTGCTAGAATTGTTGTAATGGAACAAGTATCCCAAAACAAATTTTTCTTGCTAGCCATGTTTTGTATGACGTCGGTAGTATCGGATTGTTACATTCTATCTCTTTTTTAGAAATTTGTTTAAGTTAATTAATCATTGAATTACATGAAGCATATGTGGTTAAAGTGTGACATTTCTTACAAATTGACTTAGGATGCCCTTTAACTTGATTGTTTGGCAGTCTTGAATGGGTGGGCCGATCATCTTGGATTTAGTATTGAAATCAGATCATACTTAATGATATTCTACATGTGGCTTGTAACAGGTCACTGTTGCCAAAGCTAATTTGAACTATATAGGATTGCATGTTGTTTGGGCTTTGCTTGATTGTGGATACTATTAGATATGATGTACAGTGCATTGCTATTGATTCTCGGCTGATTTGAATTTTGCAGAGTAATTGCATAAGAAAAATTGGTGAAAATGTTTTGCAAATATACAACCTTCTAAGAATTTTTATAGTGCTGCAATTTAGTTACGTGGATCTTTTGTTTGGTATATTTATCTTGAGTTTGGTTGATTTTAGGTTGATTCGAGGTTGTTTGGACGTTGCTTGATTATGGATATATGATAGATACTATGAGCAGGGCATTGTTATTGGTTCTCTACTGATTTGAATTTAGCAGTGTTGCTCGACAAGCCTAGAAAATTGCATAGGAAAAATTGATGAAAATGTTTCATGAATATACAACCTTGGAAAAATTTTGGTAGTGCCGCGATTTTGTTGAGTAATTTTATCATAACGTTATGTAAGTGCCAAATGGGGAAGTTGTGTGGGTGTAGTGTTCCTAAATTAGTGAAAACTGAGATTGTTTGAATCAATTTCATATTTTATACATGTACTTTATTGGGGTCTATTGAAGTAGTCAACTTACACAGTTTAGCTCTATTCGTCCATTATTGGTGAGTCATATGGGGCTTTTGTTTCGTTTGCATGTTGCATTTAGAACATGTGATTACAAACAACAAGTCATATTTCTTGGTGAACTGACAGATGATTTTAATGGCAACCGAGTAAGTGTATTGTAATACTTGTTTTAAATACTCAATATAAGTTGTACTATATAGTTCTCTTTTTGCGTGGTTTAAAGATACTTAGAGCCTCTAGTCTCGATTTCTCAGTTATACGCGATTATTTATGCGATTTGCGCATAATTTTTTTATTTTTACGGTTATGTAATTTTTTACCTTATATATAATGGGGATATGAGATGAGTTAAGAGTGCGTTGTTGATTGAAATTTGGCTTTGTGTAGGGTTGACATCTGGCTTTCTGTAGAGTTGACAGATGGGGTTGAGGATTGGTATAAAAGTGTCTGAATGGTTACGTTTGGGTATTTATGGTTGGGTTTTCATTTAGAGTTTCGCTGGCGTTTTGTGGGTGTGTAGAATTTGGGGTGTTGTTGATCTAATCATGTCGTCGCGTCCGGCAGAGATTATGGTTTGAGTGTAGAGTGGGTTCTGATTGGGAGGAATATTTGAGGAATTGGAGAATGTGTTAACCAATGACAACAGGAGAGGGCGCACGAGGCAAGCGTAGTATTGTTATTTGTATTTGTTTCTCATAGAATTAGAGGGTAATTGTTTGTTTGCTGAAATGTAGTCTAAGCAATGTGCATGAAGGTTAGAGATCTGACGACAAAGTTTCTGAAATCAATTGGGTGCAACATGTGGATTCCCATCGAAATTTCTCGAATCGAGCTCAAATTTGTTTTTCACTTTAACAGCACAAAAATCTATGCCAGAGGGAGCAATGTCAGCAAGATAATTTAGTATTATGTATACGTGGGTATTGGGTATGTACAGTTTTTATAATTGACATTTGGGAGTACAGTTCCAAGCACATCAAGGCTTCAGTAAAGCTAATGCTAGCTATAATGAATATGCACCCCACAATGACACTTTATTTCCATTGGGTAGTAACAGCGCCACAGAAGCTGGAATTAATCTTGGGGTCCAGAATGAACTTAAACAATCAGCAGTCAATAGTTCTCATCCTCAGAATGATCGTACCTAGGACATAAACAAGTCCAGACAAATTTTGTCTACTGACATAGATGATGAAGTACTTGGGGTAATTCACATCTTGTTGTAGATTGGTGCAAATCAAGTTATGATTCTTTGAAATTATCTCAATATACATGAGATGAAGTTCACGAGCTTTGAAAGAATAATGTGTGATTAAGTTAGAGTATTTGAAACTTAGTGATTTGTTAATGAAATAGAAGTTGTCCAGTTCTTGAATTTGAGTTTGAGCTCACATGTAAACATATTTAAAGTTTCCATGGTTGCTCGCACTAACAAATTATCCACGTAACCATATTTTATCCATAGTTGCTCGCACTGACAAGATTTAGTGCATTATTGGGTCTTTTTTATTGACTTTTATGTTGTTCTTTTAGATCTGAAAATGGACATGAAAAGGCATATATCATGGGAGAAATACATGATAACTAAGTTGATCTCGGGAACGAGCCTTCAGCTGCTAAGACATTATGATAAGAAAACCGAAACACAACGAGCACTAGTGCTTGATGAGGTATGTTCTATTGATTTTTCTTTTATTTGTTTCATTTTGAAATGGGCGTGCGTACCTATTGTTTATTCCAGTTAAGTTCTTAAAGTCTCTTTATTTAGCTTGTTATCTTGCTCTCTCCATTCGTTGTTAAGTGTATTAGGTGGACACTTTCAGTGCTTAAGTGAAATCTTCTGCAAAACTGATCTCAAATTGACATATAATATTAGCTTTGTAAATGTAGTTATGTTAATGGTTTGTGCTATCTTCATAGAACGACCGAGCTTTTGTGAACATTTTGCATGATATAATTATGTAGCAACCTGTATAATTTTGTTACTAATTTGTGACTGAAAACTTGATGAAATATATGAAGTTCTGAGATTATATTGATGGTTCTCACTCTGAAGAACTTCCAGAGAGAGACCCCAAGCCAAGGAGGCTGCAAATACAATAATTCAGAAGAAGCTGACCCCTAGCACATCTCTTTCTATTTATATGAAAACCCTAATTGATACTCTGTTTTTATTGGTGCTGGGGTGACTGATTCCACTACTTGGCCATGACTGGTGCTCCTGCAGGTGCGGTACGCGAGCTGGAATTGAAGGTAGAAGATGCTGAGCTGGCCCGGGTCCTTCTTGCTGGTGGTGGCTCAATATGGTGCATTTTGTTGATGGCCTCTCCACACTTAGCAAAACGGTGCGTTTGGATAATAGATTTCATCATCTGAGAACCCATTGACTTCACACCTTCTAGCCTCCAACCCTTTGACTCGCCCTTCAGATCTCAGGCTCGTGACAAATTAAGGTAGATACCGTGGAGTACATGTTGGCTTCCACAACAGGTCCCTACAAAATCTGTCCCAAGATACATTTCTTCTCTTGACTTTATAGCCCACATACCAATGATCAACCTTCCCACTCAAATGCAACACAGCAATTTTTAGCTTCCCTTCCTCTGGAATACCACATAATCAAAATAACCTTGACATTTCCTGATCCAAGACCTTACAACGGATCCATCACAACAAGGAAATTGCAGGTTTGGGACTTTGAATCTGAAAGTGTTACCTCTTCCTTCCCTGGTGGTGGTCCTGCTCCTTCTTCTGGGTGGTGGATCATAATACTCCTCTCCCTCCCATTGAGTTTCTTCTTCCTTTTGAGTTTCTGGCAGGGTTTCAGGTGATCTGGTCCTCCTTTCTCTGATCCCGAGGGCTGATTTTTCTAACCCTTTTCCATGATGTCTTTCTGGTGGTTGTAATGGAGTGACTGTGTGAACTTGATCTGTAACCTTAGGCCTCATAGCTGCTCTATCTTGTAAGAGTATTTCCATTCCTTTTTGCAGCTCCATGGTTGCACTCTGCAGCTCTAAAGTAGCCTTTTGCACTTCCAGTTGCATATTCCTACCTTCCACTGACTCTTTCTGTAGGCCTGATACTTGGTTGCTCATCATCTCCATCTGGCTGGTAAGAGCAGCAATAACAGCTTCATTCTTCTTTGCTAAATCTTCTTTTCCTGTCATTTTGTTGGCACGATCGGCCTCTGATACCACTGTAGCAACCTGTATAATTTTGTTACTAATTTGTGACTGAAAACTTGATGAAATATATGAAGTTCTGAGATTGTATTGATGGTTCTCACTCTGAAGAACTTCCAGAGAGAGACCCCAAGCCAAGGAGGCTGCAAATACAATAATTCAGAAGAAGCTGACCCCTAGCACATCTCTTTCTATTTATATGAAAACCCTAATTGATACTCTGTTTTTATTGGTGCTGGGGTGACTGATTCCACTACTTGGCCATGACTGGTGCTCCTGAGCTGGAATTGAAGGTAGAAGATGCTGAGATGGCGCGGGTCCTTCTTGCTGGTGGTGGCTCAATACGGTGCATTTTGTTGATGGTCTCTCCACACTTAGCAAAACGGTGCGTTTGGATATAATAGATTTCATCATCTGAGAACCCATTGACTTCACACCTTCTAGCCTCCAACCCTTTGACTCGCCCTTCAGATCTCAGGCTCGTGACAATACCCTTCCCTTCGAGAGGCTTGACCTCAAGCCTAAGTCCTAGCTCGAACTCAGGAAACCTCGACGACAATTCCTCGGCCCCTTCCCAAGTGGCGTCCTCCGGCAGAGCGTGATGCCACTGAATCAGGTACTGAACTCTAGTTTTTCCCTTCCTTTGAACTTCGCGTGATTCCAAAATTTTCTTGGGCCAAACCTTTAATTGTCCTTCGGAGTTAACCTCCGGAAGTTTCGTGATCAGGCGATTCTTCTTTCCCAGGTGCTTCTTCAGCAGTGACACGTGAAACACGGGGTGGATCTGGGACTCCTCTGGGAGCTTCAACCTATAGGCCACTGTGCCTATCTTCTCCAAGATCTGATACGGCCCGTAGTACCTTGCTGCCAATTTGAGGTTCATCCTCATCATTACCGAGGTCTGCCTGTAGGGTTGTAACTTTAGGTAAACCCAATCTCCTTCCTTAAATTCCCTCTCGGTTCGTTTCTGGTCAACTTGGCTTTTCATTCTTTTCTGCGCCTTCAATAGATTTTCTCTGAGGTCCTGATGGATGTGATCTTTTCTTCTCAGGAAGGTCTCCACTGCTGCAACCTTGGTGGTCAGGCCCAGGGCATTGATGAGCGGTGGAGAGTAGCCATAGAGCGCTTCAAATGGAGTCATTTGTAAGGAGGTATGAAAACTTGTATTATATCAATACTCTGCGAACCCCAACCACTTGGACCATTGCTTGGGCTGTTGGCGTGTCATCGACCTTAGATAGTTTTCCAAACATTGGTTCACCCTCTCGGTTTGGCCATCCGTTTGAGGGTGATAGCCCGAAGATAAATTAAGATGGGTGCCTAGCAATTTGAATAGATCTTTCCAGAATTGACTGATGAAAATCTTATCCCGGTCAGAGACAATATGGTTAGGTAGCCCGTGAAGCTTGTAGACATGCTCAAAAAACAACGAGGCAATAGAGGTGGCATTGTAGGGGTGTCGCACCCCTATGAAATGGCTATACTTAGAGAACCTGTCCACCACCACTAGAATGTTGTCGTAACCTCCCGATTTAGGCAGTCCCTCTATGAAATCCATAGAGATATCGGTCCATGGAATGTTCGGGATAGGCAAGGGTTGTAGTAATCCGGGGTAGGCCACGTTTTCTGCTCGACATTGCTGACAGACTTCACAAGTCTTGATGTACTCCTGAACATCTTGGCGCATTCTTGGCCAATAAAAATAAGTATTGATCCTTTTTACAGTAGTGTTAATACCTAAGTGACCTCCCAGGGAAGAGGTATGAAATAGCTCCACTAGCTGCATTCTAATCCCTTCGCTCTCTCCCACGTAAATCTTGTTATCTTTTAGCAGCATTCCTTGCCTCATGGCTAACTCAGGTTGTTCCTGCGGCTTAACAACATATTGCTGAATTAATGCAGTCACCTCCTCGTCCCCATCATAACTAGAGATCACCTCATTTATCCACTCCGGGATTAGTACAGAGAGCCCTTGAAACTCCTCTGTTGGAAGTCTTGATAATGCATCAGCCACCTTGTTCTCGACCCCCTTCTTGTACTGTATTTGGTAGGACATTCCCATTACCTTAACAAGCCATTTATGTTGAAAAGTCGTTGTCAACTTCTGCTCCAATAAAAACTTGAGGCTATCATGATCTGTTTTGATTATGAAGTGATTATCTTGCAAGTAGTTTTTCCACTTTTGTGTGGCTATGATTATGGCTTTGAGTTCCCTCTCGTAGGTAGACAAGGCACACCCTTTTACCCCCAAAGTCTTGCTTAGATAAGCTAGAGGCCTCCTTTCTTGCATCAGTACCGCCCCGATCCCTGTTCCACATGCATCTGTTTCCACCACGAAGGGTAGATTGAAATCGGGTAGCCTTAGCACTGGTGCCTTTGTCATAGCCTCTTTGAGTTCCTCAAAACTCGCTTGTGCCTCTTCATCCCATGTGAACCCATTCTTCTTTAAAAGCTTCGTCAAGGGTTTAGCGATCAGCCCATAATTGGCTATAAATCTCCGGTAATATCCCGTCAATCCCAAAAACCCCCGTAGTGATCTAACATTCTTGGGTTTTGGCCAGCTCTTCATAGCCTCAATTTTACTCGGATCTGTTGCGACTCCTTCTTTGGAGATTAAGTGCCCCAGATATTCGATCTGCTCCCGACCAAATTCACATTTCTCCATCTTAGCATATAACTTTTCCTCTTGCAACTTCTTGAGTACTAACTCGATGTGTTGGAGATGTAACTCCTCCGTAGGGCTGTAGATTAGAATATCGTCGAAGAAGACCAAGAAAAACTTCCTCATGAATGGTTGCAGCACATCGTTCATTAGGGCTTGAAAACTAGCAGGTGCGTTGGTGAGGCCAAAGGGCATAACCCTGAATTGGTAGTGTCCATGATGAGTCCTGAAGGCTCTCTTGTGCTCCTCGCCTTCTTGCAATCTGATTTGATGATACCCTGACCTTAAGTCGATCTTAGAGAAGAATGCACTCCCATGTAGCTCTTCGAGCAACTCCTCAATCGTAGGAATAGGGAATTTGTTTTTGATAGTAATGTCGTTGAGTCTCCTATAGTCGATACAAAATCTCCATGTCCCGTCCTTCTTCTTAACCAATAGGATAGGAAAAGAATAAGGGCTAGAACTTGGCTGAATTATACCTTGCTTTAACATGTCTTTTACCATTTTCTCTATGGTATTTTTTTGCTCGTGACTATATCGGTAAGGTCTGACCGAGGGTGGGTTGCTTCCCGTTTTCAGGGGAATGGCATGATCATGTGCTCTTGCCGGGGGTAGGCCTTCGATCGCCTTAAAGACCTGTTCGTACTTCTGCAACAACCTTTGTATCGCCTCAGGTAACTCTCCCTTTTTCTCCTGAGTCTCTATCTTACAAAATTGCCCCCAATATAGTGTTTCTCCTTTTTGGATCTCTTGGTACAATATTTGTAGCGAAATGCACCCGAGGCCTTGATTTGGTTTATCTTCCTTAATCTCATGCCTCACCCCGTTGACCGTGTAAGAGATATATCTCTTTTTGTAGCAGAATTCAATTGGGCTGACTTCATACATCCAATCCACTCCTAGGACCACGTCACATCCTCCTAGTGGCATCACTAGGAAAACCCATTTAAACTTGTTTCCTTGCAGCTTCCACTCAATACAACATTGCTTCCTACATATGTATCGTTCCCCATTCCCCATTTTCACACTAATGGGTGGTGGTGTTTCCAACAAAATTCCTAGGGACTTGACTGTTTGTTCGTCAATGAAAGAAGCCGAAGCTCCTGTATCAGCGAGAATCGATACATTCTTGTTTTTCACGACCCCTTTAACTCTCATGAGCTTGTGGTGTTTTCCGCCAGCCATGTTACATAGTGTCTCTTCTCGCATTCCAAGTTCTAGCGTGGAATCTTGGTCGTTCGTTTGGGTCTTTTCTTCTATTGTTTCACCTTCCTCATTCAGCGTGTCTCCTTCTTCCCCTCCTTGGGTAATCAAGAATAACTGCCTTTTATTAGGACAGTCATGATCTGCGGTGTACTTTGCCGGGCACCTAAAACAGAGGCCCTTCTTTTTCTTTTCTTCCATGGCAGCGTCGCTGAGCCGGGGATAGTTGCTGCGAAACTGATTCCCCTGCCTCGATTTATCCTTTCCTTCATCGAGATTTCTCTTGGGTGGATGGTAGGGCAATGCGAGAGTGGCCTTAGGTTTAAACCCTCCGATGGTTTGAGCAACTTGTTTAGAATAAGCTATCGTTGATGCATGTTTCTTTTCTTCAATTCGCGCTAACCTCATAGCATGTTCCAATTCTTGGGGGTCTAGCACATCGACTCCGTGCCTCAAGTGAGGTTTGAGCCCCCCTATGAAACATGAGACAAAGTAGGCCTCATCCATGTTAGGATATCGGCATAGAACCAACGCTTTTTGCTCCTCAAAGTGGTCCTCAAAATCTCTTACAGTAGTTTTTTGGTGTAGCTGTTTCATTTCGATGATCACATCATCGTGTTCCCCATCTCCGAATTTCCACAACAGGTCCCTACAAAATCTGTCCCAAGATACATTTCTTCTCTTGACTTTATAGCCCACATACCAATGATCAACCTTCCCACTCAAATGCAACACAGCAATTTTTAGCTTCCCTTCCTCTGGAATACCACATAATCAAAATAACCTTGACATTTCCTGATCCAAGACCTTACAACGGATCCATCACAACAAGGAAATTGCAGGTTTGGGACTTTGAATCTGAAAGTGTTACCTCTTCCTTCCCTGGTGGTGGTCCTGCTCCTTCTTCTGGGTGGTGGATCATAATACTCCTCTCCCTCCCATTGAGTTTCTTCTTCCTTTTGAGTTTCTGGCAGGGTTTCAGGTGATCTGGTCCTCCTTTCTCTGATCCCGAGGGCTGATTTTTCTAACCCTTTTCCATGATGTCTTTCTGGTGGTTGTAATGGAGTGACTGTGTGAACTTGATCTGTAACCTTAGGCCTCATAGCTGCTCTATCTTGTAAGAGTATTTCCATTCCTTTTTGCAGCTCCATGGTTGCACTCTGCAGCTCTAAAGTAGCCTTTTGCACTTCCAGTTGCATATTCCTACCTTCCACTGACTCTTTCTGTAGGCCTGATACTTGGTTGCTCATCATCTCCATCTGGCTGGTAAGAGCAGCAATAACAGCTTCATTCTTCTTTGCTAAATCTTCTTTTCCTGTCATTTTGTTGGCACGATCGGCCTCTGATACCACTGTAGCAACCTGTATAATTTTGTTACTAATTTGTGACTGAAAACTTGATGAAATATATGAAGTTCTGAGATTGTATTGATGGTTCTCACTCTGAAGAACTTCCAGAGAGAGACCCCAAGCCAAGGAGGCTGCAAATACAATAATTCAGAAGAAGCTGACCCCTAGCACATCTCTTTCTATTTATATGAAAACCCTAATTGATACTCTGTTTTTATTGGTGCTGGGGTGACTGATTCCACTACTTGGCCATGACTGGTGCTCCTGAGCTGGAATTGAAGGTAGAAGATGCTGAGATGGCGCGGGTCCTTCTTGCTGGTGGTGGCTCAATACGGTGCATTTTGTTGATGGTCTCTCCACACTTAGCAAAACGGTGCGTTTGGATATAATAGATTTCATCATCTGAGAACCCATTGACTTCACACCTTCTAGCCTCCAACCCTTTGACTCGCCCTTCAGATCTCAGGCTCGTGACAAATTAAGGTAGATACCGTGGAGTACATGTTGGCTTTAACTGATGAAATTTTTTCTGGTAAGTTAAATATTTTGAATTTTTTCAATTGCATTATGAAACTTAAGTAAATCGACTTATTTTCATTTTTATTTTGCAGCAGGCCCGAATAGAGCTAGCTTATCTCATGATAAATCTCTTGCCAGAGAAGATACTTATAAGCCCTTATTAAGTTAAGTATCAATATATATCGAGTATTTATTGTGCTAAATTTCAGTTTGATATTAAAAGTGTTGTTGAAATTCGAGCAAAGAAAAAAATCACCGATGGATTGGGTCTTAAGGAGGAGGAGGATGTGGAAAATAACTGACGTGATTATTGAAGCATCTTTAGATTTCAAGCTTATAAGTTGGGTTATGCATATAAGCAGACTTTGCATGTATTTTTGACAATACAGATGAAAAGCAATCCAAATTCATATGATGAACTGATTAGGCAGGTATCTTTCTAAAGTTACATGTGTTAGTTCTTGGTTCTTGTGATTGTCTTATTATCTGCATAATTTTCTTTTATAAGTATTGATGTGATCTACAAATTTCAAGTGACACGGGACAAAACGACTATGATCATGATGATGAGTTCAGCTTCAATCCATGCATGATAAAATTATTAGAGTTGTGTGGAGCATGACAACTCAGGAAGCTTCAGGTATGGGATAGTTTGTGCAAAAGCTGATTGACAAGGATATATAACACAACACATGAATGCATAAGGAATTGCTTATTTACATCATAAAATAATATATAACACAACACGAATTTTGAGAAATTAATGCAATTCATTAAAAATTGCAGGTCCAGACTTGAGAGCGTTTCTATGAATTGGTGATTTTGCAGTCATTTAATAAACTTAAAAACGATAATATATTGTTGAAAGAAAGGATCTCTTTCAAAAAGGTACTAACCATAGATGTACATTTGCTACTACTTTTTTTCTTTAATATTTCTCTTTTAAGTGTCCATTATTATTTTTTATTGGATCTAGCTGGTCCTCATTGGCTACTGTCCTATGTTCTTTGAATAAAAAAAGGATGTTGACTTCACAAGTGTGGACGGGGAATGTTATACAAGGCTTAAGGACAGGACAAGACATGACATAACTTTTGGTAATAATTACTTATCAGAGATCCAGGTTTAATGTACTTTTTTCTCTCTTCACTGTTTCACGCTGACGACCCCGCAGGGCCACAGCAGCTATCTTTGTGCCAACATCTACTTGCTCTCTCTTTCACCTTCTCAAGTAGTTTGGTGGCTGAAACAAGTTATTTCTTCTGCAAATAACCATTTCTTGGCTAGAAAGATGGGTGAAAGTAAAAACAAAAGAGTGTTTATGGAATGCAAGAAGGGACTTGGTTCTTATTGCAGTTGTGAAAAGTGCAGATTTATAGATTATGGTTATGGAAGTGATGGTGTTGTGTGTAGTCAAGAGGTTGTGCTGTGCAACACATGCTTTTTTTTACTGTATTATAATGGATTTTTTGTACTTAATTGGAACTAATTAAAACGAAACCTTACCAAGTCATTTTCAGATCTTTCCGCGGCTTTTACAATCATATTGTGTTTGGATATGTCATATTGGGCAATTTTGGGTTTCACTTTGTTATGTGATTTTCTGTTTTTGTTTCTCATTTATAATACTTAATATTTCGCCACTTAGACAACTGTATCTATCATGCATTGTTATATCTCATAATTTCATGAAATTAATGTTATGATTTGAATTTGAATGTTTGTCACAATCTTGTACTTTAGGTGATTTCATTATTTGTCATCTATGTTGCAAGACTTTTTTACTTGTATGTGATAATTGGAGTTAACAAACCCATGGAATGTTTTTCAAATGGAGATGAGGAGGCATTAACATTTTCTTTTGTAAAAGTAGAGAAAAATATTCTTTGCCGGTAGTACTTGATTTACAACTAATATTTTTGATCACTCTTCCTTGTGACGGATCTCTCTAATGACGGACTTAGGAGTTAGAAGAAAGACACATTTGAAACTTCGAAAGTAAGCCTTATATATAATATAATGAGAATAGGAGATGGGTATAAAGTGCTTATATGTTAACAACTGGCATAGAGTGACATTTGTCCCTTTTTTTGAACTGTTGGGTATATTGCAATTTAAATTACAGATTTAAAATAATACAAAATCAGGGAGAATAAAACTGGTGGCTACTTAACTGCCACTCAGCACCTTTTCACTTTTTTTCCACTCGGCACTTTTTCATTCTCTAACCAATAAATATAACACTTTTCCATTCTCCAACCAATACACTATAAATTGTGGTAGATCTGCAAAAAAAACTCAGTTTGAGAGGAGTAGTCATGTGGTACACGTGGCGCTTATTTATACAATGTTTAATAGGTTGACACATGTCTTCCCATATGAGTTTCTTTCTTTTTCCTTTTCTATCTTTTTCCTTTTCTATTAATTAATGCTCAAATTTGAAAAATATAATTGAATTTTAGCTACATGTGTCGGCGGGTCACAACACAGATCAAGATGACGGGTTGTTTTTCTTGCAACTGCAGGTTTGCACCTTTTCATTTTCTCTCACTGGCGTCGTTTATCCAATCACACTCTAAACACCGTCTCTACCATCAAAAGCGGACGATGCCAAATCGCGCCATTTGGGGAGGATTTTGTGCACATCGAGGATCACGTTCATTCCTTGGAGAGCTTCGCGGGGGTCGATTTTGTTAAAGAATCACCGGCGATTGTTGTGGCCGCCGATGGGAAAGATGAGAAGTTGTTGCGGCAAGACGATTTCGAAACTCAATACCAAGTTTCGGGTTTAATTTGGTCACTTTCTCGATCTTATGATGTGGGTATTTTGGTTGATTTCATTTCTGGGTTTCGATTCACATATAGTCTATATTTGTTGTGCTAGTGTATCTTTTCTCTATTATGATTATTCTTCTTCAATTGTTTACTTTTATTTGGTTATTTAGTATCATGGGGTAAATGCCACTAGTTGGATGGATGTAATATCTTCTCGGGTTTCTTCTCTACTTCTTGTGGACTTTTGGTTGGCTTGACACATAACTTTGATTCCTTAACTTAAAAATTTTGTGATCAGATTGGCTTGATACAACTGAAAGATTGTGCAAACCTTGATGCCTTAGCTTAAATTTGTGTGACCATATTTCATATCAACGGCTAGGATGCATGAGTGGTACTATTAACCATTACTTTCTTTACCAAAATTCATATTAAGTATTGGATGATGTACAGAACTAAAATTTATACTTTAAATTTTATATTTTATAATTGTTCTAAACTACCGATTTATTGAAATCATAATAATCGAAATATGGGTATAATTTGAAACATATTGTTTATATTTTAAAACCTTTACTCATAAATTAAAACTGATACATGAGAAATGAAATTAACTAATTAGATTGAAAGAGAAAATAATTGACATGATATTTTGGTGATCAGTGCTTTTGTTAATAAGATGAAACTAACTAAATGAGTAAGACATGTGTATACCTAGCATCTTCCCTTTTTCATTTCAGTGTGTATCTGGTGTGTTTCGTGAGTCGGGTGTTTGTTTCATCTAATCGATATAGATTTGGAACATTGGAGGTTTCATGTTCTTACAAGAATTTTAGATTCCTCACACATTGTTCATTGTTTCATTATCAATGTTGGGGCTAAAAGGTTGATTTTGTTGTTTGTCGTTGCATGAATTTGAGCTTAGTTGTTTTCAATTTCTCTATAGTAAAAATTTAAATTATGGTCGTGTTTTAGGCACTTCAAACTTGAAGATGCATTAAAATTTGTGAGGTTGAGATCAATTTGTGAATATATTTCTGTTTGTTTTTGGTTTGGAATTGAGATTTGCTAAATTTTGATCATTGTGAGAAAATTTTCAGAAAAATAAGGCATATTTGAGGTGTAGATGAGAATTGTGGGTAGTGTTTTATTATCTTGATTTAGAATTGACATTTAACAAAAACTCACAGCACAATCCTATGATGATTAATGATCCGGTATTATTTTTTTGCTTCTGGTTTTGAATTGACATTTACCTAATAATTAAGGTTCTGGGAAGAAAATGGTAGAAAATCTCGTGAGTTTAAGGTGTAGATGAGGCTAAGATCAAATTGTGAATAGTGTCATTATTGTTTTTTTCAGAAACAACATGTAATTATAGTATCATCATAATAGTCATGATTTTGCGAGGGGTCGAAATAAAAAGGAAACTAGCTACATAGTTTTTATTTTCAGTTGTGTACATTCGTATTTACGCCTTCATTGAATTGGAGCGCTCTTTTCACACGGTTTTAGCATAATTACGAAATAAACTTATCCATTTGTAAGATTTACAATGGGAGTAAGAGATGCATATAGAATGCTTCTTTTGACGACATATAGCTTCCCACGGGTTTGACATCTGGCGATAGGAGTTGGGTACGTATAATGGGTGTAGAGAATGGTAGAGAATAGGCGATATGTCAACATCTGGCGCTCAATTTTGCTAAATACAAAACTAATGGATTTGGTTATGTATTAGTTGGAATTGCCTTTGCACCTCTTTAGTTTCTCTCACCAGTGATTGTAACCGATTTTACAATACAAAGTGATGACCATCTGCGATGTGTACATTCGTATTTACCCCTTCAATGAATTGGAGTGCTTTTTGCACACGGTTTTAGTATAATTACGGGATACACTTATCCATTCGATAGATTTATAACGAGAGTAAGAGATGGGTATGGAATGCTTCTCTTGATGAAATTTAGCTTCCCACGGATTTGACATCCGGTGATAGAAGATGGGTTGTTGGATTAAAAATCCTATTTGGGCACATATTATTAGAGCTATCATATTGATAAAATTAAGTGACCAAATTAATTTAATATATATATTAGGTATAACAATTATCATAAAATTAAAAGTGTGGAAACCAAAAGTAATTTATAATTTATGAAGGGTTGAATTATAAATTATATAAATTAGATAAAATTAAATTGGTTATTTAATTTTACGTAACTGAAATTGGGGCTCACATGTAAACATATTTGAAGTTTCTATAGTTGCTCGGACTGACAAATTATCCATGTAAATATATTTTATCCATGGTTGCTCGCACTGACAAGATTTAACTCTCCAAAAAAGTTGAACATTGTTCATGCATAGAAATTGTTTAGGTGATTGTAGTATATTATTGAGTCTTTTTAATTGACTTTTGTATTGTTCTTTTAGGTCAGAAAATGGATACGTGAAGGGACATACCATTGGGAGGCATACATGATAACGAAGTTGATCTCACCAGAGAAGAAGAAAAAATAGACAACAAAACAAACTTGAGAACGCTGAATTCTAAATTTTTAGAAGTATCCACATCTCTTTCTGAGCTACTTCAATCTCCATCAATGGCTTCATCGATAATCAAGTAAGTATGCTTCCGCTATATATTATATAAGGTATCGTCTCTTTTAATTTAGCAAAGGATTTATTATTTAGAGTTGGTTATATTCAAACAATCTATCAATCTGATTCAGATCGAGTATTCTTAATAAAATTTCTACAAGTGGTATCAGGGCCACCTTTGCCGAATTAATCGAGATTGAATATGAATTATGGATTTGGAGAACTTGTTACACATGCGATTTCAATTTCTAATGTGTTCGTTTTTTTCTATTTCCTGCTTTCACATCACTTTAAGTCGAGTCTAAACGTTCCATAATCACGGCTCAGATTGACTCAGTCGTAAATTAAAACATATTCTAACTTTGCCATTTTAGACACTTTTGTCCAACAACAGTATCATACACTACACAATGTTATATACATAATTGTGAATAATAATAGTTTGAATTACCAACATTTAGAAGAAAAAAAATAAGAAATTTGTTTGTAATTATACTTTATCAAGATTTTATAGGTGAGACGCGCATCGCGCGGGCCTCACACTAGTATAAATAATTAAAATAGATAAGAGCATCAAATTGTTTTCATTTTCTCTTTTTTAAATGTTGATTTCTAGTTATAGAAAATGGAATTAAAAAATAAAAGAAAAATAAATTAGCTACTTTGCTGACACATGTCAGAGGATGGGTCCCAAGCACAAAATGTTTAAGTATCACGGTACAATGTGGAACAAAAAAATTTCCGACTACTATATGCTGACACGTATGTTAGTAAGCAGGTCCCCAACATAGTAAATATTTTACAGTTAAGTATTTTGGAAAATAGGTTGTTTAATAGCTATTGTTTTTGTAAAAGTCCTTTAAAATTGAAAAATTGACAGCTTATATATCACTGGTAAATAATCCAAGGAACATGACATTATGATGATCCTTCCGAGGGAGATAACCACGTCAGAGGAGCTTTTCTCCATCTTCGTCTTTATATGTTTTTACACTCTTACGGTCGCATGAGAGCACATGAACGTCCTCTTAATGCTTTTATTTCTTCGGCATCGTGTCCCTGACATGGTCTTTAATCTTTTTAAGGTGCTTGCATGCATTTTTGACGCTTGTATCTTTTTTCTCTTTGTTTCGTGGAACAACTTCATTTTTTTAAAATTCAATTATAGATGATAAAAAAAACTACTAATTTATCGGTCAATATATTTCGAAGATTTGAAATAAAGTGTTCAAATCATTGTAAAATCCACAACAACTTTTTTTATGTATTTTTTAGTGTATAAAAAAATACACTTCGGTAATGATGGAGATCTAGATGACGATTTTTTTGACCAGTAAAGAGACTAATATGTTAAAGGAAAAATAACTGATTTTCTAAGATGGGTAGAGGAAACTGTAAAACGAAAGTACATCAATGTCTATACTGAAATTATAAAGAAAAAAGAGTAAAAGTGAATTGTGAAAGCATGGATCCACTTGATGGATTGAAGTGAGGTGATGTTATCGGCTTGAAACAATTGTTGGGAGTGAATGATAGTTTCTTCGCTATCTGAATTTGATATTATCTACGTAGATTTTTGGGACTGAAGTTTTGGATCAAAGAAAGTGTGAGAATCGATGAGGACAATGTGGGTAAGGGTAGAGATGGTGTAGGGTTTAGAGGAATACAATCGTCACTTAACCGGATATAGGTTAAGATAAGATTTAACTGCCACTTAACCGAATATAAGCTAAGATAAGATTTTTACGCCACACCCAGGTTCCTCAACATATGGTGATAAGTAAAATTAGACAAAATCTCACCATCATACATAAGGCTACAATTTTATTCAACCAAATCTAATTCTTCATGAGCCAAAGGCTCTTTAAATACACAAATCTTAATAATAAAAAGAAAACTAAAAAATTAGCAAATAGTGAACTTAAGATACCAGGAAATGATAAATTAGGAAATAATAGTGTGGAAAGTATATATACTTGGTCTACAAGCCACTTATATGAACAATGAAGACTTTTTTTCGAAATCACCACGTTTACTCTAAGAATAATAGGTTCTAAGGAGTTGGAGTGGATGAGAATGAAAACCCTATTAAAATGAGACCATATGATGATTGAGGATGATTTAAGATGGTATGACTAACAAATCCCTCAACGTTTCAAAGGGATTATAGAGACCAACATATTGGTGGAAGACCAACCAAATAAATCCATCTAAATACTCACTGCTTTCAAGAATTTGGGGTTGTAATTGAAAATTGAGGAACCAGCGCTTAAGTTTTCCCCCAATTTTATTGAATCAAGGTCATGAAGGTGTCCATAAAGGAGCAAGAAAAGAAATGAACTCGGTTTCCCAAAGAGTGTACTAAGGTTTCCGAGAGTCCTTATTCTACCATTTGGAGCTAAATAACCTCCCCGTCGATGTTGGAGTGAGCAACCGCAATAATTGATGTCCATTTTTCTAGTCACGAAAAAGTTGGGAAGACCGAAACACTAGAGGGAAAGAATGGTGCTCACCTTCGGCAAGAGAGAAGAGTTTTTTACTGGTGAAGACATCATTCTATTAACAACCAGACTTTCAAGGAATAAGAGTAGTGTCTCGATGGTTGGCAAACTGAGCATTTGAACAAGGTTTGGGGTGAAATATCCACTGAATTTAGTAACAATAAGTCTTCCGTAGGTACAAGTTCAACGTTTTGTTCTTTTAAATAAACCAATCCACATGCTCATAATACCTATCAACATCATCCTGAAGGATGCACAATCTTTGGTGGAAGGAAATGTTAGAATTCCTACCCATTTAAAACGATAGGATTTTTTTTTTCTCAACAAAAGTAAATTGTATTAGAATAGGACATATCCAACATCTTCCAAGACGGGAGAAAGAGTGAAAAGCTAAAATAACAAATACAATTAAAATTGAGTAATTGAGAGAAAATTGAAAGAGATCACCACGGGTTCCAATCGATAAATATCATGCAGCGGACGTTATGTAACCGTGGTGATCGATACAAGCTATGATCTTAATGTAAATTCAACATGTTATATATACCTTTTGAATCTGAAAATTACCTCTTCTAATCGATGAAAACACAAGCTTAATGTTTCTCTATTAGGTCCACACAAGCACCACAACCGAAGAAGATTTTCACTCAAACTTTTGCTATGAATTTTGAGAGAAGTTTTACAACAATAGAGGATGAGAGGGGAGAGAGAATTCGGAAATGAGGGAGAGAGGATGAGGGAATTAGTTGCTGAAAATTAGAGAAGATAATGGAAGATATATTGTAATTTTAATTTGAAAAATAAAATTGAATTTCAAATTAAAATTGCATATCTATCCTTCATAAACTTTTATTTGCATTTGTTCCCATTCATAACTTAAATCCCTAAATGGGCTTTATGCCCGTTAAACTAAAACCCAAATTAAACCCATTAACTTGAGTTCTAATTTCGGTTTAGACAAAACGGCTCAATTTCCTCGAATTGATTTCTTCAACCGTCTGGTTAAAACCTTAGGCCAGAAATTACTGAATCGTTCTCAATTTTCATCCATAATTGTTGTCATGTATCGTGCTTAATGCGTGTGACCCTCTAGGCTCACGAACAATTGGCAGACTGGTAAAATTACTATTTTACCCTTTCCATCATAAGTGGTCTCTAGCAAGACATTATGATTATCCAATGTTCGTGATTATCGATTATTCGACTTAACCTGTTATCATACATGTCACTGTCCTTTTATCAAACCGATATCCAGATTGATCAATAGACATAGAATGGTCATCCTAATTTATCAATCACTGTTTCTTGATATCTGAGATGACTGAAAACTGATACTAAGGTATCACCTGCACGGCTGTGCTATTCCTTCAGTCATACTCATCAAGTGGCCTAAACGGATATCTTTCTCATACCGAAGTATGAGTGATAAATCCCTCAGACGCCTTTCGAGTTCACTAGTGCAACAAATATCAAAGCCAATCGAAGCCGTTATAGTTACCCTTTTACAAATAACGTTAGACTAGGTCAAACTTAGGTATTCGTTACATAGTGTACACAAAGACTCCTTGGTCTTAGGATATAATGACAAGCTACGATATGTGAGTATCTCATGACTAGATCTATGCAGCATACTCACAATCGGGTTGTCCGATATCATCATCCTGATGGTATCTATGATATAACTCCGGCACGCACTTTGCCATGATCAGTAGAGCATGATCACAATGAGTTAGTCTCATACTGATCGCTTTAGAAGAAGCTTAGCTGATCAGGGACTTTATCGAATGTAATTCTTTCTGATCTGTAGTTCTACTATAAGTGGTTACACACATTATGACATAGATCAAATCACATTAGATATATTAATACAACACATTAGTAATATTATGCCTTTTATTATGTAAAATAATGATGTCCGTTACAATATAGATTGATGAATTATATTGGACTAGGGCACAAACCTAACAAAAATTGAGGATGGTAAAAAAATTAAATAATCATGATTCCATCTTGAATTACTCCGGCTCTTTTGAAAAATCTTCCCATGAGTTCACGAACTGTAGTCTCATCGTCAGCCTCACAAGTGAAGCCAAGACTACTACAAAAAACCCAAGCATTAGTAGCTTTTACGATATCTTTTTCTGAAAGAGTGGGCTTGGACTTGGAAGAGGGATCGACAGACATTGGGACAACCGCTAGAGAGTTATCGTCGACAGCTAGGGTTGGGAGCATGGCTTGGAAAATTGATGCATCACCAGCATCAATTGAGGTTGATTACTTGGGGATTTGGGGAGAATCAATGATAGGACTACAATAGGGATTCTCTGGGTTGTGAGAAAAGGTGGGGTGCAGTTAATGGGTTAGTTGGGAGCAGTTAATGAGTCTGACTAATTAGAAATAACTTTGTCGCTGGAGGGTTCGCCGGAGAAGATGAGATCAAACAATTCTCCGGCTTCGGTATTATTTAAAGAGCCCCGAAGTGATCTTCCTGACTTTTAAAAATGGGGAGATTTGAAATTAATCTTGCAATCCTAAGAAGGAATATCATGGAATTCAATCTCTTCAAGTTTTACTCTAAAGACAAAGCTGTTGATCAGGACTTCGATTGGCTCATAGATGAAGTCGCCTGATCAATATTTCGGATGAGTAAGGATATGGTCTCTAGCAAGATTGGAAATGTTTTTAATGTTGATTTCGACCAGCCAAAAACAGGTAATCCATATATCGCCACCTTCCAAGAAACCACCTTTTCGCACAAAATCACTCTTCTCGTTGACGAACGAAAACCAGTTTTCCAATATTCCAATATTGCCCAATCTTGATTTTTTTGAAATTGAAAATCCACCTCATAGGGAAAAGAGGTAAGAAAACATTTGTCTCCAATTTGATAAATTTCAAATCCCTCTAAACCTTCAGCTTTCATCTCTTTTTTAATTGTTCTTGAAGAAATATCGAAATTTGATACACCAAAGACTGCTTTTTACAAGTTACCGTCGATGTAGGAGTTTACAGAGTCAGAGCATCTTTTTAGGTTGACCTTTGTTCTACTGACAATATATTTTTAACTTAGTTCCCTTGGAGTTGAAAGAGGAAATATTCAGTCTAATGATACCTCTTCCTCAATCGGTTCCTTGACTTTGATACCTGAAATTTTCTTTTGAATAACTGGAACTGGTGAGACATAAACTTCTGTTTTCTTTAGAGCAAAGTCCACAATCAGTTTTTATGGTCCATGAACATGTTGAACAAAATTGATTAAAATGGCAAAGTTGACATATGTGTTAACTAGTGAATGGGTCAACTTGAACCGTGATTTTGAAACGCTTCGACTCGACCTAGAATGATGTGAAACTCGTTTACATAATCTAGGATATAAGAGCTTTCCAACGGTATATCACGAGCTTTAAACGGACAAGAGGTGAATGAGAAATTGAACCTCGAACATGACCACTTGAAATAGTGTTGTTGAGAACTTGTGTTGCTTGCACTTGTTGGTGTTTCTTAAAAGTCCCACATTGGAAGTGGATGAACTCTTCACATGGTTTGTATACCATGACACTTCCATGGACTTGTAAGAAATACAAGAAGTAAGACTCTCTCGCGCACAGGGGGTGCAAATAATTGGGCCAACGAGCGGGCTTCGGGTTAAACATTGGGTGCGCTCGCACGATGTGCGGGTCGCGAATGTTGCAGAAAATTGGTGGACCGGAAACCCGCCATTTTTTTCCTTGGCCCGCAAGACTTCTCAACAAAGTTTCCAAACTTTAATTGGGAAATATTTTATTTCCGATACACTTGAATTGGAAAACAAATATTCACGAATTACATGCTTTTGGGAAATATATTTTCGGAATAATTTGTTTTTGGGAATATTATAATTTCGAATATGTTATTTGGAAATAATATTTTTCCCAAATAATATTTCGGAATTAAAAACGTGGTCAAATGCCATTAAAAGGAAAATATTTCTTCATTGAAAAATAAGAAAATATTCCGAGATTTTATGTCTTTCTCCCCAAGAAAAAAATTCGTAATAATTTCTTTCCTTTTCCTCGTTTAGGTTTTGACCTTCCTTGAGCCTATAAATACATACCTTTTCTAGAGACAAAATCACAACGAAAACTCTCCTACCCGACTACCTCTCTCTAGTTCATTCTTCTCTGATTTTCTCTGTATCGTGGTTCTAAGTTCGATTACGATCGTCGTTGTATCCTGGAAGCAATTTGACCATACGTGGTCAATATTGTCTTAAGAAAAGCGGATTACCGTGTCTCGATGATAATCTTTTCCTCCTCCTTCTGTCCAATACCGAATCACAGGTCAATGGCTACTTATCTGTATTTCAGCTATACTGTTGGATTAATAAAATTATTATGTTTCATCTGTTCGTCTATTTTGCATGTTTGACTTGTACTTTTATTTCTCAATTTGCGTTTATGGAATAACATTTTTTTAACAGAACATTGCGCCATTAAGGTTTGAGACAACTCTTCTTACTCCTTCTCTATTCTTGAATCTGACGAAATCCATCATTTTTCCTTGTTTTGTTCTGGTGATGGGGAGGTTGATATCAGTTGCGAGCCCATGGTGGTTACAGACGTTAGCTAACCAATCTTTGGTGATATTACTGGGAAGATTGTAGAAAACTGTGCAAAGAGCTTTGGTTTGGATTTAATTGACAGTGTGAAGGATTGGGAGGGTAGAGCTGACCGGAGCTCGAGTAGAGGTGGTGTCTGTTGAGGCAGATTGGGGATAATAATATTTGTTACATCAAAGTAATTTAATAAATTTTAATTTTACATCAAAGTGGGTAGAGAAGCCAAGAAGCTTGTGAACACGTTAAACCAATCAGAGAGGGGAAAAACTCAAACTTAACATATCAATTAATTACAAGAGCTGTAAGTGCGATCATTTGGCAACAGGGGCGTGTGTATTTATATTCGAAAGGGATGGTTCTTGGAAGGGCGGTCCGGTCCATGAACAAATAAGCAAAGCGAGTTGGGTTTGTCTTTTAGCAAGTAATGAGTTGGAGGTGCAGCCTGGCACATAACCTACCTTCTGCTTCTAATACCATCCCTTTCTTTTTGGGTATTATAATGCAAGTAGGTACTACAATGTCCCCTTGTATTGTAACCACTAATAAGGGCATCACCCTATAAATACCCTCCAATCTCTCTTCCATACTCACAATCTTCTTTTATTGTTATTGTTACTGTTACTGTCATTAATTATTATCATCATGGCTTTCTCAAGAACCTTGATGGCTTCTCTTCTTCTCTCCCTATTGCTTCTCCAACTCATTCAAGCTCATACCTTGGTACTCAACTCAACTCAAATCTCATTTTATATATACATTTGTTTTTGGCTACAAATTAAATCTGAAATAATTGAAATGTTTTCAAATTTGCAGATGATGGGCAGCAACAATGGTACATCATCAAACCCTTTGCCCCACCCTATAGGTAGGAACCATTTGTTGATGATTTATTTAAAACAGAGATATGATATGATGTGTTGTGTTGTTAATTGAGTTGCAGATTGTGGAGTGGCGTGCAGTGGAAGGTGCGAGCTGTCGTCTAGGCCGAGACTGTGCAAGAGGGCGTGTGGGAGCTGCTGCATCAAGTGCCAATGTGTGCCGCCCGGCACTGCCGGAAACCGGGAGGCCTGTCCCTGCTACGCCAACCTCACCACCCGCAACCACCTTCCCAAGTGTCCTTGATTATTCCACTTTCTTTATTTATCTACAAGTTGGTTTTAAAGGACTGAATTATTGGTGGTGTGTGACATTTTCTAATTTGGATGACAAATTTGTAATTGCGTTTTGTTGATTTTCTTTATCGTCGGATTGTTTTTTAGTGGATATTAGCTTTCTCAAATGTTTGAAACACATTCAAACGGGTTGATTGGTAATTGATTAAATATCGGTCACTCGTGACCAAGTTGACAAAAGATTAAACATCGGTCACTCTTGACCAATCATCTGAATGTTGGGACCTTTTAGAATCAAGCAACCTCAACTTTATCGAGCGAATCAGAGCATAAGCAATTATTGAATTCCCAACGATGTGGACTATGAAGTTGAGAAAGAAATCTATCACCCACATTGCCACCTTTTATCAACACAAAGTTAACAAAATGGGGAGAGGGTGAGAGAAAAATGAGTTAGAACCCAAGCTGTGAATCTGTTTTTGGTGCATTGGAGTGATGAGACAACTGATATTAATTAGTGTTCATGAAACAATGTATAAAAGGGTTACGACACAAGGGTAATGCACTAATATTATCCCAAATAGATAAATCAAATTAACTAGCTAGTTTGGTCATGACTAACATTGGTAATATTGAATAAATGGGAATATATGGACTGCAGCAAATTCCCTTTTTTTTTTTGTAAATTAAAAGTATTTAATTACAATTGAAAACACAGATAAGAGGTTTTATTTGGGTACAACCTTAGAAAATACGATTTCACCATTAGCCTAATAATGTCAAGATGTCACTTGAAGACAACATGAGGATTGATTACTATTCTTGTCATCTTTCATATAAAGATTTGGAACTTAAATTGCCTTGTACAGATGACTGACAGTATTTGCAATGGTCGCCAACAGTTATTATTTACCAGGTGATTCTTTGCAGAGATTATACTGTACGATTTGGTATGATATATGTTGACTATAATACCGACGGGTTGATAAAAATATCCTAATAATTCTGCCAAGTGATTCACATAGTTCTCTCAAGCAGCTGGAAATCAGACAGAACTAAATAAGTAAGAGGATTTTGTTTTTTAAATGAAGTTTTTTTTATCAGCAAATGAAAATTTTATAAATGAAAAGAGAATCAGATTTCCAAAATGGGAAAGAGAGACTCAAAGGAAAATATAATGAAGAGCACGAAAAAAGAAATATGACCAAGAAAAAGTCATGAAACATGTTGACGAGTCTTGGCCTACTTAGACTGTAACTTTTCAAAGGTGCGAACGGCCTCTTCATCGATACTTTTTGTAGTGAAGCCTAAACGCTTGCAAAGCGCCCAAGCTCTAGTGGCGCTTTCGATAGAAGCAGCTGAGGAAATAACATGGCCAGAATCTTTAGATTTTTCTTTTTTACGTCTTCGAGTATTCACGTAACAATTTAGAGTAGTGCTCCAACTGATTAAGTCGGACCCTTGGGGCTCAACAACTACATCAGAGCACCCCACCTTAAAAATTGGGTCAACTTTATCTTACCCATTCACTACTGGCCCATTAGTAGGCCCAGAGAAAGCCTCATGCTCCACTTCGTTTGATGAGAATTTGAGAAACCCCAACGAGTCATTGAATGCATATTTTTGCAACAACTCCTCTGATTCACGAGGGTTGGCGATTGGCGAAAACGAGGCGTCAGCAAAGATCACCTCGAAGACAAGGCGGAAACGAGGCGTTGGCTTCCCAAGGGAAGGGTCAACTAAAGAGTCGGCGGACACCGGGCATGGTCTGCCGGCGGCAGAAACTCCCCATCCTCAGCATCGTAATCCTCGTCCACCTCATCACTGGAGCCTTTGTCGACCCAATCCTCGGCGCCGGAACTCGAGTCCTCAGAACCCCTAAAGAAGTCGCTGGCCACGAGAAGGGTGATGGCATGTCCATGGAGGAGTTCGGTTCCGATAAGAGGATTGGCACGGCACCAGAATTAGTTCCCGCGATCCGCACCTTAAATTTCTTCTCCATAACAGTGACGGTCGCTGACATCACAATTTGGTCCAGCGAGTCAGTAAGGACGAGAGCCAGAGCTCTATCGAACTGGTGACCAGAAGTCGAATCCGGATGAATGAGGAGATCATCATGACCAAACTAGCAATGGTCATGATGAATTTCTCTGACCAACAGATCGGAGACAATCCTGTTATGGATATCCATTGGAAGGTCCCTCCTCGCTTAATCATGTGAGGTTTGACTTGGTAATTAAAGAACCACCTGTTGAATCTTGACCAGTTTTCCTGCTTCGATTCATTGAAAGCCTTCTGAGTGTCAAAAGTAATGAGGTGAGCTCGATACCCCAAAGAGGAGATCGAAGCATCTGAGATGTAATCCTCCGCCATTTGGTGCAAAATAACCTCTATGTCGACATTAGAACGTGCAACAGCAATGACACTGAAGTCAAGTTTCCTTGTGACAGAAAAGTTCGGAGCCCCTATGCAATCAGAAATTGGGTTTGAGCGTGCCAATGGAGGAAGAGTAGAAAGGTCTCTACTTGTAACCGCCTGGAGATAGGAACGAGTCTAGGTAGAAGGATCAGGAGGCTTAATACTGGGGCGAGGAGGGCTTCTAGCTTCAGGAACAATGAGTTTTCCCTGAGGATAGACAGAGCTATTGAGAGTGATAATAGCCCTGCTCGCATCTTCTGGACATGCGAAGTGAACAAGCCGTAAGTTCTTCCAGAATTTTTATGTTTTTTGAGGAACGGAAATGGAGGTGATACAACCATAATCGACAAAAGTATCTCGATCCCACTTCCACGGGTTCAGGGGGAAGATTGAAAACGAAAATAGATGAAGAAGATGAGTATTGAGTGGAGAAGTTATTATTCATACTAATTTTTCATTCCATTAAACGGCGGAATAATGAAATCTGAAAATAAAAATAAGTAGATGGAATAGAAAATAAACCAGTCTTTGCATATGTATGCATGATAAGACAAATAGCGAGGCAGGTTATCTCTTGCCCTATGATTAATGTCACTGACTCGGAGAAGCCCTCATGTCCCTTGCCTCTTCTCATTGTAGGCTTTCAATGCTTGAACCTGTTTCTGGCAAGATTTCCAGTTCCAATTGGTATTCACAAGGTAGATGGAAGAGCATTGTTTGAGCTACTTCACGTTCTCATCATCTTCGTCTGCATCACTCTGGTGAAGGGGTGGTAGGAGTGGCATTGAAGGTTGGGATAATTCTTTATCATTACGGTGAACTATGACACATTTTCATGTCACTACGATAAACTATATTAATAGTCAGTTTAATACGAGGAAGTTTCATTATTCCGGTCACCGATAATAACATGTTGTTAAAACTAACAGAAAAAATATTGTTTGAAATATATATTTTTAAATACCCAATTTTCCTTTGTATTAAAAAATAAAAAATAAAGACCAAATTGATATTGTGCTTCTCCGTTCATGTCTGGAGAGCAAGCTCATGGTGGCTAAGTTCAATACTGTTTTCGACGAGCTTCACGTCAGAGGACACGGCTCTCGGTGGCGGCATGGAGAAGTGGAGGGGACGTGATTGATGGAGGCGACGGCATAGTGGGCGTGATAGGTGGAGGCGACGACGGAGTGGTCGAGGTCAGATTGGTGGAGGACACTGGTTCAGCGAGGAGAAGAAGACACAATGACCAATTTTTGGGTTCTGTGCAAATATCAATTTATGCCTCTACTCCGTCGAGATTCGATTCGTTAGCACCAGTTTCGAGCGCCACCGACGAGATAGGCTAGACTGAGGCCAAATCGGAAAATGACGGCGTAGAGCAGCGTCGCCACCACCCGAAACGACTGCGAGTACTCTTGCCACAAAAACGACATACACAGCTGCGCCGACTAGTTCAAGATCTGGAACATCAAGACCCTCCGGTGGCGGAGCACGGTGAAGAAGGGGGGGGGGGGATGGAGGAAGCGGGAGAGTTAGAAGGCGTAGGAACAGAAGAATACGCACCCGGAGGGGCGCGTACCGAGGGGGAAGCAGAGGAGCCACTGGAACGACGTCAAGGTCTTGGTGCGATGCCATAACCAGTGCTTGTCTTGGATCTCGGCGGCGGCAGAGAGGAGGAGGCCGACGAAGACCACCACGGCGGAGGAGACGGCGAGGGAGAGGCTGTGGAGGGCGGGGACGAGGCCGAGCGGGACGGGGCGGCGTCGCCGGAACATGAACAGGACCAGGTGGAGGAGCACGACAGAGGCCACGTAGGAGGGGATCAAGGTCAACAGGAATGACCACGTGAAGCCCCACGAGTGGGCGTGGCTCCACCGGTGGATGCTTCGATAACCAGTAACTCAAGCTTTGTGCCACTGTCATGAGTAAAGAATATGCTTAGCTGGTTGGAATTTTATGCATGATTTTCCGGGAAAGTGAAGGAAAATGTTAGTTGTGGTGCGGTTCCAATATTGGGGTGAAGGTGAGCAATTAGGGTACCATTTTTGCAGAAACTGTTTGATTGACCCTCACCATTTTTGTGGTGGCCGAGCTCCTTCTCTCTGAGTTGTTTCAATTTTTCTTTCCAGATGAATGGTGTTCTTCATCTGAATATCTATTGAAAGTTGTTCCTTTGAATACCTTTTGCAAAGTTGTTCTTTGAATACTTATTAATTTATGGAATAGGTTAAATAATGAATTGAAAAAGATGAACAGAAAATGTGTGATGAGGAAGACAATGAACAATAAATTAAGGGGTATTATAGATATTTTATACTGGTATTAACGGTGTTACTGACGATGACACATAAAAATAGTTGCCCGTATTGAAATGACTCTTAAAATAGTTCACTGTATTGACATGAAAATGTGTCATAGTTCATCGTAGTAAACACGAATTTCTTGAAGATTTATCACTTGGGTTTTGGCTTTGTGGCGAAGGTTGGTCTATTTTCATCTTGTCCTTACTCATGGAAATGATTGTGTACTCAGTAAGCAAAACACTCATGTAACTTTACAAAATTATTGCACACAAAGCAATGTGTAACTAAAGGCCTACCTAACATAGGTTATGCCCTCTCATTACGATGACCCAAAATTAAAACAATTCTGCCTCTTCATAAAGTTTTTTTTTTAGAAGGATATTTTAGCAGATACACAATTTGGGCGATGAGCTAAGTATCAAAATACTGAATGCGCATATTCTCTTTTATAGTTTCAACTATAAAAAATGATACCACTATATTTTCCAATAGTAAATGCCCTAGAAAAATCAGAACATACAAGTATAAGTAAACACTATTAAGTAGTGTTACAAATAGAGGTGCAAAAATGACAGAAGCTATAAGACAATGTCGTGTATGCAAGTATACAAATGAATAGCAAGTTTAGGACGATAAAACACAAACATAAGTCACAATACTAGCTTCTAATTGTTGCTATGTGTAAAAAAATATAACAACTATAAAAGTTGAACCATTTTCACGAATCAACTCATTTCTGGAAACAAGAATAAACATGAGAGTATAACAAAAGCGACATGGGTTCATTACAGTCAACTGAACTGGGTTTCTAAAAAATCATAGAGAAGCATCATCGTGTGTTTTTTATTGTGTGTGGAAATGGTGGAAGAAATAGTTGCAGCGAGCGAAGCGTACACCATGAGATTGAGACCTCTCTTCTTTATTCAAATATCAGGCTAAACCGGCCAGGCCTAGCTAAGATATATTCAGGCTTAATTACTTGAATCAATAACCCTATAAAACAGAAAAAATTAGAATAAGATAGACCCGACCGAGAGGTTGAGATGGAAAGTTGGAGATAGGGGTGTTCATCGGGTCGGGTTGGGTAGACCCGACCGAGTTTGGACCTGACTCGGGTGTTGTCGGATCCAGTGTGTTGTACCCAAGACTCGACACAACTACATGGTCGGGTAGTTAGGTTTGACTCGGCCGGGTGTCGCGTTGAGTCGGGTAGAACCCAACAGACCCGAACCTTAACTCTAACCCCAATTTTTAATCTTCTATTCAAAATTAATCATAACCCAAAATTAAAACAGAAACCAGAATTGAAATTAAAATCGAGGACTCAATCGAAACCCTAACCCTAACCCCCAAATGAAAAACCTAATTTTTTCTCAAATTCAAAACAAGTGAAATTAGAATTGAAAAGTAAAATTAGAATTCCCAAATTACAACTTCAAACCAAAAATGAAATTGAAATCGAGACACTAAATTAAAACCGAACCCTAACCCTAACCTCAAATCAAAAACCCAAATTTGTTCTCAAATTCAAAAGTAAAATCAAACTTAAACCCCCAAATTGACCCAAATTCGAAACCCTAAAACCCTCAAATTGGTAACCCTAACATTCAATTGTAAGAGGGAAGAAGAAGAAGAAACACGAACCCTAAAACACAAAATTTGTATCTTACTGGTGTTGTAGGCATATCTCCAGCGTTGTGTGATGGTCGACTCTCCACTCTCCAAGAATCCAACTCCAACGGATCGATTCTTAACGATAACTCAAGAATCGATCCATTGTGAGATGAAGTAGATGGAGATATGACTGAGGCTTGGACATGCAACTGAGAGACACGAGAATGGAATTGAGGACGGAGAAGTCGAGCTCTGCTAGGGTTTTAGACGAGACAGAAGAAATCTAATGCGATGGGAGAGAGACAGTAGATGGAGAAGATAAAAGAGAAGAAGCAAGTACGACGTCGTTAGAGAATGAAGGAGTTGATGGACGAGACCAGACCAGGCCAGAGAGGAGGTTAGGGTTTTTATATGAGGAAGTAGAAGTTGTGAGAAAGAGGAGAGGCGACCGATTCGAATTCGAGGCTCGAGTCGAGTCTCAAATGATCGAATCAGTGTGTGGAAGAGGGGTTGACACGTCAAGGAAGATCAATGGTTGAGGACGGTTCGATTGAAAAAGATCAACGGTGGGGGAGAGGCCACGTCGTCGGTTTGGGTAAGAGAGTTATAAACTCTTTCTAAATCTCATCTCGAAAACGCACGAATTAGTTTTCTTGTTTATACACATTTGTGTTGCTTTTATGGGCACAAATGGTAGTGGGCTGAGCTTGACTACTTGTGGGCTGAGAGTGTTTGAGGCTCTAGTCCTGAGATAATTTGGCTGGCCCAATATTTGAAGTGTGGTCGGGTGAGTTGGGTTACTCGATAGTTTTGAAAATCACACCCGAGACTCGACTCACTTCAAAGTCGAGTTGTGTCGACCTAACCCAATTTTTTATTGGTTTTGTCGGGTCTCGGGTCAGTCGGGTTTGGATCGTCAGGTCCCAGGTAGAAATGTACATCCCTGGTTGGAGATGAGTGAGTGAGTGAGTGTAGGAAAGGAACGGTGGAGGCGGTAAATGATTAATATTGGTTATGATTATGATATTTAACAAAAATCTGGTGTATTTGTGATAGGACAGTAGGATGTACAAATAATGGAGGAGACGGGTGTTCTCTCACTAATGAGATTTTTTGTAGGGACGACAAACATGTGAATCTTTAGGCACAAAAACATTGTCACTATTAGTGATTAGGTACACCCCATATATTGTAAAGTCGGTAGTTAACGACGGTTTCCCTTATTTAATAACAACATTTAGCATAACAATGACAATCCTACATAGGTACATCGTCCCTAACTTACGAACGACATATCATATTTGGTATGCCATTGTTAAGTTCACGGCATACTGACGCGGCCAAGACCTCGCTCACAAGATATAGTAGATTCCGAACATTGCCATTCAACCACAACATTGCTAATTGACCCGGTTCATCAACAACATTGCTATTCAAAGTTACATATATATTTTATTTTAGGGATAATGACACTTTGTTACACCTAACTATAGCGAAATGACACTATCATACCCTAACTATTTTTCTTTCTTTTTTAGTACCCTGACAATTTTTTTGTCACACCTTTCCTCTAAAATGTCTAATATACCTAAAATACCCCTGGTCGGGTAAATGAATTTGATTTGAACCAGCCCAATTTGAACTAATTTGATTTCACTATCAGTTCAATTCGATTTTTTTTTCAATTGAACCAGGAGTATATTAGGCATTTTAGAGGTAGGTTGTCACAAAAAAATTGTTAAGGTACTAAAAAGAGAGCAAAATAGTTATGGTATGAAAGTGTCATTTCGCTATAGTTAAGTGTAACAAAGTATCATTATCCCTTTATTTTATATTCAATTTCATCACCATAAATTGAATTGGGCTTTCTCGATTCACCAGATCGAACGAGCACATTGCTCCTCTATGTCTTCTACTCCTCTCTGCAACAGATCTCAGCTTCGAAACCAAAGGCTAAGGAGCGCCTCCTCTCCTCTTCATCTCCTCCACCCTCAACAATAAAGGAGTTGTTGGCTAAAGACCATATATCTAGGAGCTCCTAGATCTGCGAAACCAAAGAATCGCCCTAACCCCAACACGATTCCCTCCTCCCTGAGCTCCCCGCTAAACACATTGATGACGCATCCACGAAAATACCGTCAGACGTTGACACGAGAAGCAAACCCAAGGCCGTCTCCCCTTCACTAGGTCCCATTTCCGATCAACCAGCGCCGCCGAAAAAAACCACAAACCCAATCATATATGCAAGTCTGCCTCAGGCTCGCCAGAGCACAAAATGCGCCACCGGCGACCTGAACAACTTTCACCAAATTTTGAGAGTTAAAAGTCACAAAGTATCCAAGACTCGTTATTTTTTGGTTTTGTCTGTCGAATAGAAGATTGAAATGGGTTTGATTCAATGATTTTCTAGTTGCCTCATAATTTTGAAATGGCCTCTTATCGTTTATGGTTGCCTCGAGATTTTCTGAGTTATATTTGGTTCTGATGCATCTTAATGGAGTTGTAGAGAGGAAAGAAGAGACGGAGAGAAAGGAGGAAATGGAGAAAAAAGAAAGATCAAAAGTATATTTATTTTTTCACACATCAAATTAACTGAAAAGATAACGGTATTTAGTTAGGTGAGAAAAATAAAACTCAACAACGAACCTTTCAGAGCAAAAAAAACATTAGTTGTAATTGGTTGAAGAAACGGTCAACTTCAAAGTATTTTCGTAACATTGTGTAACTATTAGTCATTATATCTTACATGTGCAAACGAAATATAAGTCTGGCAGAAACCAACAAAGTTGTATTAATAAAGCCAAGAAAAGACAGGTTTGAAATCCTCCTCAAACAAGTACCTACTACCTACATAAACGAAGCAACCAACATTTTAATCTGATGCACACAAGTTTTCACTTAATCAGGGTAAACTCCATATTTTCATGAAAATGAACACCAACCTGGATTAAATTGCCAATTTGGTAAATTTTCCTATAAAAAGTCCACTAGTTTGTGAAGCCAATGGGTCAAAGCGCAAGGTTCTCGGTATCTGGCCGCTCTTGCAAGGCCAACTTTTGGCAGCATCAATCTCAAGCAGCTCTGCAAGGACCAAGCAAAGAACAATTATGGCACATACTTGGAGTATGAATTTGAAGGGAATGCCAAGTGAAATATGATATTTCCTGACCGAGATATAAGAAAAACAAGTTTTCTAAACAATAAAAAAAGGACTCCTGTTAAATGCAACTCAGAGAGACCTGCCTATTTTAAGAATTAGGTTAGCATCCCAGATTTCTTTAAGGATGTGCACAACAAGTTTAAGAATGAATTTAGCACTTAAGCAACAAGGTCCATAAATTAGGATTTCAAAGCCCGATGATCTTACCAGCAGATGCGTTCTCCTTGAGAAACTGTGCTACTACATCTTCATTTTGCGCAACTGTCAAGCTTTTATTCATAGAAAATATGAAAGTTAAAATGCAGAAATACATAATGCATGGTAATTGTGTGTCTTTAGTGCTATGGAAATGACGGTGAAAGGCACCTGCAAGTGCTGTAGATAAGCATCCCTCCAACTTTTAGCAACCTAAAACCATTGCTTAGAAGTTTTAACTGCAAGTTAAAAGAAAGAGTATTTAATCCTTAGAAAAATGGCGGAGTATAAACAGGGCATTGCAATTTAATTGAACAAAGATACACGTATGGATCAGTTTCTGAAATGGAAAAGGGGTGAAAAGCTATCACAACTGTACAAGATGATACAACAACAAACAACTTGCTACCTGAAGGACTGTCAAGCTATCAGTTCTATCTGCATCTAGTACACGACGTTGAAGGGTATTCCACCCCCAATTTTCAAATTTTTGTATGTGTTTTATAGATCCATCATGAGTGCACTCTGCATCAACAAGAACCTACACTTAACCAACCAGTCATTAGGCTTCATTGAGAATGAAGAGAATAAATAACTTGGAATTACAAATGTGGAGAACTATGGGAAAATAAAACTCCAAGATGCAATTTACCTTATCATAGCCAGAGTTCAATAATTCATCGCCAGGCACAATTCGAAATACTTCACTTTTACTGAACCCAACAACCCCGGAATTTCGCCCATAGAAGATAAGTTCTGGATCTTGTGCCTGAGGGACCAATTGCGATAAAACATTCTGCCTTGATTTAGTTGCTCTTCTCCTTTCTTTCCATGGTCTCCTGGACGTCCACTCCTTGAACGTATCCACCTTTTCTTCAGCTGTAGATTCACCTAGTTAAGGATGGACCAAATAATAGCACATCAAATCATATCGAATATTATAAATAGAATTCTCAAAGGTTAAGCAGCGCAAATTTGAAGCTTATAATAAATGTACCACAACTTTTTCCCAGCTGGATTACATGATTTAGAATCTGAATGGGCCTTCACGGCAGTAAGGGAAAATGTCGTTCCATCAGCAACAAAAAGTCTGCAACGATCACCCAATCCATATTTCTGCAGCATTGTTCTACAAGCTGCCAAACGATGTCTTGCAATATCAACACCAGTTACAGAACCTGAATCGCCAAGAAGCTCCAATATCATACAAAGCTTAGCTCCTGAAAATAAAAAGATATGCAACACTTACTACTACTAAACTTGCGATACTTTATGGAGAAACTTGGGAATTAATTCCGCAGTAAGCCTTGTAAGTTTTTTACGAATGAATACGCGGAACCATGGTTAAACATACTAAGATCACATTACAGCAGAATACTCAGCCCTGCTCAACCCTCATTAAATGTTTAACCATTCAAAATACCTCAAATATCTAAGGATGCTGTTTGGCGATTGATTTCCAGCTAAAAGCTCATACTCCCTAGCGCCCAGAATAAAATAAGTGTCTAGTTTCTTATTTGGTAAGTTAGTTACATATGAAGTAACACTAAGAGCAATATTACTAAAACTAGTTACCTCCCTTTAGTTTATCAAAAGCATATAGATCAATGTGGGGGAAGTGCATCATTAGTTTATCCATAACTCTTACAAAAATGAGAAAGTGGAACTGATTTTAGATTGGAGGGAGTGATGGGTACAAGTATGATTGGACCAAGTGATTGATTGGAAAATGCATACAAGAAGAGATATACACTTACCGGGGGCAGCACATAAATCAAGGATGTAATCTCCTGGGGAAATGTTTAACGCTAAAACAGCTGCTCCAGAAGCTGCATCAATTCCATATATCTGAAGGGCATAGCCGAAGAAAACCGAAACAACTGCTATTAGAAATGCATAACCAATTTAATATACAATAACAATAGCATAAAATCAGGTCAAAGATTAAGAGCAGGGTTCTGACGGATAGCCTTGATAGTTGATTACAAATTGGGAAGTCACAAATACAACATATATGGATAACACTAACGAAACCCATGACAATCCCAACATCATTAGCCATGGTTGCATTTGCATATAAACTAGCATAAAGATGGTGATAAGGTTCCATGAAGATGAATCATATTGAATGTAGAGGGAAAAATAAGACCTTCCCTTCCTGGTAAGCCTTGCAGCTAGCAATCTGAATATCTGGCGGGAGAGAATAAAAACCAGGTAACCAAGTGACTTCCTGAAGCTTACATTTGACCTCGGCTTCAATCTCCTCAAGAAGACCTTCACTCCCAGGTTTCAATCTTCCAATAGAAACTAAAACCCATCAACAAAAATTGAACCAGAAACAGCCAACACATATTGAATTGAAGAGTGGACCTTATGTAACGAGGAGTTGAATCAGCGGCAGCGTAAATGGATGGGTCCAATCCGTTGTCCTTGAGGAAATCAAGAAACGCTTCGGGCAAGGGCAATTCCGGAGTTTCCTCCATTGAATTCGAATGGCAGCTCTGGACAACCAAACGGAACTTAGTCACAGTGAATAAAAAGCTGGAGACGACGACGACGACGAAGAAGGGAATTGAGTTACTGAAACCTAGTGAAAAGAGAGGGCCAATTATGTCATCGTGTTTGTTTGAGGGATAATTTCATCAGGTTATACTTAAATATTGCTCTGTTTTTTTTTACGTGGATGCACCTAAAATATTTTTTGATCGCTGACTATTTTTAGAATGTGCATAATTTTCACTTTACACTTTCTATCCAATTATGTTTATTTTTAACTTTTTTATGTGAAATGACTAAAATGCCCTTAAAGTTAAAAGAGTTATTATAATTGGATTGAAAAGACTAAAATGTTCTCACCTATTCATTTAATTTTCAAACATATGTCACTTCCTCTCTTTCTCATTTCATTCATCTTCCCTCCTCCCTTGCTCTCTCTCACATCAATTTACAGGGATGTGACACGGCATCGTCGCGGTGGTCTGGGAGTGGCACGGCTACGACGGCGATGGAGTCTGGCCGACAACAATTAGTGGGGTGTTTTGTTTGATACACCCAATATAAATTAATATAATATATTGATGCTCTGCAACAATGAGTGGAACCCATTTTTGTTCACACTTCCAGAACTCGAGGAGCAAATCTCAAATCCGAACAGAGACGACGCGAAGGTGAAGCTCGACGGCGGCGTCACGAAGGTAAGCTCGGAAGGTGGCGACAGATCTAGCCGGTGGCTACTGCTGGTGTGTCTGACCGGTTTGATCTCCACCGGATTTGCTGGGGAGGGTGGCGCGTAGAGCTGGTGGAGGAAGGAGGTGGTGGTGGTGGTTGGTGGCGGATTGGGCCGGAGGTGACGATGCATACTATGAGGCAAACAAGCCGGAGACGAAGTCCGAACTGTCGAGACAGAGGCCGGTGATGAACGTGTGTTGAAGACGTACGCGCGGCGTCGCGTGGAGGAAACGCACGGAGGAGGACGACTAGATTGATACATACGGGCCAAAAATATCCTCCTGATGCCTCATGTGCTGGCGGTGAGGCACAAAACTATTTGGAAGACGTTAAACCGAGACAGCCGGAAGTTGCTCTGTTTTTGGATGAGAAGGAATCCCAAAAACATAGTGTGAGGAAACGAAGTCGTGCTATTCCCAGACTATCGCGACGACGCCGTGTCACATCCCCGTAAATTGATGTGAGAATCGGTGTGAGAGAGGAAGAGGAAGGAGGGAGGATGAATGAAATGAGAAAGAGAGGGAGTGGCATATGTTTGAAAATTAGATGAATAGGTGAGGGCATTTTAGTCTTTTCCATCCAATTATAATAATTCTTTTAACCTTAAGGGCATTTTAGTCATTTCACATGAAAAACGTTAAATCTAACAGAATTAGACGAAAAGTGCAATGTGAAAATTTTGCAAATTCTAGGCGTAGTCAGCTGAAAAAAAAAAGTTCTAGGTGTACCCACGTGAAAAACAACAATATCTAAGTGTAATAAACTAGAATTATCCCTTTGTTTTATCTTTAAACGCACCGTTTCCGTTAAGGATGCTTTCCCAAATCTTTGTTTGTAACAACAACCAAAACTAATATTTAAGTAGGGATGCACTCTAACAAAAATCATGTTTTAGAAAAGAATATAAAAATTATTATCGTTCATAGGATGGTAGTAATCAATGGTTCTAATAATTAGCCTAATTTCATTATGGGATAATGACACTTTGCTACACCTAACTATAGCGAAATGACACTTTCATACCCTAACTATTTTTCTCTCTTTTTTAGTACCTTACAATTTTTTGTGACAACTTATGTTAAAATGACTAAAATACCCCTGGTTTAAGAAATAAAAAGAAAATTGGTCCAATTTGATTTTTCAAACCAGATTTGAAATGGTTTAAATTTAATTTTAGATTTTGGGGTATAATTGTAATTACATCTTAAATATAAATCAAATTGAACCAGAGATAAATAAAATTCAAACAATTCAATTTATAATTTTTTAAACCAATGGTAGTTTAGGTATTTTAGGCATTTTAGAGCTAAGTTGTCATAAAAGAATTGTCAGAGTACTAAAAAAGAGAAAAAAGTAGTTAGGGTATGAAATTGTCATTTCGCTATAGTTAGATGTAACAAAGTGTCATTGTCTCAAAATTAATTAAATAAATGACAGAAAGGGGTATCATTGTAAAACTAACTTATGAAATAAATATGAAACTCTATTACTAATAATAACATCTAATTCACGTAATCAAATCGACATTCACGAAATCAAATCAAATCACCCAACTACTATTGTGTTTCATTTTCATATGATGTGTGTTATTAGGATATAAAATCGTGTTTCATTTTTATCACTTGTATTACATTTTCAATAGCAGTTTTGACACGTGTTTCATTTTCATGTAGTCTATACTAATGAACTCATGTGACTAACTAAAGAAATGAAACGTGTTCAAAAAACATAGACTTGTGTAGAAATAAATCGTGCAACTAGATAAACAAAAAGTAGGTGTATGAAAATGAAATTTGCATTATGAAAAAATTTGTGAAAAATGATTCAATTGAAAAACTAAAAATATTAATTTTTCGGTAGAGCTTAAAATCGTGGTAACAAAACTCTTATATAAATCATGTAATCTTACGATTAAAAACATGAAATCGAAAATAGTGAAATTGAAAAACCAATAATCGTAAAACTAACAACATGAAATCAAAGAGAAAAATATTAAAAAGTTTGTGTAAATATATAAGTAATTATACAAACAAAATCATGTAGTAAAAAACTAAAATATTATATCATGAAACAGTAACATGAAATCGAAGAGAGAAATATTTATAAGCTTGTGTAAATATATAAGTAATCGTATAAACAAAATTATGAATTCAAAAATTAAAATATCATATCATGAAATTGTAAAAAAATGTAAATCTTGAAATACAATGGAATCACGAAATTGCGTAAATATTATATTTTAAAAAATAAATCATGAAATCTAGAAATAGGAAATAAGAAATAAGAAATAAGAAATAGTAAATAAATATAATTATAATCAAGTGAATCAAATCTTGTAATTAAGAAGAAAATAATTTAATGATGTAAAATTAAAAATATACCCTTACATTTATGTTAAAATACCAAAATAAATATCAAGTCGTGAATAATTACATCCATTTGTCATTAATGAGTTAACAGAAATCTATCATTTTAATATTTTCATCTAATGGTCATAATTGATTTTTATATTCTCATAGAATATGATTGTTTTTTACTTGAATGCAAGCCTATTTAAGTATCGAGTTTTACCCATAATTTTGAAATCTAACTTTACATAATTGACTACAAGATCAAAAACAATGTTCGTCAATTTGGCTCAAGACGAAAACATTTTTAGTTGATGCAATAATAGTCTGTTTAGGTCCATATCGAACATTCTTGCTTCCAAAAAAGTAGTAATTACGATTGTCTGTATAAATACTATAGTTGTAGTTACAAAATTTCGCCGAATGCGGAATTTGACCACACCGACAGGTGTGTTATTATATGGATAAGCAGTATGAGCCATTGTGAGATAAGCATATCATCGAATTTATGTACAAACGGTTCATTAGAAGTTTTTTTGTCAATTTACATTCCTTTTATTTTTTTCCAAATTACGATGTTTCTTGTATATTATGGCTGAATTCTCTCTTCATACAAGTGTAGTTACAAGAAGCTTCTGAATATTTCGATCATAACATAATGTTCTTGAAAAAGAATTTTTGATCTAATCGTACAGATATGATCTTCATGTAATATACTTTCATAACGCATTTCCGAAGCTTAATTCATACTCTATTTGAGGTTCAAAATATGATGTCAAATGTTAAGAGTCAAAATGTTAACACTCAAGAAATTTTTGACTTATCATGTAGTTTTTGTGAAAATTGACTAAAATACCCTTCAAATGTACTGCTTTAATCATGCTTATGGCATCACAATATCAAGACGTGCTGCCATAATCGAAGTTAACCATTATTCCTAAATGGTGTAGTATTCACACACTGCACAACTTGACTGAAAATGATCACCATCTTTAGTAATAATGGCATGTTTTAAATGTTTATCAAGTGTAAGGAGAGAATTAAAGTCACAAACCATAGTGTAATTCACCAACTTTCGTTTCTCTTCCTCATATTTACAGAAAGACAAGAACCAAAATCTAGAATAAGGATATGAGAATAACCCACCAAATTCAAAGGCAATTCTACGTATTCCTCTCCTCAATGACGACCTCGCAGCCTCTCATGACCTCTCATGAATCCGACTATCTTTCTGGTTATGTTTCCCTCTATTTTGACTCGTGTCATGTGCTTCTCTTTAGCTTTGTGTGTTATTACATGTGATTTATTAGTATGATCTTTTGGTTTTGAATTTTGAGTGGCTGGAGTTATCTTGTGTATCATCAAAGTTTTTTTCATAGATATATCAAAAAGAACACAAGAAAAATCCATATTTCGAGTTTACCTATTTTCATTTCCTTCGCCTGGTCTTGTGCTCCACTTCAGTTTCTTCACCTAATTTGTTGGTTAATTTTATTTTTGACTTGTTGAATTGTTTTGCTTAAGGGTCATCATTGTTGATATTTTTAATTAATTACTTTCGGGTTGGGACGGTATGGGGAATCCATGTACTCGTTGTGAACGCAGTGGATACCCAAGAATTTTTTGAAAAGTTATTTGAATGAGGCGGGTACAGGGATCCTAGTGGGGCGGGTACATCGACACCACAACTCCAACGGATCCCAGTAGGGATCAGATTTCCACACGCCCCTAGAGCTTGTCTGCGCTCTCAAGGCGGGGCCTTGACGAGGACTTCAAGGGCTCCAACGGGGAAAAATGTCACACCATAGAGATTTTTTTCACAAATTTTTTTACCTAGTGTGACCATTGAACTCTTTCCTTAATTCGTTGCACACTTTCCTTCCCTAGTTGAGAAAGTTTTCAAATTGATTAGTTCAAAACCCTCAATGATTAAGATTCACTCAATTACCTCTAATCGTCAACCCCGACCATTGCGATCTCGTCTGACATCCGAGTCACCAACCTCAATCGTTTGACGAACCCTTGTCCACCTAGGCTAAGGAGTGTAAACTAGAACCCCGAGGAAGTCCATAATAATCAACGTGGGCTCGCTTCCAGTTTACCGATAAAGCACCCGATGTTCGAATCTCGATGAACCCCAAGGCGTGGGGGTCAGCCTTACAACGTTGGCCCGCCATAGAGTCAAGACCACTCACAAGAAGGATACTCAAGACGTTGCTATGGGCCGACCGTTCAATGCCAGCCCAACACGTCGACGAGCCCCGATGGGAGTCATGAACCCGCACATCCCTGCTTGGTGCCCAAGCAATGCCACATCAGCCCTACCTACAATCAAGGAGTCTTACCCAGTTCAGATGGACCCACTGGATCAAGATAAGACCGTATACACTTTAGTTGGCGCCTGAAGGGATGGCACTGGGGCGGGTTTAGTAATCCCAGTCCCGTCCCGAAATTAGGTCCCATGTCCCGAACCCGTCCCATATCCCGATATTTTCTTTCTAACCCGTCTCGAAACCCGCCTCGATGGGTACGGGTAATTTGCAAATCCCGGACCCGTCCCGAAATCAAACGTTCTTCCAATTCTTTTTTAACCAGTTCTACATTTGATCGTCACTCAATTAACTTTATATACAATAGCAAGCTAGTTATGCAATAAAACATAAGTATATCAAAGCATCCTCTTGCTAAAAACTTAAGAATGTAGAATCTTCTGATAAACATAATAATGTGTATGAAATATAAAGTAAACACTAAATCAATTCAGAGCTTAAGCTTATTCTAATTTTAAGGAAACAACTACTGTAATATTGTAAATCAATTTTTTTGGTTCATTATAATTTTATGGAAAATACTACTGCAACATCCAATTAGTTCAGCAAGTTGGCCAAGATCTCGCCGGTCACTTCTTCCACTATAACACAAAAATCAAGTATCAATAAAATAATATAAGCCAATTAAAGAAACATGTAAAATAAAATGCACTACCAATGACATGTTATATGCAGAACAATTTGATGGAGTGGAATAATAAGACAAAATTACAATGATTAATAACAAAGAGAGGAAATAAACATAAAAATTCATATATCACAACTCACAATTTCAAAAATATCCCAATACAATTACAAATGGAACTCACATGATACTTACACACAAAATTGATTTATATAAAGAGCGAGGAGAGATATGTGCCCTTGTAACGAGAGAATGACATTAACACTATCTTTTTAGAAAATGGCAAAAACAATTTGTACTGTTGGTATATTATGAGTTGTTATGATAGATATAACCCTTAATAGAAATATCCCAATAACACTATAAATGGAAAACTTAAAATATATCAACTTACCTCGTGAATCATACTCTTCAAATATTTTCTAATATCACGTTCTTTTACTGAAGTGAATATAAACAATGTCAAAATATGAACAAGACTATAAGAAATAATTGAAAAGATAATATGTAATGATATATCTCATCATCGTCTTGATCATAATCAATCGTTTGATAGATGTCCATCTCCAAAGAACTTGTTTCTACGTAAAAACTGTTAGATTATATTATGTTTCCTATATTTAGTTTCCTATATTTATATTTCCTTTCTCACATATATTAGGGTTTCCTATTCTATTCCGATTACCTCTATAAATAGAGGCCTCTTGTAATTCACAACACACACATCAATAATATATCACTCATTATTTTTATCATGGTAACAGAGCTATAATCGATCCTTGGTTAAATCTCTACGAAATTCTCGCTTTGCCTACTCGTCGATGATTTGTGATTCGTACGGGTGGGCGAGGCAATTCAATCTCAATCGCAATCTCTAACCTCTCGCTTCCGTAAACAATCCTCGCACAATCTCGTTTCTTCGTCATCAATTGATCTTGACTCCACCAACTTCGACCCCGTAACTCAATCAATCACAATCTCTCAATCCATACTCTTTCTCTACCCTCTTGCTCGAATCAATCCACACCAATTGATCTTGCTATCTCGCCACCAGCCAGCAGGCATCAGGCATCAGGCATCATCTATATGTCATCAGCCGTTGTCATCTCGCCATCAGCCAGCAGGCATCAGGCATCAGGCATCATCTATATGCCATCAGCTGTTGTCATCTCGCCATCAGCCAACAGGCATCAGGCATCAAACAGCGGCGCGCATCCTCCATCCTCAATCCTCGATGCATCATCTCGACATCATCCTCGCCAGCCGCAACCCTCGCCGCAACTCAATATTATCTAGCTTCAAACTCAATTCTTATTTCACCGCATTGAGTTTGAGGGGGGCTGTTAGATTATATTATGTTTCCCATATTTAGTTTCCTATATTTATATTTCCTTTCTCACATATATTAAGGTTTCCTATTCTATTCCTATTACCTCTATAAATAGAGGTCTCTTGTAATTCACAACACACACATCAATAATATATCACTCATTATTTCTATCAAAAACATTTCAGAAGAAAGTAAGTACATTGTATTGTTAAGAATTTAAAGTACATAAGCAACATAAAACAATTTATCTACCTTTTATTTCTTTCAATATCCAATTTTGAGTACACATAAGCGCATCTAATGTATTTGGACGAAGTCTACTACGATGAGGGCTCACCCATCTACCACCAGTACTAAAAGCAGACTTAGAAGCTACAGTTGAAATCGGGATAGCTAATATATCTCTAGCTATTTTTTTGTAAGCTTGGCCACTTGAACCCATTTGTTTTCCACCAAATCAAGATATCAAAATCTCCAGTCCGTGGTATGACTTTCTCTTCCAAATAACTTTCAAATTCAGACTTTGCCGGTATATCATCTGATTCACTAATAAAAAAAAATCAAATGCGGACATTGTACCAATTGATAGCTCCGAGATGTCATGATTTGGCATATGAGAAGAAGACACTTCATCTGAACTCTGCATCTCATGATGTGTTTGTTTTGCAGAATCTCTAGACTTATACTGATCAACTAGTTTAGAACAAAGTTTCCCCACCTTCTCAATCTCTAATGCAGATTCAGTACCATAAAGCTTAGGAAACATAAATTCCAAATATTTCATCTTACATCGAGGATCCAAAACTGCAGCAACACTCAAAATACCATGAATCGTAGTCCAATACTTTTCAAACTTACTCGATATCTTAAATGTCATGGACCTTATCATTTCAGATGGAGAAGATTTTCATAAAGACTACGACAATCTAATTTCACATATTTGAGGAAAGAAAATGTTTGCCGTAGGATACTTGGTACCTGAAAACTTCTCAGTCATAGTGTAAAAAACTTGTAGTTTCTTGCACATCTATTCAGCTACATTCTAATCATTGTTTGTCGGACAACACTTGAATAACTCTTCTCGAAATTTCAATCGCATAAATACTTCTTTGTATACCAATTTAACCTTCAACATTAGATAAGTTGAATTCCATCGTGTCTTACAATCAAGACATAATTTTTTAGTACTTGGAATATTCAATTGACGTGCATACTCCTCAAATTTTTGCACTCTCTTTAGACTCGAAGTCCAAAAAGCAACATTATCTCTCACCTTCTCTATGCCTTGACTGATGATTGACAATCCATCTTGCACAATCAAATTGAGTATGTGCGCACAACACCTCATATGAAATAGTTGGCCATCTAATAAAAGTGAGCTGGTGGGAATCTTCTCCAATAAGTTCCTAACGATAGCATCATTAGTGGTGCAATTGTCTACGGTAATTGTGGATAACTTTCTATCCAAATTCCAATCTAACATACATTCAAATAAAACAGTGGAGAGGACATATGAAGTATGTGGACAAGGCACATAAACAAACCTCATGATTCTGCTTTGTATGCTCCAGTAATTAACAATGAAATGTGTTGTAATTGCCACGAACCCCATTCTTTTGTTGCTTGATGTCCACATATCAATAGTCATAGCAATTCTTCCTTCATTTCTCTCCAATAACTTTAAGGTGTTAGCCTTCTCATAATTATAAATATTCATGATATCCTTCTTTATTGTGGTTCGACAAGGAACCTTAAATAATGGTTGGAGATTTATTGTGAACTTTCGAAATCCTTGATGTTCAACCACTGAAAGAGGGTACTCGTGTAGAACAATCATTTGAGCAAGATCTTTTCTTGAAGGATCTTGATCAAAATGATAATTGCTTAGAAGAACTTTTCCATCTTTTTTACTTTGTTCAGTCACCAAAACATGTTTCCGGATATCTCTGACAGTTCGCCTTGGACACCTCTTAAAATGTTTATGCAGATGGTTTGTACCATTTTTGGATGTACCTCCAAGTTTATCCTTACAATTATTGCATATAGTCTTCTCTTTTTTATTTATAATTTTCTTCGTGAAGTGGTTCCAAACTACATATCTTTTTCTCTTTGTACCAATAATTGTATTTGTAGTTGAAGCATGAGGAATAATTTCCTCGCCAATTTCTTGATTGTCGATTGGCAACGAGGAATTATCAATTTCTTGAGGAGATTGAATACTACTCGCTGGTGTATCATTTTATCTTGATTGATTTTCTTGATTTTCCATATTCTGCGATGCAAGTATAATCTATATATGAACAAAAGGCATAAGCAATATCAAGATCAACTTAAACAGAGTGAAAAATAGCAATCACAAGACATTTTGCCAGTTCCTCTCTAATCCAAGCACATATTTAAAAATAAATAAATATAAAATAAGTTAAATATACTCTTAATAGATTATACTACAATACTATCTTTACCTACAAATTAAATACTTCACAAGATGATGAGATCGGATATTCAGTTCAAAATGTGGTTGTAGAAGAATATCACACACAAAAATGATAATACCCAGTGTAACTCATTAACACGTATATGTAATTAAGTGTTGTGAAGACAATACAATCCAAATCGTATTTGATACATACATATGACTATACTAACATATTATTGTATAATTTCTGAAGATCAAGAAGAAAGTATATACGGTTCATAAATTAAATAACTATATAAATTATATGACTGATTATCATTAAGCTAAAGAAGGCACTTAATCTAACTCTCACCAACAACACTGACAAGATAAACTCAAAGGGACAACAACACCACAATAATCTATATTATGAATAGGTTTGTGACAACTAAACAAGTATAGTTTTAGGATTTTTAATACAATAATTTTAAATTTAAAGAAAACAGAGGCAAATATTAAAATTAAATAAACATGGATATACGATAACACATTAACACAAAATTAAGAATAAGCTCAAACTAGTATTGAAATAATAAGTTAGAAGAGAAACAACACTATAATTTCATATAAGTTTTCCTAAATATTCAATAACAATGGTAAACAACAACAAAAACAAAGTGATCAGAAAACATGAGATGAATAAGAAACTCACCTGATTGGGAGAAGCAAAAGAAATTTTCACCGACTAGTTGAAAAGTGGAAGATTAAGAGAAATTAATAAACCCTGCTCTAGAAGTATATATAGAGAAACAAAAATTAGGGTATTATTTATTTTGAGAAACCTAATTAAAATTAATTATTTGGTAATGTTTTATTTTCAATATAAATATAATTATTTTTTTAACATATACGGGGCGGGTAAGTGTCATCCCGAACCCGACCCTGACCCGAGTAGATACCCATTTGTTTGCCCCGTTACCCGAAATTACTGACCCGATCCGGTCCCGATAGGGTTGGGTCTATGGGTTACCCGTCGGGTTTGGGTATTTTTGTCATCCCTACGCCTGAGATTTAAGAGAATATTCTCTTCCTTTATTTTATGCCTTTCTTAGATCTTTTTCCTTTCTCAGGTAGAGTTGTATGTAGGGAACTTCTCTGTAAAGTAATATAAATATTAGTGTTGGGCAGTGTAATTCTCAACTTTTGAAGAGCACATTAGCTCATAGGTCATTTATGACCGCCAGAATAGTTTGTCGGCAAATAAAAATACCGATCACCTCCATCGTTGGTGGCGATTGGTCCTTGAACTGTTCCTAAGCTTATCTCCTCATCTTTCTTATTGCTCATTTTTTTCTTAATAAAACTAAGTGTTATAAACCACACATCATCTAGACACTTTATATATTTGTTTCACCATGAAAAGATTTGTTTAGGACAAGAGCATAGTCAATAAGTCTGTTCCCCAAATGTTGCACGACCTCGATTTAAAAGTCAAGTCTCTCAAGCCGTGACACTAGGTGAACCTAAGCAGGATTAGAGGGATTTATGCTATTTGTTCTAGAATTTTTATTTTAAGCAAATATTAATATACAAAATTAAAATATTTTATATTAATAAATATTTTATTGGTACTTTTATTGTTTTTTTAAAAGTGTTGAATATGTATATATTAATATATATTTTATTCTAAATGTTTATATATTATAACTCATATTCTAATTGTGTATTATAATTTATTTAATAAAATAAAAAATAGAAAATTTTAGATTTTGATTAGTCCTTCGAGTTTCTAACCGCCTAATTGGCATAGTATTCTTTTGAAACTTGGGAAATTAATCTTGTTGGGTTAATGAGATAATTGGTCTTGCAATAGCTGAAAATTTTTAAGTGTTGATTGTGAGGACAACACACCTGGGTAGTAGATACACCGTCACTATAATGTAATGATGGCGAACCTACCTAAGTGTGTCGTCTTTACAATCAACAATAATGACTTTCTCAGTCAATATCGTTTGATCGTCGATTCTATTTTCAATCCTTCGAAATATAAGGATAGTTATATTAACGTATAAAATATAAGGAACATGTAGATAACTCCAGAATTGAAATCCATCTTTAATCACACAAAGAAGACAACAACAATTGTGTGACCGTTACTTTTATAGATTCACACGCATGATCAGTCTTGATCAAGATTCATATGTTATCATGAGTTTAATAAATTTTCACATGTATTATAAAGGGATGATGTTTACATCTGTAATCGCTTTGAGGCTAAAAACCTTCCTAAACATCTACGAGGCGAGATACCCGAAATACACTAAAGTGGTAAGATATATTAATTTATTTTATTATCATTCAAGTATTTTATTTTTTGTAATAATGAATATTAGTTATTTTACTCGTGCATATTGCGGTGGGAGCGGAACTCGAGGCAGATATGGATTACTAACGTGGTGAATCCAACACTCTTATTCGGTAGATGACTCTCGAAGAAGAGTCAGCCGCCATGAAAAGAGAACGAGGCGTACAAGCCCGAGTCCAAGGGAATAAAACTTTGGATTTTGAAAGTCAAGATCTGACCGAGGCCATTGAATGTGACAGAAGCTGGCGAGAGCTCCTCCTTTGCTCACACGATTAAGTTCGTTACTAAGGTAGCAGAGCTCGAGGAGGACCGTGTTAGACTTAATACGAAAGTAGAAAAGCTCAACGAGGTCAATGAGAGACTTAACGCCAAGATAGCAGGTTGCGAAAAGAATTGTGGTATGATCATAAACAAATGCGACGTGCGAACCTGAATATTCTTTCTGTTTAGAGGTATGACCATTAGTTTTTATAGATGTGTAATATCAGTCTACAAACATTATGTGACAATTTTTGTTATTAATTATGAATTTCATTTTATCATTTATTTCTACTATTTTTAATTATTAATTTTTTTATTAAATATTATTTTTTGTTTCACCTTATGGACGACAAGCCTATATAAGTAGGTCGTCCTTTGAGTAACAACAATCTTGTGGAAACATTGTTATAATAATGACACATTTTTTGATGTTTGTGATTACTAAATTAACACTGCAACACTTGGTAACACCATCATTGTAAGGACGACACATCTATATTAGTTTTTCGTCTTTACGCTCATGGTATTCCGTCATGTTCGACTCAACTTAAAAACAACGTAATGAGTATGGACATCATCATTGAGTTAGTAACGACGCACTGATGTAGGTTTGCCGCGCAATAAAAGTGGCAGACTTAACGATGGTGTCTGGTACCCTTCATATTATTAACGACGTTTTTTCATTAAAATTCTAATAGTGCATTTATATAATATAATATAATTTTTAATAAATAAAAATTAGATGACTTGAATTAAGTCAAAATCAACTTGGCTATTTTTGTTTGTATCTATAATTCATTACATCTAATGTTTTTGGGACTCACGGTTCTAGTGAGGGGTTTGAATCTCGATAGAAGAGAAATAGTGAGATTTTTGAGTATTGTAAAAAAAGTGTAGTTGGCGAATTGAATTAAGTCAAAATCAACTTGAACATTCCAGGATTGGTACCCCAAGTTTAAAATTTTTTTTCTCGGTCTCTCAAGTTTAAAACGTTAACACTTTTGTCCAAATTCAGTTAAATCTAACATCAATACTGTTCATATTTTTTTAATACCAAAATGCCCCCGGTATAATTTATATATGATATAATTGTTTTATAAATATGAAATTATCATTTTACCCTGATTTACACAACAATCTTAACCCATGGTTAAGGGTAAAATTGTCTTTGTATATAAACAAATAAAAAATTAAATCTTTTAAAAACTAAATATTTTAAATTTACAATATTACCCTTCGCACAACCAGTCTCTTCTCCATCTCTCTTCTTCACACAACCAGTCTCTTCGTCCTACATGTGCTCAACCACCTCTCCCTCTCCTCCATTTCCTAATCCCCAAATTCCAATAATCAATTAACTTAAACCAAACTCAAAATCAGAAACAAAACAAACAAAATGAAGAAATTAGCAAAAGAGACAAACGATGACCCATATCGTTGGCGAGGCGGTTGAGGTTTTAAGCAGACCACCAGAGAGTGATTACAGTTTCAGTTTTGTTGAATCCAAAACAATATTTTCCCAAAAAGAACACAATAAAATTAAGAAGTAAAAAACACAACAAATCGTTGTGTCTCGTTCACTGTGAAACAGACTCAGATTTGGAATCTCAAATTATCAATTTGAGAATGGGACAAGAGAAAGAATCAAAGATTGAGCGCAGAGTCCTGATTCGGCGCCATCATCGTCCTCCAAATCTTCCAGACCGACTTTTGCTTCGGCGCCATCTACTCCATCACCATCTCAGGCTGCGCCAACGTCGGCTGCGTCGGTGAGATCGATATGAAGAAATTTTTTAGGGTTCCAAAGATTTAAATTCATTTCCATACAAGAATTTAACCTCAAAATTTCATATTTAATAAGGATCTTACATGATCATTAATTGGTCATGAGATCTAGGCTAGAATAAAATTTATAGATTTACCTTGATTCGAAATTCCTTTGTCACTAAATTAGATTCAGTGACCTCTAAAGAACGTCCACACAGGAAGAGCAATTCGAAGATACTCACAACGATCCTTGCTAGAAGATCGAAGCAAGCAAAACGGGAAGGAGAGAGGGAGAGGGGGCCGGTCGGCCAAGGGAGAGAGAGAGTGGCTAGTGTTTATGGAAAAACTTTCTTCTTATTAAAAATCTGAAAATTTCCCTTTTATAACTCTTTTTAGGCAATAATTAATTAAATACCTTAATGGGCTTAAAGCCCAAAGCTTTTAATTAATTAATGTAGAGAAGCCCATTCTTGCTTATCCCAATCTGGTTAGGCCCTGTTTAGCTAAATTAATTAAATCTATTTATTTAGATTCTGATTAATTGGTTCAGCTAAACTATTCTTGATTTTCGGTTTATTCCTAAACCGAAATCGGTCTAATCCGGTTTAATCCAAAACCAAATTTTATCTCTCTAATGATTCCTCTATATGATTCCATCCGTTTTACTCAACCTTTAGTGTGTGACCCTCTACGCTCACGACACGTTGGCGGACTGGTAAAATTACCATTTTATCCTTTCCATCATGAGTGGCCTCTAGCAAGACATCATGATTACCCAACGCTTCTGATTATCGAGATTTCGACTTAATCTTGTCGTACATAAATATATCCCCTTATCCTCTTGATATCTTGACAACCACGAGACATAGACAAGTCATTCTTGTTCAATTGTCCTGTTTCTTGATCTGAGTTAACTGAGTTGTAACTGATACTCCGTATCAACTGCATGGCCATGCTTTTGTATTTCAGTTGTACTCATCAAGTGGCCTAAACAGATATCTGCTCATACGTATGTATGAGAGATAAATCTTTCAGCGATCTATTGAGTCAACTCATGTAACTCGTGATCGAGCCAATCACAGTCGTTATTGTAACCCTTTTACAGGGGACGTTAGACTGAGTCAAACTCGTCACTCATTGCATAGTGACCTCAATGATCCTTCCGTCTGATGATGTGATTTCATGTGCCAACATATGAGTATGTTCATGACTGTGTCTATGTAACATACTCATGACCGGGTCGTCCTATATCACCCCTGTCTGGTGATACTATGACCTAACTCCGGCCCCCTTCTGGCCATGATCAGTAGAGCGTGATCACTTAGAGTTAGCCTCATACCGATCGCTTCTTATGAAGCTATTCTGATCGGGGACTGCTTAAGTAAGATTTTATCTGATATGTAGATCTACTATTATGTGTTGACACATCAATGATACAAATCAAATCATACTTAAGATATTACTATAACACTTAGTAATATGAATGCCGATTTTATTTCAACTAATAATCGTATTACATGAGTAGATTGAAAATACATTGTGATAGGGCACAAAATCCCAACACGGTAAGCACGAGCGTCTCCTCGACGACCGCTTCTTCCTCATCTACAAGGTCCATGAGCGCTTCCGCGTCATTGACCTCATCTGCACCTAGCCCTACCTCGTCGCCCAGGTCCGCCCAACTGGTCGCTAGCTCGCTCTCGCCGGAAGTGGTGTGGATGGTGTCGTCGCGAAAGTGAGGTTGCAGAGAATTAGATTTAGATTTAGGGCGGGTAGCGTGTAATTAGGATTACATGAGAGGGGTAGAATTGGAATTTCATATTTTATATTAAAAGATTTAATTCTTTTGTTTGTTTATTTGCAAGGACCATCTTACCCTCAATCTAGTTGGTCAAATTAATTATTCAGTTATGGGTATAAAAATAATTTTATAATTATTCCAAAGAGTATATAAGATTGGATATAATATACTGAGGGCATTTTGGATTTTTCACAAAGCACATCAGTTAAATCTAACAAATTTGGATTAAAGTGTTAACGTTTTAAACTTAGGGGACTGAGAATTTTTTTTTTAAACTTGGGGTACCGATCCTGAAATGAGATTTCAGCGGGTGTACTGATCTGTAATTACCCCTATTTTTCACATATATATAAATCATTAAATTTCATGTTTTCAGACTTATAATTCCAGCACGAGGTTATGAGTTCAAATCTCGTTAAACTCATGGTTCGAGTACATGAGTACAATTTAAGTCATTAGTTCACCCAAAATTTTTGTTAGTGTGTTCTTTTTCCACACGAGCACATCTAGTGAAAATAATTCTGTTTGGATGAGCTTAAAAAACAAAACTAAAAATTACACCGCACAACACATACAAAATAAATGTTATAAATCCTTCCAGAAATGGTAAGCGAAAACGCCACCGTCTTCTCTCCTCAGTTGGGCTGATACGAATCCACAAGCTTTGGTCTCACTCTCAGTCACCGAAATCTGCACCGCCAGAGGGATTGATTCGATGAGGGACTCCATGTTCGGATCCTTAGTGCTTGTCTGCTGCGCCGTCCCATTATCATCGGCTTCCGTTGTGCTCAAACCCTTTTTCTTCGTCTTCAATGATATTCCCGCCAAATTAGGTCCTTTTCTCTCCTCCCTTTACTGTTTGGTTTCTCAGAAATTGCACGGAAATGGAAGGATTTACTCACTTTGGTCTCACTATTTTCTTTTTTTAACTGTTTTCTGTTTGGTACTTGAAAGGAAAAAGGTAGTAAAAATGGAGTGTAGATTTCTAAAGTGGGTTTGTAAAGGGAAAAAGATTGTTAAGGAAAGAGTTCGGGAAAAATTATCAGCTCCGAAATTTGACTCGAGGACAATGATTTTGGACACTTTTGTGTGTGCGAAGTTGTGTATTGAGCTGGTTTAGATTTCAAATTGGCATAGTAATTTTTGGAAACGAATTGAATGATGGGTGTTGGTGCTTTTTTGCAGCTGTAGGTGTCAACAGCTCTGGTAGCTGTGGAGCTCTGCATTTGGCTGATCCTCTTGATGCTTGTTCCCAGTTGCATAATGATTTTTCGCACAACAGGACTTCGAGGTTTGCTTTGATCGTCAGGGGTCGTTGTTCTTTTGAGGATAAAGTCCGAAATGCTCAAAATGGTGGATTCCGGGCGGCAATTATTTATGATGATAGGGAGAAGGGCAATTTGGTTTACAGTGAGCTCTTATTGCATTAATTTATTTGTGCACTGCTTGTTATAAGATTGTTATTGTTGCCGAATTGTGTTTAAATTTTATTTTCTTAGTACACACTCTGTTTGTCCTAAAGCAAGTATTCCCCTAACTCAAACAGATAACAAAACAAGTGCGTATTTCCTTTTTATGTTGGTTGATTAGCTATGCGTTTCCAATGATATCCCTCCATAAGTTAGTTATAACGAATTGAGTAGAGCAGATATAGAGCACATGAAGGTAAATGGTACAAAGTCAAACACTAAAAATTGAATTCATACTTGCAAACAGTCAAGGGAGAGACATAATTTTGGGATGGAGAGAGTATTATTTAATATACTTGTTATCCGGTACTGTTTGGCAATCTTCACTAGTTATGATGGCTTTCTTTGTTTTTTAATATGTAGGGGAAGATAAAAAAAAGTTGGCATATAGAGATGATGATATGCATTTTTTAAAGTTAATTGTCAAATATTGCATGATTTCTTGATTTTGTTTAACCTCTCACCCTTGTTTGTAGTGATGGTAAATCCTGAGGGCATTTCAGTCCATGCTGTTTTTGTCTCGAGGACATCTGGTGAGATTCTAAAGGAGCATGCTAGAGGAGAAGTTGAATGCTGCATCTATCCATCTCATCAAGAGACAGCTTGGACTGTGTGTGCGATTTCTTCAATTTCTCTTCTTGTTGTAGTGGTTATATTAGCACCCTTCTTAGCTCCTAGACATTGGTTTTATGGATGGGGAGCAAATCGACAGTCACAAACTCTAGATGTCAAGATCGTGGAAGCTCTTCCCAGCTTCTCGTTTAGCTCTTCTCGTCTAAGTGATCGTCACACGGGAGAAACTTGTGCCATTTGCCTTGAAGATTACAAAGATGGGGAAACTCTTAAAATTCTCCCATGCCAACATGGTAAGAGTTAAAACATTGCTTATGTAGTTTTTATTTATCAGCAATAATTAAACAACAATACCGCTAGCGTGGAAATTGGAACCAACAAATTCATGCTTATTAATCAAGGTCTATGTCAATTCACCCACGGCCTTTGGTTAATGCTTATGTACTTAATGTTCTAGCTTCCACACTAACCCTCTAAGTATGAAAGAGAGATTAGTTACCTGTAAATATTATGGAGGTTACTCATTGTTTCATTTTTGCTACATCGCTAATCCATGGTTATTCCTAAGATAGTTACTCTTATTATCCCTCTTAAAGGCTGGTGCTCAGCAAGCATGTATTATGTCACTTTTGATCTCTGCTTATTCATAAGGCCTTTCCCCACTGGGCACTAACCTGAACTTTACTTGCAGGCATTTTTTTTCTACGATGTATTGTGCCATTGAACACAATTTGGATGCAAGTCTTTCCCCATAGAGAGACTGTGCATGCAACCTAGATTCAGACTTGAGAGAGACTATTAGATTAGTTGTTTCAGTGTATCAATCATGGTGGAGATAAACATCGTATAAATGAAAATAGTACACGATTAAATAGTTTACAGATATCTGTTCTTCTCCAGAATATGGAACAGACAACATGCTGCCACATTATATTGCTCGATATATAGACAATTGGTTAACGACTTAGCATCAATGATGTTGCCTGCTGGGGCTGACATGGTTGGTCAAAATGAGCATTATCTCGTAAGATATCTAGTGTTCGAGCTCTAGTGGGCCACTTTCCTGGGAGCAAATGTGGGGAGTGGGTTTAGGTTAAGGGTTATAAGAGGGGTAGGGAGGGGTAGGGATAGTATTGATTGCTTTATTGCTGATTAAAAAATCAATGTTGATTGCTTTCGTGTTATGGCATGAAGAGTTTCTCTGTAAATCAGCTAATCAACTCACAATCCATTTACAGAATTTCATTCAAGCTGTGTGGACTCATGGCTGACTAAATGGGGAACATCCTGCCCAGTGTGCAAACATGATTTAAAAACAAAAGCTGCTTATGCTGAGGTAAGTGAACAGAATGATATTCTTAATTTTAAGTCTTTGGTTTGAGTTCGATATCTTGCAGTGAGCTTTAGGGCGCATAGCATATTTGGGATGTGATCTACGGTTTAAACTAATGTGAAGTAATTTTTTTAATTGGGAAGGTAGGTTTGGGACAGCCAAATGACGACATCCTAACTTGAATTTCATCATTTACCACAAATTCATGGTTTATATGAAAAAATTCCCTCATATTTTGTGTAGTTTACCTCATGCACTGGAGTTATCTCATTGTACCCTAAAACTGTCATGTAAATATGTTACTATTAGCTACCCCTCAAGTTAGCTCAAAAGCCACTTATCACGATGAAGTTAAGGGGCCAAAGTTGTTCTGGATATAATATGTAGACAGTGTGGCAATCTTAAATGAAAGGATATATTAGTTAACAATTTTTTCCTGTAGAAGTATTACATGAAGGTGCCGATTATTAACAGCAGTGACCAAATTATGTATCAAGTAGTGTTGGTCATTGTTATTGAGAATCTTTTGAAGAAATGGTGGGATAGTTTTTTCTGAACATGTGGATCTTGGCACCAAAAACATCACATCTCAAACATCTGTTTGTAGCAAGAAGAGGACTAAGTTTCCTTGGGGTATATGGGGGAAGGAAGTTTTTCCACATAGTTTGATTTCCGTATGGGAGCTGCATAGGTACAACTTATGTGATTCATGGGAGCCTTTACATGATATGGACTATGAAAGCATAAATCAACTTATTAAGGTGTACCAGCTACCACATATATAAAATTATGAACATTTGGTACTTTTGGCAGAAGTAGAAGTTTTACGAGAGAATTTGTGCCACCATATGTTTATTGGTTAGCATGTGTTTTCTCGTGAACAAATTGTGTTATTTTCTTGCAGATCAAGAGAGCAGGCTGGCATTAGAACCAGAAGATGGATATTTGCATATATTTTGGAATTGGTATGAATTTAATTCCCTATCAGAAATTGGTTTTCTCTTCAATGGTGATATGTGGAGACTTGACTCCCTTGACTAGGTAATGTATCAGATGGAATACCACTGATCCAATGGAGATAATATTAAGGAGTGTATCACTATATCATGAAATAGTGGCCACTGACTGCCTTATCATTTATCTCTTTTTTTGATGATTTTTTCATCAACTTATTTTCTATGTTCGACAGTAAAATTGTAAGTGTAACATAATCTTAACAAGCAGGGGCCCCACCACCAGGACTTGAACCCTGGTTCTCAAGAGAGAGATTAAACTCATCTTGACCAACCGGGCAAGCCCTAGTTGGCCATATGACTTAAAATGTAGATTAAGGCTTTGTTTAATACCATATTTGTTTCCTTTCCTAATTCTGGTTCTTTCCTGGCTCTGTTTTCAGGTTGCTGGAAGGATAACGTGAATGTCTAAATGAACCGAGTAGATGTTTCCTTACTGTTTCTCACAAAGTAGAGGTTGGTGTAGTCGATGTTCTCTCTATTGAATGCAGCGTAAGGCCATAGTGTTGCTATGATAGTAAATTTCATGGGTAAATTTAGGATGCTTTTCTGGTGCCAAGCCAGTAGAAATATGACAGAAAACAGTGTAAGTAACAAACTGGTCTTGTACATACTGAAATACGATCATGAGTATTGTCAATGATACTTCTTAAGTGGGGAGAATGAAATGCACCATAATCATTTCAGTTATACAATCAAATCGAGCACTTTTATAATTGACCTGTGTACTTCAAAGGCAAGTGTTCTTCATTAATTGTCTTGGGATCTCGTAAAATTCATGCACATATTTGCAGTTTGGACTTTCCAATAAAATTTGTTGGGTCTATAGACAGTGGTCCACGGGCTCACGAATATGCGCAAGTGCACGCGGTCGTTGCAAGTAATAATATCCTGGTAAGTACATGGTCAAATTTACAAGGAGCAATTAGGGGTATATTCAATTTTCAATTTTAGTTATTTATGTAAGAAATAAAAAGATGATGATTTAAGTAACAAGGTAAGATAGGCAATTAAAGTAAAAGTAGTAGTCGATCAAAGATGTAAGTAGATAAAGAGAGACACCATGGGGTTAGACAATACATGTCAATATCAATCAGTCAATAATGTGTTATCCTATGTTTACAAAGATATTGATTCTGCCTCTCGACGCAAACCAATCTAGAGTTGCCTAACTCGCTATTCAATCGAACTAATGGCTAGCCAATTTTGCGCTCAAACAACAATTACGGGATAAGGGTCCTCTCGGACCCCGTATGTAACTACTTATCAGTTATCCAACGATCTTCTCGGACTCGATATCATAACAACACAATGATTATAACAACTTCTCAGTAAGCAATAATCATAATAAAATCAAAATTATAAGCACACATGCACAAAAATCAAAACTTTAATAATATGTCTTAAAATTCATGTATTAAACCCTAGCACCCATGATCATTAGATTTAACCAACAATCATGGTGCAAAAATCAAATAGCATTCGAGTTCAAGAAGAAAAGAGAAGAATAAAGAACAAGAAAACCCTAATCCGGTGGAGTCTTCAAGATGAGCTCGAACACTTGTTGAAGGCAGATCGTGAGCATAGGGATCGAAGGCATAACTTTTGTAACTTTTTTGAAGTGTAAATTAAGAAGGACAACTAAGAATGTCATATCATTAATGAATACTTGAACAGTCACTAAATTATGTATTAAACTACACACATTTTCCCTTTCCTATACCTAGCAAAAAAAATCTACAATTACATTGATTTAGTTTAAGACTAGTAGAAATGCATCATGTATATGCTACTCTTTCATCTCCTGCCAATCTCCTGTCTTTTTGATAAGCTATTATGTTTTCTCAGTCATCCTTGCCTAATTTATCTTTTCGGTTCTCATTAACTCAGAAAGTCGATTCCTCTCCATCTCCTCGGGATGGATCCATTTGAAAAAGCATGTTTACACCTCCACCCGTAGCATGGTAGTTTCAACATTGTTTTCGCACAGTTACGTTTGTTGCTTTGTCACAACTTATTGCGGTGCATTATAAATGATTTGATGATCGAGTCCACAGTATCAATCCACATATTCTTTTTGTCGATTGTTTCAAGTTGGATTACACGGAATGAGACTACATCGTTTATCATCTAAAAAATAAGATTTGGCGTTGTTACTCGAAGCTGATATGTTTTGTAGTATATACTAGACCATTGTAACATATGAACTCCATTGCAAGAGACTATAGGCAACATAGTCTTCGTCACAACATCTCCATCACAAAAAGAACACAATGAAGATATCGCAATGATAGTCAAAACATTTGTCACCATAGGATCTATTGTTAGATAAATAGTTATTCTATAAACACAAATCAAACAATCATGCAACATAGAAACAAGTAAATTGTGAGATACATATTTAAAATAATACCTCAGTTTTATTAATAATCAACATACAATACAATCAACAATAAACAAATATCATGGAACATGGGATCGGTACATGACCAATTGATGGAGACGAATTTGAATTTCGTTGAGGCACCATAGTCTGCTTTCTTTAAAACGATTATCGCCCATATGGGCAACTCGCTCCCAAAATACAACGACGAACGAGATCGAACTCTAACCGTGATGCATAGAGTAATCAAGGAGGAACCAACTAGAGAGAAAGGGGGTTGGCTAAGGTATTTATGGACTTCTTTGACTCTAGCCATTCTTCTCTACTTACGAAAAAAAATCATCGTTTAGAAAAAAATAATTATTTTAAAGAAAAATACTCCTTTTTTGGAAATAATATGAAACTTGGAAAACAAGAAATGAAATAATTTATCAAATTATTCTTGAGAAATATGACTTACTTATTATGTAATATTCTTCTTAATTACCTCTATGGCGACTCATTTCAGATTTGACTGGTAAGGGATGCATGCAAGGCTTCTTTCGATGCCCAGATCCATCATCCCTCATAAGTGGTTAAAACCTAACCCAAGATGGGTTAAGATTAACTCAGATGCAACTTTAGATCTAGCTAGAACCAGATTGGGAGGAGGGTTCGTTTGTCGCATGTCGACAGTCGTTTCCGAGAAGCTCGGTGCTTTAGTCGTGCGGGCAAATTGGATCCTCTGATAGCGGAGGCATTTATCCTCACAGAAGGGATGGTCTGGGCAACTCAAAAAAGGAGAGACCAAAGTGGTTTTTGAGACTGATTCTCGAGTCATTTGATCTCTTCTGAAGGCTCAAAACATTCCAACATCTCCCATCGGTTCTTTAATTAGAGATTGTAAAAATTATTGCGGTAGATTTGTAATTATTATTTTTTGTATTATTCCTAGATCAGGTAATCAAGTAGCACATTACTTAGTTACTAATACTCTTTCGAGCCCTAATCTCGAGTTTAATAGTGCTAATTTACCAGACAGTTTAGCTCATATTGTGTTGGCAGACAATTGTTCAATATAATGAACTCGTCTCTTCTTGTAAAAAAATTAAGAGAATTTTTCAATTTAATGGATATGACCACATTCTTTCTCAATTTAAAAGTTGGAATATTATTTCCGGACTTCTCAATTTGAAAAAAATATTTATTCTCAAATTTAATAATTGGAAAAATATTTATTTTCGAATTACACATTGGAAAATATTATTCCTAATTTACAAATTGGAAAACTTTGTAGAGAAATATTCTGGGCATAAGAAAATGTAGGAGACTCCGGCCCCCAAATTTTGTGCACAACTCATTTTCTCAACAACACGATTTTTGAGGATCAATTTGTGATATACCGTTGGAAAAATCTCATATTCTACATTATGTAAATGTATTTTACATTAATATAGGTCGTGTCTAAGGGTTCTGAAATCACAGCTCAAGTTGATGAAATTTTTTTTGAGGGTTCCAATCAATTAATTTCATGATCATACAAGAAATTAACCTCAAAAGTACAAATAAATTTAAGGATCTTACATGATCATTGATTGATCATGAGAGGCTAGAAAAATAATTCATAAAAATTACCTTGATTTGCAATCCCTTTGTCACTAAATTAAATTCAGTGACCTCTAGAGAACGTCCACACAGGAAGAGCAATCCGAAAATACTCACAACGATCCTTGCTAGAAGACCGAAGCAAGCAAAACGGGAAGGAAAGGGAGAGAAGGTGCCGACTGGCCAAGGGAGAGAGGGGGGGGGGGGGCTAGAGTTTTTCTTGGAAAAATTCTTATGATTAAAAATCTGAAAATTTCCATTTTATATCTCTTTTTAAGAATTAATTAATTAAAAGCCTTAATGGGCTTAAAGCCCAAAGCTTATTAATTAATTGAGTAGAGAAGCCCATTCTGGCTTAACCCAATCTGGCTAGGTCTGTTTAGCTAAAGTTAATTAACTAAACCTATTAGTTTAGATTCTAATTAATTGGTCCAACTAAAACGTTCTTGATTTCCTGTTTAATCCTAAACCGAAATCGGTCTAATCTGGTTTAATCCAAAACCAGAATTATCTCTCTCATGATTCCATCCGTTTTACTCAACTTTTAGTGTGTGACCCTCTAGGCTCACGACACGTTGGCGGACTGGTAAAATTATCATTTTACCGTTTCCATCATGAGCGGCCGCTAGCATGACATCATGATTACCTAACGCTTGTGATTATCGAGATTTCGACTTAACCTTGTCGTACGTGAAACTATCCTTTTATCCTCTTGATATCTTGACAACCACGAGGCATAGACAAGTCATCCTCTTTCAATTGTTTCTTGATCTGAGCTAACTGAATTGCGTCTGATACTCCGTATCGACTGCATGGCCATGCTATTGTATTTCAGTTGTATTTATCAAGTGACCTAAACAGATATCTGCTCATACATCTGTATGAGAGATAAATCCTTCAGCGATCTATTGAGTCAACTCATGTGACTCGTGATCGAGCCAATCACACCCGTTATTGTAACCCTGTCATAGGAGACGTTAGACTGAGTCAAACTCGTCACTCATCACATAGTGACCTCAAAGATCCTTCCGTCTGAGTATTTGATTTCACGTACCGACATATGAGTATGTTCATGACTGTATCTATGTAACATACTCACAATCAGGTCGTCCTATATCACCCCGTCTGTCGATACTATGACCTAACTCCGGCCCCCTTCTGGCCATGATCAGTAGAGCGTGATCATTTATAGTTAGCTTTATACCGATCGCTTCTTATGAAGCTATTCTGATCGGGGACAACTTAAGTGTGATTTCATCTGATTTGTAGATCTAGTATCATGTGTTGACACATCAATAATACAAATCAAATCATACTTAAGATATTACTACAACACTTAGTAATATAAATGCTGATTTTATTTCAACTAATAATCTCTTACATGACTAGATTGAAAATACATTGTGCTAGGGCACAAAATCTCAACAGTTGAGACACTCACAAGTTAACACACATGTTAACTTGACCATTTTTCAACTTTTGTCCAACATCTATCACAGCAGACTTATAACTTCATTGAAAAAGTACCTAAACGACAGAGATATTCACCATCTCACATAAACTTGCAATTGAAACAGAAAACTTACGTTACATCCATTATATTGAAATAATGTAAGATTTTGTAACATATAGTTTCTAGAGACACAGACAGAGGTTGCGTAGCATTTCCTTGCGAAAAATGCAAACGTCTGTTGTATTTACCTTAATCCAATATAGATAGATTTTTCGCTCAAGAACTTATTGAGTTAGGAATGAGAAGCTTCGTGACATTATTTTGGGACAGAGGAAGTAAATTTCATTACACCTCTCCTATCATCACGGAGGTACGACTTCATCTCACGAGTACGTCGTGGCAAACAAATCTGTACATGCGGGGATCCGATGGCCCCGACCCATTTGGGTTTGGGGCGGGGCAACAATTTCGGAGAACAGGGTAACAAATTGGGGATTTGATTGTGTCGGGATCGAGGATAGGGTAAACAGTCCCCAACCCGATCTGACCCTATATGTATTTAAAAATATTAAATATTGTTATAAAAATATCATATTAAAAAATAGGGGTAATGACAGTTGACTACACCCAACTATGTCACGTTTCAAATTTAATACCCCTACTTTCAGATTTTCATTTGGGATACCCAAAGATTAAATAAGCGACACTTAGCCCAACGTCTGTTAAATCTAACTGATTTGGTTTGTCAAAAAGTCTAAAATGCCCTTAATGGTTTTGGTCTGTTAAACCAGTCTTATTGGCTCAATTGATATGATTATGAAATGACTATTTTGCCCCTGATTGAATACTCAGTTGAACTAATTAATGGAGGGAAAATTTGACTTTTCACTTACCCAAATCATATTTATAATTCTTTAATATTTACATATACAATAATATAATAATATTATTATTAATCATATTATTAACCATTAGCTAACCCTATTTAACCTAATTAACCCTAATTAACAGACCAAATTGAGAGCTCGTCCACCCACCACTCTCTGCAGCGCTCCATGCCGTGCTCGGACGACGACGCCAGACTCGCCGGAGCTTGGCTCAGCCTCCGTGATGTTCTGGCCGAGTTCTGGTTACAGATCGAACCTGCCGTCGATTGGGGCGGACGGAGGCGACCTCGGCGAATTCTGACCATCTCTGACGGCTTCGACTTCCTCGGCGACTATGCGGTGATCCTCGCGGCCTCCGTCGAGAACCTCCGTCGGCGACCAGTCTCGAAGCTCGGCGCAGGCGAGGATGGACCAAATCGCAGGCGAGGCACAAAACCCAAATCTGGATTTCGACTCAAAACCCAGATCTGGGTTCTGAGTCGAAACCCTGATCTGGGTTTTGAGTCTGGTTGCCGAAACGAGACTGGAACGAGGCAGATTTGGTCCAACCTCGCCTGTGCCGAGCTTCGGCCTCGCCTGCGCCGATCTTCAAGACCGAGGTTCCTGACGGAGGTTCTCGACGGATGAGGCGGCGATGAAGGCTCTTGGGTTTCGAGTTAGATCCGCCGCCGCGCTCAGATCTTATCTGGGCGGATTCGCCTCACTTGGCGGCGAACGGCCAGATCTGGTGGCGACCCACCTATGTCGCGAACCCTCAGAAGCGAAACCTCCATCCTCCGTCGCGAACCCTCCGTCCCCAACGATTCGCGAACCGTCGCGTCCCACCTCCGTCGCGGACCGTCGCATCCCACCTTTGTCGCGAACCGTCGCGTCCCACCTCCCAGCAGCACCACCCTCCGTCGCAAACCGTCGCGTCCCACCTTCACTTCTGAGGGTTCACGAACTGTCGCATCCCACCTTCACTTCTGAGGGTTCACGAACTGTCGCGTCCCCTCCATCTGGGCCTGAAGCGCGGCGGCAGTCGGGAGTAGGCGGCGGTCGGAGTCTGGAGCAGACGGCGGTCGAAGGCGGCGGTGGTGGTTTGTTGATATTAGGGTTTAGGGAAAATTTTAATTAATATATGTATGTTTAGTAATAATTATATGTATGATTAATTATATTTGTTAATATAATTAATCAATTAATAATAATTTATGCATTTAATTATTAAATTATTATGATTATTAAATGTGTAATTAAAATGTCCAATTCGCCCTCAAGCCATTAGTTAAGTTAGTTGTTCGTTTAGGGGTAAAATAGTCATTTCATAATCATATCAATTGAGCCAATCAGACCAGTTTAACACACCAAAACTATTGAGGGCATTTTAGACTTTTTGACAGACCAAATCAGTTAAATTTAACAGACGTTGGGCTATGTGTCGCTTATTTAAACTTGAGGTATGTTATTCGAAAAAAATGGAAGTTGGGGTATTAAATTTGAAACGTGACATAGCTGGGTGTAGTCAACTGTCATTACCCCTAAAAAACATTATAGAAAATATGAACCATGTATGCTTGTCTGTTCGAGTTTTTGTTTATCAACTTGTTTGTTGGTTTTCTTTCCACTTATGAATATTAGCACCTTATTGGTTGGAGTTGGAGTTTTTTTCGCATATTTTTCTTGATTACTCATACTTAACATTTTTTCATTTTTAGCGGCTCTACTTTCTTTTGTCTATAAAATTTTGTAATCATGTTTTAGATTGTTATGATTGGAATTTGTTTTTCTATAAGTAATTTCTTACAATTTTGAGTTTGTTCTCATGATAAAAGTTACAATTAATTCAGGAAAATTTTGGGGATTGGAGATTCCCCGTTCCCGTTGGGACGGGTTTCGGGGCGGCGGAAATGGGTAAAAATCGGAGAATGGGGCGGGGATGGGGCAAGGTGCTTGAAATTAGGACGGGGATGGAATCATAAAATTCGCCTCAAACCCGCCCCATTGTACTGTACATGTTGCGAAGAAGAGTGTACATTTTTCATAACAGTGTACTCAGAAGAAAAAGTTATTCCAATTAAATACGAAGCTTGTAAATATTCATAATATAATGGGGATAATTGTAGTTCGGTACGCTTATCGAAATATGATGCACACAAAAATACCCCAATCTTTTTTACCTTGTAAGCTCACCCAAAATTCTTATTTTTGTTTCGTTTCTAACTTTGTTACATATTTAGGCAAAATGTTGGGTGTAACTTATGTGCAAGAAAATATTGATGAGTATTTTAGGCGAGCTGACAAGTTAATGAAAGTTGAGTACATTTCTCTACAAAATAAATTTTTTGAGGCGTGCTTATCTGCAATTGTCCCTAATAAATTATAAAACTTGAAACTACGCATGACAAAAACAATACAACCGTTCAAAGAAGATCATACATAATATTTCTATTATTGTATTCATAACCAAAAGCAATACAATAATATTTACATGACCCAAAATAAACCGTTTCTAGCCTTCCAAACATAAAAAGAGAGAGAATTTCATTAGCTAGAACAAAACAAACACCAAAATAGAATCAGATTATCACTAGCAATATTAGGTGCAACAACTGGAGATGTGGAAGCTAGATGGCATGGAACAACACCAGCACCTCATTGGGAAACTCGTCTTGAAGCATCTCCTCTAGTGGATAAAGTCATCTCTTTGTGTGGCCAATTGAAGTTCGACTTATGTAGTCTCCTTTCGCGCCTTTTCACCTTTCATATGTATCAGTAGAATCAAAAATTCATTCATATTTATTCATTTTTTTCTTTGCCCTACACACGAAGGCATTGTTGATAATTCACTATAGTGCGTCCATATAGTGTATGATTGCAATAGCCCATTTTCAAATAAGCGGTTAAAAATATCGTCGTGGTACCCCATTTTTCATTACAACACTTTTTACATGGGTGTATTTAACATTAATTATTGTGATGATCTCATATAGGTATATCGACAATTATGCAATTTTCAGACAAATCACTTTAATCTTTTTCTAAAAAAATTTGGCATGTCACTTAAAATGCTTTTTGTTTTCTCTCCACTAGTTTTTTTTCATTTCATTTTATTTTAAAATTTCAAAAATGACAAAAAGTCTCCTAAATGTATTTCAATTAGTTATGCATCTTTGACCACTCAATCTATTTACATAAATAAGTCTTTATTCATCTTCAACTTCAACTTGATATGTATTTTTGCAGTTGATCTCCATCTTCATATTAGAAACGACGAAAATGACGTCATTGTCTTCATCAAAAAGAAGATTAGAAGAAGACCCATATGAGTTTTTGTTCTTAGAAGCAGAGCACTATGTTGTTGATATACATAGGGTTTTTTTGAAAGGAAAACAAACTTTCTCAAAAACAAACGCTCTCTACTTCACAGTGGGTCGCCGACAGCACCGTCGGCGACCATCCTTACCTACTTTACTATGGAGCTGCTCTTTTGATAGTGATATGAACAAATCGAGGAAGGAAGGAAGGGGTTTGGTTCTGGCGGAACACAAACCAGATCTGGGGGTTTGTTTTCCAGATCCGGCGGGTGGTCAGATTTGAAGGAGCTCAGGGTCAACAACTCTTGCAGGTTGGTCGTTTTTGTGTGCAGTTGGTTCTTCGCACATTTCGACCTCTTAGGCTGAGGAGGGCCTCGTCGTTGAGGCATCTGTGGAAGACGAGGAGGGACGTCAGGGAGGTTCAGGTTGGCGCACAAGGTGGAGCGTGGAGGCTGAGACTCTAGAACAGGGCACGCTGACGGGAGAAAATCTCTCGCGAGATTTCTCACTCTCGTATGCATGGCAAGGCTACTGGTCGTTAAGTAATATTATGCTTTCTTTAACTTGCAACCCCACACAAACAAATCAGCTTCCCAACTACTAGACTAATAATAATTTTGAAATAAATTAAACTTTAATTTTGTTTAGTCTTAACATAATATTTGGTTCCGGTTTAGCTGGAAAGCGGTGACAATTTTCGGTTAAACGAACATCCGGTTATACCTTAATCCCAGTCTGGTTTCAGTTTTAATTCTTAAAAACCAGACAATAGTGGTTCGGTTATCGGTTGAAGGGTCCGGTTCTGGTTAACCGGATTGAGCACCCCTAATCCTAGGGGTGCCCACATTATGCCCGTCACCCGACCCACCCGACAACCCACCCGACCCGTACAGACACCACCCGTCGGGTGACGGGTTGGGTGTGGGTGAGGAAAAGTGAACCCGTAAATAAAACGGGTGGGTGACGGGTTAGAGATTCATAACCCGCATATACCCTACCCACCCGAAGCCCATGTATTAAAGCCCACTTTCATTTAAAAAGAGCTCAACCTCAAGGCCCAGGTCGAAGCTCAGCCCAACAAGTTAGACAATCAGGCAATGAATATGAAGGCTTATAAACCTTGAAAATGATTCACACGCTTCCGATGTGGAACAAATATTACTGAAGTTGCTTTGATTTGTAATCGACGACGTGGCAAGATTAGGACCGTCGATCAATAAGATCATGAGGTCCCAAATTCACCACGTCTATATTCTTATCACCACACACGTTTCACTCAAGAATACTCTCGAATAACCACGAGGACGGCTCTCTCTCACCTCACTTTCAAACCCTCAATCGACGCAGACCTAAATCGAGCTCTCGTCGTCCTCTCTGTCTCTCTCAACTTTCTGCCTCTCTTGTTCTCGAGTCTTCATCTCTCACTCAGACTCAAAGATCCACCACGCCGACAGGCGACATCCCTCGACCCTCTTCCATTTCTATCTATACACAGATACAGATTCAGAGCAGAAGAGAGACGACTTATTTGTCCTTCTCTGTTTTGTTCTGTCTGTCTCCTTCCCAATATTAAACTAGTTTCGGAAATCTTCTGCACACCTACAAAATTGAGCCGTTTGGAAGAGAAGCAAAGAGAAAAGAGTCGTTCGAACATCAGAGGGTTATAAAAAGGAAGAAGATGAAGATCAATTCTTCAAAGATTCATAGGAAGCAAGCCAAGATTGGGTAAAATTTTTATCAGTTATCTGTGATTTTGAGCTCTCGGCTCTCTTTGCTAGGATTAGTTTATAGGGTTTTGTAATTGTTCATCAAAAATACGATTTAGGGTTTGTAATTTTTATTCTGTTCATAAAATTTTGGGGGTTTTATAAATTGGGGGTTTTATGATCTAGGGTTACGATTTTTATTTATGTTCATACAAAATTGGGGGTTTCTGATTTTGTGTTAAAAATAGGGTTTCTGTTTATTATAGTTGACTGTTCACCAGACTTACCTAATTTTTGCTCAAGCTTTTGTGTCATTTTTCCTGACCAGCACTTCCAACTTAGTTTTAGTTTTCTTGTATATGTATCTGTTTTAGTTTTAGTTTTCTTGCTCAAGCTTTTGTTATCTGTTTTAGGGTTTCTGTTCTGTTTATTATTTCATGTGTATGTTTTTTATATACTGTTATTGATTTCTGTTCATCATCATACTAATGTTATTGTTTTATTTGTATAATTGTAGGCTTGTAACATGGAAACAACTCCAGGAGCTGGTGATGGAGCTACTGGAGCTATTGGGGTTGCTGGAGCTGTTGGTCCTGCTGGTGCTGGAGCTTCTGTAATTGCTGCTGCTCCTCCTGCTGTTGAGCAAGGAGCAGCAGCCAATGGTATGACTCGTAAACGTGCTAAATCTAATGGTAGTGGTACTGGTAGGAAGAAGAGTGATGCATGGAATCATTTTGAAAAACCTATTGTGCATGAAGATGGTACACAAACTACTAAATGCATGTATTGTGACCATAAATATGTATGTGGTAGTCAAGGGTACGGGACTAATAATATGAATAGGCATCTACGTGTATGTGAGGGAAATCCTGCTAACAAGAAAAAAGTTAAACAGTCAATACTAGCATTCACATCTGGGAAGGGTATAGAAGTTGCACTTGGCTCATGGCACTTTGACCAGGTTAGGTGTAGGGCTGCCTTAACAGATATGTTAGTGATAGATGAACTCCCCTTTAGGTTTGTTGAGGCAGAGGGTTTTAGAAAATTGATGGCTGCATGTTGTCCTCAGTTTATTGTTCCCTCCAGAAATACCATCACTAGAGATGTCTATAAGTTGTTTTTGTGTGAGAAGAAAAAGTTGCAGGCTATGTTTGCTGCCAATTCTGTTAGAGTCTCTTTGACCACTGACACGTGGACTTCTAATCAGCAAATTAGCTACATGTGTCTCACTGCTCACTACATTGATGAGCAATGGAATTTGCAAAAAAGGATCATTGCCTTTTGTCAAATTCATGGTCATAAAGGAGATGACATAGGGGCATCGATAGAATATTGTTTAAGTGATTGGGGAATTGACAAGGTGATGTCTATAACAGTAGATAATGCTAGTGCAAATGAACTAGCTGTTAATCACATTAGGAGGAAACTTGCGGGGACTAATATATTGGGTGGAATGTTAATGCATATTAGGTGCATCGCTCATATCATTAACCTTATCGTGAGTGATGGTATTGGGATGTTGGGGCCATCTGTTGAGAGAGTTAGGGCAGCTGTTAAGTTTGTCAAACAATCCCCTTCTAGAGTCTCTAGATTTAAGTCGTGTGTTGCAGCTGCTGGTATAAATAGCAAGGCATTACTATGCCAAGATGTGCCCACTAGATGGAATTCAACATTTTTAATGTTGCGGGCAGCTTGTACCTTAGAGGCAGCATTCGAGAGATATGATGTTGAGGATGCGAGTTTTAGACATGAATTGCAAACTAAGCCTAGGAAGGGATCTGATGAGCCTTTAGGAATGTTGTGTGATGATGATTGGAGGACTGTTAAATCTTTTATGACTTTCTTGAAACATTTTTATGATTTAACATGTCGTGTATCTGGTTCATCATATGTCACATGCAATACTTTTTTGGATGAAGTAGCTAACACTTTGGAACTTATCCGAAACGGTCAATCTCCTGAAAATCACATTGACATGATTGCTATGGCTGATAAAATACGTCTCAAGTTTGACAAATATTGGACAGAAACTTCTAAACTGAACTTGATTGTGTTTTTAGCAGCTGTTTTTGATCCTAGGAGTAAGTTGCAATTTGTTGAACATGCTGTTAATGCCATGTATCCTCCACCAGTTGCTGCAATGCTTTATAGATCTATAAATGCTACTTTAATTGAACTGTTTGTTGAATATGTGAAACTGTTTTCAATTCCTGATACATCTGAATTATCTTCTCAAGTTCAAGCATCACCTGCTGTAGTAGTAGCTGTTGAAGAGCCTTCAAAAAATCTTTTTAGGGTCTCATTCAATAAAAAGCTTAAAAGTTCTAATAATGATGTTGTTAAAACTGAGTTAGACAAATATTTGAATGAAGCTCTTGAGGATGTTGATGATGATGACAGTTTTAGCCTTCTAGGTTGGTGGAAATCTAATTGTCATAGATTTCCTATGCTTTCTAGAATCGCTAAAGATATTTTAGCCGTGCCTATTTCAACAGTTTCATCTGAATCGACTTTTAGTACTGGTGGTAGGGTATTGCATGATTTTAGAAGTTCACTAACTCCTAGACTTGTTGAAGCTTTGGTGTGTACTCAGGATTGGGTTAGAGCATCTAATGCTGCCATGACTTTGGAGCAAGACTTAAAAGATCTTGAAAAGTTTGAACATGGTATATTTTTCATGAAATCTTTGTATTTCTTATACTTTCACTTTCACTTTCAGTACTAATAAGTTAGACTCTATTTTATACACAGAGTTTAAAGAGTTTGGGTTAGGAGGAGCTTGCTAGGAGGAGTTTGCTGTTTTGCTTGGAAGTCTTGCTGCTGTTGTTGCTGAAGTTGGTAAGTCTCCCTCTATCTCTCTCTTTTTAAGTTAGTAATTTGATATTTTGCTTTAAGATCCATATGTTTTACATATTTGTTGTTGCTGCTTGTTCTGATTTTAATTTTGTTTTCCTTGAAGCACTGAGACTTTTAGCTGTTTTGTTGGAGGAGGATTGAGATTGAAGTCTGAACTGTTTAACACTCTTCTCCTTCTAATTTTGCATTTAGATTAATGTTGTTGGTATGATGTGTAACCAACTTAGGTAGATACTTTTGTAATTTAGACAATGTAAGTCTAAATTACTTGAGTATGTATTTTGTAATGTCAATTTCATGACAGTTTTGTAATTTGAATTTTTATGGTTCTGATTTTTGTAATTTGAAGTGTTGGTTGACAATCTGCTCAATTTCCTATCATGACAGCTTTGTAATTTGAATTCTTTTGGTTCTGATTTTTGTAATTTGAAGTGTTGACAATCTGCTATCAATGTAACAAAAGTATTTCTTTATATGTGTGATGTTTTAGAAATTTTGTGTAAAGTCTAAATGGGTTGGGCCAAATCTATTGGGCTTTTCAAAACCCATCAAATTCGGGTTTTACGGGTCACCCACCCGACCCACCCGTCAAATCAACGGGTGAAAATTTTCATCAGTTTCGGGTGACGGGTCTCCAGTACTTCACCCGCAAATGACCGGGTGGGTGAGTAATTCAGTCGGGTGAGTAGGAACCCGACCCCTGGACACCCCTACCTAATCCTAGCACCATGTGTTTCATGTCTCAACGCCATGCATGCCTTCTCATATTTTCTCATTGTACGGTCCCAAATCTTCCCGTTGATTCCCAAAATGGGTGGCTGTGTTTTGTGTTTAGCGTTTATGGGTGGAGGAATCGGAACCCAGAAGCAGAGGTGAGACAGGCTCGTACAAAAATGGCGGAAGGAGAAGGAAGAGCCTTGTTCGAGACTCCGACATGGGCGGTTGCGACCGTCTTCTCGGTCATGGTCGTACTCAGCTTACTGATTGAGCACTCCTTGGACAAATTGGGAGAGGTACCAAAACCCATTTTAATCCAATCCCAAAATATCGATTACTTCATTATTTGGCCTAATTTTCCTTCCAGTGGTTGGAGAAGACGAAAAGGAAAGCCCTTATGGCTTCTCTTGAAAAGATTAAAGATGGTGAGCAATTTACATTGTATCAGTAGATGGTGGCTTGTGGTTCGATGTTGGTATTGTAGCTCAGGTGTTGAACGATTTGTTTGTGTGAGCAGAATTGATGTTATTTGGGCTTCTGTCGCTGTTGATGGGTCACTGGATTGAGTTTATGTCCAAGATTTGTGTTAATTCAACTGCCGTGACCAGCAAATTTCGTCCATGTGTTGCCTCAGAGGTTAAGCTTAGTTTACCACAACACTTTTCCTCAGGTTTAAGTTTCTCCAATGATTCCGTTCGAGTACTCGAGGAACGAGTTTCTTGTCCTAAGGTAGCTCTCATCTTCCTTTTTTTCTGTCAAGTTCAAGGTTGGTGTTCATATAATATATATTCTGCTATATTGAACTTGAATGCCAATAAGGACATGCGATTTAGAATATCCCTTTTACTCAGATATATACCTTTGGTTTTGCTATTTTTTGTGCATGTTGTGTGTGTGAACTCTTTTAAGCTCTAGTTTTCCTTTCAGGGTAAAGAGCCTTTTGCTTCAAAAGAAACTCTTGAGCAAATTCACCGTTTGATATTTGTTCTTGGCGTAACCCATATTTGTTATAGCTTTGCTGCTGTTACCCTGGCTTTGGTTAAGGTTGGCGCATTCATATAAAGTTGACTTTTTTGAACCATTCCACTCTGTTGGGAAAGTACTAATATTTTGTTTAGTCATGCAGATCTATAGCTGGAGACTGTGGGAAAACCAAGCAAAAGAAAAGGGCAGTGAAGATTCTGAAGGTGCGCATTTTGCACTTCTCGTTAATTCACTTGCAATGTTATTTTGGCTGGGCCCAGCAGTTAAAGTATTGTTTCATCCCACCAATGTAATTTCTTAACCTTGGTTCTCCACATCAAGCTACGTCAAGGAATGCGAGGATGAGGCGCTTAACTACTTTCATTTCACAACAAACATCCCACCCATGGAGCCAGCACAGAGTTCTTGTTTGGATGGTATTGTCATATCTTGTATCTTTGCCTAGTCTAGAATGCTAGATGGCGATTTTGTTTCATCATCATATATAGTAATATTTGTGTTTTTAAGTCAAGTCTTTTTGATTTTCTATGATATGTCCTGTTGATTGGCATTCCAGTAATTCCAAATCAAACATATAAACTTGCAGCTTTGTTTCGGCCGTCAGTTCTGGCGTCCTTTAAGTCAAGCTGATTATATGGCTTTGCGTTTGGGCTTCATTACTGTAAGTTTTTCTTCTCACTCTAAATTGAAGTTTTATATATTTTTTAACGGCAATTTCCAATGTAATCTAACCTACTCTATATGTACCAAGATTCGTTTTGTCTAAGTGTTGATGTGCTTAGAAATTTATTTTCTTTTACCTTTTTATTTTCTTGGGCATAATTTTTCATCAATGCCTGTAAGACTTATCCGGCCTATGTACTTTAGTTGACTGAATAACATCAGAACAACAATCGAAGAGTTAAAGAAATGGAATTGCATACCTTCTATCTACAAAATGACACCACATAAAATATGAGAGTTTGAAATCCCTTACCCTCATGGACATGAGGAATAGTGACACATGCCACTCTGACAGTATGTAAATTCCGACTGTTAGTTTGTTACTAATACAAAGACATTTTTCTTTTTCAGAGTCATCAACTTCCTCTGACGTATGACTTCCTAAATTATATATTACGAAGCATGGAGGAAGAGTTCTGTAATATCCTTGGCATCAGGTACAATTTCTTTACTGACTAAAAAGTTAGTGTCACTTTATCGATTTAGCTTATAACATGCATTTCTTTATTCTGTTTGCAGTTGATAGATCAATCAGATGTACGCAAGTCCTCAAACCTCTTTGTTACATTCTCTAGAAACTAGTTTTTAGGGATAATTACGGTTCACACCCCCTAAGTATCACGTCCATGTTGGTATTGTTGTAAGTGTATATTGATTGCATGTGGGGATGAGTTTGTATGGGACAAATGTTGCACAACCTTGTTCATCCTGCAAAACTATTATATCGATTAGTTAATGGTGACAGTTAGGTGGTGTTATTTAGTAGAAGAGAAAGAGGAGTTTGAGAGTTTTATGTTTGGCTAACCCGCAGTTGCTTCATGTGCAGTGCACTTCTCTGGATATATGCCATATTATGCATTCTTCTGGATTTTCATGGTAATATTCTGTTTTTAGAGAAACTGATAACCTTAGAACTTGACTATGGTCTTAAGGCACAGTGGCTTTTATCTTATTTAAAACACTATAATATGTAACGTTTGTTCAGGAACCAAACTCTACTTTTATCTCTCCTTCCTTCCTTCGTTTGTAAGTACTCATCAATATAATTCCTATATTCTTCTTTGTGGATCTATTTGATCTCAAATAGTCACATTGCACTTATATTTTTTCCTTCTTCCCCCTTTTCTCTCTATTGGTTATACAAGATTATCCTGCTGATGGGTACTAAACTGCACCGGGTGGTAGTGAAGTTGGCCGTTGAAATCATGGATAGATGCCCGGTGAAGGATTTTCATCAGTTCAGGCTTAGGGATGAGCTCTTCTGGTTTAGGAGGCCAAAATTGCTTTCACATTTAATTCAACTTGTAACTTTCCAAGTAAGTGAAGCGATTACATTCCTTGTTGCTTTGATGTGGTATTTAAAACTCAACTGTAACTTATTATCGTGTTTGTCTTTGCAGAATGCATTAGAAATGGCAAGTTTCTTCTGGTCTTTGGTAAGAAATTATTGTACCGGTTTTGAACATCTGATTGGTGTCAGTATTGTTGTTTTTTTGCTGTTCCTGCAAGATGTCATTAACCTTGAAGTGCCTTGAATAAAATTATGGCCCGGTTAGATTGTAAAACCATTTATACTCTGTGTTTATAAGAAATGCTTGAAAAGCTGCTCGGGGTTGACTTGCAATCCTTAGACTTCAAAATTTAATGAAGGCAAATAGTGATAGATGATTATGGTTTTTATTCTTATACAATTCTGACTTGGAAAGTGGCTACAATTCTGACTTGGAAAGTGGCTTCAGCCTTTTCCAGTTTCTAGGACACAACTCTTATATGTCACTATGATAATGCTTCCAGTGGGAAATCAAGGATGCTTCATGTTTCATGCAAAATCGTAGGTTCCTAGTGATTCGGTTGGCATTTGGGTAATCTCTATCATACGATTTCTTTATTTCACCCCAGTTGGTGGAGAACTATCCCAAATCTCAATTCATCAAACCTTGTCTCGATAAATGCAGGATCATAACCCAGTTCTGTTGTAGCTTTATCACGTTCCCGCTCTATGTTGTGGTCACACAGGTCTGGTCTGGCGTTCTTGTCACAGTTGTTGTCATGTTTATCGATCTTGTACATAATAAAGTTGTGATGGTTGCAGATGGGTTCCAGGTTCGGGAAAACCATAGTTTCGGAAAGGGTAAGAGAGTCGCTGTCGGAATGGCATAGGAGAGTGAAGTGCAGGTACGGCGAGAGTCCTGGTCGGGGCGGTCCAGCACCGATATTAACATCTTGTGCATCAGTGGATAGACTCTCAACAATGGAAAGGCTAAGCTCGGGCAGACATTCAATGCGAGGCCAAAGTGAAACACCTCCTCCACTAAGGGAATATCAGCCTAGAAATGACTTTTGAACACTACTTTGGCTTTTCATTCAGATATAAATTATCTTTTGGTTTCATTCCGAACCCATTACCTCAAAGGGACACTTGCATCTCTCTCTTGTGAGCAGGGCGGCACTAAAAATTTCTTGTAATGGGATAACATTTTATATTAAAATTAAGTGTGACAAAGTTAAATGTGTAAAAGAAATTGAATTGAATTATACATTACAAATTATAATGCATCTATCACGGTAATAGAACATTAAAAAATATAATTTAACACCTTAAATTATTCTTTAAATTGAAGAACAAAACGTTTCTATAAACGGTGAGCGAAAAAAACGTAAGTAAACAAGTGATCGAAAATGCTTGTAGACTAAAGTTGATAAGAAACTTATAAGGCTAAATATCATAAATTTATGAGAGTATTACATTTACAGATAGGGTACTAATTAGAAAAAATAATTATAAAAAGAAAATAAATAATATAAATTTAATTTAATACTACCATCTATGCGTATATTTCTTTTGAATAATTGGGCCACCACCTAACTAACCTCTACAATTCACATACTCGGGTCTAACTCATGTAACCTAACCCACTCATCCTATACTACTACTATCCCACCAAAACTCCACGAATCACTTCCTGAGCTTGAATCGTGGCCGGGGTCACAGTCAAGGCGAGCTGGACTACTTGCACCAGCGGAGGTCTTCACTACCATCTACGAGTATGGTTGTTAGAATATAATATTATAATATTAGATATTTTCTATTATTATTATAGATTATTTTTATTACCTAATATCTAGGTTTTCCTATTAAAATTAGTATTTCTTAATTACTTTAATTCTTAGCTTATATAAAGGGTTGTCTCCTATTGTATTTTACACAACTATCAATTATATCAAGAGTTAATGACAATTTGTTACACCTAACTATGATGAAATGACACTTTCATACCATAACTATAAAGTTCTCTTTTTTAATACCCTGACTTGTTTTTGTGGCAAAAGTTGGCATAAGGTTAACTATGTTAACGAAAGTATTGAATTGACTAATTTTCCCCTACTTAATTTTGCTTAAGTCTCATTCATTCTTTGTCATCCTCTCATCCTCTCATTACACCGAAGTGACTAGGGTTTTCGAAGAGACAAAGACGACGAGGACGTTGGAGTTCATCGACCCCATTAAATCATTCCACTGAAAAATTCAATCCATCGTCTTCTTCAATTTTTGGTTTCCATAAACCTAATTCGCGATTTCAATTCCAATTTTGGTCAGGACAAGGATGTGAGCATCGAGAATATGCATCAGGGTTTCACTCACATTTTCGAATCGAGCTTCGAGAGCACCGAGGGAGTTGCAGAGTACATCGACCATCCTGCTCATGTCGATTTCGCTAACATCTACCTTCCAGTGTTGAAAAAATTTGTTGTCTTTGACTACAAACCCACCACGGTTCTTGCCTGATTTGGATTTTAGGTCGTTTTCTCCCAAGTCAATAAATGTATCTTGTGTTTTCATTGAAATTTTCCTTTTCTGCAACACTATTTAGATTCTCAAATTGTTTGTTTTTGTCTCAATTTGGGTATGATATGGATTTAGTATCATGTTAATGTTATGTTTTTCTGTTCCTCAAGTAGGGAAGAGTGTTTACTTTCTCATCTTTTTCTCTGTTTAATATTTTGACTATGAATTTGGGTTGAAGAAGTTGTTTGTCTCTAATGAAGTTCCGGAAAAAAATAGCATTTGCCCCAAAATTAGTTCATGTCATATTTTGAAGTTGTAGATGTATAAAATCTGAATGAATTGGATATATCTGTAAACATGATTGATGTAGGTTGCGGTCAAGATTATCTTCATCATCAATACTCGCAATATCCATAGAACAATTAAGTAATTGGTTTTATATATTTTTTTCATACTCTTAAGCATCCTCACTAACTGTTTTTTTTTGGATTTTAACTCAATAGCTTGGAGTTATGGTACTTTGCTATTCCAGTCATTTTTTCCCGAAAGAGACAAAATCCAAAACCACTTATCATGTACAGAGTCATCAATAATAGGAGTAGAAAGGAGAAATCTGAGTGCACACCTCAAGAAATTGAACAAATGAGGCTGGCAGCTAAAGTGAGGAAGATGGCAGCTGAAGCGAGGAAGAGACAGCAACTGCAAGGACAAAGCTCTGGATCTGTGCATATGCTTTATTTTGGAATTTTGGATAGTTTTTGACATTTATTAGCTTATTAATATGTAAAGGAGGACAATTTCTGTCAAACTCTGTTTTTGTTTGTGCATGCACAACTTCTGTCAAACTTTGAAGTTCTTAATGTATTAGCTTGTTAGATAATTATATGAATATGATTTGTATGGTTTACATGTTATGGTTTACAAACCTAAACAATAAAGTGATTGAAAATTTTTCATATGCATCTAAATTGTAAAGCTTGTAGGTTATCGTTTACAAACCAAAATAACAAAGTCATGACAAATTTTTTTCACCCAATTCAAGCTTTCATTTCAGCTTCTATTATAGCTTTTATTTTATTTTGTCAAAACTCACACCCAAATTTTAGCTTCTATTTTCTACAACGTCACAACCAAATTAAACTCAAACTCACAATCAACTCAAATTCATAATAAACTCAAATTAAACTACACAATCAAATCAAATTCAAATTCATACTGAAATTCAAATTTAAATTTCCCAAACTCACTCAATGTTAATACATTCCAAACCAATATAGAATTACACCAACAACAACTATAATCAACATCTTCTCCATCATCTTGTTCTTCTTCTTCAATCTATGTAATTCATCAATAATTTTTTCTTTGTCCTCCAAATCCACCTTGCATTGCCCAAGCTTCGAATTCAACCATAGAACCTCTTCCTCACTGTTTTTTTGTTTTCCTTCCACATACCTTATCTTTTCATATAGACCCGGTAACAGTCTCTTGCCAAATTTACATGTCTCCGGATCGATCCACTAGAAAAACTTGCATTTTGAGGTGTCCTGTAAAATATATTAGGGATTATCACTACATCATTTTATCATGCAATTACTATACATACTAAACATGAACCCTTAATGTTATTAAACTAATGTAAATATTACACTAATTTCCTTAATAACAGCCCATTTCCACAATTTCTAAACCCTAATTTCACTAATTTCCCAATTTTTAACCTAATTTCAACAATTCCCTAATTTCTTAACCTATTGGCCTTAATTTTCCCAATTTCCTTAACCTTATTTCGCCAATTCCCCCAATTTCTTTAAACCCTTAACCCAATGGCCCTAATTTCCCCAATTTTTTAACCTAATTTTGCCAATTTCCCTAAACCCTTAACCTACTGGCCCTTTCCCAAATTTATAGACCTAATTTTGCCAATTTCTTAACATAATGGCCCTACTTTTCATAATTTCTCCAATACATGGATCAATTTAACACAGAAACTTCTATATTTTTCCCAATCCAAGAGAACAAAACACCAAATTCATACTTACCGAATCCTTTCCGTACCCCATGAATCTTCGACCTGGATTTTGGCTTGTCCTCGAGGTGTTTTCTAGGAGAATAAAATCACACTCACACATCACCCCATCCGCCGGCGATGCCATCTTCTCTAACTCTCCACCTCTCCAATGTCTTCGACAATGAACAACTGAAACTTCATGCCTCATGTAATCACACTAGAGGGTATTTTGGGTATTAGGGACAATTTAATAGTCACGTGATAGCATGTGACACCATTTCTCTGTTAAAACTAACGGTTTGCTAACTTTTGTCACAAAAAAAGTCAGGGTATTGAAAAAGAGAAGTTTATAGTTAGGGTATGAAAGTGTCATTTCACCAACAACTGAAACTTCATGCCTCATGTAATCACACTAGAGGGTATTTTGGGTATTAGGGACAATTTAATAGTCACGTGATAGCATGTGACACCATTTCTCTGTTAAAACTAACGGTTTGCTAACTTTTGTCACAAAAAAAGTCAGGGTATTGAAAAAGAGAAGTTTATAGTTAGGGTATGAAAGTGTCATTTCACCATAGTTAGGTGTAGCAAAGTGTCATTATTCCTTATATCAATAATATTATCTACATTATTTCTATCATGGTATCAGAGCCATAACCGATCCTTGGTTATCTCTAATAAAGTTTTGTTTTGCCCACTAATCAATGATTTATGATCCTGATGAATGGGCAAGGCAATCCAATCAATAGCTTCTGCATAATAGCATCATATACCATCCGGCGCCTATCTACAAGTGTCTCACGACGCATATCATCAAGTGCCTCACGACGCCTATCCACAAGTGTCTCACGACGCCTATCATCAAGGGCCTCATGGTGCCTATCTACAAGTGTCTTATGACGCCTATCATCAAGTGCCTCACGGTGCCTATCTACAAGTGTCTCATGACGCCTATCATCTAGTGCCTCACGACGCCTATCTACAAGTGCCTCATGGCGCTTATCTACAAGTGCCTTACGTCGCCTATCTACAAGTGTCTCACGACGCCTATCATCAAGTGTCTCACGACACGTATCTTAAAGTGCATCACGACACGTATTCTCAAGTGTCTCACGACGCGTAAGTGTCTCATAGCACGTATCAATCAAGCTCCAGTTGGTCATTCTACGTCGACTCAAGTTTGACTAACTACCTACTCAAGATCTTCAAGGTGCTCAAGATAGTCAAGGATAATCAAGTATTTCCAAACTCAATTCAGTAATTCACAACATACTTGAGTTTGAGGGGGCTGTTAGAATATAATATTATAATATTAAATATTTTCCATTTTTATTATAGATTAGTTTTATCACCTAATATCTAAGTTATTCTATTGTCATTAGTTTTTCCTAATTATCTTAATTCATATAAAGAGCTGTATTCTATTGTATTTAACATAATTATCAATTATATCAATAATATTCTCTACACTATTTCTATCAATGGTTGATGTAAAATAATTTAATTTATATTACCAATTTAGGTAACATTTGTAATAAATTAGTTATTAAAAGTTAGGAGTAGTTTTTTTTCCAGAGGTTGTTTGTTTTTTTAAGGAAAGCTAAATAAATTAGTCACTAATTAAGAGAAATTATTATTCGTATATTTAATTTTATTTGTAAAAAAAATTTTGGAATCAGCGACAAGATAAGTTATTTGAAGTAATTTTCATATTTAATTTTAAAAATATATGTAAAATAAATAAATTAACTCGGCAAGTAGGGGCAGTTGCCCCCTGTCCCCTGTGGCTACGGGCCACTACTTGTGAGGCATACTGCCCCATAGATGACAAGATACATGCGAAGCTTTTGAAAAATGTCGCTTGGGTACGTTATAGTTTTTTTTGTTACTTTTTCGTTCAAATTATATTATATTTTAAATTACATGTAAAATGGTGAATTTACCATACATACATTTAAAACTTTCGATGATGTCATCATTAATATGTTAAATTAATACTTATTGAAAATATCGGAGTAATAAATGGAAAACTCCCCCTTGTAACACAAAGGGAAAATTTCACTTACCTCACTCGTTGTATACGCAATTTTCACTTACCTCTCTTGGCCGACTAATACGTTTTGACATTCAAACCCAATTTTCACTTACCTCGTTGTCCCCGTAGTTTCACAATTTCTCACAGAATTCGAACGATGTTAATATTCTTGTGAAAAGTCTAAAATACTCTCAACTAACTATTAAATTTTCGGGAAAATTCCACTTAGGTACCCTGAAGAATACAGCTTTTGCACTTAACTAACCTGACTTTTCAATTTGGCTTGAGAGACACCTGAACTTTCCTAATGTGACACTTTAGTTTGATTGTGTTAAAATAATGGTGAAAAGTTCAAAATACCCTCAATTAACCATTAAATTTTCAAAAGTTGATGGTGAGAGAGTTGAGGGAAGAAGGGTAATGTTGGCATTTTCTGAAAATTTAGCCTCACGTGATGGACACGTGACCCCATTTTCTCCAAAATTATAATTCTGTTAGCTGAAGTGCCACATTAAGAAAGTTCAGGTGTTTCTCAAGCCAAATTAAAAAGTCAGGTTAGTTATGTGCAAAAGCTATATTTTTCAAAGTACCTAAGTGGAATTTTCCCTAAATTTTCAAAAAATTACTACCCTCTCTTCTATGTCCATTTCTCTTTGAGCAGAGCACTTGAACCATATGCTCCAACGCCACTATTGGATTCTTCTAGCGCCACCACAGGACGTCCCGAGTGTCCGCCTCCCCACGGCCAGCTCTTCCGCCGCAGCGTAGAGGCTAATGGAGCCAGAGCCGACTTGGTTTCGCCGCACAGAGGATTTGTCAATCTTGAAACACCAGAAGCAACAGAAATATCAAAATCCACAAATTCACTACAACCATAGGAAAATTGTACCCTGACTGGATTTGAAAACCTCTTCGCTCCTCCCTTTTTGCTCTCTTTCTCCTCATCTTCTAATCAATTCCCCCACGCTTCTTTCTCCGCCTTCTGTTTTCTCTTTACAAGCATATATACCATTTCTCGAGAACCAAGCAGAGTACAACCATCTTGCTTGTCTGTGAGAGCTCGGGCATGGAGGCGGGCTTGCTTGCTTCTCCTTCCTCAGCGCAATCCAAGTCGCCGGTGATTCTCACTCAAGACAAGTTCAAGAAAATCGCCACCTAGAAGACCGTTGAGCTCGTTGAGTCCGGGATTGTTCTGGACTCGGATCTGGGACGACGACGAAGCACGCCGTGAACCGGATTGACGAGCTTCTTCAGCAGGGAAAGTTCACGAACATTATTGGGATACCCACATCGGAGATGACCTATGAGCAGGTCATTTCCGTTGAAATCCCCTTTTCTAACCTCGATTCGCACCCAGTCCTCGACCTCGCCATCGACGGTGCAAACGAGGTCGACCCTTTCCTCAATCTAGAGGGAGAAGAAGGTGCGCTCCTCCGCTAGATCCGCCGCTCCGGTGACGTCTCTGTCCTCGTGACCGGTGCCGCCGGCTTTGCAGGCTCACACGTCTCCCTCACCCTCTTCAAGTGTGGCGACGACGTCCTCGGCCTCTTCGATTTTGAGTCTGATCTGCAACAAGGCCATGCCAAGCCTCTTCGAGTCGATGGTTTGCGACGAGCGCAGCGTGAGAGAAGAGAAGTCGAGGGAGGTAAGTGAGAAATCTGCAAAGGGTATTTTTTCTATTTTTACTAAAAATAGTTGACTTTAACCAAAAACTAACGGCGTTAGGCCTCCGTGAGAAATTTTAAAACTACAGGGACCTGTGAAGAAGCATTAGTCGGTCGAGGGAGATAAGTGAAAATCACGTATACTACGAGGGAGGTAAGTGACATTTTCCCTAACACAAACCTACAAACCAATTCTAACCGTCAGATTTTAAAATGGATGATGGTAATTTGATGTAGTTATGTAAGTGACAAGTAATGTAAATATAATTTTTTATATTTTATTTTGGTCTTTTTCCATTTGATGTAGATATAAAATTAATTTCATATGTAAGGTAGTTAATGTGATTTTACAACATTATTTATTTTATTTTTTTTATTTAACCATTCATCGAGTTGTACATTTATGATTTTTTACGGTAGTGTTTCATGGATTATATTATAATGTCATTATAGTGTTGTTTCATGATTATAACTAGGGAAAATTGCAATAATTCTCATATGTTATTTCAGTTTTGCGGAAACTCTCTGTCTGGTGTATTATTTGCAAAAACTGTCCGTACATCTTGTACTTTTTTCGCACCGTTAATATAATTTCGTTAAACTAGACTGAAATCTTGAAATATTTTAATAATCCAGAATTACCAGTTATTATATAAAATTGCAAAAACTCTCTTTATAGTATTGTACTTTTGTAGAGTCTTTATATACAATGCAATTTTTGCACAATGATAATAATAAAAATATATACACATACAATCAAAATATGAATTATGTTATAATAAAGTAATAAAATAAATATTTTCGTTATAAATCTTCTTAAAATATACTCTCTTTATAATATTTTCGTACCTGGAAAGAAGCCTCTGCCCCTCACTATAAGTCTCAAAAACTTTGAGGGCAAGCATATGAGGGATCTCGCTCCTCCCATGACCAAAGCATCAGAAGCTGGTTCCAGCTCACGTCCTTCCGGACCTCTCGGCACTAGAATGGAGGAAGAGCTGGTGGATATGATCAATGACTTGGAGAAGACGATTGCTGTTCTGACGACCCGTAAGACTGCCTGTGAAGCCCTTCTCAATGACCTCCGCACCGCTCCTGCTGAAGATGATGATGTCGATGACTCCACCTCTTTTTAAACATTTCTCTGATTTAGTCTGATAACTTGTTTCAAACAAACTACTTAAATTCTCGGGGACTGTCCGAGTTAATTCTCTCCATGTTGTGACATTTTTTTTTGGATATTTGCTCAAGGTTTGAGCTGGTTTATACCCTGCTATTATTCGAAAATCATTGTATGATTACCTTTGGCAATATTGTTAGACAAACAGGGGGAGATATAGGCAGCAAACGGACAAAGAAGACAAAAAGTTACGCCAGAAGTCGCACACAAGAAGTTGCATACAAAAGTCGCCGCTCCAGAAGACGAACCAGAAGCTGCACCAGAAGTCGCGTCGCTTACTGTGCGTAACTACCACAAGATGACGATGCACTTAAAACAGGTGTTTAGTTGCATCGCTTGCTGTGCATAACTGCCACAAGATGACGATGTGCCTAAAAATGTGTTTGCCTAAAAAATTGCCAAATGGGGAGATTGTTGCTACGTTTAGAGTTGGCATAATTTTTTAGCGCAAAAAGTAAGAAGTCAGTACAACATGTTACATGACAATTGAAGCGACTCATTACGTTCCAGATTAGAAAAGGCCGGAAGCTTTCCTATTTAGACGCCGCTTGGAGTGAAAGAAGAATGACGTCACAAAGACTTGGAGCGCAAGAGAATGACGTCAACAAGCCAGGCGACTTCTAGCTATCACTAACACGTCAGCAAAGGCGGCAACTCTGCTTGCCTAATTCGTTTAGGAAGTCTGAGACTTTCTATTCCTAATCTGAGAAAGATTAGGAATGTTGGACTGCTATAAAAAGCTTGAAGCTTCCCCATTAGCGGTCGTCCGTTCTTGTTCATAATTTGCTAGATTTCTCAAAACTCTTAACCGTGCACCATTGGCGTGTTGAGAGGCTGATTAGTTTGCTAGAACGGCTTTTCTCCGATCAAACATCAAGTTGCGAAGATTGAGTGCTTGATCGGTTAGGGTTCTTGTGTTCGTGATTGAAGATTCACAAATCCGTCAAAGAATACTACGACACCGAGCATAGGCGCTTGTCGAAGGGTGGAATTGAGAGTATCTCAAAGACAGGGGGAGAGGACCTTGGTCGAGGTTGTTCACGGTGAGATCCATAGTAGCTTAAGACAATAGCTTGTGTGATAGCTAGTTGGTGCTTGAAGTTGTACTATTGACTACCATATAGTGAAAACTTTTCCACTGGCAAAGTGCCCCCAGACGTAGGTGCGGAGTCACCGAACTGGGTAATCATCTCTGGTGTCGTTATTATTACATGTTTATTATTTAAACTACGGTTTGCAATTTAGGCAAGTAGTCGATACACAAGTTACGACTTTGTGTTCGACTTCTTGACTCGGCTACAAATTAGAATTTCACCTAGGGTACGAAGGTATTCTTAGAGTATCCGTGTTTGATACGAGCGCGTCGATGTAAGTAGCAAATACATGTATATATGTTGGCGAAGCCTTGAGTATTGGTGATTGTGATGATGCCCATGTAAGTTTACAATAAAGTGACTAGAAGTTAAATATTCCAAAGTCCATTTCCTTACAGTATAATTTTCAGTACAACTTCTGCTGTTATATAACTGACGAAGGGATTTGAAATTGGAACATTTAAACCTTTGAGGTACTCATTTATGATCAAACGGACCGGTATATGGACAAGGTTCAATTTCTTACAAAATCCATGTTATTCATTCATATAATTATTGCTTCACTTTCCAGGACATTGGCATTTCCATTTTCTTTGACAGTACTACTTTGTTGTTCATTATTTCTGGGTCTCGTTACAGGATGATGAAAATGCATTGCTGCAGCTTGACTTTATACATGTAAGTGAGTCTATTTGAAGTTCTAACTTCTAACCAAAACAAGTTCACCCAATTATAAGTATCCTCAGTTGTTGCAAAACTCAAACATAATGGATGTCTTAGTGTTTGTTGGATTTAGAGTTCCATTTTCCAGTTTTGCTATATAACGGAAGCTCTAATGAACACTAAGGTAATTGGTGTTGGCACTAGAAGAGAGGACGACTCATATTAACAGTTATAGCGCGATCATACTAAAACGACATTTTGTATGTATCGTAACCATTGTCAAAATACCAAAGAAGTATAGATGTTACTATGATTCATTATTTCGTTTTTTTGTAGGCAACTACACTTCGTTTCTTATGTGTTATATGACACTTTTGTAAGAGATTGTTTTTTTAATGGCAAAAAATTGCGAAAATATATTTTTGAGCGCAGAAAATATGTATTTTTTTCTAATGATGAAAATATTCTCAATTAAGATTTTTATTTAAAAATAAAAATAACATTTTAAAAAAGTTCTTCTATGTTCTTGGATTACATCATATCCTAAATCTATTTTTTAACCCTTACGCGCTCTGATCACAACTTTGAAGCTCAAACTGTTGTGGTGTCTACCTTTTTCTATATTTAAGTATTATAACTAAAACTTGTAATTTAATATTTTAGTTGAATATTATTTTATAAAAGTTAATTTCACGACAATTTAATTATTTTTGCAAAACTGTATTTATTTTACACGAAAAATTATAATTCACTTTTTTCTATGAGTAAAAAACACAGTACTCTCTTGTAAATAAATTATTGTTGATGAGTTTTGATATGGAAACATAACATGATTTGTTTGGACGAAAGACCAAAATCGAAATGGGTTTTGGTTGCTTGTACTCTATTCTATTGGTGGGAGTGTAATGTGTAGACAGCCAATTTTGTCCTTTTATGATCGAGATGATAAGTCTGTTTAGTTTTGTTATTCTCTTGTCACTAATCACTATGCCTTTATTTGATTCCTTTATTTCTTTGCTTTTTGGGTCTGCGTCCCTTCCTTGCTTGCATTGCGTCCACATCATTTGGGAAGCTTCCGAATTGGACCATCACTCTCTCTCTCTCTGCTTACATTTTTCAAACACATTTCAATATGGCTTTTGTTTTGGTTGTGGAATCCACACCACACACCTATGCAATGTAATGCAATACAAGCAAGACATATTGGGCCATATCTGATTGTTTATATTGGTGGAGCCTAACAACAATGGTTCAGTCAGTATATAATACTAGTTTCTGTGTTATGGAGCACCCACAACAATCATGGGACTACAAAATTGACTGGTTTTGTTCCTTTTAGTCCACACCATTAGCCATGCCCAACCCCTAAAGACTAGTACCACAAATCAATCACACTTGCCTTTCTAGTATAAAAGAGTGAATCGTCTCTATAATTGGGTCTTTTGATATTCAACTTTTCACATTGATCTTGTTTCGTCTGTTCTCATGTCCTTCATATTCAAATTATTCTTTTTGTAAGTTTGAAAATTGAAAATTGTGTTTTCTTACTTTTGTATGATACTTCGGCCACTTTACACAAATTTTTTGATTAATTGTTATCGTCTATTTAGAGTAACATTATTATTAAGACCTATACCCAACTAATAAATTGACTAACATATAAATAAGACACGCCTGTTTTAAGAAGCGAAATAAATCTAAAACATTAGTACAATTACTCATGCAAACATGTTAGTCAATTACACCTTATAATGTATTGGGAAATAAGTTAATATTTTTCGTTATAAGATTGACTTCAGAGCCAATTATTTCCTTTATTTGAAAAATGGAATTCTCTATTATTAAAGCACTAACCCGACATTTTGCCGAACAGTTAATGCAACTGATGGTAGGACAGACTACTTACCATGGTCCCAACTAGGAAAAATAAAACATGTCTGGCTAACTCATGAGCCACCGAATTACAAGAGCGGCGTAAAAAGAAAATGGAAATACCCTCCACATAAATGGGCAGTATACTGTGACAGTCACTTATGATACCTCCGAACAAATACCTTATCTCCTTCCCGCTTCGGATAGCTTCCACTACCCTTAGGCATTCCGACTCTAGCGAGACCTACGCCTAGTTCCTTCCTCTCTCCCAAGATAGAGCTTCCCTAACGACCATAGCCTCCACCTCTTCTTGGTTGAGTTGTCCCAAGAAACGTTTACAAAGAGCTTCTAAGATCCGACCCTTTGAATCTCTATAGACAAGCCCATCACTCTACAACCCTTTTTCTTAGTCAAGACCCCCGTCCACGTTAATCTTTAAGTACCCCGAGACAGGCGGAACCCAAGACTGCATAGGTGAAATACGTAACAATGTGGGGATGGGTTCGGCCCCGCCTCGCGCTAAAGCCTTTGTTGTGCCGTAGCTGATGACGCCACCCTACCCAGATGGGACACCTCCCCTTTCTAGATACGACGGTTTATAGCTCCCCAAATTGTCTAGATGATAATCGTGAATATATTGACTTCTTCCTCTCCATCAACCCATCTACTCCAGTCTCACAGACTCGGGTTTGGCCCCATCTTTTCCCTTATCCTCCCCATCTTTCGTAAGTATGAAATTTTTGAGGAATATGTAAGAGAGAATTAAATGATAATATATTTTGCATGACTTGAGATTTTATTTCGTGTCAGCGAGATACTAGCTTTAGTACTTGTTAGTTTATACTCTAACAATATAATAATAGGTAACAAATTCTCTTACAAATACTATATTTACAAATAAATTTACTAATATATACATATCGTCCGATCTAAATGCCAATGATCTAGACTGATTACAATTACCAATGGCACGCATTATAGTTAAACCATCATTTATGTTTAATAAAGCACCAAATGATTTGAGGAAAGGGGCCATATCGTATCATTACCTTACTTGGAATTCGAATCGAGAATGAATTCCCTGATCGATCATTTGATGTAGAAGGGATTGTTTTCTTTTATTGAATCGTTAAACCCTACTACTCTCTCACCCCGATATTCCTCTCTGTTCATTCCATACACACTTACGCCGCACCGACGTATCCTTTTACAATTTTTGTTTTGGATATTTTGAACTGAAAGCCTAAGTTGATAATAGAATGATCAATTATAATTTTATACTCTAAAAACTATGAATAGTGAAAATATGTGAATATAATAATATGTAACAAATTCGTGTACAAATGCTTTATTTACATACGAATATATACACATCGTCCAATCTAAAAATCAATGATATAAATTGATTACAATTACCAACAGTACACGTTGTAATTAAACCATCATTTACGTCTAATAACGCACTGAATGGCTTGAGGAAAAGGGCTATATCATATCATTACTTTGCTTGGAATTTGACTCGAGAATAAATTCCCTGATTATTGGTAATTTGATGTAGAAGGGATTCTTTTCTTTTATTGAATCATTAAACCCTACCGATCTCTCACCCCGATGTTCCTCTCTATTCATTCCATACACACTCATGCCACGCCAACGTTTCCTTATGCAGTTTTTTTTTGATATTCGGGAATGGCTCTAACTAAGTGAAAATCTCAGAGGATTTCGACCTTTCCCAAGTCTAAAAAGCAAGGTTAGTACTTAGTTGTTTCCGTTGCTAGTTGGTTAATTTGCATGTAGTTTTTGAGTTTTTTCGTGTATCATTTGTGCACAGTAGATTCATTCCATGGTTATTTGATTATTTATCGATTTTGAGAATTTTCGTTTTTATGGTTTGGTCATATGTTTAACCTAGAGAGGGATGGTTTTTGTGTTGCATTTATTTGACGATGTCGGTTTGCTATATAACTGACTTGTCAATGGTTATTTCTTAAATGAGCTTTTTATTCAGAGATTCCAAAGATTCATCATTTGGGTACAACAACTTTATTTGATTTGTTATCAATATCTAGTGTACTCTGTGCAATTTTGGGGCTGCTCATAGCCCATCTTTAGTTGTACCTAGTTACTAGGTATTTTGTGATCTATGTGCATTTTTCCATCCAACTTTGGGGTTGCTCAAAGCCCCATGGATTGGTTTCCTTGTTTGTTAGTCTCTGACATTGCCATATTTCATGGTTTCCTTGTTTGTTAGTCTCTGACATTGCCATATTACATGGTTCCATATGTATATAATTTCATGATTTAATTTTGTACATTCCATTATTTCTTTTTACACATAATACCATGGTTCATTTCATCCATAACTTGATTTTCCATTCACATAATCCCATTGAGTAAACATAATCCCATGATACTTAATGGCAAAAGTACCAGTGTTTCGATGATTACATTGTTACTTATGTATGCCCTATTTATGTGTTTATTTTTCAATGTTTTCAATTACCCAAATCACTTTCTTCCATTCAAATGTATCAGTGATTTCATTATTCTATTCAAATTGATTTACTTTCAATGATCCCAAAGTCAACAGTTGGAGTCAAACGATAGTACCTTCTTACAGAATGATATGCGAAATAGACACAGGCTACGCAGGGTTGTCGAGCATCCTATGGACGAAAACGGACAACAAACAAAAATGTAGGTGAAAAAGAAACATGCAATTCCGACTACCACCAACAACTACGGCGTAAAGATGCGCTTTCCCAAGAAAAGCATATCTAAATTGCCAACCACTCGCAGTCGGATTGGTACGAGCATAAGCCCTAATTCCACCGATGATGCCACCGAGGAATGTACTGTGGCATTCGTTTTATGCCGAGACTATTGATTATTATGACGACATGGGACTCGACTTCAAGGTCAGGAACGACCAAAGGATTTAGGATTTGTACTTAGGTGTTTATTTCCAAAGTTTCAGTTGTTCATTTTCGTTTGTTTATTGATATTACTTTATGGTGCTTCAGACTCGTTGAAGTAATTTGGGTTGATTTTCTTTTTGGGGCTGGATAACAATACTCTTGTTTTTGTGGTGGACATATTTCATGGCAAGTTTAAACTGTATGGTCTGCTCTTATTCTGATTTTCTTTTTGTATGTTTTGTTTCTCTGCTTACAGATAAATTGTATGAACATATTTCCCTACAACATATGTTTACTTGACCATCCAATATAGGGTAATGAGTAAATAATTTAGTAATTTCATGGTGGGTCAATTCCAACATTCTCTATGAAAAGGTGATTTTTTTGTGTCACCTGGTTTAAGCTATGGACTACATTTCATATTGTTAATCAAATAGGTTTGGATAACTTCAAATCATCATAGAAACGCGCAGATGAAAGGTTGAAAATTTCAAGCCTTTATTGAACGTGCAGAATGTGCAAATGTGTATGTTCAAATACATAATTCTTTATAGAAACGTGGAACAATAGGGTCGAATATTTACAGGTGATCCGAATACGAAATGGAAACACGAAACACACTTTTCTAACAAACAAAGTAACTCTAACACAATTCTTATTTACCACAGTACCTCAAACACATCAACAACCTGCTTCTGTGTCTTAGTTAAATTTGTATTTGTTTGAAGATATTGGAAATCCTCTATTGTGTAAAAGGGGTGTTTGTGTGTTTCAATAAACTTGGAAATGTAATACTCGTTTCCATTTTGTTGTTTGAATGAACCCATCGATTTGCAGCATGTTCGTGTAGTCACACATCGCCTCTTGTTGTACTGCTTTAACTCACCATATTAATTTACATCTCTCACATATTTGTCCCTCTCCTTAGCGCAGACGACATACTTCATATCAACAATACCTGTACGGCTACTTCTCTAAGTACCTAGACGAGCAATAAATCCACACGCTATGCTATGTAACACTGTTACTATTTATAATGTTAATGGAATAATGGAATTATTCACTCTTTTACTGGAACAATGGAATTATTCTGAAGAACAAAAATATCAACTTTGCTAATGGAACAATGAAAATATTTACACTGATACTAGAACAATGGAAATATTTATACTTCTAATGGAAACATGGAATTATCGTACCAACCTTCATTATCTTCATCCGAGTAGATCCACTGGAACTCTATTATCGTCTCTTTCTCCTTCATGATTGGATTCAGGAGCGTTTTTGACTCCTGCAGTTCCACATAATGGAATTTTACCGAGACAAATACATCAATGATAAATACGAACCTCACGACAAAAAACCTACATTCAATCAACGTCAACCTGTTTATGGAAACATGCTTACCGTCATCTTCCACGACCGAGATTAGTAGTTTAGTAGGAGAAGCTACCATTTTCAGTTGACCAGAGATGGAGATGGATGCAGATGCAATCAAAACTAGACAAAATGGCAATAAGATTTCGCTAATCTCATTGACTCGTACGCCCTTATAACGCAATTTTCCCTTTTCTACGCAGAGTATTGTGAAATTCTGAGTTGTTGTAGGGATAAGATGTCAAACACAATGTTGTGACAATTTGTTCGACAACTTGTCTGATCATAGATAATTAAATAACGGAACAATAAATAGAAGACACACAATATGTTTACCCAGTTCGGTGACTCCGCACCTACGTCTGGGGGCACTCTGCCAGTGGAAAGGTTTTCACTATTTGGTAGTGAATAGTACAACTTCAAGCATCAACTAGCTATCACACAAGCTATTGTCCTAAGCTACTATAGATCTCACCGCGAACAACCTCAACCAAGGGCATCTCCCTCTGTCTTTGAGATCCTCTCAATTCCACCCTTCGAGCAAGCCTATGCCCGGTTGTGTTATCTTCGATAATCTTCTTCGTGAGACTTCAATCACGAATAAATACCTTCAAATCACAAACACTGAAATCCTTGTGAGTTGATGTTTGTGATCGACAATGTCCTTCTAAATAGAACAGCCTCTGATCCGCTAGTCTTACACGGTCACGAGCTCTGAGTATTTAGCACAGGAAATGACGTAAAGTAAACTTGTTGGTAAGGGGTAAAGCACATGCTTTTATAGCAACTCGAGTAGCCTAATCGGTTTCCAATACCGATTAGGAAATCAAAACCCTTGCCGTCCTTGGCAAGTTTGGCAAGTCGCCGTTACCGCCTACAGGCCTTGTTGACGTGTCCTGATGCTAGCTGGAGATTGCCTTATTTAGTCGTTGCCTAAGACTCACGCGCGCTGGTGTTCTCTGTCTAAACATGATCGCCGCGGTACTTGACTAATTCTGCGGACATAATGTCATACTACATATGTTGCGATATGTTGACTGACATCTTACCTTGTGCTTCAAAAATCTGCCAATACTGAACGTAGCAACAATCTCCCCCTTTGGCAATTTTTTAAGCAAGCACATCTTGAATATACGTCTTCTGTTTTTAGCAATCTTCGGTTGAGTTTTATCTCTAGTCTAGGATGCTCGTCTTCAGCCGTTGTCATTCTTCATGTTTTACTTTTGTGTCCTGTAGCAGATCACGTCTTCTTGTTGAGTTTTCTCGTCCTTTATCAGCAAGGTTCATAGTGCAAGTTTTTGCCTTCTGTCACTTTTTCGTAATGAGTGTTCATCATGTTGAAACATGTTTGTGACGCAAGTTCAAATCAATGACGTACCGACAAGTTGTAACATGGTTGTTACGCATGTTCTAATCATGTCGTTCCTTAAGTCACAAAGTAAGTTGAACATGTTGTTACACATGTTTCAGCCAACACTACTTTAACATGTAGTTACACACGTTAAAGGTGACAGATGACACAAGTCTCTAACATGTAGTTACACATGTTATAGACCAGACCAAACACTATTACTGATCACCATAATTTGATGACCATAGGTTGACCATGTAAGGTCAAAATTATCTCCCCCTGATTGCCTCAAAAATGACAAAGGGTAAGCACAGAAAAATTAAAGAAAACAAAATATCCAACCTGTAAACACGAGCCAAATATCCAGCTCCACCAAGGAGAAAAACATTGTTCACAAAAAAAGTAACCCGGACAGTCCCTAGGGATTCAAGAGTTCAGATTTAAATGAGTTTTGCAGGAACAAGATAAGTAACTGGTCTGTTTTCAGGAGGAGTTAGCAACATCTTCTTCATCAGTAGGGGCTTCCTCAGGTATAGCTAACAGGTCGTTGAGGGTACCCAATTTGCTATGCCAATGTGGTAGAGAATAGAGTATTTGATCGTAAGCTCCGACGAGGCCATGGATCCTTTGGTTGGCCAAGCCTTCTTTCTTCCTCCGGAGATTTCTTGAGTAATGCGGTCCATAGGTGGGAATCTTATTGTGACATTTGTAACACTTCTTCCCAGATGGGCGTTGATTACCTCAGGGGTGAACTTAAAATAGTGTCCCCTTATAAACACCCTTCTATACTCTGGATCATCTAGGTTATTGAACGTGGCTGGGAGATTAACATAGAATTCTTTTATGAGAGAGGGATAGTAGGTACCAATGTCTGACATGGTTTTGAAGAGGTCTGCCCCGCGTAGTAGCTCCATGATGATCTTCATCTCTTTGGCCTCGGTAGAGAGCTCTCTTTCAGGGTATATGATGCGGTTGCACACATATTTCCATTTGCTGGCTCCTTCGGCAAAATGCAACGAGATGTTGTCTATTGGTATATCCGGAACATCTTTAGGAATTCTTTGTCTTCCTACCCCTTTTCCGTTGCTTCGATTTGGGAAATCTGACAAGTTCTCCTCTTCGATTTCTTCTTCCTCCTCTTATGGTGTAAACAGAACTTTTACTATAGGCAGTGTGGTCTTATTCTTCTTCGTTTTTTCTGTCGTTGAGACAGGTGCCTCAGCTATCTCAGGATCCCTCCTTTTTCCTTTTCAGGGGTTCTTCTGGACTCTATTCTTCCTCATCCTGCAGCTCCTTTCTTTTCTCGGCCTTTTTCCTAGCTATTAGATTTCCGAGAGCGATATTGTCCTCACTCTTTGTGTGGGTTTCTTCTGATGAATCCTCATTAATATTTTCCATAGTCTTATCAGGGGAGTCGAGAGGTGTTTGAGCATCCTGCTCCTTACCCAAGTTTGGTGTGTTTTTGTTTCTGCCCATCAATGGCTCGCTCTGTGGATTTTTAGATCCTTCTTCTGAAAACCTTGCTCCGCGCGTCTTGACCCGAAACTGATTTAGGGGTTCTGATTCTTTTTGTGACGTGCTTGATCCTCACCATTGTTGTTTTGGTAGAGAGGTTTCAGAGAATTTTTTATGATAGATCTGTTTTTGGTGTAGAGTGTGATGGATCGGGAGTAATGTAAACCCTAAGCGTTTTGTTGGGAGAGAGAGACCAAGAACTAAGGGAAGAGGCAGCGATTTCTCTGATGTGTAGCCGAAGAGTCAGGCCATGATTGGCTGCACGTCTTGTCACCACATAACAAAAGATCTTTGTTTCCCCCTCCTTTTTTATTATTTTGGAAACAAACTTAAACGGGCTCGGATTTGATTTGGTGGACCCTAGTAGTCCTTCTAGAGTGAGAGAAAAAAAATCAGAAAGCTCTCTCCCTTTTTCTTCCTTGACGAGGCTTATTCAAGGTAGCAAAGTCCAGGGGGGGGGGGGCTTCGACTTTCAACCTGATTTGTGCCCAATGACTTTGTGAAGAGGTCAGCAAGCTGTTTCTCTGTAGGAATATACTCTGGCTTAATCTTCTTGTCTTCCACACGTTCTCGAATGAAGTGGTCCCTGATGTCTATGTGATTAGTTTTGTTATGTTGCACAAGATTCTTTGAGATATTGATAGCCTTAATGTTGTCACAGAATAATGGCATGACATCTTGTTTGACTTTATACTCTGCAAGCATCTGCTTCATCCATATAAGCTGAGTGTAACTACTACCAGCAGCAATGTACTCGGACTCAGCTGTAGATAGAGTTATGTAATTTTGCTTTTTGCTGAACTAGAAGACAAGATTATTCCCGAGATAAACACATCCGCCGAAGGTATTTTTTTTATCAGGAGTACATCATGATATACATCGGATATTTCTCTTGGCATATTTGCTTTGGGAGGTAAAGATGCTATTATCCATTTGTGTGATTTGGAAACCTAAGAAGTAGGTTAGCTCACCGACCATGCTCATCTCTAATTGCATATGTTGTACAAAACATTCCACCATCTTGTCCGACTTTTCTCCAACCACAATGTCATCAACATAAATTTGAGCAATCATAATGATGCTTCCTTCTTTCTTTGAGAATAGAGTTCTGTTAACTCCCCCTCGAGTATATCCATTTTGAATTAGAAATTGTGTTAGGTGTTCATACCAGGTTCGAGGTGCTTGTTCGAGACCGTAGAGGGCTTTCTTGAGCTGATAGACATGATGTGGAGAGCTGTGATCTTCAAACCCTTTTGGTTGAGTAACATTGACTTCTTCGGTTAAGTATCCGTTTAGGAAGGCGCTCTTAACATCCATCTGGTAGAGTTTGAATCTTAGATGGCAAGCAATGCTTAACAGTAACCTGATGGCTTCAAGTCTGGAAAATGGAGCAAATGTCTCATCAAAATCTACTCCTTCGACTTGTGTATAGCCTTGTGCCACAAGTCTTGCCTTGTTTCTAGTAATGTTCCCTTTGTCATCAGATTTGTTCTTGAAGATCCATTTTGTCCCGATGATATTGACATCGTCAGGCTTGGGTACCAGTTCCCATACTTCGTTTCTCTCGAACTATACTAGCTTCTCTTGCATGGCACACACCCAATACTCATCTTTTACGGCTTCTTGCACATTCTTGGGCTCTATCTTGGAGACAAAGCACAGGTTGCTTATCATGTCCAGGTAATTTACAGCAGTCTTACTTCGAGTTTGAACTCCTTCGTTTATATCACCAATTACATCATGAGCTGGGTGATTCTTCTAGACTCTTCTGGAAGGGACTCTTTGCGGAGTTGTCGGAGAAGTCTCTCTGTTAGGACCAACATCGGTTTCTTCATTAGTCTCTAAGTCGCGTACATTGTCACTGACATCTGGTTTGACATCCGGAGCAGTCAGGATCTCTTCATCATCATTGTTGGGTTGTTCAGTGATGTCATCATCAATGACTATGTTTATGGACTCCATCATTGTTTTTGTTCGTTTTTTGAATACCCGAAAAGCGCGGCTATTTCTAGAGTACCCAAGAAAGATCCCTTTGTCACTTTTAGGATCAAGCTTGCGTCCTGGCTCTTGATCAACAAGGATATAGCATAATGAGCCAAAGACATGGAAGTACTTCACGTTAGGCTTCCTTCCCCTCCAAAGCTCATAAAGAGTAACTATCATGCTCGGTCGGAGGGTGACCCTATTGTGAATATGACATCCTGTATTTAGAGTTTCAGCCTAGAAGTGAGGAGAAATGTTTTTGGCTAGCATCATGACTCGAGTCATTTCTTGAAGAGTGCGATTCTTCTTTTTCACTACTCCATTCCGTTGAGGAGTGATGGAGGCAGAAATTCTTAGCCTGACAATCTTGCCAATTTTTTCTCCTTTTTCTCGTTGAACTCTTCGACATAAGGATTCAAAGACAGAGAAGGTATCTGACTTTTCACGAACAAATTCTACCCAAGTGTACCTTGAGAAGTCATCGACACATACAAAGATATATCTCTTTCCTCCAAGGCTTTCAACTTGCATTGGTCCCATCAGGTCAACATGTAGAAGTTCTAGAACTCGAGTAGTGGTAAGATGTTGTACCTTCTTGTGTGATGTCTTGACTTGTTTGCCTATCTGACATTCCCCGCAGATCTTGCCTTCGACGATCTTTAGATCTTGGATTCCAATGACAACTTGTTCATAAAGGATTTTCTGCATGCTCCTCAGGTTGATGTGTCCAAGCTTTTGATGCCAAATTTTTGTCTCTTGTGCTTTAGACAGAAAGCATTTGTCTGGAACAGGGGTTGAGTTTGGAGACCATATATAACAATTTTCTTGTGACCTAAGACCCTTCATCAGTTCTTCCTTTTGCTAGTCAAGTACCACACACTTGTCGACATTGAAGTTGACACAAAGATCCAGATCGGAGAGTTCACTGATGCTGATCAGGTTGGCTGTAAGCCCTTCTACCAGTAACGCTTCTTTTAGACAAGGTGAGTTAGGGAAGTTTAGCTTTCCTTTTCCCAAGACTTTGGCTTTTACACCATCACCAAAGGTAACATATGAATTCGAGCATGGTGATATGGTAGTCAAGAATGAGCGACTACCAGTCATATGACGAGATGAACCACTATCAAAATACAAATCGTTGTTGGTAGAAGCCTTTAAAGATGTATACGCAATATTAGCTCGATATTGTACCTCTTTTACTCGCCATTCTTGTCGAGGTTTTTTCTTGATAGACGTACTTTGGTTTACCGAGCTTTTTCCATAGAGGCGATAGCAGAACGGTCGTATGTGACCTCTTCGTCCACAGTGATGACAGACCCAGTTGTGTCTGTTCTTCTTAGAGCTGCCATGATGGTGTTTCTTTTATTACTGACTGTTACCAGATGTCTGTGACATCTGATGTGACATGTTGTATGCAACCTTTTTGTTAGAGTTATGCCCTGGTCCAATATATAAGTGATCTACAGATGTAATGTTTTATCATCTTTTCGAATAAATAAATCGGCATATATTACTAATGTATTGTAGTAATATATCGAATGTAATTTGATCTATGTCATTATGTGTGTAACCACTAATAGTAGAACTGTAGATCAGAAAGAAGATGAGTCCCTGATCAGCTAAGCTTCTTTATGAAGCGATCAATATGAGACTAACTCCTTGTGATCATGCTCTACTGATCATGGCAAAGTGTGTGCCGGAGTTATATCATAGATACCATCAGGTCGATGATATCGGACAACCCGATTGTGAGTATGCTACATAGATCTAGTCATGAGATACTCACAGATCGTAGCTTGTCATTATATCCTAAGACCAAAGAGTCTTTGTGTACACCGTGTAACGGATACCTAAGTTTGACCTAGTCTAACGTTATCTGTAAAAGGGTAGCTATAACGACTTCGATTGTCTTGGATATTTATTGCATTAGTGAACTCGAAAGGTGTCTTAGGGATTTATCACTCATACTCCGGTATGAGAAAGATATCCATTTAGGCCACTTGATGAGTATGACTGAAGGAATAGCACGGCCATGCAGGTGATACCTTATTATCAGTTTTCAGTCATCTCAGATATCAAGAAACAGTGATTGATAAATTAGGATGACGATTCTATGCCTATTGATTAACCTGGATATCAGTTTGATAAAAGGACAGTGACATGTACGATAACAGGTTAAGTCGAATAATCGGTAATCACGAACGTTGGGTAATCATAATATCTTGCTAGAGACCACTTATGATGGAAAGGGTAAAATAATATTTTTTACCAGTCTGCCAACTATTTGTGAGTCTAGAGGGTCACACGCATTAAGCACAATACATGACAAATAAGCATGGATGGAAATTGGAAGAATCCGATTTCCAGTTTAATCAAATTTAAAACAATTCGGTTGATTTCTGGTCTAGGGTTTTAACTAGACGGTTGAAGAAATCAAGTTGAGGAAATTGAACCGGTTTATCTAAACCAAAATTAGAACTCAATTTTATGGGTTTTAATTTGGATTTAGTTAAACGGGCTTGAAGCCCATTTGGGGTTTCAATTCATGAAAGGGCAAGAGTGCAATTATGAGTTTAAAGGGGTGATATGTGTAATTATTTTATTTGAATTTCAAATCAGATTTTTTATAATTATTTCACATAATTACACATTATTTCACTTCATTTATTTTCCCATAATTTTGGCATCTTCTTCCTCCTTTCCTTCTTCATTTGGCCGACCCTCCTATAGCTCTTCCATCATCATTTTTCTTTGGTCATACTTCTCAAAACATTATTAGCAAGAGTGTGAGAGAAAATCATTCGGTGATTTTTGTGCTTGTGTGGACTCGATAGAGAAACACTATCTTGTGTTTTAATCGATTATACGAAGGTAATTTTTCAGATTATAAAGTTCATAAACATGCTGAATTTTTCATTAAGATCAAGTTTTTGTTTCGATCACCATGGTTACAAAAAGCTCCGCTGCATAAAATTATTGATTGGAACCCATGGTGATCCCTTTCACTTTTGGGGGACGAAAACAGTCTTGGAAGTTGAGCCTTTTCTTGAGTAACCAAGACCTTCCATGTTCTTTGATGGCTTTCCAATGGACAAAATTTGATCCAAAGTGTCAGTGCTTGAATTCATCATCTTGACTGACTTGGTCATGAGTTCCAGTTCTCCGTTCAGGCGTGCGACTTCTTTCTTTAAGTCAATGATGGTTTCTAGAAGTCTCATCTTATCTTCATTGACAGCGAGAATGATTGTGTTTTGTTTTCCCAGTACTTCGGAATCTTCGAGCCACTTAACATAACACTCATTATAGGCATTGTTGAGAGTCTCATCAGATAGTTCATCATCCGAGACAAGCTTCTTTGAGATTCTGGTGGATATGAAGGCAGTAAAGGCCACATAGTTACTTGTCTGCTCTTTATCGCTGTCTTCCTCTTCATCAGATAATGAGGCTGTGAACCCTTTCTTCTGTTTCTTGAGGAAGTTGGGACATTCTCTCTGCACAAGTCCATAACATTCACACTCGAAGTACTGAACTCCTTTTTATTTTCCTTGTCGTTCTTGTTTGTCTTCTTTGGGAGAGTTCTCAATCTTCTAGAACCTTTGTGGAGGCTTGTCTTTGACATCTCGAGAGACATTCTTCCCTGCCATCTGGTTGAACATTCGCATAACTCGATTGTAGTTTTTGGCCAACATGGCAATTGCTTCATCGACTTCGCTGTCTAAGTTAGAGAATATATGCTCCTTTTGTCCTTGAGTTGAGCTCTTAAAAGCTATGCCTTTGTGTTTCCCTTCCAAACTAGGAAGAGAAAGCTCGTAGGTCATTAAGGATCCCATAAGCTCATCAAATTTCAAGATTTTTAGATCATCCACTTCTTCTATGACAGTGATCTTCATCTTGAATCTGGGGCTTAGAGCCCTTAGGGTTTTTCTTACCAGATCCTCATCAGTCAAAGGTTTTTCAAGCGAGTAGGATTAATTTGCTAGATCTCGAATTCGAACGTTGAACTCGGCTATTGTTTCATCCTCATTCATGGTGAGAGCTTCGAAGTTGGTGGTGAGATATTGTAGTTTTTGCTCTCGTACCTTAGAGATTCCTTCATATGCTACGACAAGTGTATCCCAGGCTATCTTTGCACTTGTGCATGTGTTGATGAGTCTGAAGACGTTTTTGTCAACTCCAATGAATATTGCATTTAGTGCTCGGGAGTTTCCTAGGGTTTCTTCGTCTTCAGCGGGGCTCCACTCCTTTTCGGGTTTAGGGCCTATAATGCTACCAGATCCATCAAAGTATTGGGGCTCTTCCCAGCCATTGATTACTGCCTTCCAGGTCTTGCTGTCCAGGGACTTCATGAAGGCACACATGCGTGCTTTCCAATACCCATAATTTGTTCCGTCGAGTACGGGGGGTCGATTGATTGATCCTCTTTCGTTTGACTCCATCTTTGCTAATCATAATATTTGCAGAATCACACCTAATACCAATTGAAATTCTGAGTTGTTTCCTCTAATACCAATTGAAATTCTGAGTTGTTGTAGGGACAAGATGTCGAACACAATGTTGTGACAATTTGTTCGACAACTTGTCTGATCACAGATAAAATAAATAACAGAACAATAAATAGAAGACACACAATATATTTACCCAGTTCCGTGACTCCGCACCTACGTCTGGGGGCACTCTACCAGTGGAAAGGTTTTCACTATTTGGTAGTGAATAGTACAACTTCAAGCATCAACTAGCTATCACACAAGCTATTGACCTAAGCTACTATAGATCTCACTGTGAACAACCTCGACCAAGGGCCTCTCCCCCTGTCTTTGAGATCCTTTCAATTCCACCCTTAGAGCAAGCCTATGCTCGGTTGTGTTGTCTTCGACAATCTTCTTCGTGAGACTTCAATAACGAACAAATACCTTCAAATCAGAAACACTCAAATTCTTGCGTGCTGATGTTTGTGATCGACAATGTCCTTCTAAAAAGAACAGCCTCTGATACGCTAGTTGTACACGGTCACGAGCTCTGAGTATTTAGCACAGGAAATGACGTAAAAGCAGACTTGTTGCTAAGGGGTAAAGCACTTGCTTTTATAGCAACTCGAGTAGCCTAATGGGTTTCAATACCGATTAGGAAATCCGAACCCTTGCCGTCCTTGGAAAGTTTGGCAGGTCGGCGTTACCGCCTACATGCCTTGTTGACGTGTCCTGATGCTAGCTGGAGATTGCCTTATTTAGTCGTTGCTTAAGACTCATGTGCGGTGGTGTTCTCTGTCTAAACGGGAACGCTGCGCTACTTGACTAATTCGGCGCACATAATGTCATACTACATATGTTGCGATATATTGACTAACATCTTACCTTATGCTTAAAAAATCTGCCAATACTGAACGTAGCAAATATTTAAAATTTTATTCAGCTAGTCGTGCAAGATGTCACACACAATGTTACGTATGAAGCTATAACACTGTGTATGACTTCTTGTGTAGATAACATAGGAAAGAAAATATAAAGCTATAAACAATGACAAAGCTGATTGTTTACCCAGTTCGGTGCAACGTCACCTACGTCTGGGGGCTCTCGGCCTAGTGGAAAGGTTTCACTTATCAGTAATCCGTCAGAACATACAAGTACCTGTGATCAACCCTAGATCTATACTTTATGCTACGTTTTACAGTGCAACCTATCTCAGGGTCTCCCCCTGAATCCAAGACTCCGTCTTGATTCCACTCTTCGAGCAATCGCCTTGCTCTGTCGGTTCAAGTCTCCGTTGAACTTGGTGGTTGCGTCTAGTCTTCACTGACGCGATCAGCAAACCCTCAATCACCTAACTCTCAATAGTTATGTGATGCACAATATCCTCAGCTCAATCTGCAATCTCTCAGCCCGCAAACCTTCACGTCTAAGAGCTTTGCAAATTATTGCTAGAAAACAAATAAAGAACCACACGATTGCTAAGGGGATAGCCTAAGATTTTATAGCAATCGAGGATGAGTACTAACCCTAATGGGTTTCCTCTTAATCACCGCCTTTCTTCTTTCCAGAATCGGAGTCATTCTGGAATTTCCTAATTGTCTTCGAACTTTTCTGCAGAAACTGCACTTTCCTGATTTCTGTCGATCAGGATGTTTGCCGAGACGCCGTCAACAATGTCACACAAGGTGTCGCAGAAGATGCTTCGACATTCTTTGTGACATGTTCTCTAGTTCCTTTAAAAATCAGCAAATCTCTAAAACCATCGTAACTACAATCTCCCTCTTAGGCTATTTTTAAGGACAGTATTCTTTGTCGCATTCTGCGTCGCATTTGTCGTCGATGCACACGATCGGCAGTCATCAAGTCTTTGTTTGTGTTTTGCCTCTCGTACCGTCTTTTGCGCATAGTGTGTATCACCGCGCGTATCATCGTGTCTTCGCGTCGTCTCTATCTTACTCCCCCTTGCTGACTAAAAAAGAGCAAAAATGTAAGCAAATATTTGTAACAAACAGGGTAATAAGAAACCAACAAAAAATTAACTCACACATACTCCTGATCAGCAGTCGAGAATAAGTGTGAAATAGTGTTTAACAAATATTACAAAATAAAGGTGTTTAGTTGTTCGGTAATTAGAAAGTTCTTAAAAATCAAACAGAGCTGCTGCTGGAACTAGCAGTCTCTTCGTCAGTAGTGTCAGTGGAGGCATCTTGAGTAGCGTCTTCGGCAGCATGTGGTGGAGAGGAGGAATCATCATCTTCTGAGCCTGGAGGAGACATTGATTTCAGCAGGTTGGCATAGTGTGTTCGTCGCTGGGAGAGATGCTTAAAAGCTGTCTTCAGATTGACGATGTCCTTGTCAAGCACGACTATCTCTCTTCCAAGCATAACTGCATCCCTGCTGGTGGTCTTGGTTGGAGGGGCGGCACTTGTGGCTCGACTGGTCGTTGCCTTGGCTTCTGGCTTGACAAGATCAGGAGCATGCTTGCTCTCAAACAGCTTGTGGCTCACCACAATCAGTCCTCCGCGTTTGCCAACCTTATCCGTTGTCTTCAACACTCTGGGGTGTTGATGTACAAGTAGCTCTGAGATAAGGGAGGAAAAGGCAATAGGTATTTTTACAGCAAGTGATCTGGCATGTCGAATAAGATGATCAATAACAAACTGCCCAAAATCAAGGGTAGACCCAGTACCTATTTGGAAGATGAGTATCGCCAGTTCTAGTTTGATGGAGGATGCGTGTGTGGAGGGAGCCCAGTTTGCTACTCCGATACGAAAGAGAATGGAGTACTTGGATGTGAGGTCTGAGGCTGCCACAGTGCCCTTGGTAGGCCACATTCTGCTTTTGTCTCCGGTAATCTCCTTGAGGACCTTGTTCAGGTCAGGTGGAGGCACAGAACGAACACGCTTTCTCCCTAGGAAGGAATTAATGATGTAAGAGGAAATGTTGAAACAAAGGCCTCTGACATATACCTTCTCACAATCCGGATCATCCGGAGTACCAAACCCAGTAGGCAAATTAGCAATGAATTCCTTGACCAATAGGGGATAGTGGTTACCAATGTCCGTGATGGTCTTCATAAGCTCTGCCTGCTCCAGAAGTTGGACAATGGCTTCTAGTCCCAGTAGCTCCGATGACAGGGTCTTCTCGAGATACGCTGTTCTCTGGAACACGAATTCCCATCGTTTCGCACCGTCCGCCGAGTGAAACGACACATTGTCGTAAGAAACACTCGAGGTGTTCTTGCCCGTCTTCAGGCTTTTTCCCTTCTTTGCTTCCCTTGCAGTAACCTCCTCTACATTGTCATCCGTTTCTTCATCCACCAATCTCCTTTTGGAGACAACTCTCTTCCCCTTTTCCTTAACGGACATCTTCTTCTTCTTATTACTGGGGCCTCCAGTATCTTTCACCTCCTTCATTTTCTTAGTTTCTTTGAGTTTTTTCAACCATCACTGCTAGACTTTCATTCTCTTCTAGTACCTTCTTCTTCAGGGATGACAACACCGTGTGTGCTGTCTCAGTAGCATCTTCTGTACCATCTTCTCTGGTATCCAGAGGCGCTTCTTCTGTGTTATTGGCGGCGACAATGTTGTCCTTCTCTCCTTCTTCCAGATCGGTATCCCCGTCTCTGGTTCCGTTTTTCTCAACTTCTTCCTCGGCTTCTTCCGAGTCAGCGACTTCTTCTTCTACCACAACCTCCTTTGTGGCTTCAGGAATGACATATGTTGCAACTTCTTCCTCTCCTTCTCCTTCAGCAATACGCTCCAACCCATGACTGACCGGGGTCATGTCTTCCTTTTCTCCTTCAGGATTTATCAGTTCCTCCACCACACCTTCTTGAGGTGGGTCTTGATTTTCCAGCAGCGACTCCAACAAGTCACTATTTCTAGAGGTATCGGTGTTTAAAATAATGGAGGAGTCGATACCTGTGACATTTGCTGCTACTAGAACAGGAACAATCTGCATGGAAGCTTCTCGATTTCCTTGGCCAAGATTAGTCTCCCTTTCTGGCCTTGTTAGGTCTGTCATGGAGAATGCAGAGCTTCCGATTCGAGACCGTTTGGGAACTCAGGAGAAAATGGGCATTGGTGTTTCCTCCGGCGGGGTTTCTTTGGGAGATTCCTCGGTCTTCTTCTGCGTTTTTGGCCCTTTGATTCGGACTCCATGCTTGTTGGTTTTTGGATTGCTGCTCTTGGAGCTTTTTGCTTCTGCCTTCTTGGGTTCGGATCGTTGACTACTAGTGGTCTTCTTTGGTGCTAGAGTGCTTCGAGTCTTCACCATGTTTGTGTAGGTTGTGAGGTTTTTCGTCGTAGAGTGTGAGAGGTGAGGGAGATGAGAGCGAAAATGAGAAGAGGCAGACTAGGTTTTGATTTTGAAAAGAGGTTTGATTCAAATCAAATCTGTTGGAGACCGAGCATATCTTGTGACCTTTCCTTTCTTTATATGGATTTTTGTATGCTTGGCCCAATGGCATGTGTTGGGATTTTGGACCGGTTCATGAAGAGGCACCAACTAACTACTCTCAACCGTTTCTGCAACTTCTATTGCTCGCTGATGGTGCACAGACCAAGTGACGACCTAAGGTACTCAAATATCCTCGCATCTAATGCCTTCGTGAAAATATCAGCAAGTTGCTTCTCTGTATGGATGTGCTCTAGGAAGATCTTCTTATCTTCGACCAGCTCGCGAATGAAGTGGTGTCTAATGTCAATGTGCTTGGTCTTGCTGTGTTAGACATGATTTTTGGAGATGTTGATGGCACTGACATTATCACAATATAAAGTCATGGCTTCTTGTCTGACATTGTATTCGACTAACATTTGCTTCATCCATAGCAATTGCGTGCAGCTACTCCCGGCAGCGATATACTCAGATTTAGCAGTGGACAAGGCAACACTGTTTTTCTTTTTACTAAACCAAGATATGAGTTTATTGCCAAGGAAGAAGCATCCACCAGATGTGCTCTTCCTATCTACTGTGTTTCCAGCCCAATCAGCATCACATTACCCCACCAGGGTAGAAGATGTATCGAATGAGTATAATAAAACCAAGTCGGTAGTCCCAGAGATATATCTTATAATTCTTTTAGCTTGGGATAGATGACTAACCTAAGGATTAGCTTGATATCGTGCACATACTCCTACAGAGTAGGCAATATCTGGTCGACTGGTAATAAGGTAGAGAAGACTCCCCATAATGCTTATGTATAGGTGTTGGTCGACGGCTTCTCCTGGATCATCTTTAGTTAGCTTGATATGTGTAGCTGCAGGTGTCCGTTTTAGTGAAGCTTTCTCTAGCCCAAATTTCTTGATAATATTCTTCGCATATTTGCTCTGAGAGATGAAGATGCTATCTTTTAGTTGTTTGATTTGGAAGCCTAGGAAATAGGTAAGCTCTCCCACCATGCTCATCTCGAATTTTGATTGCATTTGTTGAATAAATCGCTCTACCATCTTTCTTGACATCCCTCCAAAGACAATGTCATCAACATATGTTTGAGCTATCATCAAATTCCCGTCCTCATTCTTCACAAATAAAGTCTTGTCGACTCCCCCTCTAGTGTAGCCGCTTTGAATTAGAAATTTTGTGAGCCTTTCATACCAGGCCCTTGGTGCTTGTTTCAATCCATAGAGAGCCTTCTTGAGTTTATACACATGATCAGGGGAGTGAGTATCAACAAATCCTTTAGGTTGCGATACATACACTTCTTCGTTGAGATCTCCATTCAGGAAAGCACTTTTGACATCCATATGGTAAAGCTTAATCTATAGATGGCATGATATCCCTAGTAGGAGACGGATTGCTTCAAGTCTTGCTACAGGAGCAAAGGTCTCATCGAAGTCGACTCCCTCAATTTGAGTATACCCTTGAGCAACTAACCTGGCTTTGTTGCGAGTGATGTTTCCAAGCTCATCAGACTTGTTTTTGAAGATCCATTTTGTGCCAATGATATTTTCTTCACTTGGTTTGGGCACCAGTTCCCACACCTAGTTCTTCTCAAATTGAATCAGTTCCTCTTGCATAGCATTGACCCAATACTCATCATTGATGGCTTCATTGATATTTTTGGGTTCAGTCTTTGAAACGAAGCATATATTCCCTATCACCTCGTTGTAGTCTTTAGGAGTTTTTGACCGAGTCTGTATGCCTTCATTTAGGTCTCCAATTACTCCAGAGATAGGATGGTTAGCCTGGATTCTTCGCGAGGGATTCTTATCGTTGGTTTCAGGAACTGTCTCATCATTATTGAAATTTGGACTAGTATCGTTGTTTTCAGATTTGCTACTAGCATCTTTTCTGACATCTGTAATAGTATCCTTCCTACCAGTGTTGGGATAGACTCCGTCTTCGTCTATCGTATCTTCTGAGGCATCTTCACAGTAATCATCAACAACAACATTGATTGATTCCATCATGGTCTTGGTTCGTTTGTTGAAGACCCGGTACGCACGACTATTCCTTGAGTAACCAAGGAAGATGCCTTCATCCCTCTTTGGATCAAGCTTTCGACGAGGCTCTCTATCAGCCAGAATATAACAAGTGGATTCAAAGATATGGAAGTACTTAACATTGGCTTTCTCCCCCTCCATATTTCATAATGAGTTACTAACATACCTGGTCGGAGAGTGACTCGATTGTGGATATGGCAAGCAGTGTTAAGTGCTTTTGCCCAAAAGTGAGTTGGTATGTCCTTGGCCAACATCATAACTCTAGCCATCTGCTGTAGAGTCCTGCTTTTGCGCTCAACAATGCCATTCTGTTGGGGAGTGATTGGTGCTGAGAACTCATGATTTATCCCTTCTGAGTTACAGAATTATGCAAATTTGCTGTTCTCGAACTCTCGACCATGATCACTACGAAGGCGAATTATTTTGCCAATTGTCTCCCCTTTTTCTCGTTGGACCTGGATGCATAGATTCTTGAAGATCGAGAAGGTATCTGATTTGTCACGAGGAAAGTCAACCCATGTGTATCGTGAGTAATCATCTACACACACAAAGACATAGCGTTTTCCTCCAAGACTTTCTACTTGCATTGGCCCCATGAGGCCAACTTGTATTAACTCAAGCACTTGAGAGGTGGTGATATGCTGCAGCTTCTTGTGTGACATCTTGGTTTGCTTTCTAATTTGACATTCTCCGCAGATTTTTCCTTCCACGATTTTCAGGTTTGGAATTCCAGTAATGGACTGTTCGGAGATTGCCTTCTGCATACTTCTAAGATTTAGATCTCCAAGCTTTCTGTGCCACAGTTTGGTTTCTTCTGCTTTGGAGACAAGACACTTTGCTGCTTCGATATGTGATTTGGGCGACTAGATGTAACAATTATCCGTTGAGCGAACTCCTTGTAGAATAGTGACTTGATCAAAGTCTTTAACTATACAGGCTTCTTTAGTGAATTTCACTTCTGAACCCAGATCACAGATCTGGCTAATGCTAATCAGGTTTGTCTTAAGTCTTTCTACAAGTAATGCTTTAGTTAGGCAAGTGGCTCCTGGATGCTTGAGTACTCCTTTTCCAATGATTCGAGCTCGAATCCCATCTCCAAAAGTAACATAGCAGTTTGTATATAATTTGAGATTGGAAGGAAACTCTGCAGTACCTGTCATGTGTCGAGAAGATCCATTATCGAGATACCAGTCCTTGTTTGTTGAGGCACTTAAGGATGTATACGCAACATTAGCTCGATAGACTAGATTCTTAGGTCTCCATTCAAGGCGGGATGTTTTCTGAGGAGTTGAGAGATGCCTTTGATGTCTCCTTTGTCTCTGTGGTAGGTGAGCTTGCTTCCTCCCATGGAGTTGAAAACAAAATGGTCTGATGTGACCTCGTTGACCACAGTAGTGACATATCCACTGATATTGATAGGCTGGTTTTTTGTAGTATTGTTGTCTGCGTGGAGGATGTCTTTTGATCGTTGCTTGACAAGAACATGTTGTAGACGATGTCATGACATTTGTTGTAGGTCGTCATGTAGGATGTGTTGGGGCATCTAGTGGTTTCTTGTCAATCATGGCTTGTTGTGGGACAAACTTCGTCACTGCTGTCGAGGGGATATCATGTGTGTACCCTAGTCCCGTCGTATCCTTAGACTGCTTTCCTACTGATAGGATTTTTTTTCAAGGTATTATGTGCTAGGATTCATCATCTTTACCGATTTAGTCATAAGACTGACTTCTCCATTAAGTCTGGTGATTTTGCGTTTTAGCTCCACGATCGTCTCTTGAAGGCTAGATTTGTTGTTGGTAAGACTGATGATTCGTTCTCCTTGTTGGTCAAGGATCAGAGTTTCCTTGATCCATCTGGTGTGTAAGCTTTTGTGTGCCTCGACTAGTTGCTCTTTAGTCCAATTCTCATTTGGAGTTGGATGGGGGTGATCATCATTGATATTGGCAGAATTATCAATTTTACATGTAGAAATAGTAGTAGTGAAAGCAACAAAGTTGCTTACCTCTTCAGATCCACTATCTTCATTGTCATCATCTGATAGGGTGGCATTATATCCTCGTTTTTGTTGTTTGAGGAAATTTGGACATTATCTGCGAAGATGGCTGAATCCTTCACATTCATGGCATTGAAGTCCTTTGTTCTTGTTGTTTTCTTCTCCATTCATGTTTGGTCTGTCAAGACTTCCTCCTGTTTGAGCTTTTTGTGGAGTTTTGTTTCTGGCATTTGTTGTGACATTCCGTCCACCCATTCGACTGAATTTTCTCATGACTTTGTTGTAATTTTTTGTGAGAAGGGCCATTGTAGCGTCGATGTCTTCTTCGGAATCAAAATCCTCAGGTTTTGGTTGCTTGTGTGTTGAGCTTTTGAAAGCAACTCTTTTATTCTTTTTGTCGATATTGGGTAGAGATAACTCATAGGTCATTAGAGACCCCATTAGCTCATCGAATTTTAAAATCTTGAGGTCATGAACTTCCTCAATTGCAGTGATCTTCATCTTAAATCTAGGGCTAAGAGCACGCAGGGTTTTTCTAACCAGTTTTTCATTAGACATTGATTCTCCCATAGAGTAGGATTCATTGGCTAAATCACGAATACGAACATTGAATTCTGCAATTGATTCGTCCTCTTTCATGACGAGGGCTTCGAAGTTGGTTGTCAGGTATTGCAGTTCTTGTTCTCGAACCTTAGTTGTTCCTTCATATGCAACAGCCAAGATATCCCATGCGGATTTGGTAGTTGTGCATGTGTTGATTAGTCTGAATACGTTTTTGTCAACACCGTTGAAGATAGCATTCAGAGCTCGAAAATTTCCTAGTGATTCTTCGTCTTCATCATCAGTCCAGTCTTTTTCTGGTTTTGGACCGATATGGTTACCATCATTGTCACTGAGTTGTGAAGCATTCCAACCATTAATTACAGCCTTCCATGTTTTGTTGTAAAGTGACTTCATGAAGGCACACATTCGAGCCTTCCAATAGCCGTAGTTGCTTCCATCTAGAACAAGTGGTCGATTGATGGATCCTCATTCTCTGGTATTGTCCATCTTGATCAAAATATTTGTTTAGGAATTCACCTAAAGCTCTAGGTGCCTCCTCTGTTACCAACTGAAATTTTGATCAACTAGTCGTGCAAGATGTCACACACAATGTTACGTATGAAGCTATAACACTGTGTATGACTTCTTGTGTAGATAACGTAGGACAGAAAATATAAAGCTATAAACAATGACACATCATATTGTTTACCTAGTTCGGTGCAACGTCACCTACGTCTGGGGGCTCTCAGCCTAGTGGAAAGGTTTCACTTATCAGTAATCCATCAGAACATACAAGTACCTGTGATCAACCCTAGATCTGTACTTTATGCTGCATTTTACAGTGCAACCTATCTCAGGGTCTCCCCCTGAATCCAAGACTGTCTTGATTCCACTCTTCGAGCAATCGCCTTGCTCTGTCGGTTCAAGTCTCAGTTGAACTTGGTGGTTGCGTCCAGTCTTCACTGACGCGATCAGCAAACCCTCAATCACCTAACTCTCAATAGTTATGTGATGCACAATATCCTCAGCTCAATCTGCAATCTTACAGCCCGCAAACCTTCACGTGTAAGAGTTTTGCAAATTATTGCTAGGAAACAAATAAAGAACCACACGATTGCTAAGGGGGTAGCCTAAGCTTTTATAGCAATCGAGGATGAGTACTAACCCTAATGGGTTTTCTCTTAATCACCATCTTTCTTCTTTCCAGAATCGGAGTCGTTCTAGAATTTTCTAATCGTCTTCAAACTTTTCTGCAGAAACTGCACTTTCCTGATTTCTGTCGATCAGGATGTTTGCCGAGACGCCGTCAACAATGTCACACAAGATGTCGTAGAAGATGTTTCGACATTCTTTGTGACATGTTCTCTAGTTCCTTTAAAAATCAGTCAATCTCTAAAACCGTCGTAACTACAATATTGATTGTCAGAATCTCCAATAGTGACCACATTACCATTTGCAATATCTTTTTTGACTTTATGTATATGAAAAGTTGAAATAATTTGAACCACTTATTAGTTACATCCAATGGATATAATTTATTCTTATATTTATATGTAAACAGGTACTTGTCATGGAGTGCATCCCTCAGTGATAGATGTAGAGAGAAAATATCAAAAACTAAATTCTCAAGGACTTAAAATATGTCATACCATAAGTGTGGCAGCCATAAGCACTAAATGGGTAGGGGGTATAGAAAAGAAATGATGATATTGGAATTTTCCGTTTGATTATGCAATGGAAAGGGGTTTGTGTGGAGATCTAAATCTAATACCACTAAACCATTCAAAGCTTTATAGAGTTTTTAGGGTCATAGAGAGATTGATGAATGAAGTATGATGGATTAGTGAAGTGGAGGCACAAAAGTTGCATGCTAGAGGATGGAGCATGCCTAGTCAAACCCATCCATTACCTTCTTTTCCATTAAAACTACCCACTTACTACGATACATTAGTTTTATTTACTATAATCATCCAATCGCTTATCTCTTACTTCCCTGCATCTCTATCCCATTAGTATTATAAGAAAATAATATATCAGGACATTACCTATAAATCCTTGAAAATTGAAAAGGTTAGGTCTAGATAAAGACGATACAATTAAATAATCTACTGTAAAAGTAGTTAAGCTCTGCTAGTGTATTGTTTCTTAAGAATGACATCACAGTGGGCATATATAATTATGTATTTTTGAATATGCATTATTCTCACTCTGCTTTTGTTTTTGTTTTAATTCTAGTTTTGAAAAATTTATACTTTCTCTCATCTTTTTTTCATCATGATCAAATATTCATGTTTACCAAACTATTTTAAATTTAAATATATTTGTTTTATAGATATTATGTATATAATAAGAACTTTTTTTGAAACAATGTAATAAGATAATTAATATAAATACATAGTGTTTGTAAGATTAAATTAATTCGCTCTTCTTAATATTTTGTGAAAATTTTAGAGCCACAAGTTTGTAACTTGCAAGAGGTGAAGGATAATCAATATGTTCATGTGCCTTTGAAGTACGTGGAATCAGCAAACACTATTTTAATACATTATACATTGCTGAATAATAGTGTATTTTTTGGAATTGTTTGCTCCTTTCGTAACATGTAAGTATTGATGTCTCAGTCACTCGATCATACCTAAACCACATCACTCTTGACTTTTGATTAATTATGTGTAGTAGAGCATCTATTTAAACAGGATAATCGCAATATACAATCATTATATTTGAAGTGTAAACAATTTACAACCATATATTTATAAATGTTGCCTTATATAAATTTCAATTAAAATTACGAAATATTTTTACGAGTAAAATTGTAAATCAAATGAATATTTTTAATTTTTATTTTCTATCAAATTATGACTTTAAAGTGTGTATGACTATTGACCCAGGAATTTCCCAGTTATAGGGACCCCATGGACAAGAGTGGAGAGAATCACCACAGGGTCAAGTATCCCAGCTGATATGCGTATATCAGAACTGTACAGAACAGAGCGTAGAGCATGGGACAAGGACAGGTTTTATGCACTTTTCGATCAGGCCACTAGGAATAGAATATTCTCTACGAAACCAGGGACCACTGGTACTAGGAAGCAGATATAACGGGAGAATACACGGTCAGAAGCTCATACCGTGCACTATGTCATCAAGGAAATATTTGATCTCCTATAGCACAAGTAACTGGTTGGAAGGAGGTGTGGAAACTGCGAGTCCCCCCAAAAGTAAAAGTATTTACCTAGAGGGTGATCTCAAACTTTCTTCCGACTAGGACACGCATGACTGAGAAGGGGATCTCAATAACCACCCACTGTCCACTTTGTGGAGTTTTGGAAGAGACAACAGACTGTGTCCTCTTCAAATCCAGGGTGGTGGCTCCAATATGGGGGGTGGGGGACAGACTGCTACGAAGGATCAGGGAAAAAATGGAGTCGGACCCAAAATTTGTGGACTGGACTGCTTGGGTGGAAGGGGAGGACGATTCAAGCCTTTTGGCCATTACTCTTTGTGCGATATGGGGAGCACGAAACTAATATGTGTGGAAAGGAGTAGATTTCCATCCGGCGAGAGTGGCTGCAATGGTGAAGGGGCTAAGGAGAATTTGGGCTGCGGCGAAGACCTCGGGAAGATCCTTGTCACCAGATCAACTTGTGGCCGTATCTCCAGGAGTTTGGACTCCTCCGGCCCTAGGAAGACTCAAGATAATTGTCGATGGGGGAGAGGATGCAGTGAGGGGGTAGTGGAGTATTGGACAACAGAACAGTGGGAGCTCTTTGCAGACGCTTTATGGGACATCTTCATTTCGAAGAGGTGGAGGTTGTGGGTGTTAGGGAGGCATTATCATGGGCGAAAGGAAACAATTGGAATGAGGTGTTGTTTGAATCAGATTGTCTAAGAGTAGTAGATCAGGTCATGTATCATAAAAAATGCAGGAACATATTCGGAGGAATCATCTATAACTGCAAGCGAATCCTATCTGGGCCAGAGATCAATTTCTCCTTATCTTTTGCACGTCGTTCATGTAATAAAGTGGCTCACAAATTGACCAAATTTGCTTAAACTAATAGTAATTGAGATTATGGTGAGGGGTCTATCCCACCATCTGTATCTTCAACTGTCCAGCTTGATGTCGGGTTAGTTGCTGTTTAATATATAATTTTTTTTTCATTTAAAATTAAAATGCATGTATTAATTGATATATTTACCGTAAATTAAATTAAATCTGTAATTTAATTTTGTTTTTTTTGAAGTTCCTACCTGCCCTTACATTGCCCGAAGGCCAACCCACCTAAGCCTACATATTCCACCCAAACTCAATCCTCCTGTAAAAGCAAAATTCGCCAAAACTCCTGACCACTAGTGATCAGTTAGAGCCTCCTATAACCACCTCGCCAAGTAAGCTTTTACAATAACTAAAACTAGTTAAATTTATTGAGCTCAGAATAAATTTTCATATTTAAATTGTAAACCTGAACTTGAATTTGGGAGGTCTTAAACTAGAAGCTAGAAAGAAGAGAGAGAGTGAGAGTAAAATAGTATGGTTTGAAAATTTAAATTTTAGGAAAAAATGTTTTTGTCTTTTAATTTGCGGAATTAAATACTTTTTTGTAAATAACTTATATGAGAAAGTGAATTCTCGATATGCACTCGTCTCAATTATCTATGAATACATCTTAGTTAGAAGTCTAAAAGGTTGTTACAATTTTATTGTTTTCATTCTTGAATTTGAAGCAAAAGAAAATAATTTTTCACGTACATATGTGCACCGACTTTTCAAGCAAATGAGTCGACCTATATGTTTAGTGGATCGAGCCACAATATAGTAAAATCTTACTGAATTATATATATTTCAAATTTGCATCTTTAGTACAAACATTTTTTGTATTTGACTAAGGAGTCATTTTTATTAAATTACCATAAATATGATGTTGAGAAATTAAGAAGGTAATTTCTTTATGCACATGTTCGTAAGAGGTAAATTAAATAGTATATAATTTGTTAACGGAATTCGGCCAATTATGTTAATGTATTCATATGTATTGCAAATCTATTTATAAAAGGGTTAATTACACTATGTTCATATAAAGTAGGCGGTTTTCCGCTTTAATACAGTTAAAATAAAAGGTTTACATTGAGATTAGCTAATTGCGTTTTTTACACTATTCTCTAATACCGTTAAATATTGGATGGAAAACTTAATTTTTTTCAAAAAAATGAATACCCCCAAATTGATTCGAAATCAATTCAACATGATTTGTCTCGAACCGGTAATAAACCATAATGGGATATGTATGAGAAATTAGTCTAGTTCGATGTGTCTATCTCCTTCCTCCCTTTCCTCGCGTTTCTCTGGCGCCAACAACAAATCCAGCAACACGTGAATCCATTCTAGTTTATTGTATAAGAACGGCCAATTATGTTTTCGTTTTCATACATAATGCAAATGTTGTTACGATATTGGTTGACTTATTTTTTGGCACTATGAGAGATGTCAAGCATCTGGTTAAGCAAGATGTCAAGAGTTATGTCACAACATCTTGTGCGTCGCATTATTAAAAAGTTTCCTTAATATGAAGATCGGCTGCGATTGAGAATCTGTAAGATTTCCAGCTGTATTCAAGACATTTGGAAAGTCTTGATTGTGTTATGATTCTGGAAAGATACCAGTCATGAGAGAGATTCTGAAAAGATATTCGGCGATAAGAAATTAGGAAACCTAAACTGATTAGGTTAAGAAAACCCTAATATGTTCCAGAATTATTGTAGTTGCTATAAAAGCTGAGGCTCCACCCTTAGTAGAACTGGCTTCTTTAGAAAACACACAAAGCTTTTAGACGTGAAGGTTTTGCGGGTTGAGAAGCTATGTGTTTCAAGAAGAACATTGTGAATCAGTACAATAATCGAGAGATCTAAAGTAAGTGATTGAGGGTTTTATTTGTATGCGTTATTGAAGCTTCACGCGCAAGTATAAACAACGACTTTTGACATCCGAGTAGGGTAAGTGCTCGTAGAGTGGAATCACAACGGGGTCTTGGATTCATAGAGAGTCTCTGAGATACGTTGTCACTAGTAATAGTAGCATAAGGTAGTGATCCGTGTGATGATCATCGATACTTGTATGTTTTGACTAATTACATTATAGAGAAACCTTTACATTGGTAGAGTGTCTCCAGATGTAGGTGAGATTGCACCAAACTGGGTAAACATATCGTGTGTCGTTGTTTACTATTTTTGTATTTTAAATGTTCATATTTTCCTACAAAAAAAGTTGTCAAGAATATTGTCTAGAAGACATTGTGTGTGACATCTTGTCCTGATCAACTAATCAACATTTCAATTAGTATCAGAGGAGGTACCTACAACTTTTAGGTGAATTTCAAAAGTTCTGATTGTCAGACATGGACAACTCTAGAGAAGGAGGATTTGTCAACTGTCCACCTATTCTGGATGGGAGTAACTATAGATACTGGAAAGCCCTTATGTGCGCCTTCTTGAAGTCTTTTGATAACAAGACCTGGAAGGCTGTAACAAATGGATGGAGTGCCTCAAACTATCAAGATGCTCTTGGCAATATCACATGTCCTAAACCCGAGATAGCTTGGACTGACGACGAAGATGAGGAAACCCTAGGAAATTCCCGAGCACTTAATGATATTTATAACAATGTGGATAAAAACATGTTCAGGTTGATCAACACTTGTACAACTGCAAAAAGTGCATGGGACATTCTAGCAGTAGCCTATGAGGGAACTACTAAGGTTCGAGAAAAAAAGCTCCAGTAGTTAAACACAAACTTTGAAGATCTCATCATGAGAGAAGATGAAACTGTATCTGAATTCAATGTACAAATTTGAGATCTTGCAAACGAATCCTACTCTTTGGGCCAACCTATGACTGATGAAAAACTCATGAGAAAGACTCTAAGAGCCTTGAGTCCAAGGTTTAAAATGAAGATCACAACCATATAAGAAGTCCACGATCTCAAAAATCTTAAGTTTGAGGAACTGATGGGCTCTCTAATGACTTATGAGTTATCTCTTCTGAAAATTGACAAGAAAAATAAAGGAGTAGCCTTCAAGAGCACCATTTAGAACCAAGCATAGCATGTATATTCTGATTCCGATGATGAAATTGATGTAACCATAGCTATGCTAACAAAAAAATTATAACATGATCATGAAGCGATTCAATCGGATGTCTGGGAAGATGTCAAAATAGATGTCAAGAACAAAATTCCACATAAAGTTCAAAAAAGTGGAAACTACGATAGGACCAACAAAAGTGATAAAGGAAACATCGACAGTCGAAGATTACAATGCCATGAATGTGAAGGGTTCGGACACTACCAAAGAGAATGTTCTAACTAACTAAGGAGACATGAAAGAGGCTATAATGCTACCTTATCTAATGAGGAAACTAAGGATAGTGAAATAGAGAAGATAGGTAATTTTGTAGCATTGACTGCTTCTATTTCGTCCAGCAAACCTGATTATCTTGGTAATATTGGTAACGACAAACAAGACTTCTCACCAGATGATGAATGGACTGATGATCAGCTAAACGAAACATATTGCATCCTCTACACCAAATGGATTGAGGAATCCCATATCCTAGACAAGCAGTTTGCTCAAATTATTACTCTTACTGATGACAAGTCTAGATTGATGGAGACCATTGTCGAGTTAAAGCGTGAGGTCACCCGACTAAATGGAATAATAGATCAAATGACCAAATCGGTTAAAATGATGAATTCGAGCACAGAAAGCCTTGACAAAATACTAACTATAGGGAAGTAGGCCAGAGACACAAGGGGACTTGGCTATACACATAATACCTCAAAATCTCAAACCAAGTTTGTTTCGCAACAAGTCCCAACTGAAGAAAAGGAACGTCTTTCGCAACACTCTAGTTCTGGTACGACGAAAGATGTCCCGACATCAAGTCCAACATGTTTCTGCCAGATACCAACCAAGGTTCCTCCTCATAATCGCCAACCAGTCAGGATACCTGCCCAGGGACCACGATGGATCTGCCATTACTGTGGAAAGAGAGGTCATATCAGACGATACTGCTATCATTTTCGCCTCCATATTCACAAAGGACAACACAGAATCACTCTCAACCTAGAGTTCAGAATCCAAAATGGCTGGAATGGAGACTGAAGAGCAAATCATATCAGGCCAACATTACCTATACCTCCATGTGTGCCTCGACTAATAAAGATTGGTACTATGATAGCGGATGCTCGCGTAACATGACAGGTACACGTGATTTTCTGACAAACATCAAACCATATATCAATTGTCATGTAACCTTTAGTGTGGGTTAAGGGTTCGTATCGTTGGTAAAGGACAACTTAGGTATCCTAGAGTGTCTTGCTTGACTGAAGCATTACTAGTCGAAGGACTTAAGGCGAACCTTATGAGTATCAGCCAGCTATGTGATCTGGATCTACATGTTAAGTTCACACGTTAAAATTGTGTGGTGAAGAATGAAGAACAGGAAGAGGTCATGTGAGGGGCTAGATCACAGGATAACTACTATCTCTGGTCACCAGATGGAAGCACCCAAAGCCCCAAATGCCTAATCACTAAAACCGAAGAAATCAAATTATGGCATCAGAAACTTGGACATTTAAATCTCCGTAGCATGCAAAAGGCCATCTCTAAAAAGGCCATCATTGGGTCCCAAACTTGAAAATTTGAGAAAAGGAAAAAATTGTGGAGAATGTCAAATATGTAAAAAAACGAAGATGTCTCACAAAAAGGTGCAACATGTTACCACTACACGGTTCTGGAACTTCTACATGTAGACCTCATGTGACTTAAGCAGGTTGAGAGTCTAGGAGGAAAATGATGTGTTCGTTTGTGTTGATGATTACTCAAGGTACACTTGGGATGATTTGGTTCGAGAGAAATCATATGCATTCTCTATCTTCAAAACACTGTGCATTTGGGTTCAACGTAAAAAGGGGGACAGATTTGGGAAAATAGTCCGTCTACAAAGTGATCATGGGAGAGAATTCGAAAACAGCAGGTTTGCTGAATATTGCAACTCAGAAGGAATAACTCATGAGTTCTCGGCCCTGATTACACCTCAACATAACGGGATTTTCGAACGCAAGAACCGAACATTACAAGAAATGGCTAGAGTCATGATGTTGGCTCAAATCATGCCTACTCACTTTTGTGCGGAAGCACTTAACACCGCATGCCATATTCACAATCGAGTTACACTACGTCTAGGTACGTCTGTTACTCATTATGAAAACTTGAGGGGGAGGAAACCAAATGTCAAGTACTTCCATATTTTTGGGTTCTGTATGCTATATATTGGATGACAGGGAACCTCGCCAAAAATTGACCCAAAGAGCGATGAAGGCATATTCCTTCGATACTCAAGAAATAGTTGGGCTTATCGAGTTTACAACAAATGCACCAAGAAAATGATGGAGTCAATTAATGTGATCATAATTGACGACTATGAAGATGTCACGAAGAATGTCTATGAGGAAGATGAAATACTCTCAGAGGTTGCCCGGAAGATGTTAGGAAAAATGATGATGGCGATCCGAAAACAATGATGTCAAGAAAGATGTAGAAGACAAAATGGACGTGAAAAGTGCATTCCTGAATGGGTGTCTTAAGGGGGAAGTCTATGTTGGTCAACCTAAAGGGTTTGTGGATCCACATTCACCCGATCACGTGCACAAACTCAGAAAAGCTCTCTATGGGCTGAAATGGGCACCTAGAGCATGGTATGAACGTTTAACTAATTTTCTGGTATAGAGTGGCTACACAAGAGAGAGAGTTGATAAAACCATATTCGTGAAGAATGAGGATGGAAAATTGATTATCGCCCAAATATATGTCGATGACATTGTCTTCAGATGAATGTCAAGAAAGATGGTGGAACAATTTGCTCAACAAATGCAATCAGAGTTTGAGATGAGCATGGTCGGTGAACTTTGTTTCTTTATGGGATTTCCATTAGATTAAATCAATAGATACTATAGCTAAACCACATCACATTTGTTGAACTTGCCAAACTTTATCAACATCGTGTGACCGACTTGAAATAAACTAGTTTGTTTTTCATGTAATTTTGATTCTCAAAATTGCATTAGCGAGTCACATATTTTCCATATTTGTCACACTTGGTGATCTTGAATTATTTGACGACACAACGAAGTCAAATATTTTTCATGTCACTACTCAAGTGCGTATGTTTAAGTTCATCTCAGAACTTCACAAATTTGCACAATTTCTTTCACATGTATGAGCTATATAACATCTTTGTATGTTTTGTATTTACCTTCTGACATACAAGTTAAAAAATAATCAAATGATTTTTCTATTTTTCTCTTTTGCTATGTAAAGACCTTGCTAGCTCATTGATGTTGTCGGATAATATGTATCCAACCTAGTCAAATCTCCTTATTTTTATCTCTATTTTTTCTTGAATTATTGGTTTTAAGTGAATAAAATGTTACTTTACCTCACAAATGGTCCGCGAAATATTTTTGATGAAAACAGGTCGAAAAGAGACGAAAATGAGCTAAAAATACAAAGGCGGGAAAAAGGAGCAGGGTTGCCGGTCAACCTACCGGATCCCACCCGGTAGGTTGGACGTAACCCGGCAACCCGCGGGAATTGAAGCGGAGCACGCAGAGAAGCCCGGGAGCTCACCTGGGGACCTGTCAGGAAAACCTGCCTGGTGGCCCCTGGCAGTTTCCCCCTTAACCCGGCAACTCGAAAGCAGCTCAAGAAAAAAAAGAGAGCATGCCGAGTTGACCTGCCGGGTCCCACCTGTTGGGTTTTTGTGCTCTAGCACAATGTATTTTCAATCTAATCATGTAATAAAGATTATTAGTTGAATAAAATCGGCATTCATATTACTAAGTGTTGTAGTAATATCTTAAGTATGATTTGATTTGTATCATTGATGTGTCAACACATAATAGTAGATCTACAGATCAGATAAAATCTTACTTAAGCAGTCCCCGATCAGAATAGCTTCATAAGAAGCGATCGGTATGGGTCTAACTCTAAATGATCACGCTCTACTGATCATGGCCAGAAGGGGGCCAGAGTTAGGTAATAGTATCACCAGTCAGGGGTGATATAGGACGACCCAATCATGAGTATGTTACATAGACACAGTCATGAACATACTCATATGTCGGATCATGAAATCACATCCTCAGACGGAAGGACCATTGAGGTCAATATGTAATGAGTGACGAGTTTGACTCAGTCTAACGTCTCCTGTAAAAGGGTTACAATAACGACTGTGATTGGCTCGATCACAAGTTACATAAGTTGACTCAATGGATCGCTGAAGGATTTATCCCTCATACGGACGTGTGAGCAGATATCAGTTTAGGCCACTTGAGGAGTACAACTGAAATACAATAGCATGGCCATGCAGTCGATACATAGTATCAGTTATAATTCAGTTAACTCAGAATCAAGAAACAGGACAATAGAACGAGGATGACTTATCTATGCCTCGTGGTTGTCAAAGATATCAAGAGGATAAAAGGATAGATTAATGTACGACAAGGTTAATTCGAAATCTCGATAATCACAAGCGTTGGGTAATCATGATGTCTTGCTAGAGGTCGCTCATGATGGAAAGGGTAAAATGGTAATTTTGCCAGTCCGCCGACGTGTCGTGAGCCTAGAGGGTCACACACTAAAGGTTGAGTAAAACGGATGAAATCATATGGAGGAATCATGAGAGAGACAAAATCCGGTTTTGGATTAAACCGGATTAGACCGATTTCAGTTTAGGATTAAACCGAAATCAAGAACGGTTTAGCAGGACTAATTAATTATAATCTAATTAAATTAGCTAAACTGGGCCTAGCCAGAATGGGCTAAGCCAGAATGGGCTTCTCTACACAATTAATTAAAAGCTTTGGGCTTTAAGCCCATTAAGGCCTTTAATTAATTAAAGTCCAAATAAGGGTTATAAAAGGGAAATTTTCAGATCTGAAAATCAAGTGATTAATTTTACAAACCCTAGCCGTCACTCTCTCTGTCTCCTTGGCAATTTACGGCCAGCTCCTCCCTTCCCCGCTCCGTCCGTTTTGCTTGCTTCGATCTTCTAGTAAGGATCGTTGTGAGTATCCCCGGATTGCTCTTCCTGTGTGGACGATTTTTAGAGGTTACTAAATCCTATTTAGTAACAGGTAGATTTTGATTCAAGGTAATTTATTGAATTTATTCTAGTCTAGATCTCATGATCAATTCATGATCATGCAAGATCCGTATTAAAACATGGAACTTTGAGATTAATTTCTTGTATGGGCATGAAATTAATTGTCTGGAACCCTCAAATAATTCCTTCACCACCTGGCAGGCTAGTCAAGATTAGCTCCTAAAAGAATGTTTTTTGGATATTTTTAACACTCCTATAAATACCCATACCCTCTACCTACAAAATGATCACCATTTAGAGAGAGAAATCAGATTGAGAGGGTAGTTTAGAGTGTGGAGAAAGGGGATAGTTGTGGTGATCAAGTGGAGGTAATTGGAGACGACTTGGAGGCGATTTCGACGAGATGAGTTCGAGGATTTGTGAGGTTGGTAGTATACTTGTTTAGGGTTTGTGTATTTTTCAGATTGTAATTGAGGATTGCATGATTGTATTGAGATTGAGAGTTGGGAATTATATTGAGGAATTATTTTTATGGTTTTTGTGTTGGATTGCATGATAGAAATGATGATGAGTTTTAGGGATATGTTGATTTATGTTTTTGATGCCATGATTAGCTAAATATTTAGGTCGGAGAAAGGGATTAAAAGTTAATTAATGGGTTTGTGAAATGAATTAAGACCTTAAATGTGAACTTAATGCTAGCTCTCCCAGTAGGCTTGAGTTTAGATCAAATCTAGGAAAAGAGGCGATAGTAATCAAAATATGTGGAATGTAGCATTTAAGGGCCGGACTTACACGATGTATCTTGGGGTTTGTAATTTGATTTGTGACGACTTCGTAATTGCAACCTGCAACTGAGGTACAGATGTCGTGGGTGCGGTTTACTTCCATAAGGTACCAATCTAAAGAGAGGGAGATTCCTACACGACCTTTAAAAAGTATCTAATTGGGTATCTTAGTTAATGGCCTGACTAATATATTCTAGTTAGACGAAACCCTTGTTGATGACTGGTGAAATTCCTGTGATTTTTGGGGTAGTTTTGGAACGTCTCAAGACTTAAATTCCATTTCTTAATATGCTTTCCCATAATTAATAATAAATCCGGTAAACATTGACTAAATGACATATCCCCCGAATTCCCGACTCCCCGGTCGCTTTTATATATTTGTTTACTCTCGTGTTAATTGCATATTTCTTGGGCTTGCATTATGTGAGTTATGACGATTGCATATTGTGCATGCTCGTGTTTGGTTTTCTCTCACCACCACTTTTCCAAAACCGACCAGACTCGCATAGTGGTCTTAAGCTTCTAGTATGCACGCCTTCTAGACAAGCACTCTCCCGATATTACTTGGAATAACCGGTGCACTTGCCGGCCACGTCACTTGTCACGTTGTTAAGAATTTTTCTTACAATTCTCAAGAATTCATTTAGATGATCTCAATTCATCTTGTTTGTCTAAATACACTAATTCTAAACTTTAGTGTAATACTCTTGTGTGTATCGAGATTTTTCAAATCATACACAAAAACTTTAGATACACTATTATTTTGTGCACGTCCAATGAAGACATATTCAACTGTTTTGTTCATGTCCAATGAAGACATATTCATTGGAATTGAAGTCAAAAATTATGCTGAGCACCCCCACACTTCCAAGTAACCGTAGGTTATCGCTTATTTTTATTACCTCACTCAGAGTTTTCTCAATTTTAATTTATGTTACCTTATTTTAAAGGTAATTTGCTGAAAAATTATTGTCTCCCGCACATGTATTGTGGTGACCCGAAAAATTTATAATTATCACACACTTCTCTCATACAGTGTCATCACTTCTTTTCAACAACACAATTATATTAACAATATGAGAACATGAATACTTCGTGTGTTGGATAAACAAATACCAATAATTTCAACATATTTATCTTAAAGTCATTTCTTCCCATGAACATGACTATTAAGCTTATTCTCATTATTGCTGTTAAGCAAATATACACACCAATGTACTTTCAAACTAGAAGTCACAAAATATATATTTACATCTCTTATCCGAGCGAATTGTATATCACAATATCTATGTGAATTAGCTCAAGAGATTCAACTCGTCTTCCAACAATTTGAAAGACATTTTCTAATTTCTTTTGTCTACACAAAATTCATATTTGTGTTTACTAATCTTGAAAGATGGTAGGTGGCCCAAGTGAATTAATTAAAATATAAATTATAGCCCACTCAAGCATATATATTGAAATTCTGAATCGTAGCCGAGTCAGGAAGTTGAACACAAAGTCTGTAACTTGTGTATCGACTTCTTGTGGAAACAGTAAGCAAAGTAATAGACAGATAATAATCACGACACCAGAGATGATTACCGAGTTCGGTGACTCCGCACCTACGTCTGGGGGCACTTTGCCAGTGGAAAGGTTTTTCACTATCAGGTAGTCAATAGTACAACTTCAAGCCCAACTAGCTATCACACAAGCTATTGTCCTAAGCTACTATAGATCTCACCGTGAATCGCCTCGACCAGGAGCCTCTCCCCCTGTCTTTGAGATTCCCTCAATTCCACCCTTCGAGCAAGCCTATGCTCGGTGTCGTTGTCTTCTTGGACGGAGTTGTGAATCTTCAATCACAAACAAAAACCCTAACCGACCCAAACACTTAGTCTTTGCGACTCAAGGTTTGATCGGAGCAAAGATTCGTTCTAATGAATCTTACTCAGCCTCTCAAAACGCCGATGGTGCACGGTTAAGAGCTCTGAGAAATCTTGCAAGTGTTAGAACAAGAACGGATGATCTGCTAATGGGAAGCCAAGGGCTTTTTATAACAGCTCACATTCCTAATCCTTCTTGGATCAGGAACAAGAAAGTCAGGCAAGTTGTTGCCGCCTTCCATGACAGCTGGAAGTCGTCTTGCCTGTTCTGACTTCCTGATGAAATCAGGCAAGTCTAGTTGCCGCCTTAGTTGCCTCTTTTCGCTGACGTGTATCTGCCAGCTGGAAGTCGTTTGACTTGTCGACGTCACTCTCTTGCGCTCCAAGTCTTCGTGCCGCCTTTCTTCTTTCGCTCCAAGCTTCGTTGAAATAGGAAAGCTTCAGACTTTCCTAATCTGCGGCTCGTAACAAGTCGCTCCACATGTCATACAGCATGTTACTCGACTTCTTACTTTTGCGCTAAAAAATCATGCCAACTATTAAACGTAGCAACATATATGAAAGACTTTTCTCCGATTAAACCACATAATGACATTTTTCATTTATTTCTATCATGCCATCGATTATATAATCTTCGTCCACATAATTTCAATTTGGACGAATCAATTACACTATGGAAACTATGAGTACCAAATAGTGTACCAACAGTTGCATTGTTTCTCATTTCGCACATACAACACATTTGATCATTATGATGACATATTCCAAAACCATAATTTTAGGTGAGATAGGTGCATATGTACACTCTCCCAATAATCAATAATTTTTAGATTATGATTTCAATTCCATCTAAACAACTATAACTTCAAACAACATGTCAAACCAACACTTTTTGAGATTTTGATAGCCCAAAGTTCATTTTTAAGATTGCAACATAACTAAATCATCACTTATCTCACAACTTTATTGATATGATTGAATATGAAAAAAAAAAAATTATTTTCATTTTTTCAACCTAATCATTATCAACTCAAGAATAAAAGCATCATTTCATTCAACTTAATCACATTCAGTTCATATTAATATTATTTATCTATTAATGAATGAAAACTATATTTCATTCAAATGAATCATATTCAACTAATATAACTTTTCAACACATGAATACACTCATGTTTAATTCATCATTTGTCAATTCATGAATAATACAATTTTTTTATTTTTCCATTGTTCATACTCAATTTATATTTATATGATTCTTGAGCTCGTGAATGAAATCATTATATCATTCAACTCATATTATCCAACAATTCGTGATGATCAATTCAAATTATGAATCATTCAAGTCAATTATATAATTAAGATTTTCAACCCATGAATGAAACTAATATCATATTCAATTTTATTGATATGATTATGATTCATCATTACATCATTACGTTTCATTCATGTTAATCAATTCATATGATTTCACAAACCATATATATATAAATCAGGGGAAAATGTCCAAACGTCCAAACTATATAACATGCAGTGAAATGTTGTATAACCACGTAGAACATGTAGTGCAATGTTGTATAACATGTTGGACTTGTGCAAAATTTAAGCAATGTATAACATGTAGTGCAATGTTGTATAACTGTCACGTGTCGCAATCTAAGATAACGCGCGTCTCAAATCTGACGGTTATACATTGGTTTGGACGTTTGGACATTTTGGGTGAGTTTGTATTGGAGTGCATCCCTATATATATATATGGATGGTATTGGCTACAAACTTCTCATCTGGTGTCAAAACGTCCAATTCATCTCCCAACCGTCTGATTTGCGCATAGCGAAGGAGATGATGACACATGTAACCACGCGGATTGGGAGGGAGATAACGTGCGCTGCCGGAGCTGTTAGAGTGTTGGTATGTAACATACTTATTCCGCGTGTGTAACCATTGTGTGTGTGTAACTGACCAGTTGTTACTGTGTAACACCTTCCAATAGTGCGTACATGTGTTCGGTTTTATGAACGTGTATAACACCTACAATATAATTCTATAACCATTCATGTATAATGTAAAACCATAATTGATCTGTGTAAGTGTTGAATTGTATAACAATGGTTACACACGTGAAACAAGTATGTTACACACCAACACCCTAACTCCGCCAGCGACCGTTATCTGCCTCTCAATTCGCGTGGTTACACGTGTTATCATCCCCTTCGCTCCGAGCAAATCAGACAGTTGGGAGATGGTTTGGACGTTTGGACCCTCAAACATGATTTGTAGTGGAAGGCGTCCCTATATAGGGAAGGTGATGCAGCATGTGTTGCTAGGAATAATTCTTTATCTAAATTCGTTGATTCGTAAGAATACCGACGATGATAAATTTGAGGGAAACCTCGATTTTTTTATTAAGCTTCAAAAACTAAATAACAATAAACTTATAAAATTGCTTAAATAGCCAAAATCTAGCCAAACCCTAAATGTAGAAAAGGAAATCCTAAACTTATTGGAAAAGGAAACAACTATTAAAATTGCAAAAATTGCCTGAAATTTAAGAAACTGCGATTTTGACCCTCAGATCGCCGTTTCTACCCGGAAAACACTAGTTTTTTGTCCAAATCTGACACTTTCGCGATAACTTCAGGTGTTCTAATTTCTGCATACCGACTTCTTCGACCGCACCGCATCATAGCCATGATTTTGACTTAGATGGCCGTTTCCGCCTAGAAAACACTAGTTTTTTGTATAAATCTGACACTTTCGCGATAACTTCACGTGTTCTAACTTCTGCATACCGACTTCTATGACCGCACCGCATCAGAAGGTATTGGCTACAAACCTCTCATTTAGTGTCAAAACGTCCAAACCATCTCCCAGCCGTTTGATTTGCGCGGGGCGAAGGAGATGATGACATGTGTAACCACGCAGATTGGGAGGGAGATAACGGGCGCTGACGTAGCTGTTAGGGTGTTGATGTGTAACATATTTATTCCGCGTGTGTAACCATTGTGTGTGTGTAACTGACCAGTTACCGTGTAACACCTTCCAATAGCGTACATGTGTTCGGTTTTATGAACGTGTTACCGGTATCTTGGTAGTGTATAACACCTACAAGATAATTGTATAACCATCACGTATAATGTAAAACCATAATTGATCTATATAAGTGTTGAATTGTATAACAATGGTTACACACGTGAAACAAGTATGTTACACACCAACACCCTAACGGCTCCGTCAGTGACCGTTATCTCCATCTCAATCCGCATGGTTACACGTATTATCATCCTATTCGCTCCACGCAAATCAGACGGCTGGGAGATGATTTCGACGTTTGGATGCTTAAACATGGTTTGTAATGGAGAGCGTCCCTATATATATATATGAGCGAAGATAAAATTCTGCCGCTTGCATCCAAAGCGAAAAGATTCATGTATTTCCAATTTTCATATTTACAAAATAAAATTCAAATAATTAGTATATGTAAGATTATAAATTTAATATTCATTAAATTGAAATTTTAACCTTCTTGATTTCCGCAACCTGTTAAAACTCAAGAGAACGACACACTTTAAGATTATTAGGTATTGTCGAATAATATTAACAAACTGCAAAAATTGAATAATTTTAAATATTAATGAATTATGAAAAATAACAAAGATACATGAACCTCTACAAAGTACTGGATAAAAACTTGAGAATAGTCGAGGCGTGTTGGAGACTTTCCTTAAAGTGTATTTGCTCTCCATCGGGTGATGGAACCAACGAGCGTACACCTCACAGGATAGAACGACTTCGAACTAGCACCATACACCAAAAGTCTAGTTCCGGCGAACTAGAACTTGTGTTTTTTTTTCCAATCACCATACTTACGAAAAACATATGTTCTTGGTATTGAGATGAGATAAGAAGAGAGGTGACCATCTATTTATAGTCTCCAACTCTTCAATCTTTTGACTCTTTAAATCAATGCAAATTAATTTTGAAAAATGAAAAGTTTAGCCATAAATCCATGATTTTATAGCATATGCATTCAAGAGAATGCATATGTTATAAAATGTACGTGCTTGATTTGTTCGCTTTGTATAAAATATTGCTCAAATTCATCACCTTGATTTCAGTTTTAGAGTTGAAGTCGGATAAAGTATCACAAAATTAAGGGCATTCTTAACTTTATACATTTCAAAACTAGAACGCAATCCACATTTTAACGTGTAAAAACGTAATTAGGTGATCCAAAAATAAACCATTTATAATAGACGTAGTAAGTTGTAAAACACGTTATGATAAGTGTAGTAAAGTGTAATTATCCTCATGTTCTCAAAATTTCCGACTTGTCCGGTTAATCTCTGATTAATCCTCTATAATTTAAGATTACTTCTTTAATCCGACTTAGTTTTCAATTAATTTTCAATTAATCCCCAAAAGGCCATCTCTGCCCGAATAACGTCTAGTTTTTTTCATAATCCAATTTTTTAAAATAAAAAATGACAACTTACAAGCCTAAACTTAAATATTCCCCGAAAATATTAGTCATTTTCACTTGACTATACTTAAACTTATTTTAGCCTTTACACTACCCTAACTATTCATATTTTTCACTTTACTACATTCCATCCAATTATGTTAATTTTAAGTTGAAAAGACAAAATTGACCTTTAGAACATTTCAAATTTTGAAAATATATCCGAAATCTAACCCCTAAACTCCTAACTTTTTGAAAATATATCCTACATCTAACCCCTAAACCCGACCCTAACACCTAACTCTTAATCTTAACTACCATTTAAGGTTTTATTATTAATTATTAATAAAATTAATTATGGTTTATTAGTTAAAAATATATAAATTGAAAAAAATATATCAATATATATATATACATTTTATTTTAAAAACCTTAATTAATTAAAAATATATATTATTTATATTTTTACTTAAAATTTTAATTGAATAAAAAAACTCTTAATTAATTACAAAATAAATAATAATTATAACCATAATAATTGATAATAATTATTAATTAAATAATATAATATTAATAATAATTATTAATAAATTTAAAAATTATTGATAAAAATTGGGCTGGCGTCAGCCTATCTACCTCGCAGCAACAAGTCGAAGCTCGACTGATACTGGCCGCTAATTTCAACTTGAATTGAGCCTCGCAAGCGACCTCCTCAGGGGGAACTTGGTCCTCGCCTCCGTCTCGAACCAAGTGCAAGTACTTCGTCATCTTCCTTAAAGTATGTAAAGCTCATAATCTTCTTTCGCACCTCACTCCGGCCAAGGGTCTAGCCTCATCGCCAGTCTCGCCTCCGGCCTTGGAAACCGGCCCCAAACTCTTGAAAACCCCATTGTAGGAAAAAGTGTGCTCATTAGAAGACACACTTTAGCGCCTCACGCAAGTGTACGTGATCACAAGTAATAAAACCGGTAAGTTCCGGGTCATCTCCACTGGGATTAATGTCGGGTTGCAAAGTTGTTCTATTGAGTGTTTGTGCAAGTACGAGAGGAGAAATATATCATTTCAGGGGTGAAATGATATTTGAACGACCCGACCTGAGAAATGTGTCATAAATTAAGTCATGAGCATTCTCAGTTGTCGTGGTATCATTGAATCCTTACAGACTTTGGAGTCGTTGTGGATTTCTATATGGCAACTCTCAAAGTTTCACATACTCTTCTACATTGTCCGTAAATGGCTATAATAAAGGTATGATTGGCTGTGCGATGGGCTATATGAGGAATACAGTTGAGGGTCAAGGGATTTGTCCCTTACGTACTAGTGGGAACGATATCAGTTTGGGCCTCTTGATGAGAAGGACTGAAAACAGTGTGCGGCCGTACCAGTGATAAAGAGTTATCGTATTCAGTCATCTCGAGATCAAAAAATAGGTTTGAATATATAAGGGTGACTTTTCTATGCCTAATGTTCAAACAAGATATCTAGTGACAAAGGAATTGTGATAGCTGCAACAAATGGTTAAATTGAATCATCGATCATTGTGATCATTGGGTAATCATAATGTCTTACTAGAGACCACTTATAATGAATGGACCGAATAGAGATTTGGGCCATTTTCCAATGTAATCATGAGCCTACAGGGTCACACAGAAAGAGCAAGCTCGAAGCCAAACGGACCAACAAGGCCCAAGGAGAAAAAGGGGAGTTAGCGACCCATCACCACCTAGACGGAGTGGCGATCTCCACCACACATGTAGCGATCGTCACAAAGGGTATGGCGATTGCCACCTATGATGTGGCGATAGCCACATGCCTCTGGGTAGTTTTCATATTTCGGTTTGGATTATGAATCTGAAACCTAAAAGGGAAAGAGGCAAGTGGGAGCACAAAATTTTGAGGAAATTTCAGAATTAAGAACTCTAAATTAAATATGACTTTATTAAAAATAAAGATCCTAACCTCAAAGTCTATAAATATGTTGCTTCGATTTCATGAAACCCTAATGCAATATTCGCAACATTAGCAACTCCACCCAAAAAATTCTGATTTGATTATTGTCTAATTAGATCATATTTGAGGAGAAGAATTCTAGTAGAGTAATCTTCATCAACCTTCGATCAAGACTTGCTCGTGTGGATACCGGAAGAGAGCGCATCCCAAAGGAGACGATTTCAATCGATTCGTGAAGAACCTGTGCACTCTAAAAGTTCAGGTAAAGCCGGATCTACGGGAGGGAAATTGACTATCTAACATTTTCATCAATTAAACTTAAACATGAAGTAGATCTTTCCTTGGGTTTGGAGTTAAATTTTTGTTATTTACTTCCACTGCGCATGAATGAGATCCCCCAAATCACAACAACATCATCCATAGTTAGTTTGACATGAGTAACAGCAGGACTCCGCTTGAGTGAGAATTTTTCTAAGCTAAACTTTTTCACTATGGTCCTAGCATACTTACTTTGAGAGATAAAGATATCATCACTCGAAAGACAGCTAAAGGATTTATCCCTCATACTCCGGTAAGGGAATGATATATGTTTAGGCCACTTGACGAGTATGACTTAAAGTGATTGCATGGTCATGCGGGAGCGACTTAGTATCAGTTTTCAGTCATCTCAAATATCGAAAAAAAATGTTTGATTAAATAAGGATGACGGTTCTATGCCTAATGATCAATATGAATATCGGGTGATAAAAGGATAGTGACATGGACGATAAGAGGTTGAATCGAATCATCGATAATCAAGGACGTTGGGTAATCATAATGTCTTGCTAGAGGCCACTTATGATGGAAAGGGCAAAATAATAATTTTGCCAGTCAGCCAACGGGTTGTGAGCCTAGAGGGTCACACACTATAAGCAAGGTATAGCAAAAGGGACTTGGATAAGTTAGTATGTGAGAAGTATGTGGATCGGGAATAATTCGCCTTCCGGTTTAGTTAAATCGGAGCGAATTGGTTTAAACTAGAAATCGGTTTAAGGGAATTGAATCGGTCTAGCAAAACCATTTAATTACAACTCAATCTAAATGGGTTTAATTAAAGTTTAGATAAGTGGGATTTAAACCCATTATCAATATTAATTATTTAATAATTATATTGATAATGTTTTAAATTATGGAAATTATTTTCAGTTAAAATTTTCCCATAATCTTTCCCACTTGCCGTCTCTCTCTCCCCCTCTTGCCGTCCCTCTCCCTTCATGTTCTGTCTTTCATTTTTGCTTCTTCTTCAATTGATTCTAGCAAAATTCTTTGAAGAAACTTTGAGATTTGAAGAAACTTGCTTGTGTGGACTCTATAGAGGGCATAACACCTTGGGTAAAAGACACAAAACTACACCCAACATAACCAAAAAGACACTTAACTACCCCATATTTCAAAACGGATAGTGAGCTACACCCAAATATCATAAACTGAGAGATAGCACCGACCGTTAGAATTTTGGATGGAAACTGTTAAAATTTGAGATAAAAGGACGAAAATGCCGCTGGTCACACTTCAAATTTTCAAAACCATGCCATTTATTCCAAAACAAAAACCTAGAATCTTTTTTTCCCTGAACAAAAACAAAATTTATAGAGAGAAAGAGACACAGCGAAGACGAAGCACAGTGTGTGAGATCTGCAGGTGGCAAGCGATCGCCACCGTCCGATTTGCGTTGACCCAATAGTCAACTGTCCGGCGCCGCCGCAACCTCAAAACGCGTACCGTTTTGTTGTCGCTTCACTGCTCTCAAATCTCAATCAATCTCACGGAGGGCTTCGCATTATCGTCTCTCTCTCTATTTTTATAAATATATGTATGTATATATATAAACCCACCACTCGTCCTCACGCAAATTTTTTCTAATTTTACTTTTTATTCGATTTTTCAAAAAAAATAAAATTCCCCTTTTTTTCTCTCTCCGGTCTCGACCTCCATATATTGTTTCTTCTCCTTCGTTCGTCTCTATCTGCTTCTCTGTCTCTTTGGTTTCTGCGGCGAGATTTGGCTGATCTGAGGCTGTTTTCGACGCTTCAGGTATGTTTTCAGATCTGGGTTTATGCTCAATTCTGCAATTGATGTCTTCTTCTGCAATTTCTTATTCTTAAATAAGTTTTTTTTTATGTGGGTTTTGATTTGGGTTTTTGGGATTGAGCTTGAATTTAAATGGGTTTAGTCTGAGTTAGTTGGATTTGATGTGTGCATATTTGGGTGAGTGATTTGTGGTGATTCAGATTGATAAAGGTTGAGATTTGGTGTTGTTTCATGACAATGCAGTTCGTTTATTTTTTAGGATTTGGTGTTTTGTATAAAGAATATTGGTTTTTAGTAGGAATTTACTGAATATGGGATTTGTGTTTCATTTAATTTTGAGCTCTTATTGGTAACTATAAAATTGAAAAGGTTGCTGAAGTAGCTAAATCTATGAGGTCCTTTCTGTTTCATGACCTTTTTTGGTCTGTGTGATGTTGAATTTGGGTACTTAGAATTTGGGTGCTCACAATGGCATGGTTTTGAAAATTTGAAGTGTGGCCAGGGGCATTTTCGTCCTTTTACCTCAAATTTTAACAGATTTTAGCAGAAATTCTAACGGTCGGTACTATCTGTCAGTTTATGATTTTTGGGTATAGCTCACTGTCCGTTTTGAAATATGGGGTAGTTAAGTGTCTTTTTGGTATTATTGGGTGTAGTTTTGTGTCTTTTACCCTAACACCTTTTGTGTCTTGGTAATTTGTTCATAAACAAAAGTAAATTTCCAGATTCTTAGATTTCATAGGTGATGAAATTTTTTCACATGATCTTTAATTGCTTGATTGAGAATCCATGGTTAATTGCTTCCGCTATGCATGTATTACTCGATTTGGACCCCATGGATTCCTTCATATGTAACATGTCATCATCACACCTAGGCTCTCTATCAGCTAGTATGTAACATATGGAACCAAAGACAAAGACATGAAAATACTTAACACTTGGCTTTCTCCCCTCCATATTTCATAAAGAGCAATAGAAGTACTTGGACGAATAGTAACTCTATTATGAATATGGCAAGCCGTGTTGAGAGCTTCTTCCCAGAAGTAAAGAGGAAGGTCTTTGGCCAGCATCATTACCCTAGTCATCTTCTGAAGAGTCTGATTTTTTCCTTTCCACAATCCCATTCTTTTGGGGTGTGATAGGGGCAGACAATTCATAAGCTATTCCCTCATCATTACAAAAGTTAGCAAAGCTAATATTCTCACACTCCCTCCCATGATTACTTCGGAGCTTGACTATTTTCCCAATGTCTTGCCTTTTTCCCTTTTAACTGTCTTGCATAGGGCTTCAAAAACAACAAAAGTGTCCGATTTTTCCCGTATAAAATCAACCCAAGTATACCTGGAGAAGTCATCGACACACTCAAACACATATTTCTTTCCGTTGAGGCTTTCGACCAGCATTGGCCCCATTAGGTCCATGTGAAGAATTTATGGGACTCTTGCTATGGTAAGATGTTCCACCATCTTTTGCGACTTCTTGACTTGTTTATCAATCTGACATTCTCCACAAACTCTTCCTTCAACAAATTTTAGGTCAGGGACACCGACTACTACCTTTTTAGACACAATTTTCTGCATTCTTCTGAGAATCAAATGGTCAAGTTTTTGAAGCCAAACCTTCGTCTCATCCTCCTTGGATAAAAAGTATATGGTAGCTGAGTGGGTGCGACTGGAAACCACAAGTAGCAATTGTCCTGCGATCGGACTCCTTGCATGAGCTCATCCTGTTTCTCATTGATGACTACACACTTATCACGAGTAAAGTTAACAAGTAAGTCTAGGTCACATAATTGACTAATGCTGATATGATTGGCGGTAAGAACTTCTACTAATATAGCCTCTGTTAAGCAAGATAAACTAGGAAATTTTAGCTGACCTTTACCAATAATTTTCGCTTTTACTCCGTCACTAAAGGTAACATAACAATTGGAGTATGGTCTTATGTTGGTCAAAAAGGCACGATCACCAGTCATGTGATGAGAACACCCACTATCAAAGTACCAATCATTTCCAGTGGAGGCAGTCAGAGCAGTGTATACAATATTGGCACGATAAGATACATGTTTCACTTTTCATTCCTTCTAAGGAGGGATTTGTAATGAGGTTGTGGATACCTGTGGATGGACTTGCGCTGACGGATATTCCTTCCATGTTGGTAATAGCAAAAAGGCCGTATGTGACCTCTTTTTCCACAATAATGACAGACCCAGCGTGTTAGGCTATCCAATGACTTAGTTCGTCCACGAGGGTTATGCTAATGTTGATTATAAGATTTTCTATTTCCAGATGTCTGAGACATGTTGACGGACATCTAATCGACAGATTCTTGGGCAATAAAGATAGTCTGAGACGTAGTAACACCCTGAGTATAACCAAGCCCCTTCATGTTCTTGGCAGGCTTCCCAATTGTTAGAATTTTGTCCAAGGTGTCATTGCTAGAGTTCAACATTCTAACAGATTTAGTCATGTGATCAAGCTCCCCATTTAGACGGCTGATTTTGCATTTTAAATCAAATATGGTCTCCAAAAGTCTTGTCTTGTCTTCAGTAAGAGAGAGAATGAGTGCACTCTACTTGTCAAGCACCTGAGACTCTTCAACCCATTTAGTATATAATATATTATAAGCATCATTCATGGTATTATCATATAGCTCATCATCAGAGGTAGATTTCTCAGCAGATTCGTCAATATGTTTAAGATTATGACAAGGAGTAGTGCCTAAAAAGGCAACAAAGTTACTTATCTGTTCGAAGTCGCTGTCTTTTTCTTGTTCATCAGTTAGTGTGGCATTGAATCCCCTTTTTGTCTTTTCATGAAGTTGGGACACTCCTTCTAAATATTCCTAAAGCCTTCGCACTCATGACATTGAATGCATTCGCCCTCTCCACAGCGTTCATCACTTCTGTCGCTTCTGTGAGCGTTTCCATTCTTCTGAAGTCGTTGCTGAAAGTTGTGTTTCACATGTTGTGGCATATTCTTCTTGGTCATCTGGTTGAATCTTTTCATGACCTGCTATCATAGCAATTGTATCGTCAATTTTGTTATCAGTATCAGAGTATACCTGCTCTTTCTGACCATGAGTAGAGGTTTTGAGAGCCATTTCTTTGTGTTTCTTCTCCACATTGGGAAGGGAGAGCTCAAAGGTCATAAAGGATCCCATAAGTTCATAAAACTTTAGAATTTTAAGGTCTTGGACTTCTTCTATTGCTATGATCATCGTTTTGAACCTTGGACTTAAAGTTGTTAGAGTTTTTCGGACTAGATCTTCAGCGGTCACAGATTAGCCAAGAGAGTATGACTCATTGGCAAGATCTCGAATACATGTATTGAAGTTGGCAATAGAGTCATCTTTATTCATAGTAAGAGCTTCAAAAATTGTAGTGAGATAATGAAGCTATTTCTCACGAAATTTAGTGGTTCCCTCATAGGCGACAGCAAGATTTTCCCAAGCTCCTTTGGCACTCGTGCATGTGTTGATCGCCCTGAAGAAATTTTTATCAACTCTATTAAATATAGCATTTAGTGCACGAAAGTTATCCTGAGTTGCCATCTTCGATGGAACTCCATTCCTTTTCGGGTTTGAGGCCAACCACATTCCCTTGGGCATCAATAGCCTGTGGAGCTTCCCAATCATGGATTACTGCCTTCCAAGTTTTGCTGTCAAGAAATTTCAAAAATGCACTCATGTGGGCTTTCCATTAGCCATAATTTGTTCCATCAAGAACGGGAGGACGATTGACTGATCCTCCTTCTCTCGACCTATCCATATATGATACACAAAATATACTTCCCAGGAATTCACCTAAAAGTCTAGGTGTCCCCTCTGATACCAATTGAAATTTTGGTTAGTCACAGGAGCAAGATGTCATACACGATGTTGTGTCTTTATGTCCGACAACTTGCTTAATCACAGACAATAGATAACTCACAAGTAAAACAGAAAACAGAAGACACACGATATGTTTACCCAGTTCGGTGCAACATCACCTACGTCTAGGGGCACTTTGCCAGTGGAAATGATTTTACTATGCGGTAGTCATTTATACAACAAATGCATCAACTGATTATCACACAAAATCATTGTCCTAGCTACTTTTAGTACACACTGAGTGCCTAGACTAGGGACTCCCCTTGTCTTTGAGAACCTCCTCAATTCCACTCTCCAAAAAAACGCCAATGCTCATGTGATCGCAGTTTTCAACAACATGTGAGTCTTCAATCACGTAAACACATCACCCTATTCACCCAAACACTCAATCTCCTCGAATGATGTTTGGTGATGTACACCGTTCTTATAAAAAACATACAACCTTCTAACACGCCAGTCCAGCACGCTTAGAAGATCTAAATATTTGCGCAGAAGAACGTCCAAACTGCTAAGGGAACGCCCTCGAATTTTGTAGCAACATACAAGAAGTCTTAAGATCCTTCTAGGGTTTCCTCTTCCTTTTCGCGACACGTTTTCGTACTTCCCCTTTTCCAAAAGACTTCTGTTTCCTTTTCCTCTACGGACTTTATTTCTTCATTCAAGCTTCCTTTTCCAACACGTTTGAGAATATTTGATCGGAGTAATCGAGTAATACAATTGCGTATAAGAAGATCTACTCGAAACCGGAAACTTACCTAAACATAAGTCGAAAGATGTCTTCATCGAATGCTCAGACATTATGACCAGCACCTTTCGGTGTCCTAAAATATACAGCCAACATTTACACGTAGCAACAACTCTAATTGGCCAAATCTGGCGATGGGAGTATTCGAGGGGCTACTAGCCAAGGAGGGGGTTTGAAATGTTGATAGAGGACCCCACAGTGGAGCCGGTTGACTGGGCCGCTAGACTTGAGAACATGTCGGTTCCTCTGAACTTTAGGAGTTTTGACAGGCTTGTCCTTCAGGGTGGCTTATCGATGAGAGAGGTCTTGACATTCAGGGGGCCTTCCCGATTGGTCACTAGTTCTGCCTCATGTGTAGGGGGAGGTAGGAGACTGGCGAGCACCTCATGGTAACATGCAGGTGGGCACAGAGCTTTTGGCGGGAGATATTTAGGTGGTAGGGAGTTCCATACACCAGATCTCAGACAGTCCACGAGCTCTTTATGGGGTGGACCGCCAGAGTCACAGAGAGAGGGGCACGGAGATCTTGGAGAAGGTTGATCACTTTGGGCTTCTGGTACGTTGGGGTTAACAGAAATGTTAGGATTTTTAGGAGGAGGTGAAGACCCCAAGCGAGATTCTCAGGTCGTTGCAGATACGCTCCTACACGCTGATCCAGGCACACGAGGGTCGTGGGATCCAAACTTGAACGGGGGAGCGCGCGATTTCTAGCTGGTGTGCAAACCCGATGGCGGTTTTGAGGTCTCTTCTTTCTTAGGGTCTTGCCTCGTTTGTACTTTTTGGGTCTTTTTGCGCGGATGTTTGTACTTGTCTTTTCCCTTTTTATATATGATTTATCCCTGATAAGAAAAGCTATTCTCAAGATAACCAAGAAGATCATGCATCACACATCACATAACCTATAACTAATACCTTAAATTAACATAAAGTGAAATAAAATAATCTAGCACCCATGACCAAAGGTTTTAGCCTTGAGCCATGGATGCAAATGTCAAATCCAAACATATAATACCAAAAATTACAAGGCAACAGAGTTCAACAAAGCTAAAGAAAGAAGAGGAAGAAGAAAAGCTCATGGCAATGTGGTCTCCAATTCCAAGCTCTCCATCTTGTCTTCCAAGCTATCTTCAAGCTCGAATTTTTGCTTTCCTAGCACTTCCCAAGCATCTCCATGAGTGTAGCTAAGTGAACAATGAGAGGAAAAGTCAGTGAGGAGAGGAAAATCTCGGATCTAGCTAAAAAGTCAAAAGTCCCCAAATGTGGAAGCCCAAATCTGATTTATAGTTACTGCCAGACTTGGGTTCCGCTCACGCCTTCGGTCCGGAGTGCCAAACATAGCTCTCTCTAATTTCGGGCTCGCCTCCGCTCCGGAGTCTCCATCGGTGTGGCCGTTAGGGAACCCTCTACCCAAGACTCTGATCCAGAATCTCCATTGGATGGGCCCTCTGGTGCTAGACTCCTCTGGCTCCACGGGTCCAGTGTGACCAGAGGAAGGGGAAGTGGACTCCACTCGGACATCCGGTTTGAGGGGCCGAGAGGAGTCCCTTGCTGGCCCCTTTTTCTTTCATGCCAACCCATCCCGATTTTGACCCTCGAAACTAGGGTTATTTTCTGCTTTCCTCTTACACATGCCACAAATCTCGCAGCATCACAAGTTCCCAATGTGATATGAGTTAACACTGAATTAAGAATTAAAACCAATTAATTATGGGTGAAATGTGTCGAAATGATATCCTTTCGGACCCATAAAACCCTCTTCGAAATCGCAAAAAACCCCACCATAAATGAAATCGTTGTGGAGTTTCTTATTGGGGTAATGGTCATGGTTGCATTGTGGAGTTTGTTTCCGGCGACGGTCTCTATGGTGGGCCTCAACAGAAGCTCGCTGGCGGAGATGAGGCAACTACCGGAGAAGATGTCGTATGTAAATCAAGGTTAGAGTTTTTTTCGTTTTTATTTTATGAAAAGACCATTATGTCCTTAACATTTAATTTTATGTTGTTTGATTTTTTATATTGGGTATTTTTTCAGTTTTGAAAAATACTAACAGAGTATTAAAAAAATCAACGAAGTTTACTAAAGTGAAAACAAATAATAGTTAGAGTATTGTACAAGATAAAAACAAAGTTAGGTATAGTAAAGTGAGCATGATACTTATATATAATAAACTGTTATTTAGAGAAAATTTCAGTTCACTACGGTGTACTATGACAATTTTTCAATTCTCTACGATGTACTATTTTATGTGTTAATTCAGTACGAGAAACTTTTTTTGTGTCACCGTCACTAAAACTAGTAATATCAGTATAAAACGTTGTTCATCCTCTTCATCATATATTTACCTATTTCATGAAGATGAAAAACACCATCTTTATTGTATCGTCTTCTTTGTTTGTAGTCGATGCATCTCTAACATTCATTCATTCAACATATGTTTCTCTATTATAGAATTCCAATAAAAAAAAATGCAATTTCAACTCCCAACTCATATCTTACTCAAACTAACTATAGCCTCAACAATATCAAATGGGGTGGTGAATGAATTTATTAGAGAAACAATCCCAAATGGAACAACTCAGCAAAAAAATGTGTATTCAAAGGAATAACAATCCCAAATTTCTTCAAAAATAAAATAAAACAAATCTCAAATCTCGAATAACACAAATCTTTATTTAACATTTCACAAAAGCTCAATTGATTGAATGTAGATTTCCCCGTTTCGTGCAAATCCTCGAAACAATGCCGACCCACGTCGTTTTTAGGTCGGCGACTCTCCGTGTCGATGGTTCTCACGACGCTCGTGCATCATCAAAACTAAAACATCCACGACGCTCTAGTAGCGATGTGAAATAGTATGGAGATTCAATAAAGAAAACTTCTTGTGGTGAGTGTAGTTACGATATTTTGATTCGCTTATTTTTTAGGCAGTAGGAAATATGTCGAGCATCTGGTCAAGCAAGATGTCAAGAATTTTGTCACAACATCTTGTTCGACATCTTGTGCGTCGCAGTATTAAAAAATTTCCTTATTATGAAGATATTCGGCGATTGTGAATCTGGAATATCTTCAACTGTGTACAAGACTTTTGGGAAGTCTTGATTGTGTTATGATTCTAGAAAGGTACGTGTTGTGATAGAGATTCTGAAAAGATATTCGACGACAAGGATTTGGGAAACCAAAATCGTTTAGGTTTGGGGAAACCCTAATGAGTTTTGGAATTATTGTAGCTGCTATAAAAGCTGAGGCTCCACCCTTAGCAGCGTTGGCTTCTTTTTTAAATACATAGAGCTCTTAGACGTGAAGGTTTGTCGGGTTGAGAGGATGTGTGTTCCACGAAGAACATTGTGTATCACTACTAGAATCGGAAGATCAAGAGTGAGTGATTGTGGGTTGTATGGTGTATGTATGATCGAAGATTCATGCAGAAGATCAAACATCGACTTGTGACATCCGAGCAGGGAGAGTGCTCGTAGAGTGGAACCAAGGCGGAGTCTTGGATTCAAGGGGAGTCCCTAAGATAGGTTTGCACTTGTAATAGTAGCATAGGGTATTGATCTGTGTGATGATCAATGAGACTTGTATGTTGTGACTGATTACATTATAGCAAAACCTTTGCATTGGCAGAGTGCCCCCGGACGTAGGTGAGATTGCACCGAACTGGGTAAACATATCGCGTGCTGTGTTTTATTGTTTTGTATCGTTATTGTTCAGATCTACTTACTGACGATTTGTTAAGAACATTGTCTTGACATTGATCGTGACATCTTTTCTAACTCATCTAATTATAATTTCAATTGGTATCAGAGGATGCACCTACGGCTTTAGGTGAGTTCGTAGGCGAAAAATTTTGATTGTCAGACATGGAACACACTAGAGAAAGAGGATCAGTCAATCGTCCACCTGTTCTTGATGGGAGTAACTATGGATACTGGAAACCTCGTATGTGTGCCTTCTTGAAGTCTCTTGACAACAAGACATGAAAGGATGTAATAAATGAATGGAATGCCCCAAACTATCAAGATTTTGAAGGCAATGTTTCAGGTCCTACACGTGAGAAAGATTGGACTGACACCGAACATGAGAAAGCTCTAGGTAATTCCCGAGCACTTAATGTTATCTTTAATGGCGTAGATGAAACGTAATTAGATTGATCAACAGATGTACTACTACCAAAAGTGCATGGGACATTCTAACAGTAGCTTATAAGGGAACTACCAAGGTTCGAGAACAGAAACTCCAGTATTTAACCACAAACTTTGGAGCTCTCATTATGAGAGAAGATAAAACTGTGTCTTAATTCAACGTGCAAATTCGTGATCTTGCAACCGAATCCTATTCTCTGGGCGAACCTATGACTGATGAAAAACTCGTGAGAAAGACTCTAAGAGCTCTGAGTCCGAGATTTAAAATGAAGATTACTGCCATCGAAGAAGTTCACGATCTCAAAACCCTTAGATTTGATGGACTAATGGGGTCTCTGATGACTTATGAGCTATCTTTTCCACGTGCTGACAAGAAATACAAAATAGCCTTCAAGAGTACCGTTCAGAAGCAAGCAGAGCATGCATGTTTTGATTCCAATGATGAAATTGATGCTACCATAGCTTTGCTAGCAAAAAACTACAACCTATGAAGCGATTCAATCAGATGTCTGGGAAAAACGTCACACCATATTTCAAGAATAAAGTTCTGTAGAAATCTCAAAAAGGTTGAAACTTCGATAGGACCAACAAAGGTGGTGAAGGAAACAGCGAAAGTAGAAGAGTACATAAAAGATGTTATAATACTACCTTATCTGGTGAGAAAACCGAGAATAGTGAAATAGAGAAGACAAGTAATGGTGTCGCGTGAACTACTTCTACTTCGTCTAGTAAACCTGATTATCTTGATAATGTTGTTAATGACAAACAAGACATGTCACCTGATGATGAATGGACTAATGACTAGCTAAACGAAGCATATTGCGTCCTCTACACCAAGTGGATTGAGGAGTCTCGTATCCTAGAAAAACCTGTTGCACAAATTATTACTCTCACTGATGTTAAGTCTAGATTGCTGGAGACCATTGTCGAGCTAAAGCGTGAGGTCAACCGACTAAATGGGAAAATAGATCAAATGACCAAATCGGTTCAAATGATGAATCCGAGTATAGAAAGCCTCGACAAAATACTCACAATAGGGAAGCAGGCCAAAGACACAAGGGGACTTGACTATACACAGAATGCCTCAACATCTCAAATCAAGTTTGTTGCGCAACAAGTCCCGAACGAAGAGAATGAACATCTTTCGCAACATCATAGTCCTGGAACGACGAAAGATTTCATGGTCGGTGAATTATGTCTCTTTATGGGATTTCAAATCAAGCAGATGGACAACATAATGTTTATCTCCCAAAGTAAGTACACAAAGAATATTGTGAAGAAATTTGGGTTGGAAAATGCTTCACATAAGCGAACTTCTGCTGCTACACGTGTCAAACTTACAAAGGATGACTCTAGAGAAGCTGCCGACCAGAGTTAATATTGAAGTATCATTGAGAGTCTCCTTTACCTCCCTGCAAGTCGACTAGATATAGCGTACTCTATGGGCGTTTGTGCACGATATCAAGCAAACCCCAAGGTAAGTCATTTACTCAGGCCAAATGAATCATACGATATATATCAGGCACTGGGAATCTAGGTCTTCTATACACTTTTGATACATTATCTACCCTTGTTGGGTACTATGACACGGATTGGGCTGGGAGCACTACAGACAGAAGAAAGCACATCTGGGGGCTGCTTCTACCTAGGTAATAATCTCATTTCATGGTTCAGTAAAAAGCAGAACTGTGTAACTCTATCCATTGCTGAATCGGAATACATAGCTGCTGGGAGTAGTTGCACACAACTATTGTGGATGAAGCAGATTTTGGTCGAGTATAATGTTAAACAGGATGTCGTGACAATGTACCGTGACAATGTCAACGCAATCAACATCTCGAAAAATCATGTTCAACATAGTAAGACTAAGCACATTGATAGTAGACACCATTTTATTCGTGAATTGGTCAAAGACAAGCAAATTACACTAAAATATATCCATACATAGAAACAGATTGATGAAATATTCACAAAAGCACTGGATGAATGCAAACTTGAGAGTATTAGGTTCTCTCTTGGGCTGTGTTCAATAGATCTATAAACTCCACAAACCGTTTGAGGGGGAGTTATGAGTTGGTACCCTTTCCGAAACGACAAGTCTAATCCCAACAAACTGTTAGGGCCCAAAAGGTCAAGGCCCGTCCACAATTTACAACGTTTGCCGTAAATATAAATATTCAGTGGCGCCCCCTTAATATATATCTCGTTATTTGTTTGTTTTCTTTATGCATGCTAGTAAAGATGCTCTCAGAGAAGAATTCTCCGTCCCTCTCTCGCCTCCAACCTCTCCTCGGCCAGGTACGGTCGCGAGCCGAGTCGATGAAGAAAGAGGGAGAAGGAGGTTAAGGACAACGTTAAGAAGAATGTGGAGAAAGTTGTTGTAGAAGACAAAACTACCCTAGTAAGTCAGGGTCTCAAGAAAAGTGTTGAAGAGGATGCTCCTATAGATGAGGGACTGAAGGAATCCATGGGATCCAAAATAATGAATTTCATGCAAATAGCGGAAGCGATTAACCATGGATTCTACAAGTTTTGAACGGATCATCATGTGAAAATTTTTAGCAAGCAAAATATAATTAAAATCTGGAATTTTACCTTGTAAAATTGAATCCAATATCACAAATACTTTGTTTGTGATCTCTAGTTGTATCCACACAAGCAAAGCACCTTTAGAAGAATTTCTACAAAACCAATTACTAGTTAGTTTTGAGAAAATGGAAAAACAATTGAAGAACGAGAGAGAGAGAGAGAGAGAGAGGTGGGGGCGGGGGGAGGGGGAGGGAGAGGGAGAGGGAGGCGCGGAAATGGGGTCTCTTGGCCGAAAATTAGAGTAGGAAAATTGTGTGGGATTATTCCATAAATCAAATATATATGATTTTGTAATTATCTTACACTTTCCAAATCCTAATTAACTTCTTATTTCAATTATAATTATAATTGTAATAAGAATGGGCTTAAAGCCCACTTAGCTAAGTCCATTAATTAAATCCATTTAGATTGGGTTATAATTATATGGCTTACCTAGACCGTCCCAATTACTCTAAACCGATTACTAGTTTAGCTAATTCGTACTTAATTTAATTAAACCAAAGTACAAATTTTCCAATTCTCATATTCTTCATATACTGACTTTTCCAAGTCCACTTTTGCTTAAAGTGTGTGACCCTCTAGGCTCACGACCCGTTGGTAGACTGGCTAAATTACCATTTTGCCCTTTCCATCATAAGTGGCCTCTAGTAAGACATTATGACTACCTAATGTTCGTGATTATCGATGATTCGATTTAACCTCTTATCGTCCATGTCACTATCCTTTTATCATACAAATATCTAGATTGATCAAGAGGCATAAAACCCTCATCCTAATTTATCAATCACTATTTCTTGATATCTGAGACGACTGAAAACTGATACTAAATATCTCATGCATGTTCATGCTATTTCTCCAGTCATACTCATCAAGTGGCCTAAACAGATGTAATTCCCATAGCGGAGTATGGGTGATAAATCCCTCAGCCGTCTTTCGAGTTGACTCATGCAATTCATAATTAAGCCAATCAGAGCCCTTATTGCTACCATTTTACAAGTAACGTTAGACTAGGTCAAACTTAGAGATTCATCACATAGTGATCACAAAGACTCCTTGGTCTTAAGATATAATGATAAGCTACGATATGTGTTGGAAAATATTATAAAATAATCAACAAGTTGCTAATATTAAAATAAAATTTAACAATAAAGTTTATAAATTGTAACTCAACCTTTTACCGAATACAAGTTCAACACCGTAAAGGAAAAAGTCGAGGCGTGTTGGACACTTTCCTTAAAGTGTATTCGCTCTCCCTCGGGTGTTGGATTCAGCGAGCGTACACCTCCCAGGATACAACGACTCCGAACTAGCACCTTACACCAAAGGTCTAGTTCAAGCGAACTAGAACTCGAACCTTTCTCTATCACCAACCGAACGAAGAAATGAAGAAGAGGGAGAACAATAACACAAGAATTCTTGAGTTTGGATGATTGAAAAATTAAGAGAAAGACCATCTATTTATAGTCTCATCTCTTCCACCTCTTGAATTCTAAGAATCAATGCAACCTTAAAGACAAAAATGAAAGATTGTAACCTAAACATTCAAGAGGATGAAATGAGCATAACTCACATTCAAATTAGAATATAAAAACAATTTTTATTCAATATGGGAAATATGATTTATAATCATATAATATACAACAATCCCCCACATGAATAAAATTGTGCAACGTCAAAAAAAAAAGACTCGAGGAAATCTCGAACGAATTGGTGATAGATTCTCCGGTCAATACCTGTATAGGATAGGTAGGGGCACCTTTGAACCTTCCCTTGTGAGAAATCATGTCGACTTTACTAGCTGACCAATAGACTTGATGTCCTTGAATTGTTCTGCCGTTTGTGTAAATGATAACATGCCTCACGCAGATATCTTCCTGACTCAAGTTCAGTTCTCATGGTTATGTTCTTTTTGGTCATGAACATCTCCCTGGTTCTGCAAGAGTTTCTAAAGGATTTAGCCCTTCAATCCTCCTTTGAAGCGACCCCACTTCTCTCTCACATAGGTGATTTCTTATTTAAGAGTAACCCGTTTTACTCCGCTCGAACTATCAATAGTTTCGACGCATAAGAATCATTAAAAGCTTAAGTGCTTAACCTTTTTCTACGGGTGTCACTGTTAGCATCGTAGAAATAGGACCGGGGGAACCCCGACAGTGACCTCACTCAGTCTTGACAATTAGGTTGTCCCTTTGAACCATGATTTTGGGATCTCCAGTCAACACGGTTGGGTTTCCTTTGTCTCAACTTTATAATTTCATGGGCTTAAGTCCCATTCCTCTAGATGCCTTCTCAACTAGGTCTCTAGGCAAGCCTTTTGTAAGCGGATCCGCAATATTTTCCTTGGACCTAATGTAGTCAATACTTATGACTCCATTTTTGAGAAGTTGTCTGACGGTTTTATGCCTACGACGTATATGTCGAGACTTACCGTTGTACATTATATTTTTTGCCCTGCCAATAGTTGATTGATTGTCACAGTATATACATATTGCAGGCACTGGTTTCAACCAATTAGGAATATCCTCTAAGAAATTTCTTAGCCATTCGGCCTCTTCTCCACATGCATCTAATGCAACAAACTCAGATTCCATCGTTGATCTGGTTATAACGGTTTGTTTTGAGGATTTCCATGTCACAGCTGCACCTCCTAAAGTAAACACATAACCACTTGTGGCCTTTGAGTCTTGTATATCAGATATCCAACTTGCATCAGTGTATCCTTCCACGACTTCCGGATATCTTGTATAGTGTAGACCATAATCACGAGTAAACCGTAAATACTTTAGTATTCTTACGATAGCATTCCAGTGTTCGGCTCCTGGATTACTTGTATATCTTGCAAGTCTACTTACGGTGAAGGCAATATCGGGTCTCGTACATGTCATTAAGTACATAAGACTACCTATCACTTTTGCATACTCATTCTGAGCAATACTTTCTTCTTTATTCTTTGACAAGTGTTGGCTTACATCAATAGGCGTTCTAGCCAAACCAACATCACCCTTGCTGAACTTGTCAAGAATTTTATCAACATAATGTGTTTGACTTAAAATAAGTCCTTCTTTAGTTCTTGTAATTTTTATTCCTAAAATTACATCAGCAAGTCCCATATCTTTCATATCGAATCTTGATTTCAACATGTCTTTTGTTGATTTGACCATGCGTTCATTGCTTCCTACAATAAGCATATCATCAACGTATAAGCACAGAATAACGTAACCATGCTCTGTGTTCTTAACATATACACATTTGTCACATTCATTAATTTTGAATCCATTTGACAACATGGCACTATCAAATTTTTCGTGCCACTGTTTAGGTGCTTGTTTAAGTCCATATAAGGACTTCACCAGCTTGCACACTTTTCTTTCTTGTCCATGAGCAATACAACCCTCAGGCTGCTCCATGTATATCTCTTCTTCAAGATCTCCATTAAGAAATGCAGTCTTGACATCCATCTGATGAATTTCAAGATTCCGCAAAGCGGCAATAGCTACTATCAATCTTATAGAACTTATTCTTGTTACCGGAGAATAAATATCAAAGTAGTCAAGACCTTCACGTTGTCTATAACCTTTGATTACAAGTCTGGCCTTATATTTATCAATTGTTCCATCTGCTTTCATTTTTCTTTTGAATATCCATTTAGAACCAAGTGTTCTAATTCTAGATGGGAGATCTACCAATTCCCAAGTGTGATTTTGCATGATGGAATCAATTTCATTTTTTATGGCTTCCTTCCATAAAGGTCCCTCATCAGAATTTACAGCCTCTTTATAAGTTTGAGGTTCAGCTTCTAGCATATAGGTTAGGAAGTCAGGGCCAAATGACTTTTCTACCCTTGCTCTTTTGCTTCGTCTAGGCTCTTCTAACCCATCATCCTCTTCAGAATGTTCATCTTGAACACGTGGTATTTCCTCATTATCCTCATGAATTCGTTTAGATAATCTCGATTCATCTAATTTCGGCTTATAAGGAAATACATGTTCATAAAACGTAGCATTTCTAGACTCCATTATAGTATTCTTGTGAATATCTGGGTTTTCAGAATAATACACAAGGAATCTATATGCACTGCTATTTTGTGCATATCCAATGAAGACACAATCAACTGTCTTAGGTCCTATCTTCATTTTCTTTGGAGCTGGGGCCATAACTTTGGCTAAGCACCCCCACACTTTCAAGTAGTTATATGAAGGTTTCCTACCTTTAAATAATTCATATGGGGTTTTATCAACTTCTTTTCGAGGTACCTTATTTAAAAGATAATTTGCTGATAAAACAGCTTCCCCCCACATGTTCTGTGGTAACCCAGAACTTATAAGCATCGCATTCATCATCTCTTTTAGAGTGCGATTCTTTCTTTCAGCAACACCATTAGATTGAGGAGAGTATGGTGGTGTAACCTCATGAATAATTCCGTGTTGGACACAAAAGGAGCCAAACGGTTCAACATATTCACCTCCACGGTCACTTCTTACCATTTTAATTTTCTTACTAAGTTGATTTTCAACTTCAGCTTTGTACATGGCAAATTTTCCTATAGCCTCATCTTTGCTTTTAAGCAGGTATACATAACAATATTTTGTACTATCGTCAATGAAAGTTACAAAATATTTGTTTCCACCTCTTGTTTGAGCAAACTTTAAGTCACAAATATCACTGTGAATTAGCTCAAGAGGTTTTGTTTTCCTTTCTATAATTTTGAAAGGTGTTCGCATTTGTTTTGCCTCTACACAAGTTTCACACTTGTGACTATTATCGATGTTGAATGTGGGTATATGATCCAAGTGAATTAATCTACGTATAGAGTTATAATTCACATGACCAAGTCTACCATGCCACAAACTACTTGACTCAAGCATATAAATGGAAGACTTTTCTTTATTCATTTCATTTTTCTTGATGGCCATTACATTCATTTTCATCATGCCATCAGTTACATAGCCCCTACCCACATACATTCCATTTTTGGTCAACACAATTTTCTGAGACTCAATTACAATTCGGAACCCATGAGTATCCAGTAATGTCCCAGAGATAAGGTTCTTCCTGATATCGGGCACATACAAGACATTTGTAAGCTTGACTTCTTTTCCCGATGTCATCTTCAGAAAGATCGTCCCTTTCCCCTTGATATCTGAGGTAGCAGAGTTTCCCATGTATATTTTCTCTGCATGCTCAAGCATATTCAGACTAGAAAAAGCATTTCTATCTGAACAAACATGGCGTGTTGCTCCAGTGTCTAGCCACCATTCCTTGTGGTTGGAGTCCACCAAGTTAACTTCTGAGATTACCGCAACAAGATCTTCATTTGTGTCCATTGCATTGATCTCTTGCCTCCTTCTCTTTGGAAGCCTACATTCGGTTGACTTGTGACCAAGCTTGTCACAGTTGAAACATTTTCCCAAAAACTTGGGTTGTGGTTTCTTCTTGAACACTCCTCCTTTTGGCCCAATTTTGTTCTTTTCGGCCTTATATCTCCTAGAGCTTTCACCATGCTCCACAAAATTTGCTTTAGCATCAAACCTTTTCTCAGTTTTTCTATTGTCCTCTTCGATACGAAGACGAACAATTAGATCTTCAAGACTCATCTCTTTTCGTTTGTGCTTGAGATAGTTCTTGAAATCTTTCCATCCATGTGGCAATTTTTCAATTACTGAGGCGACCTGAAAAGACTCACTTATTTGTATTCCTTCGTCATGCATTTCGTGTATGATCAATTGCAAATCTTGCACTTGACTTACCACGGTTTTGGAATCTACCATTTTAAAATCTAAGAACCGGCCCACGATAAATTTCTTGGCGCCCGCGTCCTCAGTTTTATATTTATGGGATAAAGAATCCCACAGTTCCTTGGCAGTTCTTTTTGCACTATATACGTTATACAATGCATCACATAAACTATTCAATACATAGTTTCTACACAAATAATCAGAGTTATTCCATGAGTTGAATGCTATAAGCACTTGAGGATCACTTTCATCCTCATGCAACTTTGGTCCTTCCTCGGTTAGCAACCTTGCTAGACCCAAAGTGGTCAAGTAGAAAAACATCTTCTGCTGCCACCTCTTGAAGTTCAAGCCATCAAACTTCTCAGGTCGTTCAGCATGATTTACCGGAACTGACACCGGTGTCATTGTGGTTGGCACTCGTGCCACAAGACCACTTGGGACTTGACCCGAAGGTACGTTCCCGGCCGCAGCCACGTTTCCATGTTGGCCCAAAGGCACAAGTATCTCCCCGACATTAACCATGTCGAGGTCTGTGGGAAGAGTTCCACCATTTCCATTCACACCGTTCATGTTTTGGGTTTCCATTTTTCTACAAAAGAAACCAATTAGTTAGTATACCGATATAGAGAAAAATTAGAAAAACCCTTAAACTTTCGCAACCCGTTAAATATTTTATTTAATATATTTTTTTTTTAATTAAAATACACTTTAAGATTGTTGGAAAATATTATAAAATAATCAACAAGTTGCTAATATTAAAATAAAATTTAACAATAAAGTTTATAAATTGTAACTCAACCTTTTACCGAATACAAGTTCAACACCGTAAAGGAAAAAGTCGAGGCGTGTTGGACACTTTCCTTAAAGTGTATTCGCTCTCCCTCGGGTGTTGGATTCAGCGAGCGTACACCTCCCAGGATACAACGACTCCGAACTAGCACCTTACACCAAAGGTCTAGTTCAAGCGAACTAGAACTCGAACCTTTCTCTATCACCAACCGAACGAAGAAATGAAGAAGAGGAAGAACAATAACACAAGAATTCTTGAGTTTGGATGATTGAAAAATTAAGAGAAAGACCATCTATTTATAGTCTCATCTCTTCCACCTCTTGAATTCTAAGAATCAATGCAACCTTAAAGACAAAAATGAAAGATTGTAACCTAAACATTCAAGAGGATGAAATGAGCATAACTCACATTCAAATTAGAATATAAAAACAATTTTTATTCAATATGGGAAATATGATTTATAATCATATAATATACAACAATATGTGAGTATGCTCATGATAGTATCTATGCTGCATACTCACCATCGGGTCGTCCAGTACCATCTCCCTGATGATACCTATGATGTAACTCCGACACTAACTTGCCATGATCAGTAGAGCGTGATCATAAAGAGTTAGCCTCATACTGATCCTTCTTAATGAAGCTTGACTGATAAGGGACGCATTAAATGTAATTCTTTCTGATCTACAATTCTACTATTAGTGATGACACACATAATGATATAGATCAAATTACATCTAATATATTACTACAACACATTAGTAATATAATGTCGTTTTTATTAATGCGAAAGATGAATTAACATTACATGTAGATAAACTTATTACATTGGACTAGGGCACAAACCTAACAGGGATATGCTGTTAAAGAAAACGTTAATGAGAATGTTACTAGTTGTGCTGTTGTTGATGCAACTAGAAAATGTTGCTAATATTGTTGATCTTGTTGAAACCCTTGAGAGAGTTATTTTCATGGTTGGTATGGATGATGGTTCTTTGGAAGTCGAGAAAAATAGATCAATACAGACCAGTGAGAAAGTTGTTGCTGAGAAAGTCGAAATTGCGCCTGCAAAAGCTGTAGTAGGTGTTGAAGAAAAAGTTTCAGCAGATGCTGCAACTGTGGTCGCTGAAGATGTTGCGGGTGACGTTGCTCAGGATGTCTTAACATCCTTGACAAGGAAAGTACTCATCGATGAACAAGTCAATCTAGCTGCTTTGTTAGAAGAAAAGAAGCAGAAGAGAAAAAGGAAGACTGTGGTGAAGGTTGAAGCTCCTATTAAGAAGAAGAAGAAGAAGAAGAAGAAGAAGAAGAAGAAGGTGATCTGCAGAGATCATTCTGAGAAGGACAAGGGGAAGAAGCCCCTGCTCACCTCCAGAAAGCTCTTGGATGAGGAGAGTGAAGAGGAAGAGGATGAAGCGTTGTTCACAAGCACCAAGGAGATCAAGTTTTTTGCTGGTCAGAAACTGGCCAAGAATGTGCTCGGTGTTCCCATCGACAATGTGTCATTATATACAATTGAAGGGGCCAACAAATGGAAGTTTGTTTACCATCAGGCGTTTTTCACAAAAAAGGAATTGTCAACTAAAGCTCTCAATTTGGAAGTGATGATGAACCTGCTGAAGAAGGACGAGCTGATCAAGACTGTAACAAATATAGATAACCACTACCCTCTATTGGTTAAAAAATTTGTGGTCAATCCATCTATTTCTTTCGATTCTCTAGAGGATCTGGAATATGAGAAGGTTTTTATTAGAGGACAATGTTTAAACGTATTCTCCGAAATTATTAATGCCTACTTGGGGAGAAGAACAGCGCGACCTAATCCTATCCCTCACTTAAACAAAGTTGCTAAAGAGATCACTGGGGATAAAACCAGGGTCTGGTCCTCCAAAGGCAATATGGCTGCCTTGGATTTAACTACTAAGTACTATGTGCTCTATCGCATAGGTGTAGCTAACTGGGCGCCATCTTCTCATGCATCCTCAATGAAGGCAGAACTGGCAATCCTCATTCATCAAATAGGTACGGGCTCTTCTCTTGATTTTGGACAGTTTGTTATTGATCACTTTGTGTGACATGCTAGATTGCCTTTGGTCAAACTTCCTATTCGTTTTGCTTCCCTTGTCTCTGGTATCCTCCTCCACCAACATCCAACAATCCTGAGGACTACTGATAAAGTGGGGACGAAAGCCGGTATCATTGTGATCAACCACAAGCTGTTTGAGGAAAAGCATGCACTGAATCTTTTCAGGAAGAATGTCGAGATGACTGGAGCATCATCAAGTCGTTCTGTGTGGTATGGTCCCATGTCTGTGGCAGTCCATAACGATGTTACCGTGGAGATGAAGAAGGAAATCTCCATGATCGACAACGATATTGCCAACCTGCAGCAGGCCATCAAGAACCTGACCAATCGGAAGAAAATATGTGAAGTTCTGATCAAAAAACTGCCTTTCCCTTGAGGATATGTTTCTGATGAGGAGATTCCCATCCTTGAAGTAACTGATGAAGAAGAAGACTCCTCCATCACCGAGGAAACCAGCGATGATGTTGAAGAAGCCTCAAGCAACGATGGTTCTTAACACATGTGTGTCTGCCCCATAAGTTCTTTGTGCTGATATCCTTTGTCTCTTTTTGAGGCAACCAGGGGGGATAAATAAGATGGCCAAGCAAGAGAAAAGAAATGCCAGATGCAAGAAGCATGCGAGCAAGAGCCAGAACAAAGAAGATGACGTTAGTGTCTGCCTGAAGCCGGCCAGAAGAAGTGATTGCCTAAAAAATTGCCAAATGGGGAGATTGTAGTTACAATATTTTGATTGGCTTATTTTCTTAGGCACTAGGAAAGATGTCGAGCATCTAGTCAAGCAAGATGTCAAGAGTTTTATCACGATATCATGTTCGACATCTTGTGCGTCGCAGTATTAAAAAGTTTCCTTATTATGAAGATATTCGGCGATTTTGAATCTGAAAGATCTCCAACTATGTACAAGACTTTTGGGAAATCTTGATTGTGTTATGATTCTGGAAAGCTACCTGCCGTGATAGAGATTCGGAAAAAGATATTCGACGACAAGGATTTGGGAAACCAAAATCGTTATTCAACTGTGGGAAGTCTTGGTGTATTCAATTGAGTGATTGTGGGTTGGCTTCTTTGTTGAATACACAGAGCTCTTAGACGTGAAGGTTTGGCGGGTTGAGAGGTTGTGTGTTCCACGAAACACATTGTGTATCACTACTAGAATCGGAAGATCAAGAGTGAGTGATTGTGGGTTTCATGGTGTATGCGTGATCGAAGATTCACGCACAAGATCAAACAACGACTTGTGACATCCGAGCAGGGAGAGTGCTCGTAGAGTGGAACCAAGGCGTGGTCTTTGATTTAGGGGGAGTCCATGAGATAGGTTTGCACTTACAATAGTAGCATAGGGTATTGATATATGTGATGATCATTGATAATTGTATGTTGTGACTTATTACTTATAGTGAAACCTTTCCACTGGCAGAGTGCCCCCAGACGTAAGTGAGATTGCACCGAACTAGGTAAACATATCGTGTGTCATTTTTTATTGTTTTGTATTGTTATTGTTCATATCTGCTTACCGACGATTTGTTAAGAATATTGTCTTGACATTATTCGTGACATCTTGTCTAACTCATCTAATCAGAATTTCAGTGAGATTCTTTACAAACAATAAATAGTTCATGGGGATTTGGTGGTTGTGGCTGGATTTGTGTTGGTTGAAACATCAGACATTTGATGAAGCTCCTCCCATATAGTTTGTGGAGTGTATGTTTAGAAATAAGATTCAACAAAAATAGTTGTAGAGGAAGATCGACAAAAATTAGATTCAAGAATAAGATTGACAAGAAAAGAGAAGAGGAAAGAACATTGTTGGTCTTTCGGGTTGTAATTTTTACTTTTAACCTTTTAATTAATGTAAGGAAAATTTTGGTATTTTTATAAAAAATAATCTCAGATAATAAATTTTTGGTATGTTTTAATCCCATTATGATAAAATGAAACGTAAAAATGTAAACCATAGTGAATTGAAAAAGTGTCCAATACACCGTAGTAAACTGGAATTATCCCTTTTATTTATTACAATCTCTTTCTATTATCTTTCAAATGTCTTGGAGTTTTTGAATTCTTTGAGGCACCTTTTGTTGTAGAGTTGCATCTCTTTTATGTGTCCGTTGACATGCACCTTAACAAGATCTCACTTGAAGATCTATTTTAATATGTCTTCACACTTCAATCAATGTATCGACTTTTATGATCTTCTAATTTATGCAGTTCAACTGAAGCCAAGTAACTTATGTGTAACACTTGTAATAGTCTTTGTTTCGCGGTGCATGACATTAATTTCTAACTGACATTCACTTCCTTAGTTGCGGAGAGGGCAACTATCTTCTGCGAATGACAAACATAACTCATTACCGTTTCTCTAAGAGTATAGTCATACTTTTATAATAATTCTTATATTGACATCTTCTCTTCCTCTAAGAATCCAATTTGACTTCTTTTAGCATACCCTACCTAGATTATTCACAAAGATGTTAAAATTTTTAACTGCTTGAGAATATTTAATCATGCAATGATATTCTCTATGTTTGAAGTTGCATAGAGAGTACCAACCTTCTTACCAAAGCAAAATTGAAAATTTGAATTTTCAGTCCAACTTTAATGAAATTGTGTGTGATTTGTAACATGTGAAATTTAAGGGTGGCTAAATGTGTGGCACTTAAAAGTGGAACGTGCAAAGTATTAATCATTTTTAAAGGAGACTAACAAACTGTAATTTTCTCTAAATTCTAACTAAAAATTCTTAGCACTAGCATTGGTTATGGGGAGATATGTAGAGGAATGATGTAATTCTTTTTAAAACAAAATCAAAACTATAAATTCAAAATCAAAATCAAGTAAACTATAATATTGCAATCGCTTATCAAAAATAGTGAAACAGATGGTTTTTATTAATTCTCAAGTCGGTATTCATTCATCGTTTTGTTTTCACTCCAACGTCTTCTAAACCATAATGCCCATTGCCATTGGATTGTACACTTGGAAGAGAATATATAAATTCCATTCCCCAATTTAAAATTAAAACAAACTACAAAAGCCTTTGAATTCACTGTTTACCCCCAAATGGACAAAAGGCAAAATGGCATCAACTAGGGAGAAAGGTGGAGAAGAGGAGAGGTGGCATACAAGATTTAGATTGTGATTGTGATTATGATTGTGAGTGTGATTGTGGGTGAAGAATAAAAAAACAGAAACAGAAGCAGCCATCTCCACTTCTGAAAAGCTTCAAGCAGAACCAGAGTTGTGATATATTGATATGCACAGAGGGACACAAAAGTGGAAGATGACAGAAGAAGCAGTCTAGTACTCCATTTTTAATCAGAATCACTCTCCACCCACCCACCAATCTTTTTTCTATCTCACACAACACCCTACACTTGTTCTTGCACACCAACTGTTTGTAAAAATTCCTGACAGAGTCTATAACAGATGACAGTGATACCCATCTGGAAATTTTGAATCTTGAGCCATTCCAGCTTCACCCTATGGGTTTTGGATCACCCCTGACCAAAGTTTTTCATACAATTTCTGGTCTGGTGGTTCCATGGAGGAGGTACAGGGCTCCGCGTGGCCGCAGGATTTTTCACAGGGATGTGGAGCAGGAGGAGTTCCAGTATGCAAATACTCACTGCCTTTCTTCTTACTACAGCGTATTCGTGGCTCGCCTCGCAATCATGGTTGGTGAACTTCATCCTTTGTCCCTCTGACTGTTATATTAGTCAGTTTAGTGATGAACTCAGTCACAAGCAGAACCTTGAATTTTAATTTGTGAATACAAGGATGATAATCCATTGGTTGTGATTATGAATGTTTGACGATTCTAGAATCTGTTGGGCATGGACCAGTGTTTATATTTGTAGCTACTGTATTGGTGCAAAAGAATAGTCTACTTTTGCAGTTTCAGATTAACCCATTTATGATGATTGAGTGTATATTTCATTCACTTACTTTTCACTTCTGCTGGAAATGAAAGCTAATTTGTGTTTTTCTAGTTAAGGGAATTAATTTGAACTTGAGAGGTTAGTTTGAGATGTGTGAATTGTTGTCTTGATGACTTGTGCAGGTCATGCTAGCAATATTGATTGGTCTGCTAACCATATTAACATGGCATTTTACAAGGGTCTATACAACAAAATCCTTGAATACCTTAGCATATGGTCTTCGTTATGAACTTCTACAGCGCCCCATATTGCGGATGTGGAACATCTTGAATTCCACTGTTGAGATTACTACTGCACAAGTTAAACTGTCGGAGTACGTAATCAAACGGTATAGCAATGCAGTTGATCAAGCAGAACAAGTTGAGGTTGATTTTCTGGCTTTCATTTATTTCTTACCATGATCTCAGTCTTTTGGCTGTATCCTTATTTAATAACTTTCTGAACTCTTTAGCAGCTGTATGAAACGATGAAGCAAGTAACTTGGGCCCTGTTTGCAAGTCGCAAGGCTCTCAATGCCATAACTATAAACTACAGAAACGGGTTTGTCCAGGCGTTCCACAGAGATCATAGGAGTAACAACACATTCTACATCTATTCTGATCTGGTAAATTATTCAATAAGTGCTACCGCGTCTTATGATGCTAAGCTGCTCTCAACACGAGCTCAAGGGTGGAATGATCAATCGATACATGGTAACCTTTCTGCAATTTGGTATCGTGAACCTCTTGATCCTGTTACCGGGGAGAGGATGGGAAAACCAAGGCCAATCCCACCAGATGATCTGATCAATATAGCTGGCATTTCACAAGTACCCGATGGCGTAGCTTCATGGCATGTGGCAGTGAGTAAGTATACAGATTCACCATTGCTTTCAGCGGCATTGCCAGTTTGGGATCCTTACAACCGAAGTATAGTAGCTGTTGTTGGTGTTACCACTGCACTTTACAGTGTAGGGCAGCTGATGAAAGAACTCGTTGAATTCCATAGTGGCCACATTTACTTGACCTCTCAAGAGGGTTACTTGCTAGCTACTTCAACAAATACTCCTCTCCTGAAAAACTCAACTACGGGACCCAACCTTATGATGGCTGTTGATTCTGAGGATACTGTAATACGAGAGGGAGCTCAGTGGCTGCAGAGAGTGTATGGAAACAAATTTCATGCTGTTCACGTAGAGAAAGCAAAACTTGGTCGTGAGCACTATTATATTGACTCATTTTTTCTAAATCTAGAGAGGCTTCCAATGGTAGGTTTAAACTGTTGCAAACTCTACTCTTTAAATTAAAATTTAAGGATTTTTATCATATAAAACTTGATGAAGTGTATTGGACATTTCTTATCTTCTACGATTGTGCTGTATGTAGTAAGATTTGGCGATAAACTGAATTGAGTTGTTCATTCTGCAGGTGGGAGTGATAATCCTTCCAAGAAGATATATAATGGGGAAAGTAGATGAGAGAGCTTTGAAAACATTGATCATACTGATATCCGCATCTTTATGCATCTTAGTTATTGGATGTGTCTGCATATTTGTACTGACAAATGGAGTATCGAAGGAAATGAAACTAAGAGCCGAATTGATAAGCCATCTTGAAGCAAGAAGGAGGGCTGAGGCATCAAGCAACTACAAAAGCCAATTTCTAGCAAACATGAGGTGAGGCGCGCCTATGTTAATTTCAAGAGTGTACTGATAGTTCGATGTTTTCAAATGAATTTCTAGTATTTACTTCCTTCTGAAGCCAGGCAATTAAGTTGCTTCTTTTCTAATTTGCTTCCATCATGAGATATTGTTCGCATGTGCATATTTAGAAGATCTTCGGCTGTTATGCTCCTTTTCTCTTTCTATCCTTTCATGCAGAATGTAAATAAGACGTGCCCAAAAATTATTTGGTTTTGGATCAACAGCTAACCTGAAACAAGGCCATAATTTTTATGTTTTGGCAAGTTCATAACCATCTGAGATCATGATTTTAACCACAATTTTTTTCTGCATTGCAGCCATGAATTGCGGACACCAATGGCTGCTGTGATTGGGTTGCTGGACATTCTCATATGTGATGATTGCCTTACAAATGAACAATATTCAACAGTTACGCAGATTCGCAAGTGCTCAACGGCTCTTCTCCGGCTTCTTAACAACATACTGGACCTTAGTAAGGTGAGTTATACATGCAAATACGTTTTTCATTGGCAATTAAAAAGAATGTGATACTCGTTATGGGCATAATCATGTAACGAATTAAAGGCAATCAAAAAGTAAGTGTACGCTCTTAATAAAATTTATGAGTGAGAACCAAACAAAATAGAAGAGTATGGCTCTATGTGGAATGAGGTTCACAGCATATCATTGAATAGTAGAAAATTGTGAGTTATATTCTCCGTTTTAATAATTTGTATAGGTGGAATCTGGAAAGCTGGTATTGGAAGAAGCTGACTTTGATTTGGGACGTGAACTTGAAGGGCTCATGGATATGTTCTCTGTGCAGTGCATTAACCACAATGTGGAAACTGTATTAGATATATCTGGTATCACTCTAATTTTTAGTGGACCACTTTGGCAAATAAATACCATCCAAGCATTTGCGTATATTTCTCTGTTTCTGATGCTAAATTTTGTTCATTTATATCAATCCAGATGATATGCCAAAAGTAGTTCGTGGAGACTCTGGCAGAGTTGTTCAAATATTTGCAAATTTGATCAGCAATTCAATCAAATTTACAACATGTAAGTAAGCTTTTAGTTTTTCTAGTTTTATCAGGTCTTGTCTGTCTAAGACAATAGATAATTAATCCCTTTGAGTGAAGATTAAGCCTTTGTTTATGCCAATAGGAGAAAAATATTTGATTACTACTCATGAAAGTGACAGAAGCTCTTTAAATTATTTAGTATTGCATTTCAATATTATTCTCCAAAACGCATTTGGAGGCAAATATATGAGTATTTTCATGCCAAGGTTCCTAAAAGGATATGAACTAAAGTATCAACAAAACTGTAAGATACTCAAGAGACTAATGAAATTCTGTGACATTTAATTGCTGTTTCACAGCTGGCCACATTATTCTGCGAGGATGGTGCGAGCACTCAAGAGGTTTTAATGACAATGATAATAAGATTTCCCTCGATTCAAAGAAGCTATGGTCTGCGCCTAAGACAATGCTGAAACGTCAAGGGAGTCATGCCAAGAGAGCTAGCAAGAAAGACAACAGAGTCGCTCTCTGGTTTGAAGTTGATGACACTGGCTGTGGTATGATTGATCCTCTAGCCATTTTTATACGCAGAAACTCTCTTTCCATCAAGCATTTAACACTTTTCTTTGCAATTCTGCTAGGAATTGATCAAAGCAAATGGGAGTCTGTTTTTGAAAGCTTTGAGCAAGCAGATCCCTCCACAACTCGAACGTAAGTGCTTTCAACAATGAGTATTCATGAAAACTGAAATCTTATGAAATATAGAATTATCCTGAAGTTTTTTTCCCATTTTCAGGCATGGTGGCACTGGTCTTGGCCTATGCATTGTAAGAACCTTGGTGAGTAACATTCCGAATCAGCTTAGTATATTCTCTTAATTGCCTTCAAAATCACAAGGATATTCATATTATGATGACAGGTTAACAAAATGGGTGGAGAGATCAAGGTTTTAAAGAAGAACGGCCAAGGAACTCTGATGCAACTATACCTACTTCTCAATCCCCCAGTTGATGCTGCAGACCATCATGATCATTGTCAACTGGATTTTGCAGACCACAAGTTAGTGGTCAGTATAACTAATTTACCAATCATCATCTGCTGATGCTGATGCTGACAAAATTCAGATCTGGAATTGAAATGTGATTGCAGGTTCTGCTTGCGCTACACGGCACAAAGGGAAGGTTGATCACATCCCAATGGTTACAGAAAAAAGGAGTTGTCACTTCCGAAGCATCTGAATGGAACGAACTGACGCTTATTCTCAGGGAGCTTTTCCAAGGCAGAAGCTCATCCCCTAATATCAACTGCGACACAAAGTACTCAACAAGCGCTACTCTGAAAGCTCAAGCGCTAAACATCAGGAATGCAGTTTTCATCATAGTCATCGATATAGGGCTGCTTGACTTGAGCACTGACATCTGGAAGGACCAACTTAATTTCCTCGACAACTTCTACCACAAGGCAAAGTTTGCGTGGATGCTCAACCACGACACCCCCAACGCCATCAAGATGGAGCTCCGCAGGAAAGGCCATTTACTCATGGTTAACAAGCCACTCTACAAGGCTAAAATGATTCATATTTTGGAAGCTGTCATAAAGATGACAAGACTTGAAGTTCAAGAAGGTGATTCCCATGAATACCTTGAGATTGACCATGTTCATCTTGGTGTTGCCAGCTCCGATGATTCGGATAAGTCCGAGGCTGGTACTCCCAACTCTGTTACTGCATTTCACATAGAAAACAAACAAAGAGAGAGCATGAAAGGGCCTGAGGAGTTTAAGAGCAGTTCACACGACATAAAACACTTGGAACCGAAAATGGGAACCCAAAAAGCAGCAGTAGTTGAGCTGAAAAGATCCAAGGACAGGGAAGACCAACCAAATAAAGCTATGAATAAGCAGAAATCGCTTGAAGGCCTTCGAATACTGCTTGCTGAAGATACACCAGTACTGCAACGAGTTGCGACGATAATGCTGGAAAAGATGGGAGCTACTGTCATCCCTGTGGGAGATGGGCAGCAAGCTGTAGAAGCTCTTAGCAGTCCAACGCCGCAACCAGAAATCTCTGATTCCTATTCCCCTCCATACGATTTGGTCTTAATGGACTGTCAGGTAAGAAATCACAACAAATTAACCATTGTTTGCAAGTAATGTCAAAACTGAGGCATCATTTTATTACTTGTAATTCTGAGACATACCCTTTGTATGTGAAAAAACAGATGCCGAAAATGGATGGTTACGAGGCGACGAAAGCAATAAGAAAATCAGAGGAAGGAACAAGTGTGCACATCCCAATTGTGGCACTGACAGCCCATGCAATGTCATCAGATGAGGCAAAGTGCTTGGAGGTGGGAATGGATGCTTACCTTACAAAACCAATAGACTACAAGCTCATGGTCTCCACCATTCTCTCCTTCACTAAACACTCTACCTAAGCATTTTCTGCAAACTAGAAGCTTAACACAAATATGATGGCTTAAGGTTTATAGATGATATATCTGAGAAATGTAAATGGCTTACAGCAATTGCAATTTAACACCAGCAATGTAAATGTAAATCCAATTTTCCTTCTAAGATCATACACATGATTGAGCTTATCATCTAGATTCTCATAATTTTCCTTCTTTTTTATGTTTGTTGAATGAATATGGGAAATAGCCATAATCAGTTCTTTGGAAAAAAAACGAGGGAGAGTAATATAGTTCACCTAGTCATAAACTATCAAAGTTTTTTTGAAAGGCGAAATCAGGCCAATGTCGATAATTCCAACAATAAATTCATAAATCTCACACACTATCACAAACAACACATAATATCTTTTAACATGTTTTGCATTGTAAAATTCTTTCAAACATTTTTGTGAGTGCATGTCAGATGATTTTTAATTCTCTTAATCATTGGGTCTTTATTTCCATGTGGTTAGTAGCCCACGTGGAGAAAAAACTCTAATTGATTTTCGGTAAATATGAGACAATAAAGAAAAGGAAATAATATGCTAATTTAAGAAAGGAATAGAGAGAAATTCGTGCAGAAATTTATGCTATTTTTGGGTCTGGCCAACAAGGTTCAAGAGTCTGACCGGATGTCGATCCACCGTTTGATCGTGCTGATTTTTGGACAGCGTGTTTGGGAGACGTGATACAACGTTCTGACCTTTGGAATTTGCGTTTGTGGTCCTAGTGATTAGATACGATATTCTGATCGTGTGCCACCAATTCGGTGAGGTTTATCAGCTCTTCCTTGTAATTAGACATTGATCCAAGATTGTTCAATCTTGAGTTAGTGTGATCCTCTAATTGTATTTAGAGAGAACTCGTTGTACACATTATATTGATGATGGAGATTAAGTAGCCTCGAGGGTCCCGTGGTTTTTCCTCACATTGAGAAGGTTTTCCACGCTAAAATTGTACATGCCCATTCTGTTGTTGTTTGCTATATTTGTTAGCTTGGTTGATTTGCTATGCTTGACAGAATCCTACAAAATTTGCACAGGTAAGGAGAATTGTTTAATTCCGCTGCATCTAATTATTCTATTAGATTCGTTTTCCTCCGAACAAAGTGGTATTAAACCGAAGATTATTTAATCAACATCATGTGTTAAATAATGAAAGTTAATACAAGTGGAATGGTTAGTCTAAATGGTTCAAATTATCATGTTTGAAAATAGAAGATGGAAGATCTTCTTTATGTGAAACATTATTATTTGTCAGTTTTCAGCGATGTCAAACCTGAGAACAAATCTGATGATGGATGAAATTTATTGTAACGTCAAGTATGTGGCTATATTAGACAGTAGGTGGATGATAATGTTTTGAATCATGTCAGCGGAGGGACACATGCACATAGTTTATAGAGTAAACTTGAGCAATTATATGCTCGAACGATTGGTAATAATAATTTGTTTTTGATAAAACAGATGATGAGTTTGAAGTATGATGATGAGGCTCCGTTAACAGATCATCTTAATACTTTTCAAGGAATTATTAATCAGCTTGCAGGATTGGGTATCAAATTTGATGATGAGGTGCAGGGTTTGTGGCTTCTAGGTATATTATTGGACTTGTGGGAGACGTTTAGGACGTCATTGTCTAACTCAACTCCAGATGGTGTTAATGCTATGGATTTGACTTAAGTAGTGCTTTGAATGAAGAGATGAGAAGAAACTCACAAGATTCCTCTTCGCACTCAGAAGTCTTAGTGACAGAACAAAGGGGAAACAACAAGAGTTTAAGTATGAATGGTAGGAGTAGAAGCAAGAGTAAGAACATGTTTACCAATGTAGAGTGCTTTCACTGTGGTATAAAGGTACATATTAAAGAGTACTGCTGAAAGCTCAACAGAGACAACCAAAATGACAAAGAGAAAAGAAAAAAGGCAAGTCATGATAATGATGTTACTATTATTATTGAAGAGTTTCTTCTCTATGTGATGATGAATATGTTAACTTGTCTTGTGATGAGACCAGTTGGGTAGTTAGTGTTGGGATTTTTTGCCCTAACACAATGTATTTTCAATCTACTCATGTAGTGAGATTATTAGTTGAAATAAAATCGGCATTTATATTACGAAATGTTGTAGTAATATCTTAAGTATGATTTGATTTACATATAATAGTCTATCTACAAATCAGATAAAATCGCACTTAAGCAGTCCCCGATCAGAACAGCTTCATAAGAAGCGATCGTTAAGAGGCTCTCTAAATGATCACGCTCTACTGATCATGGCCAGAAGGGGGCCGGAGTTAGGTCACAGTATTGCCAGACGGGGTGATGTAGGACGACCCGATCTTGAGTATGTTACGTAGACACAGTCATGAATATACTCATATGTCGGTACGTGAAATCACATCCTCAGACGGAAGGATCTTCGAGGTCACTATGTGATGAGTGACGAGTTTGACTCAGTCTAACGTCTCCTGTGAAAGGGTTACAATAACGGCTGTGATTGGCTCGATCATGAGTCACATGAGTTGACTCAATAGATCGCTGAAAGATTTATCCCTCATACGGACGTATGATCGGATATCTGTTTAGGCCACTTCATGAGTACAACTGAAATACAATAGCATGGCCATGCAGTCGATACGGAGTATCAGTTATAATTCAGTTAACTCAGATCAAGAAACATGACAATTGAACGAGGATGACTTGTCTATGCCTCGTGGTTGTCAAGATATCAAGAGGATAAAAAGATAGTTTCATGTACGACAAGGTTAAGTCGAAATCTCGATAATCACAAGCGTTGGGTAATCATATTGTCTTGCTAGAGGCCACTCATGATGGAAAGGGTAAAATGGTAATTTTACCAGTCCGCCAACGTGTCGTGAGCCTAGAGGGTCACACACTAAAGGTTGAGTAAAACAGATGGAATCATATAGAGGAATCATGAGAGAGATAAATTTTGGTTTTGGATTAAACCTGATTAGACTGATTTTGGTTTAGGATTAAACCAAAAATCAAGAACGGTTTAGCTGTACCAATTAATTAGAATGTAAATAAATATATTTAATTAATTTAGCTAAACAAGGCCTAGCCAGATTGGGCTAAGCTAGAATGGGCTTCTCTACTTAATTAATTAATAAACTTTGGACTTTAAGCATATTAATTATTTCCTAAAAAGATATATAAAAGGAAAATTTTAAGTTTTTTAATCAATAAGAAAATATTTCCAAAAACCCTAGCCTCCCTCTCTCTCTCTCTCTCTCTCTCCCTGGCCGGTCGGCCCCCTCTCCCTCTCTCCTTCCCGTTTTGCTTGCTTCGATCTTCTAGCAAGGATAGTTGTGAGTATCTTCTAATTGATCTTCCTGTGTGGACGTTCTTTAGAGGTCACTGAATCTAATTTAGTGACAAAGGGATTTTGATTCAAGGTAATTTATGAATTTTATTCTAGCCTAGATCTCATGATCAATTAATGATCATGTAAGATCCTTATTAAATACGGACTTTTGAGGTTAATTTCTTGTATGGGCATGAAATTAATTGATTGAAACCCTCAAAAATTTCTTCAGTGGTATCAGAGTCTTGGTTACACATGATTATTGTATTCGAGCATGATAGGCTAGATTTAATTTTGTAATTTATTTCGGTATTGTGAGATTCAAATTGCAAAATAATTTTTCTGTTCTGGAAAATGATGTAATTGCTGGAAATTTATTTTTATCGCTAAAAATTAATTTTTTTGATCGACTTAAATCGGATCAAGACCCGCGAGAGGCCGAGGCTAGCCGAGAGGCTAACCCCGGCCGGAACGGGAGGGCCGACCAGATCTGCCCTTGGCAGATCTAGCCGAGCCTCTCGGCTCCGGCCAGGGGAAGACCACAGCCTGACCGTAACCGGCCAGGCGGCCCGCCACGGCTAGCCCTCACGGGCTGGTCGATCATGGCGCGACCAGCCCTGGCGGCTAGGGTTTGGCCGAACCCTAATTGGCCCTCGGGTCAATTTCGGTTCTGTCAAACCAGGAAGGATTCGGGTCAGATCTTACTCTGAAAAATCCAGAATTTTAAACGATAATTAATTAAAATTTCATACCGGTTCGGTTTCGATAAACCAGAGCGTGAACCGATTTAATTCAGAAATTAACCGGTTCAAAATAACGGTTTTGATAAACCGTATTTTATGATTTAAATCAAGAAAAAATTGGAATTAATATGTTTGCTTGATAACATGCTTGTTTGACAACACAATTGTTTGATAACAGGGTGTTTGCAACATGATTGTTAAGTTAGCCCGATTTAGAATATAATTTCGGTTTGCAACCTGCGAGTTGCTTTTGGGTGGTAATTTAATTGTGACCTGCGTGTCACAGCATTTATTTTATTTAAATTAAATGTAGTTACGTATTCCCAAGACGAGAAGAACCGAAGAGAAGGACGGTGATCCCGAGGAGGCATGGAGCCAGTGGGAGTCCAAGAGAATGAGGAAAGACAAGACCTAATATAGGTTTTAGTTTATTTCAGTAGGGCTAGCAGGCTTGCTAAAGCAAGTTTACATTTATGTTCATGAATGTATGGTTGAATGTATGATTTAATTTTCATAAGTTTATGTTAATTAGATCATCACCCACATGTGTAAAGATTAATAATAATGAGTTAATCACGCACATGTAAACCGGGATGAAAATATCTCTACATGGATTTGTAGATGATAATTTCAAGTTAAGATCAAGAAATGATCAGATAGAATGGACATTTAAAACTATAAGTAATTTCAAGTCAAGCTAGATACCGCCCACATTTTATCACTTCGATTAGTTCACAGACCCATGGTGGATACAATTAACGTGGATCCATGGGAATGGGTTCTAATAGAAGATGGACAATCTTGCATGGGTGCGTGCGCATTAGCGTAGTAACCAATGCAGATTGGACCATGCGTTGAAAGGTGGTTGACTTGGCTGCGATTCTCAGATGATCTGAGCCATGGTATCAGACATGAGAATCACATGGTTTTGTGAAAGGACTGGACTGTCATACTCCAATGTCCAAAATTGTGGCGATGAGATTAACTCACTTCAGTTTTGGGTATGCGGAGATCTTGGTTTAGATTCAGATATAAGAATCCGAAATGTTCATACTCAAGTATTTCTCACTTCAACTTAATTAAGAATCTGATTGAATTTATTTTCATGTGAAGATTTAATGGCACCGTCGCAACCCAAATCAACACGTTCTGGCAGTGAAGCGCTAAAGTCTCTTCTGTCGAATGACAAGCTGTCAGGGACCAACTTCCTGGTTTTGATCTTCATGGGATGGAGAGCCAGAGTCGCAGACAGAGCAGCAAGGAGGGCCTGGAGCAGACTCGTCACGATGGGTTTCTGGTACATCTAGGTCACCAGAAACGGCAGGATCTTCAGGGATGAGGAGCGCACACCCGGGGAGACACTCAGACTACTTCAGATGCGCTCTTATACTCTAGTGCAGGCGGACGAGGGACGAGACATCCAGTCTTGGACGGGGGAGCGCACATTAGCCGCTTGGTGCGCAAACCCGAGGTTGGTACTCCAGTCCATTCTTGCATAGTTTTCCTTTCTTGGGTTGTTCTTTTGGGGCTCTGTTTTCTCCTCTTTTGGTTTGCGGCTCAGTTTTCCTCTTCTTTGTTCTTTTGTACTTTTTTCTTTCCATCTATATTATTCTATTATTATTGATCAAAAAACAAAAAAACTTCCTGGTTTAGGAAAGAAACCTGAAGCTTGCCCTTCAGTATGACAGACAGGAGTATATCCTTACGAATAAGCCAATGAAAGTGCATGCGGATGATGCCAGCGAGGCCGATAAGAATGCTTATGAAAAGTATCTTAGCGACCGGCAAGATGTTGGCATCCTCATGGTCAGGTCCATGGAAAATGACACCTAGGACCAGTTTATGCATCTCATGGACAATCCACAAGAAATGATAGAGGAGATCAAGGTATACTACCAGAAGAATGCTCGTGTCGAAAGATACGACACTCTTAGGGAGTTTTTTTACAGCAGGCACAATGTTGGTGAGGTAGTGAGTCCACATGTCCTCAAGATGAAGCACCTTTTTGATCGCTTAGCCAATCTAGGTCATAACTTCACAGAGCAGCTGAAATCGGACATAGTTCTGATGTCACTTCCTAAGGTTTATGGAGATGTGATTACCAGATACAATCTCCATAATATGGAAAAGACCATCAAGGAACTGCATGGGATGTTGGTGACAACGGAGAAGAATCTCAAGGGCAAAACCCCTGAGGTTCTGATGGTCAATAAGGATGTCAACTTCAAAAGAGCTGGCAAACCTAGTGGCAGGTCACCAGGATATCCCAACAAGGGCAAGGCACCAGCAATGGTGGGTAAGGGTAAGGCGCCAATGCACCTAGCTGGGCAGTTAAGGGTTCCCAGGGGTCCGAAGATTCAAGCGGTTCCTAGAACCGAAGGGAATACTTCGACCTCAAGGATAGTCTGTTATTACTGCCAGCAGCCGGGTCATTGAAAAAAAGATTGCAGGCAACAGAAGGAATATGTGCGAATAGATCGCTGAAAGATTTATCTCTCATACGGACGTATGAGCGGATATCTGTTTAGGCCACTTCATGAGTACAACTTAAATACAATGGCCATGGCCATGCAGACGATCTTGTTTCGATCTTCTAGCAAGGTGTTTCTCCGTCGGTCAGGACCTGGATCAGGTATCTACGTTGTTGAGTATAATCTCAACGTTACTTTCTCAGATACATGGGTAGTTGATACCGGGGCAGAAACTCACATTTGTGTTAATCTACGTGATTTGGAAAGTAAGAAGCTCCTTGGGAAAGGCGAGCGGGATCTGAGAGTCGGAGACAACAGTTCAGTGTCAACGACGGATGTCGGTTCTGTTAGTCTTAGTATGCCCACAGGGCTTATTTTAATATTGAACGATGTTTTATGTGTACATACTTTTAGTAGGAATATTATTTCAGTGTCCAGTTTGGACAAACTTGGTTTTGTATTTACCATAGATAATGCTTTATTTACTTTATCAAGAAATAATATTGTTTATGGCACTGCATCTATGGTTGGTGGTTTGTACATTTTAAATGTTGATAACTCTAACTACAGTTCAAACTATAACATAAATAAGAGGTTGGAGTCGGATGACTTAAACCAGCCAGTGACGTGACACTGTCGTCTGGGCCATATTGGCGAGAAACGCGTCTCGACACTTCACAAGTGTGGGCTATTAAGTCCGTTTGAATTCACACCTATCGAGAGATGTGAATCTTGCATTATGGGAAAGATGACAAAGGCGCCTTTTGGCGGCTTAGGAGAAAGGGCGAGTGATCTCCTGGGCCTAATACATTCAGATGTATGTGGGCCCATAAGTACACAAGCCATGAGAGGTTTCAGGTACTTCATAACCTTTACCGATGATTTCAATATGTATGGGTATGTCTATTTAATGAGACATAAGTCGGAGTCCTTTGATAAATTCAAAGAATTCCAGAATAAAGTACAGAATAAGCTTGGTAAAAGTATAAAGGCACTTCGGTCTGATCGAGGTGGCGAGTACTTAGACCAAGATTTTCTCAGTCACCTAAGGGATAACGATATTCTCTCGGAACTAACTCCACCAGGAACCCCTCAGCTGAATGGTGTTTCCGAACGGAGGTCAGAACTGTGGTTGACATTGTTCGTTCCATGATGAGTCATGCCGACCTTCCAATATCTTTCTGGGGCCATGCCCTAGAAATGGCCACATTTATTTTGAATCGGGCACCTACAAAGGCAGTGGAGACCACTTCATTTGAGGTATGGCAAGGTAAACCTCCCAAGTTGTCTTTCCTCAAAATCAGGGGGTGCGACGTTTACGTCAAGAGGATACTTGGTGATAAACTCGAACCCAAGGCAGATAAGTGTATCTCTGTAGGGTACCTCAAAGGAACTATGGGGTACTACTTCTATAAACCCGAAGAGAACAAGGTTTTTGTTGCTCGAGGTGGGGTTTTCTTGGAAAGAGAATTCTTGTCCAAGAGCCCTAGTTGGAATCCTGTGCTTCTTGAAGAAATTCGAGAAGACACAGAACAACCTTTAGAGGATGTAGAAGTACCCGATGAGGTAAATGATAAGAGTCCTATTCTAACAGCAACTCCTGTAGGACCAAGGAGGTCTGAAAGATCTCGTCAAAACCCAGTCAGGTATGGCTTCTTAGCCACATAGGGTAATGACTTGATCGTTGTGGATCAGGATGATCCCGCAACAGTTCAGCAAGCCTTGTCCAGTCCCAACTCCAAAGAATGGCGGAATGCCATGGATGAGGAAATGAAATCCATGAAAGACAATCAGGTCTGGAACTTAATAGACAACACACCTGGGTTAAAACCCATAGGGTGCAAGTGGATATTTAAGTTAAAGACAGATATGGACGGAAAGCCTCAAACTTACAAGGCAAGACTGGTTGCGAAAGGTTATCGTCAAGTCCAAGGCATGGACTACGATGAGACCTTTTCATCGGTAGCCATGATTTAGTCAATTCGGATGATGTTGGCCATTACAGCATATTTCGATTACGATATATGGCAAATTGACGTCAAAACCGCGTTCCTTAACGGGAATTTGCAGGAGGATGTCTATATGACCTAGCCATAAGGTTTTGTCGACCCGGATCATCCCGAAAAGGTGTGTAAGCTGCAACGACCCATTTATAGATTGAAGCAAGCTTCCATGAGTTGGAACTTACGGTTCGATGAAGCCGTAAAAGAGTTCGGGTTTATCAGAAATCTAGATGAACCCTGTATCTACAAGAAGAGCAGTAAGAATAGCGTAGTGTTCCTGGTGTTGTATGTTGATGACATACTAGTCATGGGAAATGACGTCCCAACCTTGCTTGAGACCAAAGCTTGGTTAGGGAAGTGTTTTTCCATAAAGGACTTAGGAGAGGCCGCTTACATTCTGGGGATCAGGATCTATAAAGATCGATCCAAGAGAATTTTAGGCCTAAGTCAGAGCACCTACATTGATAAAGTGTTGAGAAGATTCTCAATGCTTGACTCTAAGAAAGGGAACCTCCTAATGAGACATGGCATCAAGCTCAGCAAGAGTCAGTGTCCTAGAACACCTGATAAGCTAAAGAAGATGAGGGAATCCCGTATGCTTCGGCAGTGGGATCGATTATGTATGCCATGTTGTGCCAGCAGATTTCAGTCTAACCTAGGCCAAGATCACTGGACTGTCGTCAAGTGTATCCTCAAGTATCTGAGGAGAACAAATGACGTCTTCTTAGTGTATGGTGGGATAGAAGGAGAACTGAGCGTCACTAGATATGTTGACGCTAGTTTTCAGACAGACCCCGATGACTTCAAGTCTCAAGGAGGGTATGTGTTCATGTTTAACGGGGGAGCTTTTAGTTGGAAAAGCTTTAAAGAAGCGACAATAGCCGACTCCACCACGGAGGCGGAATACACAGATGCGTCAGAGGCAGCTAAGGAGGCGGTGTGGGTCAAGAGCTTCTTGAGTGAGTTAGATGTACTGCCGTGAACGTCTGATCCCATGAGCTTAAAGTGTGACAACACTGAGGCTGTAACACTTGCTACAGAGCCAAGATTTCACAATAGGACCAAGCACGTCGAGAGAAAGTATCACATCATCAGAGAGATGGTTGATAAAGGTGAAGTAGAGATAAGTTACGTTTCAACGCATGATAATCTAGCTGACCCCTTAACTAAGACACTTCCGCAGCCTAAGCATGAGGAGCATGTTAGAGGAATGGGTTTAGATTGGAATACCAATTGGGTCTAAGGCAAGTGAGAGACTGTTGGAATTTTGTGCCCTAGCATAATGTATTTTCAATCTACTCATGTAATGAGATTATTAGTTGAAATAAAATCGGCATTTATATTACTAAGTGTTGTAGTAATATCTTAAGTATGATTTGATTTGTATCATTGATGTGTCAACACACAATAGTAGATCTAGAAATCAGATAAAATCACACTTAAGCTGTCCCCGATCAGAATAGCTTCATAAGAAGCGATCGTTATGAGGCTAACTTTAAATGATCACGCTCTACTGAATATGGCCAGAAGGGGGCTGGAGTTAGGCCATAGTATCGCCAGACGGGGTGATATAGGACGACCCGATCGTGAGTATGTTACGTAGACACAGTCATGAACATACTCATATGTCGGTACGTGAAATCACATCCTCAGACGAAAGGATCTTTGAGGTCACTATGTGATGAGTGACGAGTTTGACTCAGTCTAAAGTCTCCTGTGAAAGGGTTACAATAACGGCTATGATTGGCTTGATCACGAGTCACATGAGTTGACTCAATAGATCGCTGAAAGATTTATCTCTCATATGGACGTATGAGGGGATATCTTTTTAGGCCACTTCATGAGTACAACTGAAATACAATAGCATGGTCATGCAGTCGATCTCCGTCGGCCCCCTCTCCCTCTCTCCTTCCCGTTTTGCTTGTTTCGATCTTCTAGCAAGGATCGTTGTGAGTATCTTCGGATTGCTCTTCCTGTGTGGACGTTCTCTAGAGGTCACTGAATCTAATTTAGTGACAAAGAGATTTCGATTCAAGGTACTTTATGAATTTTATTCTAGCCTAGATCTCATGATCAATTAACGATCATGTAAGATCCTTATTAAATATGGACTTTTGAGGTTAATTTCTTGTATGGGCATGAAATTAATTGATTGGAACCCTCAAAAATTTCTTCAGTGGTATCAGAGGCTTGGTTACACATGATTATTGTATTCGAGCATGATAGACTAGATTTAATTTAAGCATATTCATGATATCTGAATTTTATATTTGTTTGAATTTGAAGGATTTCATTATACCTTTGGTGGTGGCTTATGGAAGCTCACTAAAGGTGTCATGGAAATCGAGACATGTCAAATGCTATTGGCATAGGAGAGGTGCGACTAGAGATAAAAAATAGTACAATCCTTATTCGGAAAAATGTTAAGCATATTCATGATATTTGTTTGAATTTGATATTTGTATGCAAGGTAGATGATGAAGGATTTCATCATAACTTTGGTGGTGGCTAATGGAAGCTCACTAAAGGTGTCATGGTCGTGGCTAGAGGTGAAAAGTGAGCTTCATTGTATGTGTCACAAGTCAGAGTTTCTGCTGGCATTATTAATGCAGTTGAGAAAGAGAGTACACGTGAATTATGTCACAATCGAATTAGTCACATGAGCGAGAAGGGAATTATGGTTTTTGGAAAGAAGAATCTCCTACCGGGAATGAAAGGGGAACAGTTAGAGAAGTGTGAGCATTACTTGGCCAACAAGCAAACTAGAGTGTTTTTCAAATCATCCACTTTTTCGAGAAAGCCAGAGTTGCTTGATTTATTATACTCTGATGTTTGTGGTCATATGAAAACCAAGACACTTGGTGGTGGTATCTATTTTGTGACTTTTATAGATGATCACTCAAGGAAAGTGTGGCTTGTATCTTGAAGACTGAGGTTCAAGTGTGTGATGTCTTCTAGTAGTTTCATGCCCTAGTTGAGAGACAAACTGGGAAGAAGTTAAAGTGCGTGTGAACCGATAATGGAGGTGAATATTGTGGTTCTTTTGATGATTATTGCAAAGAGTAAAGCATTCGACATCAAGCGACACATCCCAAGATGCCTCAACTAAATGGGTTAGCTGAGAGGATGAATAGAACGCTTACTGAAAGGACGAGATGTTTACTTTCACAAGCATGGTTACCAAGATGCTTTTGGGGTGAGATTTAAATACAGTGGTTCATTGATGTGACTACATCAATCTATATTTATTGCATTATTCTGATTCTACTAAAGGTGTATTTTCCCTCTTGCATTGTATTTTTCCGATCTTTATGCCACATATGTCTTCACGGTGTTTTGAGTGTGCATGTAAAGGTTTAGGTCAAAAATGGGTTTAAGACGAAGCTTCCTCAAAGTCGAGCAGAAAAGAGACCATGTCATCACCGTGACATCCCAAAAAGCCTCGTCGTGTCATCAGGACATGTAGGGCCGGCTCTTAAGCATAGCAAAATAAGTTATTGGTTAAGGCCTCACACCTGATTAAGGCCCATTCTTTTATAGTTAGTTATTAATTTTTTACCTTTCAAAATAAAGATTATATATAATTGTTTAAACTTGAGTTTGTGTTTATTTTATTTTTCTTAAAAAGTAATAGTATATAATTGAATTAAAATTTAGTTGGAGTAAATAAATATATATTCAAATAAAAAATTAAGAATTTACTCAAACAATTACAATATTTTTGAAAGGCATATTTTATGTATAAAAATATACAATTTTCATGAAACTCTTTTGGTGGCGTTGATTACAACTATAACTAAGATCCATTTTTTAATAAACTCTTCTAATGGAAAGTAATTGAATTGACAAGAGTATTGGAACACAAATGTAACTATTTTGTTCTCAACAAGATTTCAACTGTAATTTTGTAAACTTTGTTAAACTCGAGTTTAGCTTAAACTACATAAATTATTACAAATTGAGCTATAATCAATATTTTAACACCCACACTTTAATTACGAAATATTTTTTAATTTTTAATTTTAATTTATTTGTATAGTCTATTTTTAAGAAGGCCTAATTTTTTGATTTTGCTTTAGGCCTCAGTATAGGTTGGGCCGGCCCTGTGGACACGTGGCCAAAAGACTAGAAGCAAAAAGTTGGAAAATTGAAAAGAAATTGGTAGAGTAAATCCTGAAGCAAAGCTGAAACTTCCGAGTGCCGTATATTTTGCATCTGAACTTCGTCTTTGGCCCATGATATATCAAAACAAACAGAATGAGAGTGGCCTACAACTTCATGGAATGAACTTTTGGCTAATTCTGACTTTTAGGCATGTCGCGGCGTGATATTAGAGCGTGACGTGAAACTAAAATTTTTTCTTCCTTAGCCCACACGAAAAGCAAAACTGGAAAGCCGTGTCACCCCCACATCTCACGGTGTGACATTGGGGCTTTACATAGGTCCATCTGCCTATAAATTGACACAAAAACGAGACAATTAGGAGGAGCTTCAATTTAGGAAATCACCACATAGCGAGGTGCAATCTGAAGCGTCTAAGGGGTGCTCAAGGCTTTGAGAGAAGGTTGAACACTTGTTGAAGGCGGATTGTGAGCATAAGGATCGAAGGCATCAAAGATCAAGTCGCAAATAAAGAAATTTGGCACGAATCGATAGAATCCGACCCCACCGGATTAAGGTTTCGTTGTTCTTTCTCCTTCTCTACCTTTCTTGAACTTGAATTAGTATGTTTTTTGGTTTTTTCACCATGACTGTTGGCTAAAACCAATAAGCATGGGTGCTAGAGTTCGATACATGTTTTTCTAGATCAATCTTTAAAGCTTGGATTTTTATTCTAGTGTGCTTATGACTTTGGTTTTAATATGATTATTTCTTGCTGAGAAGTTGTTATAAGTATTGTGTTGTTATGATGCCGAGTCCGAGAGGATCGTTGGATAACTGACAAGTAAAGTCATAGGGGGTTCGAAAGAACTCTTATCTAGTAATTGTTGTGTAATTACAGAGTTGGCTAAACCACTAGTTCGAGAGAATAGGTTGTGGAGTTAACTCTAGGTTGGTTTGCATCGACAGATGGGATTAATATTTTGAGACATAGGATAGCACGTGAATGTATGAATTTCCTTGTTTGCCTGAGCGATTAAGAATTGCTTGTATTACCTAGGACCCATGGTATCTCTCTTATATGTTAATTTCCTTATTCCAACTACTTATTTTTAATTACCTGCTTATTTTACTTTATTGCCTAAATCACCTACTTAATTATCACCTTTTTATTTTCCGCATAAATAACTAAAATTAGAACTAGAAACACCTTTCGTTGGTCCTTGTGGATTCGACCCTACTTACCAGGTTAATTATACTTGTAAACGACCGCGTGCACTTGCGCGTATTCGTGAGTTCGTGGACCACTGTCTACGGGCCCAACAATATTTTGGAGCCATTTCCGGGGACCAACAGTCAATTTTAATTTGGTTTTATTTATTTGTGCTTATTTATTTTCATTTTCGTGATCTCATGCTCATTGTGAGTGATTCATACATTGGTTCCGCAACTCTCTTTTTATTGTTTCCAAGTGATTTAGATTTGTCAAAATTTGATTTGAAGAGGAAAAAAAGAGAGCAAATTCAATGGAGCAAGATTGGAGAGGTTATGACTATCATCAAAATAACCATCACTACAAAATTTTGCACTGTCTTATCATGAGAACTCTCCTCAAGATTATTACTCTCAAGGGAATTATAACCCCTATCCATATCAAGATGATGTTAACAAGTGGTTGATGCATTTGTCTCAGAAGAAGAGGTCAGAAATTGAAGAATCGAGTATGCAAGTGTTAAAGCGATAAACCATCTATAAGCGAGATTTGATGAATCATCAGCAGACTAGATAGGGAAATTTCATAAGATGATAAAATTCACGAAGGCAGTCCTGCGAGGGCTTACACATGTGGAGAAAGAAGAAGGGAACAAGAGAAGGCTCGTATGATCACAGTTGAGAGTGGGCGAATTATGGAGGAGCAAAATTAGGCTAGAGAGGCCAAAATGCCTCAAAGATTTCTTTACTTCGATTCTCCTCAAGAGTTCAAGCAAGAAGGGGATGGTGGTATGATAATGAATTTCATGATGATAGATGAGTCCTATGGCGAGCCACTCCAAGAGATCGAGATGAACGAATCTGAAGTGGCCGAAGTGTCAACATGAGCTCACGAGGCGAAAAAGGAGTTACATGTGCCTCAAGAAGTAATGGAAGTTGATTCTCCTCAAGAGGTCGAAAATGGTGAAGAAGAGGGGCAGGTGGTGGAGCCAAGCCAAGAAGTGGAGAAAAAATTCAACCATGACATACATATTGGTGTATCGGTAAGGGAGCCTGTGGTTGATGCAAAAACATGGGCTCCACCTCCTCTTGCTTCATATATAAATTCTAGCTTTACTAAATATTTTAGAAACGCTTTCATTGATAATGATGTTTACATGCCGTTAGTCGTTTCTAAAAAAATTTATTTGTATCGTGAAAGGTACCTAGTGGAGAAGTTAGGAGAAAGAAAGCAGGAATTGATTGGAATAGGACCCATCTTGGTGCTCCCGGATGGAGAAGAGCACCCATTCAAACAAAAAGTAGAAGGGAATGAGATAATAAAGCTTTATGAACCCCGTGAGATCATTCCTTCTTCCTTTGCATCATATTCATATTTGGTGCATGATTTGTTTGAATTGGCGAAGGACAAGTGCATTGCTTCACTTGAGTTTATTGATGCTTCTAGGCACAAATTTTATCACTTGGCCGATAAAGATGAAATTGTTGATACAGTTGAGATCCATACGTGCTTAATGATCTAATCTTTCGCTATCATAGGAAAGAGATTATTTGATTGGATGTATTTTGTTTTTGATAGGGGAAAGGGCTGACCCTTGATCTCCTGCATTGCATTCATGCATCCATACATTTTTTAGTCTTTAATTTTTATTTTTCGCACGGGGGACTGTGCAAGTTTTTAGTGTGGGGTGCGTTGAGTTAGATTTACAAGTTAGCATGATAGTTAGTGTTTATGTGTGCTATAACCGTTGAAAACTTTAGTAAAATGGTTATGAGTTAATTGTCTTGTTTTTCTTCCTATGCATGTTAAATTTCGTGGTGAAACCTATGTGGATTGTGTTTGATTGGTGAGAATGTCTAGTTAATTAACATTGAAGTAAGGTTGACTAGTGGAAATCAAGTATTATGTTTTTCATCTATTTATCAAGAGGTCGCGAAACAATATGAATGAGTTTATTTTTTAAAACTCACACACAAGTCAAGTATTGTGTTTGTCATCTGTTTACCAAGGGGTCGCGAAATCATATAAATGAGTTTATTTTTTAAAATTCACACACAAGTTATGTATTGTAATTTTCTTTTATTTATCAAGGGGTCACGAAATCATATGAATGAGTTTATTTTTTAAGATTTACACACGCACGCACGTGAACTTGGAAGGGATATATCGTGGTTGATGTTGCCGGAAAAGCAGAGAGTATGTGCATCTCTCAACCCCCAACTCAAACATGTTCGGGGTAAATAGCGAGAAGTCTTGATCCCAAACTTGGATTCGTTCGGGGTAAAATGCAAGAAGATAGATGAAGCAAAAGCGAAAAAAAGAAGAGGAAAAAGAAACACCTCTGCAATCATGGTAACAACCCGAGCCTTGTAAAGAGAAGGGAGAATGACAAAGCATCAAAAAGCAAAGCAATTAGGTATCCCTACTCCAAATTAGCGATTTCATGGCTTCAACTCAGGTATATTACCCCGGGTTTACATCACTTTATACACAAGTATCACAAAAACCATATGTGTGATTAGTAGTCCCCCTTGATTAAATTTTGAAAAATATGAGAAAAAGACCATAACTAAAATACTCAATATTCATGTTCATTAGCTAGTCATTTTGGTTGGTGCTTGTTTGATAGGAAGAGGTAGATCCACGATCCTTTAGCATGTATGTGAGGGATAGGGCCTAATGGATTGAATGATTACTTATGATCATAAGAAAGAGTATGAAAATGGTTCTTGCTAGCAGTGCATGTTTTTGGGTTGGGGGATCTTTCCTACAAAACCTTCAAGAGAGGCCGAACTCCCCCTATCGGGGTTAACCTCGAGGTTCGTATTTGGCCAATATTATATAATTGTAATTGCTCGAAGGCGAGCAAATCTTTAGTGAGGGGTGTTGATGCGGCTGCATCAATACTATAATTATTTTATTATTCTGATCCTACTAAAGGTTTATTTTCCCTCTTGTATTGTATTTTTCCGATCTTTATGTCACATATGTCTTCACGGTGTTTCGAGTGTGCATGTACAGGTTTAGGTCAAAAATGGGCTTAAGACGAAGCTTCCTAGAAGCCGAGCAGAAAAGAGACCATGTCATATGCCCATGTCATGGCCGTGATATCCCAAAAAGCCCCGGCGTGTCATCTGGATACGTGGCCGAAAGACTAAAAGCAAAAAGTAGAAAAATTGAGCAGAAATCGGTAAAGTAAATCCTGAAGCAAAGCTGAAACTTTTGAATGCCGCGGATTTTGCATCTGAACTCCGTTTTCGGCGCATAATTAATCAAAATGAACAGAATGAGAGTGGCCAACAACTTTGTAGGTGGAACTTTTAGCAAATTCCGACTTTTAGGCATGTCACGGCCTCAAATGTCACGGCGTGACGTGACACTGGAATTTTTTCTTCGTAGCGCACACAAAAAGCAAAACTAGAAAGTCGTGTCACCACCAAATGTCACGGCGTGACATTGGGGTGTGACATGGTTCCGTCAGCCTATAAATTGAGGCAGAAACGGGACAATTAGGAGGAACTTCAATTTGGAAAATCACCATATGGCGAGGTGCGATCTGAAGCGTCTAATGGGTGTTCAAGGCTTCGAGAGAAGTTTGAACACTTTTGGAAGGCGGATTGTGAGCATAAAGATCGAAGGAATCGAACATCAAGTCGCGAATCCAGAAATTTGGCACGAATCAACGCAATTCGACTCCACCGGATTATGATTTCATTGTTCTTTCTCCTTCTCTACCTTTCTCGAACTTGAATTAGTATACTTTTTGGATTTTACACCATGATTGTTGGCTAAAACCAATAAGCATGGGTGCTAGGGTTCGATACATGTTTTTCTAGATCTATCTTTAAAGTTTGGATTTTTATGCTAGTGTGCTTATGACTTTGGTTTTAATATGATTATTTCTTGCTGATAAATTGTTATAATCATTGTGTTGTTATGATGCCGAGTCTGAGAGGATCGTTGGTTAACTGACAAGTAAAGTCATAGAGGGTTCGAAAGAACCCTTATCCAATAATTGTTGTGTAATTGCAGAGTTGGCTAAACCACTAGTTCGAGAGAATAGTCGGTGGAGTCAACTCTAGGTTGGTTTGCATCGAGAGATGGGATTAATATTTTGAGAAATAGGATAGCACATGAATGCATGAACTTCCTTTCTTGCATGACTAATTAAGAATAGCTTGTATTACCTAGCACCCATGGTATCTCTCCTATATGTTAATTTCCTTATTCCAGGTGCTTATTGTTAATCACTAGCTTATATTACTTTATTTCCTAAGTCACCTACTTGATATCACCTTTGTATTTTCCGCATAAATAACTAAAATTAGAACTAGAAAGACCTTTCGTTGGTCCTTGTGGATTCGACCCAGCTTACCAGGTTAATTATTACTTGTAAACGACCGCGTGCACTTGTGTGTATTCGTGAGCTCGTGGACCACTGTCTACTGACTCAACTTTCATGTGTTGAAGTTTGGACAGGTAAAGATGTCTCCTACAATCACTTCAAATTATTTTGATGCAAGTCATTTGTGCATATTCCGAAGGATGAAAGATCTACACTTGATATGAAGACTAAACTGTGCATTTTCGTCGCTTATGGCGAGGATGAGTTTAGGTACATTTTTATGATCTGATGCAGAAGAAACTGATCAAAAGTCGCGGAGTGATTTTTATGGCGAATCAGGACATCAAAGATATTGCGAAGTTTGAAAAAGTACTCTGCAATTTATAACTGACTTGATTAACTTTGATATAGTTCCTTCTACAGTTGTGCAAAGTCAAGTTGAAGATGAAGTTCATGATGACCATCATGGTGCTGGTGATGTTGATGCTCTTATAGAGGTTGAGATGGATAATGAAGTCATGAACAGTTATCAATACCATATGTTCCACTCAGGAGATCTTCTAGGATCGACAACCTTCAAGGTACTCAACTGAAAAGTATGTGTTAGTATCTGATGGGGGAGAGCCTGAAACTTACAGTGAAACCCTTGAAGATGAGAACATTAAGGAGTGAGTTGAAGCCATGCAAGATGAGATGAAATCATTGTATGAGGATCATACTTTTGAGTTGGTGAAGTTGCTGAAAGAAAAAAGATATTTGAAGAACAAGTGGTTTTACAGAGTGAAGCAAGAAGAAAATACTCCACATTCACGAAATAAAGCTAGATTGGTCGTCAAGGGTTTCAGCCAGAGGAAAGATGAAATTCTGATTCGTAGCAGGGACAAGATGTCGAACACAATGTTGTAGCGATTGGTTTGACAACTTTTCTGATCGCAGATAATGGACAGTAAATAAATAAACAGTAAACAGAAGACACGCAATATGTTTACCCAGTTCGGTGACTCCGCACCTACGTTTGGGGGCACTCTGCCAGTGGAAACATTTTCACTATTTGGTAGTCAATAGTACAACTTCACGCATCAACTAGCTATCACACAAGCTATTTTCCTAAGCTACTATAGATCTCACCCGAACAACCTCGACCAGGGACTCCCCTTGTCTTTGAGAACATCTCTATTCCACCCTTCGAGCAAGACTATGCTTGGCGTAGTTGTCTTCGACAATTTCTTCATGAGTCTTCAATCACGAACACAAACCCACAAATCACAAACACTCAAACTCTCACGTTTTGATGTATGTGATCGGCACCGTTCTTCTAAAGATCCAATTTCTCAATCCGCCAGCCTTGCACGGTTAAGAGCTCCGAAATTAAGCACAGAGAGCGTGTGAATTGCTATGGGGGGTAGCACCTGCTTTTATAGCAATTCTACATGCCTATTTGGTCTTCAACTATGAATAAGAAATACATTTTCAAATAGGAGTTCCTTTGCCTCCTTGCATTATTGGCAAGTTGACAAGTTAGCATTGCTACATTAATTGGCCTTGCTTACGTGTATTCTTCCAGCTGGGAGTTGCCTGATCTTGTATTAACTTGTTTTCCCTTTATCCCACGTTTCTGAAAACCAAACAGGAAAGATCGAAAACTTTCCTAATCCTATGCGCGATATGTTACTTTAAATGTGTTGCAACATGTTGTCTGACATCTTGACTTCGCGCTAAAAAATATGTCAAGTAACAATCCCCCCCCCCTAAAAATTTATTAGGCAAGCATATCTTCACCATCTTCACAGTAAACTTATGGCAAGCAACGTCTCCAGCTAACACGATCATCTTCATCCATCTTCATAAATGGCACACAGCGGAGCATAACTCTTTGTCCTTCATCTTCATAAGTGGCACACAATTCCCTAATCGATCACACACTCAATTCTCCTCGAATGATGTATGTCGAGCACATGGTTCTTAATGAATAGTCTTGACATTAGACTAAGTTTCCTCTTCAGTGCCGTTACGCGTCTTCGAGTACTTTCCTAATTCCACAAGACTTGGGTTTCTTCTGCAGTGCAGTTACGCATCTTTGAATACTTCCCAGCAACATGTTGGAACATATGTTGTACCACTTAGAATGACCTATATCTCCCCCTAATTGCCTCAAAAACGGCAAAGGGCAAACAGGATTGCACGACAATCGTGTAAGGGAAATTATGGCTCTACGACAGAGTAACATAAACGCAGAAAGATGTCATTTCTAAAGTCAACACAAGTTTCGATACATGTTACCATGATACCTCTCCCCCTGGTTGCTTTAATGATATCTCCTTCTTGAGTTCAGCCAGCACCTTCCCATAGACTGACATTCTGGTCACTGAGCTTCCTGCAATCTCCTGATGTCTCCCCAGATGGTCTGACAATATCTTTAGCATGCTTTCCTTTAAACAGTTTGGTGTTTGATGAAGAGATCACTAGGACGCTTTGCTGGTACATTGGTGGGGCACACAATAGATGTGAGGTAGATCAATCAAGCTAGATCATTCGAGGGCCAGACCTCCTCTCGACTCCAGAAATTTTCTTAACAATCGAGTTCGTGATAGGAACACGATCTGTAGATGTGACCTTCTCTCTTCCTAGGAAGTCATTGATTGCACTGTGGAGAAATCGAAACAGTGTCCTCGCACACACACTTTTCTAAACTCGGGGTCTTCGGGATCATCAAAGGCAGCAGACATGTTTACCATAAACTCTTTCACCAAGGAGGATTAGAGTGTACTGATATTTGAGATTGTCTTAAGCAGCTGCAATAATTCTGGAACGCGGTAGGGTTTCCTTAACCGTTTACGATCTTGGTTTCCCAATTCCTTATCGCCGAGTATCTTTTCAGAATCTCTATCACGGCAGGTAGCTTTCCAGAATCATAACACAATCCAGACTTTCCAAAAGTCTCAAAAACAGCTGGAGATCCTCCTGATTCCTAATCGCAGTCGATCTTCATATTTAGGAAACTTTTCAAAACTGCGACGTACAAGATGTTGTGACATCACATTTGATACTCACTTTGAGCGAAGCACACGACAGAGCCCTTCTACGAAGAAGGAGATGGACAACGTGGATAGAGTTTCGTATGCCTCAGCAGTAGAAAATTTTTATGCACACAATGGTGTGTACAAGGCCTGACATTTTGTGAGCCGTTTCATGCAGTTGGTGTTGTGAGCAGTTTTTCATCAAATCTGGGTATAGAGCTTTGGGATATAGTTAAATAAATTATAAGATATGTTTGAGGTACCTCTGATTACATACTGACTTTTGGAAGTGAAGAACCAATGTTGGTTAGCTACTCTGATTCAAATATGGCAGGAGATGTTGATAGCAGAAAATCCACCTCAGATTATTTGATGACATTTGTAGGTGGAGCAGTTTCTCAACAGTCAAGACTACGAAAGTGTGTTGCACTTTCCACTGCAGAAGCTCAATATATTGCAACAACTGAAGCATGTAAAGAGTTGTTATGGATAAAGAGATTCATAGGGGAGCTCGATTTCAAACATATCTGCTATGTGGTTTATGTGATAATCAAAGCGCGATTCATTTGAGTAAGAATTCTACGTTTCATGCAAAATCGAAACATATTGAGAAGAGATACCATTGGCTTAGAGATGCACTTAAGGACAAGTTGTTTGAGATATAGAAAATCTACACAGATTATAATGGTTTCGATATGTTCACGAAGGTCTTACCAATGGAGAAGCTTGATGTTTCTCGTAAGATTGTCGGGATGGCGAAGCCCTCTACTTAGTTAAATAAGGGGGAGATTTTTTGTGCTTTTATTTAATAAGTAAATACCCAAAGCACATGTGGCTAGTAGCCCACATAAAGAAGAAACCCTAACTGCTTTTCTATAAATGGGAGGCAATAGAGAGAAGGAAAAAGGCAAATTCAATAGAAGAATAGAGAAAAATTCGTGTAGAAATTTCTACTATTTTTGGGTCCGACCAGCAAGGTTCAAGAGTCCGATTGGAGGTCGATACACAGTTGGATCGTGCTGATTTTTGGACAGCGTGTTCGGAAGAAGTGGTGCAACATTTTGACCGTCAAAATTTTTGTTTCGAAATTCCAGTGATTTGATAAGACTTTCTGGTAGTGTGCCACCAATTCAATGAGGTTTCTCTACTCTTAATTGTAATTACAGATTGATCCAAGGTTGTTTAATCTTGAGATAGTTTGATCATCTAATTGTATCTAGAGAGAACTAGTTGTATCCATTATATTGATAGTGGATGATGAGGGAGAATCTTAGCATTCTCCAAGGCAATTCATCCCACTTTTCAGGCCATTTTCACCTCGAATTGAATGGTTTTATAGTAAATCTTGAAACTCTTGCATCACGGGTATGTTAAGTGTATTTAAGGTTAAAACGAGGAGTTTTGGACAGAAATTTAGAGAAAAGAGGACAAGTGCCTCAAAGACACCATCAGCCGAGTCTAGTAACTGAGTCCCCTGACTCGGCTACCACGCTTAGGACTCAGCTGACTTAAATAAAAATATTCACTCGATGGACAGAGAGCACCTAAGAGGGAGAGTCTAGTAGCCGAGTCTCCTAACTTGGCTACCTCGGGCAGGACTCGGCTGACATAATCAAAAATATCCAGTTTGCGGACAAATTCAAAATCGCAGTAACCGAGTCCGCTAGCCGACCAAGCTACCCATTCAGCTACTTAGAGGGTAATTCGAAAGTGTCACTCGGCTACTATAGTTAAAGACGAAGAACAGAGAACGTAGTCGATGATAGCGTTGTGTGCCCTAGTCCAATTGTATTAGTCTGTAAATGTATGTAAATATTGATCATCGTTTGTAATGAATAAAATCGGCATTGTATTACTTATGTGTTGAAGTAATATGTTAAGTATGATCTGATATATGTCCACCAAAGTAGTAGAACCATATATTTGTACGGATAACACTTAACGGGTCCCTGGTCCAATATGCTTCGATGAAGCGACCAGTATGAGGATGATTCTTTATGGTATAGTTCTATTTGCCATTGGGATGTGATCCTAGAATCAGATCATAGATATCACTTGGAAAGTGATATTGGACGACCCGCTCTGAATAGTGTTGCATAGATACAGTCAAGAACACATTCAGTTGTGGTAGCTTGTCGTTGTATCCTTAGACCGAGAAGTCTTTGTGATCGCTATGCAGTAAACATCCGGGGTTGACTTGTTCCTAAAGCTGTTCGTAACAGAATAATCATAACGGACATGATTGGCAGAGGAAGGACTGTATGAGTGATATGAAAGGTAGCTAAGGAATTTATACCTCATACTACGGTATGGGATAGGTATCTGTTTAGGCCACTTGATGGAGATTGAATGAAGGGAGTGCATGGCCATGCCAATGATACTGGTTTTCAGTATTCATTTATCTCATAGATCAAGAAATAGAGATTAGTTAGATAAGGGTGCCGCATCTATGCCCTATGATCAATCTAGATACCGGGCGATAAAAGGATAGTGACATGTACTACATGAGGTTAAGTCGAATCATCGACCATCATGCACTTTGGGTAATCATAACGTCTTACTAGAGGCCACTTATGATGGATCGGGTAAAATGGAATTTTACGCCGATCTGTCAATGGTGGCATGAGCCTAAAGGGTCACACACATAGGATATGGATTTTGAGAGACAAGAAAAGGTTGGCGATTCTCGAGAGACAAGGCATAGGCAAAACTGGGCGTTTTGGGCCATGGGTATGTGTAAGTGAATGTGGTTTGCGAATCCAGAAAGACTAGGTCTTTCGTCAATGTTACGTCGGACTTTGTGCGATGGTTACCGCAGAACAATCAGTTTTAGTTGAATAAACGATCACAAAGTAACATATTAATTGTGAAATTCTCAACAACAAAAATTGAAACGGAAAAATGAGGATAATCAAGAGAATTATTCATATGTAAAAAATATTGGGATCGAAAATCGATTATAAGCGATAAGATTATTAACATTCACAAAGACAAATTAATCGATAACAATATAAACTTTGAACCACATACTATGGATAAATGTCGTAAACGACACAATTGACCTAAGTGGGAATAATAAATTTAAAAAGAATTATTTACATTGGTAGACCGCCAAGTATTTGAGCCCATAAATCAAACACTAAAAGATGTTCGACCAGTTGAATATTGATCGATGAAAGTCTCGAGAAAACCAAATATTGTCTCGGCCTGCACACCGAGTATATTTCTAATTAAATTTTAGTTCAACAATCTACATATATTGAGATACTCTTGAAGCGCTTTTACATGGATAATGCTCATTCGCTGAACAATCCAAAGTCGTTCAGTCTCTTAAATGCTAAGAAGGACCAGTTATGGCAATCGCGATAAGTGTTCTAGCTATTTTTCAGTTCAGAGCCGACTAGACGACACTGGAACAAGATCAAGTTGTAGATGCAGATGCAGAATATATTTCAAATCCTTCCTGGCAACGTACGCTGCATCATCTCCCAGACAAAGTGTAAACCTCTCTCTCAGACAAAGTACAAGATTACGTGTAATAAAACAGCAGTATACTGACGCTCTACAGGAACAAACTTAGGTTGTAACATCCTCCATTCATTCAGAAAATTTAACACTGCATAAAGCTAGCTAAAATGCAACTCGTACGAGAATACATTAGAATATATAGATTCGAGAACTACTCATACTCATTAACTCCAGAAGAGTTATAAGATTGATATCAAGAAAGTACTTTCTAAGTGAAAATCTAGCAGATTTGTTCGCTATATCTCGACATCTACTATGAAACTTACATAAGAAATCGGTTTAAATATGCATGCAATCAAAGTAACATTTTCAGTCATCATAGGAAGCAACGATCAGGGGGAGCATCGATCAATGAGAGCAACGATTATGGGAGACATCGATCAATGGCAGTATCAATTAAAAAGTTTTGCACGCTTTGGACAAATGTGTGCTGCACTCTTTTTCCTTATTTAGGTTTTAGGGAAAAGTGCACTTAGCCACACCCAACTATACCCAAAAGACACCTAGCTACACCTAATTTTAAAAGCTGACATCCAGCCCCCCGAAGTATCAAAAACTGACAGATAGCAATAACCGTTAACTTTTCCATTAATTTTTGAAGTAAAAAGACCAAATTACCCTTGGTTTGGTTTCAAATTTTTAAAACCATGTCTTTGGTCTCTCTGTTATTTGTCTCTGCAACACCGAGCAACCCGACCCTCAAACTGACTTCGCCGACCCACCTCTCAATCCTCCCAGCTGCCCGAAGCTCGCCGAATGCAAAGACTTCTCTATAAATTCGATAAAGTCGCGATTTTTAGTCAGAATCAGACAAACCCAGTCGGCTCCGATATGCTGCTGGTCGGAGTAGAGGTTATTTCGCTGACCTAGGCCTCTCCGATCTCATGATTCTCGAACCCGAAGGTATTTTCCGGTGAGCTTGTTGGCGTCTCGCAGAAACAGAGGGCTTCAAAATTACTAGGTTTGGAGATATCGGCACTTGTATATCTCCAAACCTATCGTTCCTACACATGGCATAAATAAAACATGACCATTATTTACCTACCCACTAAATCATGCTGAATAGCAACAATAAAGAAAGTACCTTTCTTTAGCCACACGCAACTACGTTCTTGTGTCTTCAAACCTGGAAACATCAACCAAGAATTTTCCAAACACAACTATGCCTCGTGATAATGTATAACGAAAAAGAAATCTACATTAAGTACTCAAAAAATTAAACCTTGTGGACTTGTATATCTCGACTAAATTCGCGACTTTATCGACTTTATAGAGGAGTCTTTGCTTTTGGCGAGCTCTGGCCAACGTTGGGGAGGGAGAGGTGGGCCGGGGGTCGGAGGGTCGGGTTGCTCGGTGTTGCAGAGACAAAGAACAGAGAGACCAAAGGTATGGTTTTGAAAATTTGAAACCAAAATAAGGGTAATTTGGTCTTTTTACTTCAAAAATTAATGGAAAAGTTAACAGTTATTGCTATCTGTCCGTTTTTTATACTTCGGGGGGGGGGGGGGGGGGGGTTTAGCTAGGTGTCTTTTGGGTATAGTTGGGTGTGGCTAAGTGTACTTTTCATTAGGTTTTATCCCACTAGATTTTCCTGAAAAGGTTTTTATCGAGCCAGCATATGGCACATCCACCATCACCTAAAAACTTCTTTATTTGGTTTTTATCCCACTGGGTTTTTCCTTATAAAGTTAAATGTAGTTATTTTTAGATACTGTCCAAGGGGGAATGCTGTAAATAACACATATTCTTCACGTGGCATTTTGTAGCCACCACCTACTACATGTGGCAAATGTTGATGTTATCAAACGTGTTAAGAGGCGGTGGAAAACTCTTATAAATAGGAGTTGTTCATTCATGTAATTTACCGTAGTAATTAATGTAAGGATGGCTACTATCAATACCTGCTCCTATCATCATAGTACTTTCATTTCTTATTATGCTTTATTTCAATCTCTTGTTGCCATTCATACACCAATGTCACTAAATCATGTTTCTTCTACTACTTTTACTTTTGTTTATGTTTGTAGCCACCACCTTTTGTTTATGTTTGAACGTCCAGTTCAGTTTTGACATATATGGTGCAAAGTTTTGTAACCGCTAAGAAATCGTTGACGTCGTAAATTTTGTGAAGTAACAATGCCTGATCTTTGACGAAGTATCTCGTAACCATGTCTCTGAGTTGATACTTGGTTTTCCCACGTGTTGGTAGGTCGATAGAGTTACGTTCTTGATCTTCTAGTTCCGTTGGTGGTTTGATGCTAGGGATTTCCTCATCAATATACAATTGCAAAATTAAATTTTCATATTCATCCGACTACGATCCATAACTAACATGACATACTACGTCGTAGTTAAATGCATGTAACAAACGACCCCAAGACAAAAGAAAATTAATCATTTTGAAATTCTGATTAATTTAGTTAGACAAGATGTCAATAACAATGTCAGGAATAATGTTGAGACAATGTTCTTAACAACTTGTAATCAAACAGATTCGGACAAACACAATATAAAACAGTAAATGGCAAACAACGATACACAAGATTGTTTACCCAGTTCGGTGCAATTTTACCTATGTCTGGGGGCCCTCGACCAGTGGAAAGGTTTCACTATATGGTAATGAGTCAAAACATACAAGTATACATGATCATCACAAAGATCTATACCCTATGCTACTATTACTAGTGCAAACCTATCTTAGGGACTCCCCCTGAATCCAAGACTCTATCTTGATTCCATTCTACGCGCACTCGCGCTGCCCGGATGTAACAAGTCACTGTTTTGCACTTGTACGTGAACCTTCAATCACGCATTCACATGAAACCCTCAATCACTCACGCTTGATCTTTCGATTCTGGTAGTGATACATAAATGTTCTTCGTGGAACACACAGCCTCTTAGCACGCCAGTCCTTCACGTCTAAGAGCTATGTGTATTTCACCGAAGAAACTACAAGGAGTCGCACGCAGCTAAGGGTAGAGCCTCAACTTTTATAGCAGCTGCAAAACTGATTCCAGAACGCATTAGGGTTATCATAATCCTAGAAGATTTAGGTTTCCCAAATCCTTGACACTGATATCTTTTCAAAGTTTCTATCACGGCATGAAGCTTTCTAAAATCATGACTCAATCAAGACTTACCAAAAGCCTTGTACACAGCTGGATATTTCCAATCGCAATATGTCTCCTATTTAAGGAAACTTTTCAATACTGCGATCCACAAATGTCACGCAAGATGTTGAGACTAAACGCTTGACATCTTTCCTGACCAGATGCTCGACATCTTACGTATCGCGTATAAAATAAGCCAATAACAAACGTAACAACAATCTCCCCCTTTGGCTATTTTTTAGGCAAGCACTTCACCTCTTCATTTGGCTTTGCTTCACGTGCAGTTCTTCATCTAACTTCTCCCCCTGATTGCCTAAAAAAGTAGCCATAGACGGCGAGACTCTATGCACACATAAAGAATTATCGAGAGGAGAGGGGTAAAGCCATATAACCGAATGAAACTATATAACTGAACGGACTTATGCCCCGAACACTATCACCATCAGAATTCATCACTGGAATTTTCTTCCTCTTCCTCAGCTGTAAAATTAGGCATCTAATGTTGCAATATTTTCAGCTACATCAGTCGCAGCAACTACACCATCATCATCTTCACTCACTACTGTAAAACTGACTCCTACTCTTCTTGCTCTCCAGAGAATCATTGTTCGACCCACCGGACAGTTGGGATTGATCATATTAATTCAGAGGGGGTACCAACCTATAACTCCCCCTCAGACTGTCGCTTTGTCATAGGTCCATAGAACACAACCCAAGTGACGACCTCAGGCTTTCAAACTGATTCACATCCAAAGCCTTCGTGAATATATCAGCAAGCTGCTTGTCAGTGTGGAGATATTCTAGAACAATTTTCTTATTCTCAACCAATTCACGAATAAAATGATGTCGGATATCTATGTGTTTGGTCTTATTGTGCTGGACTGGATTCTTGGAGATGTTGATAGCGCTTACATTGTCACAAGATAATGTCATAACATCCTGTTTGACATTATACTCGACCAACATCTGCTTCATCCACAGAAGTTGTGTACAACTGCTTCCAGCAGTTATGTACTCCGATTCCGCAGTGGATAGAGTTACACAATTTTGTTTTTTACTAAACCATGATATAAGGTTATTACCTAGGTAGAAACAGCCTCCGGACGTGCTTCTCCTATCTGTAGTACTACCTGCCCAATCTGCATCACAGTATCCAACAAGGGTGGAGGACGTATTGAAAGTGTATAGGATACCTAGATCAACAGTACCAGCGATATACCTTATTATTCTTTTGGCCTGGGTCAAGTGACTTACTTTAGGATTTTCTTGGAATCGTGCACATATGCCTACAACATAGGCTATATCAGGTCGACTTGCAATGAGGTAGAGGAGACTACCAATGATGCTTCTGTACATGCTCTAGTCTACAGCTTCCCCTGAGTCGTCCTTTGCGAGTTTGACATGTGTAGCAGCTGGGGTTCGCTTATGAGAGGCATTTTCCAACCCAAATTTTTTCACAATGTTCTTTGCGTACTTGCTCTGAGAGATGAAAATGTTGTCGTCCATCTGCTTGATTTGAAATTCAAGAAAAAAACTAAATTCACCGACCATGCTCATTTAAAACTCCGATTGCATTTGTTGAACGAAATGTTCCACCATTTTTCTTGACATTTCTCCGAAGACAATGTCATCGACATATATTTGGGCAATCATCAGCTTTCCATCCTCATTCTTTATGAACAGAGTTTTATCGACTCCCCCTCTAGTGTAGCCACTCTTGATTAGAAAACTCGTTAATCGCTCATACCATGCTCTAAGTTCTTACTTCAATCCATAGAGTGCTTTTTCAGTTTATAAACATGTTCGGGAGAATGTGGGTCTATAAACCCCTTAGGTTGTGCAACGTAGACTTCCTCATTGAGATATCCATTTAGGAAAGAACTCTTAACGTCCATTTGAAACAGCTTAATTTTTAAGTGGCATGCGATCCCTAGTAGAAGTCTTATTGCTTCAAGTCTAGCCACTTATGCAAATGTCTCATCAAAGTCCATGCCTTCGATTTGTGTATATCCTTGAGCGACCAACCTTGCTCTATTGTGTGTGACGTTTCCATGCTCATCGGACTTGTTTTTGAAAATCCATTTTGTACCAATAATATTGACATTCTCTGGTCTAGGCACCAGTTCCCAGACCTGATTCTTCTCAAATTGGACGAGCTCTTGTTGCATAACATTAGCCCAGTATTCATCTTCGATGGCTTCGTTAACATTCTTCGGTTCGATCATCGAAACAAAGCATATATTTTCTATCATATCTCTGTAGCTGATGGGAGCTTTAGGACGAGTACGCATACCTTCATCAATATCTCCAATTATTCCAGACGTTGGGTGATTTGCCTGAATCTTTCTAGATGAGTTTTTGTATCCGGTTCCATGAGCTTCTTCTTCATTACTAATGACGTCGTCTACTTTGTCCTCGACATTTGTCTTGACATCCGGGTTCTCAGGTTCGCCACCAGCATTATTCCTAACATCTTTAGGAACAAACTTCGGGAGTACTTCGTCTTCTTGAGGAACATTTGGCTGGACATCTACCCATTCATCATTGACCACCACGTTAATTGACTCCATCACTGTCTTGGTGCGTTTGTTGTAAACTCGATATGCCCGACTGTTCCTTGAGTATCCAAGAAATATGCCTTCATCGCTCTTTGGATCAAACTTTTGTCGTGGTTCCCTATCAGCTAAGATATAGCACACTGACCCAAAAATGTGGAAGTACTTTACATTTGGTTTTCTTCCCCTCCAGAGTTCATAGTGAGTGACAGACATACCTGTACGTAGCGTAACTCGATTGTGAATGTGACAAGCGGTGTTAAGTGCCTCTGCCCAAAAATGAGTAGGAATGTTCTGAGACAACATCATGACTCGAGCCATGTCTTGCAATGTTTGGTTCTTGCGCTCGACAATCCCATTTTGTTGAGGAGTTATTGGAGTAGAGAACTCATGAAATATGCCTTCGGAGTTGCAATAGTCCGCAAATTTGCTGTTTTCAAACTCTCTCCCATGATCACTACATAGGCGGACTATTTTTCCGATTCGGTCCCCCTTTTCTCGTTGAACTTGAACGCATAGATTTTTGAAAATAGAAAAAGTATCAGATTTCTCTCGTGCAAAGTTAACCCATGTGTACCTTGAATAGTCGTCAACACAAACGAAAACATATCATTTTCCTCCTAACAATGTTGAGACAATGTTCTTAACAACTTGTCAGCAAACAGATTCGGACAAACACAATATAAAACAGTAAATGGCAAACAATGACACATAAGATTGTATACCCAGTTTGGTGCAATCTCACCTACGTCTGGGGCCCTTAGCCAGTGGAAAGGTTTCACTATATATTAATGAGTCAAAACATACAAGTATACATTATCATCACACAGATCTATACCCTATGCTACTATTACCAGTGCAAACTTATCGCAAGGCTCCCCCTGAATCCAAGACTCCATCTTGATTCCACTCTACGAGCACTCGCGTTGCCCGGATGTAACGAGTCGCTATTATGAACTTGTACGTGAACCTTCAATCACGCATTCACATGAAACCCTCAATCACCCACGCTTGATCTTTTGATTCTTGAAGTGATACACAAATTTTTTTTGTGGAACACATAGCCTCTGAGCACGCCAGTCCTTCACGTATAAGAGCTCTGTGTATTTCACCGAAGAAACTACAAGGAGTCCCGCGCTGCTAAGGGTAGAGTCTCAGCTTTTATAGCAGCTGCAAAACTGATTCCAAAACACATTCTCCACAAGAAATAATGAGGAATGAACCCATGAGAATTTCTTTTATAAAATTTCCAAAACATAATAGTCGGCGAGATATTGACCATTGTCTCGCGACTAGGTGATATGATTGTTGACGATCAATTTTATATTGTTGACAGTCAACGATCTTAGCCGACTTGACATTGTCAATATGTTGTCTGCTAGGTGAAATGACTGTTGCTGGTCAATTTAAATGACTGTTGACATTTACCTAGTCGACGAGCATTGGTCTTCGCTCGGTTAGGTAACATTCGTTGAGCCAACGCTTGCTTGACCAATTGTTTAAGCACTTGAATTTGGGGCTAAAGATTTTGAGTTCGAGTCACACAGCGGTATCTCGCCTTTAATTTCCAACTTCTGTTCGACCTCTCCCAATTTATGTTGGGCCTCTCTCTCCAAGTGGGAGTCAAATGGCAATATCGGGCCCCCTTCTACATAAGGGTGTGTCTTGAGCTGATTATTGATACGAGGGATAATGTCACCTGACTACCCCTAAAGTTGACGTTTTTTCACCTGGGTACCCTAAAAAAATTTTTGGCATTGTGAGTACCCTAAATTTAAAAAATTGTCACTGTTGTCACGTGATTATTATTATTTATTTTATGAAAAAATTGTTTTACAAAAGTTATAACTTTTTAAATACAATGATATTTTTAAAAAAAAGTTGTTGGTCATAAAAAGTATATCAAAAATATATATATTAAGTTTTTCAAATAATAAATCATAAATTAAAGATGGATCCGGAGGGAACGGTAAAACAAAGGAAGATTCGGAAATGGATGTGGAGGGAACGGTAAAGAAAAGGAAGAGGAGAAGAGAGAAGCAATAATTAATTAAGAGTAGACATTGAAGCAACACACTGCAAATGTCCAAAAAGAAAAACACCAATATTGGTGTTATTGATCTCAGCCACAATCCAAGTCCAGGCTAAAAAAAACACGTGGGATTTGAACAGTGTTTGTATAAATATAAAAATTACTTTCCCCTTAACATAATTGTCTGGGTGGTGTAGTTGGTTATCACGTTAGTCTCACACACTAAAGGTCCCCGGTTCGAACCCGGGCTCAGACAAGTAGGTTTTATTCGATATTTTAGGTCAAAATGCTCAAGGTCAAATCATTCACTGTGAGTCTCGTCTCGAGTCAAACCCATTATGAATCTGTAAGTATTTTGAAACTGATATTAACAAGGGATCCGTGGCGCAATGGTAGCGCGTCTGACTCCAGATCAGAAGGTTGCGTGTTCGATTCACGTCGGGTTCAAATGTGTTCATTTTGTCGCTCCTCTTATCTACCGTGAGTAAAAAGGCTCCGATTCCAAGTCATTCATTGTGAGTCTCGAGTCAAGGCCCATCTGAATCTAGGCCCAACTTAAAAACTGACGGTCTTTATTTATGTAGGGATTTATGATAAGTGATCAGAAAAGTATCTTCTGTTGTAAACTAAGAATAATAAAAGCAGACAGAGGGCTAAATATAAAAGCATAATGTATATGAAATGGGATAAAAAAGTAATTCATTTTCCCCCTAGTTGATGCGATCATTGATCGTTGCTCTCCCTGAGAGCTGACAATGTTACCTTGTAGTGCTTGTATGGTCGAGCCGATCTCTTAAATAAGTTTCTTAATATATGTCGAGTTTTAGTAAAAAATCTGCAGGACTTTCACTTAGAAAGTACTTTCTCGATATCAATCTCATAACTCTTCTGGAGTTTATGAGTATACATCATTTTTAGTGAACGGTTCCCGAATCTATCTTTCAATGTACCATCATACAACTTGCATCGTAGTTAGCTCATGTAGCGCAAAACTTTCTGAATGATTGGAAGAGGTCGCAACCAAAGTTTGATCTACAACTTGGACTTGTTCCAATGTCGTTTAGTCGGCTTTGGACTCAAAAATTGCTAGCACTTTTACTACGATTGTCATGATCGATCTTTGAACAAGCGAGTGAGCATTATCCATGTAGAAATACTTCATGAGTTTGTGAGTTATATTTTCATCAGAAATATACTCGGTTTGCAGGTCGAGACAATATATTATTTTTCCCGATACTTTCATGTCACATTTCTCATTTCCAATATTCCACAGTATTCAGGATCTCTTCAAGAGTCTCAGCTGAGTTCATATAGACATACAATATATATTTTTCCCTTTTTTATTGATTCAGGCAAAATAACTCCTTCCGTGAGTCTCATATAAATGTCGGTATAAGTGTACTGTATGAATAAGTACAAAATACGTTCATCAGATGCATATTTAGTTCTTCGGGAACTTTTAAACTAATAAGTATCTGAAATGATCACAATAATTACAGATAAAAGTGATTTATCAAATATTTTAGGATGCAAGCCTTACATTTTATCGATCGATTTTTCAGTCGTTTATTCGCGAATAACCATTGTATTTGACTAGTTGAACATCTTCTGGTGTTTGATTTATGAAGCCAAATACTTGGTGTTCTACGGGAACCAATTATTCTACAAGAACCGATTGTTCGACAAGAACCAAATGTCCTGCTAGAACCGATGACCTTTTAGGAATTGATGGTTCTTTGTAATCCAATGGTTCTTTAGGAATCAATAATTTTTATTTGAATCAGTAGTTCTTCTAGAAATATTTATCTATTCACCTGATTCTTTTATTTATGAGTAGCAATATATTTTACTCATATTTGTCTGTTACGCTTCTGACGAGTACTACCGGAATTTGCAGATTCCGTTTCACTATTATCATTTATTTTAATTCTCACATGTGTCTCACAAAATGCTTTAGGCATTTGGTTTGCGACATTTTGCAAACTTATCTACTGCACTTTCTTCTCAAATTGTTATGCGTGTGGATTTAGATGAGACATAATATTTATTTTCCACGAAAGTTCATGCCTAACTTCAGGAAGCTCTTTCTCTTCATACAGATGTAGAAATGTTGTCTCATAACAATATATAAATTGTGCAGTAAATTAATCATACTTCAAGTGTTTAAAATGCATGATAATAGATGATGAAACAAAATCATCCTTAACTTATGTTGAGATCTCAGTTTTGTGCATCGAGAGAGTGCTACTGGCACATATATGGCACAATTAATAAGTAAATGAGATATATCAAATTGCATATGAGAATATTGATGATATGCAAAATATTATCAAGCCGAATAGATTGTGATAAGAGAAATGTGTCATTAACTAGGTGATGTATGCCAACAATTTAGTAAAATGCAATATTATGAGTTGGAATTAAACAAATATGTAGTCATCTTCGGGATGCGTCAACAGTACCATAAATAAATAGAGTCACATATATTTCTCTGAATTATTTGAAAGAATTATAGAAATTTAATACTAACCTTAGCTTGAGATGGTTGGATCACAGATTTTCCTTGTGAACAAGCGGTGCAAATAACTTCTTTGGACAACAAAATCTTCTAAATTTTCGATGAATGTCCACATGAATTTGAACGCATCTCCGTTGATCAAAGACGATTATGAAAAATCACAGAGATTTGAGATAAGGAACTTCAAGTTCAATATTGCGTAAGTCTCATCTACTCATCGCACGCTTTTCACCATATCATTTGAGGTCTCAATATGATATCCATTTCGGCGGATATACCAAGGTTAGGCATGAGAAATATCACTTCTGGGATCCAGCCTAAAAACCGGTATTTTTATCTATCCTGCAGAAAATGTTTAGAACTTCGGGTTCAAAATAAATTTCATCAAGCTCGATATTTCACATTTGATGACTAATCTGATTATGTTTAGAACTTCCGGTTCTAATAAATTTTCGAATATCGGTATCACGTGATATAATATATTGGTTCGTATAGAATATCAGAACTTCAAGTTATGTATATATCATGAACTTCGGGTTATAAAAAATTTCATTAATGTACATTGAATCAAAACTTCAGGTTCCGTATATTATATGAATTCCGAGTCGTATAAATTTCAATAATGCGCATTGAGTCAAAACTTCGAGTTTTGTGTGTTTCAAATTATATGAACGGTTGGTCATATGTTTTTTAATAATTAGATCAGAACTTCGTGTTCTGTATCCGTATGACGTATGATCATATATTTCTAAATAACTGTACATTAAATTAGAACTTCGGGTTCTATATATTAGATGTCATATATAATTCAATAAAATGTATATTGCATGTTAGTAAAGATAACATAATATAGATAACGTGCAATATAAATGACATAAATAAATAAATAAATACAGAACCACGCTTTGAGCATCGATGGAGGTATAACCTACCGTAGGTTAACTCACGGGGTTTAAATAACATGAGTAAATGCATTGAATATATAGTCACATTACTAGCATATTCGCATGATATAAATAACAACTAAATAAATGTAAAACCACTCTAAAAATATACCGGTGGGTACAATCACGTCGTTGGTATACTTCGGGGTTTAAATAACAAGTAAATAAATAAACTAACGGAACAAATATAAATAAATATAAACTTTAGGCTTCAGGCCGTAGTCTTTGGGAACTCCTGGTCCCTAGATGCATTAATCTCATCTTTTAGCTTCTGGCATGAAGACATATTAACTTAAATATATACAACACAAATCAACTGTACAGAGATATCGTCTGACATACGAACTTTGGGTTCACAAATATATACCATAATACAAAAATTCGATTAAAACAATGTTGCTTTTGTTATTTGCTTCTTCACCTCTTTGCTATCTTGTAGCAAAATCATTGGATCATTAAAACAGAAGCGAAGCAAACTTGGTACATAATAAATATACGTAAAATAACGAACTTCGTAATATTTGAGCAACTCGTGCTGATAACGTGTTGTAAACTAAAAATAATAAAAGCAGACAGAGGACTAAATATAATGCAACAAAACTATATATAATAAGAGAATGAGATAGAGAAGAGATATGATGGAAGAGCAAGAAAACTCTTTGCTGTATACTCATTTCAGCATAATGTATATGATAATGATTCTTCTATTAATTAAGTAACAAGGTGGTGGCCACATACCATTACCACGTCATATTACAACATCTTTATTATTAGATGACTTGTCATTTATTGTAACAGGAATCAGAAAAGTTACATCCTTGGCTAGTGACAAGCTGTATCAGAGCATAGTTGGAGCTTATTATAGCAATTTCCTGACTAAGAGCCATAAATAAGCTCTTTGCCTGAGTGAGTGGTTTTCTTATTTCTTCTGCGGACTTCGTAGAGGTGAGTGAGGAACACCACAGCTCCAGCAGCAACAACACCACACGCACTTTGTGCTAATATTGAGCTGTTCTTTGATGTTCCCTTGCAACCCGAGGAAGGCGGAACAAACCCTAGCTCTGATAACTTTTTGTGCGATACTGCATAGTCTGCGAAAAATGCTTCCTCGTCCTGTTTGTTCGCCACATACATGAACAAATATGATCTCAGTACATGTTTGGCAGGTCAGTTCACAAGTGAGAGATATTAAAATATTCACTGTCGGCATAAACCGTAGAACCTTTGCATATAGTTCAACATAGCGGCGAAACACTGGATCTTCTACTAGAACCTTGTCTGTGTGAAGTTTTAGCAGTGCCTCGGAACCTCCTTTCATGAGTTCCCTGATGACAGTGCCATTCACAAACATGTCAACTTTACGGGTTTCACTGCCAACATCAGCATGTCTACTGAATCGACTCAATTTATTTAATACTTACACATAGTATGTATTGTCAAACTTTAAAGGATCCTTTGTCCAAGGACCATCAAAGCCTGATCTTTCAGGATGTGCTCTTCCCTACACAACCAAAAAAGGAAGGATAAATTATTCATAATGTTTTGACTATGCTTAATAACTTTTCTATGCGGCTTGTTTCATGATCAACTTACCAGTGTGTGGGCACCAGAGAGTGCCACAATGTCTTTGTCGGATAGACCCATCCGATAAAAGACTTCCCTTAGATGTGCGGCACCTACATCACAAGTTAAATAAAAATGTGAGAATATATTTGGCAACCCACACATGTTTTGCTATTATTCTAGAAGTTAGCCCCAGCTCTGTTAAAACATATAATATAACTATTAATGGAATAATGATAAGGAAAGATTTGGAAGGGTTTTTTGTTGCCGGAATGGTGGAACATGGAACATAATAAATGCAGCCAAGTTTATATAGTTATCAGGTTAAGGCATTGTTCTGTTTAGCACCATTAAGCTTTAGATGTTTTACAACTACCGTTAAGCACCAACCCCCAAAAATACTCGAAATTCCACACCATTGTCTAACAACTATTTTCATGGACTGACCCGGTAATCCCTGATAATTCTCCAAAGTCCACAACATTGTCTTACAACTATTTTCATGGACTAACTTTAAAAGTGCCTCCAGTGTCTACACCCTAACTAGTGTGGATCTTCCTGTAAATTGCAGATTTGTATGTAAATAATTGCTTGATTCTCTGCAAATGTATCTGTGGGTTCATAATACTAGGATTAATTAAACTATTTCTTTATTTGATGGGAACTTACTTAGAACAAATGTGTTTCACTCATAAGGAAAAATGAAAACAAACTTTTGGTTTTCATAGTAATTGTATACTTAATCCAAGAGTTTGATGCACCGAATCTAAATTATAGCTAAGCCACTTATTACTGAACTATAAGATAAGTGGTTCATTTACACGAACTTCAGCTATGAATACCTAAACCAGTCGAGATCTATCTGTTTAAGCTGTTCAGCAAGACTTGAAAATAACCTAACTGTAGATAGGGGCTCACTGCTAGCTGATGAAGATTGGTTCTAAGAGCTGAACTCTTCCACCAAGCTAGATTGTTCTTACTGGTGCCATATGTTGTAAAGAGGGAATGTATACTGCATCTATTCCAAAATTTTAGTCCTTAATTAATTCATGTATCGATTCCCACAGTTTAATGACTGGATTTTTATGTCCCTTCGGGGACATCTGATAAGATTGGAACGATACAGAGAAGATTAGCATGGCCCCTGCGAAGGATGACACGCACAAATCAATTAATGACTGGATTTTCAGTTTAGATCCTATGTGGCGGTTGTAAATTTCAAATATGTTAGTGATAATCTAACTTGTTTTGACATAATGAGCATATCGGCATAAATCTATACTAAGTAGTGTTAAATCCAAACCCACCTAAGAGCTCAAGCTGATAGGTGGAGGTCTCATGATGTTTATCAAATGGTCAATTAATCCACATTCTTTACCTGCCGGACTTCAACACTCCCCTCACACACAGACCTCGCACGTGGATCACACCTAGGACCAGCCTCAAGATGTTCATCAAGTAGTCAATCAATGAACATTTTTTAGATGTGGGGCTTCAACAATAACCTGACTTGTTCTAATACAATTTGGGCATCCCTGTACAAAGGGAATAGATCTATACTAAATAGAAAACTGACTAATCCTACTACTAGCAATCAAATAGGAAATAACCTAAACACTAACAATCGGAAAACTCTAATTAAGAAGCACTAAACAGGAAATACTTCTTACAATGTTAATAGTATTTAAATTATACCCAAACCAATTATTATAGAACTATGAGATATTTCAGTTATAAATAACTAAACCGGTAAATATCTTTCTGTGTGAACGGTTTACATAAGACTTTGAAAAAACCTAACTGGAGACACTCAGTGCTAGCTGATGAAGATCCATTCTGAGAACTGAACTCTGTCACCAAACTAGATTGTTCCTAACGGTATCATATACTGTAACAGTAAGAGGGGCTTCAACAATAACCTGACTTGTTCTAATACAATTTGGGCATCCCTGTACAAAGGGAATAGATCTATACTAAATAGAAAACTGACTAATCCTACTACTAGCAATCAAATAGGAAATAACCTAAACACTAACAATCGGAAAACTCTAATTAAGAAGCACTAAACAGGAAATACTTCTTACAATGTTAATAGTATTTAAATTATACCCAAACCAATTATTATAGAACTATGAGATATTTCAGTTATAAATAACTAAACCGGTAAATATCTTTCTGTGTGAACGGTTTACATAAGACTTTGAAAAAACCTAACTGGAGACACTCAGTGCTAGCTGATGAAGATCCATTCTGAGAACTGAACTCTGTCACCAAACTAGATTGTTCCTAACGGTATCATATACTGTAACAGTAAGAGGGAACGTAAACTATCTTAAGGTCTATAGGTCCTTTAGTGTATCTGCGATATTATACACATCAAATTCTAAAATTTTAGTGCTTAACTTCATTGATTTATCAATTCCCAAAGTTGAATGACTGGATTTTAAGTTTGAATCCAATGTGGTGGTAATAGTATTGATTAAAATTTTGTTCAGTAGTGCAGTTGGTCACACCTTTGTTAGCATCTGGAAGACGACCTTCTTCAGGAGAAACCAGTGAATCCTGACAGAGAGATTAAAGTTATTGAACTGCTATAATCGGGTTATAACTTGTCAAGTGTATGTACCTTTCTACCAGGAGCGAAGTCAATAGTGGGGCCTCCCGTGATTTCAATTGCAACAACACCAGCAAGCTGAAAGCCCACAGTCGATTGAAAAATGTCATTATTTAAAAATATTCAAAAACAAAAGGAGATCTCACATGGAGTGAGCTACTGGATAAATGCCTAAAGTGAATGTGTACAATGATCCGATGACGCGATGATATGTTCTCTCAGAAAAAAGTTCACATCAAGCTAGAATAACTTGCTCCCTTTGTACACTGGAAATAATCTAGACCCACAAACATATGTATTTAAAACAGAACTAAAATAAGTTTGAGTTAGTATCACTATGCTAGCAAGTTGAGTTTGCCAAGTAGTCAAGCAAAAACACAATGTTATCATTCAGAAGTGCTCGATAGATGTTCCATATAAACCATACAACTACCAACCCATTTTCCCAAACCATGTTGGGGTTGGCTACATGAACTCCACTCCACCCTATCTAAAAGTTATCTCTTCCATTAACCCAAATGTCACGTATAACAATGTCAAGAGAAAACTTATATTCTAGCGTAAAACAAATAATTCAAAAGGGTATAATCACCTGGTAAAGATCAGCATACGAAATCTTACTATGTTTGGCCTTCACTTCATCTGAAGACAAATAGAAACCAAAAAGGAAACAAAAAAATCAATAACTGTGTAAGATTATTAATTAGATCAGAAGCCTATGAAATTCATCATATCTAAACGTATAAGGGAACCCACCACATAAATCAAGTGCAAATTTCAGGCCATTGTTGGCAGCTTGCCTGCACTCATGTTCATTCTTGATAGAGCCATTAGGGCCTCCTGTTTTGGTCTTAGCATCATAAGTTCCCGCATCATGCCACCTGCAACCACCAACAAATTAACCTCAACACAAAAGAAACTCAACAGAATCAATACACATATATATTGAATTAGAGGGTTACGCACGCCAATCGGAGCATGATAGGAGCACAGTTTTGCCGGAGATGAGAGCTCGGAGGGATCGGCGAGCCTTGTCGATTTCCTTGAGATAGGCTGCGTCTATTGAGGCCGCCATTGATCGATCACAGATGATTCAGGTGTTGTGTTGTGTTGGATTGGAGAAGGACTGCGTAAGAGAGGCACATTTGAACACTATAGTGTTTATTTGTTTTCTCTTTGGGCGTATCCAGTGGCGATTTATGAGGGGATCGCGTGAGGAGTTTGTTAATGGCGGAGAATAGTTCATTTCTTTTATTGTTTACCGCTTTTTTTAGCCTCCATGGGCATAGTAGACCTGTCACACATGGGAGATTTTTCGCTTCAAATCTTTTTGTATTGGACCACCAATGAGCTCATTCTCACGCATTTCTCCACGGTAAAGAACGTCGTCCGCCTGGGATTGTTCGGAACCCCAGCTCCTGAGTGTTCGATAGCAAGACCTCGGAGAGCTAACCCTGGTCCTCTATGATCACGTTTGGTGATCAAGCGTGCGAGTCTTGATCACCTTTCGCCTAAATCTCGATGAAGTGTCTAGACGCAACGTAGCCGACATCCCGACTCCAACAGACGAATATGGCGAGAGAGGTGCCTCGGCTCCCCCTGGCAGGTTCCTGCGAGCAATAGCCTCGCCCCCGACAAGTAGGGTTCTGACTTGGAAACTCTCTCATGTAAAGTAGTATTTTTTTTTATCGGAAATAATTGAAGACATCCTACACTATTAGCATGTATCAAGATTCAAATTCAGAACCTTACATATGTTAAGTTAGCTCCTTACTATTTGGCTCAATTTGTGTTGGTACTTGTAAAGTAGTATAAATAAGGGTATTGTGCGCATTGTAAACTTAACTTTCAGTCAGGGACTAATTGTTCACATACCACCTTGGTTCGTCTCCCCTTGCGACACCGGAAGGTTTTCCCGAAATAATTAAAAGGTCCCAACCACCTCATAAGTATTGGGTTGGCCGGACGCAGTTCAACGCCATATCTCGTTCGTGTTTGCTCAATCGATATAAGTACATCACCCACTAACAGAAATTTGGTCAAGTGATAAGGAGCTCACTTAACACATGTGAGGTCCTGAGTTTGAGTCTTGATACATGCTATTAGTGTAGGATGCTCAAGTCATGACATCATGTCTCAAAAGCTAAAATCATCGGATAAATTGGTAGAATCGAACTTCCAAATAATTGGTAGGATCGAACTTCAAATAAAATTGGTGAAAATATGTACTTCGAAAAGCCATATAAGTAATCATTTATACAAGACATGTGTACATTAAATAAATGATTAGTTTATAGTTGCTTTTTGTAGTGTCCTCTTCGATTATTTAAATATTTTGTAAAATATACATGTATGTAACATTGTTATTTAACTTTTACTATTATTTATTTGTAAACTATATATGTTAATTGGTTGTTAATATAGAACGTTCGGTTTTTGTTATAATATGTGGGCGAGGCAATTCAAATCTCAATCTCTAGCCTCTCGCTTCCGCAAACAAATCAACTCGACAATCTCGAATCTCCTCTACCAAGTTCAAACACCGTCTCTACTCCTTTTTTGTCTTTTCCCTTATTCTGTTATTTTATTTCTCAAACCAATCAGTTCTTCTTCCTCTTTACCTTATTAATTTTCCTCGCACAATCTCGTTTCTTCGTCATCAATTGATCTTGATTCCACCACTTCGATCCCGTAACTCAATCAATCTCAATCTCTCAATCCCTACTCTTTCTCTACCCTCTTGCTCGAATCAACCCACACTTGATCAAGCATCAAGCATCTGGCAATCATTGGGCAGCTGCTATCTCGCCATCAGGCATCTGGCAATCATAGGGCATTTGCTATCTCGCCATCAGGCATCTGGCAATCATTGGGCAGCTGCTATCTCGCCATGAGCCATCAGGCAATCATTGGGCATCTGCTATCTCGCCACCAGACATATGACATCATCAGGCAACTGATATCTCGCCATCTGCCATCAGGCATCATCAGGTATCAGCAGACATCAGCCATCATTGGGCATCAGGCATCATCTATATGCCATCAGCCGTTGTCATCTCGCCATCAGCCAGCATGCATCACGCATCATCGGGCATCAGGCATCATCTATATGCCAACAGCCGTTGTCATCTCGCCATCAGCCAACAAACATCATGCATCATCAAGCATCAGGCATCAGACATCTATATGCCATCAGTTGTTGTCATCTCACCATCAGCCAACATGCATCATCAAGCATCAGGCATCAGACATCAAACATCGGTGCGCATCCTCCATCCTCAATCCTCGCCGCATCATCTCGACATCATCCTCGGCAGCCGCAACCCTCGCCGCAACTCAATATTATCTAGCTTCAAACTCAATTCTTATTTCACCGCATTGAGTTTGAGGGGGGACTGTTATATTATATTAGGTTTCCTATATTTATGTTTCCTGTCTCACATATATTAGGGTTTCCTATTCTATTCCTATTGCCTCTATAAATAGAGGTCTCTTATAATTCACAACACACATCAATAATAAATCTCTCTTATTCCTATCAATATAAGTAATCATTTATAAAAGACGTGTACATTAAATAAAGGATTAGTTTATAGTTGCTTTTTGTAGTGTGCTCTTCGATTATTTAAATATTTTATAAAAGATACATGTATGTAACATTGTTATTTAACTTTTACTATTATTTATTTGTAAACTATATATGTTAATTGGTTGTTAATATAGAACGTTCGGTTTTTGATATAATATATTATAGTTACAAGATAAAGGTTTTGGCTTATAAATTGAGTCTAGTTTAAAGCCTCAAAATTAATTGGTTCTCGCTGGTTAGAATTAGGAATCGAATTGTCCACACCTATCTTTTTTGGTGTGAGTTATTTTATTTATCGATGTTGAATTTGTGTAATTGATATTTAGCTTGGTTGTGGGAAGGTTGATCAAATGAGAAGGAATATGCTTCATTTAATATCGTCAATGCATTTGAGAAGTCGTTATACCAAATTTATTAATAATTTGAATTTTAGATCATCTTAATTGGCCAATCCGTTTCGTGAGCACAATTAATAGTGATTCAACAATTATTTAATAGTAATCGGAAAGGTTGTCGTTCTGAAATGAACACTTGGTAGTGATGGAAGAACAAAATGAACATAGATCAATTCACTTACTGAAGAATAAAAATTAACCAAGTGAAATAAAAATTACAATAGTCGTAGAAAAAGGTTGAATAACTTACCTGCTTAATCATTTAGAAATGTATTACATATATCCAAGGAAACAAATCAATTTAGTCGATAAGCATTCAAGACAAAAAGATGAAAATGTGGGATTCACGTCAATACTTTAACTCAAGTTAGAGCATGAATGTTGATAATGCTCAACATGACAAGAAAAGCATAATAGTGATCTCGTCCAAGGCCGTTAGTAAATATATCGGCGAGTTAATATTTGCTTGGGATGAATCGATGTTGAAGGACTGCTGGCTGGAGCTGTTGGTGCACAAACTGCCAATCAATCTCAATATGTTTTGTACGTTTGTGACACAAGATAAGAGACAATATGAATGGAAACATGATTATTGTAGAATAGGGGAATTGATTCAAACTGAGGGGCTTGAAGATCCCATAATAGTTAGCGTAGCTTAACAATTTCACGACTGGTAGACGCCATTGCACAATATTCGGCCTCGGCCGATGAAAAAGATACAACGGCCTGATGTGGTACATTTGTGCCCCTTTTAGGACCCAACTAACCCCATCTTAACAAGTTTTTCTCTTCGTTTCGGTCAAACTAGGGCCATTATTTTGATATTTTTTATCCTTGGTGTGTTTTCGGTATTTTGTAGGAGATGGAGCCAAATTGGAGCATTTTTGGAGCATGGAAGAGTGACACGGTCATGGCGCTGGCAGATCTTGCAAGAGAAATAACGTCTTTATCCGCAGTTCAAATGGAGAAAAATTATACATCAAGATGAAGAGATTTGAAAACTCTATGAGTTTGAAGAAGAAAGCGAGGTCATCGGAGTTATAGATTGCAAGATATTAGCCGGTCAAACCTGCTGACCAGTGACCCATCACTCAATTCCAGCACGACCGAGTCATCTTGCGAGGGTGATGTCTTCCGCATACGAACTCCAAATGAAGACTTTCTTGAGCCTAAATTCAATAGGAAGAAAAGATCTACAACTCTCGTGATAAAATGTTTTCTATTTGTGGACCGAAAGATGGCCAAAATGGCGCTGGAACAATGTCACAATCGTGACTCTCATTTTTTACAGGAACAGAGCGACTGTCACGATCGTTCAGACGATCGTGAAAATCAACGTTTCAAGGGAATAAATGGGATGCCACGATGGTGTCACAATCGTGACATGATCGTGACAAGAAAAAAACAAAGAAAACTGTGACCATGGTGACACCCATCGTCAAGATCGAGACGCTAGAAACAAATTCCAGCAGCAGTGAAACGTCTTGCAAGGGTCATATCTTCCGCATCCGACTTCCAAATGAAGAATTTCTTGAGATTAAATTCAAGAAGAAGAAGAGAGCTACAACTTTCATGAAGAAGGCTTTTTCATTTGAGGACCGAAACATAGCCAAAACGGCGCCGAAACAAGGACTGGTCGCCAAAACAGCAGCTGACTCAGAAGGGCATTTTCGCAATCTAGCAATCCGATTTTCACCATTATTTACCACCACACATTTTTTCAGTAACACACATTGTTGTGGGGTCAAAAGGTCTCGTTTCAAGACCGTTTAACCTCACAATTCGGTGCATTTGTGTCCGACAGTGGCCGACTCAGGCCCGGGAGTACATATATTATGTTTTTTGGTGTTTTGAGGTGCGTACGCAGGAACGGGAAGAAAAAGGGCTAAAAACGAGGCACCGAGCAAAAAGTCAAAGGGCGTTGACCAAACAGCCGGGCAGAGGCCATTAGCCACGATCGTGACCAATGGAGGCACGATCGTGGCTCATTAGGCACGATCGTCCCTCAGCCGGTCACGATCGTGCCCCCCTGTAAAATATAGGCGAATTATATTCAACTTACATTGGGCACCCCCGATCTCAGTCACGACGGAGCCACGATCGTGCCCCCGTGAGGCACGATCGCCCCTTGTAGACCCACGATCGTGGCTTTACGGGGTAAAGGATCGAGGCGATTCAAAATATCTTACCTGCCCCGAGGCACGATCGTGCCCGAAGAAGCCACGATCGCCCCCATGACCAAGTCACGATCGTCCCACATCCAAGTCATGATCGTGACCTAGACAGAGGCACGATCGTGCCTTGCTAGCCACGATCGTGACCACCCTCAGAATCAGATGTTAGGTTTGTGCCCTAGTCCAAAATAATTCCTCAATCTATATTGTAACGGACATCATTATTCTACATAATAAAAGGCATAATATTACTAACGTGTTGTAGTAATATATCTAATGTGATTTGATCTATGTCATAATGTGTGTAATCACTTATAGTAGAACTATAGATCAGAAAGAGTTGCATTCGATAGAGTCCCTGATCAGCTAAGCTTCTTCTGAAGCGATCAGTATGAGACTAACTCCTTGTGATCACGCTCTACTGATCATGGCAAAGATATGCCGGAGTTATATCATAGATGTCATCATGTCGATGATATCAGACAACCCGATTGTGAGTATGCTGTATAGATCCAGTCATGAGATACTCACATATCGTAACTTGTCATTATATCCTAAGACCAAGGAGTCTTTGTGTACACTATGTAACAAATACCTAAGTTTGACCTAGTCTAACGTTATCTGTAAAAGGGTAGCTATAACGGCTTCGATTGGCTTTGGCATTTATTGCACTAGTGAACTCGAAAGGCGTCTGAGGGATTTATAACTCATACTTCGGTATGAGAAAGATATCCGTTTAGGCCACTTGATGAGTATGACTGAAGAAATAGCATGGCCATGCAGGTGATACCTTAGTATCAGGTTTCAGTCATCTCAGATATCAAGAAACAGTGATTGATAAATTAGGATGACTGTTCTATACCTATTGATCAATCTGGATATCGCTTTGATAAAAGGACAGTGACATGTACGATAACAGGTTAAGTCGAATAATCGATAATCACGAATATTGGATAATCATAATGTCTTGCTAGAGGCCACTTATGATGGAAAGGGAAAAATGGTAATTTTACCAGTCTGCCAATTATTCGTGAGCCTAGAGGGTCACACGCATTAAGCACAATACATGACAATCATTATGGATGAGAGTTGAGAACAATTCGGTAGTTTTATGGCCTAAGGTTTTAACCAGACAGTTGAAGAAATCAATTCGAGGAAATTGAGCCGTTTTGACTAAACCGAAATTAGAACTCAAGTTAATGGGTTTAATTTAGGTTTTAGTTAAATGGGCTTAAAGCCCATTTAAGGTTTAAGATAAGAGAGGGGTTAAATGCAAATAAGAAGGATTAAAAGGATAGATAATGCAATTTTTATTTTGAAATTCAATTTAATTTCAAATTAAAAATCACATAATCTATTATTAACTTATCCTTTGAATTTTTCAGCAACCAACTCCCCTCTCTCTCTCCCTCATTGCCGAAATCACTCTCCTCTCTCTACCTCCATTATTGCTCAAGTTTTCTTTCAATTTTCTAGCAAAAAGTTAAAGAGAAAAACCATTTCGGTTGTGTGCTTGTGTGGACTTGATAGAGAGGACACTACGCTTGTGTTCTTGTCGATTTCAAGAGGTAAATATCAGATTTTAATTATGTTTATAACATGTTCAAATAGCATTAAGATCAAGTTTTTACGATCACCACGGTTACATATTGTCCACTGCATGATTTTCAATGTTTGGAACCCGTGGTGATCTCTTTCATCAGAAAACTATAAAAGGGTTGTAGCCACTTTTTGACAAAGGAGGAAGAAAAGTAGAGAGAGAAAACGAGACCAAGGAGCTTTTCTGCCATTCTCCAAGCGTTCTTCGTGGTTTCTCGAGCGTTCTCCATCTTCCTCGACACCAAAGACACCGCTAGTTCTATCGCGCTTCATCACACATCGAAGACGCACCTTGCTCGGGAATCCAAGAGCACTTTCTATCCATTTACTTTATTGTTCTTCGTTTTCTTCATGTTCTTCATGGTTATTTGTATTGCCACCATGTTGTTGCTTAGCTTGAGCACCATTGTTGTGGGCTAAACCCCTTAGCCATGGGTGCTAGACAATATGAAATGTGAATGTGAAGTTTATTGAGATTAGTGATTTATTGAATGGTAAATGTGTTGTGTGGATTGTTGTTTGAATGCATGTGTTGTTTAAGTGACGTTTTACAATATATGTTTGAGGTGTTCTATCCGATACCGAAAGGGAAGGATTAGAACCCGGACTTAGCATCCACCGAGGGTTGTAGGCTCAAGACCGTGTGTTGGCACCTTCTCGTAACCCTTAGCCTTTTATTGTCGACTGTATGCGATCTCGAGTTTTCTCAATACCGAAAGGGCACGGGAACACTCGAGATTAGGCCAACCTCATTACCGAAAGGCGAGGTCGGCATTTAAGACATAGGCTCAACCGACCGTTTATTCAATAGATTGCATATTTCTCGAACTTGTTCACTTTATGATTGTCTAGCACCCTAGGCGTTTTAATCCATACGTTATCATTATCGCGCTTGTTATCGGTGTCAGAATTGCAAACACGTTTATTAACTAATCGTAAACCCCATATTAATCCCTGTGGACCGACTCGGTATCTTACCGGATCATATAAATTTATTACTTGCGACCCGTGTGCACTTGCACGTGGAAACCATTGTGCGACGTTATCACGTCACATTTTGGCCCAACACACATCAACCTATTCCCACTCTCTCACCTTCTTCCATCTCCTTCCTATAGCTTCCATCTCCTTCCTATATATATAGGATGAGCTAGTTATGATATAAAGATGGAATTAGGATTTCATTATTATCAAGGGATAATTCCAGATGAATACCCCTGGATATGTCACATTATCACATGACTACACCTAGAATATTTCGTATCAGGGTGACTACCCATGAATTTCAGTTTTATCACTTTTGGTCTTTCCGTCCATTTCCGTTAGTTTTTAACATTTTTAATGTATGAAAAGACTAAAATACCCTTAAGAGGTAAATAAATTGTTTTTAAATTGAATAAAATGACAGAAATACCCTTCACTATTCATTTAATTTTCAAAACACTACCCCTTCTCTCCTAACTCCCCCTTTCTCTTAACACTCTCTCTCTGGTTCCATATCTCCCAGACCAACTCCCCCTCTTCTCGCTTCCTCCTCTCCTTCTTTATCGCCCGGATCTGAAAAACCTAATGTATGTCGGGTCGTATTGGTTGCGAATCAGAAAGTTCCGGTCTCCAATTGAGAAGCTCCAGTCTCCAGCAAAAATGGGTGTCCCCAGATCGAGACCGTTTCGGAAAGTGTCGCCGGCGAAATCCGCCGCGGAGTCGGTGCCCCCAATTTCAACCCCGCCAGTGTGTTCTGGCCTTACTCGTCGGTCTTCATTTCGTCGTCTTCTCTGGAAGCTGAAGTGAAGAAGTCGGGCAAGGGAGTGCCGGTTCAATCCGGCCTCGGCGAGCCGGTGGCTAGGCTGGTGGTCGGGCCGTTCCCGACCTTGAAGGAGGCTCAGGAGGCAACTTCTGACCACAAAGAGGCTCTGGACCAGTACATGCCCTACTTTTTGGGGCTTTTATTTTTAATCTTTATGTTTATTTTAACAGTCTTTATTTGGGGATATAGTTTCAAAAAATTTCTTAAATTTCGCTGATAATTGTTCCTAATTCAGATAAATGTGGAATGTTATTTGATGATTTTTGTTGTTTTGACAGTTGACTTTTGATGTAACTGATTATGAAATATTGATTATGTTTTGTTTTATGTGGTAATAGTTTATAATTGTTTAGCCAAAGAAATAGATGTGTTTTTAAATTGGTTTTAGATCTGGGCGAAGAAGAAGAGTTGGAGAAAGCGAGAAGAGGGGAGATGGTGGGGACAAGTGGAACCAGAGAGGGAGTTAAGAGAGAGGGAGTTAGGAGAGGAGGGATAGTGTTTTGAAAATTAAATAAATAATGAAGGGTATTTGTGTCATTTCATTCAATTTCAAAACAATCTATTTACCTCTTAAGGGTATTTTAGTCTTTTTACACGTTAAAAATGTTAAGAACTAACGGAAATGGATGGAAAGACCAAAAGTGATAAAACTGAAATTCATGGGTAGTTACCCTGATACGAATTATTCTAGGTGTAGTCATGTGATAATGTGACATATCCAGGGGTATTCATCTGGAATTATCCCTATTATCAATATACCCTCATGGGTATTCTTTTATTTATTTTACTAATAAAAAATTTGGCATTTTATATGGAGCATTGATTTGAAGCAATCCTATGAATAATAGGTGTTCTAACATTTATATACTAAAGGGAGTAAGTACACGAGTCCTTCCCAAAGAAACAATATATGACTTCATGAGAGGCTTATTAGAAAAGCCCAACTTTTTATTATTATGGACCAAAATACTTATTATGCCCATATGGCTAGGGATGTTCACGGGTCGGTTACCGAAACCGACCCCTCAAAACTGAACCAAACCGAAGGTAATCGGTTCACCAATGTCTGGGACCGAAACCGAAACCGAAAAGTCTGATTGGTTTGGTTCAACCGACTGATCTGGGCGGGTCGGTTGTTCGGTTTCAAAAAAAAACCCGATTATGTTATGGCCCATTGGTTTGGGCCAATTTTGTGCCCAAAATAAAACAGCCCAAGTACAAAACCAGCAATGTAAAAAAGCAGAGGCAACATTTTAATTTTTCTTCATTCATATTTTTAGGGGAAAAATCATTGGCAGAGTGCCAATGATGAAAAAACCCCAACTATCCTAAAAGAAAACCATCCAAATCAGAAACTGAGTTCAAGAACAACATAAACATGGAAATAAACTGAGTTTTTGTGCAATAACCATCAAACATGGAAAATTGTCTTCATCTTCACGACTTCAACTTCAAACTTGTTCTTCATGACTTCATCTTCACCGGAACATGTGAGAAACACCTTCACTGTTTGCAGATTGGGCCAATTCTACAGAAGATATAATAAACCCTAATTAATAGCAAAACTGTTCTAAGTAATAGCAGAACATATTCAATACAAACAAGAATCAATACAATTCAGAATGCTTGGTATTTCAATACGATACTTGGTAGAATCAATACAATAAGTAATTCAGAACAGATTCAGAATGCTTGGTAGAATCAATACGATACTTGGTAGAATCAATACAATAAGTAATTCAGAACAGATTCAATACAATTATACAAGCAAGAGTAATATCAGAACAGATTCAACCTAAGCAAACTAATAGCATAACTCAATAGCAATATATAGCATAACATAATCAAACTAATAACAAACAATAGTAATATCAGAGCAGATTCAACCTAAGCAAACTAATAACAGAACTCAATAGCAATATATCAAACTAAGTTACCTTCTTCAAGTGAATCTTGTTTCACCAGCTCCTCTTCAAAAATCAGAACAGAATATGGTGACAACTTGAACCAGTCTTGCGTACAAATCAAAGCATGCACTACAAGAGGACTTAAGTTAGATCTGAAATCACTAATTACCCTCCCTCCTGTGCTGAAAGCTGATTCTGATCAGATAGTGGAGACGGGAATTGACAAAATGTCACGAGCCATTCTACAGATTACAGGAAACCTGTGCGAATTTTGATTCCACCACCCTAACACATCAAAGTTTGCATCGTCTTCCTCAGGTTCCTCATTCAAATACCTCACCAACTCAGACTTAACTTTCCCTTCCTGTTGGCTTGACCTCAACTTCTTAAATTTTTCACGACTCACACCAAGCACTGCAGAATCAGACAAGGGAGCAGAACCAGTAGGTTCCACTGCAACCTCACTGTTACTGCAGCTGCTATGGCCATACAACTTGTCATATTGACCAAACATTTCATCAATCAACTCTTTCACAAATACTTCATTCACATAAGCAATATCAGCTGAATAAATCTGCTTCACAATAAACATGACAAAGCTTAGTTTATATCTTGGATCAAAAACAGGAGCTAAAAATATGAACATGTTCATCTTCACTTTATCTGAAAACTTGAGCTTAGTGATAGTAGATTTTGGATCAAGGGTAAGTCCAAAATATTTGTCCAATTTGAGTCGCATCTTATTACCCATGTTTACCATGTCCAGATTGTCACTAGACTGAGCACCTGAAATTATGTGATACATGTCACTAATATCCGCAAGTACAAGGTTAGATGTGACATATTTTGATCCAGAAACTTTCACTGTCATGTCGTAAAACATACCCAAAAATGTCATAAAAGAATTGAGCTCAACCCAGTCATTATCAGTGATCATACCAAGCATTTCAGAACCATCCTTTCTAGGTTTTCTTTCCATTTCCATTCTCAAACTACTGTCAACCAGATTATATCTCTCAAAGACGCGCTCCAAAGCACATGCAGATTTTATCATCAGATAAGTAGAGTTCCATCTTGTTGGAACATCAAGACTCAACAATTTTTTTGATGTAATACCAACCTGTGTAACACAATTTTTAAACTTGGCAAGTCTAGCTGGAGATATTTTAATATAGCGAACAACAAATCGAATTCTTTCAATAGAAACCCCAAGTATACTTATACTATCAGAGACAATCAAATTCAAAATATGAGCAATGCATCTCATATGCATATACTGCCCTCCAAGCACATTTGTTCTCAATAATCACATTCTACGACTTAAAAAAGGTACTGCCAGATCATTAGCAGAAGCATTATCAACTGTTACAGTGCAAATTTTACTAATACCCCAAGCTTGTAAACAAGTCTCAATTGCCCTTCCTATGTTATCTCCCTTGTGACTCACAATCAGACAAAAATTAAGAACCTTCTTATGCAAAACAAAGTGATCATCAATGAAATGTGCAGTCAAAACCATGTAGTACTGCCAGATGCAAAATAATTGAACAATTTATTCTTCTCAGCTTGATACATTTTAAACACATCCCTAGTGCTTGTTGTTCTAGAGGGAATTTTGAAATTAGGACAAATTGTTGCCACAAACTGTCTAAACCCTTCCCCCTCCACAAAATTAAATGGCAACTCATCCAAAACAATCATTTTACATAAAGCAGCACGAGAAGCAGATTGATCAAAATGTCAGGGAAGTAATTGACCATCTACCCCATTTTCAGTTATGGTTGATCGAAAAGTTAGTTGTTGCTGCCCACTAATTACTGCAATATTTTCAGGATTTTTGTCACAAAGCTTCCAGTGATGATTCAAATTGGTTGTCCCATTTCTCTTAGATTGAGCAGCCAATATTTTTTCTTAATGCTTACATTTTGCTTGAACAACAACCTCAATCGAATCAAATATTTTTTCAAAATGGATCCATGCTTTAGACACTCTACGAGTTGAACCAAATTGTTTACCTTGGGATGCAGCAGGTGCTGCATCCCCACTAACGACCCCAACACCGCTTGTATTTCCACTTCCAGATTGATTAGGTCCTTGTCCTCCATCACTGTTGCCTCCTCCCCTTCCATCAATATCCTTCCTCTTCAAAAAAGCATAGAAAAAGGAAAATTAGAAGACTATTTTCACTCAATCAAAAAAATCGAGTTCAGTTAGTCAGAAGCCCTAATTTTTTTCTAACCCTAATCGGTGACTGAATCAGAAAATTTAGGCTTACCTTCGATGGAGAGGTGACGGACGGTGTTGACTGAGGCGACGAAGGCTCTTGCAGAGTCCGAGAGGTTTCCACCATGTCTAACTCGAACCTAGAGCCAGAGCCAGAGAAATTCATTTTTGGTCAAGCCGTCGAGGAAGTGAGGACTGAGGAGGAGGATGGATGAGGGATGGATTGTCAGCTTCTCCTCTCACATATTTAGAGAGGAGAAGCTGGCGATCTGTATCTGCAATCATCATCACTAGTGATCATGAACCGAAGACGAAGCGATATGTCGCTCAACGGCGCACGAGTGGAGAAGACGAGGCGATCTGCACGAGCCATAAGCAGTCGAGCAGAGTCACGCCAGCACTAATTCGTCTAGTTGGTTGGGTATACATGGCATTATTGGGCCATGTATCTCAAATAAATGAATGGTCCATGTGATGCCACGTCACTAACACGAGACGGGTCGGTTTTGTCGGTTAACCGACGGTTCCTTCCTTTTATTACCGACACCCGACCCGTACACTCATCGGTTTTGTAAAAACCGAACCGAAAAGAATCGAAAGCCTCCGGTTCGGTGCCCAGAACCGACGGTTTCGGTCGGTTTCGGTCGGTTCTGCACATCCCTACATATGGCCTTCTTCTCCTCCTCCTCCCTCTTCTTCTTCTTTTATGTGGGATATAGCACGACTGACATGTGAGCTCTTAATATGTGGGCTCATATGACACTTGTTAGAACAACATAATATTTGATCGTTATAGGTCAAAACATTGGGGCTCGTAAGACTTTGTTCTTTAGCACGGGTATTAGCTACCTAGTGTCACACTCTGAATAACTTTTACACAGTTTTCACGCTTGTGACCAACGAGTTTAGCCCACCCTCTTTGTCCCCTTTCCCCCACCCCGAGTCGAGAACCTTTCAACGTGATTTAATTCAGAACTCTAGTTGATCAAGGTCACACGAGTAAACCTCCAATCTCCACCTCAGTTATCACGATCAAGTTCGATAACAGGATAAGAGACTTAGCCGTTGATAAACCTCGTAGCGCTCCGGCCTGACAACGCCGACGTGCCCCACACCTTAACCTAACCGTAGAACCCCACGTTCGATGCTAGAGTAAGAAGACTTCGACTATCCAACGTACACCAAAGCTGAGGATCCCGACAACACCTAGAAATCACGAGTGTCGTCGCTATATGTACACCGACACCGCATCACTCAACCAAATACCAACCGTTCTACATCAACCCTTTAAGATCGGGTCGGTCGTACAATTCTAGCCCGTAACGCCAGAGGAGAAAAAGAGTGTCGCCAAGAACCACCGTCGTACCGGGCCGCGGTGGCCCCAATAGTGAAGGTCCGCTAGGAACGCAACGCGAAACCCTAGCGGCGCCTCCTAGGCGCCGTCGCCGGACCAAAGCCGACCCACCACCAAGGCCAGCTAGGGTTGCACGCAACAAACCGTAGTGCCACCTCCCTTGATGCCTCTCATTTTCTTAGACTCCAAGTTAGAGATTTTTTTTGTATTAGATCTGTTTGTATATGACTGGTATAAATAGGGGTTCTCTATTCATTGTAAATGTATCGAAAGTAAGCCAAAAGACATGTTCAATCACCCCCTTATATTACCAGAAGAATTTCCCCACTCAATAAAATATCTCGGACCCCCGGAACTAAAACTTATCTTGTTTTTACACACACTCAAGGCGTACCGAGAACTCGGAGGCCTTTTTATCCCGCGCGACCGATCCAGACGTATTTCCCCGTCTCGACCCTACTTCTTCTATTTCTCTCACGCAGTTACAAACGGGCGCGTCTCGACTCAAATTGTAGTGATACCACATCAGAGTAGCTCCTCGAGAAGCTAAAGATCGGCCCTCTTTTTTGAACGGATCGACCGCAACACAGAAATCCATTCTACCAAGGCTTTTATATGCTCCCACAAACTTGTTGCATTCATGCTCTAGACGCCGCCGACCTTAATTAAGATCTACACCCATCCACGATGTGAGACTATTGCTAGCAGCACCGCCACATGTGGGTTCATGTTAAGAAGTGCTCCTATATCGCAGTCTATGGAGTATGTATATAATTGCGTAACAAACGCGCTTGAGTAAATAAAGGCACGAGCTTGAAAAATTAGAAAAACGGTCCCAAGGTCGGCTTCCACCATCGACCAAGGTGGTGATCGAACACAAGACATGACCCATAGTCGTTTTTACAGTTACGATGTAATTACAGCCCAACAAATTTCTCGAAACAGATTGAACGTCAATAGGTTCAATGGTAGATGGTGACACACTATTGTCTACCATGATTTTTAGGAAGAGAATAATTGATGTGGGATTCCCGTTAAGATACTTGGTATATTGACGGGAATCCCACACTTTCCTCTATTTGTACTTGATTTGTTTCCGTGTACATATATGTAGTTATTACTAATTATAGTGTTTCCTTTCACCTAGCCTAGCCAAACCAACTTATATGTGTGTGTATATATACATAATGTAATACTTTTGTCAATAATAAAAGTAAGATATTTAACATTTTCTACATGGTATCAAAGCAAACTGATTTTGGCATGTGCAGTTGGATTTAAACTCTTCTTATGGCTCTGCTCTCTTGTAAACCCGATATTGCTGTCCACGTAAGGAGAGGGGGGAATAAGCCCATATGCAAGAAAACACGTACTACTATAACACACGTGAAGGTGGGGTGAGCTTGATGAAGTTCGCGTGTAGAATACATGTGAGAATGAGTGTAGAGAATATAAAGTTTCATATGGATAGAATAAAAACAGAAAGTGTATATAAAGGGAAGAGTCAAACTCAACTACTAAAATTGAACTTTTAGCTGTGGAGCCTAGGGGTGTTCAAATATCAACCACTAACCGATCCACCCGCCCAACCGCATTGGCCCGCGACCTATTGGGCCTCACTCCCGGGTTGCAGGTCGGGTCGCGGATGATAAAATTTACACCCGCAAAATATTGGGCGGTTTGAGGATTTAGGACAAGCGACCCACGGTTAACCAAACCTACCCGCACCTTAGCCTAATCCATTAGTAAGAATATCTCTTCAATTTTACGATAACACACAAACTATATTATAAGAATTAGTGGTTTTAATATCATTTATCTATTATATTTCAATCTCTTCAATATTGAGATTTTTTGTGTTTTGGTTATTGATTGTATTTGAATCTTGAGTTATTTGTGTTTGACAATGATTGAGGGGAAGATGTTTGTGATTGCAATTTGTGAGCATCAACAAAAAATTGATTAAAAACTAATACAATACGAATATAATAATAATAATAATAATAATAATAATAATAATAATAATAATAATAATAATAAATAATTGGGTTTTTATGAGTAATGATAAAATATTAACACAAACCACTGTGATTCAAAAATGATTTCTAAAAGAGATTTAAATCATGCGGGTTGTGCGGGTCTAACCGTAACCAACCGCAGACTCATTCGGTTTGCATCTTCTGTGACCCGCACCCTTACGGGCGGGTGAGAAAAAATTTATATGGGCGGGTCAACCGCCCATGAACACCCCTAGTGGAGCCCGTCCTCATATGTAAACATTTCTATTTCATTTTTTTTATGTGAGATTTCATATTCTCATCAACAATAGTTAAAAAATCATCTCAATAGTGAATATATGTTAAAGAATTGTTGCGTAAGGGTACGAGTTGAAAACTAAAAATTACAACTAGAGTAAAATTGTAACAAATGTATGAATATGATGGTGCAAAGTCTCGATCAATCCTAAGTCAACCGATCCAACGAGATTCGATTAGGCTATGGTTTTTGGCTTGGCAATTATTTATTGTGACGTGAGACACATTGTGTATTGGTAGTATCAAAGATGCTCCTTTGCCAGCTAATATGGCGTAGCGTAGTGATAAATAATTAGTAAGCCAACAGTACTGTCACATGGTGATAATACAACTGATTAATTTTTGTGGTTAGTTAAGGATTTCATTATCAGAGAGAGATGGAAGTAGGGAAGTAGGGAAGAAGATGGAGCACATCATCCGAATGATAGGAGGAACTGGAGAGGACAGCTATGCCAATAACTCTAAATTACAGGTTTATTTATTTAATCACACTTCCTTTTCTGTGATTAATTGGCTTTGGGATCTTTAATTAATCTTGTGCTTGCAAAATGCATATAATTTGTGAAGTTAGAGTTTTTTGTTATTCTAGTAGGCATGATATCATCAAAAATTTCAATTTGGCATGCTTGACGACCGTGAATTGGGATCTGAACTCTTTCAATAGCTTACACTTGAATGTTCAGTTTGCCTATTTTCTCTTAGCTTATATTTGCTTTGATTTCTACAAAACTAGATATCAAATAGAGTACAAATACACAATAATGCTTGTATGCAAGTATTCTATGAAATGAAATAGTTACCGCTGCTTCCTTGACCAACTGGTTAAACATTTGAGCCCATCAGGTTCAAGGGATCTGTGTTTAAGTCCCGTGGTAGTATCTATTTGTTGCTCACTCAAATTTCCGCAAAAAGCAAGTAACAATGTCGAAGCAGACATTGTTGAGTATGTTATTTTACAGCATAATGATTAAATTTGTTTTGCAATATTGTTGTAGAAAGGGGTTTTGTCAAAGTCAATGGGCACAGTGGAGCAAGCTGTTTTGGATCTATGCAGCAGCACAAAGTTACCAAAATGTGTTGGCATAGCAGATCTTGGGTGTTCTGCAGGACCAAACTCCCTCGCCCCCATCACCAAAATCAGCAGCACCATTTACAAGAGTTGCCACCAAATGGGTCGATCCCCGCCAGAGTTGAGTGTGTTCTTGAACGACCTGACGGGAAATGATTTCAACACTGTTTTCAGGTCTATTCCAGCGTTCCACGAGAAGATGCAGCAAGAATGTGGACCGGACTTGGGCCATTGTTTCATAACTGGTGTTCCGGGCTCTTTCTACGGGAGGCTCTTCCCTTCACAAAGCCTACATTTTGTGCATTCCTCTTCTAGTCTTCACTGGCTGTCTCAGGTTACTTCATTCACCATATCATCTTTTTTTAAGCTAATTGGTGTGTTGATATGAAGTAACGATTGTAGAAAATTGAAATGGATGACAGGTTCCTCCAGAATTGAGAGAGGGAGTGGTGAACAAGGGGAAGATATTCATATCAAAGTCAAGCCCTCCTCAAGTGATAAATGCATATTTGAATCAGTTCCGGAGGGATTTTTCTTCATTTCTAAAATACAGAGCAGAGGAAATTGCTCCTGAGGGTCGCATGGTGTTGATCCTCAGCGGAAGAAGCACAGCTGACCCTACATCAGACCAAACTTGTCTTTTATGGGACTACTTGGGACAAGCATTCCAACAGTTGGTTCAAGAGGTACTAAATTATTATTGTCCCCAACTATTTCCAATCATATATACAGCATACGACAAAAGGTAAGGAAAACAAAGTCACCCCCAATTGATTGGATTCAACTTTTAATGGAGAGTTTAGTCCGAATATTTTTTAGGGATGATATCACGTTGAAGAAACGCAATTACCACGTAGGTATATCTAAATTTTTTTTAACTTTGTAAGTCACCTAAATGATAAAAATTATCACAATTATAGAGCATATTTTGTGAAATGATAATTTTACCCCTCTATTGTTTTAGGAATAATGTCACTTGGATATCCGTAGAATAAGTTGTTTTTCATACGGTCACACCAATAATTTTTTTTGTTATGGCTGATACCTGAGAATTGCATTTTTTTCACTTTAAACTGTTCCGTCCAATTTCGTTAGATCTCACCATTTTTGACTTGTGAAATGACTAAAATACCCTTTACAGTTGGATGGGTTATTAAAATTATATTTAAAAAATTAAATACCTTACTAATTTTCAAATTAATGTCATTGCCTCGATTGATCAATAACAATATTAAAAATTTCAATCAATGTACATCTCCGAACTAGAATTAGTTCACCACCTTGTTCAGGTACTCAAACTCATTTGACTCAGGTTCCAAGGGATCGGTATCCAAAACCATTATCATTCTCTCAGCCACCAAAGAACCTATTGCATCCCAATTCTTGTTCTTAACCCTCCAAATTCATCGGCATGCATCGTCGCCTCGCAAAACCTGAAGAATTGCTCTGATGTGAGGATCGATCTCTCTCCTTGACGATTCGCCGATTTCATGGCCGACGTTTCTTTCCCTTCCAAGATCGTCAATTCCATAAACTACTACAGTGCTCCGAGGAAGAAGAACGTCATGAGCAAAATTTGCTTGAAAACATTAACTGGGGTTGGCGAAGAAGTGGGGAGTGGCAAAATTTTCATTTTTATTTTTTGGGACAATGTCACCTGACTACCCCTAAAGTTGATGTTTTTTCACCTGGGTACCCTAAATTTTTTTTGGCATTGTGGGTCCCTTAAATTTGCAAAATTTTCACTGTTAGTACCCAAAGGCATTTCCGTCCATTTTTTTTTAAAAATATGTTAACTTTTGAGTTGAAAAGACTAAAATGTCCCCACATGTGTTTTAAAGTTTCAAAAGGTGTCATTTTGTCTCTTTCTCATTACTTTTGCATAGGAGGCTGGAAGAGGTGGTCAGAGAAGGGGAGGCGGAGGGAGGGTCTTGCGCAGGAGGAAGTGGTCGGAGGAGGGGAGGTCAGAGGGAGGGTCGAATTGGAGGTGGAGGGAGGTTTGAATCGGGGTCGACCCAATTGGGCAAGACAAGAGACCAAGGCGTCTCCGTGTGGGTCAGGCCGAGGAGCTCGTCGGAGTGGCTCTCCGGTCTCCTCTCCACAATCTCTCTTCCTCCATCGCCATGGCCAGGTGGCGGGTCTTGCTGGCGCCACCGCTGGACCCGCCGTCATGGCTCCTCCTCCTCCACCCTTCCTTCATCTCGAGGACCCTCCCGGTCCAGTTTATCGTCATCTTCGGGTAGAGAGGGAAACAAATAGAGGATAATAAAGGATCAAGTGAGTCGAGGACGCCGGAGCTGTGGGGCTTCGAAGAAAACGACGTTGTTTCGAGTTTTCGATGGACTGTCTTGTGGGAGAAGGAGAGGTTGTCGGGGCTCGCCGGAGTGAACCCGATGTGGCAGCACCATGGTTACCGCCGCCGAGTCACGGATAAGCTCGCTCTCGCCGAATCGTCCATGGCCTAGTCACAAAATCGTTCTACAAAAGAAGAAGAGGTAGACCCAACAACTCGTTTTTGAACCCGAGCTCCATTGACGAAACTGTAATCGGCCCAACCTCGGCGACCAGCAGCTCGAGCTCGTCAGGGTCGACCCAATTGGGCAAGAGACCGGAGAGCCACTCCAGTGAACTCTTCGGCCCGACCCACACGGAGACACCCTAGTCTCTTGTCTTGCCCAATTGGGTCGACCCCGATTCGAACCTACCCCCACCTCCGATTCGACACTCCTTCCGATCTCCCTTCCTCCGACCACCTTCTCCTCCGCCTCCCCTCCTCCGGCATCCCCTGCAAAAGGAATGAGAAAGAGAGAGACAAAATGGCACCTTTTGAAAGTTTTAAGCACATGTCGGGGTATTTTAGTATTTTCACCTCAAAAGTTAACAGATTTTTGAAAAAAATGGACAGAAATGAGTTAGGGTACTAACGGTGAAAATTTTGCAAATGTAGGGTACCCACAATGGCAAAAAAAAATTTAGAATGCCCAAGTGAAAATACGTCAACTTTAAGGGTGGTCAGGTGACATTATCCCCCTTTTTGTATGTGAAAGACTAATATCCCCTGCCTTTAAATGAATCGTTATCAAATGAAGGGCATAATCGTTATTTCATAAAAATATGTTACATATTTCTAACGATAATAGTTTTCTTATTTAGGTGAAATATAGAGTTAAAAAAATTTAGATGTACATGCATGATATTATCCCTATTTATTATTTAGACTTGAAAAGTTCAAATCAAGTTGATTGAACTGATGGATTATACTAATCCACGAGTAGTGTTTAGCTCTTTTATTTTTATTGTTTTAAGGGTAAACGAAAAGGTCATGCTCTATATTATGATACTCTGTAAGATAGTGTGTGAACTTTTCTCTTTCGTGCAAAATGTATATAGTTTTACAAATATGACGACTGTGTCTTAGATTAAGAATTGAGACTTTTATAAATGATTTTAAAATTATAATTTTAACTTAATAGTTTAACTAAAAAATTTATCATACAAATTTCTGTTAGAAAATAAAAAATAAAATAAATGATTGAATTCTTAAATATAAAGGGAATTTTCAATTAGTTTTTTTAACATCTATACATTATGCATGAAAAAACAATATACACAACCATTTTTACCATTGATAAGTTACACTACACCTTCTAACAAAAATGCCATGCATATCACAATTTTGTCATTTTCGCTTTATATAAATAGAAATTTACTTAATAACATTGTTTGGTTATTGAACTTTCGAATTATAGTGACTCATACATATATAGGAGTCTAGTCATACAAGTCGATTCCAGTTGTCACCTCGTCTTGATAAAGAGTAATGTTAGAGCTTGATTTATCGAGCTCATGGTTTATCATGGTCGGTCCACGGGAAGATTTATTGTCCTATAGAGTTAAATGCTCACCCATTTATATTGTGTCGTGTGAAGTGATCTTACTAGACATTTACGTTAAGAGTAGACATTTATGTTAAGAGAATATACTGCGTGAAAGGAAATTTGTTATTAAGAGATTGGAACAACTGGATCGATCTTGTAATTTATTATATCTCACGTTGCGCGCGTATGTGAATATATATTTCTACATGTCTATTATGTTTATCGTCTTATCCAATATTCATTCTAGAAGAATATAACATGGATTTTGAAAGAAAGAAAATATGTTTTAGGCAGCTCGAAAGTTAACAATGATTTGAATGTTTGATGTAGGGCGTTATTGAAGAGGAGAAGTTGGATTCGTACAACACGCCATACTACGAGCCTTGCGTAGAAGAAATAAGAAGTGAAATAGAGAATGACGGATCGTTCATGGTAGAACGTTTTGGCGCGAATATGATGTCGTGGGATGGAGTGAACAATGGAAAGAGCTGCGACAGGGCAACAACGGCACAACATATTGGAAAGACTATAAGGGCTGTCAATGAATCCATGTTCCGAAACCACTTCGGACCTGAAATTTTGGACTCTTTGTTTGAAAGGTTCACCAAAATTATGGCACAGGATACAAAAGTGGTGGATCATGTTAGTTTGGTTGTTTCTTTGATTAGGAAAAAATGATAGGTTTTATGTTTTCATATCATAACATTTGGAATTTCATGTAATAAAAGGTGGTTGTGCGGTTGTGTTAAATTATAGAGATATATTATTGATTGATATTCTTGATGTGTGTTACATTAATAGAGAGTCTTTTATATATGTGTGTGTGTATATATATATATAATGTGGTTGGGCGATTCTCGATCACAACTTAGGTTTCTCTGATGGCGGCGAATGTTGCTATTTGAGAGTTCATACTCCCTCCTCCACGTCAACCGTTAAGTCTCTTAACAATCAAATAACTCGTGAAGGTTATCTGACTGACATTGGGTTAGTCGGGTATGGTCTAATTGATAGCATTTTTGTGCCCTAGTCCAATTGCTAGTAGTCTATAAATGTCTATGTATATTTATCATCGTTTGTAATAAATAAAACGGCTTTTTATTACTTATGTGTTGAAGCGGCAAAGGAGGATGTATGGATCAGGAGTTTCATGGCTGGGTTAGGTGTAATTCAAAACCCATCTAACCCAGTAGACTTATATTGTGACAACACCGGGGCCATTGCGCAAGCTAAGGAATCCAGGGCACATGACAGATCCAAACATGTACTCGGGAAGTATCACATCATCCGCGACATAGTTGCTAGAGGTGACGTGAAGATCCACTACGTTGCATCTGATGATAACACAGCCGACCCCTTGACCAAGGCTCTTCCTCAAGCGAAACATGATAAACATGTTAGGTCAATGGGTATAGACTGGACTTAGATTGGAACTAGGGCAAGTGGGAGATTGATAGTATTTTTGTGCCCTAGTCCAATTGCTAGTAGTCTATAAATGTCTATGTATATTTATCATCGTTTGTAATAAATAAAACGGCTTTGTATTACTTATGTGTTGAAGTAATATGTTAAGCATGATCTGATTTATGACCACTAAAGTAGTAGAACCATAAATCTGTACGGATCACACTTAACGAGTCCCTGGTCAATATAAACTTCAATTGAAGCGACCAGTATGAGGATGGTTCTCAATGATGTAGTTCTGCTTATCATAGGGATGTGGGATCCCGGAATCATATCATAGATATCATGAGGTGATTGATATCGGACGACCCGCTTTGAATAGTGTTTCGTAGACTAAGCCATGAACCTATTCAAATGCGATAGCTTGTCATGATATCCTTAGACCAAGGAGTCTTTGTGATCGCTATGCTGTCGACATGCGGCTTTAACTTGCGCCTAACGCTTTCCGTAAAAGGATTGCAATAACGGGCATGATTGGGTGGCGGAACGGATTGCATTAGTAACACGAAAGAAGGCTAAGGGATTTATCCCTCGTACTACGGTATGGGAAAGATATCCGTTAAGGCCTCTTGATCGAGAGTGACTGAGAGAAAGAGCATGGCTATGCCAGTGATACGGGTTATCAGTTCTCAGCCATCTCACATATCAAGTAACAATGATTGATTGAACAAGGATGACGACTCTATGCTTTGTGATCAATCGGGATGTCTAGAGATAATATGATAGTGACTTGTACGCACAAGGTTAAATCGAATCATCGATCATCATACACCTTGGGTAATCATAATGTCTTACTAGATACCACTTATGATGGATCGGGCAAGAGAGATCTCTTGCACCGATCTGCCAACGGTGGCATGAGCCTGGAGGGTCACACACATACAAGACGGATAACTTGAGATAAGGAAACCTTAACGTTTCTTGAGGAGCAATACATGGACAAAACTGAAGGGTTTGGGCCATGGGTTCGGTTTGAGAGAATAATTAGCGAATCGAGAAAACTGAGATTTTCGTTGATGTCGCGTCAGACTTTGTTTGATAAGTAAGGACAAAAAGGGTCGGACAAATTTTGGACACGGCACACGACCACATGGGCGAGCCCATTGGGCTCGGCCCATGAGGTCACATGGTCGGCCCAACAAGGGCCCATATTAGGCCCAATAAGCCCAAGTGGCCGGCCACCTTGCTGGGTCCAATGGTGGGGGCCACACATCATGCTTAGTTGGTGATTGTTGATTAATAGGTAAGTGATTTAAGGGGTATGGGTAATGACTTACCTTTAAACCCATGCTTTCACTTTTTGACTCATGCTTATGAGTTGATGAAGTAGAAAAGATCAAAACAATTAATCCCTCACTCACAACACTCCTCTCTCTCTCTCTCCTTGGCCGGCCACAACCCCCTCTCTTCTCTGTTCTTGCTCTCTTGTTCTTCACTTAATTGTTCTAGTAGGCTTTTAGTGAAGGATCTTGAAGATCATCCTCTTGGTGTGGACTTGCTCTAGAGAAGAAGATCATATAGTTCTTCTTTATTGATTCAACAAAGACTAAAAGTTAAATTTCTTGTGGAATAGATTTTGCCTTAAGATTTAATGGTTCATGTTCTTGGACAAGGTTTGGAGTTGCTTTTGTTTATGCTTCCGCTATCTCGATGATCTTGAACGCTCCAAAACCCTACACTAATATACCCGACTAACACAGAGAGAGATACGTTAGTCAAGTATGATCATTACCGACTAAAAAGTCCTGACTTATCATGCCTGACTAACACCCAGTTGGGTTTGGATACCTAACTGAGTAGGCTAGTCGGGTATGCTAATATATAGTTTTAGTCTGGGTTCCTTTATTCGAAGATATTCCATGTATTACTGATATTGTTAGATCTATATGTGAGTTTAAAGATCCACGTCATAAGAGTACTGACATAAGGAGAGTTTATATATACATTAGACTGTAAACATAATAGTCTAGTTTTTGGGTCAAATGTGAGCTCTAATGTTTATGTAGGCTTTCTTGTGTGCTCCTCATAGGTAAAGCTTCCGATGTGAGTAACATGTGTCCATTGAAACAAGTTAATCATGATTTACCTTCTCCAACTGTTGAGACGATATCAATTATTTAGTTTTAGTATTCAAGTATATTTAATACTAAAATAAAAAATTTGGAATATTAATGAGTATTTTATATACAAATAATCTCATTTTAGCAGAACTAAATTAACATGATTATCACTTAACTACAATTGATTTCAAAACGTCTCACAAAACATCAATAAAGTTTGTTTTTTGTCATTTGACTCATTTTTCAGACAAAAAGACTAAAATGCCCTTCCTTGACTTTCTAATTATCAAATTTATGTCAGTTTTTTTTCATTTCACCTTCATTCAAAATGATTGAGTTTCACACACTTGGAAGTTTTTTTATAATGATTTTGAGGTTTGTAATAGAAATGTAGTTTACTTACATAATGCTAAATTTCACAAAATTTGGATGTGAGTTTACTTACATACCTTTCTTAACAATTTTGTTTGTTAAGTCAAAAGTGATTTTAAATTTTCTCCTAAAAACTTGCTTGTTAGGAACGTTCATGAACAAGGGTTGAAAATTAACAACCCGTCTCTTTTCGTTAAATGACAATTAATTAAAAATTTAAAGTTTAAACAACAAAATTTTGGTAATTCAAACTTAAAATAAAATTTTAAAAATATATAAGGTTATTTTGGTCGTTTAAAAAAATATTAAAGAAAAACTAACGGTACTATAGATAAAACTAAAGAAAATTTGGGAAGATATCCAATAAAAACGATCTCTTAGACGAGAATATAAGAACTATTCTCATCTATAGGATCATAATAATCGATGGTTTTGATTATTTCATTGATAAATAAATGAAATAAGAATAAAAAGGGTATACATGTCAATGTAATGCATTCCAAAAATAAAACTCTAACTTATTCTCTCATATTTCATAAAATCAGCGTATCCATTTCACTCTACAATCTAATTATCTTTAGATTGATTTCATCAGTTTTATGTGTTTTATCATTTTCATTGGTATCATTTTCATGACATTGGTTTCATGTGCAAAGAGTGAAACATGATCGATGAAATGAAACGTGTAAATGAATAAATGAAAAGTAAGTTCATAACAATGAGCCCCACATCATGAGTAAAATTGTTCAATCGTAAAAATGAAATTGTAAGAAAATGAAATAATAAATCATGATATAGCAAAACTTTTGTGAAATTGGAAAGAAATGAAATAATAAATCATGAAATTGTGTTCTTAAAAAAAGGTCATGAAATTGTGCAAATCATGTAATCATACAAATAACATCATGAAATACAAAAAAAATATATAATAAATCATGAAATAATAATTTCTGTGTGTAAATCGTGTAATTATAAAATTAAATTTATGAAATCGAAAAAAAAATCATGAAAGAGAAAAAAATTGTGCAATTGTGGTAATCTAAAAATGAAATCGTTTCTTTTTTAAAAAATAGTTAGGGTATGAAAGTGTCATTTCGCTATAGTTAGGTGTATCAAAGTGTCATTATCCCAAAAAACAATGAAATCATCAATAAGGAAATAAGAAATAAGTTAATGCATAATTAATTTGATTAGATGTCATAACTTATAAAAGGAAATACTTAAATGATTTAATCATATAAAAATACGAATATGCCCTTATATTTGTGTTAAAAGACTAAAATAAATAGTAAGTTGAGAATAATTATGGTCAACTGCCATTAATAAGTCAACAAAAATCTAAATCATTCAATTTTTCATCTGACAGTCACAATTAGTTTTTATTTTATCACGTAAAGAGTGAGTTCTCAATTGATTACGGGCCAAGAAAATTTAGGTGAACAACTAAATTACGATGATATAGATGTGCTGAAGTATAAGATTGATTTGATTAGCCTAATTGACTGCAATCATCTATCCGTTTAAACTAAGAATGGCTCCAAAAAAATATGAGACAACTTATATATTTTTACTATGTACCATGCTTTGGATTTCAATAAAATTATAATTTTATGATTTTACATTTATCCTAATATTTTATGTAAGATCCTTGTTTATAAAAATTAGGGTGAAAGACACAAAATCACACTCAACAATACCTAAGAGACACTTAACTACCCCATATTTCAAAATGGACAGTGAGCTACACCCAAATATTATTAATTGACATATAGCACATGCCGTTAGAATTTCTGTTAAAATCTGTTAAAATTTGAGGTAAAAAGACGAAAATGCCCTTGGCCAGACTTCAAAATTTTAAAACTATGTTATTGTGAGGATTTTGGTTGTTTCTTCCATAACCGTAGCTCAAGTTTCGCCGGCCTCGTCTTCGACCTCCGACCTACTTCTCCGGTCGTGCTCAACTCCTCGCCACTGACCGGAGACTCGCCGGAGCCCGTCGCCAGGGCTTGAGTGGCTGAAGTTCTCTAATGTACATATTTAAATTATGGTCTTGTATTAATTGCTCTGCCTCAAGTCTATGGATTGATATACGTTGATGAAACTATGGATTGATGAAATTGGTTTTATGTTTGCAAAATAAGGATGTTGGACACATACATATTGATGGAAGGATATATATATATGGAGTAAAAAAATGATAGAGATTGAAGTCAAGAGCAGCAGTTTCATTTTTTGGTCTTGGTCTTGGTCTTGCTCTGTTTTCAGGTTTAAGAAATAGAGCATGTGTTTGAGACCGAGACAGTACAAAAAATGGATCTTCTCGTGCTCCCAACCCTCCGGTGGAAGATGAATCATGTAACTCCGATATCGTTCCTCGATCACATCATCGGATGGCTCAGGTTGAATCGCCATCGCTGCCGTGAGTTACACCGAGGTGCGAGCAAATTAAAGCTTGGGACGATAATTGGGCTCTCGATCAATCAGCCACTCAAGCTTCGGCGACGAGCTCCGGCGAGTCTCCGGTGATGGGCTCCGGCGAGTCTCCGGTCAGTGTCGAGGACGACCGGCACAGTCGGTCGGAAGTCGGAGAAGAGGCCGACGAAACTTGAGCCACAGTCAAAGAATAAACAATAAAAAAGCTCACAATGGCATGATTTTGAAATTTTGAAGTTTGGCCAGGGGCATTTTCGTCTTTTTACTTTAAATTTTAACAGATTTCATCCAAAATTCTAACGGTCGGTGTTAAGTGTCAATTTGTGATCTCTAGACGTAGTTCACTGTGCATTTTAAAATATGGGGTAGTTAAGTGTCTTATCGTTGGTGTGGTCTTGTGTCTTTTACTCTAAAAATTAAAATTAAAATCAAATTTAATTTATTTGATTATTTTTATGTAGAGTTGGTATGTCAAAGGAGTATATGGAAATTTGAAATTAATGGGATGTTAAATGTAGATTGAATGAAGAATGTCAAATGTACCTATAGAGGTAAATGCGGTGTGATGGTACGATAAAAGAGTTCCATCGCTTTTTGTTGGGTCGACGAACGCTTCAACGGCATTATTTTGCGGTGTAATCTCTCTCTCCTCTTCTTGATCCCTCCTCTCTCTTCTTTCTTTTTCTCTCATCTTCCCTCCTCTCTCCATTGCTGTTTGTTTCTCTCGCAATTAGGGCTTCTTTGGGTTAGGGCTGTGTTGAATTGCTGTGCCTCGTCTTGGCTCGATTGAAGGAGGAGGGACGACGATACCTAGTCTGTCTTGTGCGGGAGTGACCAGGTCCTCAGCCGTAGAAGATCTGAACCTCTCTTCTCAGAAATGAGCGCTTCCAGGTTCATCAAGTGCGTCACTGTCGGTGACGGAGCTGTGGGCAAGACCTGTTTGCTCATTTCCTACACCAGCAACACCTTCCCCACGGTATCGGTTTCCTTTTTATGCTTGGTTTTCTTATGAAATGTCAAACTGTGTTTGCCCATTTTATGTTAATCTTGTGAACCAGATTTGCCCATTTTATCCCAGATTTGTGTTTTGAATGAAGGCCATTTCTGTATTTAAATGTATAATCGTCTATAAACACTTCCTTAATGCTGGATCTCTTATTGTTGTTTGTCTTGCACTGCCATGTGGTACAGGACTATGTTCCAACTGTTTTTGACAATTTCAGTGCAAATGTTAATGTCAATGGGGCAACCGTCAACCTGGGGTTGTGGGATACTGCTGGTAAGTTTGCATCGTATTTAATTTATTGGAGTTTGAAGTCTGGCCTGAATGTTTTATTCTGTGGGACAGGGCAGGAAGATTACAACAGATTAAGACCTCTGAGTTATCGAGGGGCAGATGTTTTTATACTGGCCTTTTCTCTCATTAGCAAGGCCAGCTATGAAAATGTTTCAAAGAAGGTATTGGGATTTTGGACTTGTGCATGCTATTATCATATTCCCCTCTTTTTATAAATATAATTCTATACAGACTATGCATGTTGTAGTTCATGTGCTGATGTGTTTCTCACTTTGTTTTTTGTCTTCATTGCCAGTGGATTCCGGAGCTGAAGCATTATGCACCTGGTGTCCCTATAGTTCTTGTTGGAACAAAGCTTGGTAAGATCATGTCTAGTTTGATTTCTGCTGCAACTTCATTTGTAGGCTGGTTTTCAGTGTTCATTCACTATCTTACTTGGTATGGCTTTGTAGGATATATTTAAGCATACCCAAATTTGCTAATTTTCAGAATGAATTATTTCATAGCGAAGCTTTGTCATGACATAAAGTTTGATTGTACTTTTGTTCTAGCATGGTTTCAGTTTCTGTGAGCTGGAACTGTGTTGTTAGAACTTATTTAAAGTTAGTTATTCACTCGTCCTTTTGTTTAGTATCTTCATGTTGATCTTGCTTACCTTGGTACAGTTTTCATATTCAGTTCCGAGGCATGATTGTGCAAGTGATGATCCAATAATTTTATGATGTTTAGATTTCCCCATCCAGGGTTTGTTTGGCCTAGTTAGTGACTGCGTGTTCATTTAGTTGGTCTTCCCAGGCATCCAGGCCACCAAAGAGATAGTAGTTTCTGTGTTATGAAGATAATTTGTTCCATCATACCATGATACCAATTCTTCCCTCTTAAGAGAATTGTGAGCACGGCTTAGATAAATTTTATGACCACCTTCCTACCTTCAGTCAATGATTATTTTGAATCGACTTTCCATACATGATTGATTGTTGAGAGTTTAGCCTGACACATTGTTTGATAGATAAGAGATTTCAAATGAGATGGATTGCGCAAAATGTTAGTTTGGTTGGATCAGCTAAGCCTTCGGTCTGGTGGCTTTCAAATGCGGGAAAGTTTTCAGGGATGGACATATCCTTGAGGCCACATTATTTATCGTTCAAGACTGGTTATACTTGTGATTTTCTTTTTCTTCGGAAAAGTAAGGTTGGTGCTGTTTGCATCGCCAATAAAAGTTGTACAATAAGTGGTATGTTGTTGAAAGCATCTAAGGTGGACCCTTGTAGTCGATAATGTTTGGAGCCCTCTTGACTGCTCAATATCCACGTATAAGAAACTTTGACGTACGCAATATTCCTGTCTTCTTATACTCTCTTCTTTGAGGAGTTCATGGCTTAGAGTTACACACATGGCATTCATCAACCTGGTTCCATTAGATATTGATCCCCATGTTCTTGACTATGTGCACTATCCTGCATGATTTAAAGGAGTCTCTAACTCATAATATTTGTAGTAGCGTCCGTATGAATACTGGAGTAGGTTTTAATTCAATAGAGGGCTCCATCTTTCTCTTTATTTTAAATCGCCGTCATGCTACCAATTTCTACCGGAGAGACAGTAGATAGCTTCATTTCATTCTGAAACCAGCCATGGCAAACTTCATAAGTGACCTTTAGCTGTTATATATACCTAGTGGTAGGTTGACATGAAACATTCTTTAGCCTTTTTCACAATTAAGTCTGATAGAAATAGGGTAGAGAGAAATACATTATTGATGTGATGTTCTAATTACAATAAGAGAGACCCATTTTATATACGGTGTAGACATAAAGCTAAATAGGAAAACCTAACTAAAAGGTAATTTGCCTAAAATAGAATAGGACATAGACTAATTTATTCTAACAGTGCATTTATCATAGACTTTCTTAGAAATGATTATATGAATGACATCAGGGCTGTCAGTATTTATAGTCACTGTTGGTTTCATTTATTTTATTTTCAAAAGTTTATTCTGTTTACTGTGTCACCACTGTGAAGCATCCAAACATATAGTCACTCTCTCCCTTACCTGTGTGCTTATGTCATTTGAATGATCTTATAGTGGACATATTTCATTTTGTGCTTGTTCTTGTCCTTGTTCTCTTTGACAGTCAGAAGAAAATCTCTGGTCTTTATCTTTATGTCTGAGAGTTCCCATTTTGTTTTTCGGTTATTCTATTCTGTGACATTGTAGTTGAAGTGCAAGAGAAACATTACAATGTAGAAGGTTTCATTAATTCTATTTTTGATGGAATAGATCTCCGTGATGATAAGGAGTTCTTTGATGACCATCCAAGCGCCGTGCCTATTACTCAAGTTCAGGTAACGGCCATTGCTTAAAATTTCCATACAGATTGGTAAAATATTTTTTTTCTTATTATTCAAAAATATATTCCTTTCCTCTGCATATTATGATGATATGTTTTACATGAAGGGAGAGGAACTGAAAAAATTGATCGGTGCACCTGCTTATATTGAGTGCAGTTCAAAAACACAGCAGGTATTTATTCACGTATATGTGTAATATGAACATTCTTTTGCCTTTTGCATTAAGCCATATTATAGGTTTCCCTCTGAATAATGAATTTTGGGGCTTGTGAATGCAGAACGTGAAGGACGTGTTTGATCAAGCCATAAAGGTTGTGCTTCAACCGCCAAAGAAGGCAAAAAAGAAGAGCAAAGGTCGGGCCTGCTCCATATTGTGATCAAAATTAGGTGTAAACAGATAAGGGCAATTCCTCCTCCTTTCTGCTCTAGTTCTCGAAGAAGCTGCAGAGTTGTCGCGTCAACTTACAAGACTTGGTTTGATGTCTAATCACTCTACATGGTTTGATATTATTAGACATGAAAACCATGGCAGTTAGGGACGCTGTTGCCTTGCAGTTTTATACATTGTATTCTATCTTGCTGCCTACAAGGCTTTGGTCTATGTTTGTTGTTTTGCTGTATTTGATGTTTAGTTTGTTTAGACTCTACTTTTCCTATTTCTTGTTTCCGTTCGTATCCAAATGAATCTTTTTAATCTATAAGAGGTATACAATATTTCTGGAGCAGCTTTCCTTGCTCTTTTATGATAAAAATAAGCTTGTTTTTTATGAATGAGGCAATCCCCAGGATCTCTAGAGACAGATGTTAGTAGAAATCTATGTAATCCATTAGTTCACGTTGTTAGATAAAGGTCATCAATTCATTGTACTGGGGTGGATTCAGAATTTTTTTAAGGGGAGCAAATTTTCTACTAGAAATTATTAATTGGATACAACAAAAATTAGTTTGATTATTTATTAGTTGAATTTGAATTTAAGCAAAACAAACAATCGTGAGTGTTATAACGAAAACAGTACAGCCATTTTAAAATTGATGATGTGCACAAAGAGTCTCAGTGGTTATGAGAGTTGCATTGTCACCACTTCACCAAATGACTTTTCTTGAGAACATAATTTTTTTGAATTTTCCGTTGGCCTCTCCTCGCTTCACACCCCCTGCGAATCCGCCCCTGATTGTATTTATAAATTAATGTAACACATTTCCCAGTCATGTAACTACCGTGAGCTTGGGAATTCACAGGGTCTTATAGTTCTTGATAGAGCTCATAACTCGTAAGATATCTAATTTTGTAGAAACTTTTGCGTCCCAGACAGAGAATTGAGTGAGTTCATAGAAAATTGGGGTTGGAGTGGTGATTTAGCGACATTTTGGCGATATAAAGAGTAACACGAAATTATGTCTTTCTCTCGAAGCCACATTGACTCTCACATTGTTGTGAGGGGTATTTTTGTGTATCGACTAGCCAGTATTTATAGGAATGCTAACCACAGTCTCTCACATCAGACCTAAGAGGTTATGAGGTCTTTAATCACAATCAGTAAACTTGCATGGTGTGCTATCGGCAACTTGAACAATATTACAAGTGAGGGTGACACTCTGGAAGGGTGTCCGTACATGGACGGGTTAATTCAGGAGTTTAATGTTGCACTTTGTGATTGCCATCTAATCAATTTAGATACGATTGGATACAGAATCACGTGGGAACATTCAGGGACGACTTCATGGGTTGAAATGCAGCTAGACAAGGCCTTAGTTTATCCGAACTAGCTTGGAAGGTTTGACTCTGCAAAATTATTTAATTAGGAATACTACACTTCGGACCATTGGCAAATTTTAATCGATTCTCGGGTTCAAGTTAGGGATGGGGGTCCCATTTGGTCTTTAAGAAGCCTCTAAATTCGATCCTCGGGTTCAAGTTAGATAGTTCTAATCGGTCTATAAGAAACTTTGATTCGCTCTAAAATTGGTTGTTTTACTGTTAATCAAGTTTAATCACCTTTCATGGTCTCGTAGAGCACATGTTAGGGTAGACATTTTTTTATCACCAGTAAAACTTTTATTAAAACTCAAACTAAATACAAGATCCAAACATTTAAGCTATTATACAAGGGTACACCAAATCAAAGTTGTTCTAGAATCGTCCTTAGGTTAGCGAACAAAACACGTAACTATCGCTCTCCCTCTCAGTTCTCAACCGCTCTTCCCTCGTATGCATATATGTTCATAGGATCTTAGTTGTGTGAACATCAACGCCTTATTGAGAATTCTTTCCACCCTAAAAAAGAGTCATTTCTTACGGCACAACCAACTATATCTGGTTCCTAGCAGGAAGAGTCTGGCCCAAGCTCTCTGTTTCCCTCTATCGATTTCCTTCGCATTCTAGCCAATGAAGAGTGCCTCGACCGTCTCTTGTGGGTCAAAGGGTTTTCCCCACCAACTGTGGATTTCCTTTCAAAAAAGAAGAATCTTATCATTGTCGGTAGCTGTGCTTCCTCTCAAATTTTCCTCTTCGGTTGTTGATGCGTTCGCATCACGTTTACATTTCAGATAATATTCCCCGCATTATTTGGTTTTTTACCCTCGGGATTGTATGATTGTTAATTCTTTACACACGTGTATGCCTTCGCGAGTTTTTGAGCTTACATGTGTAGGAAATGGGAAAAAGACTCATAGAAGCACTCTATGCTAGGCACAAGCACCCTAACAGCTCGTTTCCCTAGCCGTCCCTCGAAGTCTTGGAGATAGCTCGAGAAGTTGGCCACGGCCAGCCTTGCCAGGCCCTTCAACGGCCTGTCAATCATCCCGTCAGCCTTGGAGAGAGTCGAGCCAGAGAGGATTGGCTACGAGTTGGTGTAACGGGCGCCTTGGCGGCTCGTTATCCAGCCCGTCAACAGCGTCGCGGCAGCAAAATAAAAATAGGGTTTTTCGTAAAACGAAAAATCCAATCAGTCGCCATAGACAAATAGAGGACGACTCCCACTGAAACAGAGGCAATTTGGAGACTTCGAAAGGAGCTTCATCATCGTTGAAGGCCAAGCAAGTGCAAGGATCAATCAAACATCAAGTACCGATCAAGACCGAAGAAATAAGACTAGATTTCATGATCTTCGACCCGGAGGGGTTTAGGGTTTTAGATTTCTATTCTCTAACTTTGAGTTTTGATTTGTTCTCGTATACTTTATTTGCATGATCATGGGCTAAAATGACGTGATCATGGATGATAGGTCATTATTATGGATTTCATATACTATTAATTTTATGGATGAATTGATTTGCATGTTGGAATATTTATGGTTTTTGATTGTTGAGTACTGATGACAAGAGACACATGTGTTTAATTTGAGTTGTGATTCCGAGTTTCGAGGGGGCAGGTGGAAAACAGATTGAACCATATCCAAAGGGTTTATTATTAACCCCGATCCCGTGATAGTATTTATCTGAATGAAATTACCTCGGCAACGCCCCGCAAGACGGAGTAGAACGAAATCAGGATCCACCTCTATTCCCAAACATGCAGGCTCAGTTCCAAGCCTTCCAGGATTTTCAAAGGCGAGAGGTGCCTGCCTACCCAGAGAACTTTGAGCCTGATTTCCACCATCGGAGAGCTCCATGGGCTGAGCAAGGGAGACCCACACGCCCACTTACAGAATTTCGAGAGAATGTGCAACGCATCAGGGCAAGGGGTATCTCCTGACATTTTCGTTATAAACTCTTTCCCTGGTCGTTGGCGGATGGAGCGGCTAGCTGGTACTCAGCATTAAATTTTGAAGAGACGAAATACTGGGACACTCTCCGAGAACTATTCTTGGGCCGCTACAACCCACCGTTGAAAACGACATGCATCAGACGAGAGATCTATGATTTCGCCCAGTTTGATAAAGAGACCTTAAATAATGCATGGCAGAGATACAAGACATTTATAACAAGATGCGTGGACCACCAAATGTGTCCCTATGTGCAACTTGAATTCTTTTACAATGAACTACCCTGCAGGACAGTTGATGTCTGGACCACCAAAGGCATTTATAACAAGATGCCTGGACCACCAAAGTCAGTTGATGTTAGATGTCATGGGAGGAGACCTGTTGATGAAAAACGACCCTGCGGTAGCATTCGAACAAATAGAATTATGCGCCACAAATAACTTTTAGTGGCACAAGAAGAGAAGACCAAGATCTCGTGTTGCATACGTGAATGACAATGACGCCATAACAACACTGTCAGATAAAATTGACGCGCTAGCAGTCAAGGTGGAAAACCAGGGCCAAAATCAAGACACACAAGATGAAACACAGGGCGAGGTGGAAGATCAGTGTGGGGTGTGCAACCAACCCGGCCACAGAGTCGATGACTTTATCTACAATGTTGCAGGCATTGCCTACATAAACCAACACATCAGTAGAAACAACCAGTTCAACCACGTGTTCACAAGTCAAGTGAGCGGATTCGGGCAAGGTAACAACAACAAAAACACGCCTCAAGAGAATCAAAATCAAAACCAAGGTAGAAAATTTTAGGGGAATAACATAAATCAGGGTTCGCAGAGGCAATATCCAAATCGAGGAAATTTCTATGCTTCACCGAACCAACCTCCTGGTTTCCTGGGAACCTATAACACTGCAGCACCGCCATCTATGGAGGAAATGATGGTCACTTACATGAAGATCCATGACACAATTAATCAAAACCATGAGAATCAACTAGGTCAGCTAAAGCAAAAAATGACCAGCATGAGCGCATTAGTGAGGAACATCGAGACGACGCTGGCACAAATGGTTAACCCAAGACCCACCGGCATGCTCCCGAGCGACACTAAAAATCTTAGATACCAGGTGAACACAATATCTGCAGCCTGGGGAGGGCTCCAGGGAGGTTTCCTGGCAGAAAGGGATCAGCAAGCAAGGCAAGAAAGAACGGATCATACCACAATCGTTCGGAACCACAAGGCTAGTTGAAATTCTGGTTAGATGCAAGATGTCTATCACAATGTCGAGACTAACTGTGAGACATCTTGCTGGTGCAAAGTCAACAATAAAAATAACGAACATAAAGTAAACGACACAGGAGTTGGTTACCCAGTTCGGTGCAACATCACCTACGTCTGGGGGCACTCTGCCGGTGAACAAGTTCCACTATATGTAATCAATCACACAGACAAAACTTTAAGATTATCACACAAATCTAAACCCTATCGTATTATTACTAGTGTGAACTTAACCCAGGGTCTCCCCTGTCTCCGAGCCTCCGCATCGAGTCCACTCTTAGAATAGATCCCACAGTTTTGTCTCCTCCTTTGTCATCGTCTTCAAAGGTTTGCACACAGCTTCACTTGCGCGGGTTCGTTCAAAATATCCAAATAATATTTCTGCGTTTCTCTGTTTGGAACACACAAGCTATATTCTTAGCTACAACATACAGCCCCCTAACACGCTCGTCCAACACGCTTAGGAACTCTGTATATTATCGACTAAGAAATAACTACACAGCACCACCTCCTACCGAATGGAACGATCATCTATTTGTAGAAGATGGACGAGAATCTAATTAGGGTTTTCTAAAAGATCTCGTACGCGCCTTGCCGATTTCATCTCTTCCAAGTTTCCTTTTGCTGCTGCAAAGTTGATACATAAAGAATCCTTCTAACATTCGAAGATCTTATAATTAAGGAAACTCCAGAAAGTGTTCTGGCGAGATATTAGATCGTGATGTCCGAGACTTCTGGATAGACATCTTCTGATTTGAGCATCGGCGTCTTAGGTCGCGACATATGGATGAACATCTTTCCATCATATAAAATAGCCAACATCCGTAGGAACCACAATCTCCTCCTTTGGCTATTTTTGGGGCGAGCACTCCTTCATTCACGTGTCCTGGAGAGAGAGTCTTCAATCCTCTAGACAATAGCTCAAACCGAATGATGTCTGAGACAACGGTTAGACATAATGTACCATAAGATGTCAAGAAAAAAACAGGCAATCATATAATGCAAGTAATGTTGTTTTCTTTAGTGAGCTTTCAGTGAGCTCCATCTTGGCGTTCTTCTTGTCCTTCTCCACGTGAAACTAGTTTCAACTAGCTCATACTCCCCCTGACTGCCTCAAAAATATGCCAAGAAGGCATATGCAATCAAACCAAATATGCTCACATGTCAAAATATAACACGAAACGAGAAAGTTCAACCAACCCATCTGTACCAAGGCTTCAACAACAGCCTTACATCTGTTCTACTTGGACATCCCCCCGAGGTAAATAAGTTTTATACAGTCATTCCGAAAAAAAATATTGTTTGAGTGCTAGGTTTAGAAAATAGTAACCGATTTAAATGCTGGCGGAGCTAGATTTCTCATCATCTTCTTCATCAGCAGTGTCTTGCTCCACAGGTGCATCCTCAACTTTCTGCTTTCCCTTCCCGACTTGCAAGAGATCCTGGAGAACTCCTTCACATATGGTCTTTCTAGAGTACATAGTGTCGATCGTGGTCTCCAAGAACTTTATCTCATCGCGTAGCTCCGTCACAACATCGTTCTGGATATTAGAGGATCCAGATGCTTCGGGCTGAACGAAAGAGTAGCAGGCTTCTTCCCGGCCACGTCAAAGCCTCGGAGCAGCTTGGAGCGTTAGCTAAGGATGATCCCAGTGATAAGCGAGGGAAAGCTGATTGGCATTTTGACCGCAAAGGATTTTGCATGTTTCATCGAATGGTCAATTACAAATTTGCCAAAATCAAAAGTGGAACGCGCACCTATCAGGAATATCAGCTTAACAAGTTCACTAGTAATGCTAGAGTTGTGTGTGGAAGGCGCCCAATTCTCGATGCCGATGCGGAAGAGTACCGAGCATTTTACAGTGAGAACCGAGGAGGATAGCTTGCCCTTGGTTGGCCAGATTCTCTATGTACCCCCAAATATCTCCTGGACAACTTTGTTCAATGATGGGACATCATCTGAGACATCCGGAGTGTCTCTTCCCAAATAGTTGTTAACAACCTCTTCTGTGAAGATGCAGGACTTTCCTCAGACATACACTTTTCTATACTCTGAACTGGAGGGTATGTCGAAAGTAGGAGATATGTTAACTATTAATTCTTGAACAAGCAGGGGGTAGTACGTACCAATGTTTAAGACGCTTTGTAGAAGCCTTGCATATGTAATTAGCTCTAGGATCTCCTCCATCTTCAAGGCACTCGGTGACAGTTCCCTTTCTAGAAGAACTTTCCTCATTACAACAAACTTCCATTTCAACGCTGACTCCGCATGATGGAAGGAGATGTTATCTATCTTGGCTGGCGGAACATTTTTCGGGAGCTTCTGTCCTCCAATATACTTAGGCTCAACAGGAGTCCTTTCTAAAAACTTCCACTTCTTCTTTGTCCGAGGTAGGTTTATCCACAAGATTCTTCGACATCTTTTGCGACTTTGTTTTGGTAGGATTTGCTGCCTTGTCAGCTTTTCGCTTCTTCCTACTCTTTATGGAAGATTTCTTTTCAACTATAACCTTTTTCCTCTTCCCGGACATCCTTTTTATCGATTCAACATCCTCAGCAGTCTTCTTCCTCTTGGACTTTGACTTGAATACAACAACATTTTCTTCTTTAGAGACCTCAGCCTCTTCTTCTTCTTCTTCAGCAAACTCATGACCAATGGACGCAGATGTATTAGAAACTTCCTTCTCGTGAGAAACGATTTTCTCACTATCTTCAACCTCTTGCCTTAGATCAGCAAGCACTTCTGCTACAGAATTAGTCGGACCAGAGTCTTCGTCATTCATTTCAGGAACATCTGCATACACATTCTCACAGACATTCTCATCAACACGAGTTGGGACATCATCAGTCCCATCACCCTGACTTTTCTCAGACACAACCTTTGGATTCTCTAGAACAACTTCATTACCCATAGCACCCTCAGCCTCCTCAATAGTCTTTGGTGGCGCACCCGACACTTCCTCTTGCGTGCATTCTGCACTGTTCAAATATTGATCTGGGCCTTCATTTCCTTCTTTTGAAAGTATAGACGCCTCACCTTCTTGAGGGTTTTCAACAGCAGCAGACACAACTTCTTTAGTTGGAAAGATCGTTTGCAAGGGAATCGCCTTTACACCATCCTCAGTGTTTTCAAAGCTACACAAACCCTCTACTCTTGTGGTTGGAATATGAGTGATTTCCACAACATGAGAATCAAGATTTTGAGAACCAGGGGTGTCAAGATTACCTGGCATGGAGAAGGTCAGAGCTTCTGGTGGGGCTGTTTTTTCTTTACCAGCACTTGCTTCGGCAATGGGTGCCTCAGAGGCCACGACTATGGTGTCCCTGTTTTGGTCGTTTTAGGGACATTCTCTCGAGCATTTTCTTTCTTCTTCTCGCCCTTCTACTTCCCTGAGCTTGATCGTGAGGGAGACATAGATTTCAGTCGTAGTGCCTTTTTCTTGGCGAAGTTGGTCGCAACCCTTCCGCTTCGAGTGCCCACTATTGTCGTGACAGTGCAAGCTTGAGCAGAGAGAGAGAGAGAGAGAGAGAGAGAGAGAGAGGTAAAGAGCACAAAAGGGGAGGGTTGCAAATCTTTTGGAAAGTGAAAGGTTAGAGAAGACAATACACGACAGTTAGGAAAAACCCTTTTGAATGAGTGGGGCCGAAAAATAAGGAATAAAATAAACGATATATTTGTGAGGTCAGCACTTCCCTTTTTCCTTCTTGAATGGGCTCTGAACATCTTTTGGCCCATCATGTGGTGTGGATGTTGACTCCCATGATCCACACCATTCTTTCCTTGGCTTTAAGTCATAGATGACATCTCGATCATACAAACTCCTAATGATGACCTTAGACTTTCAAATCGAGCAGTGTCAAGGGCCTTAGTAAGAATATCAGCCAATTAATTGCCTTTCAGTGGGAATGTACTCTAGCTGAATTACCTTTTCTTCAACAAGCTCTCTTATAAAGTGATGACGAATATCTATGTGCTTCGTCTTGCTATGCTAGACAAGATTCTTAGATATGTTTATAGCACTAACATTGTCATGACATCTTGCTGGACATTATACTCTGACATCATTTGCTTCATCCAAAGTAGTTGAGTGCAACTACTTCCAGCGACTATATATTCTGATTCAGCTGTAGACAAGGCCATACAGTTTTGTTTCTTGCTGAACCACGAGATCAGGTTATTGCCCAAGTAAAAACATCCACCCGAAGTACTTCTTCGATCGGTGGTATTTCCAGCCCAATCAGCATCACAGTATCCAACAAGATTAGTCGTTGTATCAAATGAGTATTATAACCCCAAATTCACCGTTCCAGCAACATATCTCAAGATTGTCTTGGCTTGGGAAAGATGACCCACCTTTAGGTCTGTCTGATGTGTGGCATATACTCCGACGGCGTATGTTATGTCAGGACGACATATAACAGACTTCTTATGATGCTTCTGTATAGGCTGTGGTCTACTGATTTTCCATTTTAATCTTTAGACATCTCTGTGGTTGTGGCAATGGGGGTCTGTTTGTAAGATACCTTTTCCAGACCAAACTTATTTACTAGATTCACAGCGTACTTTCTTTGAGAGATGAAGATCCCATTCTTCGTTAGCTTGATTTGGAATCGCAGAAAATAGCTAAGTTCTCCCACCATGCTCATCTCGAATTTTGACTGCATGTGACTCACAAAGTGTTCCACCATCTTGGTAGACATAGACTATGTCATCAATATAGATTTGAGCAATCATGATGTCTTTGCCTTCCTTCTTAACGAACATTGTCTGATCTACTCCTCCTCTGGCATAACCATTATGCATTAGAAAAAGTGTTAGTCTTTCATACCAGGATCGAGGAGCTTGTTTCAGGCTATAAAGAGCTTTCTTGAGCTTGTAGACATGATCCAGTGCATGTGGGTCGAAAAATCCCTTGGGTTGAGCAACGTAGACTTCCTCATTTAAGTACCCATTTAAGAACGCACTCTTCACATCCATTTGATACAACTTGAACTTGAGATGACATGCAATTGCCATCAGCAGTCGAATGGCCTCTAGTCTGGCTACGGGGGCGAAGGTTTCTTTGAAATCTACTCCTTCTACTTGAGTATACCCTTGAGCCACCAATCTTGCTTTATTCCGAGAGATGTTTCCAAGTTCGTCTATCTTGTTCTTGAAGATCCATTTCGTTCCTATCACATTGCTGTTTTCTGGTTTTGGCACCAGTTCCCAGACTTCATTCCTTTTGAACTGTCCAAGCTCTTCTTGCATGGCATTCACCCAGTCGTTGCAACATTATTAGGCGCAATGTCGCTTCCTGTGTCTGCGACATCTTCTGTCCCATTATCAGGCATATCTGCCTTGACATCCGGTGTCCTGACATCTTGCGAGTTATGTGGCACGATTACTTCTTCACCGCCGATGTTTTCAAAAATATGGTCAGTGTCATTTATGACCACATTGATGGATTCCATAACCATTCTAGTGAGATTGTTGAAGACTCAATATGCTCTGCTATTTCTGGAGTATCCCAGAAAGATCCCTTCATCACTTTCCGGATCAAATTTTCGACGAGGGTCCCTGTCAGCTAAGATGTAACAGGTGGAGCCATAAACACGAAAATACTTGATGTTGGGCTTTCTCCCCCTCCATATTTCATAAGAGGTAGTATTCGTACCTGGTCGAATACTGACACCGTTGAGAATATGGAAAGCGGTATTTATCGGGTCAGCCAAAAAACTGTGTAGGAAGATTTTTGGCGAGAATCATAACTTTAGCCATCTCATGTACTGTTCTATTCTTCCTTTCCACTACTCCATTTTGTTGAGGGGTTATAGGAGCCGAGAACTCATGTGCGATTCCCTCCTCATCACAAAAATCAGAGAAGCGGTTGTTCTCGAATTCTGGTACATGGTCACTACGTAGTCTGACGATTTGCCTCTGTTCACTCTTTGTTCTCAACGAATTCTGTTGCATAGGCCTTTGAAAATAGAAAATGTGTCAGACTTTTCACGTATAAATTCGACCCATGTGTACCTAGAGTAGTCATCAACACAAAAGAGTACATATCTCTTGTCGCCCAGGCTCTCAGTTTGCATTGACCCCATTAGGTCTATATGAAGAAATTCAAGTACTCTGGATTGAAGAAATTATTTGAGGGTTCCAATCAATTAATTTCATGCCCATACAAGAAATTAACCTCAAAGTTCCATGTTTAATAAGGATCTTACATGATCATGAATTGATCATGAGATCTAGGTTAGAATAAAATTTATATATTAACTTGATTCAAAATCTCTTTGTCACTAAATAAGATTCAGTGACCTCTAAAGAACGTCCACATAGAAAGAGCAATCCGGGAATACTCATAACGATCCTTACTAGAAGATCGAAGCAAGAAAAACGGGGAGGAGAGAGAGAGGAAGGGCCGGTTGGCCAAGAGAGAGTGAATAGAGTTTTGTAAAAATTTTCCTTAATTTTGAGATCTGAAAATTTCCCTTTTATAACTCTTTTTATGCAATAATTAATTAAAGGACTTAATGGGTTTAAAACTCAAAGTTTCTAATTAATTAATGTAGAGAAGCCCATTCTGGTTTAGCTCAATCTAGCTAGGCCGTGTTTAGCTAAATTAATTAAATCTATTTATTTAGATTATGATTAATTTGTCCAGCTAAACCGTTCTTGATTTCCGGTTTAATCCTAAACCGAAATCGGTGTAATCCGGTTTAATCCAAAACCGGATTTTGTCTCTCTCATGATTCCTCTATATGATTCCATCCGTTTTACTCAACCTTTAGTGTGTGACCCTCGAGGTTCACGACACGTCGGCGGACTGGTAAAATTACAATTTTACCCTCTAGCAAGACATCATGATTACCAACGCTTGTGATTATCGAGATTTCGAATTAACCTTGTCGTACATGAATCTATCCTCTTATCCTCTTGATATCTTTGACAACCACGACGCATAGACAAGTCATCCTCGTTCAATTGTCCTGTTTCTTGATCCGAGTTAACTGAACTGTAACTGATACTCTGTATCGACTGCATGGACATCTATTGTATTTCAGTTGTACTCACCAAGTGGCCTAAACAGATATCTGCTCATACGTCCGTATGAGGGATAAATCCTTCAGCGATCTATTGAGTCAACTCATGTAACTCGTGATCGAGCCAATCACAGTCGTTATTGTAACCCTTTTACAGGAGACGTTAGACTGAGTCAAACTCGTCACTCATTACATAGTGACCTCAATGATCCTTCCGTCTGAGGATGTGATTTCATGTGCCGACATATGAGTATGTTTATGACTGTATCTATGTAACATACTCATGATCGGGTCGTCCTATATCACCCTTGTCTGGTGATACTATGACCTAACTCCGGCCCCCTTCTGGCCATGATCAGTAGAGCGTGATCATTTAGAGTTAGCCTCATACCAATCGCTTCTTATGAAGCTATTCTAATCGGGGACTGCTTAACTAAGATTTTATCTGATCTGTAGATCTACTTTTATGTGTTTACACATCAATGATACAAATCAAATCACACTTAAGATATTACTACAACACTTAGTAATATGAATGCCGATTTTATTTCAACGAAAAATCTTATTACATGATTAGATTGAAAATACATTGTGCTAGGGCACAAAATTCCAACATGGATGTCGTACGATGTTGTAGCCTCTTGTGGGACATCTTCACTTGCTTCCCGATTTGACATTCTCCACAGATACGTCATTTGATTATCTTTAGATGAGGAACGCCAGAGATAGCCTCTTCAGTTATCACTACTGCAAAATATGCTTTACGGTACTTACAAAAAAAGTGTTAGTTGCAGTAAACACTTTAGGCAACTTACAAATTGAGTGAGTCATAGTACTTACTTTCTGCAACTAACAATTGCAAGTAAGTCACATTACTTACTTTCTGCAACTAACGCTATTAGGTTAGTTGCAATACACCAATTATTTTGACTAACCTATTAGAGTTAGTTGTATAAAGTGAGATGATAAATGTTGTATAGGGTAGCACTCAATTAATTTTGTGATGAGACACTTTTTAATAATTTGGTGTTTGGAAATAAATTGGTCAACTGAGGACATTTTTAGTCAAACTATCTATTGCAACTAACAAAATACATGTAAGTTGCAATAGATAGATGTTGCTACTAACCCAAAAGAGTAAGTTGCAATAGATAGATGTTGCTACTAACCCAAAGGAGTAGGTTGCAATATCTGTTTCCAAAACTCTTTCTTCTTCGAATAATCAAAACCGCTCATTAGTTTGTGCATGTTGTATACAAGAATATTGACGATTTTGAAGCTAACTGCACCACAAAATAACTTCCAATTGGGTGAAATCGGAAAAAAGTCAACTAGGATTTGACTTTATTACTATGTTAAACGATGTTCACCTTTCATGATCTTGATTAAGTTATTATTAAAATAAATTCAAAATTTCACGAACTTACTCAGATGTACTCCCGGTCACATCAGTACGGTTAGACACCAAATTATTTTTCGAGAACATTATAACGTGATGAAACTAGTAGTTTAGGGTTAAGTAAAGTAAACACTCCAACCTATCTTGCTAAACACATTTATTTTCAAAACTCGGCATAATGATATCAATAATCGGGACCGTTCACATGAGTTGATATGTCTTTAAGATCATTTTCACGCAAAATTTGTTTTGATCAACCAAAAAAATAACTATAAAATCAATAGAGTTAACAAATTTAAGATGAACGATTTTTCAAGAATGATATATATATATATATTACTCATATTAAATAAAGTAAAAAACTTCTCAAATTTTGACTCACATGCCAAACAAAATGTATCTTTACATCCATCGGATTGGATTTACAAAAAAAAAAAAATTTCGAGTAATTTTGGTACTTGAAAATAAATTGGTTTGCAACTAACAAAATACAAGTAAGTTGCAATAGATAGATGTTGCTACTAACCTAAAAAAATAAGTTGCAATATCTATTTTCAAAACTCATTCTTTTCGAGTAATCAAAACCGTTTAATAGTTTGTACATGTTGTATAAAAGAATATTGACAATTTTTAAGCTAATTGAATTACAAAATGGCATCTGATTAAACGAAATCGGAAAAAGTCAACTAGGGTTTGACTTTTTTATCATACTATACGATATTCACTTGTCATGATCTTGGTAAGGTATTACTCAAATTAATTCAAATTGATGTAGGACGATATGAATTAGGACACTTAATTATATTAGATTTTGGATAGTTTTAGGTTTTCCTATTAAGTTAGGTTTTCTAACTCTAATTAGTTTGGATTGATTAGTTCTATTGGTTTAGGTTTATTAGTTTGAGTTAATTTTAGAGAATTAGTCCTATATAAGTCTTAGCTTGTGTAGAGATTGTTATCATCATTATCATAATTATCAATTTCAGTTACTTGGATTTATTCCGTTTTCTCCCTAAAGTTAGGGTTTTATCTTTGCTTCGTTTCGAAGCACTCTTCTGCTGCACCAAAGTGGTATTAGAGCTCGGATTTGACCGGGCATGATGGCTAACTATGGCACTAGTAGAATCCAACCCGTCGTCGACAAACGATGGATTGAACGAGTCGTGCAACGACTCGATGACAATATACGCTCACTTAGTAACATGACGCAGATGCTTCCTGCGCATACATCTGAGATGAGAAATCAACAAAGCGAAAGTCGAATGGAGAACAACAACGGTGCATGTGACTTTCGACTTGTTCATCAACAACAGAAGAACATTCGTGCGCTGACAGCCGATGTAGAGAATGGAGAACACAAAGACAAAATATTTCGGACTCGATGCACCATTAACAATAAAGTATGTAAAGTGATCATCAATCATCACATGAACGAAAATAAAGTCTCCAAAGCATTGGTCAAGACACTCAACCTAGAAACAGAAACACTCATAATACCAAATAAGGCTCAATGGAACAAAGGGGGAGTTAAGACTAAGGTAACTGAAGTTTGTTTTGTACCTTTTTCAATTGAAAAATATTATAGAGATGAGATTTTATGTGACGTGGAGGATATGGATACTTGTCACGTTTTGTTGGGGAGACATTGGTACTGCGACATCAATCCTACTTACAGAAATCGTGACAATACATATATGTTTTGGTGGGAGAATAACAAGATTGTACTACTCCCACGACCAGACTCACTAGACTCCACTCCCACTATTATGAAAGACAAACCAGTTTCCTCAGAAGCCAGTGATCGTGGAAAAGTTGAAAAACAACTTAAAAACGATAATAAGGTTGATATTGACAGATCGATACTTGCAAAGGTTAAGTTCGAATATTATGAGAAACAATTGATTGAGTGCAAGGTAACACATAGCGTTGCATGCTCTGAAAGTAAAGTTTTGAAGGAGACGCATAAAACTGTCGGTATAGCTTTTGAAGATGCTCATAAGCAGATCGATGAGCCTACAAAACACGCAGACAACACCAAGGATTCCAACATAGATGCTCATGCACAAATAATTGACAATTTCTATAAGGTGCCAAAATTATTTACAAACCTCAAGGGCACAACCGATGATGCTAAAATGGGAAATAAGGTGGAGGAAATTAGCCGCTCGACAATAAAGAAGCAACCACAACTTAAAGTAAAGACAAACATTATGTCTTTAATGTATATGAATAAAGTTAAGGAGGGGTTAGCTGATGTTACTAGAAGTCTTTTAGAAGTTGAAGAGAAAAGTCAAGACGCGGATCCTAATAGTCATGTGCAGTCAAGTGAAATAAATGTGGGTGATTCGTTGAATCCATCGTTGATACATGCAAAAGGTTGGGAAGATAGTCACGATATAGAAGCTGATGGATTTATGGGAGTGGACAAGAAGCCACCCGACAAGAATAAGAGTCGACAGACAAGAAGTCATGAAGAATCAAATAGTTATGACCAACGAGATGGAAATCTACTACTGGACTTAATTGATGCTTCTCATTGTGAGACAAAAGAGGAATTGCAGGTGATAAATCAAAGGCGTGATGGAACTTCAACCAATGATACAACACCTTTTATGAAAGAAGTAATTTGTGCACCATCGATCACTATGTCACATCTACAACTTCAACTCCGACTTATGCATGCTTTATTTGATGAATATTACTGGAATAAACCGTTCGAAAGAATTGGCCTCAACCCAAAGTTGGTCAGAGTAGATGGTTACCATGAGTTTGGGGGCGATAAGCTGGTTCATGGTCTAAACATCAAGGATACGAATGTCATGTATTTTGGAGTGCCTGCTCAAGGAATATATTTTGTCCTCCGCACAAGACCTTTTATAGACCGAAGAACCGAGATTTTGTGACCAAATTTAATACATGTCGAGTATGGAATTGTCATCCCAAGAAAGACATTCTTGCTCAAATGAATGTCCGCAACATGCTTAACATTGGAGACACATTCAAGTACCATCCACCAGATGAGTTCTCTTTAGATCCAGAAAACTCGAGACGAGTTTTTTTGTAGCGTCGGAGAATTGATGTAGGACGATATGAATTAGGACACTTAATTATATTAGATTTTGGATAGTTTTAGGTTTTCCTATTAAGTTAGGTTTCCTAACTCTAATTAGTTTGGATTGATTAGTTCTATTGGTTTAGGTTTATTAGTTTGAGTTAGTTTTGGAGAATTATTCCTATATAAGTCTTAGCTTGTGTAGAGATTATTATCATCATTATCATAATTATCAATTTGAGTTACTTGGATTTATTCCGTTTTCTCCATAAAGTTAGGGTTTTATTTTCACCAACCTACTTAGATGTACTCCCGATCACATCCGTACGGTTACATAACAAATTATTTGTCGAGAACATCATCCGTTTGGATATAAAAAATATTTTTAAGTAATTTTGGTGTTTAAAAATAAATTAGTTTGCAACTAACAAAATATATGTAAGTTGCAATAGATAGATGTTGTTGCTTCCTTAAAAAGTAAGTTGCAATAGAGGTAATTGTAGAGATAAACCAGAACACTTAGTCTAATTCATAAGTTATTCTTTTTTTTGGTTTTCGCCTCGCCTCTCTCTGCTTTCGTCCCCCCTTCTTCCTCGACGACCCTGAGGCCGAGCCACTTAGTCTCCTTCTACCTCACCCTCTTGCCTTACCTCTCTTTCTTCTTCTTTCCGAAGACAAAGAAGGAGGCGTTGGCTCCGTCCACGGTCTTGCTTCCAGCGTTAAGACTCCTCCGGGCGTTCCCTACGTCCGCGGCCTCCTCGCTCTAGTCCAACAACGTCTCCTCGCATTCGACCACGCCGGCGAAGCTAGATCTGTCGCCGGAAAAGCCAGATCTGGATTTTTTGGCGATTGATCTGGCATCGATTCCATCTCCACGGCCGCTCCTCCGCGCTCCGGCTATGAGCTGCCACGATTCGAATCCTTTTGAGGAAGAGGAGGTCAATCCCTTCGCGGTAATTTATCACCATCCCGCTATGTTTCTGCAAAATGCATTTTCAATATGTGGTTTCGATATGATTTTGCCGTGGATGAGATGTGGAGTTTGTGGTTGATTTGTTTTGCATTATCATTTTGGTTTCTGTAGTTTTATTTGATTTGTAGTTCATGCCTTCATTAGTCTTTATCAGAATGCAGCGCCTTTAATCCTAAAAAAAGCCCTCAATTCATTGAAATGGCTCTTTTTGGATGTAGATTGGTGGTTCTAAATATGCTGATTGACATCTATGAGGTGTAGGTTTTGCTCTATCTTGTCGTTTAATCTTTGCACAAACTGATCTCTTTGAACTACAGATTTGATTTTAATGTTTAGTAGTATAGCTTATGCTCAAAATTAGAATTTGACGCATAAAACCTCAGGCTCTTTTTGATATGTTATCATGTGAACCCTAAAAGAACTTTATTGTTTATAGCAATTTGTGTATCTGAGTATGAACTTTATTTTATGAAATAGAGATGATATGGTTCTTATGTGTTTGAATAATGTTAGAATGTAAGTCAAATAGTCTGACTATGTTTTATGTTTACTAATGACAGAAAATTATTTCCTCCAAAATTCTATCATTAAGTTTTGTGTTTTTATGAAGAAATATAGGATATAAAATCTTCTCATTCTATTTAATTTATGAAGAGTGTCGAAAAGCTTGTTTGCTAAATGCTTGCATTGATTTGTTTTTAGCCTTGATTACCACTACATAGTTGTTCTAATTTTGATTTGTCTTTAGTCTTGTGCTTGTGTTTTGATTTTTGATGTTGAATAGGTTTAGAATCTAATCTAAGACACTAATGCATTCTATATTTGCATAGCCAGCGAGGACGTGGGTCGTGAGGACGAGCAGCGAGGACGTGGGTCGTGAGGACAAGCAACGAGTACGTCGGTCGTGAGGAGGACGTGGGTCGCGAGGATGAGCAGTGGTTTTTTTTTTTTTACATTTCAAGCCTTTTATGCAACTAAGGCATATGCACCAGTTGCATAAAGCTTATGTACTGCAACTGACACAAACTGTAAGTTGCAGAAAAGGCTAATGCGACAGGCTTTTTGCAACTTATGCATTCTGCCAGGTGGTAAGTTGCAAAAAGGCTAATGCAACTTACTTTGGGGTTTTTGCAACTAACATGGTAAGTAACATCAGACACTTTGTGTAGTGTATGAATTTCTTCATGCTTTTAAGGTTTAGATGACCTAGGCGTTGATGCCATAGTTAAGCTTCATCTGTTTTGGTGAACATGCATGATGTACTGACATTGTTTGGTGCCGATGTCCACAGGTAACAATTATCTTTTGATCGACTTCCTTGCATTAGCTCGACCTTGTTTGTTGTGATCACAGAGCATTTGTTACGAGTGAAATTAACAATTAGGTCAAGATCACATAGCTGGCTAATACTCAAAAGATTAGCTGTTAGTCCTTCCACGAGAAGTGCTTCCTTTAGGCAGTCAATACCAGGAAATTTGAGCTGTCCCTTCCCGATGACCCTAGCCTTGACACCGTCGCCCAAAGTGACATCTCCAACAAAGCACGGTTTGAGATTGATTAGCAAGCTTTTGTCACCTGTCATATGTCTGGAACATCCACTGTCAAAATACCAGACTTTTTCTGGGCGAAGCAGTTAGAGTGGTATAAGCAATGTTAGTTTTGTAAGATACATCTTTTACCTTCCAAACCTGCTTGAGAGCTTTCTTGTGTTGGGAGCGTTTGACTTGAGCAGATTTCTCTTTGTGCATGCGAAAACAGAAAGGACGGATGTGACCCTTTTGTCCACAGTAGTAACATGCCCATTGATTTTGTTCTCGAGGAATCAATTGTGGTAACACAATTCTTTGATTTTGTCTTGGGGCTGGCATAGCATGAGAGTGCTGATGATACTGTCCGACGCCTTGAGCTTGTTGATCGCGATATTGAACAAGTCTCTGTTTATACAGTTGAGGAGCATGTTGCGACCTATAACGTTGAGGAACATGTTGCGTCTGATGATGTTGGTGACCTTGTGGGACACCAGATGGCAGGGACATTTGAATAGACAGAGGTCATTTTTCCTGCTGAGGAACAAAGATATTTTTAGATGTGGAGGCTTCTAAGGAATAACCTCGTCCATGCATGTTTTTGGCTGGTTTCCCCATGGAGAGTAGAGTGTCCAGCATATCAGTGCTGGGATTCATCATTTTTACATTCTTTGTCATTTGATCAATCTCTCCTTTGAGTCGACTTACTTCCTTCTTCAAATTGATTATGGCTTCAAGCAACCTAGTCTTGTCTTCTGAGAGTGCCAGAATCATGTCTCTTTATTTCTCTAGGACTTTGGATTCCTCGATATATTGGGTGAACAACTTGTTATAGGCACTGTTCATCACTTCATCTGGTAAGAGTGTCGATCTATCTATAGCAAAATCTTGGTTAGAAGAATGTGCAGTAAAAGCTACAAAGTTGCTTATCTGTTCTTTGTCGCTGCCTTCTTCTTCTCCGTTAGACATGGAGGCTTTGTAACCCTTCTTTTGTTTCTTCAGAAAGTTTGGGCATTCTTTTAGGATATGGCCGTAGCCTTCACATTCATGACATTGGGTGCCTTTGTCTTTTTCTGTTCGATCAGATCTCCTAACTTCTTTGATAACAACATTCTTCTAAACTTGTTTGGCACATTGTCTGTAGACAACTGATAGACATGTTTCCCACCTTTGTTTGAGAATATTTTTATGATCCTGTTATAATTTTTTACCATCAAAGCAAGAGCTTGATTAGTATCATCTTCAGATTTAGAGTCTACCTGATTTTGAGAGGGACACGTTGAGCTTGTCAGGGCGAGTCCCTTGAGTTTTTTGTCTGGAGCGGGAAGTGAGAGTTCAAAAGTCATTAATGAACCCATTAGTTCATCAAATCGAAGAGTTTTCAGATCGTGCATTCTTTCTATGGCAATTGACTTCATCTTAAATCTGGGACTAAGAGATCATATAGTCTTACGAACCAGGTCTTCATCAGTCATGGGTTTTCCCCAGAGAATACGATTCATTTGCCAAGTCCCTGATCCGAACATTATATGATTGCCTATTCTTTTCTATCACGAGTAATGTACCATGGATTTCGTAGACTATTAATTTTATGAATGAATTGATTTACATGTTGGTATATTTATGGTGTTTGTTGAGTACTGATGTTGAGAGACACATGTGCTTAGTTTGAGTTGTGATTCCGAATTCGAGAGGGCCGGTGGACAACGGACCGAACCATATCCAATGGATTTATTATTAACCCCGATCCCGTGATAATCAGTATTTATCTGAGTGGAATTACCTCGAGGTCGTGAGATTCGAAAATAATTCCACTCAAATTTGTATTCACTACAAGAGTAGGAACCGACATTTATGAGACTTAGGGTTACCATGATAGAATTTCGATTTTTTCATACTTGTTAATTGTTTAGAAATCTATAGTTGACCTAGCACCCGTGATTCTTCCTTCTGAATAGTATCTTTGAAAGTTTGAACGTTTTACATAACTATAAAACCCATTATTACATCACACATATTTAATTACAATTTATAATTAGAATTAATATCGAGATAAAACACAATTGGTCCTGAGTATTCGATCCGGTCTTACCGATATTGCTTGTGACGACTGCGTGCACTTGCACGTTGTTGGGTGTTCGTTGACTACTGTCTACGGACCCAACAGTTGTGCTCCTTGATTCTTCTTCTTCTTCTTTCCTTTCTTCCAAACTCTTTTCACCATTAGGATCTTGTAGCCCTTCTTGCTCCTTCAAATTGTTTTCTTGGCCGAATTTGGCCTCTCCACTAGATTTGGCTTTCCAAGCCTCCTCCACTTCTCAAAGATACGTTTTTCCCCTCGTACTTCTCATTAAGCTCTACGACCTTATTAAAGTCTTTAAGAAAACCCAATTGATAGTTCTTATATCCTCTACCAAATCTCTTGGGTTTACTTCTATGTTGCATGAAAGTATACCTATAGTTCGAGTACTCGTACTAGCAATTTGTCCCAATATCCTCTTTAAATCCTCAATATCCGTGGTCTTCCTCGAGTCATTTTCTTCTAACCTTTTTAGAGTCATTTGAACTTCCACATCGCGGTCCTTTTGCTCCCTCTCTCGGATTTCCGAACTTTCAAAAGCTTGGACAAAAACTCCTCCACAGTAGGCTTTCTCTCTTGATTTTGGGCCCCTTGCGCCTCTCCTCCTTGCTTACTTGGTGGCCTATAAGGTGCTTTCCCATTCCTTACATTTTTGGTACAAATGATAATGTTTTTGCAAAATATTGCAAGTCAAATGCCTGAAGCATTTGCAGATACATCAAAGATGACAAGGTCATATATATATATATATATATATATATATATATATATATATATATATATATATTGTGAAAGTCACATGCGAGATTAAAATTAATGGTTATAATGTGAAAGTCACAGTTGATTTCTCTTGTACACGCCAAAAGCTTGGTAGGTTATTAGGATCAAAAGATAATCTCCCTCAAAAATGAAAGCAGCATGTAGTTCCAGAAGAACCGTCGAACATGTGCGTAGTTCTAGAATAAATATATAGTTCTAAAAGAACTACTGGTTCCAGAAGAACCATCAGATACACATGTAGTTCCGGAAGAACTATCAGTTCTAGAAGAACTGTCGACTCCCAAAGAATATGAAAATTATGAAATTACCGAAGAATTTTGAGAAGAAAGAAGTTAGGAAATACATATGATTTATTTCTACACAAGAATTTTGGGATCGAAAATCAATCATCATTGATGATATTTTTACATTTGCGGTGACAAATGAAATAATGAATAATTTTGATTTTGAGTCACGAAATATTGATGAATGTCGTGAAAGACATGATTGGCCAAAATGGGAAGAAGCAATTCAAGCGGAATTGACTTCATTGGCAAAATGCCAAGTCTTTGGACCTATAACTCGAACACCAGAAGTTGTTCGACTAAGTGGGTATAAATTAGTATTCACAAAGAAAAGAATTGAGAAAAATGAAATCGTTTGATATAAAGTTAGGCTTGTAGCTCAAGGTTTTTCTTAAGGAAATGGAGTCAATTTTGATGAAACATATTCACATGTGATGAATATGGTTATTTTCAGATACTTGATTAGTTTAACGGTGTATGAAGGAATGAGATGTGTAGTTTTCCCATCCCAATTAGTCGAATACCCATAGTTATGTAGTTTAACAGATTGTTTCAGTCATACAATGATTTATGTAATTTTATCGAATACGTATTTATTGGACTATTTCCTTAGAGAGCCTCGTATAAATATTCATTGCCAACTTACCATATAAATAGGCAGTAACAAAAACACCATCGGAGACTAGTTTCTTGAAAATGATAGAGAATGAATAGAGAAAAGATCATCGGGGACTAGTTTCTTCCATATATTTCTTATGCTTTTTACCTTGCTTTATTTCTTTAAAGTCTTGATTTCATTAACTGTATTTGATTGCACTTTAAACCATAGTCAACATATAATTTTCTCAACAACACTAAGGCAAGTAAAATGATCCAACAGACTATTAGTATTAGATAAACTGGCCAATCCCATAAGGCATAAGGCATAAGGCATAAGCCATGCCTTGTCCTGTCCCTGTGAATATCGCTGGCATACTTGTAATAGTCTGGAATTCGGCAGGGCCTTTCGGTAACACCAGTGGCACTCACTCAGCTCCATCAGTAACAGTAACAGTAGTACCACACAACCCGTCCCTCTCTCTCTGCACAACACATACACATGGGCCATACAAGGATAGAGAGAGAGTGAAGGAGAAGCTGTTATGGTCCAAACCTCATTTGCGCAAAGCAATGCCTGCCAATTTCTGAATTCTAGGACACTTTTCTCTCTCCTGGTAGACTCTGAAGATCTCAAGTGTGCAAGGCAATTTGAATTGTGCATGTGAAGGGGTAAATCCACAAAGTGGCGATTTGAGAGGTAAATTGATGCTAATTATAGGAATCTTTCTTCCTGAAATTGCTGAGAAATTCAATTTTGTATACTGTCTCAGAAATATGAGCTTCTGATGATAATGATGATGCTGTATATTAAGGTGATCATTTTGTGTGAACAGGATTTAGGTTGATTGGGAAGTGAAGATCATGGCTTCCTCATGGGAGCATTTTGGTGAGATTGCTAATGTTGCCCAGCTCACGGGGCTTGATGCTGTGCGGCTTATCGGGATGATTGTCAAAGCTGCAAGCACGGCGCGGATGCACAAGAAAAATTGCAGGCAATTTGCACAGCATTTGAAGTTGATTGGCAATTTGCTTGAGCAGCTGAAGATCTCAGAACTGAAGAAGTATCCAGAGACACGGGACCCACTGGAGCAGCTAGAAGAGGCCTTGAGGAGGTCTTACATTCTGGTTAACAGTTGCCAAGACCGCAGCTATCTGTATTTGCTGGCCATGGGATGGAACATTGTTTACCAGTTCAGGAAGGCACAGAATGAGATCGACAGATACTTGCGCATTGTGCCTCTCATTACTCTGGTGGATAATGCTCGAGTCAAGGTATATATAGGCATTGCTTAGTTCTAGCTCAAGTGAGCTGCTGCATATTATTTTCTTGTGAATTGTGATATTCTAGTGGATAATAATTTTTTCGTCTTCGTCGGAACATACAAGTTATCTACTTTGCTCTGTCACGTAAGTGTTGAAAATATATACTCTTTACTTTGCATCTCTGCCGATGTGTAATTGGTTTGTTTGGTGCAGTGATTGATTTCCTTGATAGTGCTGGTGCTCACTTGAGTTGATTTGCTTACATTACGCTTTAATCTACAGGAGAGACTGGAAGATATTGAGATGGATCAACACGAGTACACATTAGATGAAGAGGACAGAAGGATTCAGGATATAATAATGACACGAGATCCCTCCGAACATGAAACATCAGTCCTGAAAAATTCTTTTTCTTGTTCGTATCAAGACTTGGCTTTTAATGAAGCGCTTCAAAAGGAAAATGAAAAGCTTCAACTAGAACTACAACGTTCACAGGCTAATTTGGATGTGGGTCAATGTGAAGTAATCCAGCACTTGATCGAAGTTACCGAAACTGTGGCCTCAAATGCTTCTCCCGAGAAGAGTTCTCCAATTGCAGAACCTAAGAGAGTAGAGCAAAATTGTTCGGATGCCAGTATAGAGAAAGAGGCTTCTTTCCAAAAAAACTATTCCAAGGACCATGTCAATCACAAAACTTCAAGGTTCATAAATTTTATTTATTTCTTAGAAGTCACTAGCAATAGCAATTACTCTACTATTATTTGAACCAATAGGGTTAGGAAGGTTTAAAAGTAGATGGTAGCTATTGAGGCCTTGTAATTTATTTCATGCTTACTGGCTTGACAGTTGTATCGGTGTATGTACGATGATGAACTCATTCCAACTTATGCTAGACTGTAAAGGAATATTTGGTACATTAAAAATTGTTGTATATTTATTGAAATTCAAGTGATAAAGACTTTCCCTCTACATAAAGGAGGTCTTGAACTCAATACTTGACCTACTCAATTGTTGATAAAAAAAGATTAGAGAAATATTTAATGTTACACTCTTGCATGCTTTTGCTGCCTTGCTAAATCACTATACATGGGAATGCATATTTTGTTTTATTCTGTTTCATGATGCTATAGTTTTCCCTATTGAAATTTCTAATGGTATAATAATTATCTTTCGTTTCATGCATTATGAACTTCAGTAGTCCTATAAATCTAATGCCCAATTTTTGTTGCTCAGGAACATTTCTGTTTCGTCAACCCGTGATCTGCCATCAAATAGAGGTTCTCATCATTATGAAGATTGGCATACTGATTTACTTGGATGTTGCGCAGAGCCTCTTCTATGTATGTCCCTTTGTTCTGTTGAAAGTGCTCCCTGCCATATTATTTTAATAGTATCAATGTTGAATATGTAGTAAGTTGTCCCTATGCAGTATGTTTTGGAACTCATATTTGAATACTATATCAGGATGTATGCGTACCCAAGAATTTGTGTGTTTGTTCAATCGGCCGTTGTTGTTGTTTGCTTTCATACAAGATGATGAACCTTGAAATGAGTACTATATCAGGATGTATGTTCAATCAATCCCTTATTATTCCAACTTTCGGCGTATATTTAAAAAATTTTGTTCTCCAATTCCTAATTAAAAGTGAAGAAAACAACTATAACCAATAGTACTCCCATATCCTGAAGAATGTTGGAAAGGGATCTTCACTAGTGTCTTATGGTAGATCTTAGATATAGGTTCAAGTGTCCTTTGAAGTCGACTTCAAATTTATTTTTCAGTTTTTTGTTTCACATACACTTGAAACATGGCAGCCTGTGATTGAATGCAAAACAATGATATGCTGGAATATATTCATAGTTTAACCATTAGTTTAGATGTTCTCCTTTTTATTATTGCAATTGATATGCCATGTTTTTTTAAACTGTTGAACAGACTAGAATTTTTTTTATACTGAAATTCAGGGTGTCCTGTGGTGGTTGTTACATGATATGCTTCTTCCCAAGCAACACTTGTTAGCAACTATAGTAGTGTTTCCATCGTAAGCAACACTTCTTGTTCTGCAGGTCTCAAGACATTCTTTTATCCTTGTGGCACATTTTCAAGAGTTGCTTCGGTAGCGACAAACAGGCACATGTGTAAGTGGACCTGAATTTTATTTGCTATGTATTATATTAGGTCATGGCCATATGAAAGAGTTGGAACTAGACTTGGTCATCTTTGAGTGCTTTGGTATCTGAGAGTGGTGCTCTCTGCATCCATTTACACAGGACAAAATGTTGTAGCCTTGATTTTAAAATTGCACTTTTCTTTTCCTAATTGGGTCTCGTGTGGCATGTGCTGCTCACCTTTGCCAGAAGTAAGGATCATTGGTTAGGAAAAACTAGGAATACTTTTGTAGGTTCCCAAGCTTGTGCTACTCTAGGTAGCATTAAGCAAACACAACCAGCTTACAGTGAGTTCAGTAAAAGCGTCCTGTGGAACTTTCTTAACTTTCCTTTTTGTTTCATCAATTGAATTCTATGCCGCCTAGACAATGGCGGAGAGAGCTGGCCATGTTGGAACCTTACAGTCCCACGAGTATTTTTGCTGGTATCCACCAGTGGTTAATTTGTAGCCACCAAATTAATGAATGAGGCCGCAACAAGAGAATTGGGAGTGTGATTGTTTGGTTTTGGGAAGAAATAGTATTACAAACCTCAAAACACTCGCCATTTGGATATGCTTCTCATTAACTTCAATTGCAAGTTTTTTGCATGGTCTACCATTGTTCTAAATCTCACACAAATGTTTTCCCTGTGCCACCATCAGCTTCAGCAGAAGCATGTAATGAATTGATGGCATATTCATTAATATTGTCATGTTGTTGCTACACTTGCTGCGTCAGAAAAAAACTCCGCAAGATGCTAAACATCACGGTAATTCCCCTCACCGCTGCATTATTACGGTCTCTTTGCATGTAAATATGCAGCAATGATTTCTGGCGGCTGAAAAAGATCTTCCGTATATATTTGGGGCTTGCATATGAACATGATTTAAAAACCACTACTTGGCTTTCTGGATCTATTAATTGCTATCTTTTCTGTAAATGTATGAGTTATTTGCTACTAATAAGGAATCATGATTCAATTTTTCACTTACGAAGCGAAACACGTCATCATCAGGCCTCTATTCATCATTGTTTATGCTGTTCGCCTTTTGGCCACAGAGTAGTACTTAATGCTTTCTTTAGATCAGCAAAAACTAAATAGCAATATCACGAGCATGAGGATTGGAACGAGCGACCTCATGCTTGGAATTCAACTTGAATTTTAACTTGCTCTGACATCTTAATGTTACTTAGGATCCGCAAATAGGAGCTTAATATTTAGCTCTGTATGCTGCAGGGAGGCGGGTTTGATGATTTCCTCTCACATGTGATGTGCTGTTGTTGCGCTCTTGTCCAAGAATGGCGAGAAGTGGAGATCCGTGGTATATATGGTATATTTCCTATGCCTAGCGTTAATGGCATGCCATGTTCTCATCTATACATTTAATAGTACCTAGTTTGGATTCAAATATGGAGAACAAAAATATCTTATAGGCAGGAACCACCCACACTGCCATTACATTATGGGTTGCTGGAACTAAGTTATCAATAGACGGACAATTGATATGAAACCACAATGCAGGTCCAGAGAAGACGAAAACAAGCCCTCCGCCATCGCAGTACATGGAATCGTAAGCCAAAGGAATTGACTCCTTCAAAGCCTAGCACATTGATAGATATCTAAGTCGCCACTTGCTTAGACTACTTGAAATTAAATCTGATTTGGCCTGGGTTTATATGCATGTACATACAACAGCTTCTTTGTATTTTTCTGAATGATAAGACGGTATTATGGACTAATTTTAATTGGATGTAGCATTTTTTTGAATTATTTGTGTGATGTTTGTCAATAATACCGTTTATTCAAAGATGGAAACAATCTGAAGATGTTTTAGATATGCAACGGGGTTTATGGAAATGATTATACGGATGAATTTAAGTTCTTATGAAGCAAGATCTGTGAAATTGGACATACCTACTAATTCTGAGGAATAATATACACAATCTCATTTTACTACGACCAACTGGTATATATTTTTCTTATTCATCTAAAAGAAATTGAATGCCCAGTTCAAAAAAAAATTAATTATGAAAATGCCAGTGTTGTAAATGGCAGTCGCCGTGGTGCCGGAAACCACAAGGGCCTAATGGATTTGCCCCATGGTGTTTTGGCTGTTTTAAATCGGTTTTGTACTGATTTCGACCCATTTGAATCAGTTCGGTCGAAACTAATTAATTTTTTAAAAGATATGAGTTTTGTTGCATTTGTAAAGATTTTGAAATAAGAGTTTGAAGAAATATTAAATATTAAATATATTTTTATATAGCATAATATATAATTTTATTACATGTGTAAACTGATTTATATTAAAAAAAATTAAAATACAAAAATCGTCATGACCTTATATTTTTGGCTTTTAAAAATGAATAACCACATATCATTATCACAACTGTATTATTTTCACATAACTATCCCCAATTTCTAAAATTTAATAGTCTCATAAGGTTAAAAAACAATTATGTAATCTATTTATTTTAAAAATTACAAATAATTATACCTTTTTTATTTAAGGACAATCGTGTGCATATGCACACGTATATACAAGCAGTGCTTTCAAACTCACTGAAATCCGGCAAGAATCTGGAATTTTGAGTCCGAGCAAGACGAGTTTGTCGAAACTCGGTCAAATCGGTCCAGGCCAGTCCGATCCAATTTCAGTTTGTTCTAGTCAAGTCCGGTCCAATTTTGATTTTTTGTAAAACCATACCCTCTCTTACTCAATATTTTCAAATTCAATTAATTTTAATTGCTAGATTTTACAACATATTCAATCATTTTGGTTCGGTGAATAAATATTAAATGCTAGAATCGTTTGGTTCAGTATATATTCAATTCACCACGGCCTTTTGATCTTCTAGAATTGAAAATTTATCGAATAAATATTAAACACTAGAAGATAAACTTTGATAAGTATACATGATTAACTTAAAATATTTTTATTTATGTATAATCTGAAATTTGGAGTTCGTATGCCACATACACGATAAATTTTGATTATACATAATTAATTTTACCTATAATAAATATTACATATGAATATATAAATATAAAATTATTTTTTAATACATAACGAGTTTTGTCGAGTTCATCAAGTTTTGCCTCGAGTTCTGAGTTTCATATCTTTGGTTTGAGACACCCATAGTTAATTTGGTTTAGATCCATGAAAGTGGAGCAAAGAAATTGATGTGTTAATTTTGGGTCTCGATGATCCAAATTGATGAATATAAATTTGTGGTTTTGTTTTTTTGGGTTCCCAAATCTCAATTGAATCAAAATCGGATTGGGAAGCTTCGAATTTTCCAGGTGGGTATTGGGTTTGTAAAGCTCTCTGGCTATGACATGAGTTTTGGGAGAGACACCAACTCCTTCGTGTATGAATAGTCTTATTTGCAATTGTATACTGATCCATTTGAGGTTGTGATTATTGATTTTCCACCTATGACATTTGAGCTGTCATCATTATCCGCGAACATGGAGCGAGTTGCAGAGAAACATTTATGCAATAGTGTAGCTTTAACGCACTTACTTTAAGTCCATGAAGGAGTTTAATATTTATTCATATACGAGTTTTGGGAGAGATGGGCTCACAAAGCTCTATCCTACGTCATTTTTTGTTTATATTTACTTTGTTTCAGTCTCATCACAAGCCCATGGAAGATACGAACTGGACTCAACGAGTTAGGGGGAGGTCGAGGAGATGGAGAGAGTGAGAGATAGTCACGTTGAAATGGATGAGAAATAGTCTCTTGAAAGTACATACTTGAAATTATTTTTTGAGTTCTAAATGTAATTTTATTTTATTTTAGGATAATCTCACGTAAGTACAACTAAATTGACTGTTTTCTCAGCTAGCTACAACTAATATATTTTTTCTTCTGGGAGGTGCGTTGAGTTTGCCTTTTCTCACTCAACTACAATCCGTTAAATTTTCAGTTAATTTTGACCGTGAAATGACTAAAATACCCCAAATGAGTTGTCCCTAAAGCAGTTTGATCTCATAGAAGATCCGGATCGATTTCCACACTTGTTAGTAAAACAGACTATTAAAGTAATATTTAGTTTGACCATATAATATTAAGTAAGATTCAATCTAATTTTTTGTATAATTTGAATTCATATTTGACTTCATCTTTATAGTTTAGTTGTTGTATATGTAGCACTTACATAAAGCAAGTAATACAACAAGTCTCAATGTGGATTTCAATCATTTCTATCTTCATTAGTTATATTTTACATGGTATTAGAGCTCTAGCGATCAAAGCTTCTGTCATGACAACCAACATACTCCCGTCCCCGTCATTCACAACGATGATTAAGTGATGAGCTTCGTGGATGGGTCGATCGTTGCCCCCACCAAAACGATCACCCAAATTGTATACTCTCAAGAAGTTCATGTGTCAAACCATGAATACATCAACTGGCTACAAAAGGACCAATCAATCCAAAGCACGCTTCATCCCTTTTTATCGATGTGCTTCCCGAAGTTATGTTATTGTCCACAGCTGCAGAAGTATGGCAACCTTTGGAAAGCATGTACTCATCATGCTCTAGAGCGCAAATCATACAAGTGTGACAACAACTAGCAACAACGAATACAGGAAATATGACGGTGTCACTATACTTCAACACCGTAAAGGGATATGCTGATATCCTAGCCATGGTCGGCAAGCCTATGAGCGATAATGAGATTGTCTTATATATATTTGTTGTTTTAGATTTTGATTGTGATCCTTTGGTGACCTCTTTCACAACAAGGATCGAACCTGTCACTTTGAATGATGTGTTTGCTCACCTGTAGGGTTATAATGTACGACTTGAAATTAATGATCCATCTTTTAAGGTTCAAGGTGCTTCGGCCAATACTGTTTTCCGCATGAACAATGGTGGGTGTAACGAAAAAAAGAACGATGTACCTCAAAAATAAAGTGCGGTCCCAAGCCAGAACAAAATCACGTATCAGAAAAACACTAGTGGCAACAACTTTAAACCTAAAGGGGCCTACGCTGGTAACAACTATGAAGGTAACCGAGGCGGCGGAAACAATGGCAATCGCCCAATATGTCAGATATGTGGCAAGGTTGGGCACATTGCATGCAAGTGTTACAACAGGTTCAATCACTCATATCAACCTGATGATCCCCGGATGGCCGCAGAAGCAAATCTCACACTGTCCTATACCGTAGATTAAAATATTGTATACAAACACCGGTGCAACAGATCATATCACAAGCAAGCTGGATCGTCTAACCGTAAAAGAGAAGTATCATGATAATGATCAAGTACACGTGGCCAATGGCGCCTGTATGCCCATTAGTCATATTGGTCACTCCAAACTCATTATTCCTCGTCCCACTCTTTCCCTTAACAATATACTTCATGTTCCATCGTCTTTCAAGAATATGTTATTAGTTCATAAGTTAACTAGAAATAATGATGTATTTCTTGAATTTCACCAAGAATATTTTTTTGTTAAGGACCGAACCACGAAGAAACTTCTTATGCGCAGGGAATGTGAGTGTGGGTTCCTCTTGCACCAAATCACAAGCCAGCATTAAAGTCAACCTTCATTGTTACACCAGCATCAGACTAGTGGCATCGTCACTTGGGTCATCCTTCCACTCCAATTGTTCAGCAAGTCCTTCGAGATTTTAAACTTTCATGTCTCGTAAACCCAAATAAAGAATCGGTTTATGACGCGTGTCAACAGGGTAAAAGTAATCAGCTACCTTATTATGCTTGTAATAAAATCTCATCATCTTCTTTAGAGCTTGTTTTCTCAGATGTATGAGGACTAGCTACCAAATCTTTTGGAAGGTTCAAATATTATGTTATTTTACTAACAATTTCAATAAATTCAAATGTGCATATCTTATGAAAAATAAATATGATGTTTTTGCAATTTTTATGCAATTTCAAGCTCTTGTTGAACGATTATTCAACAAACACATTCTCTATATGCAAATTGATTGGGGAGGTGAATATCAAAAACTCAACTCCTTCTTTTAACGTGTCAAGATCACTAATCATGTCTCATGTCCTCATGTACATCAACAAAATGGGGCATATCAACGCAAACATAAACATATTGTGGAGGTTGGTCAATCTCTTCTTACTCAGGCATATATGCCTCTTAAATTCTGGGATGAGGCTTTCTTACTGCATGTTATCTTATTAATCGTACACCTAGTAAAGTTATCAACTCATCTATTCCTCTTTCTCGACTATTTGGACTACAACATGACTATACTTTTCTTAAAATTTTTGGTTCTGCTTGTTGGCCGAATCTTCAACCATTTAATAAGCACAAACTTGAGTTTCGTTCTAAACAATGTGTATTCTTGGGTTATAGTTCTATGCACAAGGGGTACAAGTGTCTACATGTCTTTTCCGGGAGGGTGTACATTTCTAGGGATGTCGTGTTTGATGAGACCGTATTTCCACTTGCTCATACAGAAGTATCTCCAGATGTTTCAAATTCATCTGAACCTTTTCTCATCTTACCTTTCCACTTACACCTCCTATTGATTCTTCGTCATCTAGAGTTAAGAGTGACCATATGAAAAATGAACATATTTATGCTGATGTGCCCGTTACTAATCATGAACTTGTGCAACTAAATGTTGGTGTTGCAGGAGGTGAAGACCTCACTGATGTCACAACTCATCCCACTACGTCAAATGAAGTTGTTACCGAGGTCGGGCCATCTGTTTTAGATGCTCCAACACATCCTATGTGAACTAGAGCCCGAGACAATATCATATGTCCAAAAGAAGTCACAGGCGGCATTGTTCCATATCCACGTGACCGACGTCGCGCTCTCACTGCCGCCTTTGAGCCCGTCTCTTTCACTAATGTCATGCAAGATGATAAATGGCTAAAAGCAATAGATGAGGAATACAATGCCTTATTGGAATACATGGAAACTTGTTCCCTCACACCCTCAACAGAGCATCATTGACTGTCGTTGGGTGTTCAAAGTAAAACAGAAGGCCGATGGTTCGATTGACCGGTGCAAAGCGCGTCTTGTAGCTAGAGATTTTAAACTACAATATGATATCGACTACGAAGACACATTCGGTATAGTGGTGAAACCAGCAACCATTAGACTTGTGTTGTACATTGTTGTTTCTCGTGGTTGGTGTGTGACACAACTAGATGTGCAAAATACCTTTTTGCATGGTATCCTAAAAGAGGAGGTGTATATGAGGCAACCATCGGGATATGAACAAAAGGATCGCCCGCGACATGTTTGTAGGTTGGTGAAGGCACTTTATAGCCTAAAACAAGCGCCCCGAGCTTGGCACTCCTGACTGAGTTGCAAATTACAAGAATTAAGTTTTGTGCCATCAAAAACTGAAACCTCACTGTTTATTTATAATAACCAAGGAAACATGGCTTATATTTTAGTATATGGGGATGACATCATCTTTACTAGCTTATCCACATCGTTCTCCAAGCATGTTGTTCAACAGCTTCGAGTTGATTTTGCCATTAAAGATCTTGGTAAGTTGCATTTTTTTCTTGGCATTGAAGTTGCCCATACATCGTCAGGTTTTACACGATCTCAAAAAAGATATATTCTTGATTTTCTCAAAAGAACAAATATGGATGGGTGCAAACATGTGACCACACATATGTGTTCTTTTGAAAAGTTATCTCGGTCTACGGGGGAGATTTTGAGTACAAATTAGGTAACTCATTATCGTAGTATTGTTGGTGCATTACAATATTTAACTCATACTCGTCCTGATATTGCTTTTCCAGTCAACAGGGTGTGTCAGTTCTTGAGTGCACCTACGACCCAACATTGGTCTGCAGTGAAACATATTCTTTGATATCTCAAGCACACAATGTCACTATGCATGGTAATTCGCAAGTCTCCATCGGTGTTGCTCAGTGCCTTATTAGATGCTGATTGGGCAGGTTGTCCAAATGATCGCCGGTCAACTAGCGGTTATGCACTATTTTTCGAGCCCAATCTAATTTCATGGAGTTCGCGTAAGCAAGCCACAATATCCAGATCAAGCACAGAGTCTGAGTACAAGGCGTTGGCAAATGTTATTGCAGAAGTGATATGGTTACAATCTTTACTTGGAGAAATTGGCATTTTTCAGGACCGCCCCTATGCCTGTGGTGGACAATTTGGGTGCAACATATCTCACTGCAAATCCTATTCCTCATGCTCGTGCGAAACATATAGAGATTGACTTTTATTTTGTTTGTGAGCGGGTAGCTCTCCCGACACTGGAAATAAAGTTTATTTATTCTCAAGATTAAATTGTAGATGGCTTTACAAATCGCCTTCGTCGGCGCGACAATTCTCGGTGATTCGACACAATCTCAACCTTCACAGTTGTGATTGAGGAATGGTGTTAAAGTAAATATTTAGTTTGACCATATAATATTGAGTAAGTTAGAGTCTACCTAATTTGCTGTATAATTTGAATTCATATTTGACTCCATCTTTATAGTTTAGCTGTTGTATATGTAACACCTATATAAAGCACGTAATACAACAAGTCTCAATATGGATTTCAATATTTTCTCTCTTCATTATTTTATATTTCACACGAACCTCCGCTGCTACTAGTACCAATCCCAAAATACAAAAGTGTTGTGTGAAATACGGAGGAATTGGTAAATATCTGGTTAAGGCCTTCGGTAGCCAGAGCCGTAAAGTGTCCCCCATACATAACAAACAACGGCAAAACCGTAGACACATGGGTAGACCGCTCCAGCCTGAGCTCACGCAGACAAGCAATGACCACCTCAGCCTGGGTAGGGGGTCCGAATATAAAAGCCAGATGTGAGCTCAGACTGGTGAGCAACTCTTGAATGGAGGCAAGGGAGGACTGTGAGCCGAGACTGTAGTTCACAGTGCTCTAGAACATATTCAATAACCTCTTCATAGATACAGTGCCTGAAACGCGCTCCTCTCTTATGGTAAGGAAGACTTCTAGAAGAATTGGAAGTGAAATTTTGATCAGCTAGTCGTGCAAGATGCCACACACAATGTTATGTATGAAGCTATAACACCGTGTATGACTTCTTGTGTAGATAACGCAGGACAGTAAATATAAAGCTAAATAAACAATGACACAACAGATTGTTTACCCAGTTCGGTGCAACGTCACCTACGTCTGGGGGCTCTCAGCCTAGTGGAAAGGTTTCACTTATCAGTAATTCGTCAGAACATACAAGTACCTGTGATCATCCCTAGATCTATACTTTATGCTACTTATTACAGTGCAACCTATCTCAGGGTCTCCCCTGAATCCAAGACTCCGTCTTGATTCCACTCTTCGAGAAACCGCCTTGCTCTGTCGGTTCAAGTCTTCGTTGAACGTTGTGGTTGCGTGCAGTCTTCACTCATGCGATCAGCAAACCCTCAATCACCTAACTCTCAATATTTATGGTGATACACAATATCCTTAGCACAATCTGCAACCTCTCAGCCCGCAAACCTTCACGTTTAAGAGCTTTGCAAATACTTGCTAGGAAACAAATAAAGAACCACACGATTGCTAAGAGGGTAGCCTAAGCTTTTATAGCAATCGAGGATGAGTACTAACCCTAAAGGGTTTCCTTTTAATCACCGTCTTTCTTCTTTCCAGAATTGAAGACGTTCTGGAACTTCTGGTATTTCCTAAACGCAATCGTACTTCCTGTAGAATCTGGTCTTTCCTGTATTCCGTTGCTCAACAATGTCACACAAGATGTCGCATATGATGCTTCGACATTCTTTATGACATTTTCTCTAGTTCCTTAAAAATAAGCCAGTCTCTAAAACCGTCGTAACTATAATCTCCCCCTTGGGCTATTTTTAAGGTCAGCAATCTTCGTCGCATTCTTCGTCGCATTCCGCGTCCCATTATCACTATCTTTCTTTATGGCATTCTTTAAGTCTTCGTTCGCGTTTTGTGTATCATTGCGTCGTTGCGTCGCCTTGCGTATCATCGCGCGTATCAGTACGTCGTCATCTTATCTTACTCCCCCTTGATGGCTCAAAAAGAGCCAAAATTTTAAACAAATATTTCTAACAAACAGGGTAATAAGAAAAACACAAACTTATCTCATACATATCGTCGATCAGCAGTCGAGAATACATATGAAACAGTGTTCAAAACATACACAAATTAAAAGTTGTTCAGTTTGTACGGAAACCAGAAAGTACTTAAAATCAAATAGAACTGCTGCTGGAACTAGCAGTCTCTTCTTCTGTAGCATCGATAGAAGCATCTTGAGGAGTGTCTTCAGTAGCATTGGGTAGAGAGGCGGAATCATCATTTTCTGAGCCTGGAGGAGACATTGATTTTAGCAGGTTGGCACAGTGAGATCTTCGCTGGGAGAGATGCTTCAGAGCTGTCTTTAGATTGACGATGTGCTTGTCCAGTACAACTATCTCTCTTTCAAGCATGATTGCATCCCTGCTGGTGGTCTTGATTGGAGGGGCGACACTTGTGGCTCGACTGGTCGTCGCATTGGTCAGTTTGGCTTCTGGCCTGACAAGATTAGGAGCATGCTTGCCCTTGAACAGCTTGTTACTCACCACAATCAGTCCTCCGCGTTTGCCAGCCTTATCAGTTGTCTTCAACACTCCAGGGTATTGATGCACTAGTAACTCAAAGATAAGGGAGGGAAAGTCAATAGGTATCTTCATAGCTAGTGATCTAGCATGTCTAATAAGATGATCAATAACAAACTGCCCAAAATCAAGCGTGGAACCAGTACCTATTTGGAAGATGAGTATCGCCAGCTCCGGTTTGATGGAGGATGCGTGTGTAGAGGGAGACCAGTTTGCTACTCCGATACGGAATAGGATGGAGTACTTGGATGTGAGGATTGAGGATGCCACAGTGCCCTTGGTAGGCCACATTCTGCTTTTGTCTCCAGTAATCTCCTTGAGGACTTTGTTTAGGTCAGGTGGAGGCATAGAACAAACACACTTTCTCCTCAGGAAGGTATTGATGATGTCAGAGGAAATGTTGAAGCACAGGCCTCTGACATATACCTTCTCACAATCCGGATCATCCGGAGTCCCAAATTCAGTAGGCAAGTTTGCAATGAATTCTTTGACCAACAGGGGATAGTGGCTACCAATGTTAGTGACGGTCTTCATGAGTTCTGCCTGCTCCAGGAGTTGGACAATGGCTTCTAGTCCCAGTAACTCCGACGACAGGGTCTTCTCAGGATATGTCGTTCTCTGGAACACAAATTCCCATCGTTTCGCCCCAACCGCGGAATAAAACGACACATTGTCGTAAGGAACACTGGGGTTGATTTTGACCGTCTTCAGTCTTTTTCCCTTCTTTGCAGTAACCACCTCTATATCATCATCAGTTTCTTCATCAACCAATCTCCTCTTGGAGACAACTTTCTTTCCTTTTTCTTTGACGGACATCTTCTTCTTCTTCTTGCTGGGGCCTCCTTCCTCTTCTTGGTTTCTTTTAGTTTTCCGACCATCACTGCCAGTTTTTCATTCTCTTCTAATACCTTCTTTTTCAGGGATGACAACACTGTGTGTGCTGTCTCAATAGCATTTTCTGTAACATCTCCTCTGGCATCCAGAGGTGCTTCTTCTGTGTTATTTGCGGTGGCACTGTTCTCCTTCTCTGCTTCTTCCAGATCAGTATCCCCGTTTCTGGTCTCTTCTGTCTCAGATTCTTCCTCGGCTTCTTCCGAGTCAGCAACTTCTTCTTCTCCTACCACAGCCTCCTTTGTGGCTTCAGGAATGACATCTTTTATAACTTCTTCTTATCCTTCACCTTTAGCAATCCGTTCTAACCCATGACTGACCGGGGTCAAGTCATTCTTTTCCCCTTCATGATTTATCAGTTCCTCAACCACACCTTCTTGAGGAGGGTCTTGATTTTCCAGTAGCGACTCTAACAAGTCACTATTTCTAGAGGTATCGGTGTTCGAAATAATGGAGGAGTCGATACCTGGGAAACTTGCTGATACTGGAACAGGAACAATCTGCATGGAAGCATCTCTACTTCCTTGGCCAAGATCAGTCTCTCGCTCTGGCCCTGTCAGATCCGTCATGGAGAATGCAGAGCTTCCGGTTCGGGTCCGTTTGGGGACTCGGGAAAAGACTGGGATCGGTGCTTCTTCTAGAGGGATTTCTCTGGAAGATCCCTCGGCATTCTTCTTTATCTTTGGTTCTTTGATTCGGACCCCATGTTTTTTGGTGTTTGGATTGCTACTCTTGGAGCTTTTTGCCTCGACCTTCTTAGGTTTGGATTGTCGACTGTCAGTGCCTTTCTTCGGCGCTAGAGTGCTCCTTGTTTTCACCATGTTTGTGTGAGTAGTGAGGTTTTCGTCACAGGGTTTGAGAGGTGTGGGAGATGAGAGCAAAACGAAAAGAGGCAGACTAGGTTTTGTTTTTTAAAACAAGTTAATTCAAATCAAATCTGTTAGAGACAGAGCGTATCTCGCGACCTTTCCTGAGGTATCTTGGCCCAATGGCATGTGTTGGGATTTTGGACCGGTTCATGAAGAGGTACCAACCAACTCCTCTCAACCGTTTTTGCAACTTCTATTGCTCGTTGATGGTGCACAGACTGAGTGACGTCCTGAGGTACTCGAATCTGCTTGCATCTAATGATTTCGTGAAAATGTCAGCAAGTTGCTTCTCTGTATGGATGTGCTCCAGGATGATCTTCTTGTCTTCAACCAGCTCGCGAATGAAGTGGTGTCTAATGTCAATGTGCTTGGTCTTGCTGTGTTGGACAGGATTTTTAGAGATGTTGATGGCACTGACATTATCACAATATAAAGTCATGGCTTCTTGTCTGATATTGTATTCGACTAACATTTTCTTCATCCATAACAATTGCGTGCAGCTACTCCCAGCAGCAATATACTCAGATTCAGCAATGGACACGACAACACAGTTTTGCTTTTTACTAAACCATGATATGAGGTTATTGCCAAGGAAGAAGCATCCTCCAGATGTGCTCTTCCTATCTGTTGTGTTTCCAGCCCAATCAGCATCACAGTACCCCACCAGGGTAGAGGATGTGTCGAATGAGTATAATAAACCCAGGTCTGTAGTCCTAGAGATATATCTTATAATTCTTTTAGCTTGGGATAGATGACTAACCTTGGGATTAGCTTGATATCGTACACATACTCCTACAGAGTAGGCAATATCTGGTCGATTGGCAGTAAGGTAGAGAAGACTACCAATAATGCTTCTGTATAGGTGTTGGTCGACGGCTTCTCCTGGATCATCTTTAGTTAGCTTGATATGTGTAGCTGCAGGTGTCCATTTATGTGAAGCTTTTTCTAGCCCAAATTTTTTGACAATATTCTTCGCATATTTGCTCTGAGAGATGAAGATGCTATCTTTTAGCTGTTTGATTTGGAAGCCTAGGAAATAGTTAAGCTCTCCCACCATGCTCATCTCGAATTCTGATTGCATTTGTTGGATAAATTGCTCTACCATCTATATTGACATCCCTCCAAAGACAATGTCATCGACATATATTTGGGTTATCATCAAATTTCCGTCCTCATTCTTCACAAAGAGAGTCTTGTCGACTCCCCCTCTAGTGTAGCCGCTTTGAATCAGAAGTTTTGTGAGCCTTTCATACCAGGCCCTTGGTGCTTGTTTCAATCCATAGAGGGCCTTCTTGAGTTTATACACATGATCAGGAGAGTGAGGATCAACAAATCCTTTGGGTTGTGACACATACACTTCTTCGTTGAGATCTCCATTCAGGAATGCACTTTTGACATCCATCAGGTAAACCTTAATCTGTAGATGGCATGATATCCCTAGTAGGAGACGGATTGATTCAAGTCTTGCTACAGGAGCAAAGGTCTAATCGAAATCTACTCCCTCAATTTGAGTATACCCTTGTGCTACTAACCTTTCCTTATTGCGAGCGATGTTACCAAGCTCATCAGACTTATTTTCGAAGATCCATTTTGTGCCAATGATATTTCCTTCACTTGGTTTGGGCACTAGTTCCCACACCTGGTTCTTCTCAAATTGAATTAGTTCCTCTTGCATAGCATTGACCCAATACTTATCATTGATGGCTTCATTGATATTTTTGGGTTCAGCCTTTGAAACGAAGCATATATTACCTATCACCTCGTTGCAGTTCTCAGGAGTTTTTGACCGAGTCCGTATGCCTTAATTTAGGTCTCCAATTACTCTAGAGATAGGATGATTAGCCTGGATTCTTCGCGAGGGATTCTTTTTGTTGGTTTCAGGAACTGTCTCATCGTTATTGAAATTTGGACTAGCATCATTGTTTTCTGATTTGCTACTAGCATCTTCTCTGATATCAGTAATAGCATCCTTCCTAACATTGTTCGGATAGACTCCGTCTTCGTCTGTCGCATCTTCTGGGGAATCGTCACAGTCATCATCAATAACAACATTGATTGATTCCATCATGGTCTTGATTCGTTTGTTGAAGACCCGGAACGCGCGACTATTCTTTGAGTAACCAAGGAAGATGCCTTCATCACTCTTTGGATCAAGCTTTCGACGAGACTCTCTATCAGCCAGAATATAACAAGTGGATCCAAAGATATGGAAGTACTTAACATTGGGCTTTCTCCCCCTCCATATTTCATAGTGAGTTACTGACATACCTGGTCGGAGAGTGACTCGATTGTGGATATGGCAAGCAGTGTTAAGTGTTTCTGCCTAAAAGTGAGTCGGTATATCCTTTGCCAGCATCATAACTCTAGCCATCTCCTGTAGAGTCCTGTTTTTGCGCTCAACAATGCCATTCTGTTGGGGAGTGATTGGTGCTGAGAACTCATGAGCTATCCCTTATGAGTTGCAGAATTCTGCAAATTTGCTGTTTTCGAACTCTCGACCATGATCAGTACGAAGAAGAATTATTTTGCCAATTGTCTCCCCTTTTTCTCTTTGGACCTGGATGCACAGATTCTTGAAGATCGAGAAGGTATCTGATTTGTCACGAGGGAAGTCAACCTAGAGGTATCGTGAATAATCATCTACACATACAAAGACATAGCATTTTCCTCCAAGACTTTCAACTTGCATTGGCCCCATGAGGTCAACATGTATTAGCTCCAGCACTCGAGAGGTGGTGATATGATGTAGCTTCTTGTGTGACATCTTAGTTTGCTTTCCAATCTGACATTCTCCGCAGATCTTTCCTTCCACGATTTTCAGGTTTGGAATTCTAGTAATGGCCTGTTCTGAGATTGCCTTCTGCATACTTCTAAGATTTAGATGCCCAAGCTTTCTGTGCCACAATTTGATTTCTTCTGCTTTGGAGACAAGACACTTTGCCGCTTCGATGTGTGATTCGGGTGACCGGATATAACAGTTATCCATTGAGCGGATTCCTTGTAGTATAGTGACTTTATCGAAGTCTTTTACTATACAGGCTTCTTTAGTGAATTTCACTTCTAAACCCAGATCACAGATCTGGCTGATGCTAATCAGGTTTGCCTTAAGTCTTTCTACAAGTAATGCTTCAGTTAGGCAAGTAGCTCCTGGATACTTGAGTACTCATTTTCCAATGATTCGAGCTCGAATCCCATCTCCAAAAGTAACATAGCAGTTTGTATATAATTTGAGATTGGAAAGAAACTATGGAGTACCTGTCATATGTCGAGAACATCCACTATCGAGATACCAGTCCTTGTTTGTTGAGGTACTCAAGGATGTATATGCAACATTAGCTCGATAGACTAGATTCTTAGGTTTCCATTCAAGGTGAGATGTTTTCTGAGGAGTTGAGAGATGCCTTTGATGTCTCCTTTGTCTCTGTGGTAGCTGAGCTTGCTTCTTCCCATAGAATTGAAAGAAGAATGGTCTGATGTGACCTCGTTGACCACAGTAATGACATATCCACTGATATTGATAAGCTGGTTTTCTGTAGTATTGATGTTTGCGTGGAGGATGTCTTTTGATAGTTGTTTGACAAGAACATGTTATAGACGATGTCATGACATTTTTTTTAGGTCGTCCTGTAGGATGTGTTGTGGCATCCTGTGGTTTCTTGTCAACCATGGCTTGTTGTGGGACAAACTTCGTGCCTGCTGACGAGGGGATATTGTGTGTGTACCCTAGTCCCGTCATATCTTTGGACTGCTTTCCTACTGATAGGATTTTGTCAAGGCTTTCTGTGCTAGGATTCATCATCTTTACTGATTTAGTCATAAGACTAATTTCTCCATTAAGTCTGGTGATTTCGCGTTTTAGCTCCACGATCGTCTCTAGGAATCTAGATTTGTCGTTGGTATGACTGATGGTCCGTTCTCCTTGCTGATCAAGGATCAGTGTTTCCTTAACCCATATGGTATGTAAGCTTTTGTATGTCTCGACTAGTTGCTCTTTAGTCCAATTCTCATTTGGAGTTGGATGGTGGTGATCATCATTGATATTGGCAGAGTTATCAATGTTACATACAGAAGTAGTAGTAGTAGTGAATGCAACAAAGTTGCTTACCTCTTCAGAACCACTATCTTCATTGTCATCATCTGATAGGGTGGCATTATAACCTCGTTTTTGTTGTTTGATGAAATTTGGACATTCTCTGCGAAGATGGCCGAATCCTTCACATTCATGACATTGAAGTCATTTGTTCTTGTTGTTTTCTTCTCCACTCCTGTTTGGTCTGTCAAGACTTCCTCCTGTTTGAGCTTTTTGTGGAGCTTTGTTTCTGGCATTTGTTGTGACATTCCGTCCACCCATTCGACTGAATCTTCTCATGACTTTGTTGTAATTTTTTGTGAGAAGGGCCATTGTAGCATCGATGTCTTCTTCGGAGTCAGAATCCTCAGGTTCTGGTTGCTTGTGTGTTGAGCTTTTGAAGGCAACTCCTTTATTCCTTTTGTCGATATTGGGCAGAGACAACTCATAGGTCATCAGAGACCCCATTAGCTCATCGAATTTTAAGATCTTGAGGTCATGAACTTCCTCAATTGCAGTGATCTTCATCTTAAATCTAGGGCTAAGAGCACGCAGGGTTTTTCTAACCAGTTTTTCATCAGACATTTATTCTCCCAGAGAATAGGATTCATTGGTTAGGTCACGAATACGAACATTGAATTCTGCAATTGATTCGTCCTCTTTCATGACAAGGGCTTCGAAGTTGGTTGTCAAGTATTGCAGTTTTTGTTTTCGAACCTTGGTTGTTTCTTCATATGCAACTGCTAGGATATCCCATGCGGATTTGGCAGTTGTGCATGTGTTGATTAGTCTGAATACGTTCTTGTCAACACCATTGAAAATAGCATTCAGAGCTCGAGAGTTTCCCAATGATTCCTCGTCTTCGTCATTAGTCCAGTCTTTTTCTAGTTTTGGACCGATAGGGTTACCATCATTGTCACTGAGTTGTGGAGCATTCCAACCATTGATCACAGCCTTCCATGTTTTGTTGTCAAGTGACTTCATGAAGGCACACATCCGAGCCTTCCAATAGCCGTAGTTACTTCCATCTAGAACAGGTGGTCGATTGATGGATCCTCCTTCTCTAGTATTGTCCATCTTGATCAAAATATTTGTTTAGGAACTCACCTAAAGCTGTAGGTGCCCCCTCTGATACCAATTGAAATTTTGATCAGCTAGTCGTGCAAGATGCCACACACAATGTTATGTATGAAGCTATAACACCGTGTATGACTTCTTGTGTAGATAACGCAGGACAATAAATATAAAGCTAAATAAACAATGACACAACAGATTGTTTACCCAGTTCGGTGCAACGTCACCTACGTCTGGGGGCTCTCAGCCTAGTGGAAAGGTTTCACTTATCAGTAATTCGTCAGAACATACAAGTACCTGTGATCATCCCTAGATCTATACTTTATGCTACTTATTATAGTGCAACATATCTCAGGGTTTCCCCCTGAATCCAAGACTCTGTCTTGATTCCACTCTTCGAGCAATCGCCTTGCTCTGTCGGTTCAAGTCTTCGTTGAACGTTGTGGTTGCGTGCAGTCTTCACTCACGCGATCAGCAAACCCTCAATCACCTAACTCTCAATAGTTATGGTGATACACAATATCCTTAGCACAATCTGCAACCTCTCAGCCCGCAAACCTTCACGTCTAAGAGCTTTACAAATAATTGCTAGGAAACAAATAAAGAACCACACGATTGCTAAGGGGATAGCCTAAGCTTTTATAGCAATCGAGGATGAGTACTAACCCTAAAGGGTTTCCTTTTAATCACCATCTTTCTTCTTTCCAGAATTGAAGACATTCTGGAACTTCTGGTATTTCCTAAACGCAATCGTACTTCCTGCAGAATCTGGTCTTTCCTGTTTTTCGTTGCTCAGGATGTTTGCCGAGATGTCGTCAACAATGTCACACAAGATGTCGCATATGATGCTTCGACATTCTTTATGACATTTTCTCTAGTTCCTTAAAAATAAACCAATCGCAAAAACCGTCGTAATTACAGGAAGTGAGGTAGGAGCATGAGCCATCTGAATAGGAGGTCCTCTAACTTTCGCAGCCATCAAAAGTGTTTGGTCTGAAAAGATGTCATTTTGACACATTTTTCCATAACTAATAGATTTCGGTCTTGATTAATAGCTAATTCATAAATTAATGGGAACTTGTGATGTTAGGAGAGATTTGTGGCATGTGCAGGAGAATGCGGGAAATAAGCTATAGTTTCGAGGGTCAAAACCGGGATGGCTTGAGGCTCCGGATCAAAGTCTCGAGTGGAGTCTACTTCACCTTCCTCTCGTCACACCGGACCGGTGGAGCCAACGGTGTATAGCACATAAGGGTAACTCCTGTAGAGACTTTGGACCGGAGTCTTGCGAGGAATGCTCCCCAACGGCCACACCGATGGAGACACCGAAGTGGAGGCGAGTTCGGACAACACAAAGGAATTCCGGCCTTACTCCGGACCGAAGTTGTGAACGGAAGCCAAATCTGGCAGCGCCTATATATTAGATTTGGACTTCCAATTTTGAGGGGGACTCTCTAGATTTGAATTTTGACTTCTCACAATCACTTTTTCTGCCATTTTGACTCAGGCACAACATTGGAGGACGTTGCTAGAGGCTTGGATGGAAGGATTAGAGTTTGGAGGTAGTTTTGAAGAGGGGTGGAGAGCTTTAAGATGGAGACCACATTTCTATGAGTGTTTCTTCTATATTTCTTTTGCTTAGCTTTGTTGAACTCCATTTTCCTTGTAATTTTGTGATGATGTCTCCGAATTTGATATTTGTATCCATGGTTCGGGGCTAAAAACCCTTGGCCATATATACTAAACTTTGCGATTTCACTTTTATGTTAATTTGAGGTATTAATTCTAGGTTATATGATGTGAATTGCATGATTGCTTTGTTCTTATTGTGAATTTCTTTAATTTGGCCAATTGGGGAGATTCAACTAGGTTAGTGACTCGAGTTCGAGAGAACTGAGCCTAATTGATCTAGACAACATCGAGAGTGAAAGGCTCGAGACCGTGTCAAGACACCTCCGGTAATTGCCGGTTAAATGCGGTGAAGATGAGTAATTGATCCCGAGAGGGTAAAGAGCATCTCAACATTAGGCTAGTTCCAACGCCGAGAGGCGGAGTTAGTAATTTAGCATAGACTATCTACACATCTAAATCCTAGAATTAGTAGTAAGAGTTAACAAATAGGAGTTGCAAGAGCTAGTACCCGTGGTGCCTCACTTCGAATAATATAAATCCATCTAAAATTAGTAAGGTGTGCATGATAAGCTTGTATGAGTGACTCAATCCATATCTTGTTCGTGTTGGACCATATTTATTTCCACATTCCCTCATTTACACAAACACTATATTGCGCAACATCGAAACCCTACATTAGTCTCCGTGGAGATGACCGAGTTCTTATCGGTATTTTATTGTTTGTGATCACGTACGCTTGCGTGAGGTGCTTGAGTATGATATTCTTGTACCAGACTTTTGCCCTACAGACAGTGAGGTAGGAGCAGGAACCATCTGAATCCGAGTTCCGCCAACTTCCGCCGCCATCGACGATCTGCCTACTTCCATGGATCTCCCCACCATATGGAGGGGAGAGATCCGCGTGAGGTGAGTGCGAGACATTGGCTCCAGAGAAGAGATATGAGGGGGACCAGTGGGAGACAGTTGAGCAACGGCCACTGGAGTAGAGACTTGGGTCCCCGAAGAGAAGAACCTACTCCCTGGAGTAGAGAACTGGCTTCCTCTTGGAGTGGACGCAGGGACGTCTGTACCATTTAGCGAGTGAAGCCATTTCTTAAACCCCTAACTAAAAAAGGCCCCAAAAATACACAAGTATAAGATGAATTCATAAAAAAAAATTGGATGACAACTAAAAATAAGAAGAATTTTACATTGTAATGTGGGATAGATTATACATAGTTTCTTGCCATATATGTATCTATTTTTACTCAATTAATAAAAAAAATTAGAGTATCATCTCCTTATAAAAATCAAGTTCTAATATGTATTTTCGCTTAAGGTCTCGAGAATGTTAGGGCCGCCCCTGAGTGGACAAATAGGAGGACCTAGGCCTAGAGAGAATCCAACTGAGAGACACCATCTTGAAAGGTTCGTTAATGGGGAACCGATGGAAATTTATTTATATACACGCGCGTTAGGTTATGAATCGGGTGAAAAGACCAAAACTTCCTTCGTAGTTTTTCATTTATGCTTTTATTTGATGAACAATGTAAAGTTAAGTTAGAAATATACTTTAAATGAATTGGATGAAGAACAATTGAACCTTTAAAGATTGGTTCAAATAAATTATCTTTTTTAAAAATCAAATTTGTAAAATATTTAATAATTCAAATTCAAACTACTGTAGAATATTCAAAAAATATATATTTTACTTGTAAGGTCAAGCTGCATAGAAAATGAACAACAATTGTGACCAAGAGCTTAAAGTAAGCTTTAAACCAAATTAGACTTAACTAGACAAGCGTTAGGGTTTGGAACGAGGTAAAAATACCAAAATGTCTTCAGTAGTTTTGATTTGAAATCAGGGTGGCCCCAAAAATAGACTTTTAGTTTTTTTACCCCACATTTTGGTCTTTTATTTCGAAATTATGTTAGAGTTAACTCAATAGAGCTAAGTATAGAATAGTTTGGTGAGTAAAAAATAGTATTTTAGTTCGAAATAGTGATGTGAGAATGACCACAGTAGGGTTTACTAATGTGCAATTAATACTAATCTTAATCCACCTATATTTTCTCAATTCTTTCCTCTTGGTAACATGTCTACTTCGTTGTTAAGTGACTGTGCCAGTAATTAGTGGTTTATTGGCTTTCTTGGTCTCAGAATCAAGGTTCGAGTCTCATTTGTTACCCAGAGGAGGCTATAATTATATGTAATTGTTTGTGTTTGTTTACTTTCCTATTAACCAATACAAGTTGGGCCAAGCGGTAAGGATCTCACTTAACACATGTGAAGTCTTGAGTTCAAATCACTTACCATAATGTTAGTATGCTCACACTGATAATTACAAAATAGTGTCGTTTTGTTAAATTTTTTATTTGTATCTTTAGGTTAGGGATAATTATATTGGGTCGCACTAGAATACAAGCAGGTAGTTGGCATAGAAACATTCAAACGGATCTCGCACCACACGTTTTCGTGATGAACGCACTAGATTCACTAGCGTAAGGGGTGGCAAGTCAAAGTAAATAGTGTGTCAAGTGGATGTTTAGAGTGTCATTTCAATAGGTCCGAAGGGCAGTATTGTACTTTCTATTTCTTGATTGATCTAGAGAGATAAATACCATACTATTTTTGCGAATTTCAAAATTTAAAAAATCAATTAGAACATAATTGTAGATCAAATTGTCGTGGTAGATTAACTTCATTAATGAATCATTTTGTCGGTTGTTATCAGTGTGAATGTAAAGTGTCATCTGTAACCAACCATAGTCATGTGTCATGCCAAGCCGGAATTGGTAATGGAAAGTGTCATCTGAAACCATGTCTATACCATGTGTGCCATGACAAGTAGTATCTGTAGATGAACTGCATTGATGTTTTCATTCTGTAATTGTCATGTGTCATTGTGTACATGTCATATTACTCGCACCATGTAATTAACTTCAAATTACATGGTTTATGCGCTTCAAGATATTGGTGTGGCCTCGCAACCTGGCGTGGGTGTGGAACCTTATGGTTTAATGATACTTTTATTTAAGTATTACACATACTAGATCAATAAAAGATCAATAGCTGGGAATGAGACAGTTGAGACATTAGGTACTAATTGTTTTGCAGATGAAACTATGGTCTATAAGAAATTTTTACTAAATAGTGACACATTTTACCTTGATTACACATCAATAGTTGTATGGCGATGACGATCTTTTATGATGAAAATTTTATTTCAAAATGACAGATTGGATACCGATGAAACATCAATAATATTACGGTGATTAAACGTCAATTGCTAATTTGTTTACATATCGGAGATCAATAGTTCGAATGGAACATATATATGTATGTTGACACACAATGATTTTTTCGAATGAAACCTTAAAAATATACAAAGCATCAAGTGATGAACACAATTCACTAATAATGCATAATAATCTTCAACAGTTGGATTTAAACCTTAAGTATGTTGCCAAAATCATAATTATGGAATAGTTATCATTACAGCAAGATTCAAATCTTAAACAAATAACACGAAGACCTGATTTCTCTAATTGTCACCCATGTACTCATGATCACTGACCCTCCTCTACCTGTATCAGTACATGATACCAACAATATCTCCCAATATTGCCAACAGTGATTGATACTGACTGAGAGCTCAGAAAATCTCATCCACATTTAACACTGATGGGACATTTCAGAAGGTAAACACAATTTTAATTGATAATCCATTATGTGGTGACATTTGCAAATGAGTCAATTAGTAAATTGAAAATCAAATCTTCACTGATAATTCTTTAACAATATATACTAACAGAATTAAAATGATCGATTACTATGTTGGGAAACTGGTTCAGTAATCTGGGTAATAGCAAATCAAATGATACAAAACGTTTCAATTAGTAGTATGAATCTAAAAACGATTTTGTTCATCGCTGCAAACTATAGCACAATGAAAATTTTCAAATACACTCATGTTTGACTTACTCAGCAATCTGTATAACAGTAATGAGATACACTGTCGATCAAAGCATATGAAATCATGAACGATATAATAGACAAATCATTATCAGGAACAAAATATGAAATAGAACACACATTCAATAGCCGCCATCATCTTGTTTTCAAGGTCTCCTATTTCTGATTAATTTTGGCTTTGAGTTTGAAACGAGCGTTGAATGAAACATTGAATGGATTATTTATACACATTTTTGTGATTGTCATCCCTTAATTTTAGGAACCGATTGGTTTAATACATTTTGATAAAGACTATTATAACCCCGTTGACTGATTTTATGTCATATTCAATTTGTTTCATCGCGTGTAATCCATGTCGTTGCTTTATTTTATCAGACAACTGATATTCGTTCTAAGATTTGTATAATATATGGTGTTTGTATTCTAGTTCATCCAAATTATACTTAACTTCACTTAATACTACACATTTTATGATTTGCTACACATATTATGAAAAGTATTTTCGGCCCACTTAATTATAATTTTTTTACATGACACTTTTTTCATCCAATTTCATTTCTTTTGCTGTTATTTTCTATTAAAAAATGATCAAAATACTCTCTTTGTCTTCTCCAGCTCTCTCTTTGTAACTTCCATTTTTTCCTCCTCACTCTCAGCTAATTTAACTTCACCGAGTTCGCTAACATCCTGTTCTTGGACACAATCACTCCAATTTATCTGTCCTCTTCTTTGTTATAGTACTAGCAAAGACTAGGCAACTCAAGGAGGTACATCACTTACATTTGTACAACAGCATCCTCATCAGAGCAATTCCTTACCAGCTTGGCAACCTGCAAAAGGTATACTTGGACATTGGAGGAAACTATTTGACTTTCACAGATTGGTCAACATTTCGGAGATTTCCATCCCTCACCCACCTTATCTTCTCTTACGATAAATTCATTTCCGAATTCCCATATTTCTTTCCAAATCGTAACAACTTGACCTTCCTCGATCTGTCATTGAACTAATTCACCGGACTAATACACGAATCTCTGTTTGTTCAACCTCAGAACCCTAGACTTTCCTAATCTTTTCACCAATTCATTTGATGACGTAAGCGAACCAACTAATTTGCAGACGTAGACAAAGGAGACCTAGAGGTATCACTGAAAAACCATAAAAAGGCTCAAAACAGAGCCACAAATTCGGTTATATGAGAAACACCATACCACCTTTGGAATCCTTTAAACTTGAATAGAACGTAACAGAGGACGTCGTGGAAGAATCAGAAGATGTCGACAAAATATTTCTTGAAGCTATACCTAAGAACCTCAAAATGGCCCAGAACAAAATCACAAACCTTACTCGGTTTGTCAGTGAACCAATTTAGGGACATGCTTGAGAACGAATTCTCCAAAGATGTCCAAAAGGGGTATATCTGCTTCCTGGTCTCCTTGCTAGAGTTGACACCTAGAATAACACCGGTGTCCTCTAGAAATCACTGAGAAATCACATAAGCTCATCGGGGAAGGATGCGTTTCACAAACAAAGTAAGACTTGAACCAATAATGCATTTATCTCAGTGGTTAAGGAAACAACGTTGTTTAATATTATCAAAAATCAAGAGACTAATAGGATGAAAAAAACATTCCTCTTGGATTTCAGGCGCACACCCAACCACTGAGTCAAATAGTTCATTGTTTCATACGATGCAACTTTGTAAAACACCCAATTTAGATACAAACTTAAGAACTTACATCCTCCATTGGCTAATATTAACCAATGGTTCTAATAAATCTCCTCTATTACTCATAAGGGTAATCAGGTAAAACTTTCCAATACCAAAACAAAACCATAAACGCTTTGACAAATCAAACCAATCGTCGAGAGAAGCTCCTACACAATGCACGATGCGCCTCTACAGCTCGACGCACAACGCGCCTTTCCAGCTCGACGCACATCGGCCGTCCCGGTGTCTCGATTCAACGATAGTAGCCGGTAGCATATCCAACACGATGCACACCAGTCTCTTAGTAGGTTGATTTTTGTTTTTAGTATTTGTCTTCCTTCCAAGGTGTGGTGATTTGGGTTTTTTCCAAAGTTTTAGTTTTTGCCATGTTTTTTTGTGGTTTGATGGGTTTCTTGGGGGTGATTTGTTGCTGGTGTATTTTTTGGGGGTGATTATGTTAAAGGATTTGTTTCTTCTTGCCGGATCTATCAAGTATCAACCATTTCAGTTAGCCTAATTGAAATGTGGGTTTTTTTCATAAAGATTTACACAAAATTTCAATTGTGGGGTTTGATTATTAGGTATGGATTTGGATTTATTATTATTACAATTGCTATTTATATTTATGTAAAGTGTAATTTAACATTTGTTCTTTGTTTTTTTTCTAATGAAGAGTATGAGTGGTGTTGATGTTAAATGAATCTTAATTTTTTTTAATTGTTTTGTAGGTATTTTTGTCTTTTGTATTAGATGAACTGATGTGGGTCCATTTGGAGTCCATTTCGACGCCTCTTTACCCACATTTAAGTCCATTTGGAGTCCATTTAGAGCCCCTTTTGTGCCGCTTTACGTCTTCGGTTATGTTTGGTGCCCATGTGCATGATTTAAGTGAAAAAGGGAGGAAAACCTACAGCGAACAACAAGGAGAAATGAGTGTGAGTGTAGAGAGGAGTGACGATCGTCACAGGAGACGTGATGGCCGTCACATGCACGTGATGTCAGGTGTGACAATTGTCAGACGGCCGTCACACCAATCTCCCAACTTCCAGTGAGTTGTGACGACGACGTGACGACGGATCAACCACTAGCTGAGGAGTGACGGTCGTCACATATGTATGACGATCAATGTGAAGATCGTCACATCGAATCATCACACGAAGAAAAGTTGTTGCTTTAAAACTGAATTCGACCAAACTGCAGCGAAATCCATTTTTTGACGAAAATCACCAGTTCTTGAGCAGTTCGAAACGAATTTTGAAGCTCAAATCTCCATCACCTACCATCAAAATCACAAGATAACAAGGAAACAAGGTTGGAACCGAAGCTGAAGATTGCTTGAGCCTCCTTCTATTGACAGAGATTCAGAGTTTGCCCAGACTTTTTTCACCTCTTGAGCTTTTAATTCATACCATTCTTTTTGTATTTTGCACCATGATTATGGGCTAAAACTCATAATCATGTGGACCATACTTATGAAGATTGATGTTTAAATCTTATTTATGATTAAGTTGAAGTTATGCATCTATTCTTAATGATTAAGTTGAAGTTGAAGTTATGCATCTATTCATATTAGATCTTGTTTTGTTTATACACTTGTATTGAATTAGCTACTCAATACTTGTGATTTGAGTTCGAGGCTGATTCCGGGAGGGGTTGTTAAGAACTGACTATAAGTAAGATTGAGGTGTCGGTCTCCTAGAGTCGACACCTTGGCATGAAAATCGTTGTTTGATTGTTGTGGATGATTTGTCATAATTCCTGAGAGGGTTGTTAATCCGAAATTAGGCATTATTCAATGTTGAGAGGAGGGTAAAATATTTATAACGTAGACCCTTGAATGTTGCATTGCTGAAAATAAATCTTTACTATTGGATTGGCATTGAGCCGTCGGTCTAGTACCCGAGGTTGTTAGTTAGTTGTTTTCAAAACCCAACATACTACCTTCAGTGTTACGATTACTATTGTTTGCTTGAGTGACAACTTACACACACAACACCAACATTTGAGTTATCTAGATAATCTTAAGCAATTCAAATTTAAAACATTTGAGTGAAAACCCCTATATGATCCCTATGGAAATCGACCCAGAGTCAAGTCGGTAATATTAAATTTAGTTTACGGATTAAGTTGGCGTCGTTGCCGGGGATCAAACGGTTCTTATTCAAATAAAGTGTATTTGAGTTGTTTTTATTTTTGTTTTTAATAACGATCAAAGCTTAGAATCTCGTTGTGTTTCGTGTAGGAAATTGTTAGTGTATGACCAGGTCATCTGGATCATCTCAACACGAATATAATTGGAGATAGAAGCTCTTTGCAAAAAGAACAACGTGAATAGAAAGAAAAAAGTTATAGATTAGAGGCAGCAAGAATGTGGGCATATTAGGACAAGAGAATCCGAGAGTACCACTTGGTAATGAAGTGGAAAGAGGTAGAGAAGAGAATAGGGAAGATGTCAACTTCCAACTGCAAGGAATGGTTGGAAATGCTAGACTTAACAACCAGCAGTTGAACCCGGATCTAGACTAGAATCAAGGCAACAGGGATATTGTCGGAAACCTCAACCAACCCCAAATCTCAAATTATCGACTGCAGCAAGTTCAACTCAACGGGGGAAGAAATTACAACAAACAACTCCGAAACCCGAAATGGTCATAATGGCTTGGCCGGTGGGCTTGGTCACCTTCGTATTTGAGTTTGGTTGAAGGAGAAAGAGAGGATGGAGGATTGAGAGAGGGTCAAAGGGCATGTTTTGAAATTTTAAAGTCAGACCAAGAGCATTTTTATCTTTTCACTTAAAAAATGAACATTTTCCATCCAAATATTTAACGGTTCTAGCTGAGTGTCCATTTTGAATTCTTGAGTGTGTTAGGTGTCCACTTTCGTATATGAGGTGGCTAAGTGTCTTTTAGTCATAGTTGAGTCTGGATATGTATACTTTATCCAAATACATATCTTCAACTTTTAAAATAGATTCACTGGAAAAAATCTCGCAAGGAGATCTCTCGCTCATGTATGCAAGGAAAATGCAGCAATTGTCAAATAATAAAGGAACTATTAAGTCCCAAAAATCAATCCCACAAGAAATGCAGGCCTATTGGTATGGACGATAAGGTTTTGTGATGTAAATTCGGAGTCGGACGGTAAAAATCAAGAATGATAAAGAATCTCGAACTAACAAACAAGCATACAATAACAATGTCACAAAACCAATGAATGTGTCCAAATGTCACAAATGATCAGGATATTAGGAACCCCGTGAATCTTGTGGGGCCTAGAAAATTAATCAATTTCTAGCGGGGAAGATTTTTAAATATTGCATTATAGTGACGGTCAATCCAAAATTACCCCAACGTCCACTCACAAGGCAACGAAAAAGTGCAGATGCCTACTTAAACCTGATTAGGTGACAATTAGACTCAATTACTAGTGATTGCTTCTAAACAGTCTACTAGAATTTCCTAACTTTCGGGTGAGTCCCTATATCTATTAAATCTTATCCATTAAGTGTAACCAATGTAGATGCAGCCTCTAAGTGCTCTAATCAATGTAGATTAATTGCTTATATCCTCTCTCTCTTTCTAGATTTAATCTACTTCAAGTCTACGCGGGGAGGTTAACATGTAGTTACGCATTTAGAGTCTCTAATTCATTATTTTCATGCTAAGACTTCACAATCTTTATTCATCCATCCAAATTCTAGATCTAACCACTCATTTCCATGAAATCAACAATCAAAACACAAATCATCACATATTCCATAGCAATTGTTCAAAATCAACAAATCAAACTTAATTAATTCTACAATTCATTTGACAATAAGCAAATGAAATTTATGAGCGTTTAACAATTCAAATTACCAAAACAAGAGATAATTGAATGAAATAAAGTACTCTATTAGATTAATCAAATCTTATAGAAATGTAAATAATAAAATGGGTAATTTCATATTACTACGGTCAACTTTACACTAAAATCAGGTTGCCACGACAAACTTTAAAGTTGATCAAGTGACCACGGTAGATTATTTTTATTTGTGATTTTTCGTTAAAATAGATGGAAACCATCCCAAAGGTGATCACATGACCTCTTATTTTTTAAAATACCATAATTACCCTTGAAATAAGAAAAGGAAAGGCAAAACAAAACAAAAAGGGAAAGGGAAATATTTATGAGTAATGGACGATTCATTTCCTTTTCCATGTACGGCAAGGAGAGTGTTCAACGGAGACCTAATGCAGATCATGTTCTTGGACATGGACAAGGTGCTGAGGGGCTATAGGTACCTGTGGGTGAACTATTTCTTTCATTGCATGTGTGGGCCTCTCGGTCAGAGCACGATTGCAAAACCATCAGGTTAGGGGTCAGGGAAATTAGATTAACAACAAAAGTTGAAATCAGCCACCAAAATTGCATAAGTAGTTAATAACATGTGGTTCATAAACTTTATAGGAGTTTATAACAAAAATTGAAATTTGAACCGCTATAAACGGATATGAACTTGAGTTAGAAATTTATAGCATGTGGTTTATAGAGAGACTTTTGTTATTACGATGATAGTTGGCTTATTTTTTAGTCAAGAAGGATGTCGAGCGAGTGATCAGGAAAGATGTCAAACTGAAGGATTGCATCATCTTTCTCAACATCCTGTATGTCGAAGCATTGTCTAGTTTCCTTAAAATAAAAGATTCGCCGATTGTGTTTCTGGAAAATCTCCAGATGGGTACAAGACTTTTGGGAAGTCTTGAATATGTAATGACAACTAGAAAGTTCCTGTCGTGATAGAGATTCTGCAAAGATATTCGGCGACAAGGATTTGGAAAACTAAGATCTCTAGGATTAAGGAAACCCTAATATGTTCCGGAAGTTATGTGGAAGCTGCTATAAAAACTAAGGTTCCATCCATAGTAGCAGTTGGTTCTTTTGAGAGAATATACAGAGCTCTTAGACGTGAAGGACTTGCGGGTTGGGAGGCTGTGTACTCTTCGAAGGACATTGTGTATCACTACCAGAATCGAAAGATCAAGTGTGAGTGATTGTGTTTTTGTGTGGATGCGTGATTGAAGATTCAAGCGCAACAATAAACATCGACTTGTTACATCCGAGCAAGGAGGGTGCTCGTAGAGTGGAACCAAGAAGGGGTCTTGGATTCAGGGCGAGTCCCTGAGATAGGTTTGCACTTGTAATAGTAGCATAGGGTAGTGATATGTGTGATGATCACCGATACTTGTATGTTGTGACTTATTACCTCATAGTGAAACCTTTCCACTGGTAAAGTGCCCCCAGACATAGGTGAGTTAGCACCGAACTGGGTAAACATTTTCTGTGTCATTGTTTACTGTTTTTATTTATTGTGTTATTCGTATTTGCTCTAGTTGTTAAAAACATTGTCTCGACATTGTTCTTGACATCTTGTCTGACATAAGAAATCAGAATTTCAACCTTGTTGCACTCTCTTACTATTGAAATTTAAACTACCCTTGCTCAAAGTGTGTGTATAGCTTCTATATATTAGTGGTTTGAGACATTGTGATTTGATCCAGATTGTACGAGGGGTTTTAGGTCTATAAAGATAGTGGCTTAGATTTATTATCTAAAAACTCCATTTGTTGTGCATATGTTTTGTACCATCATGAGTCTAGATCTTCCAATTCTGAGATTGTAGAAATTTCACTAGATTCTGATTGTGTCATCTACCTCCGATCAATTCCACTATGACACTTGGATGTTCTTGACCACGGCTGCACCGACATCGTATTTTCAATGCTCCGCCCCATTTGTGGATCTTTATATTGAATTTATGAGCTTCTACTTCTCACTGGCGATGTCATCTTGGTGGGAAAACCAAAGCACGGGAACTTCCATTAATATTTTAAAAAATAAAACAATTATTTTTTATGCAAGGGTAATTAAGACATTTCACTCAAAAAATTAACACTATCACTTAAATCAAATGGAGAAAAAGATCACCGTAGTAATTTGATGAGTTTTGAAGTTTACCGTGGTAATGTGATTTTTGTGTATAGTTAATAGTAGTAACGCAAAATTACCCCATTATAAAAACTTAACCTCTATTTCACCTTCTTCAAACTAGATTTTAAGTTTCTTCACTCCTAAGCCACATTCTTCTTTTCTCTCTACAGATCTCAAAAACACTCTAAATCGAAATGTCCTTCAACTAATTATACTACACATTAAAAACATAGGTAAAATTGAATTTACACAAGTCCATCAAGTTTCGATCGCGATAGACAAGGTAGAGCTACGAGTTAGTAACCCGTCTCTCAAACCACACCAAATCTGACTAAGCAACGTGGTAAAATGACAGGGCAGCAAAGCGATACTCTGAATATGTCCATCAACTCTAAAGCTCAGACTCTATTGTGCGATTAACATGACAGTGTCTCCTAAGTTTGATTGATGGAGCGCGGGAAATCGTCTTCGAAATAGACAGGGTAGCAACCCATTTCTTAGACATACAGTTGCTTCTCTCAAGTTAGGTGCTCTTGTAATCTTAAAATATAGAGAAATTCATAACATACCAAAAATAACCTACAACTAACGAATCATTAACCTAAATTCATGAATTTTCGTAACATCCTCATTGGAGAATATACTGCACAATTGTATTACATCTCTCCCTTCAACTTTCACCAGATACTAAAGTTTCAAAATGTCTAACATTTCGTGCTCTTCGCATAACACAAAAAGGTAGTTTGTAAGCATGATATTACGAGACCAGTCAAAACAAAAATTTTAAACAGAGTTAATCATCATATCCTTAGAAAGATTTGAGTTATTTCTAAAAATTTATGTTTATCTTACATATAATTACATTTTTAAAATTTTGTTTGAATCTGTAACGGAATTAAAAACATGACGAAAATAACCTAAAGGCAAAAGTAGTTTGGACGAATGAAATTACCTTTTTTTTATAAGGGAAAATTCCACTTAGGTACCCTAAACAATACAGATTTTGCACTTAACTAACCCGATTTTTCATTTTGGCTTGTGAAACACATGAACTTGCCTAACGTGTCACTTAGACGCAACAATGTTAAATTTTGGCCACGTGATCAGCACATGTGTGTTCTTTTTTATGAAAATCCCAAAATTGCCCTTATGTGTTTCTGGTTTCAATCTATGAAGAAAACTTGTTGCACTTGCTTCTGCCATTGATTCATTCAATAAAATAAAAAAGAATTTTCATTCAATAAACTAAGAAAACTTGCTTCTGCACTTGTTGCACTTGATGGCCCTGAGATTCGCTCTAAATCGTGGCTTCACGTCGTCCTTATTTCGCCCTCTCCGCCGCCTCTCCTCGACCGTCGTGCCCATGCTCCGGCCATCCATTAACGGCGACCAGCTCTCTTAATTCATTCTCCACGTGCAAAACCCTATCCACTTCATTGATGCCTTCCTTCACAATCTCTGCTTCTCTCTCTCTCTCTGTCAACCTCCTCCATCAGACCCTCCTCTGCCTTCGCCACAACTCCCAAACCGCCCTCTCCTTCTTCAACTACTCCAATTCCAATTCCAATTCCGCCCCCACCCTTTCCTTCTACAACCTCCACATCGACGTCCTCGTCAAGTCCAATCGATTCGACCAAGCCTCACAACTCGTCGAAATGGGTCCCAAAAGGATCGAACCCACATCAGAGACCTTCTCGATTCTAATTTGGGGCGACGTTGAGGAAAGAAGACGGCGATTTCTATGTGTTGGGAAGATGATTTCAACACGATTCAACGAAGAAGAAGCAGCGTCATCCTCTTTCCCAGATAGAGAAATGAAATTCTCCGAACACCAAACGCCACTCGCCATCAATTTCCACGATCTAGGCTCGGATTCGCCGGAAAATTGAGAAATCATATTGATTTTTGTGTGGGTTTTGTTGAAATCGAAGGCCAGAATAATCGTTCATGCGACGATGGCAGGCTCATGCGATGACGGCGGGCTCGTGCGACGAGGGCGGGCTCGTGCGGCGATGGCTGTGGCTTGGGCGCGAGAGATCCTGAGAGATTATTATATATATTAAAGTGTTATTGAAAAATATTCATAATTTGTTATTCATGGTTCAAAATTTTAGATTTAGCTTCTAATTGAATCACTCAAGAGGGAGGGAGGGAGGAAAAGGTTTGAAGAGAGACAAAAAGATAGAAATAGAGTGAGAATAAATGACAAGCTTTTGAAAATTTAATGGTTAGTGGAGGGTGTTTTGAACTTTTTGCTAATAACTTAACACTGTTAGGTCTAAGTGACACGTTAAGCAAATTCAGATATTTCACAAACTAAAATGACAAAAATACAAAATCTGTATTCTTCGGGATACTTAAGTGGGATTTTTCCTTTTTATAATTAACCATTTTGTGGAAGCAATTACGTGCAATTGGGGGTAAAGTATAGTAGAAAGCCCAGCCGAGGTCTTGGCCGATTGTAGGCAGGTCGAAAATGGTGGGAGTGACAAGATCAGTCCTCAAATGCGCTGGATCTGGATTCTCCAATCACTTCTCTCAGATTTTGGGTTGTCCTCTCTCCAAGCAACCCTTAAGGTCAGCCCCGTTCTCTTCATATGACACTGCAGTTTCAGTTTTAGGGTTTATTTGATTGATTTTGAATTTTGTTTCAGGGTTTGTGAGAAAACGGGCTCTCTCATCAGCGACGCCATTGGCGTCTCTTTTCCTGTCAGTCTTCTCTTTTCTTGCTCCTACTTTTCGATTTCTTCACAATCACAATTTAGCATCTTTGATGATTGTTGGTTTCATTTATAGTTGTATTGTAGGATTATGAAAATAACCTTTTACCTAATCACTACCCACCTATCAGGTCAACAAAATCATTGTAAATTTTCCTATATAATGCCATAGAAAGGGAATTGCAAGAAACCCAAAAAACACCATTACTGAAAATAAAGTATATATATCTCCTAAGTGAGTGATCCCCTCAATTGGCTTGAAACAGTATGTAAATTATCACAAGAGCACCTAATGGATGACACCTAAAACATAACTTGAATGGGCAATGAAAACATAGTGCCTAAATTACTAGATTGCATATATGGGCTACAAATAAAGTTCAGTTTTCAACAATTTGTAAGTTGGAATCGGCTTTATATCAAAACGATGCTGGTGTGTCTTTTTTGTTATAAACAGACTGTTGAAGTTGATCCCTATATAATATATTCCCAATTCTCTTTTGGGTGTGCCTAAATTTCCTTGGTTCTATCTTGCATATTGCAAAGTTACTCGGTTTTGAACCTTTACCAGTAATGCCAATATCATGATTTATAATATGCTTTATCAGCAATCATGATTCATGAGTGCTACCTTTTGATGTTGCAATACCATTCACAAAGCAGACTTGATGTATGAAACCCAACTACTTCAGCCTTCAAAACAAAGTTTACTCTTCTACTCATTTGGGCAGTTATGAAGTACCTGTTCACGATGCGTTCGGAGGGTGGTTTGGTTGATGTATCTTTTGAAGTGTGGCTTTCAGCCCACACTCCTTTTAGTCTCTTCTCTTGTCTTATCATCTCTTGTGCTCAATTTACATAGCTATTGGTGTCCCTAATATCTCTTGTTGATAAATTTTGTTTCTGATAAAAAATATCCTCTAAAGTAAGTCATATCATATGATGTAGAAGTAACTGGTTTATAATCGAGTGGAAACAGATTTACTTTCATTTCATATCAGTATCATACCATGATATTATGCAAATAATAATATGGCTTACCTGGTGTGGGATCTGGGTTGGAATGGAAGGACATTTAAATTAGAAATCAACACAAAAAATGTAAAAGTAAGATGGATATACTATTACTTTTGTTTCTTTCGCACCCACAAATGGCTCATAGAGATGAATAATAAGAATTGGATTTTAATAACACGAGCACGGGCATGCGAATACTATGTACTTGAGCCCATAGTTTAATCATGATCCATATTTTTGTTGATGTCTAGTAGTATCTCTCCCCATAATTATGATGAATCATGGTATACATCCAATGATTGAACTTGGTTTGGGTTCTCCCACCCCGGGATCCCCTTTGGTATTTCTGTATTTATTATATTGCTGATAAAAAAAATTTAATGATGGGAAACTTTTGTCTAAGGATGTCTTTGATACAAAGAAAAAGTGTGTAGATGCAGTAGAATTGAATAGTAGTAGATAATTTTAATCTCTCATTTCATATATGGATCCATGCATTTGCTAGGTTAAAGATGGGATCCCTTGCCTGGTGCCAACAGACGGTAAGATACTCGATACTGATGACATGGGCAAAACCTGATAATGCTGCCAGTTGATCTGCAGCACACAACAAATCAAGATTGGATGTGTATTCTGCAAGCTGAAGGGTGAGGATTCTTGTGTTGTAGCTGAAGCTATAGTCAGTGGGTTTGTTGAATCTCGTACCAGAATCGTCTCAATTGATTATACTGGTTTCTAAGTGTGATAAACAAATTATTATTTGTTAATCTCAAAATGGAATAGCAGGCATCAGCTTTTTTATATTAAATTTGACGAAGATGAGTATTTAGATATGTATATTTTATGTCTTCAATCCACAGGGCATATACAACATTTGTCTCAGTTGTATGTTCTGTAAGGCCTGTGAGGATACAATAAATTTATATGCAGAATCTGATAATCTGTCAGGTTTCTTAGTAAAGGTACATTTTCAGTTTCCCCTAATAAATAATTAGGGAAGCATGGGGTTAAGGTGTTGAGTACATTATAGATGACCTCCCATCCATAATACTAATTGTAATACATGAATTAGTTATGTATAAAAGTTGGGTGAAGAGTAACGTTCAGCTTAGGTGCAACTGCTCATATGTTGAAAACTCCAAATCATGTCTCCATTTTTTAACTACACTTGAAAACCAAGCAAAACATTTAAATGCTCATGCCCTCTCCCTATCTGCCTTGTTAAATATCATATGGAACTGCAAATGTTAATCAAGTAGAAAATGGTTGTGAAGAAGTTGGTTCTGTTACTCTACAGCTTCCTTGATCCGAGACCATGGCAGGTGAATGCGATTGGTGATCACGAGCTCTGCTGCGTTTGTCTGTCGGAGCTGAAAGAGGGGGGAGATGGCATGTGCACGCTTCCTTGCAGGCATCGGTTTCACGAGGTATGTATCGAGAGGTGGTTCAACGTGTGCCGGAAGACTTGTCCGGTGTGCAGGTTTTCCATGGCAGAGAAAAGAGAAGAGTTGACTGAGGAGATGGTCATATGGTTCTCTTCATTCCATGTAGCTGGCTTCTAGTTCTGACTAACATGTCATCTTGCTTCCTTGTGGCAGCAAGATCATGACATTTGAACAAACTAAGGATCAAAACTGGTAGCCATTCAGGTGAGAGTAAGATAAAACTGTGAATATTTCATAATAGTGTGTTTCTCCAGTTTCTGTTTGCGGTTTGTTACCGAAGATAAAAGATGAACAAAAACTAGTCAACTCGTTATCACTCATATCAAATGAAATGCAAATGTATTTACTTGGCGCTCCAAGTGAATGTTACATCACTCTTTAGGTATATTAAAGTATTAAGGAACAATTGGTGCTCATGAAAGACACTGTCTTCGTAAAAGGATTGGATGGAAATAGGTGTAAAGAAGAGTTGGCAGGGGTTGTTGAAACGCATGCTCCATCGGATTTCTTGGTACCATCGCCGCCATTTTCCCCGCTCTCGTCGGAAGAAGCTCTTGGCGCCTTCCAACCGTTCACTGTCCCCTTCTGAGCCTCCGGATCCCCCTCCTTAACGGATAATTTATGCGGTCTAACTCACTTTGACCGAGACGCAAGAGATAAGAAAATTCTTGGGTTTCACTTCTGAGGTCAGGGACGTGGACTTGGTTCGAACATTCCAGTAGTTCGAGGCGGAAAATACAGCAGCACGATTCCAAGAGGTCTCTTAGACTTATGTTCTTAGTTCAACTATGTTTTTCATTTTCACTGTATAGTTTCTAAAGTTTCTTTTTCTCATCTTAAGAATTGACTCATTTTCTAACACATGAATAAAATGCTCATAAACATCAACAACAAAATGGCATAAATATCAACAAAAAGGAATACACTCATACATGGATGAAGAAAATAATAAAATGTACTTTAAACCATAACATCTCTTATAAGAAAATGATCTGACTCTGTTAATGACAAAATTTTGTACATCTTCGTGCAAAATATATTTGATTTTATAAAAATAACAAAATTTTCCTAAATTTTTTTAAAAAATTTATACTTTAGATTTTCATTAATTTTTTTTTAATTTTAGGGATATTTTTTTCTTTTTAAAAATTTCAGTATTTGAATAAATATAATTGTTATATTTATTTCGTAGTATTATGTTATATATCTTCAAGTTATTTCATATGTGTTACGTTCAATATTTCGATAAATATAATTTTATCATCATATTATTTATTTTTAGTTTATTAAGTAATTTAATTAAATTTTTTATGAATATTAAATATACTAGAATAAATAATTTTAATTTATGAAATAATTTAAAATATTTTTTTGATGAAATAAATTATTTGAATCTATTTTATTACTAGGATATTAAAAAGTTGTGTTTTGCATGACAATTGAAGTCATTTTTAAGAACTTGAGTTATAGTTTGATAAAACTTGACATTTCAAAAGTAGGGAAAATGGTAAAATGATGATCTATACTATGATATTAGTAAGTAAGGGTGAACATGGGGTGAACATGGGCTGGGTTGGACAGTTCATGACTTATTTTTGGGCTCAACTCGAACTCAGCGGTTGACCATATGTCATTCATGGCACATGAAGAGTGTTGTCCGCTGGATAAATGGGCGGGTTGAGCTTGGACGGGTTCCGGGTTAGTCCAGCCCGTCCATAACATTAAAAAAATATATTATACACAAAAACTGATTGCAAAAATAAATTATGTACACAAAATCATATTACAAAATTAATACTTCAATATCAAAAAAAACAGACTGTCAATAATATTTAGAGCAGTTTATATGGAAATTGTGTTTTTTAAACTTGTTTCCTAAAAAAACTTAAAATGTCCCTTTCAAAATTAGTATGTGTTTCGTCATTTAGTTAGTTAGTTAGTTAAGTTCATTAAGCCGGGTTAGGCCGGGTTGGTCCGAACACCCCACTTCATGTCCGCAACCCGGCTTGTGATAACTATATGGTGCCCGTTCCCGGCCTGAGTCACTCCAGGTTGGAATTATGAGCGGACGGGTTGGTCCGGGCCACGGGTTGGGCCGAGTTGTCCGGACATTTATGCTCACCCTTATTAGTAAGAGAGGGTTGTGTGTTTTGTAAATGGCAAAAGGTTACTGTGAACTTTGCACTTTTGTGAAAAATATGTGTGTTCTTATAACAATGACAAAATTGCACCTGAAATGAAGATGAAAATAATTTAAAATATAGCTATTAGCTTTACATCATTTTAACTAATAAAATAAATTATACAAATTTAAGTTAGAAGATAAAAAGTTTAAAATTATTATTTTATTTCCTTAAATGAAAAGGGATTATTCTTGTTCACTACAGTGTGGTATAACACTTTTTCACGTCACTACAGAGTATTATTTTATGAGTCATTTCAATATGAAAATGTTTCATTAAGAGTCACCGTGGCTAATATAGATAAATCTGATGTAAAATATCCATAGTTACCCATCTTTAACCATTTTTAGTTAATTCATTAATTAATTTTTCGATTTGTAGTGGATTGGAGAATAACCGAAATTGTTTCAAAATATGGTCGGTTCGACATGCTCAATTCTAGTTCGTGTGGCTCAATTTAGTCCAACTCCCCCTATCGACGAAAAATTGTGTCGTCAAAGCTATGAATGGTGGGGGAGACGATTTCGCAGTGAGGGGAGGAGGTTACTCTAAGATTGATCTAGGTTTTGGACAATTGCCGGCGCAAATTTTGGGGGTGGAAGGTGGAGTCGAACCCAGTTCTGGGTTTTGGATAGAGGAGTCGAACCAAGATTGATGGTAGCCGGCACGATTTTTCATCAACGGTCGATGAGGGAGTCGGACTCGGACCACTCCTCTTCCTTCTCCGACAAGCCTCCCTCTGTCGTGCCGCCGTACAGGGCCGCATGACTAGATATAGGCTTCATGTCTAAATTAAAAAAAATCAACCAAAAATTAGTAAAAATGTCCAAAAAGACATAATCATTGGCAATATGAGTTTCCTGATATGGCCGTAAGCGAGCTCATCAGAAGAAACATCCAAAATCAGAAGTTGTAATCAAGATTGAAAGGGATATGTCAGAGGTTTGAGAGTTTTTCCGATTTGGCCTCAGGCGAATTCATCTCGTCCGTGACGCTTGAGACCAGCGCCAGCGATTCAAATCACGATGGTTTCTGGACGAAAGATCAACAGTGACGCTCTGGGTGGGTTCTCGGGGTGTTCTAGGTCAGAACTGGCAATGACCGCCGAAAATCTACAAATCTAAGCCGAAGTTGAGCCCGTGGTCACCGTTCCTGGAGGCGAGAGTTGATCAGAAGTTTTTGGAGACCGAACACGTCGCTGGTAGCCTCCGTGAGCTTGCAGGAAAGCAAGACCCAAAACGAAGATTGAGTATTTTTATATTTTAATTTTAATACAAGAGAAGTTTGAGTATTTTTTAGAAAAAAATGATCTTATTCCGTCGGTGACTCATACAAATAATTCTCGTATTGAAATGACTCTTAAATTTGTATACCGTAGTGATGTAAAAAAGTGTTATACCAATACCACACCGCAGTAAACTTGAATTATCCCAATAAAAATAATCCTCAATTTAAAAGTAATTTTGTTATTTTTGTACCAAAATTCAAAATTCATAACACTATTATGATGTTAACAAATTACACATCGTTCTTTTGTAAAAGTGTTACACATAGTTCTTTTGTAAAAGTGCTAAAGTGTACAGATCATATTTTCCTAAAATTATTAAATAATTCCACACTTCTCCTCAAGTACCCACAATTTTGATTTAACTCTCCTTGATTAAAAGATGTTTTCTTTGCACCCACTCAAGTTATTAAAAATTTCACCCAATTAACTTTTATAAAACTTATGATATACATCTGTTATGTAAAAAGTTAAAAAAAATATTTTTCAAATATATTTAAAAAATAAAGAATAAAAAGACTTATTTTAATACAAAAAATATTTTTTTAAAAATACATAATTTTAAAATCAGTTATATATATATCATAAAAATATTTTTTTAATATATAAATTAAAATAAATTTTTTATATTTAAATCATAAAAGTTTTATTAAAAACAAGTTTAAAATAATTTATTACAAAATATTTTTAATATATGTATATTTCCATTATTTTCAAAAAGTTAGTAGAAAAGGATAACATAAAATTTATAAAATTTAAGGAGGGTATCTAACACAACCGAGGTCAGTGAAAAACATTTACAAAGTAATTTTCATGAGTTGATTGATAGTTGTTGCATGATTGAGTCGTTGAAAGTGGATGCTTTGAAGATTGTGGGTAATTTGTTTGAGTGTTGAGAATTTCACCAACTTAACATCTGTTTTCTATCTAAGCCCAATTTGAACTTGCATAGTCATAACACCTGTACCTAAATTTGAACAAAATACTTCTTTATTATTTGACAACGAGCGGCTAAGTGAAAATGTGTATTTTGAAAGGGGGATATTTAATATTTTTCCCAAATTATTAAATATAATTTCAAAGAATTTGGACAAGAGTTGCTCTTCCAATTCAAGCACGTGCATTTCCCAATCCTTACTAGTCCCCAAAAGTACACACACGTGTCATCCTCATCACAAGTGCCCACAAACATAGTCTTGCTAAATCAAGGTGTCCCACAACTTTGTAACATCTAAAACCCCATAAATAAGAGGGCACCCATAAAAGGCACAAACTTGAAACCCCATTTGCATACACATGTCTTTGTCCATTTCCATGAATAGCAAAAATAAAGTCAAGCAAAGAATAGTTCCGAAATTGGCCTAGCTAGCTGCATGAGAATGGGAAAAAACACAAGAACAAAATGATATTTTGTTGATATAATAAAGAGGCTTCATTAAGACAGAAACATGGATGGATATGGATTGGTGGAGACCATTACAATTACATAAAGAAAAGGCAACGACTTTACAGAAAAGCAAATAATGGATTGTCAAAATGGAGCAGTTGAAGTCCTCTTGAGGCTGTGCTTTCTGGGGAGCTGAGCTGCTGCTGCTGCTGCTGCTACACACAACTGTCCATTTTCACAAAATGGTTGTTAACAAATTATTATAATAACTGGGTTTCAACAAATATGAAGATAAATAAAATGGGTGGATTGTTTGTTACCTGTTGTTGCTGTTTTCTGAGTATTGCGTTCTCTTCCAACAAGTGTGCAACTTCCAGCTCCAGCTCGTTTGTGTAAGCCTGCTTCCTAGCCCTGGATCGGGCGGCGGATTCTCTGTTCTTGATCATGCGCTTGTGTCGCCTGTCGCCGTCCCTTTTCCGGACAAAATGGAACTCCGGGACGGAATTGAGGCTGAGGACGGTGGAATGATGAGAGGAAGGAGGAGGGTCCTTGGAAGTGGCGAGGAAGTCTTGGAGGATCATGGAAGCAGAGGAAGAGGGATGGCTTGTGAGGGAGGCAAGGTTGATGTCATTCCAGACCTCTTCCATGCTTCTTGGGGTTGAAGAGGATTGCAACATTGGAGATCTAAGTTGAGGGTTTTGGAGCCTCAGTACTCTCATCTCTGCTGTCTTTTAAATTAACCTTTTAAGAGAGAGAGACAGAGCTACTGTGTCAAACACACTGCTTACATCTCTCTATTATCCATTGGTTATTATCTTTATATTTTAATTATATAATAATACTTTGCAAAATGCATTTGGTTTTTTTTAGTTGTTTGAATGTTCGCCCTGATCTCGAGTTTGTTTGTGTTGTTTCTTGTTTAGTGTGGGTAGTGATTAGTTAGTTTCCCGTGTTGAGAGTGTGTTTGTTTCATGTGTTGGGAGATATGTTTTGTGCATCACTCGATCTAAAATTATTTAAGCCTAGGCATAATTACATATAGATCCGTAAAAACTTTGAGTGAGTTGGACCGAGGAGCGAGCCCTCATGGTGCTTGCAAGTGCTCCGTGTAAGTGTATTGGAATACAACATTGGTTTGCTTTAAAAGAAAATGGACGGGCATGGAGTAGAATGTGTGTCACCTACCGTCCTTTCGACAATCGGAAGGAATTGGAACTCAACCCAAATATCATATATTTCCTAACCCAATACAACCCACAACTAAGCAGTCTAAGCACATCATGAGCTCGGTTTGTGGAGTAAATAAACATTAGAGTTTATAAACCTCCATAAGTAATAACAAGTTTACGGTGTGAGATTGTTTCACAGAGAATCCGCTAACACAGACATGGCTTGTTCTTCAACGTCGATTTTCTTCAGTGGACGAATCTAAACAGCCCATTCCTTACGATGTGGCTCGCTCTTAAAAGGTCTTTTAAATTAACCTTTTAAGAGAGAGAGGCAGAGCTACTGTGTCAAACACACTGCTTACATCTCTCTATTATCCATTGGTTATTATCTTTATATTTTAATCATATAATAATACTTTGCAAAATGCATTTGGTTTTTTTTTAGTTGTTTGAATGTTCGCCCTGATCTCGAGTTTGTTTGTGTTGTTTTATGTTTAGTGTGGGTAGTGATTAGTTAGTTTCCCGTGTTGAGAGTGTGTGTTTGTTTCATGTGTTGGGAGATATGTTTTGTGCATCACTCGATCTAAAATTATTTAAGCCTAGGCATAATTACATATAGATCCGTAAAAACTTTGAGTGAGTTGGACCGAGGAGCGAGCCCTCATGGTGCTTGCAAGTGCTCCGTGTAAGTGTATTGGAATACAACATTGGTTTGCTTTAAAAGAAAATGGACGGGCAGGGAGTAGAATGTGTGTCACCTACCGTCCTTTCGACAACCGGAAGGAATTGGAACTCAACCCAAATATCATATATTTCCTAACCCAATACAACCCACAACTAAGCAGTCTAAGCACATCCTGAGCTCGGTTTGTGGAGTAAATAAACATTAGAGTTTATAAACCTCCATAAGTAATAACAAGTTTACGGTGTGAGATTGTTTCACAGAGAATCCGCTAACACAGACATGGCTTGTTCTTCAACGTCGATTTTCTTCAGTGGACGAATCTAAACAGCCCATTCCTTACGATGTGGCTCGCTCTAGTTCACACACGTAGATTGCGCCAACTCCAACTTTCTCTTTGCTCGCATTAAACGCGAGTCATTCACTCTGTTCTCCACCCTTTTCTCTTAAAATCTACCAATCAGTGAATGCCTCCTTTATTGTCAATCCTTTTTCTCGCACTCTCTCTACATACTCTAATATCAACTACTCGTAGATTCATGTAAAAAGTTACTGTTGAGAATAGATATGATGAAAGCCTTCTCATGCCACTATAAATCAAGTAATGATGTAGAGAAGACTCTAGTAGATCGATTTCTCCACTGGATATTTCCGCTTCAATCATAAGGCTTAGGGAAGGAAAAAGTCGACAACAATATGTCTGCAAATAGGGTAAGTTTGATTTACTGTTTTCTTTAAAAAAAATTTATTTGGTTTTGGGTATCTGATTTGGGGGTTTCTAGTGCGGTCTCTTCTTCATCAGACATGTCTGTAGGGAGTTGGCGGAGTTGACTGGGGCTAGGAGTAGTATTTTCAGCTTTTTTTTTCTTCATTTTTTGAAGGGAAAATTCTACTTAGCTACCCTGCAGTTTACCACTTTTTCACTTACCTACCCCACCTTTTCATTTTAGCTTCTAAACCCCCTGAAGTTTACCACTTTTTCACTTACCCACCTATCTTTTCATTTTAGCTTATAAACCCCCTAAACTTTACAAAATTGACACTTCAGGCTACGACATCAAAATTATAGAGGAAGATGGGTCACGCGTTGATCACGAGTAGGGATGACAACATGGCGGATTTGGGGCGAATTTGGCAATCCCCGTCCCCATTAGAATCAGATCAGGGATTCCCCGTTTCTAATAGGGACGGGGATTCTCCGTCGGATTCGGGGATTCCAAATTCTCCGTTTCCAACCCAAAAAAATGTTAAAACATATTTATTTTAAATAAAATTTGTATTAAAATTAAACATGTATTATGAAATATTATTGATATTATTTTAACCCCAGCGAACGTCATCTTCTCTCCTCACCAAACTCTCAACGAACCGCACACATTTAATCGATTATCATAAGGGCAATCATGAGATTTTTTGTTGTTGTAAGTATAGCCCGCTCGTGATTAGGGATGACAATATTCCCCGTCCCCGACGGAAAACTCCAAATTCGAACGGAAACGGGGCGGGGAATCCCCGAATCCGGATGGAAACGGGGTTGGGACGGGAAGAGGTATCCCCGATCCGCTCCGCCCCGATATATTAAAAATACATTTTTTAAATTAAAAAATATATTTTAAAATGCATGTTTAATGAAAAATAATATTATTTTTGTTAAAATAATATCAATAATATTTCATAATACATGTTTAATGAAAAATAAAATATTTTAAGTATATATTTTATTAAAATAATAATTTTTAATACAAATTTTATTAAAAATAAATATGTTTTAATATTTTTTTGGGTTGGAAACAGAGAATTGGGAATCCCCGAATCCGACGGGAAATCCTCGTCCCTATTAGAAATGGGGAATCCCCGATCTGATTCTAATGGGGACGGGGATTGCCAAATTCGCCCCAAATCCGTCATGTTGTCATCCCTACTCGTGATCAACGCGTGACCTATCTTCCTCTATAATTTTGATATCGTAGCCTGAAATGCCAATTTTGTAAAGTTTAGGGGGTTTATAAGCTAAAATGAAAAGATGGGTGGGTAAGTGAAAAAGTGGTAAACTTCAGGGGGTTTAGAAGTTAAAATGAAAAGCTGGGGTATGTAAGTGAAAAAGTTGTAAACTTCAGGGGGTTTAGAAGCTAAAATGAAAAGCTGGGGTAGATAAGTGAAAAAGTGATAAACTACAGGGTAGCTAAGTGGAATTTTCCTTTTTTGAATTATGGTTATTTGTAGGTGTGAGAATGGGTGATTATGTGTGTTTGAGAAAGTTAAGCTTGAATTTGATGGTGATTGTGCATTTAGAAACATGATTTATGATACTAATTGGCTTGATACAATTTTTCATTTGTTCGATACTAAAATTTAAGAGATATGATTCTTTTTGAAATTACGGTTATGAATTGTTATTATTTTTAAGGTAAATTCTACATGACCCTCCTTAACTATACGTGTGTCTCACATGCTAAACAAAGAAAAATGATTTTGTACTTTTTTTCTATTTTCTTTTACAAAACAAAGAATAAAAAAAATATTTTAGTACTAATTTTTTATTTAAAACAATTATTTATAAAAATTAATAAATAAAAAAAACGATGATTTAAAATAAAAAAAAATTATAATTTTTTTTTATAATTTTTTTTACTATTAACAAAATTTTATTCTTTATTTTGTACAACTAGAAAATTAGAAAAAAAAAGTTCAAAATCATTTTTATTTATTTATTTTAATTTTTCGGATACAAGAGTATTTTCGTCATTTCACAAAAAATTTAACAGAATTTTGAAAAAAGTCAACAAAGAAGGTAAAGTGGGATTTTTGGATAGTTAAGGCACCTAACACTTTGATACCTTATCATTTTTTCTCTCATTTTTTAGTACTTAGTATGAGACATTTGTCTTAACTTTTGTTAATAATTTTTTTGCAATGACCAAACTACCCCTTGTTACATTCAAAATTTCAAAAGTATAACATTGATACCCTTTTTTCTTCTCTTTCTCCTACTCCTTTTATCCTTGTCCGGCTTGCAATGTTGGACCTCGAGCTCTCCGAATCTTCCTCCTCCATGACCTGGTCCTCTTTGTCGGGAAAGGACGGGAAAAAACCTCATTCGTACATTGTGGATCTACTGGGTTCTTGCCATATGTGAGGCTTAGGAGTATAGGCATCATAGCAAGGGTTTGAATTAAAGAGTGAGAGGTTGAAGGGTGAGAGACCGAACCCACCTCACCGAGACTATACCGATCTTAACGCAGCGAGTCCGCGTGAGTAAACGTGGTTGAAAATCACCACACAAGTTTCAATCCAGAAACTTAGAACAAACTCAAAAATTTGAAAGAAAAGTAGTTTATTATGATAAAAGTTGTTCCTACAATGATGCCAAAAGGCTTCTTATACAGTACTAGCTCAACCTAAACCTAAATAAAAAAGGAAAAATCCTAAATAACCTAAAACCTAATCCAAAAAAGAGATTAACACCAAAGCCTAATGAACACCAAAACCTAATTAGAGTAGGATATACTAAAATATATTTAAAATTCGTAATTTATTAAACCCTAAATTTAAAAGACTTGTTTGGGCCCTTACAAGTTGTTTTCACGGTCCCAAACTCATCATATTTGAAATAGCTTCGTCTGGGCCTCTTACGGGCATGATTTCGAGCCCATATGCAAAAGTTATGACTACTTGGAGTTGAGATGCTTGCTTGGACTTCTTTATTTGATTTCTCGGGTTTATTCTTGCCGTTACTTGTCTCTGATCGACCCATAAAATCCTCAAATACTCGCCCCTCATCATTCTCTTCCACCTGAAAAAAACTCGTCCTCGAGTTTTCTTAGTGCGGTGGTTTGAGATTTGAACGAGATTGGTAAAAAAAATTGTCTTTATGTGATCTACTAGGATCGTTCAACTTGCACAAAAATATCAAAACTTGATCCTACAGTTCAAAAACCCGATTTCTGCGATATTTATCTGCACCTTCTTTATACTTTGTCCTGCCGTCATCCCCAATTCTCTTACATGAATCAAAGGATACAAGTTTGTATGATGTTGGAACATTATGATCTTTAAAGTCTTCTACCATGATCTCACGATGAGTTTCCATATGTATATCTTCATGCACACATGTATTTCCTTCCTTAGCATCAATGCCCTCGCCTATATACTTGGAATTGATCGAGTCCATAACTTTGGCAGCACATACATTGATTTGAGCTCTTTCATCTTTTTCTTCATTGACACTCCTCTCTGTTGGTGCCATAATTTTTTCTGCATACTTGTGAATGGTTTCTTTGGCGCGGTGACATCGTTGATGTCGTTGTAACAAGATTTGCTCATAATTTGGTCGAAGAAATTCATCTTTTAACATTATTTTCAACTGCTCCCAAGTTCGGATAGGTGGTTTTCCTTCTTGATACCTTATGTGAAGCAAATCATCCCACCAATCAGATACTCCTCACTTAATCTGCTTGCTACTAGTTTCACTATCTCTTCTTGTAGAGTATCCATATACTTAAAGAAATTATCAACCTTTGAAATCCACAAAATAATTTCATCATCACTAAAATTTACATTAAGATACGGGATAATCATACCTTTATTCTTGTAATAACTAGCTCGTTTTGCATGTTTGTTTTCTTTCAGCACTATATCATCCTCATCGATATCATAATCATAGACTGGTTGTCTATAACTATTTTGTATAATAATAGGTGTGTCGACAAGTTCGCCTCGAGCACTTTCCACCCTTGGTCGTACTCTATCGTCACCACTATTTTCCTTGGCATCTACTCCCAAAGAAGTAATTTGATTAACATTATCATCAAGACGCCAATCTGAACGCCAGAGCTTGTAATCAAAATTCTGTCTTGGAGGTCTCAATGCCGCCCCATCGAGCCGGTATATCGGTTCTCAAGACTTCCATACTTTGATCTTCGTCAATAGCATGACCGCTTCCTAAACTGCTGTTAGCCACCATCAGATTAGAGAGTTAACCTCCTCTGATACCACCTGACGCAGCGAGTCCGCGTGAGTAAACGTGGTTGAAAATCACCACACAAGTTTCAATCCAGAAACTTAGAACAAACTCAAAAGTTTGAAAGAAAAGTAGTTTATTATGATAAAAGTTGTTCCTACAATGATGCCAAAAGGCTTCTTATACAGTACTAGCTCAACCTAAACCTAAATAAAAAAGGAAAAATCCTAAATAACCCAAAACCTAATCCAAAAAGGAGATTAACACCAAAACCTAATTAGAGTAGGATATACTAAAATATATTTAAAATTCGTAATTTATTAAACCCTAAGTTTAAAAGACTTGTTTGGGCCCTTACAAGTTGTTTTCACGGTCCCAAACTCATCATATTTGAAATAGCTTCGTCTGGGCCTCTTACGGGCATGATTTTGAGTCCATATGCAAAAGTTATGACTACTTGGAGTTGAGATGCTTGCTTGAACTTCTTTATTTGATTTCTCGGGTTTATTCTTGCCGTTACTTGTCTCTGTCCGACCCATAAAATCCTCAAAATACTCGCCCCTCATCAGATCTGGAAAATTCTCTTTTAAGAATCCACATCCTAGGTCTAGTGGCCACCGATTTTTAAGGATGGCAAAAGAATACATCTCCAATGGATATCCACGAATCCGATCCAATATGAACAGATATACCCAAAGGCGAACGGATATGGATACGGATATAGATATTTTCACAGGATATTTCATCGGATACGAATAGACCTATATCCTACCCGTATCATACTCGTACCCGTAGTATTAAAAATCAAAGTAATAATTCCATACGTACCCATAATCCCGTATAAGTATATTTCGGAATCGAAAAGGAAAATAACAATTAATATTACAAAACGTAGTCTTTCATATATATACTTTCTTTATTCTTTAATATTTATTGTGGTCTTCTCAAATAAGAGAATAGACGGAGTCTGTACTCTTTATTACTAGCCTCAACTATAAAATGTCCTATACTTACGTTTCTTTAATTTTAGGTTTTCAAAATTTTCAATTCAATCAATTTATTCAAAGTTCCATTGTAGACTCACATAGGCACAATCGCAAACAAGAACCTTAGAAGCACAATCGCTACCCAAAGGCACATTGGGTGCGGTTATTTCGGCCGTCTACCACCGGCCGTCAACCAACCTTCCGGCGTCGACCTCATTTCGTCCCGACTCCCTCGGTGCCGCCTTTAGCCCGTCCCAATTCCTTCAAGCACGATTGCATGAAAGACTTTATCATGTTTGTATTATTTTAATTTTTAATTAATCATATATATACTTTCGGGTACGGATAATAAAATTTATCCATATCCTCCGTATATTGAACGGATCGGATACCCGATAATTGAACGGATATGGATACCCGCTCAAGTGAGCGGATATGAGTACGGATAAGGCCATACCCAATTCATATCCTATCCATTGTTATCCCTACCGATTTTCCACCACTGTCAAGTTCGGCCAACATCGCTTTTCGAACCGAAAACGTTGCCACCGAACTCCAATTTCGTCGTTGTGAGCTTGCCGGAGAACACACCACTCCATTTCTTTGATTTTTGAATTTTGTTTGTTATGTATCAGCCAATGGTAGTTTAAGTATTTCATGTATTGTAGGTAGTAACGTCTAAGCACAAGACCCATTTTTGTAGGTATTTCAGGTATCGTAGGTAGTAAACTGCCAATTTCCCTTTTTATTATTAATTCGCTTCTAGATTTAACAATACATATCGTTGCACTGAAACGATAATCTCCCTTTTTTACTTGGTGCATGTTGGATGGTGAGTTGTGATGGTGACGAACGAACTTTATTGTGATCACTAGGTGATAAATATTGCCTTATTTTTGTATAATATTTTATAGGGATAATAACACTTTGATACACTTAACTATAGTGAAATGACATTTTCATACCCTAACTATTTTTTTTCTCTTTTTTAGACCTTAGCAATTTTTTTGTGATAACCTACATCTAGAATGTCTAAAAGACCTAAACTACCCTTGGTGTAAAAAACTATAAATTAAGTTGGTTCAATTTTTTTTAGCTCTGATTCAATTTGATTTGTACTTAAGATGCAAATACAATTATGCCCGAAAATATAAAATAAAATTTGAATCATTTCAAATATGGTTTGATAAACCATATTGGACTAGTTTTATTTTAATTTCTTAAATCAGGAGTATTTTAGTCATTTTAACATAGATTGTCACAAAAAGTTTGTTAAGTACCTAAAAAAGAGACAAAATAGTTAGGGTATGAAAATGTCATTTCTCTATAGTTAAGTGTAATAAAGTGTCATTATCCCTATTTTATATGCTCAAAAAAGTTGTAATTTGTGATTCAAGTTTTTGGAGCAAATTTATATTGTTGTTAAAGTTCACTTCAATTTCAATTCTCTTGAAATTTCAAGATTTTTGGTTAATCATTCAAACAAGAAATCGAATTTTAACCATATTGCGACTATTTCAGTGACCTCCGAAGGAAAAGCGAAGAAGAAGAGGCGGGGACGGAGGTAGAGGCGGTGGAGAAATTTTATTTATTTATTTTCTCTTCTATTATAACTTCTAAAATAATTATAAACGTCAATCTTAACCGTTAATTTGTGGCAAGTACCGAAAACTCACAATTAATCATTTTAATCATTTTCTTGCTAGATTACCCGCATAAAAATGTGTGAAACTATTTATCATCTTAAGCAAATATATTGAGTTTTTAGTTGAATAAGACTTTTTCAACTAACCAATGAATCATCTCAAGATTGTTCCACTTGTAAACGGTTGAATTTCTAAATTATATAAGTATTATTGACGAATACTTTTTATAAGAATTATAATAGAAGATTCCTTTGGGGAATAATAGAAAATAAACCAAACTAGAAAATATATTATTAATAGAAAACTTAATTTAATTAACCATTCTAATAATCCTCTTACGCACAAGCCATAAAACACGATAAAGAATTATTATGGAAGTAAGAATCTATGTTGAACAACGATAGTGAAAAAATCTTCAATCGCCCCGATTTAACGGACACGATGACATGTGATTTTTAAAAAAAATCACCAAAACATTCAAGCAATTATGTCACATAATGACGGTGTGGCACCACGTTGCAGCAACGGTATTAGGTGATTTTAAGATTAATCATTAAACTTTTCAAGCAACTGCGTCATATAATGATGGTGCGGCAACTACGTTGCATATCCATGGTGCAAATGTGATTTTGAAGAAGAATCACCAAACTTCTCATAAAAATACGTGGCGCGAAACAATTTCAAGCAACTATGCGGTGCAAACCAAACAACTACGTCGCTGGACGACGGTGTGTAAATAAGCTAAACTAGCGGAGCATAAAAAACGTGGTGGCGCGTGGCTACACTTACCAGCGGTGAGGACATAAAACTACAAGATACGCGTAGATATGAAATGAAAGGGATAACTTCCTGTTTTCCGGCGGTGGCGCGTGAGCTTTAACCACTGGTCGGGATGATATGAAATTCTTGTGGCAAGCCGATCAGACCTCTCTTCGTGAAGTAACAAAGGTTTTGGCAGAAACGGAGTTCCAGACTATGGTCGAAGGAACAAGCAACACCAAAAGGGCATTTTTTCGTCAGATAGGAGCTTATGGCCGGATGAATATTGAAAACTGCTGATGTCAACAACAGTTTTGCGAACAATATTTTTGAATAGTCACCGCCGAACAGTGATCGATGAACAGTAATTTCGTGAACACTATCGTATGAAGAAAACTAGAACTATATTTCCTTGCCTTGCCCACTCGCTAAAAAATAATTAGCAAGAGTGTGCAAATCCCACACGGTTAGAATCGAATCTAACCAGTCTCTGATACCATATTCGAGGACCAACCCAACTAAAAGTTTTGACTTCTAGTTGAATGACCAATTAATGTTTTATTCTCTAACACTCGCCCTCACGGAAAAGCCCGGTTTTAGATTTGGACGTGCACTTTTTAGAAGAGAAGATTGAGGAGCCCATTAGGAGTTAGAGAATTTTTTTTTAAAAAGAAATTTGAGACTTAATGAGAATAACATATTTATGGAGTCCCAATTAAAGTTATTATAACCTTTTTAACAAGTATACAAGAAAAAATTAAATATAAATAAAAATTTCATGTCTTAGGATTCGAGCTCGTGTCTGCAAGATACTATTTATAATACTACTGTTGGGGAGATTTGGGCCTTACCTAGGATTACCACCCAAGGAAAGCTCACATCCTTTGACCTAAAAGACTAGCTTGACAAATCTAAGATCTAATGTGTATATAAACTCTCCTTATACCTTGTAATCTTCTGATATGAGACTTCAAACTCTCGTGTGGACATAACAATCCCCCCCTCCACATTGAGGCTCATCATATTAGGTTGGCTCCTCCTAAGCTCATACTTTATTTGGTCTACTCAATTTCACAAGGGTCATTTTCATCTTATCTGAGGCTCATCATGAGAGAACCCGATCATTATCCTATTCTTACAAGCCATAGGAGAACACTCGACACAGTTAACCAGGAGAGTTTATCGAACCAAGGTTGTTGCTACGTTCAGTATTGGCAGATTTTTTAAGCACAAGATAAGATGTGAGTTAACATATCGCAACATATGTAGTATGACATTATGTGCGCAGAATTAGTCAAGTACCGCAGTGTTCCTGTTTAGATAGAGAACACCAGCGCGCGTGAGTCTTAGGCAACGACTAAATAAGACAATCTCCAGCTAGCATCAAGACACGTCAGCAAGGCCTGTAGGCGGTAACGCCGACTTCCCAAACTTGCCAAGGACGGAAAGGGTTTGGATTTCCTAATCGGTATTGGAAACCGATTAGGTTACACAAGTTGCTATAAAAGCAGGTGCTTTAGCCCTTAGCAACTGGTCCGTTTTTACGTCCTTTCATGTGCTAAGTATTCAGAGCCCGTGACTGTGTAAGACTAGCGGATCAGAGACTGTTTTATTTAGAAGAACATTGTCGATCACAAACATCAACTCGCAAGGATTTGAATGTTTGTGATTTGAAGGTATTTGTTCGTGATTGAAGTCTCACGAAGAAGATTGTCGAAGACAACGCAACCGCGCATAGGCTTGCTCGAAGGATGGAATTGAGAGGATCTCAAAGATAGGGGGAGAGGCCCTTGGTTGAGGTTGTTCACGGTGAGATCTATAGTAGCTTAGGACAATAGCTTGTGTGATAGCTAGTTGATGCTTGAAGTAGTACTATTGACTACCAGATAGTGAAAATCTTTCCATTGGCATAGTGCCCCCAGACGTAGGTGCGGAGTCACCGAACTGGATAAACGTATTGTGTGTCTTCTATTTATTGTTCCGTTATTTACTTATCTGTGATCAGACAAGTTGTCGAACAAATTGTCACAACATTGTGTTCGATATCTTGTCCCTGCAACAACTTAGAATTTCAATTGGTATCAGAGGAAGCACTTTATTTCTTAGGTGAGATTCTGCAAATATTCTGAGTAAGCTAAGATGGAGTGAAAGGTAGGAGGATCAATCAATCGACCCACCCGTACTCGACGGAACAAATTATGGATATTGGAAAGCACGCATTTGTGTCTTCATGAAGTCCCTGGACAACAAGACCTAGAAGACAGTAATCAATGGTTGGGAAGAGCCCCAATACTCTAACGGATCTGGCAGCATTACGGGCCCTAAACCCGAAAAGGTGTGGAGCCTCGCTGAAGACGAAGCTGCCCTAGAAAACTCCCGAGAACTAAACGTGATATTCAATGGAGTTGACAAAAACGTCTTCAGACTCATCAACACATGCACTAGTGCAAAAATAGCCTGGGATACCCTTGCCGTAGCATATGAAGGAACCTCTAAGGTACGAGGGCAAAAACTACAATATCTCACTACGAACTTCAAAGCTCTCACCATGAACGAGGATGAAACAATAGTTGAGTTCAATGTTCAAATTCAAGATCTAGCAAATGAATCCTACTCGTTTGGAAAACTTATGAATGATGAGGATCTGGTAAGAAAAACCCTAAGGGCTCTAAGCCCCAGATTCAAGATGAAGATCACTGCCATAGAAGAAGTGCATGATCTAAAAATCTTGAAATTTGATGAGCTTATGGGATCCCTAATGACCTACGAGCTTTCTCTTCCTAGTTTGGAAAATAAAACACAAAGGCATAACTTTTAAGAGCTCAACTCAAGGAAAAAAGGAGCATATATTCTTTGACTCAGACATCGAAGTAGATGAAGCAATAGCCATGTTGGCCAAAAACTACAACCGAGTTATGCGAAGGTTCAACCAGATGGCAGGAAAGAATCTCTCTCGAGATGTCAAAAACAAGCCTCCACAAAGGTTCCAGTCTCCCAAAGAAGGCCGACAAGAACGACAAGGAAAAGAAGTAGGAGTTTAGTGCTTCGAGTGTGAAGGTTATGGACATGTACAGAGAGAATGTCCCAACTTCCTCAAGAAACAGAATAAAAGGTTCACAACCTCATTATCTGATGAAAAGGAAGGCATCGATAAAGAGCAGACAAGTAATTATGTAGCCTTTACTGCCTCCACATCCATTAGAATCTCAAAGAAACTTGTCTCGGACGATAAACTATCTGATGAGACTCTCAACAATACCTACAATGAGTAGTATGTTAAGTGGCTCGAAGACTCCGAGGTATTGGAGAAACAAAATACAACCATTCTCGCTCCCAATGAAGATAAGACGAGACTTCTAGAAACCATCATCGACCTAAAAAGAGAAGTTGCACGCCTGAACGGAGAACTGGAGCTCATGACTAAGTCAGTCAAGATGATGAATTCAAGCACTGACACTTTGGATCAAATCTTCTCCATTGGAAAGCCATCAAAGAACATGGAAGGTCTTGGTTACTCAAGAAAAGGCTCAACCTCCAAGACTGTTTTCGTCCCCCAAAAGGCTATGAACGACATGTCACAGACATCTGACAACAGTCACTCACAAAAGAAACACCATCATGACAGCTCAAAGAAGAATAGAAACAACTGGATCTGTCATCACTGTGGACAAAGAGGTCATATACGACCGTTTTGCTATCACCTCTATGGAAAAAGCTCGGTAAAACTAAGGACGTCTACCAAGAAAAACCTCGACAAGAATGGCGAGTAAAAGAGGTACAATATCGAGCTAATATTGCGTATACATCTTTAAAGGCTTCTACGAACAACGATTGGTATTTTGATAGTGGTTCATCTCGTCATATGACTGGTAGTCGCTCATTCTTGACTACCATAACACCATGCTCAAATTTCTATGTTACTTTTGGTGATGGTGTAAAAGCCAAAGTCCTGGGAAAAGAAAAGCTAAACTTTCCTAACTTACCTTGTCTAAAAGAACTGTTACTGGTAGAAGGGCTTACAAGGAACTTGATCAGCATTAGTCAACTCTGTGATCTTGATCTTTGTGTCAACTTCAATGTCGACTAGTGTGTGGTACTTGACCAGCAAAAGGAAGAATTAATGAAAGGTCTCAAGTCACAAGACAATTGCTATATATGGTCTCCAAACTCAGCCCATGTACCAGACAAATGCTTTCTGTCTAAAGCACAAGAGACAAAAATCTGGCATCAAAAGCCTGGACACATCACCCTGAGGAGCATGCAGAAAATCCTTTCTGAACAAGCTGTTATTGGAGTCCCGGATCTAAAGATCGTCGAAGGCAAGATCTGCGGGGAATGGCAGATAAGCAAACAAGTCAAGACGTACACAAGAAAGTACAACATCTTACCACTACTCGAGTTCTAGAACTTTTACATGTTAACCTGATGGGACTAATGCAAGTTGAAAGCCTTGGAGGAAAGAGATATATCTTTGTATGTGTCGATGACTTCTCAAGGTACACCTGGGTAGACTTTGTTCGCAAAAAATCAGATACCTTCTCCGTCTTTGAATTCTTATGTCGAAGAGTTCAACGAGAAAAAGGAGAAAAAATTGGCAAGATTGTCAGGTTAAGAAGTGACCATGGACGTGAGTTCGAGAACACCACCTTTGCCAACTTTTGTAATGAAGAAGGAATAATCCATGAATTTTCTACCCCATCACTCAATAGAATGAAGTAGTGGAAAGGAAGAATCACACTCTTCAAGAAATGGCTCGGGTCATGATGCTAGCCAAAGACATTGCTCAACACTTCTGGCTGAAGCTCTAAACACAGCATGTCATATTCACAATAGGGTCACCTTCCGACCATGCATGACAGTTACTCCTTATGAGATTTAGAGGGGAAGGAAGCCTAACGTGAAGTACTTCCATGTCTTTGGCTCAGTGTGCTATATCCTTGCTGATCGAGAGCCACGTCGCAAGCTTGATCCTAAAAGGGATGAAGAGATCTTTCTTGGATACTCTAGAAATAGTCGTGCTTTTCAGGTATTCAACAAACGAACCAAAACCATGATGGAGTCCATAAACGTAGTAATTGATGATGACATCCCTGAACAATCGAACAATGACGATGAAGAGATCCTGACTGCTCCAGATGTCAGACCAGATGTCAGTGACAATGTATGTAATTTAGAGACTGATGAAGAAAACGATGTTGGTCGTAACAGAGAGAGTTCTCCAACAACTCCACAAAGTGTCCCTTCCAGAAGAGTCCAGAAGATTCACCCAGCTCAGGATATAATTAGTGATATAAACGAATGAGTTCGAACCCGAAGTAAGACTCCTGTAAATTACCTGGACATGATAAGCAACATGTGCTTTGTCTCCAAGATAGAGCCCAAGAATGTGCAAGAAGTCGTAAAAGATGAGTATTGGGTATGTGCCATGCAAGAGGAGCTAGTACAGTTCGAGAGAACCGAAGTATGGAAACTGGTACCCAAGCCTAACGATGTCAATATCATCGGGACAAAATGGATCTTCAAGATCAAATTTGATGACAAAGGGAACATCACCAGAAACAAGGCAAGACTTGTGGCACAAGGGTACACACAAGTATAAGGAGTAGATTCTGATGAGACATTTACTCTAGTTGCCAGATTTGAAGCCATCAGGTTGCTGTTAAGCATTGCTTGCCATCTAAGATTCAAACTCTACCAGATGGATGTAAAAAGCGACTTCCTGAACGGATACTTAACCGAAGAAGTCTATGTCACTCAAAAAAAGGGGTTTAAAGATCACAGCTTTCGCCATCATGTCTATCCGCTCAAGAACGCTCTCTACGGTCTCAAACAAGCACTTCGAGCCTGGTATGAACGTCTAACCCAGTTGCTAGTAAAGAATGGCTAGACGCGAGGGGGAGTTGACAAAACTTTGTTTGTTAAGAAAGAAGGAAAGAATATCATGATCGCCCAGATTTATGTAGACGACATTGTGTTTGGAGGAATGTTGGACAAGATGATGCAACAATTTTTCCAACATATGCAGTCAGAATTTGAGATGAGCATGGTTGGCGAACTGACCTACTTTCTAGGCTTTCAGATCAAGCAAATGAATAATGGCATCTTCATCTCTTAAAGCAAGTATGCCAAAAACATTGTAAGAAAGTTCGGTCTAGAGAAAGCATCTCACAAAAGAACACCAATCGCTACCCACACGAAGATTAGTAGAGACGATCAAGGAGAAATTGTGGACCAAAGTCTCTACAGAAGCATCGTTGGTAGTCTCTTGTATCTCACTGCAAGCCGACCAGACATAGCATTCTCTGTGGGAATCTGTGCACGCTACTAAACAAATCCTAAACTAAGCCATCTAGTCCAAGCCAAGAGGATCATCAGATATATATCAGGGACAACTGATCTAGGTCTGTTATATTCTTTCGACACGTCCTCTACTCTAGTTGGATACTGCGATGCTGACTGGGCCGATAACTTATCGGATCGACAAAGCACTTCAGGTGGATGCTTTTATCTCGGAAACAATATGGTTTCATGGTTCAGCAAGAAACAAAACTGCATCGCCTTATCCACAGCTGAATCTGAATACATTGCCGCTAGAAGTAGCTGCACTCAACTCCTCTAGATGAAACAGATGCTTGCTGAGTATAATGTCGGACAATATGTCATGGCATTATTTTGCGACAACATTAGCGCAATTAATATCTCAAAGAATCCTGTCCAGCACAGAAAAACCAAGCATATAGATATCAGACATCACTTCATCAGAGAGCTTGTGGAAGACAAGATTATCAAACTAGAGTACATTTCGACTGAGAAACAGCTAGCAGACATTTTTACCAAGGCACTTGATACAAATCGGTTTGAAAGTCTAAGGTCCTCCCTTGCACTGTGTTGTTTGGAATAAGAAAATGAATACACTAGAGAGAAGAGTTTATTTATTTATTTTTTTCTCTCTCTCTCTCTCTTTAAAAGGATCATTAAGGGTCCACAAAATCAAATCCGGGCCCACATTATCCAAAGCCCGTTATCAGTTTTGACGGTTGACAAAGGCGAAGTAGAATCAAAAAGAAGAAACAAAATCTTCTGTTTTGGAAAAAAGATACGTAACATGTTCATATACCTAGGCGACTCAGCGCGAAAATAAAGGAAAATGAATCATTAAGGTGCGACTATTCACTATTCTCACGCCACCTGCTCCATTATCTCGAAAAACTAGAGTTTCCTCAACTACAAACTCTAATGTTTTGAGAGCTTATGCAACCATTCCAAATCTATCGAAAGCTTCTGCAACCATGGTGAGAATTAAGCATGTCGCGAAGAAAAACAAGACTCCGAGAACGACTCACAATCAACATGGGGTGCAGATGCGTGGAGCAGAATTTCCTGAAGACAATCCTTAATCACAACGTTCAAAACCATTATCTGCACCATTGCATGTCTAGGAGGGAGAAAGTGACAAAGAAATTCCTCCTCTCAGAAGGAGATCAGGTAACCCTAAAACTTCATCTAAGACTTCGATTTCAACCCCTGAGGGATCTTCACCAGAGCAACCCACGGAGCAGAACACCCCAACGTCTCCAACCATCTCAGAAAAATCTGTGGAGGACATTGATGGAGATGCGTCAGAAGAGTCACCAAGTGAAGACAATGTCCCTCTTAATAAATTAAGGCCCAAGAAAACTATAGAGGTGACACCTGATAGGAAAGGAAAAAAGAAAAGCCTCAGAGAAGAGTGAAGCACCTGCGCCAACATCTGGCAGAAACAAGAAGAAGAAAACTGTCGACTTGGAGGAGCCAGACGAAGAAGAGGGTCTGAACATTCTCAGTACCAAGAAAAGGCTGAGGCTGCCAAAAGACGTTCTTGACGTACCCATCGACAATGTTCCGTTTCACTGCATTGAAGGCGCTAGCAGATGGAAGTATGTGTGCAGTCGCACAATTTACCCAGAAAAGAAACTATCTGCTGATGCTAAAGAAATGAAAGTCATCATAGAGCTTCTTCAAAGTGCACAGCTCATGAAAACTATCTCTGGTGTCGGCCCATACTATCTGGCTCTAGTGCGTGAGTTCTTTGTGAATCTCTTCGAAGCATACAACAATCCAGCCAGTCCTGAATTCAGATGTATGTAAGAAGGAACTGCTTCGACTTCTCTGCCAAAGCAATCAACATCTACCTAGGAAGAGAAGTGTTCTATAAAGCTCAGCACAGTCCATCCATGGACCGTATTGCACAAGAAGTCACTGGAGGCAGAAAGAAAGCATGGCCAGCAAAAAGGGATCATTTCTTCCTCATAACTCACATCCAAATATTCCATTCTCTATCGAATCGGCATGGCGAACTGGGCACCTTCTTCTCATGGGTCAAGCATTCGGCCAGATCTAGCTAGGCTAATCTACCAAATAGGTATGGACTCTTTTCTTGCTTCGGGTCTTTTATTATAGAACATCTCTTTAGACATGCGGGTTCCTATGCCATCAAGCTACCCATCAGCTTCCCATCCCTTATATGTGGCATGATGATCCAACAATGTCTGAACATTGTTCGAAAAAATGATCTTGTTGGAAAGAAGCCTTTGGAGCTTCACATAAGCCCAAAACTGTTCGAAGGGAAACATGTTAAGGATGTTCCACGACCTTCTGGAAAAACCTATGAAGCCGGAAGCAGCTCCAAAGTACCAGGGTTTATCAGAGATAGGACTGTACATGAGCTCAAGGAAGGTATTGCTGATTTGGAGAATTCCATTGCCACTCTTTCAAGCCGCAAGGCTACCTTTGAACAACTCCTCCATGACTTGCTGGCTTCTCCGACAGAAGGTCCCAATGCTGAAGAAGAAGATGCTTGCTCCTCCTCCTCCTGAAATCTATCTAGGTTCCCTATGTTTCTGAAAAACTCATTGATTCTGCACAACACTTAAATCCCCAAGGTTTTTCCGGGTTAACTTTTTGGTTTGTAAGGATTTTTTTTGCCTCGGGTTTAGAGGTTGAATATTTGCCTCGTGTTTAGAGGCTGGATATTTTCTTTTGCTTTATTTTCTCTAGGCTTACCCTTTACCATTTTTGAGGCAATTAGGGGGAGATGATTTGAACCTACATGGTCAACCTAGGGTCATCAAATAATGGTGACCTGTAACAGTGTTTGGTTTGGTCTATAACATGTGTAACTACATATTCGAGACTTGTTTCATCTGTCACCTTTTACGTGTGTAACTACATGTTAAAGTAGTGTTGGCTAAAACATGTTTTACAACATGTTCAGCTGACTTTGTGACTTAAGGAACGACATGATTAGAACATGCGTAACAAACAAATTACAACTTGTCGGTACATCATTGATTGAAACATGTGTCACAAACATGTTGCAACATGATGAACACTCCTTACCACAAAGTGACAGAAGACGAAGTCTTGCACTATGAACCTTGTTGATAAAAGACGAGAAGACTCAACAAGAAGACGTGATCTGTTGCAGTACACAGAAGTCATACATGAAGATTGACAACGGCTGAAGAAGAGCGTCCTAGACTGGAGATAAAACCCGACTAAGAACAGAAGACGCATGATCAAGATGTGCTTGCCTAAAATATTGCCAAATGGGGAGATTGTTTTTATGTTCAGTATTGGCAGATTTTTTAAGCACAAGATAAGATGCCAGTCAACATATCGCAACATATGTAGTATGACATTATGTGCGCAGAATTAGTCAAGTACCGCAACATTCCTGTTTAGAAAGAGAACACCAGCGCGCGTGAGTCTTAGGCAACGACTAAATAAGGCAATCTCCAGCTACCATCAAGACACGTCAGCAAGGCCTATAGGAGGTAACGCCGACTTGGCAAACTTGCTAAGGACGGCAAGGGTTTGGATTTCCTAATCTGTATTGGAAACCGATTAGGCTACACGAGTTGATATAAAAGCAGGTGCTTTACCCTTTAGCAACTGGTCGGTTTTTACGTCCTTTCCTGTGCTAAATATTCAGAGCTCGTGACCGTGTAAGACTAGCGGATTAGAGACTGTTTTATTTAGAAGGATATTGTCTATCACAAACATCAACTCGCAAGGATTTGAGTGTTTGTGATTTGAAGGTATTTGTTCGTGATTGAAGTCTCACGAAGAAGATTGTCGAAGACAACGCAACCGAGCATAAGCTTGCTCGAAGAGTGGAATTGAGAAGATCTCAAAGACAGGGGGAGAGGACCTTGGTCGAGGTTGTTCACGGTGAGATCTATAGTAGCTTAGGATAATAGCTTGTGTGATAGCTAGTTGATGCTTGAAGTTGTACTGTTGACTACCAGATAGTGAAAATCTTTCAACTGGCAGAGTGCCCCCAGACGTAGGTGCAGAGTCACCGAACTAGGTAAACATATTGTGTGTCTTCTATTTATTGTTCTATTAGTTACTTATCTATAATCAGACAAGTTGTCAAACAAATTGTCACAACATTATGTTCGACATCTTGTCCGTGCAACAACTCAGAGTTTCAAAGGCTATGATCTCAAGTCAGAGCTGAAGCAATAATTTTATATGTACTTTGATGAAATAATATCTACTCTAGACAAATATTATCATAAACCAAACTAGGAGCATAATATTAATAGAAAACCCTAATATATTTCTGCCATCTATTTGTCTAGAGTAAATTACAACATGAGGTTTCTTTATACAAGGAACATTAAATATACTTTTTTATATGCAATAGGAGGTTTCTTTATATAGGGAACAATATGAAATAAACCAAAATATGAAACATAATATTAATAGGAAAACATAATTTAATGAACTATTCTAACACAGACAATGCCGAATGTAGAGATTATTCAAACGGGGGAATCAATCCATATTAAAAAATTAAATTTCTTTTAACTGAAGAAAACTTAATCATTTATTTTCATATAACTATTTTCCAACACTAGATCTAACATGATGCCGAGGTGTTTGTTGAACTCTACAACATGAAAATTCTCAATTTTAAATAAATAAATGTAATAAATTATAATAAGCAAAGCATAAAAATTAATTGAGTAATTAATTTAATTACTAAAATAACCAGTAAAAACAAATGATAAAGTTAAATAAAGTGAGCTTAAAATTAAATAACCAGAAAACACATTGCTTATAATTATTAGGATCTAAAGGTTCATGTGTAAATACCGGGTAGAATTTTATATTAACGATTCCTAAACTCATTGGCCAAGGGGGCGGATGCGACTTTTCTGTATAATGTGTACAGAAGGATGGTCGTTAGAGTATGGATGACAATGAGGCGGGTTGGGGCGAATTTTATGATCCCATCCTCTTTACGTTTTTCACGGAGACGGCAATTCCTCATTCCCCATCATCGACCAAAATAGTGTTATATATCGAGCCAGGGTGCAGGGATACCTCCCCTTCCCCATCTCAAACGGGATATCGGGTTCCGTTGAGAATCAGGAATGTACTATCCCTACGTTAGAGTATTATTATTACATTGTAAGTATGTGAATTCATACAATAATTTGAAGGGTTAATTACACTTTACTACAACTAAAGTGGCACGTTTTACATTTTACTATGTGAAATTCTGATTCCTAGCCGAGTCAAGAAGTCGAACACAAAGTCGTAACTTGTGTATCGACTACTTGCCTAAATTGCAGACCGTAGTTTAAATAATAACCAAGCAATAAGAACGACACCAGAGATGATTACCCAGTTCGGTGCAACGTCACCTACGTCTGGGGGCACTTTGCCAGTGGAAAGGTTTTCACTATATGGTAGTCAATAGTACAACTTCAAGCACCAACTAGCTATCACACAAGCTATTGTCCTAAGCTACTATAGATCTCACCGTGAACAACCTCGACCAAGGTCCTCTCCCCCTGTCTTTGAGATCCTCTCAATTCCACCCTTCGAGCAAGCGCCTATGCTCGATGTCGTAGTCTTCTTTGACGGATTTGTGAATCTTCAATCACGAACACAAGAACCCTAACCGATCAAACACTCAATCTTCGCGACTTGATGTTTAATCAGAGCAAAGCCGTTCTAGCAAACTAATCAGCCTCTCAACACGCCAATGGTGCACGGTTAAGAGCTCTGAGAAATTTAGCGAATTATAGAACAAGAACGGATGAGCTGCTAATGGGAAGCCCAAGCTTTTTATAGCAGCCCTCACATTCCTAATCTTTCTCGGATTAGGAATAGGAAGTCTCAGACTTCCTAAACAAATTAGGCAAGCAGAGTTGCCGCCTTTGCTGACGTGTTAGTGACAGCTGGAAGTCGCCTGGCCTGTTGACGTCATTCTCTTGCGCTCCAAGTCTTTCAGTTGTTGTGACGTCATTCTTCTTTTGCTTCAAACGACTCTAAATAGGAAAGCTTCAGACCTTTCCTAATCTGGAGCGTAGTGAGTCGCTCCACATGTCGTGTAACATGTTGCACTGACTTCTTACTTTTGCGCTAAAAAATTATGCCAACTCTAAACGTAGCAACACTATGATAACAATAAAAAGTTTAAAATCAGATCGATTAGTTGTGTGGAAGATTTGAATGAAATTTTTTTATTTTTCTTAAAATGACCAAAACGACTTTGGGACTAGACCGGGTGTGACTTTACTGAAGCGTGTTTGAATTGAATTGAAGTGATTTAATTGAATTGAAACACGTTTGGTTCAAATTCACGGCGTTCATCGTCTTTTTCGTAGATATTTTGGGCTTTGCTTGCCGGGGTCTTTGTCAACGGCGAGCTCCCCTCCGGGTCATCGCTCCAAGCCGGACATACTCAGGCCACGCGTCCCCGTCGAGTCCTTCGACTCTGCCGACTCCGTCAAGTCATCCCCTTTCACAACTCCTGCCTCGTCGTCGTTGTGGAAGGGGGAGGACTTGACATTGTACAATTACATAAATCTACATCATTATTTGAAACTATATTTCTATCACTTGAAAATTAAATGTTGCGGGGAGCCCAACGACATGAATTATGTCAACAGCTATGAAAATCAACAAGTCAAGTGCCATGTTGTTGGTACAAAGCAGTGACGGTGGAGAAGAAGAAGCGCAAGGACAATTGCAATTCAACAGTTGTTCGTCTCGTGTGTTGTCATCGGGCAGATTGCCAAAGAATAAGAACTGGGGGACACGTGTTTTTGTATTGTCCAATGTGTACATTTTGCTGCTAACAACATTCACAATTTTATATTTTCCTATGTTATTGTTTGAACCCTTTTGATTTTTACGGTCACTCTCACCACCAACCGCTTATTTTTCTAATCTTGGTCTCCAATATTCTTAGTTCTTGTCTTTGCATTATATTCTTTAGGGATAATTTCAGGTGGCTACATTTAGATATAACTGTTTTTCAGGTAGGTGTATCTAGAATTTTTTTTTCACCTGACTATACCTAAAATGTGCAAAATTTTCACTTTGCATTTTCCGTCTAATTCTATTATTTTTTAATTTTTTTTCATGTAAAATTACAAAAATTCCCTTAAGGTGAAATAAGTTATTATAATTGAATTGAAAATACTAAAATGCCCTCACCTATTCATCTAACTTTCAAATATGTGCCACTACATATTATCTCTTTTGTCTTTGTCACTCCCTCACCGGCCACACTCGCGTAACCGTCGGAGGATGGGAGGTCGGAGGGAGGGTCGAGATGGTCGAAGGATCTGGGTCGAGGTTGAGATCGATGCGGTCGGAGAAGCTGATGGGAGGTCGGAGGGATGGTCGAGGTGGTCGGAGGAGTTGGGTCGAGGTCAAGATGATCGGAGGAGCTGTGTGGAGGTCGGAGGAAGGACGTGGTGGTCGGAGGAGTTGGGCGGAGGTCGAGGTCGAGGTGGTTGGAGGTGCTGGGTGGAGGTCGGAGGAAAGGACGAGGTGGTCGGAGGAGCTGGGCGGAGGTCGAGGTCGAGGTGGGCGGTGGTCGAAGGAGCTGGGCGGAGGTCAAGGTCGAGGTGGTCGGAGGAGTTGGGTGGAGGTCGAGGTTGAGGCAGTCGTCGTCCCTCCTCCATTTCGGACGATTACTCCACCGCGAACTCCACAATCTTTCGGCTCTGGTTCCCGTCAGCTCCGGTGAGCTCTCCGCCGCAAGTCTCTGGCATCTCCCCAGCTCCACCACTCCACACTCCTCTCCTCAAACGGCCATACACACTCCTCTCCTCCGACGGCTCCACGGTCGCTGCCTCGCAACTCTGACACACATCGTCACAAAACTCATCGAGTCGACCCTCTCTAGCATCGGAGGGGATTTTCCGGCGAGTGTGGCCGGTGAGGGAGTGGCAGAGACAAATGAGAGAAGATGGAGTGACATATATTTGAAAATTAGATGAATAGGTGAGGGCATTTTAAACTTTTCAATTTAATTATAATAACTCATTTAACCTTAAGGACATTTTAGTCATTTCACATGAAAATAACGTTAAAAACTAACAGATTTGGATGGAAAATGTAAAGTGAAAATTTTGCACATTTTAGGTGCAGTCAGGTGAAAAAAAAAATTACGTGCACCCACCTGAAAAACAACAATATCTAAATGTAGCCACCTAAAATTATCCATGTTCTTTACTTCAATCTTCTCATACAACGACTCAAGTCTTTTAAATTGCAAGAGTTTCTCTTCAGCTCGAAAGTCGAAAATAAGTCGAAAATGTTATTTATTTGGTCAAACATGTTAGATAATCTAATAATTGAAGTAGAAGACTGTTTGTACTTATTTAAATTGTTAAATTTAAGATTTATCTCTGTTATTCGTATATAATTAATAAAATTAGAATGGTGTGTTTAAGACGGGTTCTCGTACTAAACATGAAAATAATATCATCATAATCGGTCAACTTAGTCGTCCCTTCGAATACAAAAGTTGAGGGATATATCATAGGGAAAATGTCAACTGACTACCCCTAAAATTGACACATTTGCACCTGACTACCCCTAAAATTTTTTTTAACATTGTGAGTACCCTAAAATTTCAAAATTGTCATCGTTAGTACCCAAAGCCATTTCCGTCCATTTTTTTCAAAAATCTGTTAACTTTTGAGGTGAAAAGACCAAAATGCCCCTTTAAGTGGTTTAAATTTTCAAATCATACCCTTCTTCTTTCTCCATTGCTCTTCCTCCATTGCTCTTCCTCCCTCTATCTTTTCCTCTCTCTCCTCCTTCTCTCACCCCTCTTTATTTTTGTATCAGGATTTAGGGCAACAAATAGAAGGATTGAAGAAGACAAACATCGCCTCCTTATCAATTTGTCCGATTCCTTTCAAACCAAATTGCTACCTTAAATCTATATTGAAGATGTTGTGACTATGATTTGTTGTTGCTTCTCATAAGAAGCTAAGGTTTCAATTTTTCATTATTGGGTTTTCTTTTCATCTGTTATGGGGTTATTTGATTTCATTTGCCCTCTTTTGTTTGATCAATTTTATTGCAAGATTGTTAGTATTGAATTTTTCTATTTTGGGTTTCCTCTAGATCTAAGTTGTTATTAGTCCTTGATTTACAGTGGGGTTTTTTTGCTCACTCTTTTTTTTTTTGATTTTGATAAATTTGCTTCTTTTGTTGGTATGTTTTGCACTAAAATGATTTGTGAAGTACTTGATGTGTAAAATCAAATTCATAAATGTTGGAGGAAATCTTTCATTTGTAGTTATCTTTTTTGTGTGTGGACTCTTGAATATACATTGACATGGTGATGGGTTTTATTGGTGGGTCTACAGATTTGTGGGTTTTATTGACATCCTGATTACATCTGCTAATGAGTATGGTTTGATGGTTGCCACAGTTATTTTCACAAAAATATACAGAGAAGAGAGGGAGAGGATGTGAGAGAGAAGGGGAGAAAGAAGAAGGGTATGATTTGAAAATTTAAAACACTGACAGGGGCATTTTGGTCTTTTCACCTCAAAAGTTAACAGATTTTTGAAAAAAATGGACGGAAATGGCTTTGGGTACTAACGGTGACAATTTTGAAATTTTAGGGTACCCACAATGTTAAAAAAAAATTTAGGAGTAGTCAGGTGCAAATGTGTCAATTTTAGGGGTAGTCAGCTAACATTTTCCCTATATCATATATTACTCCACGTGATATTGTTCTCATTTCTCAAACTCTAGTTATATATATGGGTGGCAAGAACTATACTCTACCACCTAACATGTTAAATACAAATTCATAATTGATGGATACTAAAAATAAATTAGGAATAACATTACATAAATCGTGTTTCATATATATTTTTCTCTTGTAGCTACACCTAGTTTTAATTTATTTGTAAGGGGAGAATATTTTAAACTCAATATTGTACTATACATTTTGTTTTCATTCAAGTTAATACCATAAGTTTTTCTTTTTTCTTTTCTCCTTCTTCCTCCTCCACCTTACTCATCCTGCTTAATTGCCGGTAGCCTAGTGATGCCAATAACCTTTTCTCAAATCGTCCCTAAAAGCCTTGCTACTGCACCAAGTAGACATGATTTTCTCTACCTAACAATTGAAGTCATGATAAATAATTTTCTTTTTATCAACGAAAAGAAATAAATATTAGTGATGAAACCAACTAAGGCTTTCAAGCGAGAAACAAAAGTCAGCCAATTACATCAATAACAAGAAAAAAGAAAAGAGAAAAGAGACAACAAAATTAAGAAAGAGAAAAAACAACAAGAAAACGGATTCAAGAATCCCAATTCATTGCCTCCATTTCTTCGAGAATCGAGATCATCTGAGATTCGGAAATGTCGCACGTGATGCCCATAGATTTGCAAATATCCCATGTTCGAGAAACATTAACCCGATAATCAAGAGGGTCATGATTGTGAGATACAAGAGGATCCGAGGATCTCCATCTCATGCGCCTCCGAGAACGAGAGCGGATTTTTTTCAGCCTGCCCTTCTATTTTTTATCATAGAAACCAAAGGAATATTCAAGTCACTAGCATCCGAAGAACTATCTGAAAAATCACAATTGTCTTGGACTGGCGGAGATGGAATGGGCCCATTAGTATTTGTCGAGCCCACTAAAAGAAGGGGCCCATTAGGGTTGTCTAGAGGATAAGATTTTGGGTTGTTGGAGCCATTAATCGTCATACTCAATGAAGAGGCTGCACAATTCCCCAATGCGTGCTCGTGCCCGTCGGTAGAGGAAAACGAGGCAGTGGAGATCGAGAGGCCAGACATGCCTCCTGCAGAGAACGAGGAGTCGCAAGGGACCGTCGAGGAAACCGGTGGAGCAATGACCAGCGGTGACACAGACCGTCGAACACCCACCTCGACGGGAGCAACTTCGGGCGCGACTCCAAAAGAAAACGGGGAGTCGCCAGACACCTTCACACTGCCCGGAGCGACCACGACCGGCGAAGAGGCTGACCGGTGAGTGCCTTTCACTCCGGCCGGCGATGGATCATACTGTAGCTTGCCGTCCTCGAGGTCCTGCCCAGAATCATCGGAAGAAACCTGATTCTATGGCGAGAAGCTAAGGCAGTGAGACAAAATAACAGGCATATCTAGGCCGCAAGGCAGAGTGAAAGGGATACCAGAGGTATCGATTTCGCGTATGAAGATTGGGAAATTTTTTCCAAACACCGAAATCCTTTCCTTGATACTAATATTGTCCAAAGAGCTGGTGTGGAGGAGAACAAGTCCACGATCAAATGAGGCCCCAGAGCAGCAGCTAGGATGGATAAGAATGACATCCCCAGCAATAGCACCAACATTCCGAATTAATTCGATCGATCAACAGATAGGGGGAGGGTCAACGATGGAGACCTATACGAACCTCCCACTATTTTTAAGAAGATGCGTGGAGGAATGAAAAGATAAGAACCATTGGGAGAGATTGGCCCAACTGTAGTTAAGACGGTTTTAGAGATTGGCTGATTTTTAAAGGAACTGAAGAACATGTTACAAAGAATGTCGAAGCATCTTCTGCGACATCTTGTGTAACATTGTTGACGGCGTCTCGGCAAACATCCTGATCGACAGAAATCAGGAAAGTGCAGTTTCTGCAGAAAGTTCGAAGACGATTAGGAAATTCCAGAAACGACTTCAAATCTGGAAAGAAGAAAGACGGTGATTAAGAGGAAACCCATTAGGGTTAGTACTCATCCTCGATTGCTATAAAAGCTTAGGCTACCCCCTTAGCAATCGTGTGGTTCTTTATTTGTTTCCTAGCAATAATTTGCAAGGTTCTTAGACGTGAAGGTTTGCGGGCTGAGAAATTGCAGATTGAGCTAAGGATATTGTGCATCATATAAGTATTGAGAGTTAGGTGATTGAGGGTTTACCGATCGCGTGAGTGAAGACTGCACGCAACCACCAAGTTGTACGAAGACTTGAACTGACAGAGCAAGGCGATTGCTCAAAGAGTGGAATCAAGACGGAGTCTTGGATTCAGGGGGAGACCCTGAGATAGATTGCACTGTAAGACGTAGCATAAAGTATAGGTCTAGGGATGATCACAGGTACTTGTATATTCTGACGAATTACTGATAAGTGAAATCTTTCCACTAGGCTGAGAGCCCCCAGACGTAGGTGACGTTGCACCGAACTGGGTAAACAATCTGCTGTGTCATTGTTTATATCTTTATATTTCTGTCCTGCGTTATCTACACAAGAAGTCATACACGGTGTTATAGCTTCATACGTAACATTGTGTGTGACATCTTGCACGACTAGATTGATCAAAATTTCAATTGGTATCAGAGGAGGCACCTACAGCTTTAGGTGAGTTCCTAAAACAAATATTTTGATCAAGATGGACAATACCAGAGAAGGAGGATCCATAAATCGACCACCTGTTCTAGATGGAAACAACTACGTCTATTGGAAGGCTCGAATGTGTGCCTTCATGAAGTCACTTGACAACAAAACATGGAAAGCTGTGATCAATGGTTGGAATGCCCCCACAACTCAGTGACAACGATGGTAATCCTATCGGTCCAAAACCAGAAAAAGATTGGACTGATGATGAAGACGAGGAATCACTGGGAAACTCACGAGCTCTGAATGTTATCTTCAACGGCGTTGACAAGAACGTATTCAGACTAATCAACACATGCACAACTGCCAAATCCGCATGGGACATCCTTGCAGTTGCATATGAAGGAACAACCAAGGTTAGAGAACAAAAACTGCAATACTTAACAACCAACTTCGAAGCCCTTGTCATGAAAGAGGACGAATCAATTGCAGAATTCAATGTTCGTATTCATGATCTAGCCAATGAATCCTATTCTCTGGGAGAACCAATGTCTGATGAAAAATTAGTAAGAAAAACTCTGTGTGCTCTTAGCCCTAGGTTTAAGATGAAGATCACTGCAATTGAGGAAGTTCATGACCTCAAGATCTTGAAATTTGATGAGCTGATGGGGTCTCTAATGACCTATGAATTGTCTCTGCCTAACATCGACAAAAGGAACAAAGGAGTTGCTTTCAAAAGCTCAACACACAAGCAACCAGATCCTGAGGAATCTGATTCTGGCGAAGACATCGATGCTACAACAGCCCTTCTCACGAAAAATTACAACAAAGTCATGAGAAGATTCAGTCGAATGGGTGGACAGAATGTCACAACAAATGCCAGAAACAAAGCTCCACAAAAAGCTCAAACAGGAGGACGTCTTGACAGACCAAACAGAAGTGGGGAAGAAAACAAAAAAAACAAAGGACTTCAATGTCATGAATGCGAAGGATTCGGCCACCTCCGTAGAGAATGTCAAAATTTCCTCAAACAACAAAAATGAGATTACAATGCCACCCTATCAGATGATGACAATGAAGATAGCGGATCTGAAGAGGTAAGCAACTTTGTTGAATTCACTACTACTACTCCTGTATATAACATTGATAATTCTGCCAATATCAATGATGATCACCACCATCCAACTCCAAATGAGAATTGGACTAAAGAGCAACTAGTTGAGGCATACAAAGGCTTACATACCAAATGGATCAAGGAAACTCTGATACTTGATCAACAAGGTGAACGGATTATCAGTCTTACCAACGACAAGTCTAGATTTCTAGAGACGATCGTAGAGCTAAAACGCGAAATCACCAGACTTAATGGAGAAATTAGTCTTATGACTAAATCGGTAAAGATGTTGAATCCTAGCACGGAAAGCCTTGACAAGATCCTATCAGTAGGAAAGCAGTCCAAGGATACGACGGTACTAGGGTACTCACACGATATCCCCTCAACAGCAGTAACGAAGTTTGTCCCACAACAAGCCATGGTTGACAAGAAACCACTGGATGCCCCAACACATCCTACAGGACGACCTACAACAAATGCCATGACATCGTCTACAACATGTTCGTGTCAAGAAACTATCAGAAGACATCCTCCACGCAGACAACAATACTACAGAAGACCAGCTTATCAATATCAATGGATATGTCATTACTGTGGTCAGCAAGGTCACATCAGACCTTTTTGTTTTCGACTTCTTGGGAGGAAGCAAGCTCAGCTACCACAAAAGAGACATCAAAGGCATCTCTCAACTCCTCAGAAATCATCCCGCCTTGAATGGAGACCTAAGAACCTAGTCTATCGAGCTAATATTGCATATACATCCTTAAGTGAATCAACAAACAAGGACTGGTATCTCGACAGTGGATGTTCTCGACACATGACAGGTACTCTAGAGTTTCTTTCCAATCTCAAATTATATACAAACTGCTATGTTACTTTTGGAGATGGGATTCGAACACGAATCATTGGAAAAGGAGTACTCAAGAATTCAGGAGCTTCCTGCCTAACTGAAGCATTACTTGTAGAAGGACTTAAGGCAAACCTGATTAGCATCAGCCAGATCTGTGATCTAGGTTCAGAAGTGAAATTTACTAAAGAAGGCTGTGTAGTAAAAGACTCCGATCAAGTCACTATTCTACAAGGAATCCGCTCAATGGATAACTGTTATATCTGGTCCCCCGAATCACATATCGAAGCGGCAAAATGTTTTGTCTCCAAAGCAGAAGAAACCAAACTATGGCACAGAAAGCTTGGACATCTAAATCTTAGAAGCATGCAGAAGGCAATATCCGAGCAAGCCATCACTGGAATACCAAACCTAAAAATAGTAGAAGGAAAGATCTGCGGAGAATATCAGATTGGGAAGCAAACCAAGATGTCACACAAGAAGCTGCAACACATCACCACCTCTCGAGTACTTGAGCTAATACATGTTGACCTAATGGGGCCAATGCAAGTTGAGAGTCTTGGAGGAAAACGATATGTCTTTGTGTGTATAGATGATTACTCACGATACACATGGGTTGACTTCCCTCGTGACAAATCAGATACATTCTCGATCTTCAAGAATCTGTGCATCCAGGTCCAACGAGAAAAAGGGGAAACAATTGGGAAAATAATTCGACTTCGTAGTGATCATGGACGAGAATTCGAGAACAACAAATTTGCAGAATTATGTAACTCAGAAGGGATAGCTCATGAGTTCTCAGCACCAATCACTCCCCAACAGAATGGCATTGTTGAGCACAAAAACAGGACTCTACAAGAGATGGCTAGAGTTATGATGCTAGCCAAGGACATACCAACTCACTTTTGGGCAGAAGCACTTAACACTACTTGCCATATCCACAATCGAGTCACTCTCCGACCAGGTATGTCAGTAACTCATTATGAAATATGGAGGGGGAGAAAGCCCAATGTTAAGTACTTCCACATCTTTGGATCCACTTGTTATATAATGGCCGATAGAGAGCCTCGTCGAAAGCTTGATCCAAAAAGTGATGAAGGCATCTTCGTTGGCTACTCAAGGAATAGTTGCGCGTACCGAGTCTTCAACAAACGAACCAAAACCATGATGGAATCAATCAATGTTGTTGTTGATGATGATTGTGAAGATGCCTCAGAAGACGCGACAGATGAAGACGGAGCTTATCCCAACAATGCTAGGAAGAATGTTAGTACTGATGTCAGAGAAGATGCTAGCAGCAAATCAGAAAACGATGATGCTAGTCCAAATGTCGATAATGATGAGACAGTTCCTGAAACCAGCAACAAGAATCCCTCGCGAAGAATCCAGACTACTCATCCTATCTCTGGAGTAATTGGAGACCTGAATGAAGGCATATGGACTCGGTTAAAAACTCCTGAAGACTACAACGAGATGATAGGCAATATTTGCTTCGTTTCAAAAACAGAACCCAAAAATATCAATGAAGCCATCAATGATGAGTATTGGGTCAATGCTATGCAAGAAGAGCTAATTCAATTTGAGAAGAACCAGGTGTGGGAACTGGTGCCCAAACCAAGAGAATGAAATATCATTGGCACAAAATGGATCTTCAAAAACAAGTCCGATGAGCTTGGTAACATCACTCGCAACAAAGCCAGGTTAGTTGCTCAAGGGTACACTCAAATTGAGGGAGTTGACTTTGATGAGACTTTTGCTCCAGTAGCAAGACTTGAAGCAATCAGACTCCTACTAGGAATATCATGTCATCTACAGATAAAGCTTTACTAGATGGATGTCAAAAGTGCTTTCCTGAATGGAGATCTCAACGAAGAAGTATATGTATCACAACCTAAAGGGTTTATTGATCCACACTCCCCTGATCATGTGTATAAACTCAAGAAGGCTCTCTATGGGTTGAAACAAGCACCAAGGGCTTGGTATGAAAGGCTCACAAAATTCTTGATTCAAAGCGGCTACACTAGAGGGGGAGTCGACAAAACTCTATTTATGAAGAACGAGGACGGGAATTTGATGATAGCTCAAGTTTATGTCGATGACATTGTCTTTCGAGGGATGTCAAGTAAGATGGTAGAGAAATTTATTCAATAAATGCAATCAGAATTCGAGATGAGCATGGTGGGAGAGCTTACCTATTTCCTAGGCTTCCAAATCAAACAACTAAAAGACAGCATCTTCATATCTCAGAGCAAATATGCGAAGAATATTGTCAAGAAGTTTGGGCTAGAGAAAGCCTCACATAAAAGGACACATGCATCTACACATATCAAGCTAACTAAAGATGATCCAGGAGAAGCCGTCGACCAACACCTATACAGAAGCATTATCGGTAGTCTTCTCTACCTTACTGCGAGTCGACCAGATATTGCCTACTCTGTAGGAGTATGTGCACAATATCAAGCTAATCCCAAGGTTAGTCATCTCTCCCAAGCTAAAAGAATTATAAGATATATCTCTGGGACTACAGACTTGGGTTTATTATACTCATTCGACACATCCTCTACCCTGGTGGGGTATTGTGATGCCGATTGGGCTGGAAACACAGCGGATAGGAAAAGCACATCTGGAGGATGCTTCTTCCTTGGCAACAACCTCATATCATGGTTTAGTAAAAAGCAAAACTGTGTTGCCCTTTCCACTGCCGAATCGGAGTATATTGCTGTTGGGAGTAGCTGCACACAACTACTATGGATGAAGCAGATGTTAGTCGAATACAATGTCAGACAGGAAGCCATGACTTTATATTGTGATAATGTCAGTGCCATCAACATCTCCATAAATCCTGTCCAACACAGTAAGACCAAACACATTGACATTAGACACCACTTCATTCGAGAGCTGGTCGAAGATAAGAAGATCATCCTAGAGCACATCCATACAGAGAAGCAACTTGCTGATATTTTCACGAAGGCATTAGAAGCGAGCAGATTTGAGTATCTCAGAACGTCACTCGGTCTGTGCACCATAAACGAACAATAGAAGTTGCTAAAACGGTCGAGAGGAGTTAGTTGGTGCCTCTTCATGAACCGGTCCAAAATCCCAACACATGCATTGGTCCAAGCATAACAAAAGCCCATATAAAGGAAGGAAAGGTCACAAAAGATATGCTCGAACTTCAACAGATTTGATTTGCATCTACCTGTTTTCAAAATCAAAACATAGTCTGCTTCTTCTCGCTTTCGCTCTCGTCTCCCTCACCTTCACAGTCTGCAACGAAAAACCACAGATATGGTGAAGACTCGTAGCACTTTAGCACCAAAGAAGGCCACTGGGAGTAAACGATCCGAACCCAAGAAAGCAGAAGCAAAAAGCTCCAAGAGCAGCAATCCAAAAACCAACAAGCATGGAGTTCGAATCAAAGGACCAAAGATGCTGAAGAAAACTGAAGACACCCCTAAAGAAACCTCACCGGAGGAAGCCCCAATGCCCACCTTTTCTCGAGTTCCTAAACGATCTCGAACCGGAAGCTCTGCATTCTCCATGACAGACCTAACGGGACCAGAAAGAGAGACTGATCTTGGGCAAGAAAGCCGAGAAGCGTCCATGCAGATTGTTCCCGTTCCAGTATCAACAAATGTCCCAGGTATCGATTTCTCCAATATTTCAAACACCGATACCTCTAGAAATAGTGATTTGTTGGAATCACTACTGGAAAACCAAGACCCACCTCAAGAAGGTGTGGTAGAGGAACTGTTAAACCCTGAAGGAGAAAAGGAAGACTTGACCCCGGTCAGTCATGGGTTGGAGCGTATTGCTGAAGGAGAAGGAGAAGAAGAAGGAGCAACAGATGTCATTCCTGAAGCCACAAAGGAGGCTGTAGTAGAAGAAGAAGTCGCTGACTCGAAAGAAGCCGAGGAAGAAGCTGAGAAGGACAGCAGTGTCGCCAAAATTAACACAGAAGAAGTTCCTCTGGATGCCAGAGAAGATGCGACACAAGATGCTGCCGAGGCAGCACACACGGTGTTGTCATCCCTGAAGAAGAAGGTACTAGAAGAAAATGAAAGTCTAGCTATGATGGTTGAAAAACTCAAGGAAACCAAGAAGAGGAAGGAGGTGAGAGATGTTGGAGGCCCCAGCAACAAAAAGAAGAAGATGTCCGTTAAGGAAAAAGGGAAGAAAAGTTTCCCCAAAAGGAGATTAGTGGATGAAGCAACTGATGACGAGGAAGAGGAGGTTACAACAAGGAAAGCAAGGAAGGAAGAATGCCTGAAGACGAACAAGAACACATTGAGTGTTTCTTACGACAACGTGTCATTTCACTCTGCGGACGGTGCCAAACGGTGGGAATTCGTGTTCAAGAGAACGGCGTATCCCGAGAAGACCCTGTCATCAGAACTGCTGGGACTAGAAGCCATTGTCCAACTTCTGGAGCAGGCAGAGCTTATGAAGACCGTCACGAACATTGGTAACCACTATCCCCTCTTGGTCAAGGAATTTATTGCCAATTTGCCTACTGGGTTTGGGACTCCGGATGATCCGGATTTTGAGAAGGTGTATGTCAGAGGCATTCGCTTCAATATCTCCTCTGACATCATAAATGACTTCCTGAGGAGAAAGCGTGTTCGATCTGTGCCTCCACCTGACCTGAACAAGGTACTCCGTGAGATTACCGGAGACAAAAGCAGAAAGTGGCCTACCAAAGGCACTGTGGCAGCATCGGACCTTACATCCAAGTACTCCATTCTCTTTCGCATCGGAGTAGCAAATTGGGCTCCCTCCACACACGCATCCTCCATCAAACCAGAGCTGGAAATACTCATCTTCCAAATAGGTACTGGGTCTCCACTTGATTTTGGGCAATTTGTTATTGATCATCTTATCCGACATGCCAGATCACTTGCTGTAAAAATACATATTGCCTTTCCCTCCCTTATCTCTGAGCTGCTTGTACATCAACACCCCGGAGTGTTGAAGACAACAGATAAGGTTGGAAAACGAGGAGGACTGATTGTGGTAAGCCACAAGCTGTTTGAGGAGAAGCATGCTCCTGATCTTGTCAGGCCAGAAGCCAAGGCAACGACCAGTCGAGCCACAAGTGTCGCCCCTCCAACCAAGACCACCAGTAGGGATGCAGTTATGCTTGAAAGAGAGATAGTCATGCTTGACAAGGACATCGTCAATCTGAAGACAGCCCTGAAGCATCTCTCCCAACGACGATCACATTGCGCCAACCTGCTAAAATCCATGTCCCCTCCAGGCTCCGAAGATGATGACACCACCTCTCTACCAAATGCTCAAGAAGAATCTACTCAAGATGCCTCCACTGACGCCACTGAAGAAGAGACTGCCAGCTCCAGCAGCAGCTCTGTTTGATTTTATGAACTTTCTGATTACCGAACAACTGAACACCTTTATTTTGTAATTTTTGTTGAACTCTGTTTCACACTTACTCTCGACTGCTGATCGGGAGTATGTGTAAGTTAAGTTTGAATTTCTTTCTTATTACCTTGTTTGGTTGGAAATATTTGTTTATGTTGGGCTCTTTTTGAGCCAGCAAGGGGGAGTAAGATAGATAAGATAGAGACGACGCGAAAACACGACGACGCGAAAACACGCGCAAAAGACGGTACGAGACGCGAAACGCATACAAAGACTTGATGACTGTCGATCGTGTGCATCAACGACAAATGCGACGCAGAATGCGAAGAAGAATGATGTCCTTAAAAATAGCCAAAGGGGGAGATTGTAGTTACGACGGTTTTAAAGATTGGCTGATTTTTAAAGGAACTGAAGAACATGTTACAAAGAATGTCGAAGCATCTTCTGCGACATCTTGTGTAACATTGTTGACGGCGTCTCGGCAAACATCCTAATTGACAGAAATCAGGAAAGTGTCGTTTCTGCAGAAAGTTCGAAGACGATTAGGAAATTCCAGAAACGACTTCAAATCTGGAAAGAAGAAAGACGGTGATTAAGAGGAAACCCATTAGGGTTAGTACTCATCCTCGATTGCTATAAAAGCTTAGGCTACCCCCTTAGCAATCGTGTGGTTCTTTATTTGTTTCCTAGCAATAATTTGCAAGGTTCTTAGTCGTGAAGGTTTGCGGGCTGAGAAATTGCAGATTGAGCTAAGGATATTGTGCATCATATAAGTATTGAGAGTTAGGTGATTGAGGGTTTACCGATCACGTGAGTGAAGACTGCACGCAACCACCAAGTTGTACGAAAACTTGAACTGACAGAGCAAGGCGATTGCTCAAAGAGTGGAATCAAGACGGAGTCTTGGATTCAGAGGGAGACCCTGAGATAGATTGCATTGTAAGACGTAGCATAAAGTATAGATCTAGGGATGATCACAAGTACTTGTATGTTCTGACGAATTACTGATAAGTGAAATCTTTCCACTAGGCTGAGAGCCCCAGACGTAGGTGACGTTACACCGAACTGGGTAAACAATCTGCTGTGTCATTGTTTATAGCTTTATATTTCTGTCCTGCGTTATCTACACAAGAAGTCATACACGGTGTTATACCTTCATACGTAACATTGTGTGTGACATCTTGCACGACTAGACTGATCAAAATTTCACCAACCATTGTTTTCTGCCTCACGAAGAGCTTTCAAAGACGGGTAAGAAACCAAAAATGCTCTATTACCCAAAGACTAGATCGAAATCCCCCATAGGTTGTTATCCTCGAGTAATAATTAGATAGGAGACCTAAAAGAACGTGTGAAATAAAATACATGATGAAAATGGATATTTTGATAGATCTTTTTTTTACAAACTAAAGAAGCGTACATAATGTAGTCACCACAAAGTCATGCAATATTCACAGCAAGAGACAGGCAATTTTGCATATCACTCAACAAACAAAACTTTAAGAAAATCAATAATCCAAAAACAAGATTTCATATTTGAAGGAGGAAGCAGCGTCATCGCACGAGAGAGTGAGGAGTTGAAGAAAGAGGCCACGGAGTAGAATGGTTTGTGGGGAGAGAGATAGAGAATTTGGCTTGGATTGAAAATATGGAGGTTGGATTTAGTGTAGTTGATCTTGGATCCTTCTTTTCATCTATTATAATAACTATCTCTTTTTATCTTATTACTCTATGGATTTTATGAATTTCCTTGTTAGGTTTAGGGGTTTGCCTTATTTGGATATTTATTTATGGATTTAAGAAGCTAAACTAGCAACAGGAGATTGGTTAAGAGGAATTGACTGGGGACCCAACTACAAACCTTAATGCCTAATTTCCTTGGTAGACTTGATTACAATATAATCAAAAAATTAGGGAGACTTGTATTGAAATCTAAATAGGTGGATTCGAGCAATTTCATTACAATTGACTTAATATTGATCACATTAATGGTTAGTCCCATAATAGCCTGGAAGAGTGGGTTTTCCGTACAATTGAGACTTGACACTAGCAGAAGTTGATTAATCCAAAAGAATAAATCAGTATGAATCAACAAATATACATGTTGTTAGAATTAAGAATCAGACCCAATCATTGTGCATAATTGTTAAGGACATAGTGTAATACTATTGGAGAATAGTAAATGACTTTTGATGTTATCATGTAACGATACTTGTTAATATCGAAATATGATAGTCCTCAATCAAGTTGTATACATGACATCGTAATAGAAATTATAATAATGAGAGTCATGTTTATAGAGTTTGATCTAAACTGTTCTTGATCGTAGAATAATCGTACTAGGACTACTATATTCTAAAAAGATCAATTTGTGTATGACGGTACTCATGGGATGAGTATTAATGGATCTCACACATTAAGTTATACGTATAGATGATGCATATAGAGATATGATCATTGAACTGACCAAAAGTGAGATTTTCTAAATGGTGATATTACATGTACTGTCAATGTTGAAATCATCTTAAGGGAAACATGTAGATCGTTTTCCTCTAACTCGAGATCGTCACAGTAACTAATATAATACTTGTTGTAGTTTGATGATGGAAACCTAATGTACAATAATACCAGTTAAAAGGTTTTTGGATAATTCAGTACTTATATAATTAGTGTCGAGTCAAGAAGGAATCCATCAACTCTAGGTAATGAGTTTGAACTCTATACTGTCAATAATCTTATGGCTGAACAAGTACCTTGGCCAAGGCATAATCATCGAGAGTTTCTTAAATTTATTTCACAACCATCGAGATTGACATGAAGTATAGTGATTGTCTATTATGATTTGTCAGACATAATCATATCCTAAAATGATTTTGAGTTGAAATGATGGAAGAAAATGATACATTACCCTTAGTCGGGTTCGTCTTTATTTTATATTGACATTCACGTTATCCAGTCGTTGAGGAGTGTTGTTAGACGGTAACCTCAATTAGTAATTAATAAGATTAATAACAACCGGTTTAATATTGAACCTATGTGGTCATAAACAATGACAAAACTTATCGGGTTTCAGAAACCCGAATTATATTATGAAATTGGTATATATTATATTTCACATATATATATATATATTAAATTTAATATTGACGTTTTGAGATAATTTTGGTTATGTTTTATTTTAATTATATTGAATTATTAAAATATATTATAATTCAATTAGAATTAGTTTTAATTAAATCGATCGGAACCGGACAGAACTTGACCGGGTGAAACTGAAACCAAGACAAACCGGATATAATTCGGTTAGAATTTTAAAAAACTGGTGCATAGCCGGTCGGTTCTCAGTTTTACAAACCCGTTCTAGCTATTATAGAAGAAAATTCAAGAGGGAGGCTTGATAATCCACTACATTTGACGAGTTATTTTTTGAACTCGTACCATACCTGTATAATATTATAGATCCCTCTACGGAAAGTCAAAGATTATGGAAGGTTTTCTTGCTTGTGTTGCAAGGATATGCCGGTGACTCCAAAACCGAAAAAGAAATCTAAATTGTCAACAAGGAGATCTTCGCATATTTATGTAAGGAGAGAAATTTTGACGATGAACATTCCAACCAAATATTATCCCATACCATGGAAGAATTTGATCCAGGTACATCTCCTCCCCCTACCTGCCTCACTGTCTTCACTTGCAACACTGTCGAGGATTTCGCACACCATGTCGGGCGATATGACAAAGCCATTGACATTGCTACTGCTCCATTCTCCATCACCACCTTCGTCGTGCTCGTCTTCGAAATAAGCCACCAATCGAGTGTTTGTACTATATGTTGTTTTTCGGGTTGAATTTGTGTTGGTACCGTAAAATTAAAACTTATTTAACATTATACAGAGTGAGAGGGGTAACGATTTAAAATTTTGTTACGTTCATATGATGTTTAATTTCAAGATCCTGAAATTGGATTTGTTTTAGTGCAAGTTGGATTAAGAGCGTGAAATTTGTGTGAGATTCATGTATGTAAAAAAGAGATATGGTAGAAAAGAAATGTGAATAGAGAAAAAAATTTAAAATTTTAGAAGATGACAACTTTTTGAAAATTTAATGAGTATTTTGGACATTTCACATTTTCATTAAATTTTTTGTTCAAAATTGAATGGCATTGGAGAAAATTAGAAGAAAAATGTAATCAATGAATAGAGTATTTAGTTTTTAAAGTAAATATTATAAATAGTAAAAGAAGTCCAATTTCAAACTTGAATGGTGAGGGGACTAATTATATTGTGAACCTTAAGTGAGGTAGCTCTTTTTTGTGCACAAGAAATAGGTTGGGAATAGAAAAGGAATAGGAAATGGGGGTTCAATGACAAGTGTTAGGTAGATGAATAATGTTGAGCATAGGCCATAGAGTCAGGAGCAGGACGAAGAGTAGAGAACCAAAGATAGTACTTTGTGCATGATTCATCTTTGATTTGATGCATGATGGAGACCCTGACCCACCCTTCTCTTCTATTAAGAAAGAGCATTATTTATTTTGTATCAGAACTTATTCTTTTTAGGTGATCAGCAGCAAAGCAACACAAAGAGTCACTTCAATAACCAATGGGTTCTTCCACCAAAGAGTAGAAGAAACAGGAACAGGAATAGGTGTGTCATTCATGGGGAAGGGAAGGGAAGGAAAGGGAGCAGTGTGTAGATCTGATCTCTGATAAAGATCATATGCATAGCATAGCTATCTATCATCAATCAAACAAGAAAAGACCCTCCTTTCTCTTACTTCCCAAATAAAACAAAAACATTGTTGCCACTACTTTCTGGTGTTGCTGCTGTGCCTGTGGTGTGTACCAAATAAACAAATTCATGCTTACCGTTGCCAAGTACCGCAACCCATGTGATCCCAGTCCCACCTCAATCTAGAAAACAATGTGAATCAAGGTATGGTGTGCTATAATTGTGCATATTCTGTCAAAAATGGATTGCTTCTTCTCTCCCTTTTTTAGGGTAAATGTCCTATGAATGCTATACATTTAGCTCAAATGACCTGCTACAGAGGACTGGGGGTGTGAAGGTAGGAATAGGGCTTGGACTAAACTTCTGCCATGGATGGACTGAGAAACAAGAGTTAGAAGACAAACCACCCACTTAGAACATGAATACGTGCTGTTGTCCAAAATTGCCCGGCACGCCGGAAAACATGGCGGCGCCGAAGAATAAGAACCGAGACTCGTCAAGTATCTCCCAGTCTATCTCTGCCGATACCCGATTTCTCCTCCGGCGAACCCATTTTCATAACTCAAAATTCGACCCACCAAAATTAAACAACAAACCCACAAAATTAAGCAACAAAACCACATACTTAAACAACAGACCCACGTTCAATTTTAAAATTACAAAATTAGGGTTCCTTTCTACTCTTTCGGAACCAGATTTTGGGATCGAGCGTGAGGAACGCCGAAGTAGCAATTTCTTAGATGGGTTGAGTTGAATCTGATATAGTGGCAGCGTCAGCGACGAGATTTTGGGGTTTTCTGGATGTAGAGCTCAAAGATTTGAGTTTTGATATTCCTCCATTGTTAACGAAATAAAGCGTCGAAGAGGTTGTGGCAGTGAAAAAAGAAGAAGAGGTTGTGGCAGTGAAAGAAGAAGAAGATGTTGAATGGTTGGTGTCACCGTCGTCTTCGTCGACGGTGGTGATTCCGGGGGAGGCTTTGCATGAACAGGGACCACCTTCGTTTCTGAAGAAGAAACGGTTCAATTCAATACCGGTTTAATTCTGGTTTTTTAATCAAATTAAGCTATTTTAATTTTAGATTCTTAAACCAGGGGCATTTTAGACATTTTAGAAGTAGGTTGTCACAAAAAAATTTCAGAATACTAAAAAAAAATAGTTAATGTATAAAAATGTCATTTGGCAATAATAAAATATAACAAAGTGTCATTATCCCTAGTTAAAAACTCACCTCAAATATTATACATATCGAAAGTCAATACAATCATAACAAAGCCCAACCAATAGGACGTTGCGCTCAACATTCAAGAAGAGTAGCCCTAACAATATAGCCCAACCTAACCACCTCAAAATGTTAATGCACGGAAAGAGAGAAGCAAGCTTATAAACTATTTAATAGCTTCAAAAGTCTTCAATGTATTTGACAAAATCACTTGTCACTAGGGGTAGGGGTGTTCATCGGATCGGGTTGGGTAGAGTCGACCGAGTTTGGATTCGACTCGACCTTTGTCGGGTCCGGTAAATCTTACCCAATACTCAACTCAAGTTAGACATCGGGTAGTCGGGTTTGGGTGAATCGGGTGTCGAGTGAGTGGGTACAGCCCAACACACCCGATGGACCCAATTAAGCCATACAATATTTGAAGTATTAAATATTTTTATTAAGTTGATTTTTATTAATTTGATTATATGATATAATCAAATTTATTAAAATATTTAAAACTTAGATCAGCCAAACACATATACAAGGTATGATCGTTTATGACTTCTCACTTAAAATAAGTTGGGCTTATATAGAGGGAGGAGATGAGGAAAAGTTGATGCACAACTGATGTGGAACTCATAATGAAAAAAATGGAAAGAAACTCATGTCACGCGTCAATGTTCAGCGTGCGCGTTACTCCCCAACCTCGCCTCATATTTCTCAACTAAGTTCCCACATCGGAAACATCAGAAATTTGTACATGCTTTATAAGTCACTTTTTTCTCTTGTTGATCATCACAATGTGGCACTATGGGCTTTGTTGTGATGGGTTGTAATTGTAGTTAATTTAAGTCGGCTTGCATGATATGAGCTTGTGTTGGGGAATTTTGTGAGTGCAACTTAAAAGGATAACTTCTCTGGTCGTTTTTCTTTCGTCCTGCTTTCCAACTTTTCACAAACATATACAGACTGGGCTTTTGTTGGGCTCTCACTGTGTGAATTTGGGTGGGAGAAAATAGGAATGGCTCATTTTTCTACATAGGGTCGGGTGAGTCGGGTTACTCGATGGTTTGAGAAATCACACATGAGCCCTGACTCACATGATGTTGGGTTATGGGATTTATCCAACCTGTTTCTCACACGGTTGTCAGGTTGGGTCGTTGGGTGTCGGCTAAAAATGGACAGCTCTACTTGTTAGGCATGAATTTTCTTTTCCTTTGAAGTCCCACGTCACTTAGAAACAAAATCACGCTCCCTCTCTATATATTCTAAAGTGTGGTAATACATTGAACATCAAACCCCAAAGTAGGGATGACAAAAATACCCAAACCCGACGGGTAACCCATAGACCCAACTCAATTAGAAGCGGGCGGGTCAGTAATTTTAGGTAACGGGAGGGGTAATGGGGCAAACAGACGGGTATCTAGTCGGGTCAAGGTCGGGATCGGGATTACCACTACCCACCCCGCCCCGTTATATGTTGAAAAAAATAATTATATTATATTTATATTTAAAAGAAAACATTACCAACTAATTAATCCTAATTAGGTTTCTCAAAAAAAAATTATACCCAAGTTACGAATTTTATTCGTTTGATTCTCTATATATACTTTTCTATTAATTTTGATATTTCGCGCAAACATGGTCTACTGAGCTCTCATAATTGATTTTGATTGCACGGTGAGAAAACATCACACATTATGATTTGAAGACTTCAATTACGATGTTACAGTAGAAATTTTCTTTAAAATTGGAATGAACCCTGAATTAATTTGTGATATTGCAATGGTTATTTTTTAAAAATTAGAGAACGTGCTTTGAATTGATTTAGTGCTTGCTTTATATTTCACACATTAATATCATGAGAAACCACCTACTTATTTTCTGGAAAAAATATGTTTTACTACATCATGTTTTATGTATAAATTTTGCTATTTATAGGTAGAATTAATTGAGAGATGATCATATAATACATGATGAATTGTAAGAGAAAATTGGAATTAAATCTGATTTCAGGACGGGTCTGTGACTTGCAAATTACCCGTACCCGTCGGGGCGGGTTTTGGGACGGGTTTGAAAGCAAAATGTTAGGGAGTGGGACGGGTTTAGGACAGGGACCTAATTTTTGGGTTGGGTCTGAGATTACTAGACCCGCCCTAAACCTGCCCCAGTGCCATCCCTACCCCAAAGTCTTGGCTTTATTGTGGCACATGCTTGGTGAATTAGATTTACATAAATAAAATATTGGTTAATATTTATGTCAAGTATTTAAAATTTTATTTTATTAATTAAAATATTAATAAAGTTTTATTTTAATTGATAACGGGTCCGATCTCTTTGTACTTTCTTTGAATGGATAGCGGGCTTCGATTTTTACTCGAAAAGCCCGATGACCCGATTGTGGTTGACCCAATGCCCCTTAGGACCTAGACAGGCGGGCTACGGGTTGTGGGATTCCAGACTCGACATATGTTGGGCTGGTCGAATAATTGTCAGGCAAGCTTAGACCTGACCCGATGAGCAACCCTACAATGTTACGGAAAATTGAAAAAAACACTCTGTATAGTATTTCAATTTTTCAGAAAGTCTTTGTGTACTATGTTTATTGTATAAAGAAATTATAAAAAAACTCACCGTTCACCTTGTATATTTTTGCACTATTACTATAATTCTGTTAAATAGACGAAAATCTTAAAATATATTTGTATTAATGAAAATACCATCATTTCTTAGCATATACAATTGTAAAACATCTCTATATATTATTACATTTTTGCAGTCTCGGTATACAATGCATAATCATTTTGTCAAAACTCAAGGTCCTCTTTGTATTTCTTTTGCAGAAACTATTCTATTTGTATTTTTTTTGTGCTATTTTGTATTAATTTATTGGAAATACTATCGTAGCAAAGACACATTTGTCAGCTACAAAATATAGTATGGTCTAATATATAATTGAACCACAAATAGTTTCACTTTATAATCATATTTTTTTCAAAAAGACCTTGTAATGTAAAAGTAAAATCAGTGTTGTAAAAATCGCTAGACAATAGTCGGTATGTCAGAGCCACAAGGAACTAATTTGAGATTAGTCGAGGATTTGTATTTTTTAATTTTCATTAACTAAATTCATACACTATATATAATTAATATACAAATTATAATATATAATAAATCAATAGTGTAATTTGTTTCATCTATATAGTGAAAATATAGCTATATAAATAAAAAATCAATTTTTATTTAAAAATTGCTTGGACCGCCTTAGATTTGACTTGACCCGCTTAGATCCAACTTAACCAGCCTTAATTCATGTAGTCGACTCAAACCGATCAATTACATAAAATTTAGTTGGTGCTGTAAAAATCTCCACTTAGGCACCGACTAGCCTCACGACTTTGCCAATTTGTAAAACACTGCAAAAAAATACAAAGAGGACATTGAGTTTTTGCAAAATAAAAGTATTGTATACCGAGACTCTCTACAAAATTGTGATAATATATGGAGATTTTTTGCAACTGTATATGCTAAGTGATAAAGGTATTTTCACTATTACAAAAATATCTCAAGACTTTTTTTATCGACAAATTGTATTAAGATTTGGGCTCGACTATGCTATGATGAAACAAGACAGCACCAAACTTGTGATTTTTAAGAGTTCTTAAGATTATTGTATCAACAATAAGCTCAAGAAACACCCTTATGTAGAAGGGGCAATATTACCACTTGACTTCCACCGGGAGAAAGAGGTCCAACAAAAATTGGGAGAAATGTCCAACATAAGTTAAAATTAAAGGCGACGGAATTATACTTACGATGCAAAAAAGTATAGGGCAGATAGAGAGTTTTTGTAATAAACATAATATATGAACTTATAGTAAAAGTGAAATAATATAAGAAGAGTTTTTACATTTTCTTTACATGTTAAAAACAAAACTTAATGTATGAACATTATAATGTTTTTTTATTTGATTGGCAATAATTCGAATGTGTTAAGTTGGGTTTCTTATCATTTGGCACAAGGGAATCCCCTTCGTCGCTTTGTTTTGAACCTCCCACCCTAAAACCCACGTCACTCTTAAGCCCAAAAAATATGTTGATTATTTTTATTTTCCCCTCTTCAAATGCTTGAAGGATAAAAGCAAGGCCAATGAGCCCTCGATGGCTCTTACCTTGCCTATGGTCGGTTGATGGTTATGAAAACTCGAGGGTCTCCTCATTTCCCGACTCACCTTCCTACTCCTACCATCAAGCTGCTAGTTTGATTACAACCATACAAATTAAGACCATGCAATATATGAATAAAACTAAAGGAAGATCTATATTTCCAATCAAAAACTCTAAAAACATAATAACTCATGTTAATATTTAGAGAATCGATGGAGTTAATCAATTAGCGGAAGCATACTTAAATCGTATTCGGGTTCATCATTTGAAAACTATAGTGATTTTCATATAACCACACCTAAGAGCATCGTTTAATAGCTTTCTCTATGAAGAGATTACACAAATGCTTATCGTGTGTTATATGGGATCATAGCTCTAGTTATATTAGCTTAATAAAACTAGTTATGATATCTATGGTTTGACCGCTTATCAAATTATAAATACACCAAAAACCTCTACACATATTTTTCATGAAAATTATATCTTTAGACTCAACACTTTATTAATTATATTATATCACTTTAATTTGGGTCAACTTAGATGATAACCCAACACAAATATTTACATGTGTGCCCCCTTAATGATAATTTTCCAACATATTGTACAAGGACACTTTCATTGGAAAATCCTCCACTCCCTCGTATGTACAGGGTACTACTCTCTAGTGCAACGACCAACCAAATTTCAATGTGACTAAGAATATGGACTCTAGTTTCCTTACAATAGCTCATTCTAACATTTGCGTTGAAATTTTCTAGCGCTAAATGGTACAAGATAATAATTGTGGGTGGCTCGATTCATTTGCTGGAACATTGCACTCATTTTATCTTATAATATAACTTAGACGCTTTCAATGAATTCAAGAAAGATGGTTGGACTCTTCTCATGAGATGGTTCATCGATATTCAATTTTACTCCATATCTTTAAACGGCGAGGGTTTTTGACAATGACAATGTACCAGTCAGATGTAAGAACGGGCTTTTCAATAAACTCCTGAATATCGATCCCTTGAGGATTTTAGGTGGTTCAAAAATTAGGTCGTTAGGCGGTGTGTATCGCGTGTTGGGCTTGGAGAATAATAAGTTGTGTGTGTGTGGAACATGCACATTCGTATCCAAAACTAAACAAGTCGTCAATATTGCAAGCAAATGAACCGAACAATTGAAACAATCAATAAAAAGCTCTATATAAAAGATGATTATTGAATTGTGAATTTCTGGAAATTCAAGTCGGGATAAGCGGTGTGACTCAAAACTTATCCCAATATCACAATGGTAAACTCGATTTCTCAAGTCTCTCGAAAACCATAGAATGCTTGGATTATTGAGTTAGAATTCGAGTAATTAGAGACGGAGCCTAAATCAATTATCTCAATTTTGAAAGTAACATGTCATCCACGTCCTACGAGTTGAGACTTCTTAGATGGTAAACCGAACCCATTGGACTATTTCACCAATGTAGGCACTGACACCTCCCCCATGGAAACAAAATTAATCTCAAAGAAGAAAACTTGTTTAGAAATGATACTGATTAATTGACAACCATGATGAGTCCTAATTCTCCATTCCACCCAAAAACTCACCAATCAAACACCTAAACAATATTCAAATCTTTCATGATTTCCTTTCAATCCATCCCTAATCTTGAAATTCGCTACTCATACTCAAATCTAACACATGCTATAGGCAATCATAATCATCATGATCATCATCAAATCTAGATCAAACTTTAAATACACAATTATCAATAGATCCAATCAATTCCTAAATTAGAAATCTCGCCAATTCTCTAACAATCAATCTATATTGGTAATCCCACCAACCCTCTATTCCTCAAACAACGAATTAAAACTCAAAGTGAATGAATGCTTATCATCAACATAAATATAATTACCTCTAAGAACAAAATTAAATCTAAACTTGTAAAACTATGAAATGGGATTGAATTAAAGTATGGATTCACTTTTACAAATCAAAGGGAAAACCCATCAAAAACTTCGAGCTTGGTTCTAGCTCCTCTTCTTCTCCTAATCTCTAGATACTCTTCTCTCTCTCTCTCTCTAGGACCTAAAGTTTCTCTCTCTCTAAATCTAATTTGGTACTTGAAATTATGAGCCAACCTCTAAATCTGATGCCCTCAACCCTTTAAATACTCCTACACAAACCCATAGGCAATGAAGACATTTTACAAGTTCTGGAGAAAAGTTGAGCTTTTGTGCCCGAGTCACGACAGAGGGTGTTGTGACTTCTCCTCCTCAAATCTCGGAGACATCTGTGGGCATATATCAACAGGGAGTCGTGAGAAATTCACGTGAGATAGATGTTGTGACTCCAAGTCGGTTCAGATAAACGCTCCACGTCAGCCAATGACAGGTGATGTGACGACAGGGTGTCGTGACATGCATTATCGTGAATCTCCTCAGCTCCAATGAATCGTTGAGGTCTTTAATTCCTGCATCTCACGACTCCAATGTCACGACAGTGTGTCATGACTTGGATTTTTGCATACCTGAAACTCTGCACTTGATGTCCAATTTCTCACGACTCTTAGAGTCGTTATAGGGTGTCATGGCTTGAGTTGTCGTAACTCTCGCCTCATGCAACCTCTCTTCCTCATCTCTCTTGACTCATTGCTACTCCATTATACTCGTTAATGCCTCGAAATGGTAGGTTTTCCTGCAATGTAATCATAAACTCTTAGTGTGTATAATAGCACCTAAAATAGGCTAAAACATCATAAAGTTGGGACAAAATTAGTTAATTGTAAGGATATTTAGCTTAAGGGGGGTCATAGATTCCACTCTCATGAGATGTTCAGATTCAATAAGGAATGTCGTCATTTTGTTGGAGGTGGTCCTTTTGGTCTATCCTCAATGTACCTTCGGATCTCATTTTGCAACCTATTTCCCTTGTCCACTCTTACGCTATGGATTTCAACAATCTAAAGGTTAACATCTTGATCTTGAACAATCGATTCTCATTCTGATCTTGGAGTTATGTCTTTCGAATTCCTTCCCATATCTTTGATCTGGTTTTGAATATTGGTTTGAAAGATGGAGACATTTCTCTGCCACCGCCGGAGGTTTTTGCAGTGGATGCGTTGAGTCCCTCCCGGCTGGTCCTCGTGGGTGGTCTCACTTGGTCGCTCTATCAAGTGGGTCCCTCTCTTGCGTCTTCTCTCCTCCTTGTAACTTTGAGGTTTTCTTTTTAACCATTTGGTTGGTGTGACTGTGGGCTTTCAACACTCCTCTTGTGGATTTGTTTGGCAAGTCTCAATCTAAATTGAAGATCCTCTGTCCCAGTCCTTCTTTTTGCCTACTTAGATCGACGTTGTCCCTCTGCTCTCTCTCAAAACTTGAGAAGTGTTCAATGTCTAATCGTCGCTTCGGGTCCCACTCTGGGTGTCTTGACCTTTCAACCTTCAAAGTGAACGCCATCAAAATTTGAGAATTCTGCAAGTCATTAGAAGTCTCAAGTGACAATGAAACAAATGTCATTCCCTCCCTTCAACTGCTACAGACAAATAATGCAGCCTCGCCTCGCTCCGTACTGATTTTTGAATCCACTACCTCAGACTCTTCAATTTTTATCTTTTAATCTTCTTTTCCCTTATCTCTAGTAGTTGGTCGGCTTGAGAAATTCATTTTTCTTATCATAATTGTATTTTGCTGATAAAATAAATGAACTAAGTCACTAATAACTACTTGAATAATAAAAAGAAACATTTATCCCCATTATGTTCGAAAGGTTTTCTCAAGCAGTAATGTTCGAAAAAGTAAGGCTATACACACATAAATGTAGTTACTTACGTAAAAGCCACAGATAAGAACGGAAGAAAATCTAAACTAAGATATGACATGATCGTTAAATAGCAAGTTATATGAATTATAATTCAGCACAAGCCATCCCTTCCATCTAATGTTGTTCATCGGGTTGGGTCGGGTAGACTAGACTGGTTTTGGACCCGACTCGGTCTTAGTTGGGTCCAGTGGATTGTACCCGACACTCGACTCGACTTCATGGTAGGGTAGTTGGGTTTGACTCGGTCGGTTGTCGGGTTGAGTCGGGTAGAACCCAACAGACCCGAGATTGATCCAATTCCAAATCCAATTTCAATTTTGAAGCCCAATTTGACCCCAAAATTAATCTCAATTTGAACCCTAACCCCTAATATTGAAAGTCAATTCGAAACCCTGATTAATAATCCCGACTTCATAATTTAAAATAAAACACTCGATACCGAATTAAAAATGAAAACAGAACCCTAAAACCCTAAATCTCAATTAGGAACCCTAATCCACAAATTGAAAACTTAAATTCAAATCCTAAATCACCAAATTAAATCATAACCCTAATCCCCAAATTGAAACCCCCAAATTAAAACAGTAATTTGAACCCAAACCCCTAAATTGAAAACTAAATTATGAACCCTAAACGTCTAAATTGAAAGTAAAATTAAAAACCGCAAATTAAAAAAACTCCCAAATTCAAACTCAAATCAAATTCGTAACCCTAAACCTAAATCCAAATTAAAACAAAACCCTTACATATTTAAACATAAATAGAGCCCTATTTCTTAACCCCCAATTATGAACCCTAAAACCTAAACCCCAATTTCGAAACCCCAACCCCTAGATTAAAAACGGAATCCTAATTCCTCAATCTAAAATCCTAAATTCTCAAAACCACAATCGAATTCCTAAACACCCAATGGTAAACCCCCAATTCTAAACACAATTAAAGTCTCAACCTAGAAATTGAAGATGAAGAGAAAACTCTAGCCCTAACATAAATACATAAAATCTTTTTTGCTTGTACCAGAGTTCCATACATGTCGTCGGTATGTGAGTATGAAGTTTGAATCACCAGTCCAATCTCCATTGGAGAATTGATCCGTTGGAGAGCCCTCTCTCCACCATAGTGAAATAAAGGCTTCTCCAACGGATCGATTCGCAATGGGAACTATGAAATCAATTCTGTGTAAGAGGGAGAGAGAGACAAAGACTAGATGCATAAGAGACGAGAGGAGTCAAAAGGTTTTGGAGTGAGGAGGAAGAGACGACGAGAGAGAAGACAATCCTTGCAGTGAGTGGTTCAATCACTGAAACGAGACTACGAGAGAGATAAGAAGAGACGCGAGCGTGTGAAAGATGTGTGTGGAAGAGAGTGTCACGTTCATCTATAATGAAGGGTCGAGATGTATTAATTGTCTCGATATCAACAGTGGAGGACGAGGCCACGTCGCGCAGTGACTTGTGAGAGTTTATAACTCTCACGCATCCCACATCGGGAAGGGATGAGTGCAATGAAGCCTTTATAATCCTTGTTTCAAGGAAGTGCACAAATGGGGTTGGGCCGAGGTGGGCTGCTGTTGGGCTAAACTCATAAGTGTGGGCATGGGCTGGGCGCTGTGGGAAAAATGGGTCTGGCCTATTTTGTCATATGGGTGTCGGGTGAGTCGGGTTACGCGGTGGTTTTCAAAATGCCACCCGAGACCCGACTCGGTTTAGGTCGGGTTTGTATCCATCCGACTTGACTTTCTCTCGGTTTTGTCGGGTCTCGGGTCACTCGGGTTTGGGTCGATTTGGGTCGTCAGGTGAGTCGGGTCCGGATAGAAATGGATAGACCTACTTCCATCCACGCCCACTAACTCACCCAGCCAAGACAAAACAGCTTCATAGCATCGTCGAGCTAGGAATTAGTGGATTTTCTTTTATCAGCAAGGGAATGGACGTAACTCTGACCGCAAAGATCCAAAATAAAATATAACCGAGGACGCCCAAGATTCTACATATTGCTCACAAGGACAATAGCAACAGAAAAACCAGCCCATGCTACCAGCCAAATTCATATGTTCAAAGAAAAATCCTAAAATTTGTCCCTCCTAAACTCATGATTGTGTTTTCTTATTTAACTAGTGAGAAATTATGTTCCCTCATGACATTTCAAGATCATGATCCCAAAAATTCCAAGTTTTTACTTGTTTCAAGAATGGATAAGTGCTTGGCACACACATTCTTACTTCAATTTCTTGATGGATGGAACACTACTTTCACCTGCTTCCTCACTGCTGGGCAGGTCTGCCGGGCGGTTCAACTCTCCAAATTTGAAATCTGCTTCGTCTCTTGGACTGCTGTTGTTATAAGCAACCTTCTCGAGATTCAGGCCTTGGAAACCAGTTGCCAGCATATCAGGTTTGGATGCACTTGTTGCCTGACGGTTTGAAAACTGAAAGGTTGGTGGAATGATCCATTTCATCCAATCATTGCGCCTCCTTACTTTCTTACCCTGAAATTAGAATCAGTATCAGAGGTCCAAAATGGGGCTAATACAGTGACAAGCCATGTTTCAATCATTCATTGCAGGAACAGAAAAGAAAAACCTATCGAAAGTACCCAAAGAATGGTCCATTACTATGCACAAATTAATACCATCTGAGTACATTGCACAACCTTATGTAAGCATCAGAATAATACCTGAACTTCCACAAGTGTTGAAGCTCGTACAGCATCTGCAATGAGCTGGACATTTTCAGTCAGAAGCTTAACCTGAACATAAAAGGCACATAAAGTCATTACCATAGAACTGTTATGTGAAGTTAATTGTATTAAACGAAGGCTAGAACAACAGCCAAAGCAGCCTTAGTTCTTAGGGAACACATGGCACAATTAATCTGCCTGACAAAAGTAAAGTTATTGCATTTCATAAGTTTGAGGAGAGGGATAGTACATAGAGCGAAAGCGGACAAGAGAACAGCCAAATATAAATGAAAGTAATCTTCCTCGGCCAAATATAGATAATATTTATAAAACAAAACATTGAGATAAGCCGATAACTAGGTAACATAATATACTGCATATTTATAAACTTATTGACATCATAGTAAGTTCACTGGCATACCTCAACCTTTCAAAGAATGAATGGAGTTGGGCTATGGTGGAATATGATACACTATTCCTAACCTATCACTAAATTGCAGTGTTACAAACGTAGTTACCTGGCATACTCAATAAACATTGTGCAGCTTGGCAAACATAGAGCAGGTAAAAAGCACAGACAATTGAAGAAACTATTCAATTATGCATATTTTCAATTGCAAACCATCAAAAAATTGATGCACATATCAAGTCAACATTAGAATTTAACACATAATACATCATGGAACCAATGATAACTGGCAGAAATCCACCACTAGAAGTATAATATTGGCCGAGTAATACCATTCCGAAAAAAGTTAACCGTAATACAGCCATACCCAATAATCAGATTCTTTTTTGCATCTCACAAGATTGCTAAGATTATAACTGATTTCTGGAGACCATTGAAAGTACTATCAAGGCAGGAATAGTTTTACAAAAACACATCCTCATGGAGACCTAAAAGACTGCCTTAATATCATGGTTATAACTAATTTCGGGAGATCATTGAAATAATATCAAGGCATGAGTAGTTTTACAAAAACACATCCAGATGGAGACCTAAAAGACTGCCTTAATATCTTGGTACCAAGTTTATGCTTACCAAAAAATGGAAAACTACATTCCATAAAACTAGAATGACTTGCTTGGCATGAAGAAAGTTTCTGTCAGCAATCCAACTATTACAAGAAATTCTTCTAACACCTAAAACAGGTATTAGCTGAATCCAAAATGGTTTATATACATAAATCAGGGAATAATCACCATAACAACTACCTAGAGGTATTAAAGTTGGGATCAGCAAATGGATTTATCAGTACCCAATAGTATGAAGGGGCAACAATTACTACTTTAGAAGTAGAAGGCCAGCCAAAGAGAAAAAAAGTCATGAACAATATCAATCGTAAGAGATTAGCTTGTCCTATTTTCTTTATTAGAACTTGGAATTTTTTGCAGAGGATGCAAGGATGATTTTGTAATATGTTTAAAGGGCTATTGATAACGAAAGCATAGTGTCTTCAAAGGTTCAGGTGATGCCTTGCTGCAAACATCCTATTCGAAAGCTATGAAATCCAACAGATATGTTTTTGGGCAAATCCCATCTGAAATCTTTTGCCTTAAGCAGCTATACTGCTTATAAGATATAAGGAAACATTGGTAGCCCGAACGACCATTTCAAACAATACCAAAATCAATCTAAGATTTAAAAGAGAACCAAAAGACTTCATGTCCTTTAGTCTAGTACATTAAGGTTGAGAAGAAAAGACTTAAAATTGGAGTGTGGTTATTCAGGTATAAGCAACAGTGATCATCCATAAACTCCAAATCCTCACTGTTTCTACTAAATAAAGTGTTCTTCGAAGGGCAATTGACCCATTCATCTATTAAGAATACAAAGAAATAGATGCCTATTGTCTAAAAGTCCACTGTCTAGACACTCGGTCTATGCCAAATCTCCATCGCCTAGGCTAGGTGTCATTACATAAACTCTGCTATGAACTGAAGAGGATGAAATCATGAACCATAAAGCAAAACAGTGAAGTGGACTAACAAAACAACCTAACGGAAGGCCAATTACTATATACAATTACAGGCAATATCACTACACGTGAATGCCATTATATCAGTGAAATCAAAGACCAGCAAGCACAAGACCTCTTTCATGCGAGAGCAGTAAGTACAGCTGAATACGCGATGGACTTTATGAGAAAATATGATGCTTAGTATGACTACAAGTACCAAAAATAAAATTATAGTATAGAAGACAGTAAAACACAACCAAATTAAAGAATAACATCGCGATAATCCTCAAACAGAACTTACTTGTTTGAAGCCTGCTAGTAATTTGATAGGAACCCAACCCTGCTCATCCATATTTTGACGCAAGTATGTATCTTTAACTAAATTATCATTACTGCAAAAACAATATGAGATGCACTTGCAATGATTTCTTGATGCACAGGAAAGACTGGTGATGGTAAAAAAAGGGTGTGGAAGAAAACACAAAAGAAAATCAGAATAATAAGATTATAGTCACCTGAAATAATAGTCTATCTGATTCACTATTTTACCATGCATCTCAAGAACTGGGGCATGCGAAAAGGCTGCATGAGGTGGCATTGGGGCCAGGAAAGGCACACCACTGCGGAGTGACTCTGGAGGTGGAGTTGCAACGAAGTACACAGGAGCCATTTCTGGACATGGATAGAGGCATTAGAGTAAGTTGACAAATTGTCAAATACACCAAACTTCCCCCGGTAACCCAAAGGTGCTGCCAAAATACACGAACTTAATAATTCTACACAACTCACCAGGGAAACCAATTGGACTGCCAAAATGTCGCACTGAAGATGGAGGCATAAATGCAGCTGAACTAGGGGGTGGTGGGGGTGCTACAAACCTTGGGCCGACCCTGTGTTGGTGGACATGTGCATCCCTCCCACTAAAATATCGGTGAGCATTCCAATCTTGGTTGACACGGTCTTGATCTCGCATGCCCCCATAACTATGATCGTGAGAACCATCACCACGAGGACGGGGACCACCATTTTGGTTTCTAAATGAATTTCTTTGCAGATGATTGTTACCATTGTGCGAGTGAGAACCAAATCCACTCTTTTGCGCAATAACCTTAGGAGAGTGATTTGTCGGAGACACGTCAACTAATGGGGCTGGCGATGCTGGCAGCTGAGGAAAGCCACCATTAGTGGATGTGTTTCTACCACCATTGCGCTTCTGACGAGCAGGGTTTGGAGGGCTAACTTGTTTCTGTGAGGAGATAGAGGATGTTGTTGTAGCAACCTATAAAGTAAGGGAAAATATCAATATCAATAAATAAAGTAGTCAATGGACGGACCATAAGTACATCGAGATAGAAAGAGGTACATATATTAGCATAATTTAAAACCGTTACCGACATCCTCAACCCCTAATCAACCGCAGATACCAAACCAGTGTGCAGGAAAATATCAGCAACAAAATTTTGGCATCAAGAAATACATATGCCTAAAACTGTCAAACAAATTAGTCGAAATATCTTATATATAGAGGGAGACAAATGGGTAAGAACTCAAATTTAAATTGAGTGATTCCAATTTTACATTACATGTGAATATAGATATCCAACTAGCATAGGCATTCTGAGTAATGGTGAAATAAATCATTAACTATCTGGAAAGAGAAAGAACGATTGATTCCTAAAGTTGAGATTTGCGTCCAATCAGCTCACGAGAGTTCAATCTCTACCCTATGGATGTGTAATTGCCACTGTCCCTAGATTCTTATCAGACGATAATGAGTTTTCAGTAACCCAAGTGCATAAAAACAAAGCAATATACAAATGTAGGAAGAGGTATAAACTTATTCAATCAAATAATGTTCAATTAGCATCAAAGCAGACCTGAACTGTAATCAATTATCAACAAGGGAAAATGAGGAATTGGTTATACTACCTGAATGAAGGGGGCAGAATCGGACGATTCGGTAGGCGACTTTGAAGGAGGCTTAGTGGAGTCCGATAATGCGGGCCACGAATCGGCCCCCATAACCTCAGCAACAGACCCAGTGGAGGGCTTGCTCCAGGCGAGTCTCTTAGCGTCATCAGAATCAGAGGTCTCAAGCTGCTCAATCACAGGTGAGGCCACTGAGGGAGGGGCCAAGAGGGCGTCGGAGTCTCCCCGGAAAATCTGGGTCCAGGGAGAGGAGAGAGAGCCGCGAGGAGCCACAGACGTCATGATCGGAGATTAGGGTTGGGATGATGATAATGCGGGTAGGGTTCCAAAAAGATGGATCGCGAGAAGGAGAAGGAGAAGGAGAGGAAGAGAAGAGAGAAGCTCTCTTCTTCTTCTTCTTCTGTTATTTTTCCTCTCTCTCTCTCTCTCTTGAGTTGCGTTTTGGATTCGTCTCTTTTATGCTCGCTCTCTCTCCGTCCCTTTCCCGGTTTTCTTAGCGCCAGGTGAACATCCCCTTATTTACAATTCTACCCTTTTACACATCTATCCTTTTTTTTCCTTTTCATTCTAGGTTTACTATTTCCTGTTACAAATTTTTAGGGATTATACTTGATTTACTTTATCTCAACAATCAAAAAAGATTTTTTTCAATTTGAAAAGATTGTTATAAATAATTATGTGGCATTTGTGATGACCACCACCTATGTCACACGTGTCATACATGCAACAAACATAATGTTAGTTGGCTGAGAAGCCTCTTGCTTTGGCGGTGGACAAATCCTTATAAATAGGGGTTGTTTTCTCTTGCAATGATATAATAAGAAAAAGGGAACACTTGCAGTATCATATTTACGGTTCTTATACGGTAATCATATATATATATATATATATATATATATATATATATATATATATATATATATATATATATATATATATGTGTGTGTGTGTGTGCTTCTTGATCCATTGAAAAGAAAGACAATGAAGGAAGAACCGAATGTCTTTGCTTCTAGCTCTATTGTTTCGTCTTGCTCATTTCATCTCGATTCATTATTTATTTACTTCATTGGTTTGTTATTTATCTTGAATTAGTTTTACAACACGTTATCAGCACGAGTAGCTTATTTATTGCGGCGAATTTTTTAAATGCAAAGTAAATTTAATTTAATTTAATTCTTAAATTTACGTTTACTTTATTAATTTATTTATGTTATTATAAGTATGTTCTGCGATCGCCAATCTTGAATTGGATCTTTCGCATCAGAAAATTATATGTTTTATTATATATGTTGAATATTTATGATATTAGCAACCCGAAGTTTGTTAATTTTATGACATCTTGAACCCGAAGTTTCAAGGTTGTCCGAAAATTTTATTACATGATTTTCCATGTAAACCCGAAGTTTACAAAACTAAAGGCATATTGAACCTGAAGTTCTAAAATTGCCAGGAAATAAAGTTGTTGAACCCGACGTTCACATAAACAGAAGTTTGCTATTTTTAAAGTTTACGGAACCCGAAGTTCCAAATGAAAGTATAAATCTCGAACTATATTATAAGATATCAGAACTGAAATTTGATGCTTTAAAAGTTAGAACCAGCAGTTCTAAATACCGCAAAAATATGTCATATTTTTATGTTTAAATAAATATTTTGGACATATTTTAATTATGTTCTTGCGGTTAATTTTTCAGATGTCGAACCTGGTAAAATGTCACTATGAAGCGCTATGCCTGGATGGAAGCAACTATTTCGAATGGGCATTAGAAACAACTCTTCATCTTAGATCCCAAAATCTTGGGGAGGTCATCAATTCTAAAAATACATCGTCCCTGCAGGACAAGTCGAAGGCTACTATTTTTATTCGTCATCATATCAGTTCTGGCCTACGTGCAGAATACCTGGATATTGAAGACCCCCTTGACCTCTGGACTAAACTGAAAGAAAGATTTGAACATATGAAGTCAATTGCTCTTCCTAGAGCATTGAGTGAATGGAGTAATCTCAGACTCCAAGATTTCAAATCGATCAACGAGTACAATTCTGCGATATTCAGAATTGTATCCAAGCTCAGAATGTGCGGTGAAAAAATGACTGATAGTTCCATGCTGGAAAAAACCTTCTCTACATTTCATCCCTCAAATATGCTCCTGCAGCAGCAATACAGGGAACGAAAATTTGAGAAATTTACTGATCTGATCGCATGTTTGCTTATTGCAGAACAAAATAACGAGTTGTTATTGAAAAACCACAATACTCGTCCTGTCGGCAGTTTTCCATTTCCGGAAGTAAACATGACCAGTCGTCATAATCCTACAAGATTCGAACGAAGCCAAGGCCCCAGTCGTGGTCGTGGTCGTGGTCGTGGTCGCGGTCGCGGTCGCGGACGAGGGCGTAACAATTTTCAAGCACATGGAAGAAATGATAGAATATTTCACCAGCAGCGGGATAGACAAGATATACACGAAAGAAGAAGAGAAAACGGCCCACGAATTCAAACTCCCAAAAACAATGAAAACATCTGTTATAGATGTGGCGGAATAGGACATTGGGCGCGTACCTGTCGTACGCCAAAACATCTGGTTGACCTGTATCAAGCATCTGTGAAAGATAAGGGCAAAGAAAAAATGGTAGAGACAAACTACATCGACAACACAGATAATGAAGATCTGACCAATCTTAATATTTTTTATTTCCTGGCAGATGATGATGGAGAAATAAGTCAAATAAACAAGGATATGGTTGAAACTCGTAATGAATAGTTATATGGTGATAGACTATATTTTGTGTTGTAAATGTTTTTTTTGGTACGTTCTTTTGAGAATCTTTTCCAATCATTTTTTGCTAGCTAATGTAATGTTTTTTGTTTTATGAAAGGATGGATTTTGAAAAAGAATCATCTATCTGCGGAAATGACCAAGAGATGTGCATTGTTGATTGTGCCACTACACATACAATTCTCAAGGATGAGAAATATTTTTCGTATCTAACTTTGGGTGAAGCGGATGTTAATACAATTACAGGCTCTGCAAATATAATTGAGGGCTCTGGAAGAGCTACTCTACTACTCAAAAATGAAACAAAATTAAGCATCCAAAATGCTTTATATGCAAGTAGATCCAGAAGAAATCTACTGAGCTTTAAAGACATACGGAGTAATGGATATCATATTGAGACCAAAAATGAGAATGAAAATGAATATCTCTATATCACGTCATATGATTATGGTAAAAAGCGTGTACTCGAAAAATTACCTGTCATATCATCAGGGTTATATTACACAATTATAAGAACGGTTGAGTCCTACGCGATATTGAACCCGAAATTCTCTAATCAAAATACTTTTATGCTCTGGCATAATCGCCTTGGCCATCCAGGATCAACCATGATACGTAGAATTATTCAAAATTCTCGTGGTCACGCATTAAAGAGCCATAAGATTTTACTATCAAATGATATAGCCTGCACCGCTTGCTCACAAGGAAAACTAGTTGTCCGGCCATCCTTAACAAAAGTCAGTACTGAATGTCCATCACTCCTGCAGAGGATTCATGGAGATATATGTGGACCTATCCATCCCACTAGTGGACCGTTTAGATATTTCATGGTTTTGATTGACGCATCCAGTAGATGGTCACATGTTTGTTTGTTATCAACTCGAAATATTGCATTTGCTAAATTGTTGGCACAAATTATTAAGTTGAGAGCACATTTTCCTGATCATCCAATAAAATCAATCCGCCTTGATAATGCGGGTGAATTCACGTCTAAGACGTTTGATGATTATTGCATGGCATTGGGTATCAATGTTGAGCATCCTGTCCCACATGTTCACACCCAAAACGGGCTAGCATAATCTTTTATTAAACGTATACAGACAATTGCACGCACATTATTATTGCAGTCAAAATTATATGTTACTGCTTGGGGACATGCTGTATTACATGCTGCATCTTTAATTCGTCTACGACCCAGTGCGTATCATCACTACTCTCCTATACAACTTATATGTGGACATCAGCCTGATATATCCCATTTACGAACATTCGGTTGTGCTGTACAAGTGCCTGTTGCACCTCCCAAACGCACAAAAATGGGACCTCAAAGGCAATTGGGAATTTATGTTGGTTTTGATTCACCATCTATCATTAGATATCTTGAACCCCTGTCGGGCGATCTATTTAAAGCAAGATTTGCTGATTGTCATTTTGATGAGACAACATTCCCGTCTCTAGGTGATCATAAAACCCCTCATGAAAAAAAACATAATCTTTCATGGAAAGTACCTTCCATGCATCATTTGGATCCACGAACGCCACAATGTGAAAATGAAGTACAAAGAATAATACATTTGCAAAATATTGCAAATCAAATGCCCGACGCATTTACAGACACGGCAAAAATGACAAGGTCATATATTGATGCCGTTAATACGCCCGTAGATGCATCGATTTCAAATGCAAATTCAGAAAATCCTGAAAGTTTTCAAGAACAGAAGAATAAGGAAATTAACATAAATTGTTCTTATGTAAAAGAATCTTGGGATCGAAAATCAATTATAATTGATGAAGTTTTTGCTTTTGCAGTAGCAAATGAAGTGATAAATGATTTTGATTTTGAGCCACGTAGCATTAATGAATGTCGTGAAAGACATGACTGGTCAAAGTGGGAAGAAGCAATTCAAGTAGAATTGACTTCATTGGCAAATCGCCAAGTCTTTGGACCTATAACTCGAACACCAGAAGATGTTCAACCAATTGGATATAAATGGGTATTCACAAAGAAAAGAAATGAGAAAAACGAAATTGTTCGATATAAAGCTAGGCTTGTTGCACAAGGTTTTTCTCAACGACCCGGGGTCGATTTTGATGAAACATATTCACCTGTAATGGATATGATTACTTTTAGATACTTGATTAGTTTAACAGTCTCTGAAGGTTTGGATATGTGTTTGATGGATGTTGTCACTGCTTATTTATATGGTACATTGGACACCGATATTTATATGAAGCTCCCTGAAGGAGTTAAATTGCCAGAAGCAATTAAAAATAGTCCAAGGAACCTATACTCAATAAAATTACAAAGGGCATTATACGGACTAAAACAATCTGGTAGGATGTGGTATAATCGTCTTAGCGAATACCTTACCAGAGAAGGGTATAAGAATAATGTTATATGCCCATGTGTATTCATCAAGAGAACAGATATGGGATTTGTTATTGTGGCCGTGTATGTTGATGATATGAACTTGATAGGGACTCCTGAAGAGATCTTACAAACTGCAGCATATTTGAAAAAAGAATTTGAAATGAAAGATCTTGGAAAAACTAAATATTGTCTCGGCCTGCAGATCGAGCATGTGACCAATGGAATTTTAATCCATCAATCCACATATATTGAGAAACTCTTGAAGCGGTTTAATATGAATAATGCTCATCCACTCAGCACTCCAATGATGGTTCGATCTCTTGATCCTAAGAAAGATCCATTCCGTCCAAAAGAAATAGATGAAAATATACTTGGTCCTGAGGTACCATATCTAAATGCAATTGGAGCTTTATTATATCTGGCTCAATGTACGCGACTAGATATAGCGTTTGCCGTAAATATGCTGGCTAGATTCAGTACTGAGCCAACTAGACGGCATTGGAATGGGATCAAACATATATTTCGTTATCTGAGTGGAACAAGAGACTTAGGATTATTATATTCCAAATCCACCGTAAATGTTGGCCTCATAGGATATGCAGATGCAGGATATCTTTCAGACCCCCATAATGCACGATCCCAGACAGGATATGTCTTTATGTGTAACGAGACAGCGGTGTCCTGGCGATCTACAAAGCAGACTTTGGTTGCAACATCCTCAAATCATTCAGAAATTTTGGCTCTGCATGAAGCAAGTCGAGAGTGTGTATTCTTACGATCAATCGTTCATAATATACAAGAATCATGTGATATCTCCCCTATAACTGGCTCTCCATCTATAATATATGAAGACAATGCAGCCTGTATTGCTCAAATAAGAGGAGGGTACATCAAGGGAGATCGAATCAAGCACATATCGCCAAAATTTTTCTACACTCATGAACTCCAGAAAAATAACGAGATAGATGTCAAGCAGATTCGCTCCAGTGAAAATCTTGCAGATTTGTTCACTAAAAGCTTGCCGACGTCCACATTCGAGAAGTTAGTATGGCGAATTGGCATGCGTCGACTCAGTAAACAACCAAAGTAACTCTGTTGGTCATCAGGGGGAGCATCAATCAGGGGGAGCAATGATATAAAGACGATCACACTTAGGACAAATGTGCGCTGCACTCTTTTTTCCTTATTCAGGTTTTGTCCCACTGGGTTTTTTCCTGAAAAGGTTTTTAACGAGGCAGCATTATGCACGTCCAACATCACCATGATTACTTATTTACTCGGTTTTTATCCCATCGGGTTTTTCCTTGTAAAAGTTAAATGTAATTATTTGTAAATAGGTGGTGTCCAAGGGGGAGTGTTATAAATAATTATGTGGCATTTGTGATGACCACCACCTATGTCACACGTGTCATACATGCAACAAACATAATGTTAGTTGGCTGAGAAGCCTCTTGCTTTGGCTGCAGTATCATATTTACAGTTCTTATACGGTAATCATATATATATATATATATATATATATATATATATATATGTGTGTGTGTGCTTCTTGATCCATTGAAAAGAAAGACAATGAATGAAGAACCGAATGTTTTTGCTTCTAGCTCTATTGTTTCGTCTTGCTCATTTCATCTCGATTCATTATTTATTTACTTCATTGGTTTGTTATTTATCTTGAATTAGTTTTACAACAAAGATAAATTAAATCCTCTTTCTACTCAAACTTGATATTGTATTATTATAGATACATATTTCTATTGGTAAATTCTTTTAAAGAAACTTATATGAAGTTTTTTGAATAAATAATTATTATTATCAATAAATATAAATATATACACATTCTGATTGATTTTGCTTTTGACTGTGCCTAAAATATCTCTCTAACATTTTAAATTTTAAATTAATGTCATTATCTTTTTTCCTCACTCTAAGTCTCTCTTAGGGGTAATCACATATTTCACTATAGACACATATTTTCCTCACTTACCAGATTTTCACATTTCACATGTTACTTTGAATGCATCCAGACGTGGATATAGAAACATTTTTAGAGGACGAAATTTCATACTAAAAATTTAATTAATTATTTAAAAATAACAATTTAATTAATAAAATAATTACTAAATTTATATAACAAAAATTATTTCGAGTTTTATTATTTATTTTTGGTTGATTTCAAATCCAAGTTGTATGTAAATACAAATCTGAAACGAGTCGTTTCGTGAGACTTATAAAACCCAATAGGTTGGCTCGAGTTAGACTCGTTAAACAAATATCAATTTACTGTGTCAATTTACTCTAACGTTTTCATAAATAGATGAAAAAAAAGGTAAACCATTTTTTTATTAAATGACAACAATGAAGATGTCATAGATTAATTAATTTTGTAAATATTAATTAACATTAGAGCTCGTGAAAATTTACCTTATTATTTTTTATTCAATCAATGTTTTTAATATTTAATTTTAGTTAATTAAATTTTTGAATTTAGACCAACATTTACCTTTTCCATGAATAGTAACACGAAAATAATGTTTACCGTTCTTAATTGATACAATTTAAAGTACACTAATGAAATGATAATCATGTCAAAACACTTTAGTTACGTGTAATTGACCTTTTTATATTTCTCAACTCTAATTCTTCTTCTTTAAACATGGGGAAAATTTCACTTATCTCCACCTAAGTTTTCAGATTTTCACTAACCTTCTCGGAAAAAAAAATGCTAACTTACAGCACACCTAAGTTTGCCAAAGTAACACTTAGCCCAACTCTGTTAACTTTTTTGAAAATGACGAAAATGCCCATGTATTTAAAACATTATTAAAACTTTCAAATGACATAACTCTCTCATACGAGCTCCATTTCCGGCTCATAGTATATCAAATCGAAGAGAACCAAAAGATCAGCGACTTTGAAGACAGATTTTTTATTCATAATTAATAATTAAAATAATAATAATAATTATTATTATTATTAATATATCAAAATTTTCGAATGACATAACTCTCTCATACAAGCTCCATTTCAGACTCATATTATATCAAGTCTAAGAGAATCATAAGATCAACAATTTCGAAGAAAGAAGCTTTTGTCCAATATTTCATCAAACGACGACAAATTTTATACTCTTTAAAATAAGTTTAGTATAAAATTAATTTTAAAAAAATAAGTAATTAAAAACTAATTTTAGTATAAGAAATTAATTTCAAAAAATAAAAAAAATGTTTAAAAACCGTTTTTCATTTTTGAATAACATAACTCTTTCTCATACAAGTTTCGTTTCGGGCTTATAGTCTATCAAATCGAAGAGAATTGGAAGATCAACAATTTTGAAGAAAAAAAGTTTTTATCTATATATTATTAATAATTGATTTATTTTTATTTGATAAATAATTATCACCAAAAATATTAATAATATAAATAATTATTTATTAATAACATTTTGGTCTAACACCATTAAATGTTGGACGCATTTTTTTAAAAGAGTATAAAAAATTTGTTGTCGTTGGATGAAATTTTGGACAAAAACTTCTTTCTTCGGAAATGTTGATCTTATAATTCTCTTCGACTTGATATAATTTGATTCTGAAACGGAGCTCGTATGTGAGAGTTATGTCATGAAAGTATTGATATATTATTAATAATTATTATTATCACTTTAGTTATTAATAAAAAAAATATTTCTTCAAATTCGTTGATCTTTCGTTTCTCTTCGATTTGATATACTATGAGCCCGAAATGAAGCTCGTATGAAAGAGTTATGTCATTTGAAAGTTTCAATATTTTTTTTAAATATAGGGGCATTTTTGTCATTTCCAAAAAAGTTAACATAGTTGGGCTAAGTGGTACTTTGGCAAACTTAAGTGACTTGTGAGTTAACATCTTTTTTTCAGGGGAGATAAGTGGGATTTCAAAAAACTTATGTAGAGGTAAGTGGAATTTTCCCTTAAACATATAATTTTGCTATCTTCCCACAAGAACCACCACCACGTCAATGAGATGAGTAAGTACGAGTTCAGCGCAAAGAAATTAGATGTTTCAGATAAACGTGTATTGGAATAAAAATAGGGCTAGCAGAAACGGAATTGAAAGTAGTAAATAGTGGAATTTGCGTGGTTAGTAGGGTTGTCCATGGTCGATTAACCAAACCAAATAACTTATTTTCAAACCAAACCAAAAATTTTGGTTTTATAACTTTTAAAACCATAACCAAAACCGAAAGTAATTGAATAATCGGTTTTTAACCAAATAAAAAGTGGTTCGGTTTTTGGTTTAAACCGAAACCAAACCAAAATTATTTGGTTTACTTGAAAATTGAATCGTAACTAAATCATTATCCATGGTTTTCAGTTCGATCATGGTTTTTTTAGTTAAAATGGACAACCTTAGTGGTTAGCATGGAGAATTCGAGATGGTTGTGAGAAGGTGAAGTTTGGACATGTTATTTCGTTTTTGTGTCATTAATGCCTCATTTAATTGTTTTTTTTAAGTTAATGAGACTTCAATGATACTTTATAGTTTTAGTATGTGTGAGTTAATTGGATTTAATGTTGCAAGAGTGTGTGCCATAAAATTGTGCCCACATGCTTTTCTTTTCAATTTTTTGGATTTTGATTTCTCACAGAAAAAAATTGTTTATCAAAATATAAAATACAAATTAAGTTTGTTGTTTTGAAATTGGTCTATGCACTGGGAGGGTTATATGATAAAAACGGTATCTCCAACCTCTCTTTCTCTCTCTCGCCTTGTTCTATCCTTCGACTTAAAAAAAGGCTTATTCCGAGAAGGAATCACTCCTGGACAAAAAGTGTACCTGCAGTAAGTTGAGGAGTTAAGAACCGTGAACGTTTCGTTCTCATTGCGTAAACTTATTCTAAATCGACATATCCAGATATATATTTCAACATGTTCCCTTTCTTTCAAAGTAAAGTAGAATCAAAGGCTTTACAGAGGAGCTCTTCTTAGCCCAGGTTGCGAGGACATTTTTGTATGGAAAAAAGGGAAACCGTTATATACCTTCCATATACTATTCCGGATTTTCACTTTAACTCCCCGAAAGAAAGATCAAAGTGTTTTGTGAACTTAACTAACTTGTCATTTAGGCCCGACAACATTAAGTTGGGGATGAAAATACCAAATCTCCCTCATATAAGTTCAAGATTAGTCGTTGCAAGTGAAGGTATAGGTCAAACTGAAATCACAACTAAGTCATCCGAATTGGGAGCTCTGAAGGTGAAGCGATAGGAAGGGGTTGATTGGGTGAACAGAAGTTGAAAAAATGGGTGATGGAATGAAAAGTTGAAGAATGAGAGCAATATTATCATTTTACCTGTTATTTGTAATTTCTTTTATTTTTTATTTTACTTATTTGAAATACAATTCTACCCTTGAAACTTGAGATAAATTTGTTATGCAAATAAGGATAAAATGATCATTTTTATTTATTTATTTTTTTTGAAATGTGATCATTTTTATTTATAAAATAGTTGTATTATTTTTAAATCATATATTTGGGGTATTTAAAAAATATTACTATTAGATTTGACCGAAGTTACCTTAATTGTAGCTAAAAATATTTGGAAATGTCTCTTAATTTTTTTTTAAATTAGGTGTAGTGAAGTTAGAATCGGCCAAACGTGTAAGGCTTCTCTGATGTATCATCACGGGGCTCATTGCTTTCATTTTACAAGAACAAAAAACTGTTTTATTTTTTAGTTGGAATCTTGAGCGATTCACAAAAAAGACACCTAGAGTTGCGACTAAAGGGGAATATGTAAACCAATGTTTCCATAAGTTCGATTGTAGCTCCCAATTACAGCCTCCCCACCTACATAGTCGATAGAATAAAGAAAGAGTATATGCATTCAAAGGGAAGGAATTCCAATCAAAATTCCTCTACTATTCTCTTAACATTGTTTCTCCACAACTCTTTGTTACCTAGCTAACTACATTTTCAATCTCTCCTAACTTAGGTGAAATGGAACAATACTTTTCGTATCTAAATGGGTCAACTCAAGGGGAAAAAGAATGAAACTGTCGTATCTAACTGGTTCAATTTGTGGTTGGATCATCAAGTTCTAAGAATGTCACACATTCTACTTGAGTATCCAAATTCGGGTCAATACCAATAAAAATGTCTACAGACAATGTCCTAGCACCATACCAAATGTGTTCGAAGAAGAGAAGAGCAAACGAAATATGTTTAAAAGTAAACTAACTCATTAGACTGCTACAAAAAACACAGTCAAATTTCAAAACAACATGGTCTAACTAAAAGAATTCACCTAATGAGCGGGCCTAACATAGTTTTCACAATAACGGGATCACTATAAATCACTCCATTAAGTTAAATGTCATAGAACTCAACATTTACACTTAACTACTGAGCGATATGCTTAGATTTGGCTCTTTTAAAAGGAACATCATCGTCTAACAATTCCGTCTCCATCGCCCAAAATTACTGGAATCTGGAAATGTTCTATAAAAAATGAGCATACAACTATAGATCGTTCGTACCCTTTTAAGAGAAATTCCTTGCAAACCCAAAACCATTACAATTTTTTTCGTGGAATGAGTCAAGTGAATTATTTGTCTATCCAAAAAAATACATGTAGATCTCGATCGCATATCATTAGTCTAAAATGCCTAAAACATTCACAACATCCAAACCTTCTTATTGATCATCTTCCAAGCAATAACAAATCACTGATATTTTTTCCATATCCAAACAAACGAATAACAAACACACATGGAAAAAAATTACTCCTATCGTGTTTGGTACATCTGAAGGGTTTTAGAAGTTCCGCTATGGCGGCCACCAGCCTGAGCATGTGAGCCTTGGCGAGGCCAAACTTGGTGACATGATCCGAACCCTAATCATTACAATTGTATTGTCACTGCAATATGGTGCATTTTCTCTTCTCACCAAAAGAAACAAAGCATAACAATATAAATGTCACAAGCGGCGCTAAAACCAATGGAGTTACTGACCATATAAATTTAAATGGAAATATTGTATAACACAAAATGCCAAATTTGAAACAAAAAAACCAAAGAAAATTAACAGAGCTTGCTCGATTGCTGCAACAAAGTGTGTAAGAAAATTGGCAAGCCATTTAATATAGGAAATTGGAAATTGCAAGTCTCTTTTTTTTTCTCCTTCTCTCATATGTCATCTACGGTTCACTTCATCCAATTTATGATTTCCTGTGTTGGGCATTTCTTTTACACAGATCAGGAAACATACCTTTTTCATAGATGAAGGGAACTGATCACAGCCGAAAAGAGAACCTTTCATTTGGTAGACAAGCTCAACTATGAGCCTTGTTGGGAAGGCTCTCGAGTCTCGCCTATGAATCAATCATCTCAGAACCAACATCACAGGTATCGGTCAAAGAATAACAGCAATAAATAACCAAGTAAACTTACTTTGCTTCGTGTACTCTTGAACACAATGCGCAGCTTGGCCTATAAATTGCTAGTTTAAGATCAAGAACAACACCAGATTATCATGTGAAATCCATACAGTAATAAAGATAGAGCATATCATCAATAATAATTTAATGCTTCACAGTTCTGTTGAATCCGGGTCAATAAGCATCCATTTAAATAAATCAAAAGAAATGTCATATACACATGTGCAATTTCACCTGAACACCAAGAACATTCATTTTCTTTTGCCTCCAATGGTACAAGGAATGCCCAAGGCACAAACTAATAGAAAGGTGGACACTAATATGGCTAAAATCATATTTGATGTGTATCCCAATCAAACTTAGGTTGTGCGAAAGCCTCGTAGTCAATAGGTCCATCTATAACACTGTCGACGGTTTGCATCCCCACCAATATAGCTGGCTGAAAATTGTCATTTTCAGAGGGCAATAACTTATACACTATGAGCAACCCCAGTGTGAATATAGCTTGCAGCTTTGTGGAGTCTCCTTGGACCGAAAAGAACAAGAGCATTGATAATAGGAACAGATCAACGCAAAACCGCATGATTCCCAATACTGTATCCATCAACTTCCCATCATTTCCGGCAGGAAACCCCCGAACTCTATAAATAAACAGGAAGTTGTACTTATCAACCACATACCTATATCCAAAATAAACTGCACCGACTGGAACCACGAGGGGAGAAAACGAAGAATATATCATGGTCAACGCAAATATGGTCAAATTGAAAGCATAATATTGTGCAAAATCAAATGACTGCTTGGGAACAGGTGAGCTTCTGCTGATGGGATATACCAAAAGGTCTTGCTCCTCTAAATCAGTTCTGTGTATTCTGGGAGACTGAAATGCATTTCCGGGCATCAGAGGTCTTCGAAGACTGTCTACCACAGGCTGTTCTAATGGGTATTCTTCACTTGGTTCAGGTACCAGCTGGAGCATGTCATTTTTCTGGAACTTCTGAAGCTTCTTTTTTATCCAGGGGATAGGAGCCAATAGATCATAAGAAATGCCTAAAAAACTACTCGATATTAGAAATGCAAGAGAGGAAAGGCACGACTTTGACAAGAATGATGCACTCATATATTGCTCAATCTTCTTGCAATCTTCTCCATCCAAATAGCACCTTCCCATTCTCAATATTGCACTCTCTAGCGACGATTCAACCAAAGCCCTCAGGAGGATAAGATTTACCAGGAAAAAGCAAACCATCTTAAGGAGTGCAGCCCGTTGTTCTCCAGACACTGTGATATGACGCTCAAACTTGGAGAGATAAGAAAGGGCTGATGGGATCACTATATACATGCTAACGAACACAATAACATTGGGAAGGAACTGAAATATTACAGAAGCAAGCCAGCTTGAACTTTGCACCCAAGCCAGCCATAACTGAGCATTATCCATTGCTTCGGCATTTATAATTCTCCCAGCACTTGTCACTGCACTGATCACGGCGAGTGGAGAGCTAAAAAATAGAAGCAACAATAGTAAGCATGTATTCACAAAAACTCGCCGCAACTTCAAAGAAAGTTTTGTTGTTCCCAAATGATTCCAGTAAATGTCAGTTGCAAGCGGTGCTCGTTCAACTTTCCAATGGTTCCTCTGTAGGCGTAACTCCATCACTGAAAAGAATTTGCCAATCCGCCTCTTCTTCTCATTCTTAAAATCCTGAACAGCCTTATTCGCTGTGTACACATCCTTAAAAATAACAAACGCAACTCCGGCACCTACAGCACGGCCTTCCTTGTATGCTGCCAGTTCAGTCTCTAGTTCTGCTCTCAAGTCTTGCAGTCTTTTTAACCTCTCTTCATCTGTATATCCCAGCATAGCCATAACTTGACTCCAAAAATGCTCGGCTTTTCTGAACAGGTAAACGACACATGCCCTTAAGCCATCCCAGGAAAAAGGACTAACACATTCGCCATCTTCGTTCTCATCCGGTAAAAGCCTAGAGTCGATCCGAGCCACCAACCAAGATATTTCGTCTCTAACCTTGACGAGCTCCGAAGCTAATTCGTCCAATGCACACAGATCCATAGGCACGATAACCTTATAAACCTTACCTGGATACCTATGCCGAAAATACTCTTGCAACACGCTACTGTCGGCCCCTATGGTCTTAGGTATCCCCTGCACCATGATAGTAAAAATTGCAGTTGAATTGGCAGAGGGGTCACTGGGGTTCCCATACCCATCCCTAAACCTAGTGATCTTCAACCTCTGTTCAACAGCAGACATGCCAAAATGCACCAAGACAACCACGAAAATCACAAAGAGAAAATGCAGCCAGAGCAAAGGCGAACCTTTCTGAATGTGATTAATGGTGGTTGTGGAGAACTGGTCACTGAGGACGGCACTCCCGCCATAGATGTTGAGCGGAAGCATGACCAGCAGAGCGACCACGGCAATCGAGGAGAGGACGGCGAAGCTGCCACCTTCGATGATGAGGAACTGGGCGGCGTCGGCGCCGCAGTGGCGGGCGATCTCGCGGCCGGTGGCGTGCCAGACGGCGAGGAGCTTGGTGGCGAGGGCGGAGGGGCCGGGCATGCGGCGGTGGTCGCTGCGGAGCTTGACGAAGACGAAGATGAAGACGCAGCAGAAGGCGCCGATGGCGGAGATGTTGATCAGATACTGGATGCTCCCGTACCAGGCGGTGAGTTCCTCGCCGTCGTCCGGCGAAAGTGGCGGCGGAGAAGCGGAGTAGTTCACAGGCGAGAGGAGAGGCGGATCCATCGAATTAGGGTTCGAAAACAGCGAATCTATGATCGAGGAGGACTCATGCGGAGGAATCGAGGGTTTCGACGGCCGAGAAAGGGCACCGCCGGCCGCCGTGGGTTGATTACTGAATTGAGGATGGTTTGGGGATTGTCGATCTGAAACGACGACGACGATGATGATTGTGTCGTGTGCAAACAGAAACACACGCAATTACGAATTTGCACTTGATTCTTGATGTTGCTGGGGAATATGATATGGTCGCTCCAAATCCAATTATGCTAAGTATTCAGTATTGACAATAGATTGGGCCACTTGGGCCCAATTCCTTGTCGTTTAAGCTTGAATGCTACTGAATAATGGGCCACTGATTCCGTACAAGATGTTTTCAATTTACCATCCAACTAACAAATATTGCAGATTCAACTATTTCCAATTTACTCCAAAAATGTTGAAAACCTCAAATCATTAGTTTTTTTATATCTCCGATCAATATAAATTTGAAATTGATGATCGTAGGAATGACAACAAATCATATTTGCATTGTTGGATTAAGGTGGGTTCAGTCTTAGGAAACCGTTAATAGGTTTGAATGATATTGGTTTTGTTATTTCCATCCCTTGTGAATAGCACCAAACTGATTTTTATAGCGAGTGGGTAGGGGTGTAAAATAGCCGAGTCGAGTCGAGCCTCATTTTGGCAGGGCTCGGCTCGGCTCGTGAAAAAAGTATTTGGTTCGAGCCCGGCTCGGGCTCGAACGAGCTTATACAACTAAGCTCGAGTTCGCCTCGAAATAAAATAGACGAGCTCGAGCTCGGCTCGGCTCGATTTGATTATCTTAAATTTAAATACAAATATTACTTAAAAATTAAATAAATAATAAATAATTCATTAAATAATAAATGAGCCAACTTGAAATTGGTTCGACTTGATTCGACTTGTCTAATTCTATAATAAGTATTTTATAAATATATAGTTTTATTATAAATATATAACTCAATAAATATTAAACGAGTCGGCTCGCGAACCTATCGAGCCTTAAAAGGTTAGGCTCGAGCTCGGCTCGTTTATTAAACGAGCCCAATTTCGAGCTCGAATTCGGCTCGAACTCGATTATAACGAGCCTGAACCGAATATTTAACGAGTCAAGCTCGAGCGGCTCGTTTACAGCCTTACGAGTCGGTTGGGCAAGTTACCAGATTGGGGCCGGATATGGATTCACTTTAATCTCCCCAAGTCATTAATCTTGGAATTATTTTTAATTTTTTATTCATGAAAGATTATTTTGATAAAAATTAAAGTCACTACAATGAATTTTATTTTTAATTAAAATGGGAAACGTAAAAAACTAATAATTGAATGTGATGATTTGTAATGTCTTTTATTTAATGATGATAATTTGAAAATTTAAAATAATTGAAGGTGGCAATTTGAAACATCTGTTAGTTCATGTTGATATATTTCATGTTGATATATTGATAATCATAAATTTGGTGAATGTGATGATTTACGACGATTTTTAATTAATGACATTATACAACAATTATGGATGGTGAATGGTGTTTTTGTGTGTGGTCTCTTTCAACAAATTACCCTGACAATAAAATCATTATTTTATTTATCACAAAGTATGGGGAGATATTTTAATGGAAAGTTTACATTCAAATAGGAAAATAAAAACATATTTCAGGCGTTAGATGAGATGAGTAAGAGTGGAGATTGAAGCGGTGACATTGAGCGTAAATAACTCAAACTTGTGTTTTTGTTAGTCTTTTAACATGTGAATGAGATAATTAGATAATTTTGTTGTCTTCTTCTACAATTGCACAGAGTATCGTCCGGTTTCAATATCTGGTTTGATGTTCGTCTCTGGGTTCGATCTGTAGACAAACACTAATTGAAGATCGCAGAATCTTAATCGAAGAACACAAATTTCCATAGATGAATCAAAGAACACAAATTTTCATAGACAAATTGAAGAACACGAATCTACCAAGACTAGTCGAAAAACACTAGTCAAAGAGCACGGACCGGAGAAGTCGAATCGAAGAAGCTAAATCGAGAAGATGGACTACCATAAAGTTCTGGAAGAAAATAGCAAACAAAAGAAAACGTGAGAAAGTGCATAGTAAGGTGAAGAAGAAGAAGAAGAAGAGTAAGTAATTGTTTGAAAGATATTTCAGACCACTCAAACTATTTTAGAACAAATTTCAAATTTATGGAACTTACTGATTTGTATGAAATCTCTGTAAATAAATTTGTGTCAATTGTTTCTCTATTGTATGTACAAAGAAGAATTATTTCGAACGTGTATTCATAGGTTCTTGATTATTTAGACTAATTGTAATCTTGTCTTTATATATTTTTCAGTTATTGTTAGGAACATGTTTCATACTACTCAAACTCTGTGATTTGTGTGAAATATTTGTAACATAAACTGATGTCAATTACTTCTCTAGACTGATATGTGCTCAATTCGTTGAAATTGTCTCTCTAAAACCTGTTTCAATATTCTTTTCTCATTGATTTATAAGTCCTCAGTTACTGTTAGAAAAGTGCTTCAGAATGCTCAAACTCTTTGATTTTTGTGAAAATTTTGTAAATATACTGATGACAGTCGCTTTCTTCTGTTGATATGTGCTCATTTTGGTAACATGGTGTATCCAAAACATATTTCAGTGTCCTTATCTCATGAATTTATAGGTTCTCAATTGTTGCTAGGAAGATGTTTCAGACAACTTAAACTCTTCGATTTTTGTAGAATTTCTGTAAATAGACTAATGTCAGTTGCTTTCTTCTATTGATATGTTCTCATTTTGGTGAAATGAAATCTGCAAAACTTGTTTCAGTTTTCTTTTCTCATAAATTTATAGGTTCTCAGTTACTGTTAAGAAGGTGTTTCAGACTACTCAAACTCTTTGATTTTTGTAGAATTTCTATAAATAAACTAATGTCAGTTGTTTTGTTTTGTTGATATGTGCTCATTTTGGTGGAATGGTCTCTCTAAAATCTGTTTCAGTGACCTTATCTCATGGATTTATAGTTTCTCAATTACTGTTAGGAATGTGTTTTAGACCACTCAAAATTGTTAGGAACATGTTTAAGACTTCTCCTCGTTACACCCGTGGAACTCAAACTCTCTAATTTTTGTTGAATTTCTATAAATAAATTGATGTAAGTTGCTTTGTTTTGTTGATATGTGCTCATTTTGGTGAAATGGTCTCTCCAAAACCTGTTTCAGTGACCTTATCTCATGGATTTATAGTTTCTCAATTACCGCTATGAAGATGTTTCAGACCACTCAAACTGTTAGGAACATGTTTCATACTTCTTCTCGTTACAACCGGGGAACTCACGTTAAATCAGGGGAACCCTCGTTACATCTTTTCCCCGACAGGGTTCACTTTCCCCCTGGAGTATATAGTATGGAACCCGGTCCCTTCGTTACATCCGGGGAACCCTCGTCACACATTTTTCTAGACAGTGTTCACTTTCCCCCTATGGTATAGTATGTAACCCGGTCCTCTCGTTACACCCAGTGAACCCTCGTTACACTCTAAGAGCCCCTCGTTACATCTTTTCCCCGACAGGGTTCAATTATAGGGTATAGTATGGAACTCATCCCCCTTATTACACCCCAGGACCCCTTGTTACACCTCGAGAGCCCCTCGTTACACCTCGAGAGCCCATCGTTACACCTCAGGACCCCTCGTTACACCTCAGAACCCCTCGTTACACCTTTTTCCCGACAGGGTTCACTTATAAGGTATAGTATGTAACCCAGCCCCCTTCTTACACCCCAGGAGCCCCTCGTTATAGACAGGGAAACCTCGTTACACATTTTCCCTGACACGGTTCACCTTTCCCCGCCTATGGTATATCATGGAACCTATTTCAAAGTAATTTTCTCATGGATTTATTGGTTCTCAATTACTGTTAGAAAAGTGTTTCAGACCACCAAAACTCTTATTTGTTTTGAGTTTTTGTATAGACTGATGTCATAAACATGTTTCAAACATATTTATTTTGTTGCAGAAGATAAAATTTAACATAATTTGATAAAATCATGCATTGATGTTTTCAAAACCCTCTGTTAGGAACATGTTTCAAACATATTTATCCTACCGCAAAAGGTAAAAATCACTTAATTATTTCAGTGTGAATTACTCATGAATTCATAGTTTCCCAGTTACTATTAGAAATACGTTTCAGACTGATGTCAATTGTTAATCTTGGTTACATAGGTTCTCATGTAATGTTAGAAACATATTTCAAACTTCAAAAAACTATAATTTGTGTGGAACAAAATCTGTTTCTAAGAAATCACGAAAAATAATTAATAAAGATCGATTCATCGTTCGATCAACACACAAAATCGAGAAAATCGAACATGTTTCAACGTCTATTTCTCTTGGTTACATATGTTCTCAATTAGTGTTAGGAACATGTTTCACTGTCTATTTCTCTTGATTACATGTGTTCTCAACTATTGTTGGAAATATGTTTCAGACATCTGAAAATTTCAAGATTACATATTACTGCTATCAAAACACATTTCACACTTGAAACACGTTTCATACTATCAAATGTTCGAATCCACCAATTTTTCCAAAAACCCTAGATTATTGGTGAGTTAAATTCAAGAAACCAAAATTGCGAGATTTGTTGATTATTGCTGATAAATCACGAAGAACAATCAACTATAATTAATTCATTTCTCGATCAAAACAGAAAACCGAGAATAATCGCAAAAATTGACAGAGTATATTCATTTACCGACGATCGATTGTTGAATAATCGCGACTAGTTACTGAGTTGCTGCAGAATTACGTGTTGAATCGCAAATTGCAATGAGTTTCTGCGCATTCATTGTGACTGCAAAATTACGAAATTGCCCTTTGCTATGTTTATTGAATTAATTTTCAGCATAAAATAGATAATTATGGCAACCGTTGATCAGTTTTGATCCATCGGCTGAAATTTGTTTCTATTTTCCTATTTGAAATGTAGTTTCCAGCGGAGTGCATCCTTAAAGTATAATCAATTTTTAAATTTACTAAACAATGATTAAAATAGTTTTCCTTAATTACGTAGTTGCAATACATTACGTTTTTAGAAACTTAAGTACAATAACAAAAAAATTAGCGTCGATAAGAGAGAAAAAACAGAAACTCTCTCTAAACCCTTCCATTTCTCGTTCTGTTGGGTCATTAATGGTGTAACCAACCTCCTGCTAAGGTGCCCCGACAACTATTCTCTTCCTTAGGAGGGGTTTTGGGCGGATTCGAAGTAACCTGTCCAGGGCAGGGATTTGCTTGGACATGATTCCTTATTCATATCTAGAACGACACCCATAGCGGAAAGGCGCTGCCGGAGTAAGCGTTGACCTCGGAGAGGCGGAGTCGGGAGCGGAGGTTTTTGGTCTTCTAGGTTCTTCTAGATCCGAGTTTTCAATTGGGTTTTGGGGGTGCCCGGTTTGGGTCGGGTCTCTGCAGGTTGGCGGTGGCTCTGTAGAAGCAGGAGTCTTGCACGAGACATCAAGAGGCGTTAGCTCTCTCGATGCAGGGAGCTTGTGGCTCTTTATTAGTCATATGAGGGAGTTTGTTCTTGGTGTTTGTTTTTGTTGTTTTAATACGTGAGTGAGTTTATTTTTTTAGTGTGTTTAGTGTTTTTGTGCGTGTTGGTGGATCATAGTACATTGTGCTGGTTGTTTTCCACTGGTGTTTGTATCCCTCGTTCAGATCTCATATGAGCCCATACATAATCGTGTAGAGTCGTGAAAATCTCTCGTACTTGGCCGTTAGATCTATGGGTGTGGGTTTGTCCCACCTGCGATGGTTATAATGAAGTATTCCTTCCTAAGAGCATTTCCAACGGGAGTTACTAAATGAACAAATTATTATCTCATCATATTTGCTATATTGTCATACTTTTCCAACCCAAGTTGCTAAATTTTGATGCAAATATTAATAATTACAAGATTTTAATATCGACATTCATGTATTGGTTATATTGGTATAATAATATTAAATTTATGCTAATTTTACTATAGTGGGTTGACAAATATACCGACCCACCATAACAAATATAACAATTTCATATGCAATGCAAATTTGGCAATCTCTATTGAAGTTTCAAGTTGACATTTTACCAAAAATATGATAAAATGACAAACTTCATTGAAATTGGTCTAAAAAAATATAATAATGAAAAGATAAAAGGCTTAACATATTCTAAAATAAAGATTTAAATTTTAAAATAGGTATCTTAATCTAATCTTTAAATTAAAAACAAAAAAGTGTTCCTAAACCATCGTGCAGGATAATTGTATTATCTTCCAAAATTAGTTGATTGATTTCGGGAAATGATCTCATTTTCATAATCATAATTCATAACCATGAGATTGGGTACTGGGAAGAACGCTGACGTGTAATAAACATGCTTATCGAACAAGTAGGAAAATGCGTGTGCCACGACACACGACCCTACCTTCCAATATACCACTAATTTATTTATTTATTAATTAATTAAAAAGAATAATAATAGTAATAATTAATACAATATTATAATATAATAGCAGAGCGCAGCGATCACCAGCATCTCCTTCTTCGTAGCTCGCCTCTGCAGTGTCCATCGACGTCAGATTCAATTCTCCTCAAACCCTACCTGCTGCTGCACTAGATCAAATCTCTGTCCCCGATCTTCGTCTTCTGATTCACGTCGTCGAGGAACATGGGTACCGAAAATTCGAAATCCAGCTCTACGTTGATTAGTTTTTCTCTGTTTATTTTGATTTGCCTCGGTTCGAGGATTTTCGTTTTCATTTTCTTGTTTTTGATCGACCTCAGCTGGTGAGAACCCTTTCAATAAGATTCTGAGGCCTCTGGAGAAGCCTGGAGGTGATGAATTCGGAAAGTACTATAGCTTGCCTGCTCTCAATGATCCCAGAATCGGTACGTATTGTAGCGCTTTTTATGTTGATGTTTGAACTTTCCTGTTTGGTTGGATTGAAACGGATGGAAAAGGACAATCTCGACTTTTTTTTTTGTTTTATGCTGTTTTTTGTTTGCTTTAAAGTGGGAATATCTGATAAAGTGTGGTACCAGGCAAAATAATGAAACTGAATAATGATACGAAAAAAATCGATTACGTTTAGATATTCTTGGCAACCAAACAGGGAATTATTGATCTGGTTATCCATGGATTGATTTGACGGGTGTGTGTTCATGTATTTCAGATAAGCTACCTTACTCTATCAGGATCCTGCTTGAATCAGCCATTCGTAACTGTGATGAGTTCCAAGTTAAGAGTCAGGATGTTGAGAAGATCATTGACTGGGAAAACACCTCCCCCAAGATGGTCGAAATTCCCTTCAAGCCAGCTAGAGTACTTCTTCAGGTGAAGTTTTATATTTTGTTTTAAAGCTGAGCATTTGTTTAGGGCAATGAGTACTTTTGTGGTGGTGTTCTTACATTTACAATGCTGTTATTCCACTCCAGGATTTTACCGGGGTACCAGCTGTTGTTGATCTTGCTTGCATGCGTGATGCCATGAATCAGCTTGGTGGTGATTCTAATAAAATTAACCCATTGGTGAGTTATGGTTGATATAGTTTGACATATTACCTTTTATATGTGTAACCATCCCTTGGGTTCTCGAGGAAAATCTATTTCCATAGAGATGTAGCTTCGCATTGCAACCTTTTGTGTATATATATATATATATATATATTAATCTTCCAGTTTTGGGATTTGCAGGTTCCAGTTGATCTTGTAATTGATCACTCAGTCCAAGTTGACGTGGCAAGGTCGGAAAATGCAGTGCAGGCAAACATGGAACATGAGTTCAAGAGAAACAAAGAAAGATTTGCTTTTCTCAAATGGGGTTCAAATGCATTTGACAACATGCTTGTTGTTCCTCCTGGATCTGGAATAGTCCACCAGGTAGATAAACCATTGTTGGTCTTCTAGCTAGCATTGAGTCTAGTAGATTTAAGTGTTCATTTTTAAATTGAACCTGTTTATTTTTGAAACCTTATTTGCTTTGTTGTTAACTGAAATTTATATGTTATTGCATAAGAGTATTGAGAAGTTCTGTAATGTGATCTCCAGGTCAATCTAGAATACCTCGGCCGTGTTGTCTTCAATAGGAATGGCATGATTTACCCTGATAGTGTTGTTGGGACAGATTCACACACAACTATGATAGATGGATTAGGTGTTGCTGGCTGGGGAGTTGGAGGAATAGAAGCAGAAGCTGCTATGCTTGGCCAGGTAATTTATTTTGCCATCAAATTTTAATTTTGTTTTTTGGACCCAGACAATGGTATTGGTAGATGATTCAATTATGGAAATAGATGTGTTATAATGTGGGAATATAGATGATATATTTCAACTTACCTAACATCATCTAGTACAATGCAATACTTATTCATTCTTACTTTGCATGCAGCCAATGAGTATGGTCTTGCCTGGTGTCGTTGGCTTTAAATTATTGGGAAAACTCAGAGATGGTGTGACAGCCACTGATTTGGTTTTGACAGTAACTCAAATGCTCAGGAGCCATGGAGTTGTTGGCAAGTTTGTGGAATTTTATGGTAAATTTTATCCAACTTGTGTTGTTGTATACATATTTTTCACTCTAATAATGTCAGAATGGCGTGCTAATTTATCTTTCATTCTATGCAGGGGAAGGCATGAGGGAACTTCCATTGGCAGATCGTGCCACTATTGCCAACATGTCTCCAGAGTACGGTGCGACTATGGGATTCTTCCCCGTGGATCACGTAACTCTGCAATATCTAAAACTTACTGGAAGGAGTGATGACACTGTAAATGACCTTTAAGACACGTTACCTTGTTTTAGCCCTTTCACTTCATTTTTATGCCTGATGTGTGCATTTTCATGTAGATTACTATGATAGAATCCTACTTGCGAGCTAATAATATGTTTGTGGACTACAGTGAGGTAATTGATGAACACCATATTGGTTGTTTCCAACAATAAGTTCTCATTATGAATTGGCAGACTGATTGATTTCTTACCTGAACAGCCCCAGATTGAGAAAGTGTACTCCTCCTCTCTAGAACTAAATCTTGAGGATGTGGAACCTTGCATATCAGGGCCAAAGAGGTACATTTACTAGATACATTATGATTCGTATGTGCATGCATAAAGTTCAATTTAGGTATTTCATATAATTCATTATGTGCCACTTATAACAAGATATTCTGCAGGCCACATGATAGAGTTCCTTTGAAACAAATGAAGGTGGATTGGCATGCTTGTTTAGATAACAAAGTTGGGTTTAAGGTAAGAATCCTTGTGAACTTGTAAGACTGTTATGATAATGCATTTCTTTGACGCATTTCTTATCATGATTAGTTATGAAGTACGTAATTCCACTTGATTCAGATAGGATATTTCCTTCAGTTTAGTTTGGAGTTTTAAAATGGGTGTCATTGTGGTTCTTAACTACTTGTGCGGTTATTTAACTCCATGATATTGCAGGGTTTTGCTGTACCAAAGGAATCTCAGGCCAAAGCAGCAGATTTTACATTTAATGGGACCCCAGCACAGCTTAGGCATGGAGATGTTGTGATAGCTGCTATCACTAGTTGCACAAATACTTCAAATCCCAGTGTAATGCTTGGGGCTGCTTTGGTAGCAAAGAAAGCTTGTGATTTAGGATTAGAGGTTTGTCTCTTCTTTTAGTTTCAATTTCCTCTCAACTGATATCAATGGGATTATACAAATATATTTAGCAACATCAAAGCCAGTCTCTAGAGGTACCATGATGTTAAACCATATATTAACTATTAAGGAGAAGAAAAGAGACAGACACTTATCGTTCTGAGTGGCTGATGAGGTGGTTTTTGCATGTATAAAGGACAGTTGTAGAATCCATGCGAAGGATTTCAAATAGTAAATTTAATAATACAGTGCTCTATCTATGCTAGTTTACTTTTGTGAAGAGCACCCTCTGGTTGCAATTTCATGGGTAAATTATTTGTTCATATATCTTTATACAAACAAGTCATTTTGAAATGGAAAAATATGTAGCCACTATTGCATTTTTACATCATTGTAGTTATGATGTTATATTGTGAGGGGATTTAAATGACTGATCAAAATCCTGAGTATTTAATTTTATCATTTTCATAGTATAGGTCAATACTTACAGTTCGCTATTCATCTTTCATCAGGTGAAGCCATGGATCAAGACAAGTCTCGCTCCTGGTTCTGGGGTAGTAACCAAATATTTGCAAAAGAGGTACTCGCCAAGAACTTACAAGACTAAATTTTTCTGTAATATTTGTTCTTTTAGTTATAAATTGTTAAGTCATATGTTATCTATGCAGTGGTTTGCAGCAGTATTTGAATCAACTAGGGTTTCATATTGTTGGATATGGATGTACCACATGCATTGGTAATTCAGGAGATATTAATGAAGCAGTGGCATCAGCTATTACTGAAAATGGTAAGATTCTTTTAACGTTCTGGGGGTGTCTTTTCAGTCAAATTTCATTTACATTTTTTTCGTAAAACGTCTACAGATATAGTGGCTGCAGCTGTATTGTCGGGGAACAGGAATTTTGAGGGTCGTGTGCATCCTTTGACAAGGGCTAATTATCTTGCCTCTCCTCCCCTTGTGGTTGCCTATGCTCTTGCTGGCACGGTACACATTTATAAAATCTGTATAGTCAATGCATGTGCAATGCATATATCATGATGTCATAGTAATGATGCATATGCAAGTATTGTATTACACTTAATAGCATGCCACTTTATAAATTATCTGTCAAGCGAGTTTTATAAATTATAAATGCCATCATGGCATGATCATACAGGTGAACATCGATTTTGAAACAGAACCCATTGGGTCGGGAAAAGATGGAAAGGAGATATTCTTTAGAGACATTTGGCCATCAAATGAAGAAGTAGCTGATGTAAGCCACCCAACTTTTGCTTGAATATGATTTTTAAGTGATCAAAAGATTAAATTTTCTAATTGATATATATTTTTTCTCAAACTGTTAATAGGCTGTGCAGTCAAGTGTGCTGCCTGATATGTTCAGGGCCACATATGAAGCAATCACCCAAGGAAATCCCATGTGGAATGAATTATCTGTTGCCTCTAGTAATCTCTATTCGTGGGACTCCACATCGACTTATATACATGAACCACCTTATTTCAAAAGCATGAGCATGTCTCCTCCAGGAGCACATGGAGTGAAGGATGCATACTGCCTGCTAAACTTTGGTGACAGTATTACAACTGATCACATATCACCAGCTGGAAGCATCCACAAAGACAGTCCTGCTGCCAAATACCTCATCGAACGTGGGGTTGATAGAAGAGACTTCAATTCTTATGGAAGTCGCCGTGGTAATGACGAGGTGATGGCAAGAGGTACCTTTGCCAACATTCGTATCGTCAACAAACTACTGAAAGGAGAGGTTGGGCCTAAAACAATTCATATTCCTAGTGGGGAGAAACTATCTGTGTTCGATGCTGCCATGGTAATTCTTCTAAGCTCCCTGTACTCTACATTATAGTATTTCTACTTGACTGAATGTAGCTGTATATGATACTTCTCCTTTCCACATAAAATTTTATGTTATTCACAGTAGAACCGCCATAATAACAAATGTATGCAGATAGGTTTAAGTTCTCTTATATGTGAAGCAATAGATGACACAATAGTCTTTTTCACATTCATATACAAACTTTTTGCGCTAACAGAACATAACCTATTTCGCCAATGTCGGGGAGAATATTTTATTTGATTGTCCTGGATAAGTAAGTTTCTTGTTACTGTCTCTGTCCCTAGACCCCATTATATAGCAAAAGTTTTGTGCACTGTTTTTTTATATTTACCAATCAGCAGCTACTAGGTCTTGACTGAGTTGAAACTATATTCTCTATGTATATAAATAATTCATTAATTTTTTTCCAGAGGTACAAAAGCGAGGGGCATGATACCATCATTTTGGCTGGTGCTGAGTATGGAAGTGGAAGTTCTCGTGACTGGGCTGCAAAGGGTCCCAAGTTACTGGTACAGAAATTTAATGGGATCTTAGTTTATATATATTTCCATGTAAGCTATAAATATTTCTTGTGTTGCTAGTTAAAATTGTAACTGGACTCAGGGTGTGAAAGCTGTAATAGCGAAGAGCTTTGAGCGAATTCACCGCAGTAACCTGGTTGGCATGGGTATCATTCCACTGTGTTTCAAAGCCGGGGAGGATGCTGAGACTCTTGGGTTGACTGGCCATGAACGCTACAGCATTGACCTTGCAAGCAATGTGAGCGAAATAAGACCTGGTCAAGATGTTGCTGTGGTAACAGACGGTGGCAAGTCATTCACATGCACTGTGAGATTTGATACAGAGGTAATACAATCAATTACTTATTAAGTATCTTTTGTGAGGTATAATAGCTTTAGTCATATTGAAGTCGGATCACTTAAATGTAGGTGGAATTGGCTTATTTCGACCACGGAGGCATTCTGCAGTACGTCATCAGAAACTTGATCGGTGCAAAACAGTGATCCGAGTAGATAAAGTTTTCTTAATTATTTATTTTCTTTCCCTTTTTTCGAATAATTACATGTATTGAGGATCATGTGATATGGCCTCGGCCCGGCGAATAAAAGAGTATCATATAAGATGGAATGTGTGAGAGTTTTTTGTAATTCAAGTGCCTCTTCAATATAATTATGTCCGTTACTGAGAACTGAGTTGTGTATGTTTCAGAATCAGTACAGTGACCAAACTACCCTCTAAATGTGTGTTGGATATGCTTATTCATCAGAACATGTTAATTCATATGCTCAAACAGTGGCTGCCTTGGAAAAATCAACTACAGAGTAAACTTATCTTACTTTCTTTTAAACTTTTTCCTTATTTCTGATTGAAATTTATCATCTTTATTTTTCAAGGCTGCAACTGAAAAAGTTCCATAAGATAGAAAAAGACCCTTGAATAAATCATAGGTACACTCAAATTTTTGTTATTTTCAATCACCCCAATTCCATTTTAATGCCTCAAATATGACAAAGTCAAAGTTTGGTGTGTTTACAGTATAATAACAAAGTTTTGGGTGTACCTAAATCCATTTCCCCCTTCTATTAATATTAATCAATAACTTTTGCTTTTGATACAAAGACAATATCAAATGATATTATACAATTTGGAGAGTTTTGCCACTGGTTAACCTAGAATTTCTTATTCTAGTTAGTTTGAACTGTTTAGTTTTAGGGAAAACCTCATTTTACCAGATAAGTACACCTCTTTTTTCACTTGATCTAAATTTATTTAGGTTTATTCTTGAGAGAATAGTTGAGAATATTTTCATCTCATTTTACTACATTCGTTTAATCTTGCTTGAAAACAATTCTCGAATTTCTGTATCAGTCTGAAAATTTACGTCATTAAGTTTCTCCTTCTCAATGATAGTTCTCAATGACACATTGTGTGTTTAATTTTGTTGAGATTCTCTACACGAACAATAAATCTAATATTTACAAATTTTAAATGTTGAAGATCTTATCAAACACATACCATAATATTCATAGAATCTAATATCAATATCCTTAATTCACTATTCTTGAAGTGAACTTTGGCTTACCGTTCCAATCGTAGCTATGTGTAGGTTGGAACTCTTTCCAATTACATATTTATATAACTCTTGGATAGAATATGTATATTTTGTATACACATCACATTCTATCTAATACCCTAGGTTAGAATCTTTCATGACAATCGTAGTTAAGTAAACCAAATTCAACTGTGAAAGTTGGGCCATAACTTTTCATGATTTATCGCAGTTTCCACCTCTGCCATGCTAACATGTCTATGAACATTACGCTTTGGCGTACCCATCCATAGCAATGAAATTCTGATGTGAGTGCTGAATATGATGGGAGATATCCCACATGACTTTATATTAAGTGATTGGTCATGTTTGTTCGAGTATTGTATCATATACAAATTCTCTTTTAAAACAATCACTTGCATCATATGTAATGATTTATTTTAAAGTCCTATTAATCATGCATATTATAAAAGAAACGACATGCATGCCGTATTTAAATTACATTCCCAAAACTTTAAATAGCAACACGCATGTCGCATATTAATTACAACCCTTGAAACTAAATAAAGTGATAAAGTAAAACATTCACTTTGGTCTTAATGGGCTATGCTTTGCACCATGCAATGACATTCTTCACACAACATGTTATCAGAAAATGATTAATATAATAATCTCAATTTTAATTTATTTAAAATTATGATCTCGGGTCTGGAATTGCTGATTCTGCAGCCGCCACGGTGTCCTCCACGGATCGTGGCCACATCTTGGTCACCCCATGGCCAACACTTAGTCACGGGCCGTGTCTGTGGCCTTTGCCACGGTCTCGTGGCAAACTCCACGGGTCCTTGGCCATCGCCACGGGTACGTGGCCGTCACCATTGCCACGTCCAAATTTTCGAAAAATTTGGATTCGATTATAGTGTAACAATTACACAATCCGAATAAGTCCGGCTTTACAAAACCTTTAAGAGTGCACAAGTTCTTCGTGAATCCGGAGTTGAACCAAAATTCTATTTGGGTGGTGTACGTATCTTGTCTTTACAAGAATCAAAGTCTGCGTAGTTCGCCTTGTAGCGTATCCATCAGGATGGGCTCTCTACTGGTATCCACACGAACAAATTTTGATCGAAGCTTGACGATGATCAATCTACAAGAATTGATCTTCTCAAATCAGACCTAATTAACTCATCAATAAGATTAGAGTTTTAATGGAGTTGATAATGTTGCGAATATAGAATTAGGGTTTATTGTAAACCGATGCAACATATATATATAGGCTTATGGGAGTAGGTATTTTATTCCTCATAAAATCCTACTTAATTGTGAATTTTCCGACTCATAATTTTCCATAATTCCGTGCTCCATAATTCCCTCTTTCCAATTCTGAATCCGATTCATAATTGGAATCAGGAAAGGAAACAGTGTCGTCGCCACAGACCCGCCACGGGGCCGTGGCCGTTCTGGTCGCTCTGTGGCCAATTACCTTGGTCACGGATACGCCACGGGGCTGTGCCAGTTTGGCCATCCCGGGGCCAAACATTCATCACCACGGACCGTTGCCAGGTTGGCCATCCTGTGGCCAACCTTTGCCACGGGGACTTGGCCACTTGGCCAGTCCGTGGACAACCTTTGGTCACGGACCCGTGGTCCCTTGTGGTCATGTGTCCTTTTCTCCACTTGTTCTCCAAATGGGTTCGTAACTCATATTGCTTTGGGCTTGCTCATGTGTGCGACCTTGTAGGCTCATGGGCCATTTGGCAAATGGTCCAAATCCATATTTTGTCCATTCATCATAAGTGGTATCTAGTAATACATTATGATTCCCAAATAATCATGATGATCGGTGATTCGACTTAACCTTTTGTTGTAATTACAATAATTCTTTTTTCACTAGATATATTGTTTGAACATAAAGCATAAAGACATCACTCTTATATATTCAAACATGTTTTTTGATCTCGAGATGACTGATCGACGTCGAGTTGCGCGTGGAGGCGCATGGAGAAAAAAAATTTACAGTTTGAAACACTAAACATATCGTTGCTCTGGGAATCGTCTTCTTGAGCTCCACATTGAAATCTAAACCTTTGATGATATTGAAGATTCAAGTATTTTTTTTTAAGACCTCGATTTTGTGGAAACCCAGTTCGATTTTCACTAGAAACCGGACTGGGAAGAAACATGAATTGGAGCGAGATATAATTTTAGAATGGAGAGTAGTAAAAGGAAAAAAACAAATAGATGTTTTATGGAATGAACAAAATTTTGAGTTCAAAATAAGGACATCTAGGTAATTTAAACATCAATTAATTTTAGTGTCATTAAAAGTAGGGTATTTTGGTCATTTATGAAATTTAATATATATATATATATATATATATATATATATATAAATAAATAAACTAACGGAGTTAATAACAGTGTGGGACAAAAAATGATTTTAGGTGACTTGCGAATTTAAAAAAAAGTTAGGTGACCTATCTAATAACTCAAACTTTTCAGGTGTACCTAACCAGAATTATCCCTTATTATTATTATCATTTTGAATTATTTTAATTAATTTTTTTCCCTAAAGTATGATTTTATTCTTGTCTCGTTTCGAAACACACTTTTGTTGCACCAAAGTGGTATAGATGCCGAATTTAACTAGACGTGATGGCCAACTATGCCACTAGTAGAATACAATAACGAATGATGGATTGAGCGAGTCACGCACCGACTTGGTGGCACGACAGATTCAGTTCGTAGTGTGACACAAATGTTTCATTCACATATATTCCATATGAGGAATCGAAAACACAAAAGTAGAACAAAAAACGACAATAGTGCATGCAAATTTTCATTTGTTCACCAACAATCGATGCGAGAATGGAATACATATATGTAAAATATTTTAGACTTGGGGAATCATTACAAATTAATTATGTGAAGTGGTCGTTTATGCTTGTGCTCACAACCGATGCGGGAATGGACTACATATATGTAAAATATGCGAGAACAGACTTGGGAAACCATTACAAATTAATTATGTGAAGTGATTGTTGACAATGATAGAAACAAAGATAAAATCTTCAAATCATTGGTCAAGACGCTAAACTTGAAAACAGAAGCAAAACTAATGTCATACAAGACTAAATAGACCGAATGTGAAGTCGAGGCGAAGGTAATTGAAGTTTGCATATTTCTTTTTCAATTGGAAAGTATACTATAAAAATGATATTTTATGTAAAGTAGGAGATATAGATACTTGTCACGTTTTGTTTGGGCGACTTTGGTATTACGAGATTGATGCTACTTAAAAGGGTCATACTAATACTATATATGTTTTGGTGGGAGAATAAAAAGATTGTATCGTACTCGCTGGACTCCAATTTTGTTTTTAACAAAGACAACTCAATGTTCTCTAGCGTTAAAGGATCAACCTTCCATACATGATTCAATGACTAGACATAAGTTCGTGAAGAAATTAAAGAAAAAATCATAGTCGAGACACCGTATGAACATGCATAAGATTAGAATATTGGGAGAAACAATTGATTGAGGGACTAATGACATTGTATGCAATGAAAGCAAGATTTTGAGTGATAAGTTTGAAGCTGTATTGTAACTTTTAAAGATGCCCAAAAAACATATGCATAAAGTGATTTTGTCGTAGATGCCCCTACACGGGCAATTGGCTACTCTCATAAGATGACAAAATTCTATAGAAACATCAAGAACATAAGTGATAATGTTGAAATATAATTGAAGTCGATAACATGAACCGAACGAGGGGTGCAAAATCATCCTGCTCTCCTAGCTCAACAACTGAGAAGAAACTATAATTGGAAGTAAAGGAAAATAATGATTCCTAAGATGATTGTTAATGAAGATAAGAAATGATAGATGATGTTAAAATAAGCCTTATGGAGTTCAAGATAAAAGGCAAGACACATATCCCAATATTTATGTGTCGTTAAGTGAAATAAATGTGGCAAAAATCAATTCGTTCGATCTAAAGTTGACACATGTAAAAACTATTAGGGTTACGACTAACACTCTTGATACTAAATTAATATTTGGTGCAGTTATACTTATAAAGGGGTTAGATAAGATACTTCAAAGAAATGTGATAAGTGATCTTTATTGAATAAAGACCAATTTGAAGATATATATCTCGATGATAATGAAAATATCACAAAGGAAACTAAAATTAAGGTTGGGAAGATAATCATGATCTACAATCCGTTGAAATAGAGAATTGGATAAGAAACCACCAAATGGACAAAATATATTTCGACCTTCGAAGAGGTTGACCATATCACAGCCGGTTCATGCCAGGAATACTAACAAGATAGGAGTAGTGGAAGAAAAATAAACTATTATTGCAAGTTTAGTCTCACAAATACAAGCAGTCAAGGAAATCGATTCTCATAAAACGATTGCAACGTTTAAAACTCAAGAAGTAAAATCATGTGTATATGAAGGAAGATACCGAGTAATTGTTATTGAGCCACAGAAGATCAAACTTCATACGAACATCAGTGATTTCAACACTTCTTGCACTTGGTGTGAGATTATTACCTCGCATTGGGCACTCAGGCAAGATGAAAAATTAATGAATTTTGGGACATGTAAGAAATAGTAGTTGCTTTGGATACTAAACTCTCATAAGTGATGTGTAAGAAAGATATTGCTTTCGAGTTCACGAGCAACCAGTTCAAGAGACCGAATATAACACTTACAAGTTTGATCTTCCCGCTCACATGAATGTTTTCAACATACTGAATGCCAGAGACATTCAAATTTTATCCACCAAATGAATTCTCTTTAGACTACTAAACTCAGAGTAAGTTTTTTTCAAGCACCAACAGTTGATATGATGCAAGACAATACCAATTATAACCTATTACTATATTTGGACTTGGAGTTTTATCTTATCTTATAAAGTTAGATTTCCTCTTAATTTGTTTATGGATTTAGGTTTCCTAATTTTAAGTAGTTTTGAAGAATTAGTTATATTTATATTTGAGTTTGGGTAAAGAATAAGAACATTATTATTATTATTATTCGGAAGATTAGGTTTTATCGCTTGGAAACACACTCATGTTACACCACCTATCAATGTTTGTTGTTTGAGGCAGCAACAGAGATAAAGTAGCGCACACATACACAAATCACATAATTGTGAAAGAGGAGTGAAATATCCATTCAATAATATTTTGGGTTCGGCAACAACATTCACCCCAAATCTAGAGAACACAAAATTTTAAACTTTATTCTCACTTGTAGTAACATACATGTATGTTGGAGATGGAGCTGGACAAAAATTGCAAGTTAGGTGATGGCAGGGAGCATGGAACAGGCAAGCTATGTACCACGCAATCTGTGTCGGCTTCGTTCTGTTTTGAGACTTTTACAGAGTACAAGTGCGCTAACATGCCAACACTCCAACACTTAAAACCTGCTCAAAAGCAAAAAGATCACCTCGTGAACTGATTGGGCTGGAGGAGCATATGAGTGCAAAGACAACAGGGGAACATGATGATTCACTTTATAGAGCACAAACAAACAAAATTCAAGAACAAGAAATAAGCGGGGTAATTGATTAGGGTTGCTAGATCTGTCGGTGTTTCAAGGAGTCTAGAGTTTCTACATTGCCTTCTTTCCTATAAATACCTTCCTAATCTCTTTCTTTGACTCTTCAATACTTTCACTATATAGTTGTATTCAGCTTACAGCTCAAAAGCGAATCAATACAAATCCACGTGTTTCGCATTTGCTTACTTGTGATTTCCAATCATCAAAAATACCATTGAGAGCAAATTACCTCTATGACAATATCAAGTCATGTACTCATTCACACGCATCCACTTCGTGGATGACCATTTGTTCCCTTTAATCACAGGGCAGCCACCTGGAGTAACATAGGAGAAAAGATCAAATTGGCAAATCATTTCAAAATAATTGAGTATATTGCAATAATTGACAGACACGAAATGTCTTCACATATAGCATTAAATTGTTTCAGTGGACCTGACAAAGAAGTAACCCGTAACTCTTACTAACCGTGTAAGCTTGAAGGATCCAAAGTGGCATCGGGGCGCATGCTCCAGAAAAGCAACGCATCACCCATCTTTGGCTTAACAGATAGGCCCTTTTTCCCACATTCAGATAGCTCATTCCACCAAGGAACAGCACTGATGTTTCCTAGTGCATTAGGAAAAACTGTCTCTCCCCCTTCTTCAACATCTGAACTGTACCATAGTGAAAATGAAAATATAATGAAAAAGATGTAGGCTAAAGAAAATGTAAGACTCTAGAATATTCAAGAGCTAGGCAAATCAAGTCACATACAGGTACATGAGTATAGTAGCTATACGTTGTCCACCATTCTTAGTATTGTACTCATCCTGGAAGTAGTCAAAATGAGGCTCGTACTTCTGTCCAACTTCATAGTGGAGCACTTGAAGTCCTTCCCCGTGTTCTGTACATTTGTATATTGGCATAATAACAGGAATTCAATTATATAGAAAACAATTTACTACTGAAAACAGCAGATAACCAAAGAAAAGGGGGAAATACTAAAAGACAGAGACCAACATCCCTGGAAGTGTTGCCGCACTAGTTATCACGAGTAATTTTCTGCCATAAAGTGAATGTGCATGACCAAATTCTAGAAACGTGCTTGAATGGGAAAAGGAGGGTGAAATGAAAAAAAGAAATACCTAGTGCCATATCATACCAGAAACACGAGTTTTGTCCAACAGAGGCTTTTTGCTCAAAACATATATTAGCTTATGACACCATTTTTCATTCATATCGAAGATATACCCCATAGTGTCTTAAAATGTGTATATAAGAGCCTGATAAAATGGTCCATAATTCATGGTGGGAACTCTTGAAAACAAACTGTGCCCCTGCAGCAAGCAATAGAAAACTGCTAGGACTACATTGTCACAGTATGATATCATAGTCCACTACATGTGAGTGAAACCTAGAAGCAGAACTTAGAACAAACCAAAATCAACATATCGTGCATAGCATTGTGATTAGTAGCCATGATATCCTACTTAGTGCCATCCAAAACACTAAATAAGAGAAGTCCAGCCTATCACTTCTACATATTGGATCAAGTAAGCAAGCGGTGCAATTAAAAAAAAACCAGCAAATGACAAGTTAACCCTATTATTAAGTTATGCGAGCTATTGTTTTTCGGAACCTATTTGATTTGCCAGAGTAACCATAGGAAACTGCAATGAATTATTAGGTCAGTAGAAGAAGATGGAAGATTATTTATAAATGTGTCAGAAAAAGCTGAAAAGCACAAATTATTGATAATGACAATAAACTCATCAAAATGCATACCTACAGGTATGAATGTGAAATCAGCAATCCTTTTCTCAATGTCCCTGACAATTTTATCACGTCCTCTAGCCAAAAATGTACCAGAGCTTGTGCGTACCCTGCACATAAAAGGCATACAAAAAATTTCTACATGTAAATAAGAAGTTGGGAAAGGATGACGAGTTCATAACAGAGAACATGGGAGATAGATGATTATAATGTGCACCTGCTATCTTTACTCTTTCCGGTTGTGCTATCAACAACTGTTGACTTCTCCATATGAGGCTTGGCAAGATTAATCAGGTAATCACATTCACCTTTGCTCTGCCCAAAAACAATGTTTTCTAATTAGGTCACAAGGAGTCAAGGACTTACATTAAAGCATATTAAGTAAACAAAATAAACAGAAATTATAATACAACAGAAATGAATACCACCGTTTGTATGAAAAGGAAAAATATCAATTAGTCTGGGAGAGAGAACATGTGAAAGGAACCTTTAGGTAAAATAAACAGAAACTATAAAACAAAATAAATAAATAACGGCGTTTGTATGAAAAAGAAAAATATCAATTAGTTTTGAGAGAGAGAGCATGTGAAATGAATTTTTAGGTCACAGTCTCTTTGGTGTTCAACAGTTCACAAAGGTGCCAACTGACAGTGAGAGTAAAGTTCTGTTTTTCCAAAAAAAAATTATATATATTCTTCCAATAAGTTCTTTGTTCTTCCTTCTGACTTCATATTCCTCAGTGTTAAGCCCTTTAGTTCAGTATTATGTTTTCTAAATGATTATGTTAATGTGCTAAAATGGTCTAAGGTATAATGGACATGGTGGTTCTTGTGTGATTTTTGAGAAGTTATCTTTTCTTATTAATTCTAATATGTACCAACTGTATACATATAGTTGTTAACCTATGACTATTATCATAAACTTTGAGATTATATAGTTACTGGCATCTGAGACAGCATTTGTGATTCCTAATTCATTTCAAGACATAGTTTATGCTATCAATAATTTTAAAGACCAGCAGAGTTACACAGGATCCTGGTTTTAAAAGCCCCGATTAACAGAAATTCATGATCACGACAGTGAAAGGCCAGCACTTTGAAGACCAGGGGAGTACCTACGCGCCATGCCATGGGGTGTCAATTGACACCCCAATTTATAAAAACTAAATCGCTAAATGTTAGTCGCAAATTATACTACCATTTCTGGCAGGCTAAATCAAATAACTCTGCCCATTAGATTGCCACTCTAGAACTCTCCATTCGGGCTGGTGTGTAAATCAGGAATCTCGCCGTCTCTAATTTTACTATTTACATCACTGTTTTTCGATTAAAAAGGAATCATGCATAGAAAACACATTTGTTATGAGAAAGTACTCAAACTTCTCACAACAAGCATAACCTATCTAAGGATCTAGCAATAAAATGAAAACTATAGAAGCATTCTAACATCAGTCACATTCCAATTGGGGTGCATTTAATTCATGAAATGAATACCAACCAAATCAAAACAGTAACAAATTCAATTGAAACAAACAATTATAAAATGAAACTAGAAATGAAAAAACTCACCAGAAAATTGTGATAGACATAAGCCCTGGGCTCCCAGGAGATGACTTCCACCCATTTCTCCAGTGATCCTTCGTCGCCGTCGCTGCTGCAACATGGCATAGAGAGGAGGAGATCAAAATGATAACATGAATTGGAGAAATGAAAAAGAGTACGCACCTGTGGACAGTCTGGTGAAGGATGGAGCTGAGATCGTTGGGCTTGGGAGAAGCGCCGGAGTTGGAGTTGCTGGGGATGGAGAGGATCCCGAGGCCGAGGAGAATGAGGATGACGAAAGTGAAGATGATGAGCATGGAGAGGACGAGCGTCGTGGAAGAGGTCTTCCGAGCAGGGAGGCGGTGATGCCTCGGCTTCGCCATTGGAGATTGATCTGGAAAGCCCTAAACCAGAAACGGATCTGGATTTCTGGAGGAGTCGAGTCGAGGAAGAGAGAGAGATTGGATTGGATTGGATTAGATATAGATGTTTATCTGTGTAAAGTCTCTGCGTTTACGATCCAGTGTGGTGTGCTCAACGTGACGTGTTCTGTGCTGTCGTCGATTTGCGACAAGTCCACGCTTCTCTCCCTTGGATTGGATTGGATCTACACTGCCTATTTGCGTCTCTCTTTTTTGTCCTAAATTCTTCCCAACTATTATTAGGATACTAAAACATCTCGTATCCAAATGGAAAATATTTTTTTTCGTTTTGAAATTTTTATAATACACAAATATTTTCGTCATTTTAAAATAAAAACAAAAATTTCAAAAGAATTAACTGAAAAAATGTAACATTGGACTTTTGACAATTTAAAGAGCGTAGAAAACATGTTTATGGTTAAAAGGGATAATTCCAGACGACATACTCTAGAATTTTTCGTATCATGGTGAGTATCCAAAAATTTCATATATCTCACCGTTACTCATTCTGTTCAATTCTATTAATTTTTAACATTTTTGACATATGAAATGACTAAAATACCCTTAAGAGTATTTTGAATTATTATAATTAGACTGAAAAGACTAAAATGCCCTCACCTATTCATCTAATTTTCAAACTAATGCCACTCCTTCCTTTCTTGTCTGTGGACGACCTCCAGCCTCTGACGGCCTATCTTCGGCCTCCAGTCGTCTTTAACCTCGCTTCGATGGTCTCGGTGTGGTGGTTGGACTCATTCTTTGTCCTCGAGGCCACACTCGCCGGAATGAGGGAATGCTCTCTGTTTTCGACGGTGGCATTCTCACCGGCGGTGACATTCTCTCTGACGCTGGGCGTGATCTAAGATGGGGCTGGGCGGGCCGGAGATGGGGCTGGGAGTGGATGGAGGTGCTGGCAAAGCTAGAACCGTCGAGGTCACCGGAGCCGTCGAGGTACTAGCTCCGCCCAGCACCTCCGGCCCGCCCAGCCCCATCTCCGGCCACGCCCAGCACCTCCGGCCATGCCCAGCGTCGGAGAGAATGTCACTGCCGGAGAGAATGCCACTGTCGAAAACAGAGAGTGTTCCCTCATTTCGGAGAGTGTGGCCTCGAGGTCAAAGAACGAGTTCAACCACCACACCGAGATCATCGGAGCGAGGCTAAAGACGACCGGAGGCTGGAGACAAGGCCGTCGGAGGCCGGAGACAGGCTGTCTGAGGCTGGAGACATGCCGTCGGAGGCTGGAGGTCGTCCACAGACAAGAGAGGAGCGAGTTACATTAGTTTGAAAATTAGATGAATATGTGAGGGCATTTTAGTCTTTTCAGTCCAATTATAATAATTAAAAATACCTTTAAAGGTATTTTAGTCATTTCACATGTCAAAAATGTTAAATACTAACGAAATTAGACGAAATGAGTAACGGTGAGACAAATGAAATTCTTGGGTACTCACCCTAATACGAAAAATTCTAGGGTATGTCATGTGATAATTGGACATATCCATGATATGTCATCTGGAATAATCCCTAGTTAAAAAAAGTTAAGTGAAAATGTCGTATACTTAATGTGAGACATATGTGACATTTTCTTTGCATAGTAAATGTCACTTTTGCTCTTATTGAATAGTTTGTTAACTTATGATAAAAGGGCATATTGTTCTTTTATAATAAAATGCGAAAATTAATCCTTCAACATCTCTCAGTGTTGTTGCTTTGTTTCGTGGAGAGCTTTGGCGGTCATAGTCCGTCGATGTCACCGTCGAAGAAATCGAAGGTCGAGTCTTGCGACAACTCACATTCTCAGCAAGATGAATCTATAATATTTGCTTTTAGATCATGAAGTTAATTTTTAACCGAAGAGGAATTTCATTGTTGGATTTAGACCTTTCACTTGCCATATAAGATTCAGAATGCTATTTCATGCATTACACATGTTGACCATAAATTTAATAATGTCCGTCAAAATCAACAACTGGAATAATACACCGATAAGAAAATCATATGTTAAACCACACAAAAACCATAAACTCCTACCCCGTCTATCCCAAAACCACACAAAAAGCATAAAACCAAATCTCAAAACAAACTCCACAACACACTCTCAACAACAGCTCCAATCAGCTCTCGTCTAAACTTTCGTCTCAAAACCTCAGCTCAGTACACAGATTTAACAATCTCTTTTCCATAACTGAATCAAGAAACAAAATACTGATAGGGGAAAGAAACAATAATACCAATTTAGGAAAAACACAAAATTCCATGACCCATAACATTGAATCCATATGGTGGTAACAAGAGATTGGGGGTTTTAATTTCTATTAACATTAATTATGAAAACATATCAAATCCTAACCCCACAACCAAATCCTCACATCTATTGCAAAACAATTCATAGAAAAACATCTGCAATTTTTTAGAATTAATCACAAATTCTACACTAAATTATGGAAAAAAAAATCATTCCAACAATAAAATAAGTAAACAAGAACCAACATGCGCATGAAAATCTCACAAGGTGATTCTTGACTCTCCGCACAAACGACAATTATAACTGTCAAATAATAAGGGAAGAAAATTGTGACTCCCAATATTGATCCCACTAAAATTTGAGGTATCTAATTACATAAACACTGAGGTGTCGTAAATAAACGTCGGGTTTGAACAAACAATGATAAAACAATCCGAGCTCTTTCTAATGGTAACATCACAACTCAATCAAAAGCACAATTTTGACAAGCGCGCAACTAATATCAATTTAAAAAATAATGTAATCAATATCAAATGGTGATCGGGGTGATAGAATTTTCAGAAATTGTAGTTCATATCGCAAACAATGACGAGGATGCGAATATTATGAGTGTAATAAAGATTGAATTCCGAGATTCGACCTGCATCGTTTTTGCGTATCAGGTTTTGGGCGCATCACCTTGAAAGATAACTTGACAGTGCTAGCCAACATGCTCAATTTTTTTCTTCTAATTGTAACTAATGCCACGAAGCAACGACATGTTGTCGTGACTTCGTGTCATGGCTTCTCTAGCTCTAAAACCAAGATATCGGTCACTCTGTCTTATATTCCACGACTGGGTGTCGTGACTTCGCCTCTTCTTTCCAGAAAGTCGATGTCCATCTTCCCTGTAACCAACGACTCCAACCGACAACTGGCTGTCGTGAGTTGAGGTGTTGTGGATAAGCTCTACTTCTCCTGTAGGTTCAAGTCATCCTGACTCGATCTCAATTTGGTCACAAGTCCCTTTTTGCTAAAAAAAAGGTCCAAAAATGACATGTTTTCCTAAAATTTTGCATAATGCTCTTGTTAAGTTCGTGCGGCATATCTAAACCTAACTAAAACTGGACAAAATGAGTTAATTGTGACTAGAGTTGGCTCGAGTGTAGTCATAGATTCTACTTGCATCATTGGGCTTGTTCAATTGTTTTAAATTGCTAGAGATTTGAAATATGGACTTTGATTAAATGTGGGGCTCCATAAATATGTGCTTTTGAAATACGAGCTCGAAAAGTGAGGCCCAACTTGTGCATGTCAGGTCTTGCTGGTAAAAAATAACCCACTTGCAGGCCCGCAGGGTTAGATAGTGCAAATAAAATTTGACCCGCAAGTGATTCGTGGATCTATGTATTTTTGGCCCGCATATATGCAAGCGATTCTAAAAACATACGACCCGTGTCACCCTTAATGATGGGGGTGCCGAAAAGTATGTCCACATGGAAGATCAAATTGGTTTGGATTTGGATTGGGCATGCACTAATACAGAGTATTTTTCATCTAAGCGGATCTCAGCGTCTTTTGGCGCATCAAGCTTACGATAGTGAACAACTCAAGTCTATGGCGGTTTTTTTGCATATAAATACATCTTTAGGACACATTTCAAATTTGTAGAGGTTATATGTGGTTTCTTGTCTTTGGTCGCCGCCGACCTGTTCCCACACATTTTTCCAAGACTGATTTTCTACGAGGACTGTTTTCACGAAGAAGAAGATTCGCCAGCATCCATGGAGCGACGAAGTTGAGACAAGGAGTAATTTTTGTTATTTATTTTCAATCTGTAAGCAAAACAACAATTTTTTTAAAACTGAACAACTATCTTCCCATGTGTAATTACTAGTTTGACAAACACTAGAGCAATTTTTGTTTTTCCCTAATGTACTCTCGAGTATATTGTTAAGAGGAAATGACAGATTGATACACCCGAAATATACCGTTTCCAACTTTGATACACTCAAGTTTAAACTTGTTATTTCTGCTCACCGGATTTGCCATTTTTTGTCCAATCACTAACGGTGTTAGATTTTGGATAGAAAAAAATTATTTTGTGTGAAAAGTCAAAGTTGCCCTCAATCATTTATCAAATTCTCAACTTGATGTCATTATTCATCAAATTATTCATAATTTATCAAATTATAATACTTATTCAATAATAAATAATTTTTATTAATAATATTTATTAACAAAAAATTAATTTTTTATGATTATTGTTATTACTAATAATTTAATAAAAATTAAAATTAAATCAATTTAGTTATTGATTATTAATAATAAAAAATAAAAGCAAATTAATTATTAATAATTAAAATAGTAATAATTATCAATAATATTATTAATTTACTAATAATGATATATTGAAAATTTCAAATAACACAGCTCTCTCATACGAGTTTCGTTTTGGGATCATACTATATCAAATCGAAGAGAATTGAAAGTCGATAACTTCGAATAAATAATTTTCTGTCTATATATTATTAATAATTTATTTACCTTTTACTTGGTAAATAATTATTACAAAAATACTAATAATATAAATAACTAATTATTAATAACGTTTGTTTGCATTTTTCTCTAACACCGTTGAACTTTGAACGAATTTTTTTAAGAGTAAGAAATTTGTTGTTGTTGGATGAAATTTTGGATAAAAACTTATTTCTTCAAAGTTGTTGATCATCTAATTCTCTTCGATTTAATATGCTATGAGCTCGAAACGGAACTCGTATTAGAGAGTTATGTCATTCGAAAGTTTCGATATATTATTAATAATTAATATTATTTTAACTATTGATAATTAAACAGGTTTGACCGGATTCGAGTGAAGGTTTGTTAATAAATATTATTAATAGAAATTATTTATTATTAAATAAATATTATCATTTGATGAATTATGAATAATGACATCAATTTGAAGATTTGATGAATAATTGAGGGCAATTTTGACTTTTCACATAAAATAAAAAAAATTTATCCAAAATTTAACACCGTTAGTGATGGGACAAGAAATGACAAATCCAGTGTACGGAAATGATAAGTTTAAGCTTAGGCTCTGCGGGAAGGGAGGTGATGATCAAGTCCATTCTACAGGCCCTCCCAGCTTATTCAATGCAGGTCTTCATGTTCCCACAACGCCTCCTTGACGACATCGACAGGCTGTTCAACAAATTCTGGTGGAAGGGAAAGGGGGGAAGGGGGGAATCATGTGGCGGAAGTGGGCTGACATGTGCAAACATAAAGAACTGGGCGGGATGGGTTTTCTCAATCTACAAGAGTACAACTTGGCTCTCTGTGCGAAACAAGCATGGAGAATCCTCAAAAAACCCAATTCATTGCCGAGCAAACTACTAAAGGGAAAGTATTTTCCACATTCTTCATTCCTTGAGGCCCCGATGGGTCCCTCTCCGAGCTACATATGGAAAAGCATCTGTGAGACTAGATCGATAGTTCAGGAAAAGGCAAGACTGAGTATCGGATCAGGAAATTGCCCAGTAGTGGGAACCCCATGGTTAGGAGGGGAGAATCCAACAATCGCGGCAGACCCCGCCATCCCGGTAGGCATGCGGATTTTTGATCTGTTCACCTTGAACTGCAGAGCATGGGATGTAGAGAAGGTAAGAGCACATTTTGATCACGAAACAGGTAACCAAATATTCTCTATTATTCCTAGCTAGTACGGAGACAATGACAAATAGTATTGGGATGCGGACAAGTCTGGAGAATACTCAGTTAAGAGTGCATACCAAGCCCTCTGCCAGATGGGTAACATCTGGATCCTGCCAGGGCCAGACGATAGATGGAAGGAGGTGTGGAAGCTCCAGGCCCCCCAAAAGTAAAAATCTTTCTATGGAGGGCTATATCAAACCTGCTCCCAACTAGGAGTCGACTGGTAGAAAGGGGGCTTCCCATAATCAACTTGTGCCCCCTGTGTGGGGACCCAGATGAGACTACAGAAAACATATTTCTCAGATGTAGGGTTGTGGCGCCGGTTTGGGGGGATAGGCTACTGCGATCAATCAGAGGAAGGATGGGCCCACACCCGGTTCTTACTAGTTGGAGTTCTTGGCTGGAGGGGGAGAACGAGGCTAGTCTGTGGGCAATCACGCTATGGGCAATATGGAGGGTTAGGAATCAAGCAATCTGGAAGATGAAAGCTTTCCACCCAGCGAGAGTGGCAGCAACAGCAAAAGGGTTCCGACGAGCCTGGCTAGCGGCAAAGCCTCAGGGAGAAGGCTTATGCGCAGATCTGCTTGTGACATCATCACCAAAAGTGTGGGTCCCACCACATCCAGGACGATTAAAAATAAATGTGGATGGGGGAATAGACATCGAGGGGGGAAACTGGGGTATAGGGCTTATCTGCAGGGACTCAGAAGGCTGCATTGTGGGAGCACTGTGCAGACGGTTTACTGTTATCTCCATTCCGAAGAGGTGGAGGCCGTAGGAGTCAGGAAAGCTCTCTCTTGGGCAAAAGAACATAACTGGAGGATGGTAGAGGTCAAGACAGATTGTATTCGGGTGGTGAACCAAGTCCAGGGAGGAAAACACTTACAAAACATGTTTGGGGGATCATCCACGACTGTAAACGGTTACTCTCAGCTTCTGATAGCAACATGTCTTTATATTTTGTCCGTAGATCATGTAATAAAGCGGCTCACGAATTGGCCAAATTTGTGTTGACTAACAATAGCTGGAGTTATGGTGAGGGGCCTGTCCTACCAACTGTAGCCTCAGCTGTCCGGCTTGATGCCGGGTTAGTAGCTATTTATTAAATAAAATTCGCTATTCCTTAAAAAAAAAAAAGGTTAGAAATAGTATCTTTTTTAGGTGTATGTCATCGACTATATTCGAAGACACTGGAGAAAAGGGTTTAAAGATTTGCTGGATTAGGGGGTGGGTTTAGGCCTTGTATAGGTTGGGCGGGCTTAGTTAGGTGGGCTTGGGTTGTGGGGTAGATTAGGATTCAAAAACAAAAACTTACAACCAGTTTCATTTCATTTCTTGTGTCTCTTGAACCAGAAGCTTCTCAATTTCCTCACTCATGTGCTACTGTGCTGTCTTCAACCTCTCTCCCCCCACTCCTATTTTTTTTGTATATATTTCTGCACTTTTCAAAATTAAGTATGATTCTTCTCCAAGGCAAAGCAAAGCAAAGCAAAGTAGAGCAAATCCTATTCCCAATTCCCATTTCCCAAACCCTAATTTATTCCTTCCTTTCCTCTTCTCCTTTCTTCTTCATTTCTACTTGTATAAGTCTCTGTCTCCATTTCTGCGATTCTATCCCATTCCCTTCCTCTCCAATGGCGGAGGAGAACTTCGTGTACCTCCACGGCGACCTGGAGCTCCACATTCACGAGGCCAGGAGCTTGCCCAACATGGACGTCTTCTCCGAGCGTCTCCGCCGCTGCTTCACCGCCTGCGATTCCTGCTCAACCTCCACCGGCAGAGACATCCACGGCCACGACAAGCCCAGAATTATGAGCAGCGACCCCTACGCCACCGTCTCCGTCCCTCAGGCCACCCTCGCCCGCACCCGCGTCATCAAGAGCAACCTCCACCCTCGCTGGGACGAGCTCTTCCACATCCCCCTCGCCCACCCCGTCTCCGTCCTCGAGGTCCAGGTCAAAGACGACGACCTCTTCGGCTCCGAGCTCATCGGAACCGCCCTCTTCGCCGTCCGGGACATCCTCTCCGGGAGGCGCATCAGCGGCTGGTTCCCTCTCCTCGGGCCCTCCGGGAACCCGCCCAAGCCCGACACCGCCATTCGTCTCGAGATGAAGTTCACTCCCTGCGAGAAGAACCCCGCTTACCGGAACGGCATTGCCGGGGAGAGGCAGGGAGTGAGGCACACATACTTCCCTCTGAGGAGAGGGGGTGATGTCAGATTGTATCAGGACGCTCATGTGCCTAATGGGTTGTTGCCCGACATCGAATTGGGTGGAGGCATCAAATTTGAGCACCAGAAATGCTGGGAGGACATATGCTATGCAATCTTAGAGGCTCATCATATCATTTACATTGTGGGTTGGTCTGTTTACCATAAGGTGAGGCTCGTTAGGGAGCCGACCCGTCATCCCCTGCCCCGAGGTGGAAATTTAAATCTTGGCGAATTGCTCAAGTACAAATCACAAGAAGGGGTGAGGGTTTTGCTCTTGGTTTGGGATGACAAGACTTCCCATGATAAGTTCTTCATCAATACGGTGGGAAATCAAATTCGACGATTCATGTCTCCTTATTATGACGAGCACTCATTTCTGGATCTGTTTATTGAATTATAATGTGAAATGACATTGGTGCAGACTGGAGTTATGATGACACATGATGAGGAAATACGGAAATTTTTCAAGCATTCGTCTGTTGAATGTAAGCTGGCTCCCCGCTATGCCAGCAGTAAGCTTGGCTACTTCAAACAGCAGGCAAGCTTTACTTTCACATCAGTAGTTTCTTGTCTGTTAGTCACTGAATTTATTTAGCTGCATTTTAACATATGATCATCTTTTGTGTGAATGAGATTTCTATTTTCAAATTACATGTTTTCTATCAATGTTCGCCCTCAATGAATGTGATATGTATTGAATATAATGTTTATGATATTGCAAGTTTCAGATCTTCTATAGTAATGTTGGTCCAAATTTCATCTTTCTTTTCTTTTCCATTAGTCATAATCCTATATGGCTCCACTATGGTCATCATAAATATTGATTGCACTGCACACGTATCTTGCTGGGGCCTGGGAGTACTCCATATCATCCAATTTGCCTTTTGGAGTTTTTTTTTGCAATTGGACTTCTTAAAAGAGACAAGTTTTTCAATCCATAACAATCCACAACTCTCCACACTCACATAGCCAAGCGAGTTGGAGAATTAATCGAGGGGCACTTTGTGCTAGAGCAGGTAGAGTACCGAGCATCACCTTGATATCCAACATCTACCTACATTAGTCCTACGTTGGTCATCCATCTCCCGTGCAATAACAAGATTAATGTTCGAATAGTAGTCCACTTCCTTTTCCACTCCTCTGAGCAAAATTTTGGCGTTTTCGTCCTTGTTTTGAAAATTATTCTTTGATTTTTTTTTTTCTATATTTGTTCTAGATTTATAATTATGATTTCTGAAGTTTATCTTATTATGTGTTTTTCAGGTTGTTGGAACCCTCTTTACACACCATCAAAAATGTATTCTAGTAGATACACAAGCATCTGGTACTGATAGGAAGATAACTGCATTTCTTGGGGGTCTTGATCTCTGTGATGGTCGTTATGATACACCTGAGCATCGACTATTTCGTGATCTTAACACTGTATTTAAGGAAGATTTTCACCAACCTACATTTCCTGTGAGTGATCAACTTGTTGATTTCATTTTCTTCAGTCGCTATGAAAACTTTGAGAATCAAACCTTAAAATATATATTAAGTGCCCGCAACTTGCAACAGTTTCTTAATCTGGATACTTAAGAGATTCAGGGCCTGATGGTGCAATTTGATTTTTTAATTATTTGAATGATTGAAATTTCTGCCAACAACAAAAAAATCCATCAAATTTCTATTGGTTTCTGATACTAGTTATATTAAGCATCATCTTCATTTATTAAGCAACTCATTTATCCCTCCTCAAGTGACTTGTATTTATTGAACAAGAAGTCCAACTCTCTCATAATTAGGAATCTCCGTTTGCATTTGCATTCCTAAAGTGTGAACTAAAACAGTGATCTACTGCTTCTAGCTGGTATTTGATACCTCGGGTGTGTTCCAGTAATCTGGAGGTTCATTTACATTCAAGATTATAGGCCTCAGTGTGAAAACCCATTTTGCTAGTGAACTCATTTTAACTCGTTGACAACATTATGTGCTCTTTCCATCTTATTCTGCTTGTCTCGCTTTTTAATTATGTTTTTACTGTTAGGCTTTCTTTTTGTATTGCTGTGCCATATTACATCTAATGAGAATTGTGAACTCTGAGAAGAATTTCCCTTGTTCACTGATGATTTTATGTACTAGGCTCTGTTCCTTCTTAATGTTCTCATACCATCCAGCTGATTCTGTTTTCTTCATTGAATATTTTTTGTTGACTACCGTCCCCTGATTTCTTTTTGTGTAAGGCTGGAACTAAGGCACCTAGAGAACCATGGCATGACTGGCACTGCAGAATTGACGGGCCCGCTGCATATGATGTTCTTATAAACTTTGAGCAGCGTTGGAGGAAAGCAACTAAATGGAAAGAGTTTGGACTGCGTCTCAGAAAGGCATCTCGCTCTCGGTGGCGTGATGATTCACTGGTATCAATTGAAAGGATCTCATGGATTTTAAGCCCTCCATTATCTACTGAAAAGGATGAGACCACAATCGTTCCAGAGGACGAACCCCTAGTATGGGCTAGACGTGAAGATGACCCTGAAAACTGGCATGTTCAGGTTGGATATTGCAAATATATTTTGTCAATCTGTTCCCTTGTCAAATTCAAAATTTCAATTAAACCTTGGTTTTGATTATGCTGCTGTTGTAGATTTTTCGGTCTATTGACTCAGGATCAGTCAAAGGGTTTCCTAAAGAAATCCATAAAGTTGAATCCCAGGTTATAAGAATTCTTTTCTTCATCATTTTAGGTAAATTATTTAGTTACTTAGAATGATAGCTTTGATCAATTTCACAGATCTTCTGAGAAATGTTGTAGCTCACCTTGTCAGCTAATCATGTCGAGGTTCCTTACTTTACTGGCATTTTCTTGATGCAGAATCTTATATGTGCAAAAAACCTGGTGATAGATAAAAGTATCCAGACAGCATACATACAAGCAATCAGATCTGCTAAACAGTTCATATATATTGAAAATCAGTATTTCATTGGATCATCATACGCATGGCCATCATATAAATTTGCAGGTTACAATCAAATCCTTATTCAAATGTTGTTAATATCTTAGTTTGCAGAATTTTTTTATCAATACTAGTGTTCATGCACATGTTTGGTTTCGAGGTTTTGTATATCTCAGTTTACATTTGAATCTCGCCTTTGTTATCTGCCCATTTTTTTGTATGAATTGTTAAAATTTATCAATCCCCTAATCGCACTGTTCAAACTTAATTCCGGCAACTTCATCTCTGACTTCATTGTTTTTATTATAGTAGCCGGTCTGTAATTTATTGTATGCCTTATTTATCTGTTTGATCAAATTATTTTCTTCTATGGTATGAGCAGGAGCTGATAATCTAATTCCAATGGAACTTGCTTTAAAGATTGTTAATAAAATTAGAGCCAACGAGAGATTTGCAGTGTATGTTATTGTACCGATGTGGCCCGAGGGCGATCCAACTACTGGTGCTATGCAAGAGATTCTCTATTGGCAGGTAGAATGGTTATTTACTCTAAAACTTTATAAATTGGAGGTTTGATATAAACGGGAATGTCTGCTATGTTTTATAAAAGAAATGTTGACAATGCCAAATTGAGTTCTATTCTTCTTATTGCTTGCAGGCCCAAACCATGGAAATGATGTATGGAATGATTGCACGCGAACTTAAATCATTGAATATTACACACTCACAGCCTCAAGATTACCTAAACTTTTATTGCCTTGGTAAACGTGAGGATATGACAGAGGAAATCCAGCTTGAAGGAAATAACTCTTCTGCTAATACTAATATGGTAACTCTTAACATTTTGTACTGGCTTCATCATTCGTAATCTCAACCTCTTATAGTTTTTGCATGACGTGCCCTAAAAACTGACTCTTCTGTTGCGATGATTTTGGAATTTTTCCATGGTTTCTGGTATCAGTTATGATGCCAATCTTTGTCTGTAAGTTTTCCTCATAACTTGTGGTGGACCTGACTGCTGGTAAATTGTCATAACTTAAAACAAAATCAGAACCTAAAAACTAAAAGTTCCTGAGTGTTACTAACAGACTTCAGAATCAGCTATAGTTGGACAGTTATTCTTTCGAGTTTATCAAGTCAGCTGGGCTGTTTAAACCTGATTTTATGATAACATCTTAACTATATACCATCTGAAACTGAATTTACCTTTCTAATTTTTGTGTATAGTAAGCATGTTTGTGTATAGCTAATAGCCTGATATTGCTTGCTGTTGTTATGAGACAACTCTGCTTACTAATCATAAAAAGGCTTTGTTGGCTAAATTTGATTATAATATATTGCAATATCCCATTCCTTTTCATATGAGCATACTCACGGCATTACTATTCATGAATCCCAAGACCTAAGTGGTTGTATAATAATTACAAACCCCATTGTTGATATAATTTTATGATATTGGGAAGGCATGCTCCTTTATTGAAATTGAAGCTTCAGCTGGCTATCCATCAATACTCTATTTTTGTCCAGATTCTGAGTGCATGTATATAATTAGGAGTTCCTCATCTAAGTTTACTAATGTCTAGTCCTAGGTGGAAACCTTTTTGAACTTATGCAGTTCTATGCGGAACTGTCTTGCGTATATTTGATGTCTGGATTTTATGCCATACTTCATTGCTTTCTTGCGGACAGTAATATTATCAATGAATCACGAGTTCTTTTCAAGTAACTATGGGCTCATCGTATGGCTTTCCGACTAAAATGTAAAGGAAAAGAAAAATTATTGGTCTGCCCTAATCAAAATTGTGTGCAGGTGTCAGATTCATACAAATTTCGGCGGTTTATGATCTATGTGCATGCAAAGGGAATGATAGTAGATGATGAGTACGTCATAATGGGTTCCGCAAACATCAACCAAAGGTCTATGGCTGGTACGAAAGATACCGAGATAGCTATGGGTTCATATCAACCTCATCACACATGGTCTAATGGGCAGCCTCCCCGTGGCCAGGTTAGTATCTGTTTGCCATTTCATTTTAAACTGAACTACAATGGGATGGCAACTTTCTTGGCTGTTCCATGGAAGATGTTTGAAAGTGTCAGAAAAAAGTAGATAAAATCAGTATAGCATTCAACATTCCTTTTGATTTGCAATATATGTTTCACTACCAGAAACACTAATTTAGGATGAGATACAAGCTGAAACAACACTTCCAATTAATAAGAATAATTGTGTCCCAACTCCCAAGTAACTGTGATAAAATAGGGACGAATTAAAGTGTTTGGTTGAATGTTTGTACAGGTGTACGGATACAGAATGTCACTGTGGGCAGAGCATCTGGGGTTTGTAGAGAAATGGTTCGACGAGCCGGAGAGGGTGGAATGTGTGAAGAAAGTGAATGAGATAGCTGTGGAGAACTGGAAGAGGTACACAGGATATGAATTCAAGGAACTGCAGGGGCATATTCTCAAGTACCCAGTGCACATAGAAGCTGATGGGAAGGTAGTGTCTCTTCCTGGATATGAGAATTTCCCAGATACAGGTGGGAAAGTTATTGGGACATTTTCTAACACCATTCCTGATACTCTCACAACCTAAGACTAGTTCACTTCAACCCAACTCCAACTGGGAACTGTGACCCTCATTTGACCATAGCATTCAGATACATATCAAACATGTTCATTTTGTTTGGAAATAGCTCTAATGAGATTGAAGGAACAATTTCTCACTTCCTAACCATGTAAATTGAAATCTAGTATGTGTATTACTATCTGTACCAAAACATGTGTGTATCATTTAATTATTTATAAATAAGTGTATATCATTATTCATTTGGTTATTTATACAACTTGGGAATTTAATATTTCATATTTGACTTTCGGCCTTTTGTCTTATGAGACCAAATCTTGATTTCCCAAGTTGTATTGAAATTTGAACTGAATCATTTCAAGAGGCTATAGGATTTGTGACGTGGACATTACTGGAACTTTAGTAGCCACCAGAATCAGAGAATTGTGGGTAGGAAACGACATGTCGATCTTGTTACGTAATCCACATATAACGATAGTCATTTTGAACAACTTGAATATTCTCCTTTATTTCAATTATCTAAATATTATGCAAATCTATTATTATGTATAAAAGAAGTAAGGGTGTCACGTGGCACCTTCCATCTCCTTTGTACATACAATCTAAGTCTTGAAGATGCTCTATATACACCTCCGCGACGTCAGCGTCATCGGTCTCAAGATCAACCCCTCCGTAGTGCTCTCCCTCGGATGCGGCAATGGGTCGGCTTTGGTGGCTGCGGGAGGTCTTGATGTCTTTGTGTTTTGGATATTTCGGAGGCTAATGTTTAGTCCATCACATTAGTTGTGGCCCAGGTACCATCAATGTTCATCGCTTCTTAGGATTTGTGCTCATTTGTACCCTGTCAATAGAAATGCTAGCCAACGTTCTTTGTCTTTTCATGTTTAGTACCGGCCACATGAGAACCTCGGCGACGATACCAAAACAGCTTCAAATGTCAACATTGGTGCTCTATCTGAAACAGTGGTACATAGCTTGGACTCATCATCTTAATTTTGTTCTAATTCTTTTTTTAAATATGTGAGGTAATTTAGACGTGCATATAAAAATTTAACTCAGTTACATTACTACAAGAAATTGCTGCACTTTAATTGCCATTATGTATTCAAATTTATCAGCAAAAATATTAAAGTTGGTTAGACTATAAGAATGGAAATACAATATTTTACAGTAAATACCTATATATATACGAGAGAAAATTAGTCTAAGTAATTAGTTGACGCGAAATTGATAGATTGGAAACACATGATTTTAGCCAGTAACATTTAAATAACATTGAATGTAAAATATATAGTCAATCAAACTTGGTGCCTACAGTTTCTTGCGCAGGCAGTCCTCTGAAATAACTGCCAATTGAGATTCCTCGGCCTCCGTTGTGGTGGTCGTCCTTTCGCTCCGCAAATTTATTCTCATCAGATCTCAGTGATAGGTTTGTTGGATTTTGGGCACTGATGCGACGCCAAATCCGTCGATTCGGTACGGGACGAAGGCGATTCGTTGCCACATGAGTCAGAGAGGCAGTGGCTGATGCCGCCGGCGTGACAATTTCAGCAAGGATTGAGGGCGAGGACGGCGGGTTTGGCGTGGTGATGGCGGAGATAAAGCGCCCGACAGTGTATGGTGGGAACTTGGGACTGTCCAGCGACAAGTTCGGGTTCACCGGTGCGGTCCCTTTATTTCTACGATGCTCCTTGATTTTTGGCTTCATGTTCCCGCCGACGACGATAACGGTGGCGAGGAGGGCATGGGAGGCTGCTTCTCAAATCTGGAGAAAGCAATGGAAGCTTCGGGGCAGTAGGCAAGTGGAAGCAGTCTCGTTCCTATGCAGTGCTCTTCGACTACCAGATTTTTTCTCCCGCTGGCTACGTTGACGTTGGTGAAGAGGTCTCCTTGGAAGCCGATTATTAATTTGGAGGTGCTGATTTTTTTTTCTTCGTAACTTATTTATATATTTCTTTGTGAGAACTTTATATCGGTTTATGCGATTTGCATATCGCTTTTATGCGATTGAGGTCCCATTGTGGAACAGAGAGAATAGTGTGTGAGAGAGGTAGATTCGAGTGCGTAGCCTCCCTTTGTCCCGTGTCTGGGATGGATGTTGGTGTTGATAGGGGCTTCGGGAGGTGACCGATAGTTTTTTAGGTTTTGTTGGTAAAAGGATGAGTTTTGGTTCTATATTACAAATGGAAATGAGGATTCAGTTCCGACTCTCCCTTGATCTGGCGCAAGGGGACCTCCGAGGGGTGTGACCCAGTGATTCAAGCCTCACGGGTACCCAGTCCCGTAACACCTTGGTGAGGAACTCCGGGAGAATGTTAGGAGTCCAGCTAAGGGATAACTACTGTTGGGATTTTGTGCCTTAGCACAATGTATTTTCAATCTACTCATGTAATGAGATTATTAGTTGAAATAAAATCGGCATTTATATTACTAAGTGTTGTAGTAATATCTTAAGTATGATTTGATTTGTATCATTGATGTGCCAACACATAATAGTAGATCTACAAATCGATAAAATCTTACTGAAGTTGTCCCCGATCAGAATAGTTTCATAAGAAGCGATCAGTATTAGGCTAACTCTAAATGATCACGCTCTACTGATCATGGCCAGAAGGGGGCTAGAGTTAAGTCATAATATCGTGACTATTATGCGCCCTTTCGATCGTGAGTATGTTGCATAGACATAGTCATGAACATACTCATATGTCGGTACGTGAAATCACATCCTCAGACGGAAGGATCTTTGAGGTCACTATGTGATGAGTGACGAGTTTGACTCAGTCTAACGTCTCCTGTAAAAGGGTTACAATAACGATTGTGATTAGCTCGATCACGAGTCACATGAGTTGACTCAATAGATCGCTGAAGGATTTATCCCTCATACAGACGTATGAGTCGATATCTGTTTAGGCCACTTGATGAGTACAACTGAAATACAATAGCATGACCATGCAGTCAATACGGAGTATCAGTTACAATTAAGTTAACTCAAATCAAGAAACATGACAATTGAATGAGAATGACTTGTCTATGTCTCGTGGTTGTCAAGGTATCAAGAGGATAAAATGATAGTTTCATGTATGACAAGATTAAGTCGAAATCTCGATAATCACAAGCGTTGGGTAATCATGATGTCTTGCTAGAGGCCACTCATGATGGAAAGGGTAAAATGGTAATTTTACCAGTTCGCCAACGTGTCGTGAGCCTAGAGGGTCACACACTAAAGGTTGAGTAAAACGGATGGAATCATGTAGAGGAATCACGAGAGAGATAAATTCCGGTTTTGGATTAAACCGAATTAAACCGATTTCGGTTTAGGATTGAACCGGAAATCATAAATGGTTTAGCTGGACCAATTAATTAGAATCCAAATAAATAGATTTAATTAATTTAACTAAACACGGCCTAACCAGATTGGGCTAAACCAGAATGGGCTTCTCTACTTAATTAATTAATAAGCTTTGGGCTTTAAGCCCATTAAGGCTTTTAATTGATTATTTCCTAAATAGAGATTTAAAAGGGAATTCTTAGATTTTTAATCATAAGAAAAATTTTCCAAAACCCTAGCCTCCCTCTCTCTCTCTCTCTCTCTCTCTCTCTCTCTCTCTCTCTCTCCGGTTGGCCCCCTCTCCCTCTCTCCTTCCCGTTTTGCTTGATTCGATCTTCTTGTAAGGATCGTTGTGAGTATCTTCGGATTGCTCTTCCTGTGTGGACGTTCTTTAGAGGCCACTGAATCTAATTTAGTGATAAAGGGATTTCGATTCTTGGTAATTTATGAATTATTATTCTAGCCTAGATCTCATGATCAATTAATGATCATGTAATATCCTTATTAAATATGGACTTTTGAGGTTAATTTCTTGTATGGGCATGAAATTAATTGATTGGAACCCTCAAAAGTTCATTCAGTGGTATCAGAGTCTGGTTACACATGATTATTGTATTTGATCATGATAGGCTAGATTTAATTTTGCAATTTATTTCGGTATTATGAGATTCAAATTACAAAATAATTTTCTGTTTTGGTTAATAAATTAATTGCTGGATATTTAATTTTTATTGCTGAAAAAAATTAATTTTTGATCGAGTTAGATCGGGTCGAGACCCGCGGGAGGGCGAGGCTAGCCGAGAGGCTAACCCTGGCCGAGCCACGGGCCGACCAGATCTGCCCGTGGTAGATCTGGCCGAACCCCTCGGCTCAGGCCAGAGGACGGCCTCGGCCTGTCCGAAACTGACTAGGCGGCTTGAACGGCCAGCCCTCACGGGCTGGTTAGTCATGGCGCGGCCAGCCCTGGCGGCTAGGGTTTGGCCGAACCCAAATTTGTTTTTCGGGTCAATTTTGGTTCAGACAAACCCAGAAAAATCCAGACCGGTTCAGTAAACCAGAGCGTGATAACTAATCCTAAATTTTGGTTCGGCTGAAGCCAGAAAAATCCAGAATTTTAAGCGATAATTATTTAAATTTTTAGACCGATTCGGTTTCGATAAACCAGAGCGTGAACCGATTTAATTCACAAATTAACCAGTTCAAAATAAAAGTGTTGATAAACCGTATTTTATGATTTAAATCAAGATAAAATTGAAATTAATATGTTTTCTTGATAACATGCTTGTTTGACGACATGATTGTTTGATAATACGGTGTTTGCAAAATGATTGATAAGTCAGCCCGATTTAGAATTTAAATTCGGGTTGCAACCTGCGAGTTGCCTTTTGGGTTGTAATTTAATTGTGACATGCGTGTCACGACATTTATTTTATTTAAATGAAATGTAGTTACATATTCCCAAGACGAGAAGAACCGAAGAGAAGGACGGTAATCCCGAGGAGGCGTGGAGCCAGTGGGAGTCCGAGAGAATGAGGAAAGACAAAACCTAGTATAGGTTTTAGTTTATTCCAGTAGGGTTAGCGGGCTAGCTAAAGAAAGTTTACATTTATGTTCATGAATGTATGGTTGAATGTATAATTTAATTTTCATTAGCTTATATAAATTAGATCATCATCCACATGTGTAAAGATTAATAATAATGAGTTAATCACGCACATGTAAACTGGAATGAAAATATCTTTACATGAATTTGTAGATGATAATTTCAAGTTATGATCAAGTAATGATCAGTGAGAATGAACATTTAAAACGGCAAGTAATTTCAAGTCAAGTTTGATACTGCCCACATTTCAGCACTTCGATTAGTTCACAGACCCATGGGTGGATAGGTTTAACGTGGATCCATGGGAATGGTTTCTAAAAGGAGATGAGCAATCTTGTATGGGTACGTGCGCATTAGTGGAGTAACCATACAGATTGGACCATGCGTTGAAAGGTGGTTGACTTGGCTGCGGTTCTCAGATGATTTGAGCCAGGGTATCAGATATAGGGCAATGCCATATACATATAATGCAGTATACCATTTTTTTTACTTTCATACCCTAACTATTTTTTCCTTTTTCAGTACACTAACTATCATTTTGGGACAATTCACTCCTAAAATACCAAAAAAATCTAAACTACCCCTGAAATTTAACCGGTTCAATTTCAACATTTTCTAGTTCATCCCAGTCCAGCAAAAAGTTTGAACCATAATTTAATTAAGGGGAAATTGCAGGTCACTACCCTGTACTATACAACTTTTGCATGTCACCGTCCTTTACTTTTTTTAGTTGCATGTCACCACTGTAAGGTTTCATTTAATTGCACCGTCCATCACAGAGTATATTCAAATCAGTTTTTATTATTTATTCCAAATTTTTTTTTTAAAAATAAGCTAAACAAATGATTTTTTGTTCATGTATTCATTTTTTAAATACAAGGGTATTTTAGTCATTTAAATATTTCAGTTTCAAATTTTATTGAATGACTAAAATACCCTTATATTTAAAAAATGAAAAAAAAAATTATTTTCTTAACTTATTTTGTTACATTTTTATGGAATAAATAATAAAAAGCTGATTTGAATATTATTATTTTTTTAAAAAATATTAAAAATAAAAAAAAAGTTGTTAAAAGTGATTTTATTTATAATTTATTTTGAAAAAACCGTTTTTTAATAAAATTAATTTTGAAATCAATATTTTATTATTTATCTAATAAAAATATTTAAAAAAAATAAATTTCAAAAGTTATTTTTTTTAATTTTTGATTTTTTTAATGTAAGGGTATTATGGACTTTTTACATCAAACTTAACTCTCTGATGGACGGTGGAACTAAATGAAACTTTACAACATGCAACTAAAAAAAGTAAAGGGTAATGACATGCAAAAGTTGCATAGTACAGGGTTGTGACCTGCAATTTCCACTTTAATTAATATAAGAGAGAATTCCACTTAGCCCCTCCTAAGTTTGGCCGAGTTTCACTTAACTCCCCTTAACTTCAAAATCAACTTGTGAAGTCCCTTAAGTTTGAAAAAGTTTCACTTTACCCTTTTCCGTTAACTTTTTTTAAAATTCTGTTAACTTTTTGTGAAATGACGAAGATACCTTTTTATTACAAAATTATAATAAATTAATAAAAATGATTTTTGAATTTTTTTATAAAATGTTTTCATTGTATAAAATAAAGAATAAAATTCTGTTATTAGTAAAAATAGTTTTTAAAAAGTTTTTCTTATAATTTTTTTAAATTTAAAAATGATTTTTATACATCGTTTTTTATTTTTAAATTTTTTATGAAAATTCTTTTTTTTTAAAATTAATACTAAATTATTGTTTTTATAAAAAAAATAAGAAAACAAAAAGTTCAAAATCATTTTATTTACTATTTTTAATGAAAGGGTATTTTCGTCATTTCAAAAAAAAAGTTAACAAAACTTTCAGAAAAGTTAATTGAAAAGGGTAAAGTGAGACTTATACAAACTTAGGGGACTCCACATGTGGATTTTGAACTTAGGATGGGTTAAGTGAAACTCGACCAAACTTAGGAGGGGCGTGGAATTTTCCCTTCATATAAAATTACAATTATACTCTCTCTCTCTCTCTCTCTCTCTCTCTCTCTCCCCCCTCCCTCCCTCCCTCCCTCCCTCCGGTCACCTCGCTTCCAGCGTCCATTTTTTCGAGCCAAACTCTTCCATTTTCTTTGGTGAGTGAGATCTATTTTTTCTAGCTCATCTTCATTTCTTAACTTATCTCTTCCATTTTTTCGACGAGTGAGCTCTATTTTTTCGAGCTCACCTCCATTTTCTAGCGAGTGCGTGAGCTCAATTTTTTTGATCTCACCTCTTCCATTTTTTCCGCCAAATAAACTCCGATTTGTCATCATTTCCGATGGGCTGAGGCCAGAGGCGAGTATCGGAGGGGCTGGAGGCGAGCATCAAGCCCACGAAGAAGAAGAAGAGTTAATTTCTTGATTTTAAAATTGAACCGATTCAATTCTGGTTTCTTAAACCAGTTCGATTCTAGGGGTAATTTAGGTATTTTTGATATTTGAGGAGTGAGTTGTCCCATAATGATAGTTAGGGTACTGAAAAAAGAAAAAATTAGTAAGGGTATGAAAGTGAAAAAGTGGTATAATTAGGTGCACAAAAATATCTTTTTCCCTAAAATTTATTTAATCTACCGAAATAAAATTATTTTATACTAAAAAATTATATTTATATTTATTTTCATTTTCAATATTTATATTTTAATCAGTTGTTTTTTTGATAAGCGATTTATTTTATAAAAAAATTACAAAAAATGATCTTCAAGAAATGAAATGAAAAGGGCAAAAAAGGAAAATAAATAAAAAATTCCCTGGCTGAAGTGGAGATCTTGATGAAAGATAAGTACAACATCTCTAGAGACAATGGAAATGACTTAAAGATTAGTCCTGCTTTCGGCTTTCATAGCTACGAAAAATTGAATCATCTCATCATCATTTGCACGGCTTGTGAAACCCGCATAACCCCCAAGCTTAAATGGGAATTTCTCCATAATTATAAGTGTCTTGTGTGATTGAGAGATGAATAGAATCAAGACATCGATATCAGGGAAATCTCTTTAGTGGGAGGATCATCTTAGAGTTCATGAGGAAACTTGGAGTGATGGGAGGAATTCCAATTCTGTTTCACCTCAATTTTAGCATTTGAAAACTACTTTTGATTATGATATTGATGTGTGTACTCAAATCTCTGGACCAGAAGCACAAAAAAATGGATTGGATTGAATTGAATTTGAAATTCTAGTTAGTCACAGAAACAAGATGTCGTACACGATGTTGGGACTTTGTGTCCAACAACTTACTCAATCAAAGATAACAAATAACTTACAAGTAAAACAGAAAACAGAAGACACACAATATGTTTACCCAGTTCAGTGCAACATCACCTACATCTGGGGGCACTCTGTTAGTGGAAATGATTTCACTATATGATAGTCAATAGTACAAAAGAGGTATTCGTACTAAAAAAATACAGCCAACACTAACCGTAACAACAATCTCCCCCTTTGGCTATTTTTTAGGCAAGCACTCTAGAAACAAAAATGAAATAAAAAAGATGTAAACATGAATGTCGAGGCATGTTCCAACAACATTATGACATGACAAGACAAGTTTCACCATTTAGCAAATTGCACCGTTTTGCACCATATATGAATGTTCACCACACTTCTCCCCCTGATTGCCTTAAAAATATGTTCAAGGCAAGGGGCATGCAAATGTATAAACCAGAACCTTCGTAATAGAGGACCAAAAAATCGAGACGCATCATAAAAAACACAAATATCCAGCTCGGACATCACCCGAGGTAAACAAAATATCCAAAGTATCAAGAAGCAGGTTGAAATAAGAGAAATTCAGATAGAACATAAATAGAGGCAGATTCACTTTCATCCGCCGATTCATCGTTGTTGTAAGCATCGTCGTTATTTCCCACAGAAGCTCCAGGTGCATCGTCTTGTTCTAGGACATGAGCATTATCGACATTGGCCGAGGCATAGGAGAGATCACAAACCAGCCCTTCACAGATGTTCTTCCTAAGAGTGAGGATGTCAATGGTCTTATATAGGATGAGAATTTTCTCTTTGAGTTATGTCAGCACTTTGTCCGAACACATTGGCATTGTGCTTCCTGAAGCGACAGATGTCTCAGATGATGGTCTGACAAGATCTTGAGCATGTTTCCCCTCGAAGAGCTTGTGACTAATAGTGAGGACATTTGGCCTTTTCCCAGCTACATTCGTACTGCGCACTATGTTGGGGTGTTGATGGAGCAACATCCCAGTAATGAGCGAGGGAAACCCAATGGGGAGCTTCACTACAAAGGACCTAACGTGTTTTTCCAAGTGCTCGAGAACAAAAGAGCCAAAGTCAAGAGATGAGCGCGTACTTATATGATATATGAGACATGCTAACTCGGCTTTGATGCTGGAACCATGTGAAGAGGTGCCCAATTTTCCATTCCAATGCGATACAGTACGAAGTATTTTGCTGTCAGCTTAGAAGAGGCCATTGATCCTTTGGACGACCATATTTTCTCTCTGTCCCCTGAAATCTCTTTAGCAAAGATGTTCATTGATGGAACATCATCTATAGAAGGTATGGTGCTCCTCTCAAGGTACGTGTTGATTGCATTCGAGGAGAAATCCAAGCAGGGTCCTCTAACAAAGACTTTTATGTACTCTGGATCCTCAGGATCATCAAAGAAGATTGCCAAATTAACAATGAATTCTTTCACCAGAGAAGGATAGTATATAACTACGTTGTTGACTGTCTTGATTAGGCTAGCCTCATGCAGGAGCTACATGACTGCATCTATCTTCTGGGCTTAATCGGAGAGTTCCCTTTCTGCGTAAATGACGCGGCGAAATACATATCACCATCTTAGAACCCCATCTTCCTTATGGAAAGAAATGTTGTCCAATGGTGCAACAGGGACATTTTTAGGGAGCTTTTGGCCTCCCACAGACTTCTTGGTTCCAAGACCCAAGGACGTCACATGTTCTTCTTCAACTAGTTTTTCTCCTTCTTCTTATGCCGATACCGACTCATCAACAACTGGAACAGTAGGCCTCCTCTTCCTCTTCTTGCTTGGATCAGTTTTGAATTTCTTCTTTTCTCCAATGGGGACAGAAGCTTCCCCTTCCACATCTACCTTTCTCTTCTTTTTCTTTTCCTTAACAGGAGCCACAATGTCTGTTTCTTCGGTAATCTTATTCTTCATTTTCTTCTCCTTGACAGGATCAACAATTTTCCTTTTCTTCGTGTTTCTTTTCTTTTTCTTCATCCTCTCCTCAGAGCGAAGAGTAGCAATATACACGTCTTCATCACTCTGAAGACCATCATCATCAACAATATTCCTTTCCTTGTTATCACCAGGGTTTTCTTGAACAAAGGAAGTCGGAATTGAAGATGTTGGAACATCTTTCACAACATTTAGTATAAGACCTAGGGTGTCTCCCACCCCAGCCTTAGAAGGGATTTCTTGACCAGCAATAGGGGACTCTAACACACTTGTGTCTCTAGGGTTTGTATCCACATGTTCATATGGCATAAGATATTTAGTGTTACCTTTACTCATTGCACATTGATTTGACTCATCGTGATTTTCTTCAGCGACAACCTCACCTTCAGCTTCTTTGTTGCTCGACGAGCTACTGACATTGGAATTTGTCAGAGCTTCTTTCTCAACAACCTCCTCTCCTGTGGCGACAAGATGAGGGTTTACAGAGGATTCCGCCATGTCATCTTCGGCCTCTACATTGGGTCGATTTGTGGAATGCATCCCTCAAACCTTCACTCCATACTTGTTCCTAACCGCTCTAGGTCTAGTGCCTCTTTTTGGAACAATTTTCTTCTTCGTCTTTAGAGGTTGTTGGCGAGCTGATCCTACCGTGCTTAAGCCACTTTGGGTGCCAACCATTATCAATATAGAGAGAGTGGGTTCACTTTACTGAAAACAACGAGAGCAGAGAGATCGTGGTCTGGAAACTCTAGTTTTCAGAGAGAGTGGAGCTGAAAAGTAGGAAAGAATGAGTGCTGAGTGTTATCAAACCTTCACAACTTCCATTGGAAGTAAGACAGATTGCAGCGTGAGAGGAGTGGGCTGATTTTTCGCCACGCAGCCTTATTCACAGATGGGCCTTGGTCTTGCTCAGGCCAAGATTCAGTTTAGACACTATTTCGATCCAGAGAGAAGGAAACAAATTAGTAAAGCTCCTCTCCACTAATACATGATCACTATTGATAAATAATGCAGAGCCCTAGAGAAGATCTAAGACCCTCAAACAGAATAGCATCTAGAGCTTTAGTCAAGATATTAGCGAGTTGTTTTTCAGTGTGGATGTATTCCACCTTAATTTTCTTTTCATCCACCAATTCTCGAATGAAGTGATGCCTTATATCAATGTGTTTGGTCCTGCTGTGTTCAACCAGATTCTTTGACATGTTGATAGCGCTAACATTGTCACAAAACAATGTCATGAGACATCTTGTCCGACACCATACTCAGCGAGCATCTGTTTCATCCAAAAAAGCTGAGTGCAACTACTTCTTGCTGCTATGTATTCTGAATCAGTTGTGGATAGCGAGACGCGGTTTTGTTTCTTGTTAAACCAAGAGATGATATTATTTCCTAGATAGAAACACCCACCAGATGTGCTACATATATCATCAAAACTTCCTGCCCAGTCTGCATCACAGTATCCCACAAGCATAGAAGAAGTATCAAAAGTATATAAAAGACCTAAGTTAGCAGTTCTTGAGATGTACCTCACAATTTGCTTAGCTTGAGACAAGTGGCTTGCTTTGGGATCAGTCTGATAACGAGCACACATACCTACAGAGAAATCTATGTCTAGACGAGTAACAGTAAGATAGAGTAAGCTACCAATAATACTCCGGTACAGGCTCTTATCAACAGGTTCACCAGATGCATCCTTGGTGTGTTGGACATGGGTAGCACCATGAGTTCGTTTATGATAAGCCTTTTGCAGGCCCAATTTTTTGACAATACTTCTGCCATACTTACTTTGAGAAAGAAAGATACCATCCTCCATTTGCTTGATTTGAAATCCTAGAAAGAAGTTAAATTCACCCACCATGCTCATTTCAAATTCAGACTGCATTTGTTGCACAAAATGATCCACCATCTTGTTTGACATTCCTCCAAAGACGATGTCATCGACATATATTTGAGAAATCATAAGATTACCATTCTCCTTCTTAGTGAACAAGGTTTTATCTACACCACCCCTGACATAACCATTCTGCACAAGAAATAAAGTTAGTCTTTCATACCATGCTCGGGGTGCTTGCTTGAGACCATAAAGAGCTTTTATGAGCTTGTAGACATGGAGAGGTGAGTAGAGGTTAACAAACCCTTTGAACTAGGCTACATAGACCTCATTATTCAAGTATCCATTGAGAAATCCACTTTTTACATCCATTTGGAATAATTTGAAGCGAAAATGACAAGCAATGCCCGGTAGAAGTCTAATGGCTTCAAGTCTCGCAACAGGAGTGAAGGTTTCATTAAAGTCTACACCTTCAGCCTGTGTATAGCCCTGTGCAACAAGTCTAGCCTTGTTTCGAGTTATATTTCCATGCTCATCATATTTATTTTTGAAAATACATTTGGTGCCAAGGGCGTTGACATTTTCAGGTTTGGGGACTAATTCCCAAACTGCATTTCTTTCAAACTGGACAAGTTCATCTTGCATCGCGTTTACCCAATATTCATCGTTAATAGCCTCATGCACATTTTAGGCTCAATCTTAGACTCAAAACATAGATTATCGATCATCTCCCGATAATTAACATGTTTTTTTATCAGCAATAAGCGATAATATAAATGACAAGAGAAAAGTACAAACGAATATAGTAGGGGAAAACTGCGCCCCAAAACCAAAAGAGGGGAAAAACAAAGCCCCAAACAGCCCAAAAAAAGAAGCTAAGAAAGGATAGACTGGAGTACCAACCTCGGGCTCGCGCACCAGGCGGCTAAAGTGCGCTCCCCCGTCCAAGCCAGAATTTCCCTCCCCTCGTCCGCCTGCACCAGAGTATAAGAGCGCATCTGAAGTAGTCTAGAGTCTCCCCTGGTGATCGCTGCTCATCTCTGAAAATGCGGTCGTTCCTAGTAACCCAGATATACCAGAAACCCATCGTGACAAGCCTGCTCCATGCCCTCCTCGCTCCTCTGTCTGCAACTCTGGCTCTCCACCCCATGAAGAGATCGTGAACTGTCTGAGTAGAAGGAAACTAGATACCCCACTATCTGTGAATCTCCCTCTAGAATCTCCTAGTCCAGCTACAGGAGAGCATAAGATGCTCCGTCGTTTCCTCCCTCCTATCGCACAGAGCACATATGCGATGACCAATCATAATGATTCCCCTAAAAGCAAGAGTGCCTCTAGTTGGTAAACTGCCCTGAAGAACCAGCCATCCAAAGCTCCTGAAATTTGGCGGCACTGGCATATCCCACAGTCTCGAAGCCCAGTCTACTGAAGCTGCCTGATCCGTCCCCAACACCATGTGGTAACCCCTCCTCGCAATGTAGCCTCTCCTATATGATGTCCACCAAATCTGATCTTGAATCCCATCTGTCGGTCTGATAGGGCCAAGAATCGTAAGTAGCTCTGCAAACTCTAACCCTGCTCTAGCTGGCAGCACCCCTCGAAAGGGAATAGACCATCCCTCAAGAACCCATGCATCATGAACTGAATGGCCCGATAATTAACATGTGCTTTTGTATGGGTGCGAATTCCTTCACCAATATCACCAATTACTTCATGAGCAGGATGGTTCTTCTGAACTCGTCTAGAAGGAATTCGTCAATCTAGAGTAGGGAACTGCTCTTGGTCAGAAACAGGAACATTGTCATCGACCTTGTCACCGAAATATTTCTAACATTCGTGTTTTGAACTGTCACATGTAATACTAGGAATCACTTCATCTTCATCATTAGTTCTTTCGGAATCATCATATTCATCGTTAAAAAGACAATCTGAGATGTGGAAGCTTCTTGAGAATAGCCAAGTCTTGTCATGTTCTTTGTTGGTTTTCCAATGCACATGATTTTTTCCAGAGTGTTGGTGCTGGAGTTCATCATTCGGAAAAACTTAGTCATCTGGTAAAGTTCCCCATTTAACCAGCTCACTTCACGCTTCAGATCAATAATATTCTCTAGCAATCTTATCTTGTCTTGATTAAAAGAAATGATGAGTGCACTATGATTTTCAAGGATATGAGATTCTTCAATCCATTTGGTGTAGAGTGCATTATAAGCATCATTCATATCATCATCAGATATTTCATCAAAACGATCAAAATTTTTCAAGCCGTCATTGGATTCGTTGACATTTTCAAGCTTTTGTGAGGAGGTAGAGGCTGCAAAGGCAACAAAATTGCTTGTCTGTTCTGAGTCGATGTCTTCGTCTTCCTTATCGGATAAGGAGGCATTAAACCCCTTTTTCTGTCTTCTCAGAAAATTTGGACACTCTTTCTGAATGTGCCCAAAGCCTTCACAGTCATGACACTTAATCCCTTTGCCCTTTCCAGTAGGTTTATCGCTTCTTCCCCCTCTGTTAGCATTTCAATATTTTTGAATCCTTTGCTAAAAGTTGTTTTTGACATCTTGTGGGGCATTCTTCCCAGTCATCCGGTTGAACCTTTTCATGACCCTATTATAGTTTTTGGCCAACATGGCAATGGTATCATCAGATTCAGAGTATACTAACTCTTTCTGACCATGGATAGAATTTTTTAGTGTCATTCCCTTGTGTTTCTTTTTCATATTTGAAAGAGTGAGCTCGAAGGTCATGCGAGATCCCATAATTTCATCAAACTTTAGAGTTTTAAGATCATGAACCTCTTCTATTGTTGTGATCTTCATCTTGAACCTTGAGCTTAGAGCTCTCAGAGTCTTCTTGACCAGATTTTCACCAGTCATGGGTTTGGAAAGGGAGTAGGACTCATTTGCAAGATCTCGAATGCGTACATTGAAGTCGGCAATGGACTCATCTTCATTCATAGTGAGAGCTTCAAAGTTCGTGGTGATTTATTGGAATCTTTGCTCACAAACTTTAGTGATAGTTTCATAGGCGACAACAAGGATTTCTTAGGCTTCTTTGGCACTTGTGCATGTGTTGATTAGTTTGAAAACATTTTTATCAACACCGTTAAATAGAGCATTGACTGCACGAGAATTACTTAGAGCTGCGTCATCTTCTATGGGACTGCAATCCTTTTCTAGTTTAGGACCAATCACATTCCCCTGGGTATCAACAGCATGTGGAATTTCCAAATCATGGATTACCGCCTTCCATGTTTTGTTGTCAAGAGATTTTAGAAAGGCAGTCATGCGGGATTTCAGTAGCCATAATTTGTTCCATCAAGAACGGGAGGACGATTGACTGATCCTCCTTCTCTCGAGCTATCCATATCTGGTACACATAATTACCTTCCCAGGAAATCACCTAAAAGACTAGGTGCCCCCTCTGATACCAATTGAAATTATGATTAGTCATAGAAGCACGATGTCGTACACGATGTTGTGAATTTGTGTTCGACAACTTGCTCAATCAAAGATAACAGATAACTCACAAGTAAATCAGAAAACAGAAGACACACAATATGTTTACCCAGTTCGGGGCAACATTACCTACATTTGGGGGCACTTTGCCAGTTGAAAGAATTTCACTATATGATAGTCAATAGTACAAACGGGGTCTTAGATGATTATCACACAAATCAATGCCCTACCTACTATTATACTAGTGAATGCCAAGACCAGGGACTCCCCCTGTCTTTTAGAACCTCCTCAATTCCACTCTCCAAACAAACACCTATGCTCGCGTGATCTCTGTCTTCAACCTTTCATGAATCTTCAATCACGTAAGCACAACACTCTAATCACACAAACACTCAATCTTCTTAAATGATGTTTAGTGAAGTACACCGCTCTTATCAAAACATACAGTCTTCTAACACGCCAGTCCAGCGCGCTTAGAAGCTTTGAATATTTGCACAGAAGAACGTCCAAGCTGCTAATGGTGAAGCTCTCGACTTTTATAGCAGCTCACACAAGTCTTGAGATACCACTAGGGTTTTTCCTTTTTCCTTCAAGAGGTCTCTTTCCATTCTGAAACGAATCTAGACGTATCTAGATGTATATTGAGTTTCTCGACACATATAGACTGAGAATATAGTAAAGTAGTCAACTAACGAAGATATTCAATATCAGATGGAAACTTGAGGAACGAAAACTTGCCGAAAACTGAAACTGACAGAACATGCAGAATGATGTTCTTACCAGAAGTTGGAACATGTAGGTCGACATCTTTCTTCGTACTAAAAAATACAGCCAACACTAACTGTAACAACATAATTGATGAACTATTAATTTAAGAAATGAATTGATAAGGAGGAAGAAGAAGAAGAAGATGAATAGTAAATAAAAAAGGGTATTATAGACATTTTATATTAAATTTAACAGTTGTGGATTATATCACCTAAAAATAGTTCACCGTATTGAACTAACTCTTAAAATAGTACACTGTAATGACATGAAAATGTGTTTTACTACACATAGGCGTATAACAGAGAGTCAGGGGATCTCCATCACCGACGCCTTTTAGGTTTGACCTTGGATATGTCAAACAATTTCCGTAACAAAATATTGAAATAATCTAAAAGGGACTCATTGGCCAACACATACTCAATAGGCAAAAACGAGTAAATTTGAAGCAGGGCCACAAAAATTTGGCCAAAAAGAGATCCGATAGTAACATGCTTCATAAAAGAAGGCCCCACATCCAAATCCATTTCATTTGGAATTAAGCCTTGTAATTTGAAAGCGACACAATTAGAACGCACAATATAGATCGATAATATAGTGAAGTAGTCAACTACCGAAGATATTCAATAAAAGATGGAAAATTGAGGAACAGAAACTCGCCGCAAAATTAAACCGACAGAATATGCTGAATGATGTCTTACCAGAAGTTGGAACATGTAGGTCGACATTTTTCTTCGTACTAAAAAATACAGCCAACACTAACCGTAACAACAAAATTGATGAACTATTAATATAAAAAATGAATTGATGAGGAGGAAGAAGAAGATGAATATTAAATAAAAAGGGTATTATAGACATTTTATATTAAATTTAACAGTTGTGGATGATAACACCTAAAAATAGTTCACCGTATCGAACGAACTCTTAAAATAGTACACTGTAGTGACATGAAAATGTGTTTTACTACACATAGGTATATAACAGAGGGTCAGGGGATCTCCATCACCGACGCCTTTTAGGTTTGACCTTGGATATGTCAAACAATTTCCGTAACGAAATACTAAAATAATCTAAAAGGGACTTATTGGCCAACACATACTCAATAGGCAAAGTTGAGTCAACTTGAAGCAGTGCCACAACAGTTTGGCCAAAAAGAGATCCGATAGCAACATGCTTCATAAAAGAAGGGTCCACATCCAAATCCATTTCATTTGAAATTAAGCCTTGTGATTTGAAAGCGACACAATTAGAACACACAACATCGGGAAATAAAGAGACATAATTGGGACTCACAACATCGGAAAATGGAACGACAAAAAATGCCAGTTTCGAGGAAGCACAGGGAACCCAACCCGATCGAGAATCGAAGCGCCGGCCGGAGGTGGTTGAAGCACCAGCCCAGACCTCTAGAAATGACGAAACAAACTCACCTTCTTCCATAACAAGTGTTGCAGCCGATCCATCAACGTGCATACATTAGTGAGAAATATCGAAAAAGATTTTTTTCCGTCAAGTTTTTTGCATTATTGTCGGGAATTTTTATGTATCTAGTAGGTATACAGTGAAGTGTTAAGAGTCGTGACTTGTGTTTTTTTCTATAGTTTTTCTAAACATCGTAAAATTTCAAAACATTTATTGCTTTCTTATCTTGGAAAATCCTAAAAAGAGTTGTAAACTTTTTTATTTATTTTATCTTTGGTCTTGTTGTATATCAACTTATTGAAGTCGTTTTTCTCATGTGCATTGGATATGCCTTTGTTATTATTGTGTGATACATTGAACCTTGAGTTGTAAAGATTAAAGACATGGATAAGGAAGCTAGCAAGGATCAAAGCATGTTAAGGCAAAGAAGGAATGAAACCGAGGGTGATTTTGATTGAGATTTCCAAGAGCGGTTTAATGATGCTCAAGAGCATATAGCTATCAAAGATTACAGGACCCCTAGTCATCACGGGGTTCCCATAATGTATAAGGAGACTAAATATTCAAGCACGATCTTACAACATAATGCCATCAGCAATCAACTTTATTGAGAATGAGCCTTTCTATGTCCATCCGTGAGAGAACCCCCAACTTGCACATTTACTCATTCTTGCAAATATGTAGGTTGTTGAGGCAAGTTGGGGTGGGAGACAAAGCATTTCAGTTGAGACTACTTCCATTTTCTCTAAAAAGAAGGACTTGAGAATGGCTTAAAACCCTCTCGGAGAACTCAATAAATACACGGGAGGAGTTGGCATCTTTCTTTGTTAAAAAATTCTACCCACCATCAAAGACTAAGGAGTTGAGACATCAAGTGAATCGATTTCTTCAAAGCAGGCGAGACCATGGTGGAAGCTTGGGAGAGGCTCCAATCCATCTTGAGGCGGTACCCATACCATGGTTTAGACGTATGAAAACTGTTGGAAACAATCAGTGTGAAATGCCAAAATATAATTTACTTGTATTTTACCAAAACTACTTAATAACACAAAATCTTGACCAACAAAATATATAACAAGAAATATCAAAGATTTCTTATATTACTGTGTTACCACGGTAAAGAAATGCTCCACACAAGATACAGTAAAAAATATTAAATTAAAAATTAAAATAAATAGCTTACTGTATTGAATTGAAATTGTAGAAGGAAATAAGACCGAGGCTTTCAGAAGTAATTTTCGTAAGACAATATTTCACCACACGTCAGGTGCACATGCTTTAATCGGTAAGTAGTCTCCCAAGATATAACAGTCTATCGCTCAAGTAATCTGCACTGAAATACTGAGCAACGGCGAGCACAGTACGAGCGTCTCTTCGACAAAAAGACAAAGGAACAAGAATGAAAATTTTCGAAGGAAAGATTGCTTTTCTTGAAATAAAATTGTGTGTGTTTTCTGAAATGGCCAAATTCCACCACAATTTATAGTAACACTTGTGTTTGTTCATAACAGACACGCATACATGAAAAGATGCAAATTGATTAACCGTCATGTATCTTGAAGAATAGATGGATGCAGGCAACTCTAAATAACTGTCACTTTTCTAGAAAATTAAGTAAAAGGAATTTAGCACTTTCAAGAAAATTCATTCATCACAACAGCAACTACTCCTACTCTTCTACTATGGAATGTTCCCATATGACAAAAACATGCATGCAACCTCTATGGGAGGGAATCAAATGCGATAACCGAACTAAAAGCACAAGTGAAAGAGATGTGTTACCTATGAAAGCAAAAAACATCCCCACCACGCCGATTACCTCCTCAAGAGGACTATGTCTATGGTGATTATGGAAAAAATATGCAAGAGAGGTCGAGGTTGGAAAAAGTGCATTATGTGGCAAGAAGGGAGCCCTGTGGTAGAAGGTTATGGCTATGGTGACTATGGGAATAATAGGCAAGAAAGGTCGAGGTTGGAAGAAGTACATTATGTGGCAAGAAGGGAGCCCTGTGGTGGAAGGCTATGGCTATGGTGACTATAGGAATAATAGGCAAGAAAGGTCGAGGTCGGAAGAAGTGCATTATGTGACTAGAGGGGCCAAAAATATGGTAGGAAGGATCCTCAAGAACGAACTACCCCATATATTGCACAAAATAAAGACAAATATGGGTAGTATAAAGAAGATCGAGTAAGTCAAGGTTGAAGTGAAGGTGCGCGAAGGAAGAAGAAGAAATTTCAAAATGATTATGAACATCAAGACTCCTATCCACGAATCTTCCCATTGTACCATAATTCATCCAAATTTTACCAATGAGAGAGGTCTACTTTCCTGTTCACATTAAAGACCCACAACCACACTCTTCTCGCAGTGATCCGTATTCTCACCCTTCGCAAGAGGATCTTAGAGAAAAATATTTGTACTAAGACTCTCCTCCTCAAGAGAAGAGGTCTAACATTAAAGAAATGTTCCTCAAAATGATCGAAGAGAACCAAAGAAGAAACGTGGAATGGGACCAGAAACAAGATTAGGAGAAACAAAAAAGGATGCAGACTTGAAAAAATGAGTGGGCTAAAAAACAAGATGCTAGAAGAAATGAAAGAACGAAAAGAGTAAGTCATGGAGAGAGAGGTGGAAAATGTGAAAATAAGGAAGACTCTTGAGAAAGAGGTCAAATTCTTTATGTTTGGAACATGAAAATTGCATTACCTGCGTTGTTTAGCTATTTTAGAAAACCAACTTTATGTTTTGCTACATTCCTAGACATGTGTATCTGTAGTGCATACTAGCTAGCGATCCTCGTGGGATCGATATTTGGGGTCACAAACTTGCTTCCCTTATTACTTGGCGATCGATGGCCTAGTCGTGTAAACGAGATACACTAAAAATATCATTGGGAGGTTTTTCTCTCGTTAGTAATTATTGAATAATTTTTTATTATATGTCATTTATTACGTGTAGTTTGGTATGAACTGTGAATTATGGGGAAGGGGAAGGATAAGTTTGGGGAATGTTGGGCTAGTTTGGGGAGACCAAGCCTGATATTGGTAGTTCGTCTCGTGCATGGCGTTCGTCATCAACTCTTTAGGATGACTAGTTGTTAGCATGACCTTCCTCGTCACTCATCGGGACAGTGACTCGTCTATAAGACCTTCTTCTTCCATTACTCGGGAGGGAGACTCGTCTGCATAACCATCACTGTCCCTTCATTGGGATGATGTGGACGTTCCCAAGCTTGTAGATACCACACCTCCAGAGTTATGGGTAAGAGTGATTGATTTCTAGACGTTGACACCTAATGGGGGATGGGATAAGTTTGATGAGGATATCCTAGGTATGTACACTCCAACTGCTCCAACTGGAGGTGGTCCGGTTTGAGTTATTGTTCGACTCATTCCCAGTCTCTAGCTCCACCTACGACGCCTGCTTTTGCTTCGACATGATTTTCAGACCTTGAAAAACTAGAGAACTATGAACATGAGTTATACATTGATTTAGACACCCCACAACTATGAACTGGAGGTGGTATTCTCTGTGTTGTTGACTTGATGACCTATAGTTACTGGCGGGATGTCCCTTTTGAGCCACAAGGAAACTACATGAGTATGTTTCTAGTAACTTACAAAGTGTACTTATTAAACTAATAATCCTCACAATAATCTATACATACTGAAAGTGAATATATTGATGAATGATTGATTATTACAGTATATATAGGCTCGATGATCTAGGTTACATGAGATATGACGGCTAGGGTTTACACGTAAAGATACAATACAAGTAGTGGGCCTCGGCCCATATATTATATCTAATATAATATATCTAACACATACTAATGAGATTTTTTCGCTTTCTGTAGGGATCTTACAATGTTGATTTCACATATGTGAAATTACTGACATGGCTTGAGGGCATAGACATATTTTCGTACAAGGAGTGGAAAACAAAGTTGAAGAAATACTACAACATTTATGTTTATCGGCTAAACCGTAATAATATTATGTACAAGCTTATTAAGGTAGAAGGCTAGAGTGGTGGTGGCTCATCCGCTGCTGTGATCAACCTCATGCCCATGTTTGTGTTTGTCTGTTTCACTTTAATTGTTTATTTTGTTTTATGAATTAATTATCTTTCTACACATTTTTGTTTAACAAGAGTTTGATGAAACTATGACAGACATATGAAAATTGAAGCCTCACCACAACCCGGGCCCAAAATCGTCCTTCAGCACGACGAACAAGTTGTGAAAGAAAAATGAGCAAGAGGGCTAGGTACCTCTGCGTCTAAGATAGAGAATTAGACTGAGCGGTACAAGGGTTATAACCCGACTAATAAAAAAATAGTGATATTTTAGATTTTAAAAATTGTATGCTCTTCAATTATTATTTGTTGTATTTTTATTTCTTGCAACTTGTGGTGTAAAGGATGTATGAGTAATATCAAGCCTCTCAATTCAGCGATGATGCCACTCCTCCTATTCCCATGGCATTGGAATAACAACGACAAAGCGACTGAGTGTTGGAAGCGGAGCTTCGTCATTATGGGTATCAGGAGGAACGATAAGAGGCCACCAAAACCTCATCAGTCTGGCCAGAGCTCGCATAGATTGTCAGCATCATCACATCACTTCATCGAAGAAGTTGAAAACTTGAAGGTGAGTAATGAGGCCATGGAGGAGAGGAATCAAGTCATGTAGGAGAGGAAGCGAACATTGAATTGAATTTGGCCCGAAAGGCGAATGCCATAAAAAATTTTAAGCGAGTGAAAAAGAAGGGAAGATCATATCATAAAATGTTGCGTCAAAACATGCTTGATTCGTCCAACGTTCCTATGCCTCCAATGTTCTAGTCCACCTTTCAATTGTAAGAATATGCAGGTTTCAAAATTGTATATAAATTTCAAAATTTGTAAATAAAATATTAAGAAATTTACTATTGTTTCAATTGTGTAGATGGTAAGTATGATGTTGTTATAAAGGTGACGTACATAACCATGTATGTCACTATAGGTAGGCACGTACATCGTTGGTATGAAGACGATGAACTCTCCAATACACTGTCGTCATTCCAGCGGGTACATGATTATGTACGCTGTTATCGTCACAATGGCAACACATAAAGCTGAATACAACACTTGTAATCAATAACGTTTTATATTTGGTGTCATAACCATGGTGTACAATACGCCGCAATTGATAGCATTTTTGTGCCCTAGTCCAATTGCTAGTAGTCTGTAAATGTCTATGTATAATTATCATCGTTTGTAATAAATAAAACGGCTTTGTATTACTTATGTGTTGAAGTATTATGTTAAGCATGATCTGATTTATGACCACTAAAGTAGTAGAACCATAAATCTGTACGGATCACACTTAATGAGTCCCTGGTCAATATACGCTTCAATAGAAGCGACCAGTATGAGGATGGTTCTCAATGACGTAGTTCTACTAGTCATAGGGATGAGAGATCCCGGAATCATATCATAGATATCATGAGGTGATTGATATCGGACGAGCCACTTTGAATAGTGTTTCATAGATTAAGCCATGAACATATTCAAATGCGATAGCTTGTCACGATATCCTTAGACCAAGGAGTCTTTGTGATCGCTATGCAATGTACGTGCGGCTTTAACTTGCGCCTAACGCTTTCCGTAACAGGATTGCAATAACGGGCATGATTGGGTGGCGGAACGGATTGCATGAGTGACACGAAAGACGGCTAAGGGATTTATCCCTCGTACTACGGTATGGGAAGGATATCCGTTAAAGGCCTCTTGATCGAGAGTGACTGAGAGAAAGAGTATGGCCATGCCAGTGATACGGGTTATCAGTTCTCAGCCATCTCACATATCAAGTAACAATGATTGATTAAACAAGGATGACGACTTTATGCCTTGTGATCAATCGGGATATCTAGCGATAATAGGATAGTGACCTGAACGCACAAAGGTTAAATCGAATCATCGATCATCATGCACCTTGGGTAATCATAACGTCTTACTAGAGACCACTTATGATGTATCGGACAAGAGAGATCTTTTGTGCCGATCTGCCAACGATGACATGAGCCTGGAGGGTCACACACATTCAAGACGGATAACTTGAGACAAGTAAACCTTAATGTTTCTTGAGGAGAAATACATGGACAAAACTGAAGGTTTTGGGCCATAGGTTCGGCATGAGAGAATAATTAGCGAATCGAGAAAACTGAGATTTTTCGTCGATGTCGCGTCGGACTTTGTTTGATAAGTAACGACAAAAAGGGTCGGGCGACTTTTGGACACGACACGAAACCACATGGGCGAGCCCATTGGGCTCGGCCCATAGGGTGACATGGCCGGCCCAATAAGGGCCCATTTTGGGCCCAATAAGCCCTACATGGCCGACCACTTTGGTGGGCCCAAAGGTGGGGGCCACAACACACCATGCTTAGTTGGTGAATGTTTATTAAGAGGTGAGTGATTTAAGGGGTATGGGTAATGACACCTTTAAGCCCATACCAATCACCTTTTAACCCATGCTTATGAGATTGATGAAGTAGAGAAAGATCAAATAATTAATTACACAATTCTCACTCTCACATCTCTCTCTCTCTCTCTCTCCTTGGCCGGCCACCCCTTGCTCTCCTCTCTTCTTGCTCTCTTGTTCTTCACTTAATTGTCCTAGTAGGCATTAAGTGAAGGATCTTGAAGATCATCCCCTTGGTGTGGACTTGCTCTAGAGAAGAAGATCACAAAGTTCTTCTTTATCGATTCAACAAAGACTTAAAGGTAAATTTCTTGTGGAATAGATTTTGCCTTGGGATTTAATGGTTCAATGTTCTTGGACAAGGTTTGGAGTTGATTTGTTAAATGCTTCCGTTATCTCGATGTTAAAGAACGCTCCAAAACCCTACAGTGGTATCAGAGTATGGTTAACCCTCTTAATCTTTGTCTTGTTGAACTTGTTTCGGTTTTATGATTATTTGCATGCCATATTTGTTGATAACATGTTTTTAATGTTTTTTTGGGAAAATTGCATGAAAAATGTTATTTTTGGAAAATATATTGAATTTGGAATTTTTCAGAAATTATTGGATCTGTCGGGTCCGAGAAGAGACTCTCGGGAAGCTGGATCAGAGGTTCTGGATGGAGGTCACCGGAGGCCGGGAGATGCCGGCGGTGACCGGGGCCGTCCCTCCTCTTGGCCGAGGCCGAGAGGAGAGGCAAGCTCGGTTTGGGCTTTTCTAGGCCCAAACCGTGCCGTGATGTTGGGCTCGGTTCGACTTGGTTCGTGCACGTTGATTATGTCCGTGGATGAACCCGCGATCCAATATTTCGAAAACTTTTAAATTTGATCGGTATCTATAAACCGTTTTTCAAAAAGGTCTAGTTTCGATAAACCCGACCAAGAAACTTGGCAAAATTAAAACCGGAATCATTGCATATTATTTGATAACATGTTTGTGTGATAACATGTTGGATGATGTGATGAGATGTATGATGCATTAGTAGCCCATTAGATTTTATCATTTTCACGGTTTGCACACCGTTAGTGTTAGCGTGTAATTATTCTTTCATTCGAGCCCATAAAGTGTAATTATTTTTTATCCGGTCTACGAACCGAGTATTAATTGTAATTACTACTCAAAGACGAGAAGAATGGAAAATCGAGCACAATGACGGTCTTGGAGGAAGTCCAAGAGCTAGTGGGAGCCCGAATGAGAAAGACGAGAAGATGTGGTGACTCGTAGAATCCTAAGATTAGGATGGGATATTGATGCATATTTAACGCTTTATGTTTGCTTGCTTGAATTATTTAAATAATTACATGCTTGCATGCTTAGCTTATAAGTTTATAAGCAATCACCTCACATGTAAAGATTAAAATCGATTTTAATTGTTTGCATGTTTAAAGCGTTGTGAACCATCAGCGCACGGGTTGTGATGGATGAGTTCAATTTTGAAACGTGTTTGCACGGGTTGCAAATAACGACTTCAAAAGAAGATTGTATATGATACAATTAGAAACGTCACAACACGGGTTGTTGATGATGGGTTCGTAATTGTACCAAGATACTTTCGAATTATTAAACACAACCAAATCACAACATAATTTAAGTCAAGTGAGATGCCACCCAAATTCACACCCATGTAGAAACATTTTATCGGTGTCGTGCACCTTAGCGGAGCATCGATGGAATGGGTTCTATATGGAAATGGTAAATTTTGTGGGATGTCGTGCGCCTTAGCGGAGCATCTGCACAAAGTTAACGCATTAGTGAAGGTTGGTTGACTTGACCACGATTCTTGGCCTGAGGTCGAGCTGGGGTATCGGAAGGGTAAGCCGTGTGCTTTTGCACATACCCTGAACAAGAGTTACACGGGTTGTAATTGGATGGACGTCCTACCTAAATGAGTCAATTGGAGCAGTGCGCCTTGGCCTACTTCAATTGACAAATATGATGGTTGGTGTTTAATTCGGATCTTCGTAAATTTATTTAACTTTTCTGATTAAATTTACTTTCTTCGTGCAGAAATGGCTAGTAATTCAACAAACTCGTCTAATTTGTCGTTGAGGACTATACTTGAAAAGTGTAAACTCAATGGGACAAATTATCTGGACTGGGACAAAAATTTACGACTTGTGTTAAAGTTGGAACGCAGGGAGTACGTCCTTGACAAGGCTATCCCGGTGGAGCCAGCTGCCAACACAACGAGGGTCGTTAAGGATGCGTACCAGAAACACCTTAGCGACTCTATCGACGTTGCGTGTGTCATGCTGGGCTGGATGGAGGCGGACCTCCAGAAGCAGTTTATAGAGCTATCACATGATCCGTTTGCAATGTTTGCACAGATCAAGGATATGTTCAAAGAGAAAGTACGTATTGAAAAATACACTGTTCTCCGAGAACTCATTGCCTGCAATATGTCAGTAGGCAGCTCCGTAGGTTCACACGTCCTACGTATGAAGGGACATCTCGATCATATGACTAGTCTCGGAATGACTATGGAGAAAGAGATGGTTGCGGATTTCATTCTGCAATCTTTTCCTCATGCATATGGTGGGTTCGTCATGAACTATCACATGCATGACATGGACAAGACCGCATCGGAGTTGCACAGCATGTTGGTAACTGCCGAGAAGAGCATAAGGGGCAGTACGCCCAAAAGTGTTCTAATGGTCAAGAAGGGATTCGGCTTCAAAGCTGGTGGGCAAAGGCCCAATGCACCAGACGGGGAAGAACAGACGACCTTTCATCACTAAACCTTCCATGCCCATGAAGGGAAATGGGAAGGCAAAAGGGTCGGTCTGTTTCTACTGCCAAAAGCCTAGTCACTGGAAGAAAGACTGTTAGCAACTGAAGGATGATCAGAGGAATGGCGGTGGGGCCGCTACTTCGTCAGGTATTCCATTAGAGCTAAATCTTTCTACTATAAATGCTTGGGTACTAGAAACTGGAGCTGAGTCTCATGTTTGTGCGGATGTGCAGGTGTTGCATAGTAGAAGAGATATGGGGGAAAACGAGGTGGACCTAAGAGTTGGGAACAACGTGAGAGTTATCGCAACTGCCGTGGGTTCTGTTAACCTTCTTTTTCCCAGTGGGCTTGCAATTGACCTTTCTGATGTGTTTTGCGTACTTGCTTTCTGCAGGAATATTATATCAATATCTCTTCTTGAAAAAGAAGATTATTATTTTGATATTAAGAACGGGTTTTTTAACATTATGCGCAACAACATGTTTTATGGAAATGCTCACACTGTCAAGGCAATTCTCGCTCCAGGCTCGCCCCGTCTGCGGCCGTCGCAGACAGTCGCCGCTTGGAGCTCGTCACACACATCCAACCTCAGCCACGACATCAGTGATAGTGTTTTGCGTAACTGCTTTCAGCAAGAATATTATTTCAACTTTTTGATGTGTTTTGCGTACCTGCTTTCAGCAGGAATATTATTTCAATATCTCTTCTTGAAAAAGAAGGTTATTATTTTATATAAAGAACGGGTTTTTAATATTATGCGCAACAACATGTTTTATGGCAATGTTCACACTGTTGGAGGTTTATACATATTGAATATGCAAAACTCGAGATCCAACATGCTCTATAATATAAATGCTAAGAGGTTTAAAGCTAATGATTTAGACCAAACTTTAATCTGGCATTGTCGTCTAGATCACATAAATGAGAAACGCATCTCAGCGCTTCATAAGCGCGGACTTCTAAGTCAATTCGAATTCCAAACGATTGATAAATGCGAAGCTTGTTTGATGGGCAAGATGACTAAAGCGCCATTCACTGGTTTAGGTGAGAGGGCAGGTGATCTATTGGGTCTAATACATTCAGACGTATGTGGACCAATGAGTACACCAGCCAGAGGTGGTTTAGGCTACTTTATCACATTTACTGATGATTTCAGTAGATATGGTTATGTCTATCTCATGAGACATAAGTCCGAAGCCTTTGATAAATTCAAGGAGTTTAGGACTGAAGTAGAAAACCAACTCGGAAAGAGTATCAAGGCACTCCGTTCTGATCGGGGTGGAGAGTACTTATCCGAGGAGTTTCTTAGTTATCTTACTGAAAGTGGAATACTATCTCAGTGGACTCCGCCAGAAACACCGCAACTCAATGGTGTGTCTGAGCGAAGGAATCGGACATTGTTGGATATGGTTCGATCGATGTTAAGTCTCACTGATCTCCCGATCTCCTTATGGGGTTACGCTCTGCAAACGGCCGCATTCATAATAAATAGGGCTCCGTCGAAAGCAGTGGAAGGGACATCATTCGAGAAATGGTACGGGAAGGAACCCGTTTTGTCCTTCCTAAAAATCTGGGGTTGCGAGGCTTATGTAAAACGGTTGCTTGCAACCAAGCTCGAACCGAGATCAGATAAGTGCACTTTCGTCGGATATCCAAAAGAAACAAAAGCATACTACTTCTACAAACCGAGCGAAAATAAAGTTTTTGTCGCTCGAGGTGGGACATTCTTGGAAAAGGAATTTATTTCCAAGACAGTCAGTGGGAGGGCAGTTCATCTTGATGAAGTTCTAGATGAGATGGTCACTCGGGAACCACTGGACGACCCACTAGAAGAAGTAGAGCCAGAAGTGGTCGTTGAGCAAGAACCAATAGCTACAGTTAATGAGGAAGGTCTGATGCGATCTGAAAGGATAAGTCATGCACCTGTCAGATACGGTTTCCTAGTAACTGGAGATGATGATTTAGTATTAGTGGACAATGATCCAGCTACCTTCGAGAGGCCTTGGACGGAACCGACTCTGAGAAATGGCTGGAAGCCATGAGGGTAGAAATGCAATCCATGTCAGATAATCAAGTGTGGGACTTGGTGGATCAAACCCCTGACGTAAAAGTCATTGGGTGTAAATGGATCTTTAAAATAAAGATAGACATGGATGGCAAACCTCAGACCTATAAAGCAAGACTGGTAGCAAAAGGTTATAGGCAAGTCCACGGAATTGACTATGAAGAGACGTTTTCTCCAGTAGCTATGGTAAAATCTATCCGCATTCTAGTTGCCATAACAGCGTATCATAACTATAAGATATGGTAAATGGACGTCAAAACCGCCTACCTAAACGGGAGGTTAGCTGAGGACGTTTATATGTCCCAGCCTGAGGGTTTTGAGGATCCTAAGAATAAGGGAAAGATCTCGGATCAATCTATGGTTTGAAGCAAGCATCTCGGAGTTGGAATCAGCGTTTTGATGAAATTGTGAAACAGTTTGGCTTCATCAAGAACGATGATGAACCCTGCGTATATAAAAAGGTAGATGGGAGCAAAGTGGTCTTCTTGGTGCTTTATGTTGATGACATACTGCTCATTGGAAACGACGTCCCTACCTTGCTCTTAACAAAGACTTGGTTAGGTGAGTGTTTCGCAATGAAGGACTTAGGCGAGGCCTCTTACATCTTGGGGATCAAGATATATAGAGACCGTGCCAAGCGGGTCTTGGGCTTAAGTCAAAGCACCTACATAGAAAAAGTGTTGAGAAGATTCTCAATGCAAGATTCAAAGAAAGGACTGCTGCCCATGCGTCATGGCATGAAGCTTAGCAAGAAGCAGTGTACTGAGACACCTGCAGAGCTAGCAAGAATGAATGAGATCCCATATGCTTCGGCTATAGGGTCCATGATGTATGCCATGATATGTACGAGATCGGATGTCTCGTTTGCCCTAAGCTGTACCAGTAGAAATCAATCAAAACCCGGTGAGGAACACTGGATTGCCGTCAAGGCGATTCTCAAATATTTGAGAAAAACTAAAGACACTTTTCTTGTATACGGGGGAAGAAATGATGATCTAGTCGTCAAAGGATATGTCGACGCTAGTTTCCAGACAGACCCCGATGACTTTAAGAGTCAGTTGGGATATGTGCTTACGTTGAACGGTGGAGCATTCAGCTAGAAAAGCAAGAAGCAGGACACCATTGCTGACTCTACGACCGAAGCTGAGTACATTGCTGCATCGGACGCGGCAAAAGAGGCTGTATGGATCAGGAGTTTCATGGCTGGGTTAGGTGTAATTCAAAACCCATCTAACCCAGTAGAATTATATTGTGACAACACCGAGGTCATTGCGCAAGCTAAGGAACCCATGGCACATGACAGATCCAAACATGTACTCAGGAAGTATCACATCATCCGCGACATTGTTGCTAGAGGTGACGTGAAGATCCACTACGTTGCATCTGATGATAACACAGCCAACCCCTTGACTAAGGTTCTTCCTCAAGCGAAACAAGATAACCATGTTAGGTTAATAGGTATAGACTGGGACTTAGATTGGAACTAGGGGCAAGTAGGGAGATTGATAGCATTTTTTTGCCCTAGTCCAATTGCTAGTAGTCTGTAAATGTCTATGTATAATTATCATCGTTTGTAATAAATAAAACGGATTTCTATTACTTATGTGTTGAAGTAATATGTTAAGCATGATCTGATTTATGACCACTAAAGTAGTAGAACCATAAATCTGTACGGATCACACTTAACGAGTCCCTGATCAATATACGCTTCAATAGAAGCGACCAGTATGAGGATGGTTCTCAATGACGTAGTTCTACTTGTCATAGGGATGAGGGATCCCGGAATCATATCATAGATATCATGAGGTGATTGATATCGGACGACCCACTTTGAATAGTGTTTCATAGATTAAGCCATGAACAAATTCAAATGCGATAGCTTGTCACGATATCCTTAGACCAAGGAGTCTTTGTGATCACTATGCAATGTACGTGCGGCTTTAACTTGCGCCTAACGCTTTCCGTAACAGGATTGCAATAACGGGCATGATTGGGTAGCGGAACGGATTGCATGAGTGACACGAAAGACGACTAAGGGATTTATCCCTCGCACTACGGTATGGGAAAGATATCCGTTAAAGGCCTCTTGATCGAGAGTGACTGAGAGAAAGAGCATGACTATGCCAGCGATACGGGTTATCAGTTCTCAGCCATCTCACATATCAAGTAACAATGATTGATTAAACAAGGATGACGACTCTATGCCTTGTGATCAATTGGGATATCTAGAGATAATAGGATAGTGACTTGAACACACAAAGGTTAAATCGAATCATCGATCATCATGCACCTTGGGTAATCATAACATCTTACTAGAGACCACTTAATTACACAATTCTCACTCTCACATCTCTCTCTCTCTCTCTCTCCTTGGCCGGCCACCCTTTGCTCTCCTCTCTTCTTGCTCTCTTGTTCTTCACTTAATTGTCCTAGTAGGCATTAAGTGAATGATCTTGAAGATCATCCCCTTGGTGTGGACTTGCTCTAGTGAAGAAGATCACAAAGTTCTTCTTTATCGATTCAACAAAGACTTAAAGGTAAATTTCTTGTGGAATAGATTTTGCCTTGGGATTTAATGGTTCAATGTTCTTGGACATGGTTTGGAGTTGATTTGTTAAATGCTTCCGCTATCTCGATGTTAAAGAACGCTCCAAAACCCTGCAACAATTACCTAACGGCTCCGTTACTGAGACTTCTAATAGTGATACATACGATCAAGGTTCTAAAAAACGCTAGGCGCTAATTGGGCGGACAACACTCCAGAAGGATTAATCTGAGATTAATCGGATTAGGTGTGGATTAATCGGATTTGTAATTTTCTATTATTTTTAATATAAAAATGAATTATATTATATAAAAGCATTCGTCTGAGCTCACCTCGTTCCAAAAAAAATCACACACTACTATTTTCTTATCCAACTTTACTTGATTTACTTTAAATTTTAATGAATACCTAAAATGCCCCTCTCCCTATCTCCTTCTCCCCTCCAATCAATCTTTAAACTAGTCCCAAACACTCGTTGCAATCACATTTTCAGGCCAATTTCTCAACACTTTAAGAATTGACCGATGAATTTTGTATATAGATCTACTAATAGAAAACTTAATATATATTTGGGTTTGTGGTCAGAGATTGGGGCTTTTAGCGTATTTTCATCATTTGAGTCTCTGAGTATTGTTTTCGATTTTGATCAATTGGGGCTAATTTTGTTATTGTGATTTTTTTATATCTGATTTGGGTTAGTAGTCCAATTTTGTTCTCTATGGATGGTCCGCCTAGACCGGTTAATCGAAACCTAGCCCGCCTAACCCGCCTAATCACCTCCACCGTTTTTAACCGCCCGACTAATGAAAAACATAACGGGAAAACCAAAATCAGCACCTAGGCGCCGCCTATGCCATTTTTTAGAACGCTGCATACGATAGAATACAATCAAGAAGTAATCCTCTACTATTAAAAAATTGGGTTAATTCCACATGACCCCCCTTAACTATACGCGTGTCTCACATGCCCACCCTTAAGTACAAAATCAATTTGTGAGGTGCATTAACTATCCAAAAATCCCACTTTACCTTTTTTTGTTGACTTTTTTCAAAATTCTGTTAAGTGTTTGTGAAATGACGAAAATACCCTTGTATCTGAAAAATTAAAATAAATAAATAAAAATGATTTTGAACTTTTTTTTCTAATTTTCTCGCTGTACAAAATAAAGAATAAAATTTTGTTAATATTAAAAATAATTTTTAAAAAGTTTTTTTTTATAAAAAAAATTTAAAAATAAAAATTTACTTTTAAACATCGTTTTTTATTTTTATTAATTTTTATAAATAATTTTTTTAAAAATAAAAAATCAATACTAAAATATTATTTTTATTCTTTATTTTCTACAACGAGAAAATAGAAAAAAAATTTCAAAATCATATTTATTTTAATTTTTCAGATACAAGGGTATTTTTGGTATTTCACAAAAAACTTAACAGAATTTTAAAAAAAGTCAACAAAAAAAGGTATAGTGGGATTTTTGAATAGTTAAGGCATCTCACAGATTGATTTTGTAGTTAAGGGAAGACATGTGAGACACGCGTATAATTAAGGGGGTCATGTAAAATTTACCCTAAAAAATTAATCAACATAGTAGAATCACTACCTGCAATTGAAACTCTACTCAAGGAGAAGGAAAATTTTATTCTTAACATAAAAGCATATATATCCAATCAATTAATTTATATACTTGTCTGACGATACTAGAAAATAAATACAAAATTTGGAACAAAACTCAAGAACTACTCATCCATGCGTTACATGACGTACATGTATAATTAAACAAGTTGGATAATTCATAAATTCACCAGTTTTTGATGAGAAATCGAGGATCATGATCAATACTATTATTCACAATTAATTATAATTCCAAAAAAAAACGAAAAGAGGGACAATTAAATAATAAATTCAGAAGTTGCGGTACTTGTGCCAAAAAAGAAGCATGACGACACACCTCCTAGCGACATAGAACCTGGTTCTGTGTTCCCTTGCCATCGCCAACCATCCATACGATCTCTGCTTCTCTTCTCTTCTGCAACTTGAACTTGAACTTGATGATCTCCGAGAAACGCACTGACCCATCAACAATAACGACACCACCACACCAACAAATTATCTTCTTGATTTTATAATAACAACCTCCTTTCTTTATTGCTCTTTTGGTTGTTGTGACCAAACATAAATAAAATGCTTCACAGTACTCAAATATATTTATATAAGATTAGAATGATTATTATTGGATGGTGACGTAATTAACCACCCAACAAACTGGATTAATAAATATCATAAAATTAAACAAGCAAAAGTGTTTCACTGATCTCAAAGTCTGCAATACTTTTAAATTTGATATTATATCGTTTTTATTTTAATTTAACCTCATAAATTACAGAGGATTTTTTTTTCTCTCATTGATTCTACGCAACGAATACTTCCATCGTAATAATTGTTCTTTAATTTTAAATCAATTTTTGTTCGGATTAAATTAATGTAAAACAATATAATTTTGATGCACTATTAGTTATTATATTCGTCGTTCTCGAAGTAGTGTTTCTTGTAATGAATTTGTAGAGAGGTTTGTTAGATTATATTAAGTTTCCTATCTTTAGTTTCATATATTTATATTTCCTTTTCTCACATGTATTAGAGTTTCCTATTCTATTCCTATTACCTCTATAAATGGAGGTCTCTTGTAATTTACATCACACATCAATAATATATCTCTCTCTTATTTCTATCATGGTATCATACCTATAATCGATCATTGGTCAAATCTCTACGCATATTTCGCTTTACCCACTCGTCGATGTTTCGTGATTCTGACGGGTGGGCGAGACAATTCAAATCTCAATCTCTAGCGATCTCGCTTCCGCAAACATTCAAATCTCAATATTCTATATCTCCTCTACCAAGTTCAAACATTGTCTCTATTCCTTTTTTTGTCTTTTCCCTTATTCTATTATTTTCTTTCTCAAACCAATCGGTTCTTCTTTTACTCTTTACCTTATTAATTTTCCTCGCACAATCTCGTTTCTTCGTCATCAATTGATCTTGATTCCACCACTTCGATCCCGTAACTCAATCAATCTCAATTTCTCAATCCCTACTCTTTCTCTACCCGCTTGCTCGAATCAACCCACACTTGATCAAGCATCAAGCGTCTGACAATCATTGGGCATATGCTATCTCGCTACATGCCATCAGCCGTTGTCATCTCGCCATCAGCCAGCAGACATCAGGCATCATCTATATGCCATCAGCCGTTGTCATCTCGCCATCAGCCAACAGGCATCAGGCATCATCGGGCATCAGGCATCAGACATCATCTATATGCCATCAGCCGTTGTCATCTCGCCATCAGCCAACATGCATCAGGCATCAAGCATCAGACATCGGTGCGCATCCTCCATCCTCAATCATTTTCGTATCATCTCGACAGCCGCAACCCTTGCCACAACTCAATACTATCAAGCTTCAAACTCAATTCTTGTTTTACCCCATTGAGTTTGAGGGGGGCTGTTAGATTATATTATGTTTCATATCTTTAATTTCCTATATTTATATTTCCTTTTCTCACATGTATTAGAGTTTCCTATTATATTCCTATTACCTCTATAAATAGAGTTCTCTTGTAATTCACATCACACATCAATAATATATCCCTCTCTTATTTCTATCAAGGCTCAACCCATTCAAGGCGGAGGCCGGGAGGTTGTAAAAGGCATGTCGTTGCGTTATCTTTTATTTTGCTCATTGTTATTGTAATTTCATGTCTCATAAATTAGTCATGTTTGATTTAACTAACAGTAGCTATAATCATATAAACATAAAATTAGTGTGATTAAGAGAGGAATCAAAAACGGTCTGTACCCATATTAGGGTTTCGCCAATTGGCGAGTCTCATGGCGGCGACGCATGTGAGTATTCTGGTATGGCGAGAAGTTCGGGTGGTGCGGCGGTAGGTGTGACGAAGGCATCTGTTGGAGGGAGGGGCAGATATGTGAGATGGAAGCGACGTCAGGAGGTGCGGGATCGAGGCCATTGCATGTGAGGTCGGGTTTGCAGGAGGGTCGAGGGGAGGATAGGTTTGCGATGACGGAGGATGGCGGGAGGCCGGAGGGTGAAGGAGGGTCAAAAGCGGAGAGGTCGGGCTTTGTTATTGGGACTGAGCTAAGACGGGAAAGTGGGAGGGCAGGACAGGTACGAGCTGGAGGTCCGAGATGCAGGCAGAGGCAAATGGGCGACGGTGGGTCGGGGAAGGAGAAGGAGATGGGGACAGGGAAAGAGATGGGTTTCGAACCGGGACGGGTTGAGACCCGCAATCCGAGAACCAACGGTTTTGGTTGGTTGGTTGGTCGGTACTGGGAGGGAACCCGAGTTATCTGGCGTCGGTGGGCAGATGCATGCAAGCATACTGAACTAGGGGGCTTGGTTTTCTTAAACTTCAATACGTCACCCGGGTGTTCTATGGGGATCGGTACTGGGAGGAAACGGGGATCTCTGTGTCGATGTATTGATCATGTTAAGCCCAATGAGATGGGAGGACTTGAATTTCTAAAATTTCGCGATACCCACATTGATCGCAGGGTTGATCGAGGAAGCTGGTTTAAGGCGGTTTGCAGCTAGATCAAGGGGTTCCTCCATCTTTATGAGTTGGAGGTCGTGGCTCTACATGATGCTAATCGGGTCGACTCGTTTGGTCTCCGGAGTTATCATGGATGCCTGTTTAAAGCATTCTACAGCGGGATCACAGGGTTTTTCCATTCGTATGAAGTGGAGGTCGTGACTCTACATGATGCTAAACGGGTCGAGTTGAACAACTTTGGAGGAATCATTAGCGAACGGTGTTGCGTACTATCCATTATCAGAACAAGTGTTCTTTGTATTGTTGGCTCACGAATTAACCAAGTATGTTTTAACTGACAGTAGCTGAGATTATAGTGAGAAGTCTGTCCCACCATCTGTAGCTTTAGCTGTCCAGCTTGATATCGGGTTAGTCGTTATTTAATTAATAAAATTCGATTTACTTTAAAAAACAGTAGTTAAAATCATGATACGAGGTTTAGTTCTTTTATTGTCTAATATAATGTCGGGATAATTTATTTTATAATTTGATAATATGTTAACGTTTTTTTTTTAAAAAATCAAATCCGAAAGGATGATCAAAATGTTTTAGAGAGAGAAACACGGCTTCTATTCCCTTATTGGTGCTGAATTTGCAATTGATTTAATATATTTTTAGGAAAGCTTCTTATTTGTAAGTAAGAGCAACCACTTCCTTGGCAGCATCAAATTATCAATCATCGTCAGGTGGTAGGCTTTGGGGCCCACCTTTGCTTGATCGTGACCGTTGTTTTTGGTTTTGATTGGCTCACGCGTTTTCGACCGTTATAGCTTAATTCGTTCCTTTTTCTGGTGGGTGTATTTTCCTTAATTAATGTCCATACAATCAATTGTGAAATTAATATAAATAGCAATAAATGTCGTATATGAATTAGCTGGAATTAATTAGCTATGCGTTGGACAATACTAATACCCATGAATACTGACAATAATGGAGGGGAATTCTTGATTTAAATGCGAGTACTGAAACGGCAGGATTTATCAATTAATCAAAATCCACTGTAACAACTTAATTAGGACAAAAGAGGAATGTTTCCAAAATGATTAACCACTTTCATTTCCTTGTAAGAAGTTGGTAAGGATTGTTTTGCAAACATGTCTCTAGAAGAAGAAAATTACCTCAATTTAGTGCAAATACATTAATATGAAAACCGTCCGTTAGTAACAAGAAATCTGGAAAATATGAATTCTAATTATTTTTTTACAAATAGTTGGTGGATCATAATGAAATACTTCAGATCAATGTGAGTTCATATTTAATAAAATATATTTATTTCGCGCAGTGAGAAAGTGTTAATTTTGATAAACTATTTATCAAACAAATAACATTGTTATTCATGTGAGAAGCCAATTATGTATATAGAAATAAGATGTCGAGTTAGCTGCTATTTAATCAATAAAATTTGTTTCTACCTTAAAAAATATATAAACTAGAATTATAAAATGTATACACAACAAATAGGTAATAATTATAAACTTGGAAAATGAAACATAAGCTTAATAAAAAAATTGGCCTAATTATTCTAACATTAATATGTGTTTATGTTGGTTGGAAAAAGTGAATTGAGTTTGATTTGATTTTTAACCATATATGTTTTTACATTTGAGAACTTTTGATCTTGTTCGAATCTAGATAACCTTCGATAAACTTTGGTAATATTTGATAATTTTGATGAACTTTGAGAAGAGCACATGACCAAGAATCGAACCTTCTTCTCATACTATGTTAACTTTGATAAACTATTTGTTGAACAATTTATGTTTTTGTTGTTAAGAATTATAATTAGAGGAGATTCTTTTATACAAAATAGGACTAACTTAAATAGTAAAAAAATGGTAACAGATACAGCCAATAAGTAGCAAACATAAATTAAAAAATGAAGCACTAACTTAATAGGTACTTAGTTGGGGTGCGTCAGCCTATACCCTTCTCTTAGGGTTTATTTCGCCACAATTAGGTGAAGTCTCGCGGTGCCGATCTCTTATGGGCAGCGACGTTTGCGTGGTATTGGCGGCGACGTCAGCGTGGTGCGGCGGTAGAAGCAGAGCTCCTGTGGAGGTATATCTGGGTCTGATGGAGGCGTGGTCGGATAGCAGATCGGGTTTTGATGGAGGCGAGGTCGTGTGGTTTGGGGATGGGCTGAGAAGGGTGAGGCTGGAGTCGCATATGGGTCGCACCTGAGTTGCGACGACGGAGCATAGAGGGCTGGGGGTTTTGCTTTTGGTTGATTGTATTCGATACCTAATTCAATATACAAGTGCCTATATTTATACTATTAAGGTGAGAAAGAATAGGAAAGATAACACAACATGGGCCTTGGCTCATATATTAACACGCCCCCTCAAACTCAAGGTGGGTGATTCAAATTGAGTTTGGAAACTAATGCACTGACCGTTCTGGAAGTAGAGGCTTCGTGAAGATGTCAGCGATCTGGGGTGTCTGAGGAGACGACATGTAAAGTGATAGTACCATGTGTGAGGTGATGTCTCACGAAGTGACAATCATTCTCGATATGCTTGGTTCGTTCATGAAATACATCATTGTGAGCAATCTGAATGGCGCTCTGGTTGTCACAATGGATAGAGGTGGTCGAATTGTGAGTAATGCCCATGTCATGAAGTAGCCACCGAAGGCAAAGGAGCTCAGAAGTAGTGTCGGCAAGAGCATGATATTCGGCCTCTGTGGTAGAACGGGCAGTTGTCATATGCTTCTTACTCCTCCAAGAGATGAGAGATTTGACGAGAAAGAAGCATTATCCTGTTGTAGAACGTCGATCGGTAGGATCACCAGCCCGATCTGCATATGGAAATGCCTGCAACACCATAGGTGTATCACACGAGAAAGTAAGACCGTTAGATAGAGTGCCTCGTAAAATAGTGGAGTACTCGGAGGACGGCCTCTTAGTGTGTGGTTCGCGGTGCACTCGTGAACTGGCTGATAATGTGGATGGCGTAGGCAATGTCTAGACGTGTGACGCTGAGATAGACAAGGCTGCCTACGAGCTTTCGATACAATGTAGCATCCTGGAGAGGTTTCCCGGAAGGTGTAAGCTTCTCGTTTGCCTCGATGGGAGTGGAAGCAATCTTGCTGTCTGATAAGCCTGATCGAGAGATGAGGTCAGCTGCATACTTAGTTTGAGATAAGTGATAACTTGAAGAGACCGACGAGATTTCCAGACCAAGAAAATATGTGAGCTTGCCGAGATCCTTCATCTCAAAATATTTGTTGAGCTGGATCTTCAGGTCAGAGATACCGGATTCATCATCTCCGGTGATAATCATGTCATCCATATAGAGCAGAAGCAGGATGTGACCACGAGAAGTCTTCTTGACAAACAAGTCGGTGTCATGAGGACTTGAGGTGAAACCAAGATCATACATCTTCCTACTGAATTTTGAGAACCACGCCCTCGGAGCTTGCTTGAGTCCATATAGAGCCTTTTTCAAGCGACACTGTGTTTGGCGGATGCTCATACCCTGGAGGAGGTTGCATATAGGCTTCTTCGGTAAGATATCTGTTGAGAAAATCATTTTTGACGTCCATCTGAAAAAGGTTCCACTTTCGCCCAGCTGCAACTGCAATTAGACTGCGAACTGATGTGAGACGGGCAAATGGTACAAATGTCTCCTCATAATCGATCCCATATTCTTGAGAGAATCCTCTTTCAACGAGATGAGCTTTGTAGCGCTCAATAGCCCTATTGGCCTTGGTTTTCACCTTACATACCCATTTGCAACTCACTACAGATTTATTGCTGGGTAACTGAACGAGTTCCCAGGTACGAGTTTTCTCAAGTGCCCGAAGTTCTTCAGTCATGGCTTGTTGCCAAAAAGAATTCGTGCATGCCTCGCGATATGTACGAGGTTCGCAGATGGACATAGCAGTGGACATGACTCAAGAGAGATTGAGTAGTGTTACCTGGTAGTCTTGAAGATGAGATGGTGGTCGTGTTTATCGCTGAGGACGAGAATGAAGCACATGATCTTCAGGTGGGACCGTATCTATGGGAAGAGCCTGAACAAGAGGCGTTGGAGTACATGCAGAGGTTAGCTCAGAAGATGATCTCTCAAAATCATCAAGAAAGAGATCGATATCAGAATTTGTGAAGAAAGAGATTGATCGAGACACGTGAAACGAAGGGATGGGCAAAAACATTTTGTGTTCCCAAAAAGTGACGTGTGTAGATACACGGAGACGTTTTGAAATAGGGTGCCAACATCTCCACCCCTTATGTTCGATCTCATACCCAATTAAACAACATAGATGCCTAGGAGGCTCAAGTTTAGTTCGTTTGTGAGGCTGCATCTAAACGAAACAGGATTACCCAAAAGTGCGAAGAAGGTCATAGTTAGGAGGACGACCATAAAGACATTCATAAGGAGTTTTATTTCGGATGACAGAAGAGGGGACTCTGTTAATGGTGTAAACAGACGTGAGGGCAGCTTCACCCCAAAATTGTTCAGGGCAAGGCGCAGAGATGACCAACGTGTGAACAGAGTCAAGAATGTGACGGTGTTTGCGTTCAGCACGACCATTTTGTTCAGATGTAACTGGACAAGACCTTTGCATAACAGTTACATGAGAGGCAAGTAGATCAAGAAAAGATGTTTCTTTAAATTCGGTCTCATTATCAGTACGAAAGATTTTGATCATTTGAAAAACTGTGTGTGAATCATGTTACAGAATTTTGAATAAACGACATTTAGGTCAGATTTATTATGCATCAAGTAAATCCAGGTAAAGTGAGTATAATCGTCAATAAATAGGACAAAGTAACGAGAACCACCCATTGAACGAGTAGGTGATGGGCCCCACAAATCATAGTGAATTAAATCAAAAGGTGTAGATGAAAATGACTCGTTTGTAGAGAAATGAAGTTTATGATGTTTTCCGAGTTGACGCGAAACACAATCACTGGTTTTTGTGGGTGAGACTGACCCAAGAAGAGCACGAGTAAGTAGATGACTTAATTGTTGAGAAGAAGGATGCCCGAGACGAGAGTGCCAACAATCAGCATATAGAACAACATCACATTGATGTGACGTGGATGGTGGTAATTGCAGATATGTACGCTCAAACAAACGACTTGTCTTACGCCCCTTTCCATAGATTTATCCCGTCTTCGGATCCTGCATAGTAACAAACAAGGAAGAGCCAGAGAACTTAACGTCAAGACCCATATCACAAAGCTGACCCATAGAGACAAGATTAAGAGACAATTTCAGAACTAGAAAAGTATCAGGTAACGACACATGTGGTGTTGATACAATACTAGAATGAGTCGCAAATATGGGTGAGTTATCAGCAGTATGAATAGTGGGAGGATTTGAGATAGGTTTAGTATTCGAAAATAAGGAAGAATTCGGGCTCATGTGATTGAAGCATGCAGAGTCATAATATCATGGAAAGGATTTACCAGATTTACCTGAAAGAGTCGAGAAGCGAAAAATACCCGAATGATTTGATTTATGAGATTTGTCGGGGTTAACTGAAATGACAGATTGACTGACTGTGTGTGGTTTAAGTTTCTCGAGAAGTGCGAAAATATCTTGAATGAGACGGGTACAAGAATTTCGAGGTACACTAACACTTGAGACAGCAGTAACAATGTTGGGACTACAACGCGCTATGCTTGTAGAAGAATCATATTTGGAATGATGCAGCAGATACGACCCATATATTTTTTGACGTAGTGGACAATGTGCAATCCAATGTCCCAATCTCTTGCAATAGTTACAAGTGTTTCTCAAATCATGTGAACCACCGGTGTTGTAAGTCATACTGCAAAACAGAATTAATGAATAATATATATACATATATATGTGAAAATCAGCAATTGAACAGTACGGTGCGTGCAGGTCACGCGCGGAGGTGGCGAGTGAGGGACCCGTGCGTGGAGGTGACGCAGCTGCGCGTAGGATCGGCGCGTGAGGGCGCGTGCGACGGAGGATCGGAGTAGTGGTTGCACAAAAACGCCAGATTCGCTATTTCCAAGCTGGACGCCCTGATGGTGGCCTCGGTAGCTGAGTGATTTAGGCTAAGTTGTAGATCTGATTGTAGGGTTTTGGAGCGTTCTAGATCATCGAGATAGCGGAAGTGTTTAACAAAATCTACTCCAAACCTTGTCCAAGAACATAAACCGTTAAATCCCAAGGCAAAATCTATTCCACAAGATGTTTACCATTAAGTCTTTGTTGAATCGATAAAGAAGAAATTTTGGATCTTCTTCTCTAAAGCAAGTCCACACCAAGGGGATGATCTTGAAGATCCTTCACTTAATTGCCTACTAGAACAATTAAATGAAGAACAAGAGAGCAAGATTGAGGAGAGAGAGAGGTTGGCCGACCACTAGAGAGAGAGAGGGAGTTCTTGTGAGTTGTGTGATTAATTGTGTAATGAATCAATATTAGATATTTCAATTCATCATCCAACTCATAAGCATGGGTCAAAAGTGATTGGTATGGGCTTAAAGTGTCATTACCCATACCACTTAAATCACTCACCTCTTAATCCATAATCACCAACCAAGCATGGTGTTGTGTAGCCCCCACCATTGGACCCACCAATGTGGGCCGGCCACAAGAGGCTTATTGGGCCCATAATAGGCCCTTGTTTGGGCCGGTCACGTGACCTCATGGGCCGAGCCCAATGGGCTCGCCCATGTGGTTTCGTGCCGTGTCCAAAAGTTTGCCCGACCCTTATTGTCGTTACTTATCAAACAAAGTCCGACGCGACATCGACGGAAAAACTCAGTTTTCTCGATTCGCTAACTATCCTCTCAAACCGAACCCATGGCCCAAAACCTTCAGTTTTGTCCATGCATTGCTCCTCAAGAAACGTTAAGCTTTCCTTGTCTCAAGTTATCCGTCTTGAATGCGTGTGACCCTTCAGGCTCATGCCACCGTTGGCAGATCGACGCAAAAGATCTCTCTTGCCTGATCCATCATAAGGGGCCTCTAGTAAGACGTTATGATTACCCAAGGTGCATGACGATCGATGATTCGACTTGAAATTCTGAATTCGTAGCCGAGTCAAGAAGTCGAATACGAAATCGTAACTTGTGTATCGACTACTTGCCAAAAAAGTAAACCGTAAGTGTAAACAGTAAACAGATAATAATAACGACACCAGAGATGATTACCCAGTTCGGTGACTCCGCACCTACGTCTGGGGGCACTTTGCCAGTGGAAAGGTTTTTCACTATCAGGTAGTCAATAGTACAACTTCAAGCACCAACTAGCTATCACACAAGCTATTGTCCTAAGCTACTATAGATCTCACCGTGAATCACCTCGACCAAGGGCCTCTCCCCCTGTCTTTGAGATCCTCTCAATTCCACCTTTCGAGCAAGCCTATGCTCGGTGTCGTTGTCTTCTTTGACGGAGTTGTGAATCTTCAATTGCAAACAAAAACCCTAACCGATCCAAACACTTCGTCTTCGTGACTTAATGTTTGATCGGAGCAAAGATCCGTTCTATCGAATCTTAATCAGCCTCTCAACACGTCGATGGTGCACGGTTAAGAACTCTGAGAAATCTTGCAGTGTTAGAACAAGAACGGATGATCTGCTAATGGGAATCCAAGGGCTTTTTATAGCAGCTCACATTCCTAATCCATCTCGGACCAGGAACAGGAAAGTCCGGCAAGTTGTTGCCGCCTTCCACGACAACTGGAAGTCGTCTTGCCTGTTCTGACTTCCTGAATAAATCAGGCAAGTAGAGTTGCCGCCTATTGCTGACGTGTTACTGCCAGCTGGAAGTCGCCTGACTTGTCGACGTCACTCTCTTGCGCTCCAAGTCTTCGTGGCGTCTTTCTTCTTTCGCTCCAAGCTTCGTCGAAATAAGAAAGCTTCAGTTCTTTCCTAATCCGGATCGCAACAAGTCGCTCCACATGTCATGTAACACGTTGCACGACTTCTTACATTTGCGCTAAAAAATTATGCCAACAATTAAACGTAGCAACAATCTCCCCCTTTGGCAATTTTTTAGGCAAACACCTTTTTAAGCCCATCGTCATCTTGTGGCAGTTACGCACAACAAGTGATTTATCTTGTGGCAGTTACGCACAGCAAGTGATGTGACTTCTTACTCCAAGCAGGCACATCGTCGTCACCTTGAGGCAGTTACGCACACAACAAGTTATGTGACTTCTGATGCAACTTCTTGTGCGTCTTTCTGGTGAATCTTCTGGAGCGGCCTCTGGAGCGGCTTCTGGAGCGGTTTCTGGAGCGGCTTCTGGAGCGGCCTCTGGAGCGGCTTCTGGAGCGGTTTCTGTGCACAGCTTCTGGCGCGACTTCTGGCGTAACTTCTGGCGTAACTTCTATCTATATCTCCCCCTGTTTGTCTAATAATATTGCCAAAGGCAATCATACAATGAAATTCGACTAAACAGCAAGGTAAAAACCAGCTCACAGTAGTGCTGTCCATTTTCACCCGGCACCCGACGACCCAACCAAACCCAAACCCGATTGACCCGAGACCCGACAAAACCATGTGAAAATCGGGTTGGGTACAATCCAACCCGATTGCAAGTGAGTCGGGCCTCGGGTGCGATTTACAAAACTACCGAGTAACCCGACTCACCCGACCCCCAATTAATAAACGACCCAACCCTTTCATAGCACACAAACAGGCAGCCCAACACAAGCCCAGCCCAATTTCGCTTTGACAATATAAGAAGGTAGGAGCTTATAAACCAAACAAACATGTTATTCCTTTCCGATGTGGGATATGTAACATGCATTAGAGGGAAGAGTGACCAAGCACCAACTGAGCGACGTGGCCTCTTCTACGCCTTCGATCTCGATACTATTTTAAATCACAGTCGTCCATTTTCTTCTACGTGGCACTCCCGGTGACCACAAAATCCTCTCACATCGCATATGTGCGATTCATGCTCAAACACTTCGCGACCTCGTCTCCTTTCTCCCTAACTCTGAAACCCTAAGAACTCTCGCCGTTTCTGTTCTCGTCGTCACATGCCGGCACAAATCAGTCAAGTTTGAATTGATTTTTCTCCTCCGTCTCACAACGGATCGATTCAGGGAGTTACCGCTGTGAATCGACCCGTTGGTGAGCCTCATCTCCACCACTAAATCAAGCAGTGGTGGAGAGGAGACTCGTCGACGGTTCGATCCTCTAGTGGAGCTGGACATTTGAAGTTTCAGTCAGACAACTCCGGCGACTTGTGTGCAAATATGTCTAGTTTTTGTTCTATGGTTCTTGATTCTTCTTCTTCCTTTTCCATTTTTGGGTTGAAGGTTCGGGACTTCGGTTTCTTCAATTTTTGTTTTCGAACTGGGGTTTTGTGTTACGAATTGGAAAAACCCTAATCAATTTAAGGATTTTGGTTTCAATTTGGGGATTATTAGGGTTTTAATTTGGGGGTTTTGGGTTCAGATTAGATATTTGTGTTCTGAATTAAGGAAATCAATTTTTAATTGGGGATTAGAATGCCAATTTGGGGATTAGGGTTTTGAAATGGGGGTTTTCGATTCAGATTAGGGTTTACATTTGGAGTTTCGACTTTAACTCGAGAATTAACGTTTGAATGGGGGATTATGTTTTGGGTTCGGATTAGGGTATCTGTTCTCAATTGGGGAAATCCAAATTCTAACTAATTTTGGGATTAGGGTTTCAAATTGGGGATTAAGGGATTATTAGTGTTTTCAATCCAATTTCGTTTTTAATTTAATTTAAAGTTCTGAATTGGGTGTTTTCCCGATTAGGGAAACCGTAATCAATTTGGGGCTTAAGATTTCGAATTGGAGGTTTTGGGTTTTCTATTCAAATTCGATTTTAATTGAATTTTAAGTTTCTAAATTGGGGTTTTCTGTTCTCAATTGGGGAAAACCCTAATCAATTTGAGGATTAAGGTTTCGAATTGGGGTTTTGTAATTTCTGTGAATTTCAATTTCAAATTTTGGGTTACAAATCAGGTCTGTTGGTTTTACTTGACTCAACCCGACACCCGACCGAGTCAAACCCGACTACCCGATCATGAAGTCGAGTCGAGTCACGGGTGCAACCCACTGGACCCGACATGGAGCGAGTCGGGTCCAAAACCAATCGGGTCCATCCGACCCGACCCGATGAACAGCCCTAGCTCACACCATGAGCAAAATAAATAGCTCAAACATGAGCAAATATCCAGCTCAACTAAGAGCAAATATCCAAAAATAAAGAGTCATAGTGTGCGGAAAATAACTCGGACATACCCCGAGGATTTAAGAGTGATTGGAACAAAGTTATCATAGCAAATTCAGAGAAATACTTAAAACGACGTGGAGTCGTCAACATCATCTTCAGTAGCAGAAGCAGAGCGGAGGTCATTGAGCAGAGCTTCACAGGCGACTTTGCGGGTTGATAGCATCGCAATTGACTTCTCCAGATCATCGATCATCTCCACCAATTCTTCCTCTATCCTAGTGCCAATTGGTCCTGAGGGTCGAGTGCTTGAACCAGCTCCTGATGCTTTGGCCATGGGAAGTCTGAGGTCCTTCAACTGCTTCCCTTCGAAGTTCTTGAGGATGATAGCAAGGGGCAGTGGCTTCTTACCCGGAATATTCGATTCTCGAACAATGTGAGGACATTGTTGGAGAAGGAGACCGGTGATCAATGAAGGAAACCCGATAAGAAGTTTGACAGCACATGATTTGGCGTGCTTGACTAGATGTTCAATGACATAAGCGCCAAAATCAAGAGAAGACTGCGTACCTATTTGGTAAATGAGTTTAGCCAATTCGGTTTTGATGCTTGACCCATGCGTAGAAGGTGCCCAATTAGCCAGACCAATGCGGTAGAGAATTGAGTATTTTGCTGTAAGCTCAGTAGCCGCAATGGTGTCTTTGACGGGCCAGACCTTCTTCCGTCCTCCAGTGATCTCGACCGCTACTTCGTTCAAGTGCAGGACTTCTGGAGTGACTTCTGGGTCATCTCTGCCAAGATAGGCATTGATGGTTGAGGCAGAGATTTCGAAGCATTCTCCCCGAACGAACACTTTTCTGTATTCAGCGTCTTCTGATTCATCAAACTCGCTTGAAAGGTTGACAATAAACTCCTTGACCAAAGCTGGGTAGAATGGCCCAATATTTATGACCGTATTGGTCAGGCCTGCTCTTTGGAGAAGTTCTACGATCGAGTTTATCCCCTGCGCCTCTGTGGAAAGCTCTCTTTCTGGATAGATCTTGCGCTGGTATACATACTGCCACTTAACCGCATTGTCTACAGAGTGGAAAGAGACATTGTCCGTAGGAGCTTTAGGCACATTCTTGGGGAGTTTCTGCCCTCCCATTGCCTTTTTGACCCGTGGTAGCACCATCTGGGTGTCTTCTTCTTCAGATTCTTCTTCTTCTGGAGCAGACGTTGCTACAGAAGTTAGTGACTTCCTTCTAGACTTCTTCGGCTGTTTAGAAGCAGATGCTCCTCCTTTCTCTGTGGTTTTCCTCTTTGGGGTTAATCTCCTCGGTAGTTGAGGTTCTTCTTCTTCATCGACCAACCTTCTTGTTGGCAGCTTCCTTCTCTCAAGCCTTTTAGACACAACTTCTTCTTCCATGACTTCTGCTACATCTCCTTCTTCTATACTGATAATGTTCTCTACATGTTGAGAAACTTCTGGGATGACTTCAGTTTCTTCATTTATCCCAGGTTCACTGTCCTGGACTACAGGTGGGCTGTCGGCTTTTTGCAAGACTTCTGTTGGTGGGGATTTTTCTGGCGTAGGTGCAGATTTTTGGGGGCTAGATTTATCTCCACAGACAGCCTCATGGTCCTCAGGGCTGAGAGTTCCTTGAGCTTCTTCAGACGCCTCTTTGTCTATGATGTTTTCTATAGAAAGGGTAGTAGAAGTACCTTGTGGGGGCGTCTGCGAAGTGTGAGAGCCTTCCTCTTCTAGGTTGGCAGCTTTGTCCTTCTCTTCAGTGGAGGTAATCGCCTCCATTGGTCCATCCTTAGGTTTCGCCGATCCTTCCCAGGCAGATTTCTTCCACGAATCTTCACTCCATATTTGTTTGTCGTCGATTTGGAGGCCGAAAACTTTTTGGCAATCACTTTTGCCCTCATTTTTGCTCGTAGCGTCTTAGAGGAAGATGGTATTCGTTCGCTTCGGGTACCAACCACTTGGCAGAAAGCTTGATAGAATTTGCTCTTGAGAGGTGAAAACAAAATCTTTCAGTTGCAGACTTTTGATTTGTGGTGCCCTAGCGGTTTCAAAAGGTGGAGGAGATGCAGAGCCTTTTCTGCGTGGGAGTTGAACAGAACGATTGCTGATTGGTTGATTGTCAGAGTCCAATCATTCTTTTAAAATTCAAATAAGACTACTGGGCTTTTGATAATAAGATTTGGGCCCGGCTTGATTTTGTGGACCCTGGTTGGTCCTGATAGAGAGAGAGAGTAAAATCAACTAAAAGCTCTCCCTCTTCTTGCTTGACTTCTGGTTACTCCAAACAGCAAAGTCCAAGGGATGACCGCAGACTTTCAAACGTGTTAGCATCTAATGCTTTGGTAAAGATGTCAGCGACTTGTTTCTCGTTGGGTAGGTACTCAAGTTTTATTTTCTTGTCTTCTACAAGCTCTCGAATAAAGTGGTGCCTGATGTCGATATGCTTTGTTTTGCTGTGTTGGACTGGATTCTTCGAGATGTTGATTGCACTGATGTTGTCTCAAAATAAAGTCATGACTTCTTGCTTGACTCCATACTCTGCCAACATTTGTTTCATCCAAAGAAGCTGAGTACAACTACTTCCGGCTGCAATATATTCGGACTCAGCAGTAGACAAAGCAATACAATTTTGCTTTTTGCTGAACCACGATACAAGATTGTTCCCCAGGTAGAAACAACCTCCAGAGGTACTTCTTCGATCTGGTGTGCTTCCCGCCCAGTCAGCATCACAGTATCCAACCAGAGTAGGAGAGGTATCAAAGGAATATAGCAAACCCAATTCAGAGGTTCCCGAGATGTACCTTATGATCCTCTTTGCATGAGCCAAGTGACTGACGTTTGGATTGGCTTGATATCGAGCACAGACTCCCACGGAGTAAGCGATGTCGGGTCGACTTGCTGTTAGATAAAGAAGACTTCCGATTATGCTTCGATAAAGGCTTTGATCAACTGATTCTCCCATCTCGTCCTTTGTGCATTTGTTTTGGGAGATAAATATTCCATATGACATCTGCTTGATCTGGAAGCATAGGAAGTATGTGAGCTCACCGACCATACTCATCTCAAATTCAGACTGCATATGTTGGACGAAACGTTCCACCATCTTGTCTGACTTCCCTCCAAATACAATGTCGTCGACATATATTTGAGCAATCATGATGTCCCTTCCTTCCTTCTTCACAAAGAGAGTTTTGTCTACTCCCCCTCGAATATAGCCATTATGTATAAGGAATTGGGTAAGACGTTCATACCATGCTCGTGGAGCTTGTTTGAGTCCGTAGAGAGCTTTCTTTAGCTTGTAGACATGATACGGAGAGTCATGGTCTTCAAATCCCTTTGGTTGAGCCACATAGACTTCTTCGTTGAGATTTCCATTAAGGAAGGCACTCTTTACATCCATTTGATAGAGTTTGAAACGCAGATGACATGCGATGCCGAGAAGAAGTCGTATGGCTTCCAGTCTGGCTACCAGAGCAAAGGTTTCTTCAAAGTCGACTCCTTCGACTTGTGTGTATCCTTGAACTACCAGTCTCGCTTTCTTTCGAGTGATGTTTCCTTGCCCGTCAGACTTGTTTTTGAAAATCCACTTTGTCCCGATGACATTGACATTATCAGGCTTGGGTACTAGTTCCCAGACTTTATTCCTTGCAAATTGAACCAATTCTTCTTGCATGGCGCAGACCCAGTACTCATCATTGATGGCCTCTTGTATATTCTTTGGCTCAATTTTGGAAATAAAGCAAACGTTACCTATCATCTCGTTGTAGTCAAGAGAGGCCTTTTGTCGAGTCCGCACTCCCTCATTAATGTCTCCAATCACATCCTGGGGTGGATGATCTTTCTGAATTCTTCTTGACGGAGCTCTTTGCCTAATAGAAGATGCCTCTTTATCCGGGATGATTGGGCTTTCGTCTTCAGACTTTTTGTTGCGCTCATCGTCTTTGACTTCTGGTCTAACTTCACCTCCGACTTCTGGTCTGACTTCTCCTGAGAGATTTAGGACTTCTTCGTCCTCGTCACTGGGTTGCTCGTTACTGTCATCAATCACAACATTGATGGATTCCATGATAGTCCGGGTGCGTTTGTTGAATACACGAAAAGCCCGACTATTTCTAGAGTACCCGAGGAAGATGCCTTCGTCGCTCTTAGGATCCAGTTTGCGTCGAGGTTCCCTATCTGCAAGTATGTAGCAGATCGATTCAAAGACATGGAAATATTTGACATTCGGTTTTCTCCCCCTCCATATTTCATAAAGAGTGAGCGAAATTCCAGGGCGGAGGGTCACTCTATTATGAATATGGCACGCCGTATTCAAAGCTTCAGCCCAGAAGTGCTGCGGGATGTCTTTGGCTAACATCATGACTCTTGCCATTTCTTGAAGAATGCGATATTTCCTTTCAACGATCCCGTTTTGCTGGGGAGTGATTGGAGCAGAAAATTCGTGAGCAATTCCTTCAGCATCACAGAAATTTGCGAAGTTGATGTTCTCAAACTCCTTTCCATGATCGCTTCGAAGTCGAACGACTTTTCCAATGACTTCTCCCTTTTCTTGTTGAACTCTCTGACATAGGTTTTCAAAGACTGAGAAGATGTCTGACTTTTCTCGAATAAAGTCTACCCTGGTGTACCTCGAGAAGTCGTCTACGCATACAAATATGTACTTCTTCCCTCCTAGACTTTCTACTTGCATAGGTCCCATAAGGTCAACATGAAGAAGTTCTAGAACACGAGAAGTAGTAAGACATTGTACCTTCTTGTGTGACGTCTTGACTTGTTTCCCAATCTGGCATTCTCCACAGATTTTTCCTTCAATGATCTTGAGGTTGGGAACTCCAACGATCGCCTTTTCAGAGAGAATCTTTTGCATACTCCTCAAATTGATGTGACCAAGTTTTTGATGCCATAGCTTTGCCTCTTGAGCTTTTGATAAAAGGCACTTGGTTGGCAAGGTAGTAACTGTTGGAGACCATGGATAACAGTTATCAAGGGACCTGTGGCCTGTCATGACTTCCTTCCGCTGTTCGTCTTTGACCGAGCACTTGTCACGAGTGCAGTGAACATCCAGATTTAAATCGCATATTTGACTTATGCTGATGAGATTTGATGTGAGGCCTTCTACTAGTAGAGCTTCTTTCAGACATGGTGAGTTGGGAAGGTTGAGTTTTCCTTTCCCGAGCACTCTAGCTTTTACTCCATCTCCAAAAGTGACGAAGCAATTTGTGCAAGGTATTAAAGTGACCAAGAAAGAGCTATTACCCGTCATATGTCGAGAGGATCCACTATCAAAGTACCAATCGTTGCTGGTTGAAGCCTTTAGAGCGGTGTACGCGATGTTAGCTCGATAGTTTACCTCTTTGACTCGCCATTCCTTCCGTGGTTGGCTTTTCTTGATGGTGATCCTTTTCTTGACCAAGCTCTTCCCATATAGTTGATAGCAGAAGGGTCGAATATGTCCTCTTCGTCCACAGTGATGACAAACCCAGTTATGTCTTTTGTTCTGGGTTTTTGAAGCGGCCTGGGTAAAAGGTTTTTTGGTCGCTTGGTCAGGCGTGAAGTTAGGAGACTTCTGACGGGGCTTTTGGGGGATAACCTTCTACGGAACAAAGACGGTGTGTGATGATGAGGCTTCTTTTGAATATCCAAGACCTTCCATATTTCTGGATGGTTTCCCGATCGAAAGTATTTGGTCCAGAGTGTCAATGCTTGGATTCATCATCTTTACAGACTTGGTGACCTGCTCTAACTCGCCTTTTAGTCGAGCAACTTCCTTTTTGAGATCAACAGTCGTCTCGAGAAGTCTTGACTTGTCTTCATTAAGAGTAAGAATGAGAGCATTCTGTTTTTCGATTACCTGAGAGTCTTCAAGCCACTTGACATACCATTCGTTGTAAACGTTGTTGAGGGTCTCATCGGATAGCTCATCATTAGAGTCATACTTCTTTGAGCTTTCAGCTGGTTGATCTATTGTGGAGGACGTGAAAGCAACATACTTACTTGTATGCTCAAGGTCACTGTCTTCCTCATCTTCATCGTCAGTTAGAGAGGCATTGAATCCCTTCTTTTCTTTCTTCAAGAAGTTGGGACATTCCTTCTGCATGTGTCCATACCCCTCGCATTCAAAGCACTGAACTCCTTTACCTGATCGCTCTCCTCGTCTACCATCGTTAGTTGTGTTTTCGAGCTTCTGAAACTTGTGCTGTGGCTTGTCTCTAAATTCTCAGGTGACGTTCCTCCCTGTCATCTGGCCGAATCTTTTCATGACTTTGTTGTAGTTTTTGGCCAGCATGGCGATAGTTTCCTCAATGTCACTATCCGAATCAGAGTGCGTTGAGTTCTTCTGCTTCTGAGTAGAACTTTTGAAAGCCACACCTTTGTGTTTCTTCTCGATAAGAGGTAGGGAGAGCTCGAAAGTCATTAGAGATCCCATGAGCTCATCAAACTTCAGTGTCTTCAAGTCATGGACTTCTTCTATGGCGTTTATCTTCATCTTGAATCTGGGACTTAGAGCTCTCAGCCTTTTTCTGACTAAATCTTCATCAGTCATAGGCTTGCCAAGTGAATATGATTCATTAGCCAGATCCTTGATGCGCACATTAAACTCCGCAATCGTTTCGTCTTCATTCATGGTTAGGGCCTCAAAGTTAGTCGTGAGGTACTGTAACTTCTGCTCTTTGACTTTTGAAGTACCATCGTAAGCAACAGCAAGCGTGTCCCAGGCAATTTTGGCACTTGTACATGTGTTGATGAGTCGAAACACATTCTTGTCTACTCCATTAAAAATAGCATTGAGTGCACAAGAATTACCTAGGGCGGCTTCATCTTCTTCCGCGCTCCACTCCTTTTCTGGTTTGATGCTAGTTTGATTTCCATGAGCATCAGCATAATAAGGTTCCTCCCATCCATTGATGATAGACTTCCAGGTTTTGCTGTCGAGGGATGATTTCCACACATCCGTGCTTTCCAATATCCATAGTTTGTTCCGTCGAGCACCGGCGAACGATTGACAGATACTCCTTCCTGTGAATCCATATTAGCTACTCAGAATTTTGCAGGAAAATCACCTAAGAGATTAAGGTGCCTCCTCTGATACCAATTGAAATTTTGAATCGTAGCCGAGTCAGGAAGTCGAACACAAAGTCTTTAACTTGTGTATCGACTTCTTGTGGAAACCGTAAGCAAAGTAATAGACAGATAATAATAACGACACCAGAGATGATTACCCAGTTCGGTGACTCCGCACCTACGTCTGGGGGCACTTTGTCAGTGGAAAGGTTTTTCACTATAGGTAGTCAATAGTACAACTTCAAGGACCAACTAGCTATCACACAAGCTATTGTCCTAAGCTACTACAGATCTCACCGTGAATCACCTCGACCAAGGGCCTCTCCCCCTGTCTTTGAGATTCCCTCAATTCCACCCTTCGAGCAAGCTCCTATGCTCGGTGTCGTTGTCTTCTTGACGGAGTTGTGAATCTTCAATCACAAACAAAAACCCTAACTGATCCACACACTTAGTCTTCGCGACTCAAGGTTTGATCGAAGCAAAAGGTCCGTTCTATCGAATCTTAATCAGCCTCTCAACACGCCGACGGTGCACGGTTAAGAGCTCTAAGAAATCTTGCAATTGTTAGAACAAGAACGGATGAACTGCTAATGGGAAGCCAAGGGCTTTTTATAGCAGCTCATATTCCTAATCCTTCTCGGATCAGGAACAGGAAAGTCAGGCAAGTTGTTGTCGCCTTCCATGACAGCTGGAAGTCGTCTTGCCTATTCTGACTTCCTGATGAAATCAGACAAGTCGAGTTGCCGCCTATTGCTGACGTGTAACTGCCAGCTGAAAGTCGCTCGACTTGTCGATGTCACTCTCTTGCGCTCCAAGTCTTCGTGGCGTCTATCTTCCTTCGCTCCAAGCTTCGTCGAAATAGGAAAGCTTCAGTTCTTTCCTAATCCGGATCGCAACAAGTCGCTCCACATGTCATGTAACATGTTGCACGACTTCTTACATTTGCGCTAAAAAATTATGCCAACAATTAAACGTAGCAACACGACTTAATCTTGTGCGTACAAGTCACTATCCTATTATCTCTAGATATCCCGATTGATCAGAAGGCATAGAGTCGTCACCCTTGTTTAATCAATCATTGTTACTTGATATGTGAGATGACTGAGAACTGATAACCCGTATCACTGGCATGGCCATGCTCTTACTCTCAGTCAGTCTCGATCAAGAGGCCTTTAACGGATATCTTTCCCATTCCGTAGTATGAGGGGTAAATCCCTTAGCCGTCTTTCGTGTCACTCATGCAACCCGTTCCGCCACCAAATCATGCCCGTTATTGCAATCATGTTACGGAAAGCGTTAGGCGCAAGTTAAAGCCGCACGTACATTGCATAGCGATCATAAACACTCCTTGGTCTAAGGATATCTTGACAAGCTATCGCATTTGAATATGTTCATGGCTTAATCTATGAAAACACTATTCAAAGCGGGTCGTCAGATATCAATCACCTCATGATATCTATGATATGATTCCGGAATCCCTCATCCCTATGACAAGTAGAACTACGTCATTGAGAACAATCCTCATACTAGTCGCTTCTATAGAAGCGTATAATGACCAGGGACTCGTTAAGTGTGATCCGTACAGATTTATGGTTCTACTACTTTAGTGGTCATAAATCAGATCATGCTTAACATATTACTTCAACACATAAGTAATACAAAACCGTTTTATATTTATTACAAACGATGATAATGTACATAGACATTTACAGGCTACTAGCAATTGGACTAGGGCACAAAATGCTATCAATCTCCCACTTGCCCCTAGTTCCAATCTAAGTCCCAGTCTATACCCATTAACCTAACATGTTTATCATGTTTTTCTTGAGGAAGAGCCTTGGTCAAGGGGTCGGATGTGTTATCATCAGATGCAACGTAGTGGATCTTCACGTCACCTCTAGCAAAAATGTCGCGGATGATGTGATACTTCCTGATTACATGTTTGGATCTGTCATGTGCCCTGGGTTCCTTAGCTTGCGCAATGGCCCCGGTGTTGTCACAATATAAGTCTACTGGGTTAGATGGGTTTTGAATTACACCTAACCCAGCCATGAAACTCCTAATTCATACAACCTCTTTTGCCGCTTCCGATGCAGCAATGTACTCAGCTTCGGTCGTAGAGTCGGCAATGGTGTCCTGCTTCTTGCTTTTCCAGCTGAATGCTCCACCGTTCAACGTAAACACATATCCCAACTGACTCTTAAAGTCATCGGGGTCTGTCTGGAAACTAGCGTCGACATATCCTTTGACGACTAGATCATCATTTCTTCCCCCATATACAAGAAAAGTGTCTTTGGTTTTTCTCAAATATTTGAGAATCGCCTTGACGGCAATCCAGTGTTCCTCACCGGGTTTGGATTGATGTCTACTGGTACAACTTAGGGCAAACAAGACATCCGGTCTCGTACATATCATGGCATACATTATGGACCCTATAGCTGAAGCATATGGGATCTCATTCATTCTTGCTAGCTCTGCATGTGTCTCAGCACACTGCTTCTTTCTAAGCTTCATGCCATGACGCATGGGCAGCAGTCCTTTCTTTGAATCTTGCATTGAGAATCTTCTCAACACTTTGTCTATGTAGGTGCTTTGACTTAAGCCCAAGACCCGCTTGGCACGGTCTCTATATATCTTTATCCCCAAGATGTAAGAGGCCTCGTCTAAGTCCTTCATTGTGAAACACTCACCTAACCAAGTCTTTGTTAAGAGCAAGGTAGGGACGTCGTTTCCAATGAGCAGTATGTCATCAACATAAAGCACCAAGAAGACCACTTTGCTCCCATCTGCATTTTTATATACGCAAGGTTCATCATCGTTCTTGATGAAGCCAAACTATTTCACAACTTCATCAAAACGCTGATTCCAACTCCGAGATGCTTGCTTCAAACCATAGATTGATTTGAGCAACTTGCAAATCTTTCCCTTATTCTTAGGATCCTCAAAACCCTCAGGCTGGGACATATAAACGTCCTCAGCTAACCTCCCGTTGAGGAAGGCGGTTTTGACGTCCATTTGCCATATCTCATAGTTATGATACGCTGCTATGGCAACTAGAATGCGAATAGATTTGCCATAGCTACTGGAGAAAACGTCTCTTCATAGTCAATTCCGTGGACTTGCCTATAACCTTTTGCTACCAGTCTTGCTTTATAGGTCTGAGGTTTGCCATCCATGTCTATCTTTATTTTAAAGATCCATTTACACCCAATGACTTTTACGTCAGGGGTTTGATCCACCAAGTCCCACACTTTATCTGACATGGATTGCATTTCTTCCCTCATGGCTTCCAGCCATTTCTCAGAGTTGGTTCCGTCCAAGGCCTCTCGAAAGGTAGCTGGATCATTGTCCACTAATACTAAATCATCACCTCCAGTTACTAGGAAACCGTATCTGACAGGTGCATGACTTATCCTTTCAGATCGCCTCTGACCGTCCTCATTAACTGTAGCTATTGGTTCTTGCTCAACGACCACTTCTGGCTCTACTTCTTCTAGTGGGTCGTCCAGTGGTTCCCGAGTGACCATCTCATCTAGAACTTCATCAAGATGAACATCCCTCCCACTGACAGTTCTTTGAAATAAATTCCTTTTCCAAGAATGCCCCACCTCAAACGACAAAAACTTTATTTTCGCTCGGTTTGTAGAAGTAGTATTCTTTTGTTTCTTTTGGATATTCGACAAAAGTGCACTTATCTGATCTCGGTTCGAGCTTGGTTGCAAGCAACCGTTTTACATAAGCCTCGCAACCCCTGATTTTTAAGAAGGACAAAACGGGTTCCTTCCTGTACCATTTCTCGAATGATGTCCCTTCCACTGCTTACGACGGAGCCCTGTTTATTATGAATGCGGCCGTTTGTAGAGCGTAACCCCAGAAGAAGATCGGGAGATCAGTGAGACTTAACATCGATCGAACCATATCCAACAATGTCTGATTCCTTCGCTCAGACACACCATTGAGTTGCGGTGTTCCTCGGATAAGTATTCTCCACCCCGATCAGAACGGAATGCCTTGATACTCTTTCCGAGTTGGTTTTCTACTTCAGTTCTAAACTCCTTGAATTTATCAAAGGCTTCGGACTTATGTCTCATGAGATGGACATAACCATATCTACTGGAATCATCAGTAAATGTGATAAAGTAGCCTAAACCACCTCTGGCTGGTGTACTCATTGGTCCACATACGTCTGAATGTATTAGACCCAATAGATACATCCTGGGGTGGATGATTCTTCTGAATTCTTCTTGATGGAGCTTTTTGCCTTATAAGAGATGTCTCTATATCTGGGATGATTAGGCTTTCGTCTTCAGACTCTTTGTTGCGCTCATCGCCTTTGACTTCTGGTCTGACTTCTCCTCTGACCTTTGGTCTGACTTCTCCTGAGGATTTAGGATTTCTTCGTCCTCGTCACTTGGTTGCTCGTTATTGTCATCAATCACGACATTGATGGATTCCATGATAGTCCGGGTGCGTTTGTTAAATACACAAAAAGCCCGACTATTTCTGGAGTATCCGAGGAAGATGCCTTCGTCGCTTTTAGCTCCTTTACCTGATCGTTCTCCTCGTCCTCCATCGTTAGCTGTGTTTTCGAGCTTCTGAAACTTGTGATGTGGCTTGTCTCTGACTTCTCGGGTGACTTTTCTTCCTGTCATCTGGCCAAATCTTTTCATGACTTTGTTGTAGTTTTTGGCCAGCATGGCGATAGTTTCCTCAATGTCACTATCCGACTCAGAGTGTGTTGAGTTCTTCTGCTTTTGATTAGAAATTTTGAAAGCCACACCTTTTTGTTTCTACTCGATAGGAGGTAGGGAGAGCTCGAAAGTCATTAGTGAGTCCATGAGCTCATCAAACTTCAGTGTCTTCAAGTCATGGACTTCTTCGATAGCGGTGATCTTCATCTTGAATCTGGGACTTAGAGCTCTCAGCGTTTTTCTGACCAAATCTTCATCGGTCATAGGCTGGCCAAGTGAATATGATTCATTGGCCAGATCCTTGATGCGCACATTAAACTCCGCAATAGTCTCGTCGTCATTCATGGTCAGAGCCTCAAAGTTAGTCGTGAGGTACTGTAACTTCTGCTCTTTGACTTTGGAAGTACCCTCGTAAGCAACCGCAAGCGTGTCCCAGGCAATTTTGGAACTTGTGCATGTGTTGATGAGTCGAAACACATTCTTGTCTACTCCATTAAAAATAGCATTGAGTGCACGAGAATTACCTAGGGCGGCTTCATCTTCTTCCATGCTCCACTCCTTTTCTGGTTTGATGCTAGTTTGATTTCCATGAGCATCAGCATAATAAGGTTCCTCCCATCCATTGATGATAGACTTCCAGGTTTTGCTGTCGAGGGATGATTTCCACACATCCGTGCTTTCCAATATCCATAGTTTGTTCCGTCGAGCACCGGCGAACGATTGACAGATACTCCTTCCTGTGAATCCATATTAGCTACTCAGAATTTTGCAGGAAAATCACCTAAGAGATTAAGGTGCCTCCTCTGATACCAATTGAAATTTTGAATCGTAGCCGAGTCAGGAAGTCGAACACAAAGTCTTTAACTTGTGTATCGACTTCTTGTGGAAACCGTAAGCAAAGTAATAGACAGATAATAATAACGACACCAGAGATGATTACCCAGTTCGGTGACTCCGCACCTACGTCTGGGGGCACTTTGTCAGTGGAAAGGTTTTTCACTATAGGTAGTCAATAGTACAACTTCAAGGACCAACTAGCTATCACACAAGCTATTGTCCTAAGCTACTACAGATCTCACCGTGAATCACCTCGACCAAGGGCCTCTCCCCCTGTCTTTGAGATTCCCTCAATTCCACCCTTCGAGCAAGCTCCTATGCTCGGTGTCGTTGTCTTCTTGACGGAGTTGTGAATCTTCAATCACAAACAAAAACCCTAACTGATCCACACACTTAGTCTTCGCGACTCAAGGTTTGATCGAAGCAAAAGGTCCGTTCTATCGAATCTTAATCAGCCTCTCAACACGCCGATGGTGCACGGTTAAGAGCTCTAAGAAATCTTGCAATTGTTAGAACAAGAACGGATGAACTGCTAATGGGAAGCCAAGGGCTTTTTATAGCAGCTCATATTCCTAATCCTTCTCGGATCAGGAACAGGAAAGTCAGGCAAGTTGTTGTCGCCTTCCATGACAGCTGGAAGTCGTCTTGCCTATTCTGACTTCCTGATGAAATCAGACAAGTCGAGTTGCCGCCTATTGCTGACGTGTAACTGCCAGCTGAAAGTCGCTCGACTTGTCGATGTCACTCTCTTGCGCTCCAAGTCTTCGTGGCGTCTATCTTCCTTCGCTCCAAGCTTTGTCGAAATAGGAAAGCTTCAGTTCTTTCCTAATCCGAATCGCAACAAGTCGCTCCACATGTCATGTAACATGTTGCACGACTTCTTACATTTACGCTAAAAAATCATGCCAACAAATAAACGTAGCTACAGTTGGGTCCTTGTTTGGGGTCAAGTTGAGAGGTTCATAGGATTTGACAGATGGTGATGGTTGATGGCCTTTACATAGAACATATATAATAAAAGAGGCATATATGAGTGTGATTGATTTAAAGGAAAATGATATTTTTGTGGTTTTGAATATACACTTTTGACACTTTCATACTCTATCTTTTTTATTTTCTTTTTTTTAGTATTTTGAATTTTATTTTGGGACAATTGTCCATTTATTTACCAAAATTACCTAAACTACCCCTGAAGTTGAACCAAAATGGTCTAATATGGGTCAATTTCAATTGTTGAAAATACCAAAATGCCCTTAAATCAGCTTTAAATTTTCAAAACATACCCCTCCTTCCATCTCTTTCCACTCTCCTCCTTCTCCTCCGCCAACCCTCCTCCTCCCGCCCTCATCCTTGAAGACTTCGGCGATGGCAACGAAAGTAGCTGAGCTGGAGGCAGGCGTGGTGGACCCCACACCCGACGGAGACGACGAAGCAGGACCCGTGGAGATGGCCGAAGTGGTGGTGGAGGTCGCCGGAGGGATGACACTGGTTTTGGTCGGCACCAGAGCCGAGGCGGTGGTGGTGGGTGCCGGAAAGTGTTCAAGATTTAAAAATTTTCACTCGCCGAAAAGTGTGCCGGAAAATATGTTTCGGCATTCTTTCGGCGAGTGAAAATTTTGAATTATTGAACTCATTTCTTATACCCCTCTCCTTTTATGATTATGTGAGACAGATCCTTAACGAGATCGGACGGTCGAAAAGCTCCGATCTAGATGAAGCAATACTCGACCGGAGAGCTCCAATCGCCATAGACGACATTGAACACGTCGGATTTTGCCGCCAAACTCTTAAAGTTAAGGAAACAATCGTAGTGAGCCATCCACTTGCCCACAAACAACCTCACCTCATCATCTCCCATGAGCTCTTCAATTGCTTGTCAGAGCTCGCACGTGACCCTTTGGTGCACGATCGGAGAGGGACGGAGGACCACCACCTGGAGCACACGCCTCGAAGGCGAAGAAGGTCAAGTTGTGACAGCAAGTCTCGGGGCAGAGGGACGACCACCGGAGAAGGAGAGGACAGAGAAATGGAGAAAGGAGAAATAAAATAAAAAATTAGAAAGGGTGGCATTCACTTGAAAATTTGATGAATAATTTAGGGTAGTTTCGTCTTTTTTACACTCTTTAAAAATTGGGTCGGTTCTCTCCATTAGACCTGATTTAATTTTGGTTCAATTCAGGGGTATTTTGGGTATTTTATAATTATTGTCCCAATATAAAATTCAGGATATTGAAAAAAAGAAAAAAAAAAAAGGTATGAAAGTGTCAAAAGTGTATATTTAGGTGCACAAAAGTGTCATTTTCCCTTGATTTAAGCTTGTTAGCATTGTTAATAAAAGAGGCATGTTTAATTGATTTATGTTTTTTAATCAATTGATTTATGCCTTTGAGCATTGTTAACTTACACTTATGTAATTATTGTCTTACAAATCAAAAACGCGGTCTTACCTTCCTCTTTTTGAGAACGTAAAGGTTTCGTCTTCGTGACGACTTCTCGGCGATGGCACAGCAGCTCGGGGCGGTGGCGACACGGCAGATCGAGGCGGCGGTGGCGGAGTCTGTGACTCGTGCTGCGGTAAGGGCAGAGGCCCTTCGGGGGACTCCCAGATCTGAGATGGGAGAGACGGTTGTTGGGGAGGGGAGGCGCTCTGGCGACAGAGTGGCCTTGGGGGAGAGACAGAGGCGTTCTGGGGGAGGGCCGAGGGTTGGGGAGGGTTTGGGTTTGGGGGAGGGGAGACGGGGACCCGGCGGTGGGTACGGGGAAGGAGAGGAAAACAGGGACGCGAGCAGGAGGGCTCGTGACTGGCCGGATTTGGGCCGGACGGCGGGCCTGGGCGGAAACAAGTGGGGTTGGAGGGAGGAGGGAGGTGAGCGAGAGAGGGTTGGGCAGTGGGAAGAGCAACGTTGGGTTGGAGACCGAGTGGGGGTCAGAGACGGTGGGGACGCTGCGGAAGAGCTGCTTGGGGCTGGAAGGGGCAGAGGCCGGGAAGAAGGAGGGCAGGAGGGAGACATAGTGGAAGAGGGAAGAAGGAAGAAGGTGGTAGGAAAAGTTGGGACGGGCCGACGAGAAGAAACGAGGTCGGGGAGATCGGGGAGAAACGCGGGGACCGGTACAGATACCTCGAGAGGAGAGGGAGATGGTCGGAAGGACAAGGAGGACTATTGCGGCATTCTGAGAGGGGGGAGAGATAAGCATACAGTCAATCGAAAAGGAAATCGGGAGAATCGAGAGAATGTGGTCGGGGCTAGGAAAGGTAGGAACCTAGAGCAAGGTGGGAGAACAAGGGAGGACTCGATCTTGGTGGTGACCAGACAAACAATGACGAGTCGGGGGGTCACAAGAGTGAGGAGCTAGAGGGATTGGAATAGATACAAGAGAGATGGAAAGAGATATCGTTAGAAGAGAAGGAGGAAGTTGAGGTAGTAGTCGAGGAGCCAGAGGAGCCAGAGGAGGATAATCAAGAACAGGAGAATCTATGCCTATTAGGGAAATTCATTATGGAAAAAACCTATGATTTCAAAACACTAAAAACCCTGCTAGCAAGCTTGTGGCAGCCAGAACACAGGATTTCGATAACTGAGGCAAATCACAATCTGTTCATATTCCAATTCTACGATCAAGAGGATGTGGCAAGTGTGATAGAACGGGGCCCCTAGACATTCAACAGGACTCAAATATTGTTGGAACATTTACCTATGAGAACTCCTCCGGAAGAGGTTAAGTTCGATTACTTTCAAATATGAGTGCAATTTCATGGAATGCTTGCTCATCTAAAGACTGAGAAAGTGGTAACAAGAATAAGTAACAATTTGGGAACGGTGATAAGGCTGGACCACAGTAATTTCACGGGTCACTGGTGCTCGTACATACGAGTGCAGGTGGAGATGGAGACAAACAAACCTTTGAGACGAAGAATGCGTGTGGAGGATTCATGAGGCACGGGGTACTGGATAAACTTCAAATACGAAAAGTTTCCTTCCTTTTGCTTCAATTGCGGAATTCTAGGACATACGGATAAGCGGTGTCATTTTGGGAGAACGGGGTTGAGGGGAGAGGAGCAAAAGCCATTTGGAACATGGTTGAGAGCAGAAGCAAAACAGAACAAGTAGACAATAGGAGACAAGTATCTCGCAAAAGGACCAAGAAAGGGAGTCCCATGGTCGAGGGGAACAAACACATACTCAGAAACGCAAAAAAACAAACCCTGGGGAAAGCAGCACAACCACAAGCAGAGCCAGACCAAGAGAAGCACGGGTGATTAACGAGGAGGGGGAAACACCAAATGGAAATAGTGGGGCAAAACGGAGGAGATAGGAACAAGGTTGAAGAGAAGAGGATTTTGACCTCAGCTAGGACAATGTATCGGGGGGACCAGCTGAGAGGTCCCATGGGGGCCAATGAGTATCCTGTCATGGAACCGCCGGGGGCTTGGGAACCCTCGGGCCACACAGTTCTTGTTGGGAATATCAGCAATTAAGAAACCCAATTTTATCTTCCTCTGTGAGACATATTGTACATAGGTTCAATTACAGTCTTTATGTAGGAGGATGAATTTCGAAGGAGTGTGTGGAGTCGACCCAATAGGAAAAAGCAGGGGTTGGCTTTTTTCAAGAAGGATGGCAAGGGAGTGCGCGCTCTCTCATCCTCAAAAAGGCATATACACGTAGAGGTATATTTAGAAGTAACTGTGAAGGTATTTATAACCGGCATGTATGGAGACACTATAGACATCTTACGTGGGAGTTGATAAGATCGCTAGCAGCAGAAATGACTTCACCCTGGTGCTTAATAAGAGACATGAATAATGTGGGAAGCCAGGAGGATTTTAGAGGGAGCCAACCATACCCCCAAGGGTTACTAGATGGGTTTAATTCAATGTTGGAAGACTGTGGACTGGGGGATGTTGACCAAGGGGGCATAGATTCACGTGGGAGAAGAGTTGAGGAACGAATCAATGGAAGGAAGCTCGGTTGGATCAAGCTGTAACAAATAACGCTTGGACCTATGCATTCGGGAACACTAGGCTACTAAATCTCAGATTCTCTACTTGTAATCATAGTCCTATTTTATTGACCGCAAATTAATAAACATGAAGAGCACCACTTTCGGTTTAATAATGAATGGATACAAAACCCAGAATGTGCAGTGGTAACCTCATCAGCATGAGAGGAAGGCGCACGAAGGGGCATACTGGACCGGTTAGCAAGGGTTAGAGACAGGTTGCAGAAGTGGGGTCCGGTTAGCAAGGGTTAGAGACAGGTTAGAAGATGGACCGGGCAGAGCTCAGAACTCTTCAGAAATATGTGGCCATATTACGGGATAGAAGAGACGAACAAGGAATTGAGGAGTACAGCAGAGAAGCGGTAAGGCTAAATGACCTCTTACTGGCTAGGGAAACGCACTAGAGACAACGGTCCAAACAGTCATGGTTGAAACAAGGGGACCAGAACACGTCATACTTTCACAAATGTGCAACTGAGAGGAGAAGAAGAAACCATATTAATACTTTCAGAACTGCAGGTGGGGACATAGTAGGTTGGGGGTCAAGCTTGGAAGAAGAAATATCAAATTTTTATGGAGACCTCTTTACTGGGGGAGAGATGGAATGCAGGGAAGTGCTGGAACTCGTGAGCCCATCTATTTCGATTGATCAAAATGCGTCCCTCCTCAGACAAGTAGATAAGGAGGAGGTAAGGGGGGCACTATTTGGGATGGATTCCTCGAAAGCCCCAGGTCCAGACGGGTTGAACGCAAGATTCTACAAGACAAGTTGGGGCATGTTAAAGGCAAATATAGTTGACACTATTCAGAACTTTGTGGACACGGGACTGCTGCCAGAGGGAGTTAATGAGAAAAATATAGTTTTGATCCCAAAGATACAGACGGCAGATGCCCTGGTGGATTATCGACCAATAGCACTATGTAATGTCATTTATAAGATCATATCATAGGTGCTGGTAAACAGATTCAAGAAATCGCTAGACGGGATTATATCCAAATATCAAAGTGCTTTTGTACCTGGATGACTCATAACAGATAACATTATAGTAGTGGCTGAGGTGTTAAACCATGTACGACGGAAGACTCAAGGAAATAGAGGTTTGATGGCGCTAAAGCTAGACATGAGTAAAGTCTACGACAGGGTGGAATGGAGTTTCCTATGTCAGATGATGCAAGCTCTCGGATACAATCATAGATGGATTCAGCTCATTCTAACATGTATTTCCACGGTCACATATTCAGTCACTACGACAGGGCATGTGGTACCAATACGGAACCTGTCGAGAGAGCTTAGACAAGGTGATCCGTTATCCCCCTACATCTTCTTAGTATGTGCAGGGGGGCTATCCCTTCTTATGCAAAATTTTACCAGGGTAGGTCACATTCAGGGGGTAAGAGTAGCAACGGAAGCGCCAGAAGTATCCCACCTCTTGTTTGTAGATGATAGATACATATTTTGCAAGGCGAAGGGGGAAGAGGCGGTACAGATGATGAGGTGCCTGCCTATATATGAGAAGGCGTCATGACAATTTATAAATCGAGAAAAGTCATCAGTATTCTTCTCACCTAATACACCCCAGGGGATAAGAAGAGACATCGCCTTCAGATTGGGATTTAGGGAGGAGAATTAAGCATCTACTTACTTAGGCTTGTCAAACATGGTCGGACGAAATAAGACACAGGCCCTAGCGTACATTAAAGAACGCATTGCCAAGTGCATGACATCCTGGTCCACAAGGTTCCTGTCCTCAACAGGAAGAGAGATAATGATAAAAAATATATACTACATGCACCCCCGGCGTATGCCATGCAGGTGTTCATGTTCCCCCAAAAGCTTCTTGATGATATTGGGAAAATGTTCAATAAAGTCTGATTGAAGGGTAATGCGGGAAGGGGTGATATCACATGGTGAAAATGGGTTGATTTATGCAAACATAAAGAACTGGGAGGGATGGGCTTCCTCAACCTCAAAGAATTCAACCTCGCACTCTTGGAAAATCAAGCGTGGAGAATCCTTATCAAGTCAGTTACTAAAGGTTAAGTATTTTCCCCATGGCACATTCTTAGAGGCTACATTGGGGAATTCTCCAAGTTATGTTTGGAGAGGAATATGTGAAGGAAGATCAGTGGTCCTATAAAATGCAGGCTAGAATATTGGTCCTAGAAACTGTAGGGTTCTTGGGAACTCATGGCTACGAGGCGACAGTCCGACAACCAATGAAGGGGTGACCATCTCAAATGACATGCGCGTCTTTGAGTTGTACAAACAGGAGTGTCGAGCATGGGACGCAAGAAAGGTACATGCACAATTTGATGAGACAACATGTAATAGGATATTTTCAGTCATCCCTAGCTGGTACGAAACAAGGGATCACTAGTATTGGGAAGCGGACAACTCTTGAGATTACACAGTCAAAAGTTCCTATCAAGACCTATGTAAAAGGAGATAGATCTGAACACCGTCGACACAGGATTTAGGCAGGAAAGAGATATGGAAATTGCGTACTCCGTCAAAGGTAAAAGTCTTTTTATGGAGAGTCATATCAAATCTGCTTCCGACCAGGTCGTGCCTAGCAGAGAAAGGTCTTCCAATAGTCACACAGTGCCCCCTATGTGGTCAACCTAAAGAGACAATTGTCATATTTTTCTTAAATATAGTATGGTTGAACCTATATGGGGAGACAGATTACTACAAGGGATTCAGAGTAAAATGGGGGCAGAGCCAATATTAAGTAACTGGCGTAATTGGGTAGGAGGAGAAGAAGAGGCAAGCCTATGCGCTATCATCTTTTGGGCGATTTGGGGGGGGGGATCAAATGGTTTGGAAAGGGAAAACATTCCATACAGCAATAGTAGCAGCTATGACAAAAGGGATTTGAAGGACCTGGGCGTCGGCAAAAGCTGGGGAAGAAGGTACTGGAGAAAAGGATACCGGTATCGCAGACAGATTTGCAGCTGAATCCCCGAAAGCATGGATCCCACCAAATCCAGGAAAATTGAAGATAAATGTGGATGGGGAATTGACGTAGAAAGGGGTTATGGAGCATAGGACTGGTATGTAGGGACTCAGGAAGACATATAGTGGGAGCTATCTCAAAACGATTCACGGGACATCTCCATGCCGAAGAGGTGGAGGTCGTGGGCGTCAGAGAAGCGTTATCATGGGCAAAAGAAAATAAATGGAATGAAGCGATACTCGAATCAGATTGTCTTCGTGTGGTGGATAGGATAAGACAAACAAACCACATGAGAAACATGTTCGGGAGCATCATACACGACTGCAGACGGATCCTGTCTGGCCTAGGGGTTGATATCACACTAAAGTTTGCCTGTAGGACCTGTAATAAAGTGGCTCACGACTTGGCCAAATACGCTTTAACTAACATGGGATGGGTTTATGGTGAGGGGACTGTCCCGCCAACTATGGCTTCAGCTGTCCGGCTAGATGTCGGGTTAGTTGTCTTTTCTTAAATAAAATTTGATTTTACTTCAAAAAAAACTTACACTTATGTATACGACATCATACATTTTAGGCAGACCCGGCCCAAGCATAAAGCAAACAAAGCTTTTGCTTTAGGCCCAACAAAAAATAGGCCAAATGTATAAGATATTATAATTAAGCTAGACCCATTTTATGTCCAAAAAATGCCCAAAATTTTGGAAACTCTACATTGAATCCTATTTGTTTCACAACACCTCTTTAGTTCTCATCAATTGGTTATCTAAATTTAAGTAAATTTTGCT